>CAMTDV010001632.1:971525-3371525 GCA_947069175.1 Scalesia atractyloides
GATAACGCTTCAAACAACACAACGGCGATTGAAAAATTAAAGTTGAAGTACAAACCAATACTTGATGGTGTTTTTTTCCACACACGATGTGTTGCACATATTATTAACTTAGTAGTGCAAACCGGTTTAAAAGATCATTTGTATCGGATTTTATTATAGCATTTAGAGCTATGCTCCAAGATGTTTTCAAAAGTGGAAAAGAGATATCAAGAATATAAAAAACTTTGTAAAGATGTAAACCAAAAAATTATTGGACCGAATTGGGATATACCGACTCGTTGGAATTCAACTTGTCATATGTTTGAAATGGCTATAAAGCAAATGAGCACTTTAAAATCTTTTCATACAACTTTAAGTGATGAGTACCTAGTCGTCCCCTTTCCTGACACGGCTTGGGAAAATATTAATAACCTAAGTACTTTTTTACAAGTTTTTAAAACTACAACAACTTTGATTTCCGGTGTTTATTATCCTACTAGCTCTAAAGTTGTGGACCAATTATATTTGATAACAACTAATTTTAAAAAGTTTGAAAATTCTAGTGAATGTTAAGGAATATGACGAGACCAAAGATTCAAAAATTTAAAAAATATTTTTTAGAATTACCACCCGTTTTTCTATGTGCCGCCGCTTTAAATCCAGCTTTAAACGTACCGGGTGTTGAAGCTTTAATTGATGAAATTTATGACAAGTTGGATATGCATGAGGAGGATCCAACTTTAAAAGCAAAAACAAAAAAAAATATTCAATGAGTGTATGGCCAAACTTTATGATCATTATTTTAAAAAATATGGTGAAAAAAATCATACAAATTTGTTTGAGTCTCGGTCCACGGCCTCTAACGATGAAACAAGCGGGGATCCACTTATAACTATGTTGAATGTCGTTAGAGACGAGACCGCTAGACAACAAAGGGGTAGTGAACCAATAAGTGAACTTGGGAGATATAAAAAAATCAGTATTCGCTTACTATGACCACCGAGGAGTATAGAAAATTTGATGTTTTGGCATGGTGGAAATCGAAAGAATCCGAATACCCGATTCTAGCCACCATGGCTCGTGATATACTAACGGTCCAAGCTTCCATGGTAGCTTCGGAAAGTGTGTTTTCTCTTAGTGGCAGGGTTTTGTCAATTAGAAGAACAAGACTAACTCCGGAATCGCTAGAGATGGCAATATGCTTAAAGGACCATTTGGATGCCGTTGATCGTGTTCAACATAAAACTAGTCTAGAAGATGAAGTTGAGTTAGAGCATAAAATTGTTGACGAAGAGAAGGACGAAGAAGTGGAGACTAACGATTCGGACGACGATTGTACCGAGGTACCCGCACCTAAGAGAAACTCATCGGAAAGTGTTGCACCTGCCGCTAGTAAACGATCAAAGAAATAAAATCTTACTGGAACCGGTTCTGAGTAATTTTTTATTTTTTTTGTAACCGGTTAATTTTTTTTATATATTGTAACCGATTAATTTGTTTTTTTAATTTTAACCGATTATTGTTACTATTTTTATTTATCAATGTAACTAATAATAAAAATCAAACATAAAAAACACAATAGAAAGAAACATTACACAAACTTTATTAAATACACCAAACCATACGGGTTACATCAAACATTTGAAGAACCGGTGCCGGAACCTTCTCCCGTCTCATTTTTCTTTGCCTTCGTCAATGGGCAATGCCGCTCAGTGTGTTTCTTAAGGGTTGAGTTGGCTGCGGCCTTCATAAATTTTCCACAATCTTTGCATCTAGCCATCTCGTGGCTGTCGGACATTAAACATAGATCAAAATTCTTCCATATAGCTGGGTTTCTTTTCGTCTCTAAGACTGTAACAACTTCGTCGTTGCATGCCATAGGTATTTTGCAAGAACTTAGAAGTTGATTGATTTTGTAAGTTGATGATGGTGAGTGTTAAGTTTAGAAATGGTAAGTAGAAAGGGGTTTATATACAAAAAAAACCGATTTTTTAATCATGAACCGGTTTCCAACGGTAACATTTATCAGGAACCGGTTCCAACGGTAATATTTATCAGGAACCGGTTCTGAACAGTAAATGGAAGGTTTGACTGTCAGGAACCGATTCTGAACAGTAAAATGGCAGGTTTGACTGTCAGTAACCGGTTCCCAATACTATCAGAAACCGGTTCCGCACCATACCCGGTTCCACACCATACCCGGTTCCATAATACCCGTACCCGGTTCTACACGGTTCCATATTCTTGGGTGTGAACCACGGGTAGGAACTGAACCCGGTTCCACACCATATCCGGTTCCAATGACATCCAAGCAGAACCGGGTCCGGGTTGGAACCGGTTCCGGGTAATAATAAAACCCGATTATGCCCATCTCTAGTTTATTATATATATATATATTATATATATATATATATTAAAACTGGCAACTTGTTGGGTCTCTTGGATTTTTAGGCCTCAGGCCGTCGTCTGAATTTGCGGGTCAATAGCCGGCTCAAACGTGACGCACGTGAAGCTTTATGTCCGTTCTTCAGGCCCTTTCATACCAAATGATCTTAGCTCATCAGAATAATTATTTACTTTGGTTTGAGTGATTGAATATAGACAATTGTCACTTCTTTAACTTAATGTTTGCGATACATGTACCAAAATTTTGATTTGATTAATTTGTTTAGGAAATTCACCAAATAGTAAGATTCCTAAATGTAAATTTTGTTATAATGAATCAGACCTTCCACACCTTAATGTAATAGGAGCTTTTATTTTATTTTTTTAATTCGCTTTTTTCATTGCATTTATAATCTTTTTTACATACATTTTCCTAATACCTTTATATGCATTTCTTTCATAATTTAGTTCAACATTTTATAATATTATGTAACACGTATATATTGAAAACAATATATTCTTTTACTTTATTATTTATTTGAATGTTCATGAATTTCAATTGACTGATTTAGTAATCATGTAAACATTCAATGAATCATTCTTGAATTGTTACTTAGAAATTTCATCTATTTAAGAAACAAACAAACATATATATATATATATATATGTGTGTGTGTTTGTGACGTTCATTTATTTTTGCTTATGCATGTTCTTAATTTATGTGTTTACAATTATCTATAAGTTATTAGTAATACTAATGGCCCATCATGAATCAACTCAATTAAATCAGGTCAGGTTTTGGGTAAATTGACTAAGGAATGAACATGGACCCATTCATTTTCTTCGTTTTTGTTTGATTATTTCCGTTTGTGTTTGATCATTTTCTTAACGAACTTTGTGTTAGTTCGGTTAAGATTAAACCAGCGAACACAAACAATCCACATTCATGTCGGTTCGATTCGTTTATAGAACTGATTGGAAGACCACCATCTACTATCAGCAACCATCATCATTTCCAGACACCAAACTTACCTTCTTCCTTCACCACTAAATTCAAAACAAGCATCACAACAACACATAAGTAAACACACATACACATGCAGCATATCTTGAATGTGTGAGTAGTGCCACGAGACAAGATGAAAGGAGATGAGGAAGACGGTGATGGTGTTGTTCAATTGTGTGGTGAAGAATAATGGTCTATCGTTGGTGTAACGATAGATAGTAGTGGGATAATAATATGGGAAAATAGGGATTATGGATTGAAGAGTGCTTGTTAATAGTGTTATTATTACTTATATTATTACTACTACTACTATTAAAATAATTGATAATAGGTATACCACGTCACAAAAGACCATTAATGAGGACATTAGACAACTAATGGGGGCTAAATCACTTGTTAGAGACAAAAATCTCTTAATCATAGATCTTAGGTCCAATCCTAAACAATGTGTAAATTAGGATTGATATTTAATGTAATTTAAAAGTGATTAACTTTTCTTATTCAAAAAAATAAGGACACAAAAATCTCTTAATCATAGATCTTAGGCCAATCCTAAACAATATGTAAATTAGGATCGATATTTAGTGTAATTTAAAAGTGATTTAACTTATTATTCAAAAAATAAGGACGCTAGATACCGTGTGAGTGAAATGACAACACCAAAAGGAGTCATCATTTTTTGTTAAATAATGAATTTAGATGTCGGAAATAATTATATTATATCTTTTTATTCAACTTTTTTACATCTGGATAAACTCACGTTTTGTAGAAAATATGTTTTTGAATTATGGTTGCAAATACATGATAGTAATATGCTTAAAGAAAATGCATGTGTTCGATACGCACACACTTATAAAGGACAAGTCCATCATGTTGTTACTAAAGGTTTGTATAATCATGTCATAAGATGAGATCCACTAATAAATAAATAGATAAGGAGATCTAACCAACCTAAAACACTAGAACTAAGGATAAAAAATGTATAAAACAAATCTATGCACTAGATAATAGAATAACCTATGGTTCAGTCGATCAAGTATACTTATACAATTTAATAGATTATATTACATCCTTGGCTTTTGAACAAGTTGATCATTCAAACTAGAGCGAAAATCATTAAAAATAGATGATGGTGTGTCGATGTCAAACCCAATTGGGAAGATGCCAATGTATGCGAGCTTGAAGAAACATGAAGGACAAGTAGTTAGCCCATCAGGCCACCACCACTTTTAACCATACAAAATGATTATCAATCTCAATATACTTGGTATGATGATGAACAGTGACGAATCTAGAAAATCTTCGTAGGGTAACGTTTTATAAAAGAAGGTAACGAAATCAAAAAAATGTCAAATTTTTAAAAAATTTACACTACCGTCGGAGCGCCAAGGGGTAGCGGAGGCCACCCCTACCAATAAGGTAGGTCCTCCCCTGATGATGAAGATACACCAACTTATCTAAAAGGTAAATGACGTTCACGTTGTCACATTAGACTATAGAGGTGTGTAGGAAAGAACAAATGTGAAGACGCCAACGAATTCAGGAGATAAACATCAAGACGGGTTATAGATAAATATGATGAATTATTTTTGAGTCTTTTTATATTTAAATTAGATATGATCCTTGGTTTATTAGATAGGTTTATATAGTTGATTAATATATTTATTCTAATAGAGTTTGAGTTTGGTTAGATTAGAATGATTTTAATATAAATAGATGGTTAGGTCTATTGTATATATGTGCTTTTGGTTTATAATAAAAAGAGTTGAGCGGTGTTTGTTCAATCTCGTGGTCTTTGTGTTTGATCAAGAGCTCGATTTCCAACAATTGATATCAAAGCTTGATGTCGACGGTTGAAGATTCATTTTGAGAAGGGGGAGCAGCCCCTCGCGGGGTTGCAATGGCGAAGTGGTTAGTGGATTTCATGGCGTGTTTCTAGTGAAGAAAGTTGCGATGATGTCATGGTATTGCTGACAACACATAAAGAAGGTGGTGAACGTATTTGATGGAAGTGGGTACCGGAGAATTATGATACATAAAGACACACAGGTGCTGTGGGCTAGTGCATGGAAACCCGTTGCTACTATGACTTCCACTACTAAAAAGGAAGGGGACTAGGTGGCACGTGTATAGGTTTATGTGATGAAAAATTTTGATAAGTTGATTTAATCTTGTTTAGCAATCGTTGAATCTTGTGATAATTTTTTTTGAAGTTATCATCACATGGGATTGACTATTGCTTTGGGTGATTTCAGAGTCGATCAACAACAGTGTTAGTGGTCATTTTATGGCTCGAGATCCTGGTGTCTAAATATACTTCGGTATCCTGACATAACTAAGGATCCTAAGTTCTCAGACTGCTAAAGTTTGCTTTGTCCCTTCTTGTTAATATTTGTAGGAATATTCGATAGGCAACGAATACAAGATAACGATTTCCCGAATTATCGCTAAAGAAGTTGGGGAAACATGCTAAAGACGTGTGACGATCCACAACGGTCACTTGCCCTGTATACTGAGGATCCCGGAAATATCGGAGACTTTGTTAGGATTTGTTTTTGCTTCTATACTACAAATAGAGCAGTTCGATCGACTTAGGGACTTACCTGAACACACACAGCACTAGAAAACCATACTAAACACTTAGCAATCAATCGATCAGTTCCATGCTTGTAATCTTTTCAATTTATTTAACAATATTGAAGCTAGGTAGTTTCTAGCTTCCGGGGTTTTGTGACGGCGATCATCTCTCGAAGACATCAAGAGCTTTTTCTCGTAACAAATCACTTGGGTTCATCCATACTTACTTTTTTCTGTCTTTCTTAATTCAATTTCATTTTTACTGATTGGTCCAAGTTTACAACCTACAAATCTGTTTTCTAAACTAGGATCCCTAGACTTATTCCAGAGATCCTCATACTTAAACTCACTATTTCGGAAGGCACACCACCTTACTTTCTAAGTTTGATTACTAAATTGTACTTGCGAGTTTTTTTACCATAATAAACATGTTTTCAGAACACTAGGCTTGATCAAGCGAGTATTTACCAACTAGGTTTGATCGTGTTTTACTTGTTAGAGACTCATAGTCGCCAAGGAGGAAAATGGTAGTGAGGAGTTCGATTTTGTTTGCCGGAAAAACGAACAGGTGTGTCACAGAAGAAACATAAGGGCAAGGAGGTTTAGGGATTCGTTTGGCGACCGATGGACGAATCAACTGGTGGTTATTGTCTTTGTTGGTGGTTGATCAAGGAGGAGTCTAGCATGGTGGTAAAACTACGATAAAAAACGGGTTCAATTTGTTTTACATTAATGAGGAACAGTGGTTTGGGTCAGCCGTTGTCACAGGGAGTACCGTTGGGTAAACGTGGTGACAAGTAATTAGTTCAGCTCGATATACTGTTGATGAGCTTCACGCATTAGCAACTTTCAATCCAGGTACAATCAAGACCTAGTCTTTCCCGCCAAGGATAAAAGCAGAGTAATCGGTGTAGGTTGTTCTTTTTCGCCGAAGTATCCGATTGAATTTGTGGGTGGACAGATGGAAGAAGATTCGTCAAAGCGGGAGGCTTTGAATCTTGTCGTGTGTAGCAAGAAAATAATAAAATTGTAGATGTCGGTAGCTTGTTTTTTCTTTGATATGTGGTCAAGAACGGTGTAGTTCCAGTGACCCAGGAAGAGGGATCTCAACTTGGTTAAGGGATTTTTCGATAATGGTGTGGATGTGAGGAAAATAGTCCAATTCAAGATTAAGGGGGGAGAATGAAGACGTCAATCTTGAATTCAGGAGATAAACATCAAGACCGGTTATAGATAATTATGATGAATTTTGAGTCTTTTTATATTTAAATTAGAGATAACGGTTGGTTTATAAGTTTATTAGATATGTTTATCTAGCTGGTTAATATATTTATTTAAATAGAGTTTGAGTTTGGTTAGGATTAGAATAAATTTAATATAAATAGATGGTTAGGTCTATTGTATTTGTATGCTTTTGGTTTATAATAAAAAGAGTCGAGCGGTGTTTGTTCAATCTCGTGTTCTATGTGTTTGATCGAGGGCCTAATTTCAAGCAAAATGAAGCTCAATGAGTAAATTTGGAGCCAACATTTTCAGAAACAACACTAGCAACACCATAATATTCAGCTTTAGCACTAGAGTGTGAAAATTAACAATCATGCGCTTGGAAAACCAAGAGAATAGTAATCTCCTAAAAACACACAATAACTAGAAATGAGCTTAAAAACATATGGACAACCTCTCAATTGGTCTTTAATATGATATGAGACAGGAAGTAGATTACACATATAGTTACAAGCCATGTTCTAAGATTCTAAGGTGTCATGAATGCAATAGAGATTACGTTTGATGGCACTAAAGTGTGGTTTTTAAAGATCATTAATATATTAAAAAAATCTTGAATTGCACATAAAATTTCTAGCCTAGTGAAAGATAAATATTGTAGTGCACTAGTAAGACTTCATGAGAGGTCCTCCTACTAGAGGCCCCATAAGCCCATGGTTGCTAGTGTTGTGGTTTTTTTTTTCTCAAATATATATATATTCAAAACTGCTCATTGTTCTAACTAGAGGTGACAATTTTAGCACATCTATTTATCAGCAACTCTACTTATGAATGAGTCATTCATGCAATGTTTTTTCTCAAACTCGTAAAAATACGGCTTAACTTGAAAATGGTCAAAAGTCACACGGTGTTTCTGACAAACATAATAATATCTATAAAAGATCACCAATACTTCTGACAAAAGGTGTTTCTTCCTGTAAATTTATTGTGGGAACCGTTCCATAAAATAAATAAAAACTTTTATAAATTCGAATTACAATACAGAAATAAATAAAGCTGTAAATTACAATACTTTTACAACTGAAATAATCGAAAATACAAGAACAAAATTCAAACAGAAAAATAAGTTCTTGCTGAGGATCGTGTTAGACACGGGTCCCTTAAAACAAATTTCGAGTCTCCCAGGAGAACTCGTTTGTTTCCAGGATACAACAGCCCAAGCAGTTGCACTGTCGGAGATGACGCAACCCGAAGGTGTACCTTGCTGCAAGAAAGGGAAGAAGAAGAATTTCGAGTAGAGGGTTCGTTGGTGATACCGTTTCCTCTGGTGTTGATGTAATGCAGTATTTATACTGCATCTGTGTTGAAACAGTCAAAAGGATTTAACTCAACGAATTAAATTGCATTAAACGTCTTTAATGCACTTTAATTCGTCAGTTACATTCCTGGTCAAGACCCTTGACTTGTCTGTTTCAACTGCTGAAGTGTAACTGATCTGTCATTAACTCTGGAAGCAGCAGTCGCGCGCACGCGCGCCTCTATACGCCAGCCTGCTGGTGCGCGCGCCAGTGTGGCTCACATCACTGCGCGAGCTTACTGGTGCGCAACCCCTTGCACGAGCATCCTTGCTCCACAGTCCTATTGTGCGTACGCCAGTGTGGCTCACATCCTTGCGCGAGCCTACTGGTGCGCCAGCCCTTGCGCGCGCTTCCTTCTCCACATCCTAGTGCGCGTGCGCCAGTATGGCTCACATCCTTGCGCGAGCCTACTGGTGCGCCAGCCCTTGCGCGCGCACGCCACATCATCAGGGAACCCATCTGGTCACGCCACACAGTCGCGCCATACTGGTTCACTTTGGTGCGCTGCGCGCGCATACGTCAGGCATCTGCGGCGCAACCTGGACTGCCTGCACCATGCACCACTACCTGTGTACCTGCGCGCCCCTTGCCACGTTGCCTTCTAGGGTCTGCGCCACCTGGTCCTTGCAGCCTTTGCTGAGCCACGCGCGCGCGGTAAAAAATACAAAGGCGGCCGCGGCGTTGCGAGCGTGCGAAGTGCAAAGTGCGCCATCAAAGCGCCACATTGCGCCCATCACCCACACCACGCGCGCGCGCGTGTGCGAGTGCGTGTGCGAGTTAGGGTGCTCCGCACCCTTCGCGAGTACACTTAGTGTGTGCTTCCATGAAACAATAAGGAAGGAGTGTTCCTGCTTAAATACCCCTTTAAGTTTCATCACTCCTCCTATGTGGGACAAGATGCTACTTTCCCATTATTTCAGCATTTAATGTTTCAAACCACCAAACTTTGAGCATCGATATCTCATTCATCTTAGCTCCGTTTTGGACGTGGTTTGGTTCGTTGCGAAGCTCTTCCAACATAGAACAGAAACTCGGAAATAAATATCTATATAAACCTCAGTTTATAATATTTGTTTATCGTCCAAAATTAGAAATACGCATTTCCTATATTTATGAAAATGCTATTTTCACAAAATTCCAACAATCCCCCACATGAATGGAAATCAATCTTTCCCCTTTCAAGCTTCAACGATACAAATCAATAGTTAAGTATTGCAAGATAGGTAGGCTAACCTTGAACCCTCTTTTGTGAAGAATACTTAGCCTCCTAAGTCTTGTAAGCGTGTCTTGAACAATCCCATTTATGTAGGCGACATATACATTCACCAAGTACCTCTAGTTAGTCAACTCCTCATGGTTGTGTCGTTCATGGTAGGAACACTTTCTGGTTTGCGGAGCTTAGGATTGGCCTCCACATCATTCGAAGCGACCCTATTAGCCCTAAGTTTGTAGACGCGGTGTCTTTGAACAATTCCCCAATTTATGTAGGCGACAATATACATTCACACAATACTTCCCTAGTTTAGTCAACTCCTCATGGTTGTGTCCGTTCATGGTCATGGAACACTTTCCTGGTTCTGCGGGAGCTCTAGGATTTGCGCCTCCCCACAAATCCATTCGAAGCGACCCCACTTATCTTTAACATAGGTGATTCGTCGAATCATTAAAAGCATCATGGTTAATTTGATTTCCTCAAATCGTTAACCTCAACATGCTTAACCTTACTTCATGTTCACTGATTGGAATGGACTAGGAAGTATATAACTCCCTTTATGAATCTTTTGGGGCACCCCCCCCCCCCAGTGACTCCCTTTGGGTTTATGATTAAGTTTGCCTATTGAACCTAGATCTTGGGATCTCCATCAACTAGGTTAGGTTTCCCTCATATTCCCTTCATCCATGGGCTTTAGTCCCATTCCTCTTGACGTCTTATAAACTAAATCTTTGCTTAAGCCTTTCGTTAGCGGGTCTGCAATATTCTCTTTGACTTCACATAGTCAACCGAGATAATACCCGTTGAGATTAGTTGACGTACTGTGTTGTGCATACGTTGAATGTGCCATGATCTGCCATTGTACATAGAGCTTTGTGCTCTCACAAGCGCTGATGTATTGTGACAATGTATGCAAATCGCCGTCAACGGCTTTGGCCATCTTGGAATATCTTCCACAAATTGACGTAGCCACTCCGCCTCTTCACCGCTTTTATCTAAAGCGACGAATTCGGAGTCCATCGTGGATCTAGCTATAACAGTTTGCTTGGACGACTTCCAAGCTATAGCTGCTCCCGCAAGTGTAAATACATATCCACTTGTCGATCATGTTCCTTTATATCCAAATCCAGTTCGCATCAGTGTATCCTTCGATCACTGCTGGATGACGGGGATAATGTAATCCGTAATCTCTGTGTATCTTATGTATCTTAGCACTCGTGTGATAGCTTTCCAATGATCATCATTTGGATTACTAGTGTATCTACTTAGCCTGCTTACTGCATATGCTAAGTCGGGTCTAGTACATGTCATTAGATACATGAGACTACAATGATCCTTGAGTACTCTAACTAGAGCAACTCCTTCGCCTCTATTTTTCCTTAGACGTTGAGTATTATCAATCGGAGTTCGAGCTATACTCGTATCTTCCGAATTGAATTTCCCAAGGATCTTGTCCACGTAGTGAGTTTGACTTAAGATAAGACCATCTTGCGTTCTAGTGATTTTTACACCAAGAATCACATCCGATAAGCCCATGTCTTTCATGTCAAACCTCGCTTTCATCATGTCTTTAGTTGAGTTGATCATATGATCGTTACTCCAAATGATAAGCATATCATCCACATAAAGACATAAAATCACATAACCTCTTGGTGTGTCTTTATAGATAACACATTTGTCGCACTCATTTATTTTGAAACCATTGTCAATCATGACATGATCAAACTTTTGGTGCCATTGTTTTGGAGCTTGCTTCAATCTGTACAAAGACTTGACCAATTTTACATACTTTGCCCTCTTTTCCTGGGGCGGAAAAACCCTCGGGTTGTTCCATGTAAATCTCTTCTTCTAAATCGCCGTTTAGAAATGCGGTTTTTACATCCATTTGGTGAACTTCCAAATTTCTTAAGGCCGCAATTGCAAGAACCAATCTTATAGAGGTTATTCGTGTCACAGGTGAGTAAGTATCAAAGTAATCTAGACCTTGTTTTTGTCTAAACCCTTTTATTACTAGCCTCGCCTTGTATTTATCAATACTTCCATCAGCTTTCATCTTCCTTTTGAATATCCAACGATATCCAAGTGGTTTACAACCAGGTGGAAGATCTACTAACTCCCAAGTATGATTTTGCAATATAGAATCAATTTCATTCTTAATTGCTTCTTTCCATTGAGGTCCTTCCGCGGAAGAAACCGTTTCGCGATAAGTATTGGGCTCACCCTTAACCATATAGCTCATGAAGTCTGGCCCAAATGATTTTGCAATCCTTGGCCGTTTACTTCGTCTAAGGCCACCTTGGTCGACCTCTAGTTGATCATGTGTTTCATCTAGCCATGTAGATGAACTTGGACCTGCTTCATCAACCATTGTTGGTGAGGTTTCATGTGGTTTTCCTAGCATAGGAAACACATTTTCAAAGTATGAGACGATGTTAGGATTTGCCTCCATGATAGTGTTTACGTGGACATCAAGTACAAGAAAACGATGTGCACTACTTTGATGTGCATTGTAACATCCGTCGAAAAACGGGTTTCCAAAACTCGCTTCGTTTATTAATCGAACATCCAGTTAAAATTTTCGTTGCATATTTATGGCCCAAACTAATTTTAAACAATACATAATTAATAAACATTCTAGAATTTAAAAATTTTAATTAATAAATGATAAAAATAAGTGAATAAAATATGAGATGAGGCTGCCGGGTTTCGAACCCGGGTCAGCCGGTTCAACAAACAACCAACACACCACTCCGCCACACCCTTAAGTTTGGAATAATACTGAAATAAATAATACTTAACATAAAACTCGAATTCGAAAGTAGACTTCAGCGCGGCAGAACTCGCGATCACCGGAAAATCTGGCAATCCGCGAGTTTAGCCATTTTCCTTTTGACTATAACGTTATAACCGACTTCGACATCGGTTATAACCGACGTCTACAGTCAATTCCAGTCGTAACCGCCGGAGAAACCTTGACCGCGAATCAAGACAAAATTCCGACCCAATACATCCTGTTCTACCCTATAAATACCCCCCTCAACCTTCCGGGAATCCTTTCGTTCAAGACCGCACACTTTTTCGTAGTTGAAGTGCTCAGAAACTCGTCGCCGGATATTTTCAATTTCGCCGGAATTGGTCACCGAAAAACCGAACCCATTTCATTTCTTTCCCTTACTCTAAAATAAGACTTCTAGAGCTCAGACAGAAAGCACCGCACTCACCTCAAACTTCTGGCAGAGCCTCTGTTGCAAGTTGAACTTCGCCGGAATTCTCTGCAAGTCGCCGGAATCCTCAGTTACTCGCCAAAATCATCACCGGAGGATTTCAATTCGACTCTGATCGGTATAATCTTTTGATCCATGTCCTTTTATCATTTAATTTACTAAAGTTTACTAGATTTCTGATTTAGCAGTCGAGTTCGAATACTGAGAATTAAACAGGAAGAAGATGAAGTTTATATAGTGTATATGTATAAATAAAACCGGTTATAAAACCAGGTTAGACACACAGTCCAGTGGTGGACTGTGTGCAAATTTAAATCAAGGTCTCGGGTTCGACTCTGTTCTTGTTTCGATTCGTCACAATATTCAAACCTTTTTATAAAACCCAAATATGAAACTTGACAGTAAGTATATAAGAGAAATAAAAATCACTTATCATTCGGGTTAGTCACACAGCCCAGTTGGTCGGGCTGTGTGCAACACAAGGCTATAGTCGCAGGATGAGTCCGGTTCGAGTCTGCTGTGCTCCGATCCACTGCAATACCATACTCTTTTTATAAAAACCAAATCCTGAAGCACGTGATAAGTGTATAAATATAATAAAAACCGGAATAATAACCGGGTTAGACACACAGTCCAGTGGTGGACTGTGTGCAAAAAAATAAAGCACGTCGCGGGTTCGAGTCCAGACTCTCACACCGGTTCGATTAGTTTAAAAACCTTTTTAATTAAATAAAATTCTGAATAATCCAAATAGTATATAAATATAATTAAAATCAGAAATATTTCGGGTTAGACACGTAGCTCAGTTGGTAGAGCTGCGTGCACGCGTCGGGAGGTCACGAGTTCGAACCTCACTCAGCGCATAATTAAACACAGTCCAACCGGTCAACGGTCAAAAAGTCAAAAAATTTTATTTTCTTTTTATTTATTTATTTTATTTAAAAATCAATTAAAAACACTTAAAAATAATATTTTTGAAGTTAGAAAATTTCCTTAAACTCACAAAAATAAATCTAACAATCCCATTAAGAACACTAATTAAAAATATTAATCTCAAATAAAAGTTTATTTATTTATCGAATTATTATGTTATTATTTAGGTTAGTTTCTCTCGTGGTTAAATCCAAATTCGTGCGCATTCATCGTCAATCCAAGAAACGCAACCACTGTGAGTGAATTCTTACAAATTCCCCTTTTTATTCATGTTTTGGGGTGTATCATGTGTCGCTATAATTAGTTCGCTTATTCAAACTCGTGCTATTACCATTATATGATCTAAACTTATACTGTAAATATTGTTTGTTGTAATGTGCGTTTACATTTAGTCAAGTTGCGTGCAAATCAATTCATTAGGCCCATCAGTTCCTCGTTGGAGACGGGTCATTCATTAGGCCCATCAGTTCCTCGTGGGAGACGAGTTGAACACCGCGTGCCTCAAAATCATTCATTTGGTGTGTGCGTGTGTAATAATTAATATTATGTGTTTTGTGATTAAATTTACATTTACGTTTATTCATATTTGGTTATGCACAATTTTATTCAAATAACCAACATAACTAATCCTTTCAAATGTTTAAATAAGATTCACTCGCCAACTTTTTGTTGACCCAAAACCCTATTTTACACATGATACAGGTGGACAGGTTGAAGCAAGGAACACATAGGAAATTGCCTTAGAAGAAAAATAATGAAGTCATGAAATATGTATTTGAACATGTTGTACTTGTATGTTTATTGTAATGTTCTTCTTTAAAAAGAAATAATAAATATGAAACTTTATAGTAAATGTCATGAGCTTTGATGAAAACCCAATCATGCCCCGATCACCATTTCCGCTGCGGGTCGGGGTGTGACATGCATTGTAACGCCTCGTATCTTCATATTTCTATTTTAAAAAAAATGTTCGTATTCGTATTCTAATTTTAGAAACCTTACATTCGTATTTTAATTTCAATCTCACAATTCGAGGTGTTAATCATAGTAAAATTCATATTTTATATTTTTTTATTTTATTCACACAACCTATCGTTTAAAATACGTATTTATACGCAAATCGACACTTTTATACGTATAAATACTTATACGCACATCCTCAATACTTGAATTATACTTTTATACTTTTTATATACTCAATTACATAATATATACTCAAGAAATACCAAGAAATATACCAATCATATTTCCACCTCATCAATCCTCTTTCACCTTCTTTAACCAATCATATTTCACCCTTTTCCACCTCCTTTCTCCACCAATCACCTTCTCAATCCTCTTCCACTTTCTTTAACCAATCATATTTCACCCTTTTCCACATTCTCTACCTATAAATACCAACCCCCTTCTACCATTTTCTTTATGCCATTCTTCTCTCCATCTCTCTAATTCTCTCAATCTCTCTAAATCAAGAATTCTAAAAGGACACTAAGTGTTCCACCCATTCTTCTCTCAACTTCTATACTTCTCTCAAATCTTCCAAACAAGGAAGAGATCTCTAAGAGTTTTAAAAGAAAACATTAAGTGTTTTAAAAGAAGCTTTGAAACTCCAACCTCCAACTTTTCACGGAATCACCAATCGGAAAGCATATGCAATATTGTGAGTACACTCGACCCACTTTTGTTTATAACACTTTTGGGTGTAACATGTTTTACCTATACAAAAAACAAAAACACTTAAACTTTATGAAACGCACAAACAATCCTATACCAATGAATACTTGAATCGTATACTTGTTGCTTGTCTTGGATATTCGTTATGCTATGCTTTATTCATTAACTATTTTTAGCCTTCGTTTGACATGCTTAGCGCTATAGGAATTCACGCATCCACCTCCATCGTGTTATTCGTGAGGTCATGTTAAAACATCGTGATTGCATTAAGGGTTTGATTATTAGTATTGCATGCCTTGATATTGCTCTTGTATAGATTTGGTTATCATGAGGATTGTTAAAACTTTATTCGTATACGTATGCTATGTTTAAACTTGTGTACTCGCTTTTGCTTTTGCATTGACTTTATTTTAAAACATGTTACAGGTTGAAGGAGATGATGCTATGAAATCAAAATAGCAAGGACTTAAATATACACATTTTAGACGTTAGTTTTATAAATGTTGTACCAAATTTTGTTATGTTTTATGAACTTATTGTATTGCTTCATGTTGTATTTGACAATGTTGTGAAATGAAATTTGGATTTAATTAAATATTGTCATTTATTAGCGTTGTGAGAAATGAGCAATCTTGTTTTCGTCTCATCCCGATGTTTCCGCCATCGGTTGGGGTGTGACAGATTGGTATCAGAGCCATAACTATAGGGAATTAGGCAAATTGCTATGCTTTTGACCTAGTCTATAGTTAAGTACCATATTTGACCATACGTGATTCACATGCTAATTTCTTGAAACGTCTCTTATGTGTTAAATTCATGAAATGATTTACGTGTTCATACTAGTTACATTATTTCAATCATACACCTTTCCTAATGCATTTTACTCGATTATACTAAACTCGAAAACACTCGTATTACACACGTGAGACGACTTCTCCAAAATAGGCGTGATATCCCCATTTGGTGAACGACTCTCATTCCGCCAATTCTTTATTTATTTATTTATTTATTTTTTTCACGAAGTTACACCATCAAGTTAGGAGTGACATCCACACCTTGATGGAAACTCCTATTCAAACTCTAGTGGACTCTCGTCAAGTGTTGAAATTAAGTTTGACCCGACGAGTACCAACCGCACTTAGGGTACGAAATCGTCGAGTTAGGGGTGAAACCCGCACCTTGTCGATTAAGTCACATTCCTCGATTTTCAATCTCGCCAAAGTTTCGATTTTCCAATCGATTAGAGACGTGTAGTGACTGGAAGGGTAAAATGTCGTTAATCGCTTCTCGACGAGAGCGTTTTACCTATAGGCCAAAGCACGTTTCTCTAATTCGAAAGGATCATCGATTCACTTTGGAATAGTCGACGTTTCTCTACCCGAAACAGTCTAATGTTTTCTGAGACTCTCTTTTATACCATTTCAATTTATACATGACCTTTTATAT
The DNA here is from genome assembly GCA_947069175.1 of Scalesia atractyloides. Taxonomy (NCBI): domain Eukaryota; kingdom Viridiplantae; phylum Streptophyta; class Magnoliopsida; order Asterales; family Asteraceae; genus Scalesia; species Scalesia atractyloides. The sequence goes on from CAMTDV010001632.1 coordinate 988,545, forward strand.
ACTTGTTACCATTCCTTTCAAATTTCCAATTTATTATAAGGTTTTTATGCAATTCATATTAAACCTTTTCATACACTTATACATTATTTGCATACATGATTTCAAAACGTCATCAACTAGACTTATATTTATCGAAAAGTCCGAAATGGAGACCGTCGTCTAGATAGGAGTGAATTCCTTACCTAGACGATCAAACTCCGTTTCCTTCCTTCCTTAAAACGACCTCACCAACGGACTAGGAGTGATTCCCATACCTCGGTGATCGTTACCAACCCTCCTTCTTGGAGACTTTATTACACAAACCACATGTTTAAATTGTATACCTAAATCTTTTATCATATTGTCAAAATTCTTACTTAGGCGAATTTCAAAACGTACTATTTTATCAAACATATTTCCCATCCTGTAATCTCTTTCATATAAATCACATACGCATATACTTGGTCATCACATGAAACGTTTTGTTTCACGATTTTCAAAGCTCGACGGAATGCTACCTACCAACTTAATCAGTCCAAGGAATACCTTGCCCACAAATCTTATGTTTAACATAATCACTAAAACACGATCACGCGATAACTTTACATTAAGAGCTTTCATTTGTAAACAAAAGCCAAACCAATATCTTATAGACATCATGGATCGCTTTACTAAGGGTATGCTCGGATTATTGGTATTATTTTTTTCCTGATTCCTTTGATTATTGTGTTTTTAAAGCAAAAAAAAACTATGTTTTTTTGTGTTTGGTAAGTATATAATAAAAAAAACTGATTTCTTTCGTTTTGTAGAGATCAAAGCTTATTTATTTATTTATTCTTTTTTTCACATATATATATTTGTCAAACACTCAAATAGTTGATTATCTGGTTATTGGGATATCAAACAACATAATCAAATTCAAACACTATCTTTCTGCAGCACGTTTTGTTACAGCTAATCATCTGATTCTGATTATTCAAAACACATAAACTATTTTCAAAACTCAACCCCAAACACCCTCTAAACCTCTTATCACGATTAAGAGAACATTTTGCTAAACACTTTTCAACGATAATTAAATCCATTATCCCAGATTTCCTCTCAAGGGTCAACGTATCACAAGAACCACTGAATTTCAAATTTCTTATCTTGATGTAACATCCTTTGAAAACGATGCAAACCTACTAATTTAAGACCTTGTTATACACCACCCAAAATGTCACCTCAATTTCAAAACATGTGGGCAAGAAAACATTACAAGGATAACCACTTTCGACTTACTTAAATTCCCCTAAAATAGTGGTAGCACTCCCGTCCATTACAAAATACGTAACGCATAATCAATAAGTACCTTATATTCTTTTATATTCACAAACTAGATCCTACATTCTAAGTCAAACTGAACCTATTTTAGAAGCGGTAACCTCAAAGTTTTGCTCAAACCACTTTACATGCATATCCTCGCACATGATTTAGTCAAAATTTCGCATGACAATATCATTTACATCATTCGTTTTTTTACACACTCAAATTTCTCGATCATTTTACATGATTAAATTCGTTGTATTCAATTCATGTCATGCACGCAATCGTCGTCATTTATACATATTGATATTCATACTTATACACATATTCATATTTATGCTCATACATGTCATCATTCATACTTATACTTATACTCATATGCATACTTATAATCATGCTCACATTCATGTTCATGCTCATATTCAAATTCATACATTCGTACCTATACGTGAGCATAACCCAAGGGGATTCGCTCACGCTGGTCTCATACTTATTTAAACGTAAACATGCTTATATACCACATTCTTATACGCACGCACACTCTTATTTTCAAATTTATGTATACCCTGATTCATACAGAACTAGTACAAACTATGCGGATCATGCGACAATCAATATAATCACGGGTGCACACGGGATTATAGTGATAGGCGCATGGGAATCATAGGGTGTACTACTGTGTATGGTAGGACACGGAATGTAACAACACAGAATAACGAAACGAACGTAACATGGTCAAAACATGGTGGATACGCCGCTGATACTTCCTATATATAAGTGTTTTCACCATGTTTCAAACTTTCGTAAAACGTGCCATGAGAATTCGGTGTCTTGAAGACCTATTTAGACCCGATACAAACTTTAACAACTCACAAACGCATTGCTAAGCGCGCGATATCCGATTATCCATGAGAGACCCCATTCTTAACTCATCGTTTTCAATACGCATGCCATTCTTATACTCATATCCGTTTATCAAATCAATCGTTCACACTTATGCCTCCATTATTCCCCGACACCCTTGTCTTTTATACAAACCCCGTTTGCAATCAATCAGTTTAAACATTCGGACCCTAAAAACTTTCTTACACTTAAAAACTATTTTCCATTCTTTATTTATGTGCAAACATACTTAGTTGGCAGTTACCTCCAAAACCATTTTTTTATTTCAAATACCTAACTTCCTCGTTTTTTTCACTGATAAAGAATTCTCTACAAAACTGAGATTAGCAATGCTCTTTAAATCCAACGAAAATTTTTGTTACAACCAATAGTGCGGTCACACTTTTCATCAAAATACATATCGTTTTATACGAAAGCTTCCTTCTTAGGTATCACATTTTAAAATACCTTGTCATTGAGTTATTCAAACTTGTTTAAACTCGCTTGTCTATACACACACATGCACGTTTTACTTATGCTTAATGCCTCGAATCATTTTAGACAAATGAACCCTTTTTACAAACCTATCTTTTCGTTCCTCAAAACTTCATACTTTTCAACACATTTCAAACATCCAAATCTCGATTTTAGACAATCATTCTTCTAGCCAAAATGCTTTTTCTCCAAGGTCTTTCTCTTGAATAAATTTCGGGACGAAATTTCCTAAAGTAGGGGAGACTGTAACGCCTCGTATCTTCGTATTTCTATTTTAAAAAAATGTTCGTATTCGTATTCTAATTTTAGAAACCTTACATTCGTATTTTAATTTCAATCTCGCATTTCGAGGCGTTAATCATAGTAAAATTCATATTTTATATTTTTTTATTCACACAACCGATCATTTAAAATACGTATTTATACGCAAATCGACACTTTTATACTTATAAATACTTATACGCACATCCTCAATACTTGAATTATACTTTTATACTTTTTATATACTCAATTACATAATATATACTCAAGAAATACCAAGAAATTACCAATCATATTTCCACCTCATCAATCCTCTTTCACCTTCTTTAACCAATCATATTTCACCCTTTTCCACCTCCTTTCTCCACCAATCACCTTCTCAATCCTCTTCCACCTTCTTTAACCAATCATATTTCACCCTTTTCCACCTCCTTTCTCCACCAACCACCTTCTCAATCCTCTTCCACTTTCTTTAACCAATCATATTTCACCCTTTTCCACATTCTCTACCTATAAATACCAACCCCCTTCTACCATTTTCTTCACGCCATTCTTCTCTCCATCTCTCTAATTCTCTCAATCTCTCTAAATCAAGAATTCTAAAAGGAACTAAGTGTTCCACCCATTCTTCTCTCAACTTCTATACTTCTCTCAAATCTTCCAAGCAAGGAAGAGAGCTCTAAGAGTTCTAAAAGAAAACATTAAGTGTTTTAAAAGAAGCTTTGAAGCTCCAACCTCCAACTCTTCACGGAATCACCAATCGGAAAGCATATGCAATATTGTGAGTACACTCGACCCACTTTTGTTTATAACACTTTTGGGTGTAACATGTTTTACCTATACAAAAAACACAAACACTTAAACTTTATGAAACGCACAAGCAATCCTATACCCATGAATACTTGAATCGTATACTTGTTGCTTGTCTTGGTTATTCGTTATGCTATGCTTTAGTCATTAACTATTTTTAACCTTCGTTTGACATGCTTAGCGCTATAGGAATTCACGCATCCACCTCCATCGTGTTATTCGTGAGGTCATATTAAAACATCGTGATTGCGTTAAGGGTTTGATTATTAGTATTGCATGCCTTGATATTGCTCTTGTATAGAGTTGGTTATCATGAGGATTGTTAAAACTTTATTCGTATACGTATGCTATGCTTAAACTTGTGTACTTGCCTTTGCTTTTGCATTGACTTTATTTTAAAACATGTTACAGGTTGAAGGAGATGATGCTATGAAATCAAAATAGCAAGGACTTAGATATACACCTTTTAGACGTTAGATTTATAAATGTTGTACCAAATTTTGTTATGTTTTATGAACTTATTGTATTGCTTCATGTTGTATTTGGCAATGTTGTGAAATGAAATTTGGATTTAATTAAATATTGTCATTTATTAGCGTTGTGAGAAATGAGCAATCTCGTTTTCGTCGCATCCCGATGTTTCCGCCATCGGTTGGGGTGTGACATGCACATCCTATGAATACACAATCAACAGTTTTGGGTCCTATCCTAAGAGTCTTAGGAGGTGGTACAATCACCTTTGCTAGGCACCCCCACACTTTCAAGTATTTGTACGAATGCTTCCTTTTTCTCCATAACTTATATGGAGTTTCGTCCCTATTTTTAAGTGGTATCTTGTTCAAAAGATAATTTGCTGAGAGAATCGCGTCCCCCCACATTTCTCGGTTCACACCCGAACTGATCAACATGGCGTTCATCATTTCTTTTAATGTACGGTTCTTACGTTCCGCAATGCCATTTGATTGTGGAGAATAAGGAGGTGTATACTCATGCACAATGCCACTTTTTGCGCATAAATCCGCAAAAGGTGCGACATATTCACCTCCTCGGTCGCTTCTAACCGCTTTTATCTTCTTTTTAAGTTGATTCTCAACTTCGTTTTTGTACAAGATAAACTTTTCTATTGCTTCATCTTTACTTTTAAGTAAATATACATAGCAATATTTAGTACAATAATCAATAAACGTGATAAAGTACTTATTTCCTCCAGGTGTGGGAACCGCTTTTAAATCACACACATCGGTATGAATTAAATCAAGGGGTTCGGTTATTCTTTCAACCGATTTAAACGATGATCTTGTAAGTTTGGATTTTACACATGTTTCACATTTGTAATCAGAATCAATATGGAATGTTGGTATCATATTTAATTTAATTAAACGTCGTAATGAATTAAAATTTACATGTCCTAATCTACCATGCCAAACATTTGAAGACTCAATCATGTAAGTAGAAGTAGAAATTTCATTCATGTTTTTCTTGGTGTTAACCACCGTTACATTCATTTTGAACATACCATTAAGGGCATAGCCCTTTCCAACATACATTCCACGTCTAGATAAAACAAATTTGTCCGATTCAAACACTAGACGAAAACCAAACTTGTTGAGCATCCAACCCGATACGAGATTCTTCCGTATATCCAGGACATAGAGGACTTTGCTCAACATGAGCTCCTTGCCAGAAGTCATCTTCAAGATCACCGTGCCTTCACCCTTGATGTCGGCGGTAGCTTTATATCCCATATAAAGCTTTTCTTCACTCGTTGCTTCCTTGAATGTTGAGAACAATGACTTGTCTCCACAAACATGGCGGGTTGCACCTGTGTCAACGAACCATCTTGGTGGGTTGGCGCCCACCACGTTGACTTCTTCAATCATAGCCGCTTCCTCGGTTATCATTGCAATTAGAGGCATACCATCCTCATCAACCATATGCGCACGCTCACGCTTAGGTTTCTTGCATTCGTTAGCACGATGACCTGTCTCGTTACAATTGTAACAAGTACCTTGGAAAGGCGCAAACTTCTTTTTCACAGCCCCCTTTCTTGGTCCAAGGTTGTTAACTTTTGCATTCCCCTTGTCCTTTTTCGTTAGTTTACCCATTTTGCTTTTGGAGGAATCCCCAACTTCCACCATGTTTGCTTTAGCCGCAACTTGCGCAATGGTGCCTTTTAGAGCGACCTTCTTGTCCTCTTCGATTCGAAGACGGACCACAAGTTCCTCCACCGTCATTTCCTTTCGTTTATGTTTTAGGTAGTTTTTGAATTCTACTCACGAAGAAGGCAATTTTTCAATTTTTGTTGCCACTTGAAATGTTTCGCTAAGAACCATGCCCTCAGCGTGGATGTTATGAAGTATAATCTGCAACTCTTGGACTTGGTTCATAACAGTCTTGTTATCGACCATTTTATAGTCCAAGAAACGGGCGACAACAAATTTCTTTGTTCCCGCATCCTCCGTTTTGTACTTTTTGTCCAAGAGATCCCATAATTCTTTGGAAGCCTTGACATTGTAGTATTATGCATCCGAAAGGCCATTAAGCACATAACCTCGACATATGAAATCCATATGCTTCCAAGCATCAACCGCGCACTGAGCTTGAGCGTCGGTCTCCCCTTCCGCAGGTTGGAGAGCGGTTTCAGTCAAGAACTTCGCAAGGTTCATGGTGGTCAAGTAGAAGAACATCTTCTGTTGCCACCTTTTGAAGTAGAGACCCGTAAATTTCTCGGGTCGTTCAGCATGATTTACCACTGTGGTCGCTCCCACAGTGTTGGCAGGAGTTCCAACGACAAGGTTGTTAACATTCGTGTTCACATTGTTGTTGTTTTCAGTCGACATTCTGAAAAGTAAAATTAAAATTTTAGTCAGAAATTCTGTTTTAAACCAATAAAAAACAGAAGTAAACTCTTAATTTTAATTTACATCATCCATTAAAATCTAAACGTTAACGTCTTCATGTTAACATCATCCATGTTCGAAATTAGACTAACACACCGGATTTTTGGGTAATATGTTGAACTGGATAAGGAAAACGGAAAACCAGTGGGTCCTTGAAGAAATTGTTAGTTTATGTTATTTGAGTTATTTTTTTGTTTCATTTATAAATTGTTAGTTTATGTTATTTTAATTTTAAACAATAATCTCTTATTTATATAGACTCATATAGTTTATTAAACGATTACATTTCGTATTCCAAATTTAAAATCTAGTTCTTTTTATTGTTAAATTTCAAGGTAACTTTAAAAGGTCAAGCATGGTAACACATGTAGTAAACTAGTAACATTTCGTTAATATGTTTACTCGAAGTCTTCTAATGCATGTGCTGAAAAAGTGAAGGGTTACAATCCTACAAGGTACAGGTTTAAGATCCGGTGCAGGTGTTTGATCGACTATCGAGTACTTGAAGAGTGGTCTAGCAGGGGTGGATCTAGAGTGATAGAATGGGTAACCTACGTTGCTCCTTGACGCTCCGATATTAGTGTAAATTTTGAAACAATTTAAATTTTTTCAATTTCGTTACCCCTTTTCATTGAAACGTTACCCTTATGCGGATTTTCTAGATCTGCCACTTTGCTATTAAAATAAAAAAAAATCTTGGTTAATAAAGGTTAACCTACACCTCATAATCTCAAATTACCATATATAGCATGCATTTCAAAACCCTATATTTTGTGTGACAGTGTAGCAAGACGTGTGTGTATATCAACCATATAATTATATAAACCCTCCTCTGCATTGCATAAAACTTGTTTAAACACTCAACTCCCATATATCAATCATCAATGAGACTAACTTTCGTATCACCATTTCCGTTTAAAGCAAGGGTTGCACCACCTCAAGAACCACCGTGCCGCGGGTGGTGTTGTGCCATTTCCAATAAAACTAGTAAGCCAAATACCAAAGGTGGTCGAGCTCCAAGTAGACTAAGTAAGCGGTGGATCGAATATCATGGCTCCAGGAACTGGGAGGGCTTGTTGGACCCTCTAGACGATGTCTTACGTGGCGAGATCATACGTTACGGGAGCTTCGTTGAGGCTGCTTACCAATCATTCGACTTTGACCCTTCTTCGCCAACTTATGCTGCATGTCGTGGGTGACGAAAAACCTACATGCCACGTCATCTATTCCCTTGCCACGGTGGATAGAGAGGATGCCTCGTTGGATGCAAGTGCAGTCCAGCTGGATAGGTTACGTGGTGGTTTGCAATGACAAAGAAGAGATTTCTAGGCTTGGAAGACGAGATATCGTCATCGCTCTCCGTGGCACTGCTACTTGTCTAGAGTGGCTCGAGAATCTACGAGCCACTCTCACTCATTGTAGTGGAGACAATCCAACTAAGCAAAACGATGAACTCATGGTGGAAGCTGGCGTTTTGAACCTATATACCTCGAGCACAAATACGTGCCCAAGTTTACAAAAATTATTACAAGAAGTTTTAAAATATATTAAAAGTGTATAGGGATGAACCACTTAGTCTGACCATCACCGGTCATTCTCTAGGAGCTTCTTTAGCCGTTATAGCCGCCTACGACATTAAAACCACCATCAGATCACTCACCCCATCTTTCTGTCATCTCGTTTGGCGACCAAGGGTCGGCAACCAAAGCTTTTGCCACCACCTAGAACAACAGGAGTAAGAGTCTACGTATATATAGTCAACTCTGATGACCTAATCACAAAAGTTCCAGGTTTTTTTGTCGAAGACCATGAAGGTGTGATACACGAGCAAAATGCTCGTGTAGCACAATTGACAAACTGGATACAAAAGCACGTTAAAGATAGCAGATGGGTTTACGCTAACATAGGGCACGAGCTACGACTAAGAGTCGAGACTCGTTAAAGTTAAACAGTATTAACGTCGCAACAAATCATGATCTCCAGACTTATCTTGACCTAGTAAATGGTTTTGTGAGCTCAACATGTCCATTTAGGGCTGGCGCAAGAAGGATGCTCAAGAAAGCTACCAACATTCCTACTATTAAATAAACTTATGTATTGTCATAGAAAGCTGCTAACTTCTATAGGCTATTGGTTTGCTCATGCATGTAGAAATATATCGCCAACATATTCTATTACTAGTGTTCATATATAATATTGTATATATGATAATATCTATGTTTTCCTCTTTTGAAATGTATGCCAGATTTTAATATTAGAAAAAATTTATGTATTAATAACCAAATGTTGTCAACTCTTGTCTCAGATGGTTAGCCAAGATTGACAAAATTCAAACCCTACATCTTGTAGATGCTATGCGCACAACCATTTTAAATATTTTTGTCTTCTGTAGTTTCCTACAACTACTATATGTCTATATCAATATAACTACACAAGTTAGTAGGATATATTATTTTTATTACATATACTGTAAATGCATTTAGCTATAGTTTCCTTTGAATTGTCAATGAGAAATGTAATCTTACTTTAGTTTCATAATGTTGAACCAACCAAGTGCTTTAGAATTATGAGCATACAAGATAATGAGACGTTGATTAACTTGCCATTTTGCGTACTAGATCATTGATGTTAATGAAATCAGCTTACACGACAGTCGTCAATTAAAAAGAATCACTGATAGGGACTAGCGACAGATACATCCGTGTTTGAAGTCGTCTGATTTGTAGTAAACTTAGATGATATAACAAAGTTGCAGACACTAGCATATCCTACACATGAACATCGACATTTAATACTAAGGAGATGATTTATACACTATTGAATTGATGCTTACAAGCAGTGGCGGATCTAGAAAATATTCGTAGAGGTAACGTTTTATAAAAAAAGGTAACATTTTATAAAAAAAATATCAAATTTTTCCAAAATTTACACTACCGCCGGAGCGCCAAGGGGTAGCGGAGGCTACCCCTTCGTAGGGTAGGTCCGCCCCTGCTTACAAGTATAGTCTATAGTCTATAGACCACCAATATACAATATAATCATATAAATAACCTCTAAACACCCACAATGTCATATGTTTCAATTTCTTTGATTCTAACTATTCTAAGTATCATTGGCATTGATTAAGAGTTACTTTACATTATATAATGTTTCCGTTTTAAGAATCCGTTGTAAGCTCTTGTATTTGGTTCTTAACCCGGCATACAATGAGTTTGAGCATTTACCAAATATAGTTGCTTGTAATTTCAGTCACTAAGGAGGATTGAAATGATGAGATAACACAGATTTTAACCTTTTAATTTAGTGGAAAAGTTAAAGCTTCTTGGCTTCTTCCTTCCTCGTGGACTCATAAACACACACATGATGAACTTTCTAATTTTGGGGTTGGATAAGGAAGCATTGCTAATGAAGAAGGTATATCCAACTTTTAAAATGTTCCTAAGTGGCCATGATTGATCCCTCAAGTTTGAATTAATATTATTTAGCTATAAAGTTTGCTAATTACACGTTTGGCCCCAAAAGTTAAATCTCTTGCCCTTTTGCTCTAACTTAACTAGACGATGAGAGAATAGGTGTTAACACACCACAAAAGCAATATTTATTATTATTATTATTATAAGTTTATAACGAGCTGAAACACCTTAAAGTGTTTGTAATTGTAATTGTGTTGTATTGATTGTAATTAGGGTTTTACAATAAGGAGATGTTATATACAAACCACGTTTACACAATATCACCTCTATTTATATTTATATAATATCATCTCAAACGAACCAAAATTACATTGGTCTAATATTTCCCGCAAGCTAAGGCTGGGAAACAACCTGTAGCTTGGATCGTAGGAACTGTAATTTAGAGTAGATAGAGGTTTTGTGAAAATGTCTGCGATTTGATCTTCCATAGATGTGAATTTGACTGAGTTTTCCCTGTGCAACCATTTCTCGTATAAAGTGAAAGTCGACTTTAACATGTTTTGTTCTTGCATGGAAGTTTGGGTTTTTGGAGAGATAGGTAGCACCAAGGTTATTGAACCAGATAGTTGGAGTTATAGTTGTATTATTACAAGTTCTTTCAGTAGGGCTTGTAGCTATGTGAGTAGCTTTGTACTTTAATTCTTTGGAAGATTGAGAAACCATTTTATTTTTCGTGCGATCAAGAAGATGAGGTTGGAATCCACACATGGATTGCGGTCAAATGGGCATCCAACCTAGTTAGCATTCAAAAAGGCACGCGAGGTGGAAGATAGGGGTGTGCACGGTTCGGTTCAGTTCGGTTCGGTTTTGGGTAAAATCAAAACCGAAACCGAAATGTCGGTTTCGGTTTTTAAAACCGTTCGATTTCGATTTTTTCGGTTTTTATGTTGGTTCGTTCAATTTTTCGGTTATTTCGGTTTTTGGAACAAAGTTATATAAGATTAAAAAAATAAAAAGTATAATTTAAAATATAAGAATCTTTCTTGTATGTTTACATTTAAGTTATCATAGTTAAACCTCTTTAATTAATATTGCTTATATAAACCTAACCTCTAATCTATTTTATGTTTCTCTAAAGTTTTATTAAGATACTTCTTTTATAATAATCTTAAGATACTTTTATTTTTATATTAAATTTTGTTATTTCTAGTAAGTAATAAATAGATCATTTCAATTATAAATAAACATATAATGTTTTTATCGTAAACACTTTACTTTCAAGAATAAAGTTAACAATTTCTAATAGCATTGGGTTAAACACTTAAACTAAAACATAAAAATATATTGTTTGTAACCTATCGGTTCGGTTTGGTTTTTTCGGTTATTGAAAACGGTTATCCGAAAATCTAACCGGAATTTTTTGTTATTAAAAATCCGAAAATCGAACCGTTGGTTTTTGTTTCGGTTCAGTTTTTTTGATTCGGTTTTGTCAGTTATTTCGGTTACGGTTCAGTTATTTCGGTATTCTGCTCACCCCCAATGGAAGAGCCCTACCAGTTAGCATCAGCAAAGGGTTGTAAATGAGAGTAGAGTATGACGGAGAAGCAATTTGTAGTCAATTGTGCCTTCAAGATATCGAATGACGCATTTTGTAGCATACTAGTGGTTCTCTTTGGGAGCATGCATGTATTGGCAGACCTTGTTGATTGCAAAAGTGATATCTCATCTAGATAAGGTTATGTATTGCAGTGTCCCAACCAATTAACGGTATTTGACTGGATCCAATAACAACAGACTATCCTTTAGAGATAATTGTTGTGACGTGCACATGGGGATCGTACTTACAATTAGTGAAGACAGTGCAAGGTAGAATATCCGATATATATATATCTTTTAAAAAAGGAGGATATTCTTGCTTTAGAGGAACCATTTCAACTCCTTGAAAATTATCAAGAGCACCAAGATCCTTAACATCAAAAGTTTTGTTATGTAACTGGATAATACGATTGACTGCAGTGGTTTTGTTGCAAGTAACAATGATATTATCACATCTATATGTGAAAAGGGAAGGATATGTTTGGAGCCTAGTTTGAAAATGACATGTGATAAATGATGAAACCATGCATGTGGTGCTTGCTTGAGATTGTAAAGTGATTTGTGTAATAGACACACATGACAAGGATGTTTGGAATCAACAAAACATTGTGGTTGTATAAGATAAACCATCTTTGTTAGACTCCTATGAAAACACAGGACATGGAACGAAAATCCAATTTGTAAGGATTGTATGGCCGAAGATGTAAAAAGCATTGATAAGCAAACACAAGAAAACATCTAGAGTAAAAAAAAGCTCCGGGGTGCCAGAGAGTGGTAGTCGAGCGGTGCTGGTAAGGCGGCGGTGGTAATCTCTGATACAAAGCTAAAAACTTCAAGTGTGTGTATATTATAATTGTATTTTATTGATTGTAATTAGAGTTTTACAATGAGGAGTTGTTATATACTAACCACATTTACACAATACTACCTCTATCTATATTTACTTAAATACTCAAAAAATATGTTAGTGAAAATCTGAATTTTACACATGCATTTTTCTTATATTTTTATTTGGGTTCTACTTTTTACACTACTATTACATTTTTTTGAACGACGAACTTCTTGTTCCTTATAAGTTTTGAACCCAAAACTTCACACTTAGGTGTCTTAAAAGACTTTGCCTTACCACTAGACCACCAATCCCATGGTTTACACTATAACATAACCACTACAAGAAATGGCTATTTTTAGCGGCGACGCCCTGTCGCCGCTGTTGGTCCTATTTGTCGCCGCTATTGCTGAGACGCTATTGCTCTTCGTGTCGCCGCTAAAGGTGGCCGTCGCCGCTAGTGCCCTATTTTGTCTTTAGTGGTATTGGCGGACTATGAATAGAGGCTATATATAGCTACCAAACCTGTTTCAGGCCGAAAAACGCAACCTGTTTCAAAACGAAACCTGGATACAACTTCATTCTAATATATCAAACTCCAACAACATATACAAAATGTAATAAAGTTACAAACAACATTTAAGTCCTACAATATCATCCTACATGCGTAAAAACTTTAAAAGTAACAAGCCATACTTCGAATCATCCTAATCTTCGTCATCCTCTTCGTCGTTATCGAAATAAGGGTTATAACAATCGTCGTCGTTTGCCGGTTCTTTTCCTTTTGAACTTAAGTAGTTGTCAAGTCGATTCAGGAACGCCGGGCTTTGGAACAAGTTGTCAACAAATCCCTACAATAATAAATATCAAAACGTATATTAGCATATTAGCGGACGCTACCAACATATATTTTCTACGTTCGTTATGTTTTAAATGATGATTTTAATTTAATGGGGGTATTTCCTAACTAATATATATTTGTCTAACTTACATAAACATAGAAATTATCAAAGTTAAACTTTTTTTTTTCAAACCTACACATAAACATTCAAATTATCAAGTTAAATATATATATTTTTTTCAAACCTAAACATAAACATAGAATTATCAAGTTAAACATATTTTTTCAAACATAACCATAAACATAGAAATCATGAAACTTAAACATAATTTATACTTCCAACACATATACATACTTATAACAAACACTTTGAACAAAAACACAAAATTTATACATACTTACATACACATTTGCATACTTTATATAAACATAGATACTAGCATACACATTTTTCTCCAATTGCAAACATTTAGATGCACAATTGTTCATCATTTACATACACCTACATACTAACATACAACTTCATACATTCATTCATAGACTTACATACACACATACATGTTTACATACACCTACTTTAACAAATACATAGATTTCCTATACACATTTCACCAAACACACCTACATTATACATTTTACTACAAACATTCATCCTTACATACACATTTACACACCTACACCAAAAATTATACAATTTCTAAACTTAAAAAAATACATATAAAACTAACCTTTTTTCAAGTTTCAAAGACCGCGGAGAAGAGTGGTGCCGAAGAAATGATGGTGGTGACCGGAGAAGAGATGGCGGTGATCCGAGTTTTCTTCTACAAACACAAAAATACACAAAAAATAGCAAAAATTAAAGCCTATAACATGCATATAACAAATGTAGAGAAGAAATTTAACATAAAGGGAGTTAAACTAACCGATTTGGGCAAAAAACGGGTGTCTCCGAGAAGCTTAGTCAAGTTTTTTTTTTTTTTTGGGGGGGGGGGGGGGGGGGAATGGAGGAGGAGGTAGGAAAAGGCGTTGATAAGGGGCTGTGACGTGAACACCTTTACCGGCGACACTCTGTCGCCGCTACTAAGACCCCCGTCGCCGCTATTGACCTTAACCGGATAACTTTTGTGTGGCTAGGGTTAAATGTGGGACACAGACCTTTAGCGGAGACATATGTCGCCGCTAATGGTCTTCAAGCTGTCGCCGCTAATGCTCTTGGAATCCCCAACCGTCAAATCTAGATAATGATCAACGGCTAGGATTTAGTCTCTGGTCCCTGGGACGCGGATCGATCAACGGCTGGGGTTTAGTCGCCGATAATGGTCTTCAAGCTGTCGCCGCTAATGGTGGTGAATTCTTGTAGTGAACTAATTATATCTATTTTAATATAAAAAAGGTAATAATATATTCTAAATAATTGTACTAAAGTATATTAATAATTCGACATTGTTAAAATAGTTAAAGTTATTGTAATAAAATAAAATTAAATAACTTTAACACAAAAATACAAATATATTAATAAAACTAAATAACTTATTTTATATTAAAATTAACAAATTACATAATTATATAAAATATTCTACTACGAATTTGTGAAAAGTATATTTAGGCTATGTATTCCTTGCTAGGTCACTTCATATACCAAATATGTCACAATTATAAAATTTGTAATTTTGTTAAGAAAAGGTGATGGTGGTAGTTGTGGTGACAATAGGGGTAGAGACCGTGACGAAAGTGGGAGAGGAAATTTTAGTTTTTTAGTTTTTTTTTAATTTATTCACTATACGAGTGATTTCATTGTTGGCCTAGGTTCCATAGATCCATGATTTCATTTTTTTTATGCCAAACTTGACTTCAACGTTTTCGTTATTATAAACTAAGTTTATCGACAAATAGAACTAAATACATAATCTATTATTCGTACTAAATATATATTAAGTCTGACCAAATTCATACTCTATTTAAATAATTAAATAAATCTAATCGATAAATCTAAACACTTAAATATTAAATAAAATGTTGATTGTACAACAAAGATTTTTCTCCTTCTTTCTTTTAAGTTATCTCAAACCTGTTTTTATTTATCTTGAACCAAACTCGATTAGGATTAATCCCCGTTCATTTGTGTTCAATTTTCAATTATTGCCATTGGGTCCATTGCCATAACAAAACCAAAGTTGCATACCAAAATATATCATATTTTGAGGAAAAAAATTAGTAAAATATGTTATGTTACGCTGTGTTATCTTCATACACTACGGATGTATTTCTTTTTTATCATCTTGAGGTCATATTCCTCTTGGATATTTGATTCATTGACCTTTAGAACACAACCTTAATCGTCTTCCTACATTGCTATTAGTTATGCATACCTTGGTTTTGAATGTTGGTGATGATTGTTTTGTTGATATTCATTAAATTGTTTTGTTGATAATAGGCAACAAAATTAAAGTTCGAGTTTTTTAGTAATGCAATCACATGTCACATGGACAACATAAGTAATATATCAAGTGTTTGACAGGGATACATCAGATATTAAATCACACCAAGACATGGTACTTTGAGAATTTTGATTTTGTTCAAATGATTTTATCATATAAAAATCAAGTAATTTTCATCATCCCAAAAAACTAAATGAAGTAATTATTCTAATTACATGTAAGATGACTATATAAGCTCACTATTTCTGCTCACATATGTTTAAAGTTGTGAGAGGTTTTAAATTCATGTCTTTTTGTTTTAGTAAGGGCTTTATGTCAACATACTACTCACAATGTACAGGTTTTAATTTTACTGTCTTTCTGTTTTAGCCAATCAAATCAATGTTCCTCATCATGTGTATAGCATCCCGGTAGGATTTTTTTGCAAAACTTTACCAATGTGATTTTTATTTTGCTTTCAATAATACTCTAGATATGATTTTACCGAGATATCGTTAATTTTACATATCATAAGTTCTTCTTACATATCATTTTAATTAACTTGTTCATTTGTGAGAACAAAATTACGAATAATCAATAATTGAAGACCACTTAACCACTTTAGTAAAATGAAAGAACACATAAATCAAATCAAATTATCTAATCAAGTATCAAACCAGTGACCCACTTTAATAAGATAAAAGAACGAATAAATCAAACAAAATTATCTAATCAAAGATTGAACCAGTGTACCACTTTAGTAAAACCAAAAAAGAAAACGAACAATTTTTTTTGAACGACAAAGAATATCACGTGTAAACCCTCTTTGCTTGGGGCTATGTCCAAGGTCGATTCCTCGACCGTCATGAGACCGTGCACCCCTGATGCACGGGAATTGGATGGAATCCGTAAACCCTCGCCCCCCTTCTGGTTCAAACCCGTGATTAAAACCCCAATTCGTCCCTTCACCAAGACGTCCTTCGCAAAATGACCCAAACAGGAATTAAACTCGTGTCTTCACTAGAAAGGGCAGACCTTTTGACCACTGTACCAACATATCAGAACGGAAAACGAACAAATTAAACCAAATTATCTAACCAAGTATAGAACCATGAACCACTTCAAGCTATTAACCTTGGTAAAAGAAGTAAAGAAGCATTGTCATTATTTCTTTTTCATTTTGCCAATAAATAGAATTAGGGCTGCAAATAAACTGAATGAACAGAACAAGCTGTTTGTGTTTGTTTGTTAAAAAATATATGTGTTCATAAATACTTACCGAATGAGATTTTATGTTTGTGTTTGTTTGTTATGAAAATAGACTTGTTCATGTTTGTTTGTTAATTTTAGGCAACGAATAAAAACGAAAGTTGATGAACACAATTGAGTACAATACCAATGTTCATGAACACAAACAAGTGTTTCATGAACATAAATATAATACACTAACACTTATTAAATATTTTATTTGTCGGAATTTTTGAAGTGTTTAAAGAAAATATAAAAACTAAAAACATTAATGAATTATCGAAGAAACGAACACGATATGAACGTTTACGAAGATAAATGAATGAACGCGGCCTTGTTCGTGTTCGTTCCTTTAACTAAACTAACAAAATTTTTGTTTATATTGTTTGTTTAATAAACGAATGAACATAAACGAACTTTCTACCAAACGTTTCACGAATTACCCGCCAAACGTTTGATTTGTTTGCAGCCTAAATAAAAGTGTCAAACTATAAATAGCTAAAAGTAGAGGGATCAAACTACAAAAATACCCTCTACCGAAAAAAAAAAAACAAGTAAATAACTCTTAAGACTTTTTAAAGATTAGGTTCCAATCCCATTATTCCACCCACTCTTATCTCTCTCAACAACACTAAATTGCGGCTAGGGTTTCAACCTTCAAGATTCTTCAACCTTTCTGTTGGGTAATCAATCTTAATCAAACATGACCATCACAATTTGCAATTAGGGCTCTTATCTGTTGCAAATATTCAAACTTTATACCAAAGGGTCTTTTCTTAGTGCAATAAAGAGAATAAATGGCCACTATGAACCCTTTTGATTTGCTTGGTGGTGATGATAATGATGACCCAGAACAGCTTGTACAAAAGATTGTTGCAGCACCGGCTAAAAAAGCCCCAGCTGCAGCTCCAGCCGGTAAAGCCACTGCTCAGCCGGCAGCTAAGCTTCCCTCCAAGCCCCTTCCTCCAGCTCAAGCCGGTGAGTTTTTGAGTTATATGGTTATTTTAGTTATATACTGTTTTGATCTATATGCATGTTAGTTCACTGACTGACTCAATGGTCTTAAAAGGTTTTTTTTTTTTTTTTTTTTTTGTTGTTTTTTGGGTTTTGTTGTTAGTTTCAGTTGATTGCTGTGAGTTAAAGTTGCAACAAACATATGACAAATAACATGTTTGGGTGATTTGTGTAGTTTATTTAGTACAAGATGAAGAGGGTATATCATATCTGTTGTGTTTATGTTGAATGTGACCATTTTATACTAGAATTAGATAATTAGTTGTGATGAAACATTGAAACTTTTAGTAGGTAGTGGTGTTTGGATGTGCTCATGTCTTTTGAGGCTGTGATGGTTGTTTTTTATGGGGTTGAGTGTGAGAAAATTTTATTATTGGTAGAAGTAATATATGCAACTATTTGACCCCTTATTGGATAATCATATGCAATGTTTATTTATCGAGACTGCGACAATGAGATGGTCATTTTAAACGTGCACAGCTTAATGAGATTACTGTATTGTTGAGTTGTGTTTTGTTGATGTACACTTAGTTGGAAGTATGATTGGTTGGTTGATACTTTTTTTGTAATGTTTGAGTTGATATCCTATTTTGAGAATGATTATGTATACGGGTATTTGATGATGCTCATTGTAGTCTTATGTGTGCGTGATTATCTTTTACATTTATATATATACAGTGAGGGAAGCCAGAAATGAAGGTGGACGTCGCGGGCGTGGTGGTCGTGGGTACGGTCGTGGCGGGCGTGGAAGTGGTGGATTCAATAGAGATTCGGGTAACAATGAGGGTTCGTTTGGTAACCGTGGTATCGAAGAGTCTGATGGCAAGTCTTCTGACAGACGTGGTGGTGGTTACGGTGGTCCTCGTGGCGGTTTTCGTGGTGATCGTCGTGTGTCTTTTGCTAATGGAGATGGTGGTGAGGATGGAGAACGTCCACGTAGGACATATGAACGTCATAGCGGCACAGGGCGTGGGTAAACTCGTTTTTTTTATTCTTTAATCTGAAATTCTGGATACAAATTTTTTAAAAATTACCCGTCTTGAACTGTGCTCGTTTTATCGGCTTAACATGATTTTTTCACGTTCAGGAATGAATTCAAGCGCGAGGGAGCAGGCCGTGGGAACTGGGGAACTCAGGCTGATGAAATCAACCAGTATTTTTTCTACTTGTTAAATCGTTTTTACAAAATAATATTTGTTTTTGTAAGTAATTCTTATATTTTTTTTTCCGTCACAGGGAGATTCAGGAAGAGGTGGTTGAAAACGAGAAAAACGTGAGGTCTGATAAGCCCGATGCCGAGGAATACACAGCTGATGTAAAAAACGACACTGCTAATGAACGTGTCGAGGAGCCTGAGAATAAGGTGAATACTTAATTTATGCTCGTTTTGCAACGGTTTTATTAATGATTCTGAACTTCTGACGATGCGAATTTGTTGGATACATTGTGATGCAGGAAATGACACTTGAAGAATACCAAAAGGTTCTAGAAGAGAAGCGGAAAGCTCTGGAAGCTCTCAAGACCGAAGAACGGAAAGTGGAAGTTGACAAAGAGCTTGCATCCATGCAGCAACTCTCAAACAAGAAAACCAATGATGACATTTTTGTCAAATTGGTGAGTATTTTTAATTTTTTTAGATTTTATATGAGGGTTTTTTTACAAGTTACTTTCATGAGCTCTTTTGATTGTACAAACTTTAACTGATTTGGAATTGTTTTATAGGGTTCTGATAAAGATAAACGTAAAGAGATTGCTGAAAAAGAAGAACGTGCTAAGAAGGTAATCCTGTGTTGTTTCGACTTATATTGTCAAGCAAACTTTTCAATTGTTGGTTTTATTTGAACATGCTAAGAACGTATTTGTGGTTACAGTCACTCAGCATCAATGAGTTTTTGAAACCTGCCGATGGTGAACGGTATTATGCCCCAGGCGGCCGTGGGCGTGGGCGCGGCGGTAGAGGCGGTGGTCGTTTTAACCAAAGCGGTGGTTCAAGCTATGCACACGAAGCTCCCAAAATCGAGGATCCTAGTCACTTCCCCACTTTAGGCGGCAAGTGAGAAACACACCTTTTATCCCGTCATCCGCTTTTCATAAAAAAAAACTACTAAGAATGGCGGGAATCAATGGGAGTTCTCGTAACTGGGAAAAGTGTTCTTTAATATGTAAATTTCTTGTGTTTTACATATGCTCTCTGTACCTTTTGTTTTCGTCTTTTTATTAGGACTGCATTGTCCGTTTTTGTTTATGTCATCTTTTAAAGGTTTTAGAGATTTGGAGCATATGAAGGCCAGTTAATTTGTATGTTTGAGACACATGTTTCAGTTTTGTTTTGAAATAGATGAATGACAATTTTTAGTTCTTTATGCTTGTATTGTTTACTTGATTTAACTTATTATTATGTTTTAGTTTTTGTTTCATCAGATGATTAGAACCTCTTTTATCATTAAAAATGACTTAATGTTTTTAATGAAGCTTTTAGCTGTTTATCGGCTATTCAAGATTGGCTTTTTAAAAGCGAAATGACATGCAGGATTTATACTGAGCTAGAGCTTTAGAATTTAGACAAGCTCGAGCTTAACTCTGTTATGTTAAAAAACCTGAGTCTAAAAAGCCGAGTTTGAGCTAAGACGTTTAACTAGCGACTTCAATAAATATCATTGTGGTCCAAACCATGATTTTCGAGACATTAAAAGAACTAGAACAAATTTGTGTGTTCTTGACATGACAAACGGTGTAAAAGGAATTCTTGAATTTTATACAATGCAAACAGTCAAAGAAAGTAAAAAAGAATCCAACCCTAACACAAGGACAATACTTGTACACCGCCACATCACCCCCATCAAATACAACCACTAAGAGCAGCATCCACTGTTCTGGGAAACCGGTTGACCACGAATGTTGACTGTTGGAGGCTTTGAGGCATTCAAATTGGGTTGACTCGCCATCCTACGTTAACAAAACAAACAAATCATTAACTACATGTAAAATTCAGAAAAAAAAACTGATGGAATATTGTTTGATCATGTCATGGCGCTTACCTGTCTTTGATGGATGCCGTCATGGCCATGAAAGCCTGTTCCACATTGGTGGCATCTTTTGCACTTGTTTCCAAGAACGGAATTCCGATTTCATCAGCAAATGCCTGCAAATATCAAAAGACAATTTCATTTTAATGAATTAACCTTGAGCGTTGACTGTTTATAGTAACAACAAACCCATTTGAGGTTTTTTACCTTGGCGGTTTCGGTTGAAACGACTTTGTTTGCAACAAGATCGCATTTGTTTCCAACAAGGATCTTGTTGACATTCTCACTGGCGTAACGGTCGATTTCACTCAGCCACTGCTTAACGTTATTAAAGCTCTCTTGGTCCGTCACATCATAAACCACCTGAACACATACAAAAACGCCACATACTTGACAACCATGCAAATTGCAATCTTTGACTATTTATTAAATATCTCTTTTATGGGCAAATAGGTAATTTTGAAGTAAGAAAAACCGCAAGTACATCACTTACGATGATGCCATGTGCTCCTCGATAGTAGCTGCTTGTGATTGTCCTAAAACGTTCTTGTCCAGCAGTATCCCACTGTGCATTAGCAGAGCAGAAAAAGAAAGAAAAACAAATCACATATTTAAAAAAACGATAAGAATGAAGATTTGGTATGTATGACTACAAATCAGATCAATATGAATTAAATCTTAGCTTAAACTTACAATTTGAAGCTTGATAACCTTGGCATCTTGCTCCACGGTACGAATTTTCTAACCGAAAGACGCAAAAAAAAGTTGAGTCAAACTTCAACATGTGTATTTCAAGTTAGCAATCAACAGAAATAATAATTACGTACAAAATCGACTCCGATGGTGCTTATGTAACTGTCCAAGTAAGAATCGTCCTATAACACGTAGAAAAGATAATCAAGGAAAATCAGTCAATAGCATATTTTTAACGGGCATAAATATTTAATGGGCGGCAAAGGAAAAACTCGTACAAACAAGAAAGATATCTCCAAAAAATAATATGTAGATGTACAAAAAGCATGTTTTGCATACGATCGAAGACACTTACAGCAAACCTCAGAAGAAGACATGACTTTCCTACACCCGAATCTCCAATGAGCAATAGCTTGAACAGGTAGTCACTGCCAAAGATGATGATGTCAGAGATACATATATTTACAAAGCCATGCAGGCAGTTATTCAATGCAAAAGCAAAACGCAAACGGCCAATCCAAAGACATTATTTCAAGCACATGTGGTAATCATTGACGTCAGATAAAACAAAGTAGGAATAGGAAAAAGAATACACATTACAACAAAATATTAAAAGCTTGTTTTAAGACAGTTTAACCCTATAATTTTTAGTGTATCTCAATGGAAGTTACTTCACATAGAACGTGACATCAAAAATCGAAATCATAGCCAATCAATTGGAACACACAAATGATTACTATTACTAGAATACATCTTAATAGATCTCTAAACAATGAATTCAAGATGAGGAAACTTCAAAAAGATGCATTTCGTAAAGCATTAGGACCTATTTGTTGGTTCCGACATCAAGATATTATATGGCCAGGGTAAGCCTCGGCCACCTCACTCTATAATTTTTCAGAAATGCATTTAGCACACCTGAACTAAGCTTGACCTATCATAATCTTGAAACCATTTGGGACTATTATAAACACCTAAACTCGACCGTTACTTATAACTTTCAGGTTCCATTACGACATAACAAGAAAAGGTTATAAAATGCTTGTGTCACATCCTATCTATGTTTCTCACAATTCACACATATACTTCTCCCTTGACTGTATTTTCCCAATATTGCTTTATTCCCTTTATCAATTAACAAAAATTATCATAAAATCAATGCTAGATCACACTTATAGTTTAAGAACTCTCATTGCATGTTTTTAATGCTACTAAGTTTGCCTATATATATATCACGATTTGCCCCCCCCCCCATTGGTTGCTTTACAAGTTGCTAGTAACGCGTATCTCTTGAACAATGACATTCTAGATGACACACCCCCTAAGCACTTAAAAAATCAAGTCCTCTATGTGAAAAATCTTATAACTAGTTCATCAAATGGTAACCCTATCCAACTAAAACCAAACCAAAAATGGAAACACATTTTTTTGTCTTTAACAAATAATTAAACAGTAGACCACAGAGAACTGAAAAGAAAAAGACTTTAATTTTTAAATAGTTAAAGAATTCTCATTACGCTGCCCGTTTTAGGAAAATACACATTCTTAGACGTTTCATTTAAAAAAAAGACAAAAAACAGCTTTGAATGTTTCAAACGTTTTGGCATCGGATATTGACCATCAACAACTGCTACAATAATCTACATAGAAAAGATTAGGTTGAAAAGTAAAAAAAGCATCTTCAACTAATCCATCCAACAAACTATGGAACTAACACATCACCTAATAGACTAATACAGTATTCACTTTTTGAGTTGCAACTAATGACACATCTACACATCAAACCATGAATCTATCATGATGTATAAGCTCTTCATCAACTATATTTCACATTTTTCACATAAACCTAGCAATAACTATGCTAAATTACACCAAGTGAATAACAATCTCAATACAAATCCAATACAATTGTTCGTAAATTTGTGCGATCTACCCTCCCTGAGTCCCGATCCAGTGATAAATTAAAAAAACCCTAACTAATCAATCACACAAAAAATCATAAAATCAAACATCTACATCAGATCATAATCAAGATCCAAATAATTGAATCACTAGATAGACGAATTAGGTAATAAAAAGATGATTGATCGAATCGAAAAAGAAGAAATTGAAAGTGATTGCAATAGAAAAAAGAACTTACTACTCAGGAGTCATAGCTGGTGATAGTGATCGGAGAAAGGTATATAGCGAATGTTGTGGATCACCGGCGGGGGTGAAGCTCCGATGTGAGAGAGAGAGAATTGGGGGACACGTAAAAGGAGATGAATGAAGCAAAAGACATTTGGTAAAGTATATGAATATGTGTATATATCATATATCAATCCACACGTGAATGGGATACCAACTTTCGCTTTTATTATTCTTATTTTCTTTAATTGTTACTTTCTGATGGTGACTTTCTTTGTGATTGATTTACACAAGTTGTCTTGCTAAAGTAATAGTCGGATAAAAAGCAGGATGTGGTTCAGGATTAAACTTTTTTGGTAGGTTTGTTGTCATCATTACTCAACCATTGAGCATAAGCCCAGGGTTATATTCACCTAATATGATATAAGTGGAAATTGAACTTGAGTCTCCATTTAAAAATCCAAGTCTCCTACCACTAGGCTACAAATGGAGGGATTCTCTAATTGTTACTGGTATCTATGACTCGTGCTTTGTTGTCGGACTGTTAAGCTGAACAAAAAGCAAACGGAAAAATGATGAATCACGCATGCACGTTACGACGTGTTAGCTCGTAAAAACTAGACTGAAAAAGTAAAACATAGAAAAGAATAAGTAAGCCGGATTAGGACCCGCAAGTTTCGAGGGAGCTGTTAAACCATAAAAAAATAAACGTAAAAACGTTGAAACACATGCGTGCGTTGCAGCGTGTTAACTCGCAAAATCTCGAACGAATCACAAAACGATAAATTTGTAAAAGATGTAAAGTTCAGGGACCTGAGTTGAAACTGGAAAAGTGTTGAGGTTAGAAATAGAAAATGTTTGTGATAAATATGTAAAAGATGAAAACTATAAGGTTAAAAGTGTAAAATATGAAAATTATAATGGTTATGTAAAAGATGAAAATGGTTAAAAGTGTAAAAGATAAAAAATAAAAGAGTTAAAAGAAAAGAAAAAAGATTAGTGATTTTGTGAGCAAAGAAATTTTGTAAATTATTTTGTAAATTAATATAGAGTGAGTATTGTTTTAATTTAGTTTCTTTTATAGTTATTTGCTTGGGTGTTTAACAGCAAAAATACCTTGCCAACTCGGATTTTGGAGGATCAATACCTTGCCGACGGGAGGATGTAAGCTGCATGAGTTTTTATGGGTGAAGAATAAATCTAAACTAGTGGAGTTTCGATGAGAGTAATGAAGTTCTTTTGATTTATGATTTTGTTGATTTGATTTGGTAGTTAGATTGTATCCGGGTGTTCATTGTTCTTGTATCTCTTTTGATTGATTCTAGATTTCTAGTGGCATGCTAGTCAATAGGGTTCATATATATCAATTGTTGTTCAAGAAAAACAAGAAGTTTAGAGACGTATGAAACCTAGGTTTCAAATTAACCGTTTATTTTCAATCTAAGAACGTATTAAAGAATCAAACACAACAAATATATGATTTACGTATCGTTGCAATATATGAAGAATATGAAGAAAATAACATGTTTTGTGGCCACCTTTTGGAAAATCATCAATATAACCATTTTAACTAAATGAACAAATGATCTATAAATCAAACCCTTCACAAATTAGGAAAGCAGATGTAGATACATTTTGGGAAGTTACTAATAGTAATATTATGTACATTGATAACTCATAAGATGCATTTACATGAATGTCTTTAGTTAGTTTATTTTTTCAATGTTTGCTGATGGTGTAGAACTTTTAAACATGCAACTCATAGTGGCCATTTGTCTTGTAGGTTGGAAATTTTGCACAATGGAACTCAATGTGACATGTATTTCTTTTTTAAGCAACCATAGAAGAAATCAATAAGAGAAATGACATATAAGGTAATATGCTCAATGTTCGGTAAGTAACCGAATTCATTCAAATTAGGTCATAGATTTAGGAAGAGAGAAGACCGCCTACTTCACCAGTGTTAATTATAGTATGCAAAATTTGATGTTATGTTACCGACACATATAGATGGTGGAGCTTTAACAAAACTACCTATCCTGTAGTGGGTTAATTGGATTTTCCATTAAATAAGAAAAAGTGTTGTCACATCAGTTCCAACTCAGCACAGCTCCATTAACTTCCATTGACTAAATTTTTCGTTAACTATGTCTTGTGGATTAACTAAATCCCAATCATTTAACAATCATTATTCAATATTTTTTATTTAATTAAAGATTAAAAATAAAATACATTTAAAATAACTTAAAAACTACAATACTACGAAACAAATAAATTACTCATCGTTCTCGTCTTCCTCATCTCCATTCAAACGATTAACCCATAAATGGTTAGTTAGATCCGCACATAGAGTGTCATGTGCTTTGCGGTGGCGTAACTTCGTAAAGATAGCTAATTGTAACTTCATAAAGATAGATAATCGTTATCAAGTGTAGGTGATGTGGAACCACATGATTGAATAAAACATTATAAAAATCGTTCAATATCTCTCTCTATCTCTCATCTATCCCCTTCACGCACAATCTCTCTCTCTCACTTCTCCCATCGCCCCACATATTGCCTTGGCAAAGGGATTTTTGGCACCAGAGTTTGGCGTCTATGTTCTAGTATTTGGTGTCGAGAATTGGTGATGTGGAAGGGGTAATTCTCATTATAGGTAGTCTTAGAGCAAGAAGGAGACGATAATCTGTGTGAAACGATTTAAGGAACACGTAGAGTAGAGACTGTAACCGTGACAAATAAAGTAAAAGTACCGGATCATGATTGTAAGTATACCCAAACATGAGGGACCCTTGTTGCAACTTCTTTTTCATCTCTTCCTTCTTCACAAGTTCTGAACACACTATCCTCCCCCAACCCCATCCAACTGCCACCACCGGACCAACGCCACCGCACATGGCCGCCGCCGCCATATCACTTCTTCACCTTACTCGAATTCCTCGAACCTTCTCTGTTCTTCCTTTCCTCCGTCCTCCTCGGTCGTCGTCTCTTACCTTTAAACGAACCTGCAAACCACCTCTCTGCTTCAGTTTTTTCCATTCCAGTTCTCCACGACATTATTCAGTTGTCTCTCCGAGCTCATCAGGTATATGTATACACATTATTCTGGCTTAATTCTTGTGATTTTTCTTTCAGGCATTTCATCAAACACCTTTGCTTCATTTTCATTTTTTTTTCTTTTTATTATCTTGTATGGTTATATTTAATCTTTTATGCTTTTTAGAATGCAAATCTGAAATAGAACTGGTTGCAAATTCATCAGTCTTCATTAGTTCATTGTATTGTAGTGTTTTTGTTTTGAAATCTACTACTGTAATTTTCAACACAGAGTGGTTTGCATCATAATAGGTTTCTATTTGCCCTTGGAACAATTGATCAAAACTTTTCAGTTAGGAAGCTGGTTGATGAGGAAAGAACTATTAAGCAACTTCAGTATTAGTGATTTATTGGCATGGATTGAGGGCAGGTTTTATCCAAGATGTTTTTGGCCCGCATTCTGTTTTTCAGCATACATTTGTAGAGATGTAAGATGTTACAGATCACACTAGGTTTCTCTTTTTGGTTTTCGATGTTTTGTTGACGTTGATTTTATTCAACAATTGACCAAACAAAAATATGATTAATAATAAACTGTATGTTATACTGTTTTCCTTTTTTGCTCCGAGTTTTAGTTTAAGCATGAACCATTTATCTGTTAGTATGCGGCTTAAGGATAACCCAAAAAAGCTTTTGAGATTTAAACAATGTGAAATTGAGTTGGATTGAGAAAGAATTTCGAACCAGTAAGAAAAGGTTTGAGGAACAAACTCCTTTTCCCATCCTTGAAGTGATATGTTTGTATAGCTAGATGCTAGTTCAAACACTTTTTGTGTCATTTCATACACTGCAGAGGGTCTTTTGTAATTGAAGAATGAGCATTTTTGTCTTTTTTGGTGGGTTGATGGTCATTGGTGCGTTATATCATTTATCTGTTTAATGATATGGTAATTACAAGCCATAGTTTTTTAGATGTTGCTTGTGACCTTTATACTAACACAATCGACCTTCTTATGGAAAAATCCTCCTAGACTGGAATAATCATGTTGCAGCAGGTGATGAAACATATGATGTAATAGTGGTAGGAGGTGGCCATGCTGGCTGTGAAGCTGCTCTTGCATCTGCTCGTTTAGGGGCAAAAACTCTTCTTCTAACACTAAATATCGATCGAATTGCATGGCAGGTTAGTTTATTCTAACTTCTAAGATGCATTTTTCATCTGATTGAGATGTTAATTTGCAGCTGAAGTTTTACCATGTTTATATCTTCATATAATTTAACATGAAGATGCTATTCTCTGTGGAAACCTAAGTATGGTATTGGTTTGAATGTGTGTTACAGCCCTGCAATCCAGCAGTTGGTGGACCTGCAAAGTCTCAACTTGTACATGAAGTGGATGCATTAGGCGGTGAAATTGGAAAGATGGCTGATAGGCAAATTTCACCCTCTAAGTTTCTGTTTTTAACTTTTAGAAGTCAATTTGAGTTCTATCTTGATTAATACTGCATTTCATATTTTAAAGATATTGATTATTTCTACTTACATACTTCAGATGTTATCTACAAAAGCGTGTTCTTAACACCTCTAGAGGCCCTGCTGTTAGAGCATTGCGTGCTCAAACTGATAAAAGAGAATACGCAATCGAGATGAAAAAGATTGTAGAAAGGCAAGCTCACTTAACTTTTCTTTTAAAATTAAAATTATGATTCGTTATCTTCTAATCAATAATTTTTTTGATATATTATTTAACTATGCTTTTGTATATTCAGCACTCCCAACTTGTCTATTAGAGAAGCAATGGTAACAGATCTTTTACTGGGAACAAATGATGACGTCAAAGGCGTTCGCACATTTTTTGGGATGAATTTCTATTCAAGTTCTGTTGTTCTTACAACCGGCACTTTCATGAGTGGAAAAGTTTGGGTAGGCCGAACATCAATGCCAGCTGGACGAGCTGGCGAATCAGCTTCTCATGGCCTTACCGAACATTTACAGTCACTTGGATTCGAAACTGACCGGTTAAAAACCGGGACACCTGCACGTGTTGACTCACGCACTGTCGATTATTCTGTGTTAGAGCCTCAACATGGAGATGAAGAGGTTTTTGCACTTAATTTCATAAGATAATTGATTACGATTGTTATGTTGTTAATATGAGTGGGTGATACAGGTGCATTGGTTTAGTTTTGATCCGACGTACCACATTGAACGGGATCAAATGTGCTGTTATCTCACCCGTACAACACAAATGACTCATCAGCTAATAAAAGACAACTTACATGAAACTCCTACTTATGGAGGATGGGTGGAAGCTAAGGGGCCTCGGTATTGCCCTTCAATTGAAGACAAGGTACATTATCGTTTCATTTTCGCATTTCGTTAAAATTACAGTCACCATGAACTTTTTACATGAATCATGTGTTATTGTCTGTTCTTTTTTTCTAGATTGTGAGATTCCAAGATAAGGACTCACATCAGATATTCCTTGAACCAGAAGGCCGAAGTGTACCTGAGCTCTATGTGCAGGTCTCTCTTTGAGCTTTCCAATTGCATTATCTATCCATTTTGAGTTGTTGAGTCTTTCTTTTTTTTATTGACTAAAATGCCATTTGTTTGGCCAGTTTTGCGGCTTTCGTCCAAAGGTTTGTTTTTTCACATCTTTATCCAAACGGTTGAAATCTTGCCATATTCATCCAGCTCATTAACTCCATCCATTTTTCTCCATTGATTCAGGGGTATTTTCGTTAAAAAGGTGAAAAAGACCGAATTGCCCTTTAAGTTAACAAAAAGGACGGAAATACCCCTGACTTAACGGAGAAAAATGGATGGAGTTAACGAGCCATATGAAAATGGTAAGATTTCACACCTTTTGGATCCAGATGTGAAAAAACAAACCTTTGGACGAAAGTCGCAAAAATGACCAAACCTCAGGGATGAAAATTGCATTTTCCCCTTTTTTTTATATAAATGTAGCTGGAATTGGGATGATTTATAATCTTATTGCAATCATTTGACATGTTGAAGATAATATAATGTGAATGTTGACCCTGTTTTTTTCCCTTTTCGTGTTAAACCTTATTACAGGGTTTCTCAACTGGGTTACCTGAAAGATTACAGTTACCGTTATTGAGAACGTTACCAGGATTAGAGAACTGTTCAATGCTGAGACCCGCGTATGCGGTAGAGTATGATTACTTACCGGCTCATCAGTGCTCCAGGTCTCTTATGACAAAAAAAATTCAAGGGCTTTTTTTCTCCGGTCAAATAAACGGAACAACAGGTTATGAAGAAGCTGCTGCTCAGGTCTGGCATCATGTTTTACTTATTTACTTACACGAGTAAAATGCCATTTTCGTCCCTGAGATTTGGCTAGTTTTGCGACTTTCGTTTAACGGTTTGTTTTTCCGCATCTGGATCCAAAAGGGTTGAAATCTTGCCATTTTCATCGGCTCGTTAACTCCATTCAATTTTCTCCGTTAAGTCAGGGGTGTTTCGTCTTTTTGTTAACTTAAAGGGCAATTTGGTCTTTTTCACTTTATGTACAAGCATTTAGCATAATGTACTAGTATTCAAAATACCCTTACTAAATAAAAAAGACGAAAATACCCCTGACTTAACGGAAAAAAATGGATAGAGTTAACGAGCTGGATGAAAATAGCAAGATTTCAAACCTTTTAGATCCAGATGCGGAAAAAAACCAACCTTTGGACGAAAGTCGCAAAACTGGCGAAACCTCATTTTACTCTATTTACAATTTTTATTTTTCTTTACGTGCTTTGGTTTTATTCTGTTGATTCGTCATTATAGGGAATTATTTCGGGGATAAACGCTGCTAGGCATTCAGACGGGAAACCGCTCATTGTTCTTGAGAGGGAAAGCAGTTACATCGGTACTTTAATCGATGATCTCATTACCAAAGATCTTCGAGAGCCTTACCGCATGCTCACAAGGTATTCTGATGTGCTAAATAAGCATTTGTATTGGGATTTAAAGTTTAAACATAGTATCATATTATAATAAAAATGCTTACTTCTTTTCAGCCGTTCAGAATATCGGTTAATTCTTCGATCTGATAACGCTGACAGCCGTCTCACACCTTTAGGTCGTGAAATCGGTTTAATAGATGACAAAAGATGGTCCTCATACCAAGAGAAACAAGCCGGAATCTCCAATGAGAAAAAAAGATTGAAAAGTGTCCGGGTTACAAGTAAGAGTAACAATTATATGTTTTTTCAGGTTTAGTTGTATGAACAAGAAGCTAAAAATGTCGTAAACAGGTGAAGAGTTAGTCAATGAAGTTAGTCTTCTGTCTGGTCAACCGGTTCGGGATCATTCAACACTTGAAAGCCTGTTAAAAAAACCGCATATTGAATACAAACTGTTTGACAAACATGGGATTGGAAACACTGACCTGTCAAGGACGGAAAAGGAATGCATAGAGATTGATATCAAATACGAAGGCTTGATTGCACGCCAACACAGCCAGTTGCAACAGGTTCACAATCTAAATTAACTCAAATCACCTTCATAGCATCTTCTGTGCATTTTTAGAGTAAAGTACACGGATGGTCCTTGTGGTGTACCAAAATTTTGGATTTGGTTCTTAGCTTTCCAAAAGTACAAAAATAGTCCCTGTGGTTTGCACTTTGTAACACATTTAGTCCCCAACTTTTTCCAAATGTACATGGATGGATCCTGTGGTTTGCACTTTTAACGTATTTAGTCCATAACTTGGACATGCTAAAACCTTTAGATTTGTTGGCTAGGGACTAAATGTGTTACAAAGTACAAACCACTGGGACCATCCATGTACTTTGAAAATCTAGACCAAATCCAAAATTTTGGTAAACCACAGGGACCATGTGTGTACTTTACTTGCATTTTTATATGCAGGAATCTTCAATATATAACTAATTCTAATTTAGTGCTTTGAATGTGATACATAAGACTGTTTTTAACCGTATCTCTCTCTCCCACTGCATCTGATTATCTTCAAAGCACTACGTACAAGTGCTTATGCGGTTCTTGCGTTTCTCAACTTAAAAGTGGATTTGTATTGAGGGCACCTCTTAGTGTCTGTGCATCATCTTCTATATTTTTTTTTTCAGATGGTTCATCGACAACATAAGCCCCTTCCTGCTGACTTAGATTATCATTCTATGAAAAGCTTATCACATGAAGCACGTGAAAAGCTATCAAGGGTACTTTAACCGAGAATCAATATCATACGAAATCAAATCAAGCATGAAAACTTTCATATGCTAATCTCTCATTTTATTTGGATTATGGAGATATATGTTTGTATGTTTTCAGGTGAGGCCACTAACTATTGGTCAGGCAAGCAGAGTTGGTGGGGTTAGCCCTGCTGACATAACCGCACTCCTTATTGTCTTGGAGTCGAATCGCAGGAAAGCTCAAGAACTCAAGAGACACGAAACCTTGGCTTCTGTTATAGCAGAGTCGAGCTGAAAACGAGCTCTTGCATGTGAATTTATTTATGAACTAGTTGAATGATTATCAATTTTTGTGTATATATGAGATGATTTTGTTATCATTTTACAGGGAGGGAAAGTTAGCAAATTGATAGGATTATTTAGATGTTGAAATAGTGAAATGCGAATATATACATATGTATATGTAACATGTAATGTAATATTGGAAAATACATATAACGTGAATTCTAATCCTGGATGAAGGTTGTTTTATTTTGTGTCCCGATTTAAAAAAAATAAATGTGTGTATATTTGAATAGTTTGTATGTTTACTCCAATTTATGATAACTTTAATTACTATGTTATAGCTAACTATTATTTTGAACATGCTTAAAGATACCTAAGTTACGCCCGGCTTGTGGTGTGCACATATAATGTATATATGTGTAGACCCTCGGTGGGGCAAAAGTGATATTGCACTAATCTTAACATTACTTATTTCGTGAAAATAACGTCAAAGCGACGGACGGTTAATCATGCATCATGTGGTGGCGTTGATAGTCGAAAGACAAAAGGGTACATGCACTACTCGGCCTCCTTTTGTCTCGATTGTTGAGTGTTATGTGCCTTATTTCCAAGGCTTTATGCAAAACTACAATCGAGCGCCTCTCTATTCCTGAGACCCTACCTTAACTTTGCCTACGGTGGATTTACTGAGTATGATGATGTTTAAAGATACCTAATATTAAAGAACCTGATAAAAAAGCAAAATAGCATGAGCTTCAAGTAGTAAAGCATTTTGTATAGTGGAACATGTATCAAAACATGAAGGTTATGTTATACAACAAAATCTCATGGTTTCATTTTAAGAACTTCAAGTAATAACTAAGTTTGATCATCCGCAGCTTATGGAGCTCTGAACTCAACTCAACAACATGTTTCTGTAGCCTTGCCACCACTGCCTGAATCAATTGCCAGACTAAAAACTTAGACATCTAAACTTAATGTTCAAACCCCATGAATTATTTATTATAAGATTCCAAGGTTTTGTCAAATGATCCTAAAAAATATTTCTTCATTTTATATATTTCAACAATGACAGACTTTTATCAACTTACTTACAGATATTATAATTATAGTTAGATGTACCTTGTTTAAATAAACTTGAGACATGCAAGTGACTTGTTAATCTCGGTTTCTGATCGCAAAACGGGCACAGGGGCAGTCCTGAATATTGATTGCCTAATCCTAACAAACCGTAAAGAAAAACAGCATTATAGTTTCTGCAAAAAAAAAAAAAAATCAGAAGGTGAATCTTCGAATGCCTTTGAAAATTTAAACGGTTCCACCTCGTGAGTTCTTCGTCTAGTAAAAACCGGCACAGGGGAAGTCTTGGAGAATAGCAAGCTGTGGTGACTGATGCCAGCTATACCAAGAGATTCCAAAAACTTTGTGTGGGCTTATCTAGATGTATCCCTATTATAAATAACAGTAGTAACGTTATCACCCAAAAAGGAATCATCGTTACGCAAAAGATCCGAAACTAATCATTCGACTCACACTAGAGAACAGATCTCAAAAGAAAGAAGTTATAATAACGAACATTTTGTGTTCGCAATCATGCTCTTCATGCAACTGCTGTTGAGTTAGAGAAACATCAAAACCCTGTTTCGGGAGACTGAAAAGGTCCTTTAGATCCTGAGATAACAAATGGGTCAGTTTGGGTTAAGTTTTATCGCTAACGGGTCAAACAAAGTATTCACCTGTTGACTGAAATAACGTGTTTGATCTTTGTGTTCTGTAGCACATTTGAACAAATCGGCGTTAAATATCTGTGTTCTGTATATCTTTTCTTCAACAGTGCCACAAGTTATTAAACCGTATACAAGAACACCTTTAGTCTGTACAATACGGTATGCACGTTCAACACTTTGACTATCCGTACTGCAAAAGTATTAAAAGATGAAATGGTCACTGAATATGACATTGACAAGATTCGATACAAATATACAATCTAAGTGATATAACGAAACACTCATTTTACAACCTCGGATTCCAAGCGGGATCAACGACAATAACACGATCAGCCTTTGTAAGTGCAAGTCCCAGACCACCAACCTAAGAAGTCGAAAGAAATATCAGAGCTCCAATACCCTCTTGAAAATCCTGTCAATTTATTCATATTATATTTATTTATAAAAAAAATGAAAGAAAATTACTTACGTTGACAATCTTTATTCTGTCACTTGGTTTGGTAGTACCATCAATCCGCAAGAATTTGTAGCCTCGGGCATTAAGAGTATCCTAGCCACAAGGGAAGACCAATAAAATTAGGAATATAATATCGGCTTAAAAGATACAGTCTAGAGGTGACAATTTCAACCCATTTACTTAAAAATGACCCTATACAAGGTATGTTCTTAACTCTAATGGGTCAAACAGGTACAACTAGTAAGAACTGGCATAAAAATCACAATAGTCAAAAGTCACACAAAGATTATTTTCAGTACATAAGATTTCAGAAATCATTTTATTAAAAACCTGAAGAAGATTAAGCATTTGGCAAGTCTGGGAAAGATAAGTACATTATGACCTTCTGGAATCAGATTATCCTGCTGTGAAAACTTATGTTTAAACTGATTAAAATAAAAAAAATAAAGAAATAAAAATACATTTACCAACAAAGACATAATAAATTAAATTTTGCATGAAACAAAGACATGATTTTCCCAGTGTCATATTTAGCTGCAACATCAGCTATGTGCATTGCTAATTTTTCAGCAGCCCAATGATCTTCCTGATTTAACCCTGATTCCATCCTGTCTAGAACATCTTCAGCAGCTCTTTTTGTTAACAGGAATGGATGATCACATATATTTTTCAATATCTAAACCATTATACACAGCAAAAAGATTAAAATAGTAATATAAGTTCCGGAATTGAAGTAAAAGATAAACCAACTTCATACCGTGAGAGCAGGTAAAGGTGAATGATAAAGAACACTCTTTTTGTTCAAAAAGGTTTCGTATAGTTGCGCTGCAGCCAACGAAGATTAGACCATATGATTAACATTCTGTAAAACGGGTCGGTAATCGTTACAATGATTAACAACTATCATCAGAGTACCTGGCAACTGGATAATCTTAACCAAACAATTATCTCATCCTTTTTAGAAACATTGGCACCATCGTCACGAAAGACATCCGTTTTAAGGCGTAGAAGAAAACAGGGCTGAATGCGATTTCTTAAATCCTGTTTCAAGTTAGTATAACAATTAATAGACTTAAAAGAATGGTAACTATCAAGCAGCTATAAGAATAACCATCATTATACTGTTGCAAATAATTTTTATAGATCCAATCATATCAAAAAATCATTGCCATAATATCTAAAAATCTTTTCTCTTTTGGACTATAACATCAAAAGAACCATAACCTGTGCAACAACTGAACCAATGAGCTTATCCCTTTCAGATGCATTTTTGTTATTTCCACGAAGGATTGTTTTCTCGTATTTGTCCTTAAAACTGAGAAGAAGTTACAAATATATATATAAAAAAAAAAGAAATAAGTAGAAGAAAGACAAGAAGTTAGAAGTAAGAAACATGCTGCGAATTAACTCCATAAATGAGATCTTACCATTCTTTGTCACCCAATAAATCTGGACAACATAAGTTAAACAGAGCCCACAGTTCCTGATTACAAGAGAAAAGAAGATTTACATGCAAACTATTGTGTACTATAAAACAAATATACATAAAATGTTATACGAATACGCTGACATAATATCATGCTGCTCACCTTAAGATTATTTGCAGTGAGTGCCGCTAAGAATTATACGATGAGCACAAGGTATAGCATGCAAACTTTTAAATGCTTTTAAAATGATTGAAGCAATTTAGGGTGTTGCATGCATAAAAGAAACACAAGGGGGACTATTGATGCGTTCGACAATTGACATGTATCCTTTGTAGCTAAATTTTCAGGCAAAATTTACATGAAAGTAAGTGAACTACTGAACTCAAACTGTAGGCGCAAAAATACCTCATCAACGATAATGTAATCCAAGGTCACAGCATCTTTATCCATCTCATCACAGTCTCCAGATAAAGATTTGACATTATGACAAACAATATCATACGTTGTAAGAAGAACGCCCTCATCCTAATCCTGCCAAAAAGGCACAAATCTGGAATGACGTGAAAGAATGAAGTCATTATATGCACTTTTCGAACATATAGAAAAGAGGATACATACAAAATGCATACCTGCATGGTCTTCCCAGGCCCATGTCATCACCCAAAATACCACCTTTGCCTTTACAATGAAGGGACCAAAGCCACTTCACACCTTCAAGTTGATGAGGGTATAGCTTCTTTGCGATCTCACTAGGTAACGAAAACCTGAACCTGGGAGGCTAAGAGAAAATGGTACTTCATCTCCTGAAGAAGAATCTTTTTATTCATCGCTTGATGTATATCTCTTGCTACAATCATCGTCATCGTCCTTGACATTCTTGTTTTGCTGATGATGGATCGAAACTTTCAGTAGATACACCTTTTCGTACGTGATTCTTTGCATATCCAACATCAGTATTTCAACGTCTACATGTTCAGAGATTTTAACCGGCTTCTGTTCAATGAATCTTTCATTTATAACCGAATCAGGGGAGCTTGCTTGATGGGGTGATTTCTCTTTTCAAATATTGAGTGTAGAGCGCTTAATATACTTCTACTTCGACCAACACCGTTAAATATCTTCCCCGTGCTCTTTACAGGATTGTGTGAAATAAATTCAGAAACAGCAGTAGATAAATCTGATTTAACATCAAAGAATATGTCATCTTCTTCATCATCATTCACCATGACTTCGTTCGTCTTCTTCCCTGCATTTTCACTTTTTGACGCTTTTCTTCGACTGTAATCGTAATACATATATAAAAAAACAGACTACCATACTTAGAATCAAGCTCAACCACAACAGAACTAACAAGTTCACTAAAAGATGCACTACTTTTACCTTACAGTAGGTTGCTTTATAAATGATTCTAACAATTTGTTATCAAACTAATATCTAAGAAATTTATAAAATAATAATAATAACATTAAATGTGACAACTAGTGATTTGCTTTACTGAATATCAAGAAAGCCTTCAAATTCAAGTTGAGAGTTAATGCTGTTTTTTCATGTTTCTTTCACATTCCATTCCATATCACTTCCCAACAGGGGCGGACATACCTTAGACGCAGGGGTAGCCTCCGCTACCCCTTGGCGCTCCGGCGGTAGTGTAAATTTTGGAAAATTTTGACATTTTTTTGACATTTTTCGATTTCGTTACCCTTTTTTCTATAAAACGTTACCCCTACGAATATTTTCTAGATCCACAACTGCTTCCCAATACATGCATCCTTCAAATTTTAAATTAAAATTCTGATTTTTAGTGGGTCCCACATGGTTGGGCCGAAATTTTTGAATGGGGAAGGGTTCCCCTTTATTTTTATAAAAATCTCACTTTTTTTTTATAGAAATTCAAGCAAGTTTTATAAAAATTAGATGTGTTTTAGATAGTTTCCCAATCTAATTATTATCCAAATACTTTTTCCTACCAAATACCAATATTCTTAGCCAATAATAACCAATTTTGGTGTTAGTTGATGTATCGCGCTTTAAATTTGCGGAAAAGTGTCATACGCGCGCCAATTTCGAGCATCGTGTACTGAAAAACTACCGACTATGGTTTTTATGCGTTTGAATATTATTTCTACTAATTTTTAGAAATTAGCCTGCCATGGTATTGTTGAACAATATTTTATTTGCCTTGACTGGCTTCGGCGTTTATATTTTGTAAGATACACGCGATATCACGCAGTACGCGCTTAAATTCGAAAACAGTGTTTTTAAGCGTTTTAATTAATTTTTCCTCACGGATATGATTAAAAATAACATTTAATCATAATGGAATATTTTTTGGATTTTAACATTAATCAGGCGGTCACCAACGTTCGTTTCGCATTTTGTTCGTTACGCGATAAACGTTTATCTTATTATTGCCAACATAATTTCTAACAAAGTTTGGATTTATCAACACATCAAATACTATATATTAACACCAAATTTAATAAAACATTGTCTTTCTTTATCCATAACACGTGTCACACTTGTACGGTAAATCACCGGGTGTCATAAGTTATGGTTTTGCATTACATCCTGTTCAAGACTCCACCATGCAAGCATAATCGGTCATCTCAAACACTATATTGGAAACTCCTTACTCTTGTAATCAATATGTGTATCTATATCCTAATATGACACATCATGGGTATGTCAATATTTGTCGGTTTCAACCTCGGGTTATCATCAAAACGAAAACACTCCTATGAGATGTCAATATAATGGATTGACCTCTTTATGTTAACAAGAGATCGATAGCTACGACTAGTGAAACAAACACCTTGATAACAATGGACCGTCAAACAACTACATAGTAACCACCCTCGTGACTTTTGAGGATGTTTTATTTATCCACTTACAATCGTGGCACGCAATTTTCTAAGGGTCGTGTTAACTTTGCCGACCCTAACAAACAGATCCTTAAATGCACAACACAAAGCCACAACCCCAAGATATCCACCGTAAGAACAACGAGGTTGATTTATAACAATGATGCATGTCATCACATGACTTGGTTTTAAAAAAGCACTAGGCACTCTTAAGGCTTTTAGGTCCAGAAAAACGAGACATGAGCCTGAGCCTGAGCCTCAAGATGTACCATGCATTAATATTCATAACAAATTTAAAACAATCATCACTCAGCCGTCTCCCTCTCTCTCTAGCTTTCTCTCTCATGAAGACTCTTTTTCCCGCCTTGTTCTAATTAATATTAAACATAATAACTAATTGTTTTCTTAAACATTATATATACTTTCGATATTGTTATAAGGATTAATTAAAAGATGAAGAAAAAATATATCATAAAATGCATTGCTAAAACGATATCTAAAAGTAAAGTAATCTAACCTAACTTATGCCTAATTAATGCATATTGTTACACGTAAATACTTTTAAAGTATACTTTCTTATATTGTAACTAGTAATTTTATCCCATGTGTTGCATCGGGAGTCAGGTTGGAATAGGGATGAGCTTTTGGTACCGGATACTGATACCGAACCGTATCGGATATATTCGGTACCGGTATCTATTTTCCTAGTTTTTCGGTACCGGTACCCACTTTTCCCGTTTTTCAGTACCGTGCTCATCCCTAGGTTGGGATCATGTTAGAAAAAAAAATTGAAAGGCCATAAAATGTATGTTACCAAAGTAAAAGTAGAAAGGCTAAACATGTATATAAGCAAAATTAACTTATGATTTTTTTATTATTAAAGTAGAGGAACTAAACGTCTATATTAGGATGGTTAAATAGAATGACAAAATTATATTAGCAAAGTTAAGAGTGTAAATGGAAAAAGACAGCGACGGTGTCAGTAAAGCTTTACTGGCACACGGTGTATTGTCAAGGAATGAGAAAAGTAACTTTCTTGAAGTTTAGGTATTGTATAATTACTTTATTAAAGTGCTGGGATGTAAAAAAAACACACTAAAGGACAAAAGAGGTAGAAAGAGAAAAAATAACAATAAATAAGTCGGGTTGGTTCTACACGATAGCAAGGAAAAACACTAAAATGTGAAATATTTAAAGGAATAAAAGTAGAGTAACTAAACATATATATTAATAAAGTTAAAAGTTGTTTACATATTCATTTGAAATTTACTATTTTAGTTACAATGGGGCAATGTGTTGGAAACCTGAACTGAATCAATTTTAGATTTCTGAAGATGTCAGAAACTATAATTAATTTAATAAGTAATAACTTTTTAAAAGGTTGAAAAAATGCTATAACAAAGTTTAAAATAAATATTGAAGGACCAGAGCTTGAACAAATCACTAAATCAGGAATGATAGAGTTATTATTGTTTGAGATGTAAGAATATTCAATATAAATATATTAGTAATTGGTAATTATTCGATGGACGTAATTACCTTTAATAGATAAATGTAAGGTGAAAGTTTTTTTGGGGCGGGGATGAGAATTCAAACAAAATGGCGTGGGTGAGTTGGAAAAGAATAACGACGCCATGGGAAGAGGGGGGGGGGTTGGGTCTCACTCCGCTTCGTGATGCGAATATAGCCCTCTTGGCCAAATGGTGGTGGGGCTAGGAGATAGAATTCGGTTCTGGGTTGATTGGTGGGTGGACCAGGCCCCACTCTGATCATGTGGTGCCAATGACGAGACCAGCGAACCCTTCTAATTTCTTGTCAATTTGCCTCGGATGTGTGGAACCAGATTAGTATTTGGTGTGGTGTACCCCCGATCTTCGCTTTTACTGTTCAGGATCTGCTTACTTTACACCATAACGCGATATTTGGGAGGAGAAACAAGAAAGTTTTCCAAGGCGTGATTATGACGACGTGTTGGGTTGTTTGGAATATTCGCAATGAAAAACTTTTCTCGAGTAAAACAGCTACGGTGTCTAAAGCCGTGGAAGACGTTAAAACTCTAGGGTTCCTATGGATGAAGAACATATCACCTCTTAGGTTATTGAGTTGGAATTATTGGTGTAACTTTGATTTTTTATATATGTTTCGTTTTGCGCTAGCTCCTTGCTAGTCGTTTTTCAAAGAAAGTAGCCGTTAAAAAAAAAGATAAAATAAGGTTTCTCCTTGGGTGTATAAATAAAGATTATTATTATAGAGATTAAAGACTAATAAATCACTACATCAATAATATCTTGGTTTTGGTGTTATATGTATAAAAACATAGAAATATCATTCTGAAACGAATCTAAGTGATGCAGGCCAATACTGTACAAGTATGCGAATGAGGATGTTTCACTTGGTTTTTTTTATTGGCCTTGACGTTGAGCGCATTGATGATCGAAAGTCGAAACATGTGTTGTGTTACCCCTCCTGGTATGTACTTATACAGTGTTTTTATCAGAAGAGAGTTGACATTTGACTTTTATGGGTGAAAGTCCAACTTTGACTATAAAGTTTCAACTATATGTATAGTGTGAGTGGAAAGCAGAAACAAGCAATCTGTGCATTGCTTCTTTTGACTTTTATGAAGTTTCTATATGCTATTTTTTAATCCAAAACCATACATATTTTTTGAATTTACTTCGAAAACTTACCACCACAAAAACGTTAAATAAATTTATTATCCTAGTGTCGAAACACTAGTTTCAAGTTTCAACAGCCCTCTTTTAACATGTACACATTCCCCTTGGGATTACAAAGACATGACATCAGAGACCCCGAAAATGTGCGTAAAAATGACTCTTGACGATACAGAAAACACAACCGTATACGTTTAACCAATATCAGAACGGCAAGATTTAGCTACACATTGCTTCCACAACAAGTTTCTTTGTCTTGCCGGGGCAAAGTTCTGTCTTGAAATTATCTTCAGTCAATTCGACTATGCACTTGTTCTTATTCAAGCATAGCTGCACAAACAATGAGAAAAAGGAAACAACATAAGTAACATAACAAAACCGACCGATAATTATTATTTATTAAAGATTGGAGAAGTGATTACCTTTTCAACAATAGAAGTGGAATCAGGATCATGGCAATCCCCAACTGTAAATGATTGGCAAGAACCTGTAGGAGTTCCATAACTAGCAAACTTAAAAGCGGAAATGTGTGTGTTAATCGGGCATTTTAACTCCAAACTTGATTTGTTTTTTCGCCTGTCGTTGGTGACAAATGACGGGTGATCTTCAGACACACGAGCACAAAGAACGGATACTTTCCGTCTTGAAAACGTCATTTGAGTTGGGTCGCCACCTTTCTCTTCGAATATCACCAAAACGTTACCTGATGGCCTGAACCAAGATCTTGGAACATGGTACCTAGAATGAATATTGCATATAATTGCGTATAAATATTGGTGTTATTGCTGTATGTATTGAACATAAGGAAGAGTTTTAAGTTTTACCATCTTTGTGTTGGTTCCCCACACCCTCTATTGCATTTATCCGGGTTAAATTTGCCTCTATAATCACACCTTGTGACACACTTATCGGTTGGAGCTTTTCGGGGCCAATATCTTCCGATCTGCTCACCGTTCAACCACGCCAGACCCTTTCCCATGTGAAGCATGTCAAGCGCAACGGGTTCGTCTCCAGGCGGGACATCCACGATAGCCTACAAGATTTAATAATTAGTAAAACGGAACCAACAATGGTCTAAAGTTAGGGCTGCAAACGAACTAAACGACACTTCATTTGTTAAGGAAATACATGTGTTCACAAACAATTCATGAACATTTGCCGAACGAGATCTTTTTGTTCCTGTTCGTTCATTAATGAAATGAAATTGTTCGGGTTCGTTTGTGTCCATTTGTTAATTTTAGGTGCCGAACACAAACAAACGTTTATAAATGCACACAAACACAAATGAGAGTTCATGAACACAAACAAGCGTTTTAACAAAAACTAACACAAATGAATGTTCATGAACACAAACAAACGTTAATGAACAAAAACAAACACAAACAAACGTTAATGAACAGAAACGAACATAAAATAAATTTCGAGTAAAATCGGCATCACAGACATTAAATGGAACCACCCACAAACGAACATATATAAATAAAAATTAAAAACCGCACACATAAACGAACATGTTACCAAACGTTCACGAACATAAATGAACGAATGGAGCCTCTGTTCATGTCCGTTCATTTAACTAAACGAACGGAATTTCTTGTTCGTGTTCGTTCATTTATTAAACAAACGAACACAAACGAACTTCCCACCAAACGATTCATGAACTGTTCGTTGAAAGTTCGGTTTGTTTGCAACCCTATCTAAAATGGCTAAAAACAATGGAACCGGATGTTTTTTCATGCAGGTGCATACCTTATACCAAGTCAATGGCTGATTTTTCGGTGGCTCAGAAACCTTTGTCCACTTAACATTTTTGGCACCGTCTGCATTGTATAGACTTAGATGCTCGCCTTCTAAACCGATCTGTAAAAAGGCCACAAATAAGAAAGTCAAACCTAATAGTCTAATACTTCCAATATTCAAAATGAACATAGGTTTTTGAGTTATCTAATCTCTGAAAAGTTTATACTTTACTTTACTATAGTTTTGCTTCTAGTTAAACATTATTACCACTTTTATACGTGTTATATAGTCCTTCCCGAACTTGAATTCAAAATCAACTAATTTGACTCTCAAAAGTCAAATGCTGATATAAAGTAATATACCATTACCTTGTAGGTCCATGCGGTATTAGATAAGTCCACGGTTCCATTCTTCATACCTTCGAGTTTCACACTGGTT
Source organism: Scalesia atractyloides (assembly GCA_947069175.1). Taxonomy (NCBI): domain Eukaryota; kingdom Viridiplantae; phylum Streptophyta; class Magnoliopsida; order Asterales; family Asteraceae; genus Scalesia; species Scalesia atractyloides. Next base: position 1,032,201 of record CAMTDV010001632.1, read on the forward strand.
AAACCCGCTCCAACCCATTCGTAAAACGATCCTGCGTTCTATTAAATGGGACCCACATCCACATTTCACATTCACATCCATATTTCCTATAAAACGAAAGAATGCAATGAAAGAAATGAGTAACTTACTTGGAGGCCTACAGTCATGCTCAAAATGGTGATTTCGTTATTTCCCGCCTTCAAAGAGACGGGGCTCTTAAACTTGAAGGGTGAAACGGTACCGTTTCCTGATGCACTAGCTGAGAGTAACCGAATAACCAAATAAAACAATTCAAAAAATATTAATTGAAAATTAAACTAATGATCTAATAAGCGAAAAACAAATGATCAAACATCTTGGATAACAAGTTTGACTTTTGCATAGCATATCTTAATCATAATGCATACAACCTTGAAGTATGCCATTAACAAATGCATGAAGGGCATGTCCCTTTGATTCGATAAGGAGTGTCGGTTTAATTCCTTTCGTTAAAAAGTCTTCACTCCGGTCAACAAATAACCTGCAAGGAAAATGTAATAGTTAAAGAGTTTGACTTTCAATTTTGACTTTATGTGTCAAAAGTCTTATAGACATTTGACTAATTGTTAAAGAGTCTTTTTAATGCTTTCAAGATAGAAGTATCAAACCTAGTTGTATGCCAAAGGTAATCAGTAGTATCTTTTGTGGTGTTAATGTGATCCACAAAACCGTTGCGTGTAAAATCCGCTTCCCCCCAAATCCCGGCTTTCTCAACGTATATTTCCCAATTAAGTTGCAGTTGCACTGGCACCATTTCAATGGTAGAAGTTTGTGATCTGACCTATTTAAAAAAAACGCATACAACGTCAGTTGACTTTTAAGGTCAAACAAATTCCTTTCAACAGTCAACAATGAAACGGGAATATGTGATTGAGAGGACTTAACAAGAAGTTACCTTTGCAGTGTTGAAGACTACATTTTTGCAGTCGGGAAGTATGCTTACTGACCATGCTGGCAATGTATATGAAGTGTTTCGAAACTGAACTGTTTTTTCATTTGTGTCATCTAAGTTAGCGATAAAAGCAGCACATGTTCCCGATCGATCTTCATAGACATCAGCCTAAATATTGAGAGAAAAATGTGCGCTCGTCACGTTAAAAATGATCAAACATGAAGATACTGAAAACAAACGAACCTCTTGTTTAGGACCAAGAAGAACCAAAGTTGGTTTGTTGTTCAATAACGCGTGTTCACACAATTTAATGGCTCGGTGAAGCTCCTTAAGGTGGCCCCATTTCGGAAACCTTGGTAATCCTACACTCCATCCATGAAAATATATAGAGATTATTCAAAAACTCAAATGAACTATTTAGAGATTATTCAAAAAGTCAAATGAACTACTTTTGGTTTTGGTTTAAGAAAATATTATGTGTATTAAATTGTATGAAGATATATTTATAACTACATGATGGAGTAGAACTTCTATAATTAGAAAACGAACTATGCTAAAATGTAAAAGATATGTATACTATTTATAAGTTAGTTAAAATAAAACTTTGACATTCATAGTCAATGTCAAAGTATGACAATGTACACTAAAGAAGTTAAGTTCTTGTAACCATATATATTGAAAAGTTTCATGGGCTAACCGTATTCGTCAATTGGTGCATCATAATCATAACTCGTAGTGATAAACGGCCCGCCAGAAGTACGCCCGAAATTTGTCCCACCATGGTACTAAACTCAACACGAAAAAGAAAGTCAAAGTCAAACCCATGTAGAAACTAAACTATGGAAGGTACCAAAACTAACATTGCATTCATGTATTAAGAACTCATCAAAACAATACCATATAATAATTGTGTACACTTCCTCCTTTTTGAAAAAATCGAGCAACAGAATACGCAACATCTTCAGGCGGGCGATGGGGATTTCGGCCACCAAATGTCTTAAACCTATGCCAGTGTGGCAAAGACACAAGGTTAATGATCAATTGGAATATAAATTACAATCATAGTGCCAAATCAATTTGTTTGTATATTCAAGGGTGTGCAAAAAACCGACAAAACCGAACCAAATTAAAAACCGGTGGGTCGGTTAATGGTTTTTTTCTAAAAACCGAAAGTAGTGGGTCGGTTATGGTTATCAATGTTTCAATACCCACCATAACCGAACCGAACCAACGTGTAGTAAAATCTTTGTCGGATTTAGGACTTTTCACCATTTTTTTTATTTTTAATGTTTTTGGTTGAACGTTTTAGTAGTTATGGGTTATATCATATCGTTTGGGTTGAATGTTTATATGAATTTACGGAATATATCATATGTTTTATATTTGGTAATAGTCGGTATTAATATTTATATATTATATGTATTTTTAATACTCTGTAATATGCTAATCTATAGAAATATGTAATATCAATTTATTCCATGTTAAAAAAATGAGCTATTTTTAGCTAGGCCTAAATTAACGGTTAACTAACCATAACCGACCCACTATAACCTTCAATACCGATTAACCAACACCGCCATAACTTATCGGTTATGGTTATGGTTATCCATTAACCGAGATCGTAATTATGGTTATGGTTTTAGGCCAAAACCGACCCACACACACCCTATATTGATGATAAGGGTAGAAAGTTACATACCATCCTGGCCAATTCTCGGTCCAGATTTTGGGCATTGTTGGATAGCTCGGCTTGAATTCGTCACAATAAAATGAATTACAAGTATTGATCTGTACCAATTATAAATGGTCATTTTTAGAAGTTGGTCGTGAATATTATCGGGTTATACGCATAAGGCCTGAGGAACACTTACCACTGGATCAGGAGTATCCCATTGCTGACACATTATCCATGGTACACCTGTATTTTGAGAAAGAGCCATTTTAGCTGCCCATTGAGTGTACGATTTGCCGCCTTGGCCATACGCAGGTTCATAGAATCCGTACTCATTTTCCACCTACAATAATAACCAGACAAAAAATAACTACTTTCAGAATATCAAAAGAACGAATAAAAATCTGTTTTGACTTTAAAAGTCAAAGTATGCCTTTTCTAAAAAACAACTATTTTCAGGATGAGTTTGATTGTTACTTGTGCTAAAATGATGGGACCTCCTTGTGATGCAAAAAACTTATCTTTCTTCATCATATTCACAATGAGAGTTGTGAAGTTCTGCATGTAATGCTGCATTTTCGACCAACGATATAAATTAATATTTGCAAATGGATGATATTTTACTGTGGCCTGTGGGGTGTTTGGATGTCTGTTTTCAAAGTGATTGTTAATCAAACTCGCACCTTGAAAGGTTCGTTGTCGGTTCTGAAGACGGTCCCTGGCACATAATGCAACCAAACAGGTATGCCACTGAATATTTAACAACTTGTTAGCAATTCAAAAAAAAAATATGACTGTTTAAGCATGAAAATGCAATCTTGGAACTAAATTAACAAACAACAGTAATAGACTCACCCGAAGTTCCATTCTGCAGCAACAAATGGCCCGATCCGGAGAATTAAAAGCATACCGGCATCCTGAACTATCTTCACAAATTTTGGTAAATCATACCTTCCACCAAAATAGTACTAACAAGTAACAACACCACATCAAGAAACACAAAAATGATCAGTTAGTGATTTTGACTTCTTGGAAAAGTCAAAGTCAAACTTAGCTCAATTTTGGTGTGAAAATTTCTAAATTGCCACTCACATTGCCTGGTGATGGTTCATGTCCATTCCAAAATACGTACGTTTCAATCGCATCTACGCCTCCTTCTTTTGCAGTTTTTACCAATCCGGGCCACATCTATCACAACAGAAAGTTGTATAATTATGTAACACTTATACGTTATACCCCTGACCCGTTCAGTTATCTAAACAAATCCAGCAAACACAACAATATTGCAACTTAAAAGATATAGCATTTAAACATAAGAGTAAAGTACAAGTACTATGGTTTACGAAAATTTTGGATTTAGTCCCTAGCTTTCCAAAAGTACACAGATGGTCGTTGTGGTTTGTGCTTTGTAACACATTCGGTCCCCAACGTTTTCCAAAAGTACATGGATGGTCCCTGAGGTTTACATTTTGTAACGCAATTAGTCCCTAACTTGGACATGCTAAAACCTTTAGATTTGTTGGTTGGGGACTAAATGCGTTACAAAGTGCAAGCCACAGGGACCATCCGTGTACTTTTAAAACGCTAGGGACCAAATCTAAAATTTTGGTAAACTACAGAGACCATCTGTGTACATTACTCTAAACATAATCCCAAATTACATATCCTTAAATCCAAGTAATGCATCCCCAAGTTTTCCCAAGAGTACATGGATGGTCCATGTGGTATGCACTTTGTAACACATTAAGTCCCTAAACTTGGACGTGCTAAAATTAGGAACGGCAATGGGCCAGGTTCGGGCCGGGCATTGGTAATCCCAAGCTCGTACCCAGTTGTAATTCTTTGTCCCCTACCTGATCAGTTACCCGTCGGGTATATGTCGGGTAATTACCCATCGGGTATACCCGCGAGTATCGGGTATACCCGTTAATTTGTTAAAAATACCATTGAGACACTCATGTGGATTTTTTACTCTAATGTTTATAAAATTTACTATTTTGATAGCCACAATAAAGGAGAATATGACCAATAACATACATATCATATTCAAATGCATATTTGAAACATATATCTACATAATTAACCAATTAAGGTACCGCTACTTTGTAACACATAATGCCAGTTTATGTATTATTTTGCATTTAATCAAACACCAGACATGAAAAATAGCAGCATTAATCAGGACCCAAGTAATCTCCCTAACAACTTGAAATGTATTTAGAAAATCCCAAAACTAAGAGACATCTTTAATCTGCATAGAAACAACATAACTAAACATAAAATCTTGTATGTGTATATTAAAGTCTTGAAGACAAACAAAAGAGCAAAATCTAAGAATAATGAATAAGTGTATATACTAAAGTTTATATAAATAGAAACTTAAATTTAAATAAATATACTTTTCGGGTATAATTCGAGTAAACGGGCCGGGTATAGGGTGGGTATCACTAAATCCCATACCCGTGCCCGTATCCGAATTTTTTTATATTTTTAAATCCCATACCATCGGGCTTCGGGTATACCCGACCCATATGTTTCGGGTTTGGATATACCCGTCAGGCTCAGGCTTTTTTGCCATCCCTAGCTAAAACCTTTAGATTTGTCCGTTGTGGACTAAATGTGTTACAAAGTACAAAAGACAGCGACTATCCGTGTACTTTTAAAACGCTAGGACCAAATCCAAAATTTTGTGTAAACCACGTGACCATCTGTATACTTTGCTCTAAACATAATCTCTAAACATAATCAAGAAACCCAAATTACATATCTTTAAGTTGAAAATCATGCTAAAACATCAACATTTAAATGGTTAATAGTCTTACAGCAGGGACACTACGAGGGTAGTGAATAGCAGCCGAAATAAGAAGCCTTCTTTGACCATCAATGATGAGTGATCTACTATCATACTTCACACTGTTAGCTGCTTCTGCAACTGGCAAAATGTACAACCATACAAAGCAGCAGCTGTAGAACAAGATAAACAATGTACAACCAATAGAAGCCATTAAAGAAAACTTCCTGTTTGCACTTCAGTTTTGATGAAAGTTGAACCTTTTTATATGGGTCTTCATGTAATTGAAAGATCTGATATAGATATGTAACATGCACATGTAATTGTCTATCTTTGTTTGATAATTTATGGTTTCTCCATTTGGTGGGATAAATATTAAAATAAGAATAAAGCAACAAGATTTAGATGGGGCCCACTTTGATACCCTGAAATTATGTGGGACCCGGAGGAAGAACCAACCGGCAAGCACATTAATCGCCATTTGGTGTGTGTTCTAAAATCCATCCTCATTTAACCATAAAAACTAATTGAGTTAGTGTTAAAGGATTCAACGTGTAACGGTTTGCAAACATCAATTACGTTTTTTGTACTTTTAAAGACAAATAACGCACTTTGCAATCTAGTGTTTACATAAGGACGAGTTTTGTAATTTACAGGATGGTAGACGATTATCATGCGAATAGCTTGGTGATTTACATAGAAAAAAAATTGTTGATAAGTTCGATTCAGATGACATAATTGACGAATTCAAAAATCTTAAAGGTCGAGCTGAGTTGTAATTCTTCTTCCTAGGGGCGTGCATGCGTCGGTTTTGGCTCAAAACCATAACCGAGATGTCGATTAATGGAAAACCATAACAATAACCGACCAGTTATGACGGTTTCGGTTAAACAACTTCGAAGGTTATGACAGGTCAGTTATGAGCAATTACCATGAATTTTGGCATATTTAATAATAGCTTAAAAACAAATGTGCCTTATTTGGGTTTGAAATTCTTGACGATCAAATAAATTGGTATTACACATTTCCCATTTATTAGTAAATTACATAACATTAAAAATACATATAATCCACAATATTAATACCAATCACTACTGAATATTTAAATAAAACGACATGATATAATCCATAAATTCAAATAAACATTAAATCAAAAATATATGATATAACTCATAAATGCAAACAAATGTTCAACCAAAAACATCAATACTGAGAAAATGATGAAAAGGAAAAAATCCGACAAAGATTTCACTACATGTTAGTTTAGTTCGGTTATGGTTGGTACAGAAACATTGATAAACATAACCAACCCGCTACTTTCGGTTTTCAAAAAACAATTAATCGACCCACCGGTTTTTATTTGGTTTGTGGTTCAGTTTTATCGGTTAAAGTTAATTTGGCTATGGGTCGGTTACTTCGGGTTTTTTTGCAGACTGGATTTTTTGCAGACCCTAACTTCCAGGTACTTACCATTTCTCTCGCATAATCATAAATATTTGAGGTTTTTGTTTGTCAAACAACTTTTAGTTTTTTTTTTATTTATAAGAATGGTCTTTTGAATGAATGAAAATTAATTAGATATTTAGAGCTTCATGACCATGTCCGATTGAAAGGTTTGGCTAAAGACTTATTCCATGGGATTATCATTATTGGGTGGTGGAGTATATGGCGTGCTAGGAATGACTTGAAATTCTCCAATATTCGAGTTCGGGTGGAAGATATTATCAGTGAAATTAAGTCGGTTGGATTTCCGTGGGTTAGAAGTAGATTAAAAACCAGGTCCGTATCTTGGACTCAATGGTGTAATTTTGTAATTATGTAGAGTTTTGCGTTTGTTGTGTGGCCGCCCGTTTCGTGGGTTGGTGGTCTCTATTGAAGTTTACTTTAAAAAAATAGATATTTGAAGTTACTATTATTTAACCTGACCCGAACTGAATTACCGACCTAAACATATAACCCGAAAACATAACGATAGGAATTTTTTTTCAGGTCCCATGAACTTTCGGCCCAGCGTGTTAGATAATTTGGTTGTTAAAATTTTAAATGATTTTTATCAATAAAGTTTCTCGTGCATTAGCTTTTATTGTGATAACAATGTTGGCATTTTAACTTCATCAAATCTAGTTTTTTCATTATTGTACAAAACACTTTGAAACCAAACCTTTTTTTAAAAGGTGGCGTTAGGTATTTAAAAGATTTTAAAGAATATCGTTGCAACAAGACATTTTTCATAGAAAATCTAAATTCAAGAATTACATTTGAGTGTTACAGGGTTAAAAGAGTGTTGCTGGTAAAGCTCAGGGGCTAAAGTGTAAAGCTGCATCAAACATATATTGCAAAGATCAATGAGTAAAATATCAAAATTGTCCTTGAGTTTTGGTTATACTTTTTGTATCTGAGTCCTTTAGATTTCATTTTTGTTGTCATTTTCATCCAATTGGCAAACTGTGTTAGAAATTTTTTATCGTTTTCCTCCTTTAAATGGAGTATATAATCGTCCTTTTATGCCTGAACTCCATCATTTGAAATGAGAAAAACGATAAAAAGGGCAGAAATTTCTAACCTAGTTTCCCGATTGGATGAAAATGACAACAAAAATGAAACATAATGGACCCAGATAAAAAAAGTTCCATTTTTAAACTGACGTGGCAAAAGTAATCTAATCTAAACTCAGAAACCATTTTGTCATTTTACTCAAGATCAAATCTGCATTCTGGAAATCTTATAAAGATCAGTAGGGAGAGAGGGAATGTATGTATGTGTGCTTATGTTGTTGGCATTGTTCAGCATGTCTCTTCTATGTATTGTACGGGCTGGCCATGCGTAGTTTTTTAGTGTAATTATAAAGATGAAAATGATGGATAGAATGTGAATGCTCTTACACAGATTGTGGCAAGCAGATGTAAGGGGTCTTTGACGGTCAGAAGAATGTATTATAGGGTAGATATGATTCCTGGTGTGGTCTATTTTTCAGATCGTCGGCAATGGGCAAACAACCCCATCTTCATCAGTCACACATGTTTGCCTATCAAACAAATAGGGTGAAGATGTCGTCTGACGCTGTTGCGGATTGTAGTCATGGGTCAAGTCAACTGGTTGAATCTTTTGAAGAAGGTTTGGGAGGGGACTTGATATTATTTATATCATTCATTTTACACAAATTAAAGCACACCCACTCACGCCACATCAGCCGGATAGACAACGGTGCTTTATAGCTTCTCACCATTAACTAGGAGTTCAAGATAATGACGTGTTTGTATTTGTTTTAGTTGGTTTATAAATCTAACGCACCAGCTGAGGTGGTAGTATTTGTTTAACATTGTTGGTTATTTTTTTCCTTTTTCTTTTTTCTTATACTTTTTTTTCTTTTCCTTTTGTAACTTTTTAACTTTAGTGGTTTTTTTCTTTCGTTTTTATTATTTTTAATATTAATATTAAAATAATAAAAACGAAAGAAAAAAACCACTAAAGTTAAAAAGTTACAAAAGGAAAAAAGGAAAAGAAAAAAAGAAAAAGGAAAAACTTGTATTGGCTATTCGTGCAATTAACTAATTTGAAAGTTAATAAGCATAGAAAGTAGACTTAAAAGATGTATTAAAAGTATAATAATGAATATACAATAAGCGTATTAAGGCAATGATCTAGATTCTAGACACCACCATATTCACACGTTCCATTCATGCATCAAATGTTTTACAATTATAATGGGTTTAAATGTAAATTTACAAGTAATTTGGACAGAAAATTAACAATATTTAATTTATTTAAAATAGTAAAGTATATAAGGGCGTTCCTAAAAGTACACTATGTGTGGTTATCATAACAGTCATTTAACAGATGAGAAAATGATTACACCTGTCATATGACTGTCAACATCGTCACATCAATTTTGAATCACGCATTTTATATCAACTGTGCACTAGTATGACCATTTTTCGCTTGTCATTCGGCCTGCAAAATCCGTATGGCATTTTTCACTTGTATGCGGCCTGCAAATAGTGTGTAAATAATGTGTCAACGATGTTTCATTTAACATCTCCCTTGCGAACCATGCAAACCCATTACAAAGTTAAAACTTAAGATATTCCTCAACATACATGTTAGTTCCCATCATTTCATTTCTCCTTTTCAAGTCGTTTTTTAACGGTTGCGAGACTTGAACCCAAGGACCTCCCCGTTAGATCTCCTTTCCAAGTCGTTAACATGAACTAAATAAGAAGGCATGCTGTTTCGTCCTTTCTTTCTTTACATTTTGATTTTTCAAAACCAATGAACACAACAAAAATACAAAACATGCCATTCCATGAGGCAGACACTTCAATTTACCACACAAGATTAATTGTACACATTAAGACCCAAAAGTATTCTCCAGTTTTTAAGCAAAACATACATGTTTCTACCAACCTGGCAGCAACTCAAAACCGACATCAATTCGTTCTCCGCCAACTACCACCGTTGGCATCCCCACGATCATGCCTTGATTGTGATTCACCCCATCTATTCATCGTGTGGTAACTACCCTAGCTTGAGTCGGTCGACCTCACAGACCAGAATTTACCATTCGAGCTGCCTGTTCTAGCAGGCTGATTGGTAGGCCCATAGTAACCACTCGCATTCCCCCGCACAATACCTCTCCCATAAGTGCTCGCGCACCAAGACTGGCCTCTTGTTTGATCATTTAGGGTCCTTTCCGCATCATGATACGAACCACTTCCAGAACCATGAGGGGAGCGATGAACTTCACCCCGGCCTCTAGGATTCCAACCACTTCCCCCACCTATGTTTACAACATTGGGACAAGAATTCCTAAAACCGGCATTAGAGTTTCCGCTATATGAACCACTATGAGGGGAGTTGTGAACTCTACCCCTCTGGGATTCCATCCACTTCAGGCACCTATGTTCACAACATATGGAGAAGAGTTCCTAAAACCGGCGTTAGGGTTTCCATCAGATCCTTCACCTCGGTTGTGAGATCTATAGACCAAAATTTTGAACATATGTTAACACAAAAAGGCATTGATGGAACATTAATATGCTACCATAGAAGTTCAACGAAAAACCTGTAGTTTCGGCTATTATTGTAACCATATATATCATGCCATAGCTGCCTTTCTTCAATATCGGCCTCGCTCACATCCTATTAACAAAAAAATTATGATAGAACATTAATTATTAGTTGAAACTTGAAAATAAAGACACTATTAAATAGATGAAAAGAATACTCGTTCACAGGATGACATAATTGTAAAGCATACTCATGACACAAGATCCTCTAGTATTTCATTCTTTTGTGACACAAACAAAAACAACTGGAGATAGCATACCGTTTCAGGGAAGGTTGACCCAGCGAGCACACGTGGAATATGCGGAGAAAAGCATGGTAACTCATAAGACACACATCTGCCGAATGGAAATAAACATTAAAAGGACGGCACAATTATATTGTAAATTACGAAACCGACTAAGATCCATGAAGCATTTTCTTACAAAACGTCAGGATCGTTCACCGACTCCAGCTTAGGTTGAACAAAACCACTTATGTTACCACTGAAATAGATTCAACAAGAAAAACAAAAATAATTACAAAGATTTAATCATAAGAACTTAATTTCAATAACAAGCACTCCACCGGTAAACCTTAGATCTGGATCAATCTTGATTGAGTTGCCCTGCTTGATAAGGCCCACATCATTGAAAGAAGAGATGATTCGCAAAGCAAAATTTTCTGATGAATGTACAAATAACTGATCAAGATTTTCCGTGTTTCTTTTCGCTTCCTCCGCCTGAGTATATACAAGCATGTTACATAGCGTCTATTTAACGGCTAGTGATAGATTTAGAAGATTTCGGCCTTACGCTTAAGTCCTTCTCGATCTTCTTTGTTGCAGAAAGAAGGCGATCTTCATCAATAAAAGGGAGTTTGCATATACCCTTTAAAAAGCAGATTAAAAGGACGGAATAAGTAACTTGTAGGCAAACAAGACAGTGGTCACCAAAGGGAACCATGGTTGCTTTCAGATTCACAAAGTTTTCATTAATATTAACAATGATCAGTCTCTAACCTGCCAAATAAATCTTTTTCCATCTGTGTCGGTGTCGAAATCTGAAATAAATGATGGAAAACATACTTACATATTGTACTTCCAAAAATAATAAAAAAAATGTATTGAACTTTGTACGTATTGTAATTGTGTGTTACCGAACTGAATTTTTTTTTTTCATTTTATGTAACGACTGACTTGAGCAAAGAGTAACCAGTCATTTGTTATTGTTTTTTTGTATATTTTTTGTTGTTTAATTATTTATAAAATAATAAGCAAAGAGTAACCAGTCATTTGTTATTTGTATATTTTTGTTGTTGAATTATTTATAAAAAATAGAACTATTATTTTATCTATAAAATCCATAATCATATGTTCGCAAGATATTTTGCTTTTGGAATTATTAAAATATAGATGCGCAGCTGCAATACGTGTTAAGTTCAGTACATTTTTGTTCAAATGACATCAAGTATGAAGTAAGAAACTCCCGGTTTCAGTTCATCCATATAACGATAAAAGTTTGAAGTTACAACTACAATGTGTCATGTTCAGTACATTTTGATGTAGTTAAAGTGATAAACAACAGATCATGTGTCATAATATACCAGATGGATAGTAATCAAGAATACTTGATTCTTCATCAGTCGTCAGTAATTTATACTGCGCTGGAAGCGCCTGAGCACTACAGGAACAAATATTAGTGAACACCATAATAAAAAATGTATATCAACAGTAAACCATTTTTCAAGAAAGTGATCCAAGAGCTCACCTTGTAGGGGGGAGCACTGCCATGAGCTGATCGAACGGTTTAAATGGCAACCCTTTCGTAAATACAACTTTATTGCTAGAGAGACCTTTGAAGTCAGATGCGAAAGGCCCATAATGGTATGGATAATACCAAGTCCATGAAGGAACATCCGAGAAGTAATAAAGAAGAACCCAACACAACCCTTGTGTGTACTTCTCGACCTACAGAAGAAAAATCAAAAGGTTAAAAACATAAACAAGATATTCACTTCCATTCCCTTGTGTCTGCGTATTGTTTTTAGAAGCAACGACTCACTATTTAAATGTCTTTGATGCAAGAAAACGGATAATATGCGCAATATACATACCAAGTTCTTCCTCATATTCTCCATATCTTCATCAGTTTCAACATAAAACTTGCATTTGTAGTAACGTTTTCTCCATCCAGGATTACCAAATTTCACCTACGAGTAGTTGTTTAAACAAGAATCAATAACAGTAAACTGGAGTGCAAAATGGCAATGAATGAAAGAAGGATCTATAAACCCTTTTCTGTAACAAGACCACTCTTGAACAAATCAGATTTCTCACGAGTATAAGACTTCAATTATTCCTTCAACATTTTCGTGTTCTCAGAAATCCTTGTAAGCAAGAAAATAAACATGTCGTAAAATTACAAATGTATGATTTAAAGAAAAAACTGAAAATATAATCGAGAATCAAAATGGTGCCTGATAACAAGATGTATAATACATACCTGCATGTCGTGATTATAGTCTTTCTGATTAGAAGTAGAACTCATCAAGGAAACAAGTCCTCTTCTTCATGACCTTCCTGGATGAAAATTAATCAATACCAAAATCAGACGTTGACAATATGTTTATGATATCGTATTATTGTGTAGTATAACATATCTTATATAAACAATGTCAACAAAGATAGTTGTAAAAATCACGCCTTGGTTTTTGTTACAAATCCGCTCTAATCAAATATCTACACCGAAAAGTAACCACATAACTTAAAATCTATAAGTTGATGTTTATAAAATATAAACGTGATACCAAGACCGTTGGTGATAGTGAGAACAGTAAAAAACTACAAAACATCCGGCATCCTGGATGTCGGAAAGTATGCGTCTCAACTTGCTGTCAAAGATTGCTGATCTCTTTTTAAAGATTCGATCTTCATAAGCTCCTACTGCGAGGATGAACTTTTCAACCCTTTTCAGCTTTATGTAAGCTCCTTTCCTACCATTTATCTGTTTCCATTAACAAATTCAGAAAATTAAAGAAGATACAAATATGTTGATCTTGGAACTAAATTAACTAAACTAGAATTTGAAAACAAAAGACGGATAGTGTCTTGGATGATAAATGAAATTCATTTATGATATATACACTAACCCTTTGAACATCAACGAGATACCCTCCAAGATTTTTGAACTCCTCCGTGTATACATGCATCAACAAGTCAAACGCACCCTGACCAAAAATAATAGAAAATTTAAAGTTAGCAATTTTACCGAAACAATTGCATCTTTATACATTTCCATCATCGTAATTTCCACGAAAGAATAGGTAAAAAAGATAAGTCATTCAAACCTCGTGAATCTCTAACGTCGGCATATGAGGAAGAAAATCATTTCCAGCGAAAAAACAGATGAATATGAAATCATCTATCAGTCGTTCAACGTCAGGCACAAATTTTTCTGGCATTTCTGTGATTTTCAAATCCAACTTCAGATATTCTCTGAGTATCCAAACATGAAGAAACTGAAATAGAAACATACAATCAAATAGACACAAAATTAGCGTAAGTTAAAGTGATAAACAACAGATCATGTGTCATAATATACCAGATGGATAGTAATCAAGAATACTTGATTCTTCATCAGTCGTCAGTAATTTATACTGCGCTGGAAGCGCCTGAGCACTACAGGAACAAATATTAGTGAACACCATAATAAAAAATGTATATCAACAGTAAACCATTTTTCAAGAAAGTGATCCAAGAGCTCACCTTGTAGGGGGGAGCACTGCCATGAGCTGATCGAACGGTTTAAATGGCAACCCTTTCGTAAATACAACTTTATTGCTAGAGAGACCTTTGAAGTCAGATGCGAAAGGCCCATAATGGTATGGATAATACCAAGTCCATGAAGGAACATCCGAGAAGTAATAAAGAAGAACCCAACACAACCCTTGTGTGTACTTCTCGACCTACAGAAGAAAAATCAAAAGGTTAAAAACATAAACAAGATATTCACTTCCATTCCCTTGTGTCTGCGTATTGTTTTTAGGAAGCAACGACTCACTATTTAAATGTCTTTGATGCAAGAAAACGGATAATATGCGCAATATACATACCAAGTTCTTCCTCATATTCTCCATATCTTCATCAGTTTCAACATAAAACTTGCATTTGTAGTAACGTTTTCTCCATCCAGGATTACCAAATTTCACCTACGAGTAGTTGTTTAAACAAGAATCAATAACAGTAAACTGGAGTGCAAAATGGCAATGAATGAAAGAAGGATCTATACCTTGTCTGTAACAAGACCACTCTTGAACAAATCAGATTTCTCACGAGTATAAGACTTCAATTATTCCTTCAACATTTTCGTGTTCTCAGAAATCCTTGTAAGCAAGAAAATAAACATGTCGTAAAATTACAAATGTATGATTTAAAGAAAAAACTGAAAATATAATCGAGAATCAAAATGGTGCCTGATAACAAGATGTATAATACATACCTGCATGTCGTGATTATAGTCTTTCTGATTAGAAGTAGAACTCATCACAGGAAACAAGTCCTCTTCTTCATGACCTTCCTGGATGAAAATTAATCAATACCAAAATCAGACGTTGACAATATGTTTATGATATCGTATTATTGTGTAGTATAACATATCTTATATAAACAATGTCAACAAAGATAGTTGTAAAAATCACGCCTTGGTTTTTGTTACAAATCCGCTCTAATCAAATATCTACACCGAAAAGTAACCACATAACTTAAAATCTATAAGTTGATGTTTATAAAATATAACGTGATACCAAGACCGTTGGTGATAGTGAGAACAGTAAAAAACTACAAAACATCCGGCATCCTGGATGTCGGAAAGTATGCGTCTCAACTTGCTGTCAAAGATTGCTGATCTCTTTTTAAAGATTCGATCTTCATAAGCTCCTACTGCGAGGATGAACTTTTCAACCCTTTTCAGCTTTATGTAAGCTCCTTTCCTACCATTTATCTGTTTCCATTAACAAATTCAGAAAATTAAAGAAGATACAAATATGTTGATCTTGGAACTAAATTAACTAAACTAGAATTTGAAAACAAAAGACGGATAGTGTCTTGGATGATAAATGAAATTCATTTATGATATATACACTAACCCTTTGAACATCAACGAGATACCCTCCAAGATTTTTGAACTCCTCCGTGTATACATGCATCAACAAGTCAAACGCACCCTGACCAAAAATAATAGAAAATTTAAAGTTAGCAATTTTACCGAAACAATTGCATCTTTATACATTTCCATCATCGTAATTTCCACGAAAGAATAGGTAAAAAAGATAAGTCATTCAAACCTCGTGAATCTCTAACGTCGGCATATGAGGAAGAAAATCATTTCCAGCGAAAAAACAGATGAATATGAAATCATCTATCAGTCGTTCAACGTCAGGCACAAATTTTTCTGGCATTTCTGTGATTTTCAAATCCAACTTCAGATATTCTCTGAGTATCCAAACATGAAGAAACTGAAATAGAAACATACAATCAAATAGACACAAAATTAGCGTAAGTTAAAGTGATAAACAACAGATCATGTGTCATAATATACCAGATGGATAGTAATCAAGAATACTTGATTCTTCATCAGTCGTCAGTAATTTATACTGCGCTGGAAGCGCCTGAGCACTACAGGAACAAATATTAGTGAACACCATAATAAAAAATGTATATCAACAGTAAACCATTTTTCAAGAAAGTGATCCAAGAGCTCACCTTGTAGGGGGGAGCACTGCCATGAGCTGATCGAACGGTTTAAATGGCAACCCTTTCGTAAATACAACTTTATTGCTAGAGAGACCTTTGAAGTCAGATGCGAAAGGCCCATAATGGTATGGATAATACCAAGTCCATGAAGGAACATCCGAGAAGTAATAAAGAAGAACCCAACACAACCCTTGTGTGTACTTCTCGACCTACAGAAGAAAAATCAAAAGGTTAAAAACATAAACAAGATATTCACTTCCATTCCCTTGTGTCTGCGTATTGTTTTTAGGAAGCAACGACTCACTATTTAAATGTCTTTGATGCAAGAAAACGGATAATATGCGCAATATACATACCAAGTTCTTCCTCATATTCTCCATATCTTCATCAGTTTCAACATAAAACTTGCATTTGTAGTAACGTTTTCTCCATCCAGGATTACCAAATTTCACCTACGAGTAGTTGTTTAAACAAGAATCAATAACAGTAAACTGGAGTGCAAAATGGCAATGAATGAAAGAAGGATCTATACCTTGTCTGTAACAAGACCACTCTTGAACAAATCAGATTTCTCACGAGTATAAGACTTCAATTATTCCTTCAACATTTTCGTGTTCTCAGAAATCCTTGTAAGCAAGAAAATAAACATGTCGTAAAATTACAAATGTATGATTTAAAGAAAAAACTGAAAATATAATCGAGAATCAAAATGGTGCCTGATAACAAGATGTATAATACATACCTGAGTATCCAATTCTCGGCTCAAATCAAGCTACATAAAGCATATACACAAAACAAGTTTTACTCAGTAACACAAGAAGGAAAAGTTGCTTTTAAAATCACTAGTTTAACACCTTGGCTTTGCTTGTTTGTGTTGCAGCAGTAGCTTCAATAAGAACATTCTGATGAGTGGTGACATGGCACCAGAAGTCAAATTAGGTTTACAAATTAAGAATTATAAAAAATGTAACCAACATGAGCAACTTTTCAGGAAATAAATATGTAACCCCTCGTAGAACCGAAAAATGAAGTTCATGGGTTGCTAGAGCTAGCATTAAAAGATCTGCATCCTGCAATAGAGAATATACAATATAATGTTAGAACACACACTAAAGTGAGTTTGTAAACACACTACGTTTTTAACCAATCTAGAATGATATAAGTAATCGGGAAACGATAGGCTCAATTAACTGCACTTATGTTACTCGTAACGAATAATGTAGTAATGTAAGATAGGTTAGTTGCACCTATCATTTCCCCTGCTATAAATTGTCTGTTAGATATCATCACAAAAACTGTATATGTTATTCCACGTAACATAGCATATAAACTGAGTAGTAACAAGTTGTGGTTTCGCTTACCAGACCATACAAGACATGGCGCGTATCCAGTTCATAACCATCACAAGCACGTTGACGCAGTATAAACGACATGATCTTGTGCTCTCCCTCTCCTGGCGAGCTTGCATCGGACAGAATCACCTAGTCATAATCAAACATTAATAAAAAATGAGCAAGCTAACATCAAAACTTCACTCAAAACACGTTCCTAAATTAGTAAAGATGCTATAACAAACCCGTAGCGATCGCCACGCAGGATGGTTCGCAACACGCAAACGAATATAACTCTGAAGCTGCTTAGATAACTCATACATGAACTCCGTACCAGGAGTTATTACGTTCGAATCCACAACATCCGATTCCACTTTCGGAAATACATCTTTACCTTCTTCTTCAAACTGTTTTCTCAACCTAGCTTCCTCCTCTTCCTATACACATTATGATCCAATTCCAATAACTTCTAAATATTTATAATTTTTATCAGTCAAACACATATTAACTAACTAACTAATTAATAATAGTAATAGTAATAGTAGTAGTAGTAATAATAATAATAATAATAATAATAATAATAATAAACGTACAAGGGTTTGACGGTCTTTTGCGTAGTAGTAGTAGTAATAATAATAATAATAATAATAATAAACGTACAAGGGTTTGACGGTCTTTTGCGGTTCGAAACCTCCGACTTCTTTGCTGATTCATTTTGGCTCTTGGAGCCACTCCATCTGTATGAAATGCTTTCCATTTAATATATATAAATCTTTGAATATCAAGAGCCAGAAACTAAATAAAGGATATTCAACAAATTAAAATGATTTAATTTAATTACCAATGGCCATATACAACAACTTTCTTGGTCTCACATTATTCAAGATTCTGTCTATATACTCAAAAATATTATCAAAAACTTCATCGAATGTTACCGGACTGTTCACCTGTAGAAATTTTAGCAAACTAAATAAAAAAAAGTATTGTAAACAAAAACACAGTTCTATAGTTATATTGCATGTTGAAATAATAATATTAATAATAACAACAACCTGATCATCATGTTCTGGATGAAAACATGGATGAATAATACCATTCATGTCCAAGAAAAGATTATCAAACTCGATGCCATTAGGGTTGGGTGAACTTCCGTCGTCATATTCGACCTTTTCCACTGCGTTGACCACTGTTTTAGGGTAGTGGTTAGCAAGCCATCTGTAAAAAGAAGGTGCACCCATGTTTGATCTGCAAGTTTCTTCAAGAAAGACACAATTAGGGTTGTTTGTTTTTGTGTGTAACCGTAGTGGAAATGAGGAGGTTAATATAATAATATTATTTAAGGGGGGGGGGGGGTTTGAAGTGATGGGCGATGGCGGTTGTACGTTTGGGTTACCAAAGCATGCAGATACCACAGCTCGAGATACTCCTATTGAAATTGTATGATTACATTTGCTACCATATTTCATTAGTTATCTTTATTTTTCTTTTGTTTCTTTAAAAGATATATCCTTTAATCTTTTAAATTTCAAAAAGAAAAAAATTAATAAAGAAGATGATTTTGAAATGATAAATCAACAAGGCACTTAAAAAATGTAAATTAGATGATATTCGCTAGTATTAACTGTTCAGCCGATTATCGTTTTCGTTTTTTTTTTTCAATATTATTGTATGGGTGATTAAAGTTGTTGAATAATGTCATTCATATGTTGTTATAAGTTGTTTGGTTTGTTATAACTTCTTACAAGTTGTTACAAGTGTTTTGTGTAGGTTTGGTATGTTGAGAGACTTGGTTGTAATGTTGGTGTAATGCCGAGGGCTTAGATCGTATCTTGCTTTTGTTCAGGGTCTTGGATGAAATGTTAAAGAGGCCCGGATGCAATATCGCTACATGTTGGTATAAAAGAGGCGTGTGTCACTGTGCAGATAATTACTTCACATACTTCACATCTCTCTGTACTTTTTCAAACTTGTAGTGATTATGGTTTGTTGTTTGCAGCATCATCTCTCATCTATCAGAGAGATTGTATTTTGAGTATCAGTGGATAATCATCAACTGTATCGTTGTATCTTGTATTGTTTTAGAGATCTTACTATTTGTAAGATCTTAGGTATTGTGGGGAGATTTTGGGTTGGTTTAATAAGAATTTTGTCACATTTTGTCGTTACGTCTGTGTTGTTGTGTATTTTGTTCACATCGTTGTGCACACAATTGTTTTTTACAAAAGTTGTCAAAGAATTTATTTTACGAGAAAAACCGAGCATGTTTGCTACTTCCACAATCAGCTAAAAATTATCTATAGCCAAGGAAACTACCTAATCACATGTATATGGTCACACCCTATTATATATCTATCTACCATACGTCTATGACTCTTTTTACTACTTTATATATATATATATATATATATAATATAATATATGGGAGGGTTTAAATGAGAACACTCATCTTTGTGAGAACCATAAGAACAAATCTCAGTCATTCATTTATTTCCCTTGTGTTTTAAGTAAAAGGATAAAGTGGTAATTAAACAAATTCCCTACAACTCTCTGGTTTTCAATAACACCCAAATTCCAGCACTACTTTTTTCCAATCTACGCACACAATCTTCTGTCTAGGCACATGATCTTCTATCAGGAATCTTATCCAATCGATTATGGTTTTGATTAACTGATCTTAAACTATCTCGTTTCTAATCTGCAAGTATGTTCTTCAATTGTTAATTGTTTAAGACGGTTTTTGGGTTCGTAATCTGCAGGTATTTTCTTCTCTGTTTATGTATTGTGGGTTTTGTTCCACGATTTTAACACATCTTCCTATCGAGTTCATAATTTGGCCTAACAAATTCTTATTTGCGGGATTGCAAGTACAATTTATCCTAAATCATATGTAAGTATTGTTGAATCACATGATTGATTCATGAAGCAGGGTTCCATGACGAAGATTGATATCAAAACTCAACCATAAATGTTAGTTGCGGTTCTTTATCTTAGTTTTTTTTACAAAGTGTAATCGTAAGGGTTATATAATGTTATTGATAATGACTACAAGCGGGTGTTTATATTTTGATGTAGGTTCATTTAAGATCAGCTAAGAGGATATTGAAACTGTGTGAGGTGAACCAATGGTTCTATATTAAGTGTTATCAATCATGAGGAACAACTTGAAGATTTGGATGAAGCAAAGTGTTGGAACTGATATGAGCATCCCATCTTGTTCAGATTTACACATGTGTAACTACAAATTGCTTGCATCCTATCCTGTTCAGATTTACACATATGTAAGTGTTGTTCTATATTCTTTGTAAAAAAGTACTTCCTTGATACCAAATTTAAAGATAAAAAAACATTTCGAATGCATGTAGACTTGGTAGGATGAAACTGACGAGCCAGATTATGACAGGATGAAACATTTCGAGTGCATGAAAGTGTTATCTTATTTGACCCGCTTGTTTTGCAAGGCTTATCTGGTGCTAATCTATTGAAGTTTTCTTGTGCTCATTTTAGTTTATTTCTAAAACCACTTGTTTCATAGTTTGGGCATTTACACTTTATTCAATATGCTTTGTGCTACTAAGTGTTTTAATTTAGCAAAGTATGTGACTGAAGTTACTAAAATATACAATTAGATTGTGAGGGATTAATGGTTGGTGAAGCTTACAACTAGAGAGGAATGGAAATAGTTTGATCTGGGGAAAGGAAGTGACAGAGATAGTCAAGGTTACAACCAGATAAAATCGTGCTAATAAGTTCATCCAACATACTATGTTTGTTATGTTCATTTGTGGTACACATGTGTAATGTTCAGGATAGGCTAGTGCACGCACTAGCTAGCGACGTATGTTACTGCGAGGAGGTGACACTTGCTTACGACGATGTGGCAACGCGATTAAAAGGGGAAAAACATAACCTACTTTAAGATACCATTGGTGTTCCCATTGTTTACATCACGGAATGAAAGGAAAAAAGAAGAAATCCAGCGGTTGTAGTATTAATGCTAGTAACAAGTGTCGCATAGTGACTTCACTGGGTCAACTCTTCATTGATACTGTTCTGATGGTGGTAAGGATGAAGATGAAGTCTAGAAGTCAAGCAACTAAACGTAGTGACATAGAAGTCGATTTGAATCTTGGTGGTCCTTTGAATAATAGTAGAAAAACTGTTTGTACACGTTACTAATTCGATGTAATTACCACTTACGTCTTATGTTTGCTATGTTGGTGAATTTCACATCTTTTTATCTTTTATGTGTAGGAGTTTGTTTTAAATGGTATCAATTTATTTTAACATTTGTACAGCTGATTTACACATATGTAAACTGTTTAGTGTCATATATCTATAATGCTTTACAAATGTGAAGCTGAATTACACATGTGTAATCTGTGCTCTGATACATATATGTATCCATCTTACATATGTGCAACTTAGTTACACGTTTAAAGTGTTGATTTTTACATATTTGTGTTAGTTTTATACATACGCACTTGATTTACACATGTGTAATTGTTCAGTGTCACATATCTATGTATCTTTTACATAAATGTAATTTGCCATATTACACATGTGTAATATTACACATCTATACAATATGACATTATAAAGGCAAATCTAATATACAAAGCCCGTAAATTTCAAAGCCAAAATTCATGTAAATCCGAACAATTCAAACACTTGAAATAAATTGTCAAACAAGATGAAAATCGGCATATTTTAAACGCATTATTCAATGTTGTGTCTTCTTACAGCCATTAGTAACTCATAATATTCAAAAACATTGATGTTCTAGGTACCAAAAACACAAAAGATCATGTCTAGTTGTTGCTCATTCGATCAAGTTCCCAAGCTTTCTGCAAACAACTTTTCTTTGAACTTGTTTACGCCAGGAATAAATATTCTTGCAACATATCTCTTTGTAATTGAATTTAATTATCGTCTCTTTTTATCTTTAGAGTCTCTAAAACCACAACTAAGTTTTCTTGTGTAACTCCCCAAGAACATATCCATACGTAGCAACATAAAAGCTTCACAATTTGAATTTTTACCTTTACAGGTGTTGTAGTTGTAACTTCTTTGTACTTAGGATTTTTAACACTTCTCAAATAGTAAAGAAACATGCGAATCTGAAACAAAAGAAATGCAATAATGAGATAAAGTAATGTGGTTGTTATCAATTGAGAATACATCCAAGTCTAATGTCTTAAAGATTTTATTTGATGTTTGAAACCTGTTTACATTGTCCTCAAGTTTTTAACTATTAAGATTTACACTTGTGTAAACCTTCATATTTATGCTTTTTTTTTAAAGTATTATGAGTTACACATGTGTAAACCTTCATATTTTAGCTTATTTTTTAAAGCATTATAATTTACACATGTGTAAACCTTCATATATATATGCTTATTTTTATAAAGTATTATGATTTACACATGTGTAAACATTCATATTTATGCTTATTTTTTTAAGTAATATGATTTACAAATGTCTAAACTAGGGATGAGCATTTAGTACTGGGTTTTGGTACCATACCGATCATTTTCGGTACCAGTATCTGTACCCATTTTCCTGTTTTTTGGGACCGATACCGCTATTTGATTGATTTACCGATAAATACTGTTATTGTATACCGGTACACATTATTGTCGTTTTTTAGTATCAGTATTTTGGTACCGGTCTGGTACCCATGTTCATCCCTCGTATATATGATTTACACATGTGTAAAATTTCATATTTATGCTTATTTCTTTTAAGTACTATGATTTACACATGTGTAAACATTCGTATATATGATTTACACATGTGTAAAGTTTCGTATTTATGCTTATTTTTTCAAATTATTATGACTTACACACATGTAAACCTTCATATATATGATTTACACATGTGTAAACTTTCATATTTATGCTTATTTTTTAAAGTACTATGATTTACACATGTGTAAAAATATATGGAAATCCTGAGACGTACATTCAGTCATAGAAACCCCAATTCCACCAATATTCTATATACATAACTAAAACTTACATCAATGTCCAAACAAACATAACAATTTCATACTCAAATTTAGTTATAGAAACCTCAATTCAACCAATTCTCCATATACGTAACTAAAAATCACACAAACATCCAAACAAACCTAACAATTTCATACGTAACTAACATAAACCAAATAATCATACTTCAAACCATCAATCAAATCCAAATTACAACAAATCCGTACCTGAAGAAGACGAGCAAAGTTTCTTCGCTTATTGTAACGCCTCGCTTTTTCGCATCCTTATTTTAGAAAATAAATATTTGTATCATAATTCGGGACGTTAAAACATAATAAAAATATATGTGTATGTGTATATATATATATATTATTAATTGTTATTCGTTATTCGTGTAACGCCTCGTATCTTCGTATTTCTATTTTAAAAATGTCGTATCCGTATTCTAATTTTAGAAACCTTACATTCGTATTTTAATTTCAATCTCACAACTCAAGGCATTAATCATAAAAAAATTCATATTTTATACATATTTTATTATTCACACAACCGACCATTTAAATACGTATTTATACGCAAACCAACACAATTATACGTATAAATACTTATACGCATATCCTCAATACTTGAATTATACTTTTATACTTTTTTTATATATACTCAATTACAATACCAAGAAATATACCAATCATCTTTCCACCTCATCAATCCTCTTTCACCTTCTTTCATAACACAATCAAAATTTCACACCTTTTCACACTCCTCCTTTCTCCACCAATCATCTTTTCAATCCTCTTCCTTCTTTTTCAACCAATCATATTTCACCATTTTACACTTTCTCTACCTATAAATACCAACCTCCTTCTACCATTTTATTCACACCATTCTTCTCTCCATCTCTCTAATTCTCTCAATATCTCTAAATCAAGAATTCTAAGAATTCTAAAAGGATACTAAGTTTTCCAACCATTCTTCTCTCAACCTCTCTACTTCTCTCAAATCTTCCAAGCAAGGAAGAGAACTCTAAGAGTTCTAAAATAAAACACTAAGTGTTTTAAAGGAAGCTTTGAAGCTCCAACCTCCAACTCTTCACGGAATCACCAAAGGAAACTTTACAAAACTGTGAGCATACTCGACCCCCTTTTTACACTTTAATGCATTTTGGGGTGCAACATGTATAAATTACAAAATTTATTTTAAACAAAATTAAATGTGTTCACAATACCAAATGTGCCATCAGTTACGCTTATGTGAGTTATATGTGTTAGTTTAAACTCGTCTATACATGCTACTTGTTACGCTTGAGTTTGTTTATGCTTATTAGTTTTGACTTGTATTCTCACGATATCGTTATGCTTAGAATACTATGCATGCTAGTTAAGGAATTCGATTATATGCTATTGTTATGCGAAAGGGTCTACATGTTCATGCGATTCGACTTGAATATATACTTGTCACAATCAAAACAAACTTTTATACTTATAATTAATTTCAAACTTGTATGCTCGCCAATACTTTTGTATTGATCTACGCTTTTAATACATGTTGCCGGAATTTTGATGACACATGGAATCTAGTAGGATTGCCTAGAAACGCATTTAAACTTTAAATACTTATTGTATTATATTTGTTTCAAACATGTATTTCGTTTCAATATCTTGTAATAAATCGTTATCAATGAAATGAAATTACATTTGTTACGTGTCGAGATCTAAATTTTGTATTATTTGATTTAAACTATGTAAAAAGGTAATTATTAAACACTTGACACAATTAGTGTTGTGAAGCCTCTTGCAATCTAGTTTTCGTCTCATCCCGATGTTTCCGCCATCGGTTAGGGTGTGGACAGATTGGTATCAGAGACATAACTATACGGAATTAGGTAGAATTGTCATGTTCGACCTAGTCTATAGTTTAAGTACCATACTCTTGACCATTTGCGATACTTGTCTGAAATGTTATTCTTTCTATCATGTTTCTCCCCCTTTTGATCCTAAAACTTACAATATGTCCTTCCTAAGACATGAACACAACACACGCTTTTGAGTATATTCTTGTTCCACAATCTAAATAACTCATCAATACAGGGGTGATTCCCGCCATTAGTGACGAGTTTCAATCCGTTTTACATGTTATTTCGCACGAAATTCACCATCAAGTCAGGAATGATATCCATATCTTGATGGGAGTTTCATTTCATAATCTAGTGGATTCTTTATTGACGATTCGAGATTATATCTTGGTACGTTCAATAAACCACAATTTGGGGACGAAATTGTCAAGCCAGGATTGACATCCACACCTTGATGACTGGTCCCGCTCCTCAATTTTCAATCTCGCCAAAGTTTCGTATTTTTCGATCAAATTAGGGACATGTACTAACTGGAAGGGTAAAGTACCGTTAATCGCTTGGCGACGAGAGTATTATACCTATTAGGCCAAATCATGTCTCCCTAATTCGAAGGACTTACGAGTCACTTTGGAATAGTCGAAGTTTTTAAAACTGAAACACTCCAACATTTTAACAAGCCTCTCTTTTATGCTATCTTACATTTTATGCTATATAATTCTTATTCCTTCATTTTTTTCAATGTCACACTATACTAAAATCGAATTTATGCACGACAAATTTCGCATTTATACTAAATCTATTACGCAACGATTCTATAGGTGCATACTAAACATCATACTTGATTTGGGATTACTGGAACATTATATGTGATAAACTCGTTATAAAACCACACCTTAACATGTATAGCACTATGCGTAGTGCTATAGGAGTAGCGCACCGCCCTTGAGACTTGGGGTCATGTTAACTAAACTATTTCATACCAAGTAAACTATTTTACACTATGATTCAACAATATTGACTAGTCAACATTGCGTAAACGATGGTTTGACTTGTTTATTCACATGTTTATGTGGTAGACTCGTCATTAACTTTGATCAAGCCACATCTTAACATGTATAGCGCTTGTGTAGCACTATAGGAGTGACGCCCGCCCGTATTCTTGAGGTCATGTTAAGTAAACTATTTTACACCCTCTTCGTTTTAACAATGATGGGTAGTCTACATTGCGGTACACGATGGTTTGACCTGTTTATTCACATGCCAGTAATCCGTTAATCTTGGTTAAACTAAAATATACCATCTGTATTGTACACGAATGTGCGAATACGCACACTTACACTTATACTCATACTTATACAGTATACTCTCTCATACTTAAATGCAATTATACTTATATACTTGAGACTCTATATATGCTATCATTCTCACTTGTAATACGTTAATAAACCCTAATCGTGACACGGAACGTAACATGACACCGATTAGCGAAACAGAAGTAATATAGTATAAACATGGTGGATACGCTGCGGGTACTTCCTTACTACCATATTACCAAACTTTCGTAAAACGTGCCATGAGAAATTCGGTGTTTCACTACTATATTTAATACAAACTTTAATCACTCACAACCTATTTCGCGATCATACCCATACATGCTTCAAGATGCCCTATTATTCTAAAGTCTCCCTCTTAAATAAATTTCGGGACGAAATTTCCTAAAGTAGGGGAGACTGTAACGCCTCGCTTTTTCACATCCTTATTTTAGAAAATAAATATTTGTATCATAATTCGGGGCGTTAAAACATAATAAAAATATATGTGTATGTGTATATATATATATATATATATTAATTGTTATTCGTTATTCGTGTAACGCCTCGTATCTTCGTATTTCTATTTTAAAAATGTCCGTATCCGTATTCTAATTTTAGAAACCTTACATTCATATTTTAATTTCAATCTCACAACTCGAGGCATTAATCATAATAAAATTCATATTTTATACATATTTTATTATTCACACAACCGACCATTTAAATACGTATTTATACGCAAACCGACACAATTATACGTATAAATACTTATACGCACATCCTCAATACTTGAATTATACTTTTATACTTTTTTTATATATACTCAATTACAATACCAAGAAATATACCAATCATCTTTCCACCTCATCAATCCTCTTTCACCTTCTTTAACCAACCATATTTCACCTTTTCTACTTCCTTTCTCCACCAATCATCTTTTCAATCCTCTTCCACATTTTTAACCAATCATATTTCACCCCTTTCCACCTCCTTTCTC
This sequence comes from Scalesia atractyloides, assembly GCA_947069175.1. NCBI lineage: Eukaryota > Viridiplantae > Streptophyta > Magnoliopsida > Asterales > Asteraceae > Scalesia > Scalesia atractyloides. The sequence continues at coordinate 1,059,849 of CAMTDV010001632.1, forward strand.
CACCAATCATCTTTTCAATCCTCTTCCTTCTTTTTTAACCAATCATATTTCACCATTTTACACTTTCTCTACCTATAAATACCAACCTCCTTCTACCATTTTATTCACACCATTCTTCTCTCATCTCTCTAATTCTCTCAATATCTCTGAATCAAGAATTATAAGAATTCTAAAAGGATACTAAGTGTTCCAACCATTCTTCTCTCAACCTCTCTACTTCTCTCAAATCTTCCAAGCAAGGAAGAGAACTCTAAGAGTTCTAAAATAAAACACTAAGTGTTTTAAAGGAAGCTTTGAAGCTCCAACCTCCAACTCTTCACGGAATCACCAAAGGAAACTTTGCAAAACTGTGAGCATACTCGACTCCCTTTTTACACTTTAATGCATTTTGGTGTGCAACATGTATAAATTACAAAATTAATTTTAAACAAAATTAAATGTGTTCACAATACCAAATGTGCCATCAGTTACGCTTATGTGAGTTATATGTGTTAGTTTAAACTCATCTATACATGCTACTTGTTACGCTTGAGTTTGTTTATGCTTATTAGTTTTGACTTGTATTCTCATGATATCGTTATGCTTAGAATACTATGCATGCTAGTTAAGGAATTCGATTATATGCTATTGTTATGCGAAAGTGGTCTACATGTTCGTGTGATTCGAGTTGAATATATACTTGTCACAATCAAAACAAACTTTTATACTTATAATTAATTTCAAACTTGTATGCTCGCCAATACTTTTGTATTGATCTATGCTTTTAATACATGTTGCAGGAATTTTGATGACACATGGAATCTAGTAGGATTGCCTAGAAACGCATTTAAACTTTAAATACTTATTGTATTGTATTTGTTTCAAACATGTATTTCGTTTCAATATCTTGTATTAAATCGTTATCAATGAAATGAAATTATATTTGTTACGTTTCGGGATCTAAATTTTGTATTATTTGATTTAAACTATGTAAAAAGGTAATTATTAAACACTTGACACAATTAGCGTTATGAAGCCTCTTGCAATCTAGTTTTCTCTCATCCCGATGTTTCCGCCATTGGTTGGGGTGTGACACTTATAACATCAGCCAACGAAATAATCATACTTCAAACAATCAGATCCAAATCACAACAAAAACCAGTACATGAAGAAGACGAGTAAAGTTTTTCGCTTATTACATCAGCTAGCCGTTCATAATCAGTCAAATCGAAGATGATCTCAAGCGAATCCAAATTGGGTGAGATTGATTCTTCGTATTCCTCTTTTGATTGTTGAAATGTCCAGCATCATGGTTTAAAATTTTGAAGGGTTTTTTTTACAGAAATGCTATTGAAGGATTTTGATGGGTTTTGAGTTTATGTTTTGACAATAATGCCCCTTTTGTCTTTTATTTAAGTTTTCTCCTCATTTAAACCCCCTCTAATCTTAGCCCTTAATTTAGGATGATCTAGGGATGGAAATTGTTCATAGTGTTCTCACAAAAATGGGATATATATATATATGGGAAGGTTTAAATGAGAATGCTAAATATCGCGAGAACTGTAAGAACGAATGAAAAAACCACTAGAACTTGAGCAAAAACAAGTGAAATTCAAATTTTTTTATACTTGTCATTATTATTCGAATACAATTCTAGAAATTTAATTTACACATTTAAATTAACGTGAATTCAGAAATAAAGAAAATTTACACATGTGTAAATTGTTATATTTACACATGTGTAAAAAATCTAATAAAAGTGATTTTGAGAGGAAAAATGAATTATTTGATGTTGTAATTTCTTTTTTTTGATATGTATTTCAATTAAAATGATATTGTATTAAAAAAATAGTTTTGATTGGTTTTCTCGTTCGTTCTAACGGTTCTCGTAATATTTAGCGTTATCAAGATAACCCTCCCCTATATATATTGTGTGTATATATATATATATATGCACTAGTTTTGTATTTTAAATGTCAATAAATAAATAAAGTAAATAAATTATAATAGTTGTGGTCATATGGTTTTAGTTTTGTAGATTAGAATAAGAGTAAAATACATGGAATGTGACATGTTGAAATTTCAACTTTTGTTCTTAAGTTTGAGAAATTATGTCTTTAGTCCTGTTGATCACTCCCTCATCACAATTCTGCCAATGCTGCCCCAAGCACGATTGTTGATAAAAGAAATATATTAAGTAAATGTAACATTACGTTATTACTCTTAATCACGGTGTCTATGTCTCATTCACCTTGTGTATCTTAAATATCCGAATGTCTTTGATTGTGTTTGCCACTGTCATATGCCCTTATGGTGATCAAAAAACTTGCCGACAACTCTACTTCCTCCTCTCCGGTGATAAGAAGACCTCGCGAGAACAAGAGACCATATGGCTTATTGCATTTGCATCCAACAAGTGTATATTTGGGCTTCTTGTTTGATTGATTATGATCCAACTTGACATTTTGACCACATGGTCACCTGGCTCAATGGTTATTAGTATCTTTTTAATGCCTATATAATCCCAAGTTATTATTAAGCTAATTTGGACTCAAACATTCCAATTTTCTTCATTTCTTAATTGAATTTGTATAGCTAGTCAAATTTAGTTTTATTTGTTTTAGATTTAAAATTTTCATACTATGTGTATCTTGTAAATACATATATATATGGCACAATTAACTTTCAATATAACATTAGGATAATAAGACATAATGTATAATAAGTTAAAAAGACAGCATATATTTGGTATGTGACTTACATGTGATTACCTGTTTTTCCCCTAATAACCACTTTTACTATATTGCCAGCTAGATACACAAAGTTCACCGCCACAATTAATAAAGCATCCAAGTAAGGAACATTTGGGTATAAAACATGTATTTATCAAAGTGGGAGCACCCGGCTGCGTGTTGCGGTAGAAACCCCTTTGATCCGGTAAGTGTTAAAGTGGTCTCTTTCCTCGCTTTGATAGGTCGTTACCTCGCTCCGCCTAAGAACCCCAAAAAATGAACACGACCATCGATAACTTGTTTACTTTAAACCATCTCACCATACTACTTAGTTATCAATAACAACCTCATCAAACAGTGTGTGGACATTGGTGTGGTGTTGCCAGCTATGATCATAGTCACATAATAGGTGGTGTTATAAGCTGATTATAAGTTGTTGGAGAGAGTTTGTTAATTATTTTTATTTCGAGTGGGTACCTAGCTAGGATGGGTCATCCCTACGTGTCCCTCAGTATATATGAAATTTTCTTTCTTGGGGTAGTCGTGTGTTGTGTTGTGTAACACCTCAAAAACAAACTTGAAAATTAAACCAAGTTAATTGGGGTTAGCGGGTAAAGTACTATTAGTGGTAAAAAGTTAACCCGTAAATATTAAGATTTAATCAAAACTAAACTTGAGGGACCAAAGTTGTCAAAAAGAAAACTTGTGTTTTATAAACAAAAATTAAAACATAACATACACATAGTGCGTGTGTGTGTCGATCATCGGGGATGGAGACAAGAGGAAACTCTTGTTCATCCAAAATCATCAAAATTGGAAGGGAAATTGGAGCTCAAACTTGTGCATGAACATAAATTATCGAATCACCTAAACTAGGTATGTTTAAAACCTAGATTGGTGAAAGTTATAACTTAAGACAAGTAGAATGCTTGCAATTAAATTGTTGAATTATATCCAAAGATGAAATTGAGTGTATATGTATGCATCATCTTGTTTGATATAGTGAAACTATGAAATATCCGAGGTATGATTACTTGTAGGTGATTAACAAGTAGATATTGAAGTGGGTTTTGATAATATGATAAAGTTGATGATATACCTATGTTTAGAATCATCATGCATGATAGTAGTAGGAAGATACTTGAACAATTTATAAGTTTAAGTATTTATTCTTACTTGCCATGAAATGGGTTTTGTATAAAATGATGAAATTGATGTTATATTAATGTTAATTGGTGCTTGAAATCATGTTGTCTACTAGTTTGTATGTAGAACTTGATTATATTAGGTACTCGGATGAATGTCTAATAATATGATAAAATGGGTTTTACATAAAGATGAAAACCCTCTTCTAGCACAATGAATGAATAAATTAGCATTGATGATTGGGAGCTAAGTTAACTTGATGTTGATGATCCCTTGAACTTGCCAAAGTGAAAGAAATAATATGAATTTGGCTAGGAATCTAGTTAAAATGGTAGCCTAAGAATAATGTTATCAAGTATTTGACAAATTTCCTAAATGAGTTGATTGAACTTATTTGTGCATTTGCATATGTTAATAGGCAGTTGACTTTTAAAAGTCAAACTGGCCATAATAAGACCAAATTGTAATTTTGATGTAAAATGCATAAGGTGGAATAGTCGTGATAAATGATGACTAATCTAACCATCTTGCAGATTATAAATGATAGTTTGACGTTTGGCAAGATAGGTGGAAGCTTGGGCAGAAGCGGGTCAAACGGATTAGATACGCATAAAAGCATAATTGGATGCAAGGTAAGTAAAGCTTACATCTTTTAGGTAGAACACATACTTATAGTATTGGTTAAGAATAAGGTAAATTAGCATTTGAAATTGACGTTTCGACGTGAAGTGATACGTGTCGGAACAAGTGAAAATGACAATAAACCATAATTGATGGTGAAAATGGTAAAACGGTAAATTAGTCATGTGATGACGAATAAATAAAGAGTTTTGAAACATTACCTTATGGTGTAAACCATAATGAGTAAAAAGAGGTAAAATTGTAATCTGACCACGAGTTGACGGATAAATAAAGAGTTTTGAAAAAGACACCCTACGGCGTAAGTCATAATGAGTCAAACGAATTAAGAAACGACTTTTAAATAATATATTCATATGGTGTAAACCGAAATGGACTTGGGTGAGATGGCAAATAAATACCATCTCATAATGATAAATAGTCATTTAGGCCAAACTTATCACCATTTGACAATGATGACTAATGGTCGTTTGTCGAGTTTTGTGCTCACATGAAGAATAGCGTATGACTTGCATCACTATTAGTTAACAACTAATAGAGCAATGTATTAAAACGGGTCAATGCTATGACCCGAGACAGGTATGTGTAATGAGTCAAACTCTGAATGAGGACTTAAGGTCCGATGAGAAAACGAGTCATGAGTGAACATTGGATTACATAAAGTAAGGTAAATCTAATAATTTAAATTGTAGACATTATGTTCTTAGGAACATAACAATATAATGATTTTAAATAGATTATGGTTAAAAGTGTCCACTTAGTCAAAATACGCCTTTAAAAGTCCTTCGTCGTAAAAAGGACTAAAGTTGACCAAAACGCCCTCGAATGATAAATCGAGCTAACGACCCTTAAGGGTAGTTTAAAAATGAGTTTTGTAAGTAAGTACAACATTTCGGTAGAGTAAAAATTGAAGACATAAGCCTTTTGGTTTAGTGTCTCCTAACGGGACTTTTTCGTAAATTATCAAACTGAATGGTAGAATTCGGAATACATGATTTTACTATAACAAATCCACCACAATTATAGTTGTGGTGAAAGATAACTAGAAGTCTTAGTGTGGAAATAGGTAGTAAGGAAAGGAGGAGCGAGATTTAAGCTTGTGTTTAAATCTATAACATGTCAAAATAAAAATACGCATAAACCGAGTAACGGTTGCGTAATTTATAAAAATCATGATCCGGGTCAAGGATTTTGAGTCAATAATGTAGGGAAATGTTTTACGGACAATTAGAAACAAGTTTCAAGTGAAATGGATAAGAACTGATAAAGTTAAGAAAGTTTTCGTAACAAAAATGACAAAATTGGAAATGCTACAACAGTCCACCGTTGGCCAGTCGTAGCTTACGGTTGGCAACTGCTTATTGAAACATGATCTTCATGCTATAAGCTACGGTACAGAGCCATAGCTTACGACAAGGTATTTGTGAAATTTGTTGTTTTAGTTGTTTTGAGCTTTCGGGCTTAACTAGATTAGTTATAAACTCCATATAACTAACGTATTTCATATTTGGTGATAGGTAATGTTAGAGGCACCGGATGACGATTAAGCTCAACAAAGAACCGAAGATGATCAAAGACGAAGCTTACACGTTTCGATTGAATCGTTTATCAAATCGAACTATGTTTATATGTTAAAACATTTTGAAATAATTGTAAAGTTCAAATTAACCTAGAATTTCAGATCATTACGTATTTACATTATGCTTATATTAACGACTAACTTTTATAAAAATTATGTTTTAAGAATTTGGGTCTTACATGTTGTAGACGCCAGATTAACTATCTTTGAAATGGATAGATATGTTAGTTTTAAAGTGCTTGTTGAACTATACGTTTATCCTTTTGGGTGTCTTCTCTAAGGGTGGTCGGGTGGTCGTGTGACGGGAGCTTGTGATGAGTGATAGCACACCGTTGCAAGTGTACTATCACTCGTGTTGGGGGCCAAACAAGTGACGGGTATCGCTTAGTGATGGAGGAATGTGTGTGCATGTTTGTTGCCTTTAGTGTTGATGTGTGATTGGAGAATGTGTGTGTGTGTTGGCTTTGGTGTTGATATGTGATTGGAGAGTGTGTGATTGGAGAATGTGTGTGAGTTTGATTTTGGTGTTGAGGCATTAAGTTGTGATTATGTGTGATGAGTGTGAGTGATAAGTGATGACCATTGTAAGTGTGATATAGTAAAATATGATGGAGTGAGGTGTCAAATGGTGGTGATTGGATGTTATGTGTGATAACCATATTTGTTTTTTTAAATTAATTGACGTCAATTGCTTTTCTCGTTATTCTAATTCCAGATATACTATTGCAACATACTTATTTGTTCAAAATCAAATGGGTTAATTTTTCATTCTTCAGTGTGGCGAACCAAAACGGTACCCTTCGAACAACTTCGATAACGGTACGGACATTCATTTTTATGGTGTTTGGTATAAATTGTGTTTCTATTATGGCCTAACAATATTGAAAATGGATATGTATTTAAAATAAAGTGTCTATTTTATCATAAGCTATAACGAGTCTCAGTGACATACCGATGTTGTAGCGAATCGAACCAATTCTGACCGAATAACAGCGTTATCGATATTCGTTTTCATTGTTTCTGATCAATGTAAAACATGTGTCGATATCTAGTTGGACATATCACAACTTTATTTGTTATTTTTTCGGTTGCTTTAGTGAGGGTCAATACTGTAACACAGGATCAATACATATCGAATTTCCGCTGCGTAGCGCGGGGGATTAATCTAACTACTAGTGAGATCTCCCAAGTGATGCCGCTGGAATTTGGTTTCGTCGATATTGATTCGATTCATTGAAGCACTACTAGAGTATCAATACTTGTTATAGTTTATACACCAAATTGGAATAGAACTTCGTTTACGATAAAAAAAACTTATCAAAATGTGGACGCGTATTAAGTGCCTTTTAAAGATAACTAATGCAAATTATTAGAGAAAATTTAAGTTAAATAAGAAACTGAATGATTTAAAATAATATATTATTTACACCAACATATACCTACACCATTATCCAATAATAACATTTCAACCAAAGAGAGGGGACACTAATACTCTCTTTAGTTATAGAACTCGAATACTAACTCAATTGGTTTCCCTCCTTCGGATTGTAGATCTTGCAAACTAACACAAACACCTAACCCACATTCGTTCGAGTATTACGCCTCCATCACCCTAAACGGAACTTAATTTTAAATAATATAACTACCATCCCTATCCTATTTAATGTCACGTGTAGTGGTAAAACCATATAACGTAGACATTCGTAACATAACATGAAATGTGAAAGTTTGATAATATTTAGGTGTAGTGGCAACATCACATAACCTCACAAAACACACCTTTCATCTTCACCCAAGAGCGTACCCACCCCAACCGTGGGTGGGCGGGCGCACACCTTGAAAAAAATATTTTTAGTGTTATTTTTCGCCGGAAATTCCGACCGCACCCCTTGAAAAAAATTATGAATTTATAAAAAGTTTAAAAACTGATTATTATTTAAGATATAAGTATATAACACAATTTATATAATTATTCTTCAACCACTTATTCACTTAATTACTTAACCCAATCAAAACTCAAACTACAATCTATTTTTATTAACCCAAGCCCAAACCCAACCAAAAGAAATTTGAACTAAATAAGATAACCCAAACTCATCCACCAATTCCAATTCCAACTCCCGCCCCAAAATAACTCTCAGTGACTTGAATGTATGAAAATAAAATTGAAAACTATGGAGTATGGTATGGTTGAACATAATTGCTTATTTTGTTTAACTGTTTAGTATTGTTTTATGAACTTATTGATCGTTTATGTGAGATAGGAACTATGAGTAAGAACGTAATGAACCTATGGAGTGTTTAGCATCTTTAGATGATGTTTTGGATATATTTAAAAAATGAAAATCTGTAAGGCAAATACGTTTGTTATGACGTCTGACGTGCTTTTAATGATTATATAAATTTTAGTTTGATAGTCTTACATGACCCGACCCGCTATAACTGATTTTTTTATATAGTTAAGAGCCTAAAATCTTTAAAAGTATTTCACACCTTCTAAGTCCATCTGCAACCACATAATGGCTAGAGGACGGTGTTCCTGACGCTATGTGAACCTGATATCACGGCTCCATCGCGCGCCACTACGCATGGACTAACAAACAAAGTATACCTTGTTATGAAGCAACATAATAAATCTGGGGGACTTGTAAGGCTAGCAACCTTACAATAAGCATCCAAGTGGCATGTGTGCGTGTCAATCATCAACCCCCGTGGAGTCACTATACAACACGCAGGCAACAAACATCCTCCATTTATCCTCTCATCATCAACACCTCACCTGAAGAAACCCTTTTGTTACACTTTCTGATCGATAACAATGTCCACTAAACCACCGATCGGGCTAGATTCCATTAGCGCCTTAGCCTTTCACATCATCGTATCCAAACTCGCCCCTTGTGAAGCTGCAGCAGTCGCATGCGTCAACAAACGCTTCAAAGATTGGGCCTCCGATGACTCTCTCTGGTCTCTTTTCTGTTCTCAAGAACTCGGTTTATCTTCGCCTCTTGATCCTCTCGGCAATCCCTCTGCTTCTTTTAAGGTCATTTCATTCTTCATTTCTCACCTTATTATTATTATTGCGATTATGGTTTCGAATTCGAGCCCTAGTTTTTAATTTATAACGATTTGGTTATCGATTTTGGAAATGGTAAGGAATAACGGTGAGATTTGATGGGGAAAATGAAGAAAAAGTGTGTTTGGAAGTGATTGTTTGGATAATTAGTTGATTGAAGTTGTGGATTTAGGGGTAATTAATTAATTGCATTTAGGTAATTTATTAGGGTTTATGTTTTAATCTTGAATAATCAGAAATTTTGATTCATAATGACTTTTTATCAGTCTTTAAAACTGATTATGGTAATCTGGTGTATGATAATCTTCATCCAAACACTATTATTCAACTTGTATATGTTTTTTCTCGTCGTCTTCTTTGTTTCACTCAAGCAGTCAATCAAATGCTATTAGTTTATCTGGTTTGGTTCTTTCATATGAAGCTCTGCAAGTAGAAGAACCCTAGTTTTGAGTTTTAGCTATTTATGTAGGGGTGCAAACGAGCCGAGCCCGAGCTTAATTAACTTATGAGGGCTCAAGCTCCAACTCTTCTTGGTTTGAGCTTTGTTTTCAAAACTCGAGCTCGGCTTGGGCTTGGCTCCTTTTATATCTATTAATTAATATATTAAATAAAAATAAAAACAATATATATGAAAGACCTCTTTAGGCTCGCGAACTCAATAAGTGAAGCTCGGGATTGGGCTCGTTTACTTAACAAGCTTCTTTTTAGGTTCAGGCTCAGCTCGTAAACAAGTTAAATAAGCTCGGCTAGTTTACTAGACAACTTTAAATAAGGGGTAAATGTTATTAAATTTTAATATCAATAAAAACTAATATTACACTAAAGCTCGATAAGGCTTGACGAGCCTGACGAGCTTCACATCCTAGGCTCGGATCGGGCTAGACAATTAAACAAGCTTTATTTTAGGCTCAAGCTCGTCTCGGGCTCGATAAGGCTTGGCTCGTTTTGAGCCTTTTCTCGAGTAGCTCGCGAGCTGCTCGACTCGTTACACCCCAAGATTTATGTATAAAGTTTAAAAAACAGAAAGGAACAGTGTTGAGATAATGAGAATTATAGGGAAAACCCAAAGAAAAACTGCAATTAGAAGTGATTATTCAGCTAATTAGATGATTCGTCTGATTAATCAGCTTTCTCACTGACGGTATTTCAAATCCGAATGTTTTAATCCTAAAATATTCAGAAAGATAGATTCAAATTTATGCATATGATACGATCATTAAGCTTATTTTCTTGCTCTCTTTCTACATTCCAGGCAGCTTACGGAGCATGGAGAGAAGCATACAGCATGTACCCATGGCCTTTAGTTCTACGAGTGAAAAACGTTTGGGACCGAATTAAAAACTGGTTGAGCGGTAATTTCCCGGAGGTTTTACCCACTCTTCGTAAAGGTGCATCCGAGGCAGAACTAAACGAGCTAGAAAAGTCTTTGAAAGTTAAACTACCTCTTCCTACTCGAGTTCTTTATCGCTTTTGTGACGGTCAAGAACTGTGCAGTGATGTATCAAGCAAAACAGTATCAAGAAATCTATGTGGGTTGATCGGAGGTTACTCTTACTACAACTATCTTGTTAACATTTACTTGTTGCCACTAAACGGTATAATCAAAGAAACGAGAGAGATGGCACGAGTACTTAAATCAACCAGACCTAAATATATCGTAACGGCGGTTTCCGATTACACCGAGAAGATGTTTTTTCTTGACTGTGAGGCTGGTCAACTCGTCGTTGGCACCAAGAATCTTATAACAAGACGAGAAATGATGCCGTGTGTATCAAATGAGTTAATAACTGCGGTGCATGATTCAAGAAACAGGTCCCAGCAAGATGCCATGCTGTTATGGTTGGAAGAACGTGTGCGCCGCCTTGAAAACGGGATTATAAAGTTACGTGAGGAAGGAAATATTCGAAGCATCGGTTTGTTCCCCGAAGAACCTCCGCTGTGTTCCGTGGCTACAACATGCGGTGTTCATGTGTAGTTAAAATGTTAAACTATAATTGCTTATATAATTTTTGGTTCTGATAATGTAACTGTATATTGTTACAGGTTCGTGCGTCTGCTATATTTGTACCTGAATTCAGTGACCTTATGCAAGAAGCTGAGAAATATATGTTTGCATACTCGATACATATGTCGCTTAAACCCGAGGGATGTTTTGTCCACGTATGTCCTTTGAATCGTGCCAGCTGTACCGGAGGCATTGGATTATCAAATCCAATGGTAACGTTGTAGATGACGTCAATGGTGAAGCTGTGATAGGCCAGGTATAGCGTTCTGTCTCGATTCGCTTTGTGCAATAAATAGTCTTGAAAAAGCTATCTAGAATTTAAGAAACCGAAGTTAGGAGGTTATGCACCGGAAGCTGCTTATGGATTGTTTGTCTGTGTTTCTGCAATTTCCATTGTTACGTCCAGGGAAGAAAGAGTTCGTTTACGAAAGTTGCATAGCTTGTCATGTTGCACCTGGATCGATCGAGGGTTCATTCACGTTTATCCCAGGCAGGTGAGTTTTGTTATGCTCATCATATCTAAAGGTAATCGTAATTCCTTGATCTCTTATTCAGTAATATCTAAAATATATATACAGGACTAGGACCGACTTCTTAGGAGCTAAAATAGGAAACAAATAAACACAAATAATACATGATACTAATCTTCTAATATATTATCCTAAAATAATATACACGCTAATACACCCCCTCAGTCTGAGCGGAAGAAGGCTGAATGCACAGGCTGGACTTGAAACGACAGAAAAGTTGAGGAGGCAGCCCTTTTGTAAAAATATCAGCGTATTGGTAATCAGCAGGAACATGGAGGACCCGAACTGCGCCAATTCTGACCTTTTCGCGTACGAAATGAATATCCAACTCAACATGTTTAGTACGTTGGTGCTGAACGGGGTTCTCAGATAAGTAAACAGCTGATATGTTGTCATAGTAGACAACAGTGGCTGTACGAATCGGAACATGTAGTTCTGTCAATAAGTTGCGCAACCAACTCGTTTCAGCAACGGCATTAGCTACCCCACGGTATTCGGCCTCAGCACTTGAATGAGAAATGGTAGCTTGCCGTTTTGATGACCATGACACAATATTATCGCCAAGAAAAACACAATAGCCTGACGTAGAACGCCGGGAATCCGGACATCCCCCCAGTGATGCTGAATATGCAATTAGAGCATTAGACTAGGAGGGACGAATAAGAATACCTTGATCACTCGTGCCTTTTAAATAACGTAGAATCCGCTTCAAAAATTGAAAATGGTGTTCACGAGGATCATGCATAAACAAACAAACTTGTTGGACTGCATAGGCAATGTCAGGACGTGTAAACGTAAGTATTGCAGTGCACCAACAAGGCTACGGTATAATGAACCATCTGAAAGCGGGGGACCAGATGAAGCACTTAATTTAGAAGCTGTGTCCACAGGTGTGGCACATGGCTTACAGTTTGTCATGTTAGCCCGAGCAATAATGTCATGTGTGTAATGCTCTTGCAATAAAAATAGACCACCTTGTTTAGGGGTGACCGTGATACCCAGAAATTGATGCAAAGAGCCCAAGTCCGTCATAGCAAATTCATTGGATAGTGAGCCAATAATTTGACGAAAGTGGAAGCTGTGAGTATAATATCGTCTACATATAAGAAAAGATACGACATTTGATTACCGTGTTTGTAGACAAATAAGGACGTGTCACTAACCGTGCTGATAAAACCACAAGAAGTAATAAATTTTGCAAACCGTTGGTACCATGCCCGAGGGGCCTGCTTGAGGCCATAGAGAGACTTTTGTAGCTTACACACATGATTTGGTTTAGAAGGGTCCTTAAAACCTGGTGGTTGATGCATATAAACAGTTTCGTTCAAATCACCATGCAAAAACGCATTTTTAACATCTAACTGATTTATTTGCCATCCCCGCGAAACCGCAAGAGTAAGGACAGTGCGTATAGTGGATGGTTTTACGACGGGGCTAAAAGTGTCATCACATTCAATACCAACCTGCTGGGATTTCCCATTCACAACTAAGCGGGCCTTATAACGTTCCAACGTGCCATCAACATGGAACTTATGGCGAAAGCCACATAAAACGGATGACATGTGCATCCGGAGGTCTAATCACTAATTCCCATGTATTATTATCCTGTAAAGCTTTGTATTCAGTTTTCATAGCATCAAGCCAATTAGGATCCGATTGGGCATCAATATGGGATTTAGGTACCGGTGAGATATGTTGGTTTGCGGAAGTATGTAATGTGTAGGGTGTGTTGGTTTTGATGGTTCCATCACGAGTGCGTGTGACCATCAGGTGTCTGGGTGGGGGAGGGGGCGGAGGAGGTGTAGGGGCTGCGGGAGACGTGGGAGACGGTGAACCCGAGTTAGCGGGTTGAGTAGAAGGGCTGGTGTAGACAGGTTTTGGTGGGGGAAGGTTTTTTGTTTCGTCGCTGGTAGGTAATAGGTGAGGGAGGCGGCTGATGCGATGTAGGAGAGGGCGAGGTTGGCGGAGAAGAGTTGGGTTCAGGCTGGTTAGGAGATGGTGGATCCGTAGGGGTGTTGGGGCATGCGGAAAAGATGTAGGTGGTGAAAGAAGTGGTGAGATGTCACTTTCTAGAAAGGTATGGTCTACAGGTGAGGAGGGTTTAGAAAACGGGAACACGGTCTCCGCAAAAGTGAGTGCCGTGAGAGGATTACCTTTCTGGTAGAAAGGTTGAGACACCGATAACCCCGAAAATGAGCGGGGTATCCAAGGAAAACGCAAAGGGAGGACCGATGGGTTAATTTATGGGGTCGGGTTGAGGACGTGTTCGGAAAACATGCGCATCCGAAGACCGGAGGTGGTCGTAATCAGGTTGACGACCATAGAGAGAAGCCATTGGGGTTATAAACCGTAGTTTGGCGGACGGTAGGATGTTATGAAGATAGGAAGCTGTATGAAGCGCTTCACCCAGAAATTGGATGGAAGCGAAGCATGAGTTAAGAGACAGAACGTGATTTCGTTTAGACGACGAATCATGCGTTCGGACTTCCCATTTTGTGGGGAAGTGTGTGGGCATGAAAACCTAAAGTGAAGACCATTTGCCGTAGCAAAATTTCGAAAATTTGTGTTGTCAAATTCACCCCCTAAGTCGCATTGGAACGACTTAATATCAATGTGAAATTGGGTTTTAACATATTTATGGAATTGGGCAAATTTGAAAAAAGTTTCAGATTTGTATTTCAATGGAAAAACCCAAGTAAAATTAGTGTAATCATCAATCAACACCATATAATATTTGTAACCAGATTTACTAAGAACGGGCGACGTCCACAAATCACAATGAACAATATCAAATGGTAATAAAGTAGACGAAGTTGAATTAGCAAATGGTAATCGTTTGTATTTCAATGGAAAAACCCAAGTAAAATTAGTGTAATCATCAATCAACACCATATAGATTTACTAAGAACGGGCGACGTCCACAAATCACAATGAACAATAATATCAAATAGTAATAAAGTAGACGAAGTTGAATTAGCAAATGGTAATCGTTTATGTTTCGACAATTGGCATGAATGACAAACGAGCGATTGTGTCGCTTATTATACGAAATTAAATGACTAGAATAGAATGAAAAAAAATCCATAATATGATGTCCTGGATGTCCAAGACGATCATGCCAAAAATCGGTTGATGAAGAGGAAGCAACAAAAGCGGAAGCTGAAGCAGTGTTCTTGGTGAGAGGATAAAGTGGGCTGAAGCTATCATGCCTGGTTAGGATCTTCCCACTCTTGTAGTCCTTCACAGAAAAACCATACGGATCAAATTCCACAGAAACATTGTTATCTTTAGCGAATTGTTTGACAGATATAAGGTTTTTGACGATGTGTGGTGAATAAAGAACATTGTTAAGGACAAAGTTTTTGGTAGGTGAGGTAATGGTGGTGTTACCGGATCCGTGAATTGGTACTCGATTACCATTACCAACTTTAACAAATTTAATAGGACAAAAATCATGGAAAAAGAGATTTTACCTTGGTCCCCAGTGACGTGATTAGTAGCACCAGTGTCCATATCCCATGGGTCTTCACCATCATCAGTTTCTTGAACATTTAGGACCTGGAAAGCATTAGCAAGGGCCTGAGGATCCATTGGGTTCACTTCTGTTAAATGCACCTGAGGTGTTTGGGCTGCTGATGATTGGGACTGGTTGTGCTGTGAGCCAAAACCTTGAGGCCAAGGGGAAGCCCACCCTGGCATTGTCGGGTATGGGCAGGGTGGTGGTGGATACCATGGGGCTGGGGATTGGGCCATCCACCAGTTTGGCCAAGGACCTATGGGCCCATTTGATCGCCGATTACTGTTGTTATTAGGCCAGGACCCATTGCAATTGGGCTGACCCGAAGAACCCGAAGAAGCTGAAGATCCAGAATTTTGTTGTCCATATTGCATGTTGCTGTTACGTGCTGTTGTTGACCCGAACCACCGCCGCGACGGTTATCCTGCCGCCGCCCCTGTATGAGCCACCACCTCCGCGTGTAGGCTGTTGCTGCTGCCTGCGGTGTGGTGGTTGCTGATCTTCAGAGATAGTCATGATGTTTGACGAGGCGGCTGAAGCATTAAGGGATTCCCGTGCCTCTTGTCGCTGCTGATCAAACTGAAGCAAACTAACAGCCTCTTCCCATGTAGGAATTTCCTTGTTGATGATGCTTGCAGTTTTGTCAAATTCAGATGGTAGGCCCCTAACTAATTGAAGGATGAGGCACTGATTGGAGACCGGTTGGTCAACATCAGCCAGTTGATTAGCAATATCCTTTAATCGTTGGCAATAGGCGTCGAGAGATGGCATGGATTTCAGAGTCAGATTAACAAACTGATGTTCTAGGGTGGCTGCCCTAGATCCTTTGTTGTTGGTGAACAGGCCTTTGATGCGTAACCAAGCCTCTAAAGCAGTAGAGTCAGTTTCAAGAACACGAACCAGGAGATCGTCGAAGAGGGTACTGTAAATCCACTGTAGAATAATGGCATCGATCTCCATCCATGACTCGTAGTCAGGATCAGTTTTCTCTGGTGGAAGGGTGCCACCGATGTGGTTTGTTACCTTGTAACCACGAGCAGTCAACTGAAACAGTTTCACCCAAGACGAATAGTGACATTGGTACCATCCAGAACCCGCACCTTGTTCTGGATGTTTGTAACAGTGTAAACAGGATGGAGAGTAGGTGTTTTAGGGTCGGATGATGAACCAGCATCAGTTTGCTTGGTATCGACCATGGCTGATCTGTGAAGATAATACGTGTGTTGAAAAAAAAAACGAATAAAAGAAGGCTGGGGCAGCAGACTCGTAGTCTGGGATCTGTGAAGAACTAGGGTTTAGAGCTTGAAAGCTCTGATACCATAAAGGTAATCGTAATTCCTTGATCTCTTATTCAGTAATATCTAAAATATATATACAGGACTAGGACCGACTTCTTAGGAGCTAAATAGGAAACAGATAAACACAAATAATACATGATACTAATCTTCTAATATATTATCCTAAAATAATATACACGCTAATAATATCTTCTTTTTTTTTAACATTTGTTTATATATATACTTGTGATATGTTTGTATAATCTGTTTGTAGATTGGCAGATCCAAAAGGAGGCCCCTTTGAGGTTGAAGTTGCTAGATTTCCTCTGGTTTTGCCAGATTACATCTTCTGACGTAACTGTTCTGTTCTCCATAATCACTATCCTGCCATAAAACTGTCTGTTTGTTGGTTTGTTTGCATGTTTGTTCTTATTCTGTCTTGAGGTTTTATCAAGGATGTTGATATCTCGTGTAATAACAAGACATCTCTTGCTTGTGTGCTAAGACAGACATCCAACCCCCCAAAATCTCGAAACGGCTCGAAATCCCGTGTCTTGTTAGCTGTCATATCATATTTCTACTAATCTTTTTAGAACACCCAATTGCCACTATAACCATAGAAACACACTTGCATATTCTTACATTTTCTTGTTGTCACCATGTTTTATATGTGGGATATGTTGTGAAAAAACGTTAAAAAATATCTTGAAATTGATGAATATGTTTACCTACCCGGAGGATTACTTTTAACGTACTATCTAAAATATCTTTAAAATCATTTTTTGTTAATAAAACGACTTTAACTAATAGTATCCAAGTTTTTAAGTGTTCTACTAAAATCATTCAAAGTTTTTGGTTCTTCCTATGTAATTTTTTAAATAAATGTTCATTTTTTATAAAATTTACTGAAATCATTCAAAGTTTTTCGTTCTTCCTATGTAATAATTTGAATAAATGTTCATTTTTGTATAAAAACTAAGTTGGGCAAATAAAACATTTATAAATATTAGTTTTAATAGGTGAAAATTTCCTTTTTTTTCAATTAACTTGTAGTAGGAGATAATTGTAACCAAGTATCATATATGTTTCATTTGTCTCACTTAATTTTTAAAATTTTGTAAAAATTTACATAGGATTAAAACACTCAATGAATCAATAAAAGTTTAAGTGACTTTAGAGGGAAAAAAATGTGTAACTTGGTTGTTACTACTTTTTGTAAACATTAATATTAATGTTTTGAAATGATTATGTAGCAAATAATAAATAACATAGGATTAAGAAGCTTTGCCTTACATAAATCATATGTACATGTAAGGTGCCTTTTATAAATTATGGAAGACAACCTAGATCTTCTCCATCGCTATTGAGAGACTTGCGTCTCGACTGGCTTTCGCATGGCCGCTTATGCACTCTCTCTCTCCTCTGGTGCGCTCGTTTGGAAGAGTGATGCCGGGTCATTGAGCGATGCCGAGTCATTCTATGGGCTCTTTAAAGTGCACCCACAGAAAATAGTCTTCGGGACTTTTAGCATAAAGTGATGATAATAGTGTCTATTCTGGATTGTTTGTGTGGTATTTTTATGTGTTATTGATGCGGATAGACCCTGACTCTTTAATTATCTCTTTATTTGAATTTGATATTTTATCTTATTTTGTTTCCTTTTAAATTATGATTCATATATTCTAAATAGGTTCTTTAGGGTTTTGTAGACAATTTTTGATTAAATTTTATTAAAAATAACTTTGTTCTTGGAACTTTTGGTTCATATTAGAGGGTTTGATTATTGAATTGTTCTTGAGTCAGTTAAATGTTTCCGTAACTGCATCAGTTGTATTCTTTTTATAAATAAGTTTATCATTTTAATAGTATTATGCGACCCATAATGAATTGGTTATTTGGTTAGTCGATACATTTTTTATTCTAGTTTTAAGTTAAGCACATCTATAACTTTGTAATTATAATTTCAAGTTGCACAAGATAACATTAGACTAATGTTAGGAAATGTATCTTATGCTTGTATTAATTAATAAGATTAACACGTTTCAATTTAGCTCAACTTGGTGTTAACGTCATGGAAATACCCATCTAATTTAGTGGATTTAAAATGATAAGATAAACAAGGTTTGAGGAAATCCACATAAATAGAGTTAATTAAGCTTGTTTCTAAATTTGTAATAATGGGGTCTAAGCTCTCCTTTTCCTATTCATATTTTTTCTTTCTTTTTTCTTTTGTTCTACATGTATTTTCATCTTTTCAATACTCTCAATTGCAAGAAAATAAGTTGTTGGATAACATCACAAATCCATCACCTTTTGGGTTTCTTAGAAACTTGAAAGGGTGTCAAAAGGGTGATAAAGTAAAAGGCTTGAGTGGTCTTAAACTTTATCTTAGTCATTTTGGATACCTGAACTACCAAACCAACTCTAATGTCACAAATCCGAAAGAAGATTATTTCGACGAGGAGCTTGAGGCGGCTATCAGATCATACCAAGCCTATTACCGTTTAATGCCACCGGCATGCTTGATGAAGCCACACTGTCCATGATGGTCTTGCCTCGTTGTGGATTTCCTGACAAGGAAATTCATCGACATAGTGATAAAACGTCATACAATGTCCCTCACTATCGCTTATTTCCAAATAGACCAAAATGGCCCAACGGAAAACGTCATCTAACTTATGGTTTTGGATCACGCTTCCCCACCCGGTTCGTGCCTCCTATCACACGAGCTTTTAGTAGATGGGCTACAACTACTCAATATTTCACATTTTCAAGAGCTAGAACTCCTCAAAGCGCTGACCTAAAGATTAGTTTTGCGCGTCACGCCCATGGAGATGGGGTCTTATTTGACGGGCCTGGTGGAGTGATGGCCCATGCTTTTGCCCCTAATGATGGAAGGCTCCACTTTGACGTGGATGACCGTTGGGCGGTGGGAACGTTTTCAAATGCTTACAATATTGAAACGGTGGCGTTACACGAAATAGGGCATTTACTTGGACTTGGTCATAGCCAATATCGAAATGCAATAATGTATGCTACTATTAGCCCAGGAGAATCAAGAGTAATAACTCTAGACGACATCCGAGGGCTTCGGGCTCTTTATGGTAGTTAGCTTGCTCTAAGAGTAGAAAAATAAAAAGGTGATTTCGTGATTCTGTTGTGCTTCTAACTAAAAGAGGAATTATGCAATTATAAAGTAATTTCGTGCTTTAGAATACATGTTGTGTGATGGTTGTGGTTTTACTTTGCATAATTATCTGTGAAATTAATGCTGTTTTCACTTTTTAGGGTTGTAAACGAACCGAACGTTCAGCGAACAATTCGTGAATCGTTCGGCGGGAACGTTTATGTTTGTTCGTTTAGTTAATGAACGAACAATAACAAGATATTCCGTTCGATTAACTAAATGAAGGAACACGAACAAAGGTCTCGTTCGTTCGACTGCATTCATGAACTTTAGTAATATGTTCGTTCATGTTTATTCGTTTACGTTCGTTCGTGTTCGTTTGTTTATGTTAATTTGTTAAAAAAAATTGTTGTTTTGTAATATTTCACTTTTTCTCCTAAGTTTTAACCCCCCCCCAACCAAAAAAACATTAGTTAATAACTATATTAAAAAATAGTAAAATGTAAACTCTTATCTAAATATATGACGAAGTTGGACATAAAGACATTTTTTGGAATATGTTTAAGTAACTTTAGATAACTATGTCTTAAGTTAATTAAACTTTAGAATATGTTTAAGTAACTTTAGATAATTATGTCTTAAGTTAGTTAAACTTAATTTATCATGTGGTGCTTGTAGTAGATTTTTGTGTCTTGAATTCTTGATTTATTATTTAATAGTTGTATATGACTACTAGCGTCGGATCTTTAAGGTTAATGGCGTTTTTTTTTAATTTCAAGTTTGATGTTCGTTTGTTTTATTTGCGTTCGTGACCAGTGTTCACGAACTCTTCGTGACCAACTAAGATTCCTTAACAAAGAACACGAACATAAACTTCTGTTTGACATGTGTTTACGAACAGTTAATGAACATCTGCAGTTCCTTAACAAACGAACACGAACATGATCTCGTTCGTGTTCAATCAATTCGTTTACAGCCGTAGCCGTTTTAGAAAGAGGGTTTGGTTGAATGTTTGTTTATTTACTAACAAATAATATTATTTAAGGACTCTACTTTTAATTTATCATTTTATGTTTTTACCTCCGTTCTCGGTCATGTAGCAAGGTTCTCATCAAATCTATTCTTTAATACAATAATTAACTACTAATTAACCTTCATTAAGATAATTATAAAAGTACAACATTTGTCACCATGAGCAGGGCGGACCTACCTTAGGGGAAGAGGTAGCCTCCGCTACCCCTTGGCGCTGCAGCGGTAGTGTAAATTTTGGGAAAAAAATGACCTTTTTTGGCATTTTTACGATTTCGTTACCTTTTTTTTATAAAACGTTACCCCTACAAAGATTTTCTAGATCCGCCACTGACCATGAGAACAATTATTCCATACGAAACTATTATTCAACACAACTTGAACTCATAACACGTGGCCAAATACACTATAAGTAATTAGCTAGATGCACCCGATCAAGGTCTAACACATAAGATTATTACCCGCCGGGACACCAAATTGCCTACAATAATCGGTGTAGTACTTAACGCGCGAGTTCATAGCGGCTCTATTCCCACCGTCACATTCCCCCCCATTTATAGCGCGAATAGTAGCTCCAAACCCCTTACCAGAAGCAAAATCCCAATGAACATTCTCCATCCAAAACCACAACGCGCTCTTGAATGAAACCACCGGGTCTGTAGCCACGATCTCTGGGTTGTTGAGCCCGTCGAACCCTAGGCTCTCTCCCGCCGAACCATAGTTGTAGTTCCAAGAGAGTTGAATTGGGCCTCTCCCATGGTAACGTTTTCTAGGGTTGCATGGATATTGGGTGTTGCTTTTATCACAATAGTTTTTTGATGGACCATCTATCTCTTCTATGTAACACAAGTCTATGCATGAATTATAAGTCAAAATTAGTAGCATATTTTGACGAAATTGTCAAACTAAATTAACGCTGACTTGGTAAAAATTAACATTAAAGTCATTTTTCGAGTATTTACGTTTATTATAAAAAAAGTGATTATATTCTATTTAACACAAATAAATAATCAACGCTATATTTAACAAATATTTAAAATTGCCAATCATAACTTCAAGAACAAATTACACGGATGGATGTGGTGGTTTGCTCATGTCGCTGTTATGGTATCTAAATTTTCAAAATTTATCAATTGTTTGAAAAAACGTAACACGTTTGGTCTTTGTAGTGGATATTACTTAACTTTTCTTTCAGATATTAAAAAACACCAAAATTGTTACGTATGTTTTAGGGTTTTGCGTAGACCACTACATGAACCAAACGTGCTACGTTTATTTTCAAACTGTTAGTCTAAATGTGTAACTTATGAAAGATAGGAGACCAAAACAACAATTTAAACAAACCACAAAGGCCATATGTGTAATTTTGTTTTAACTTTAAATCATACTATTTATTGGAATTTCTCAGTATTTTCTTATTATAAAAAGTGTATAATATGTATTGTACGAACGTTATTGTATGCTTTATCAAATTAAAATTCACATTTTTATAGAGAAAAGGTAAAAGAAGGGAACTTAGAAGTTAAATGCATGTCACGTTCTTTAATAACAAGTTTTTTTTATATTAAAAAAATTCAACAACTTACGTCCTGTCTCATGTGTAACATGAGCAAAGAAAGCTGCAATTTCGCGCTTTGAATCCGCGAACGAACCAGTTCTACCAAAATGTTGATAGTCCCTGATGACTCTGAGAAACGCATCTCGCGTGTAAAACCCTCGCCCAGGACAATTGTCTGCGGTCATGGAAAATATACTGTTAAAAAACGCTTGTGTCACTACACGAGAAACATCGGCATTATTTTGAGGGCTGGTTGAGAACACGGGCCGCCTCGACAATCTTTTCCACAATAAGCTTCATCAGTGCCACAATAACCGTACTTGCTACAACATAGGCCCCGAGCACAGTTGCACTTCTGGGATACAACTGACGCGGGGAGGAGTATTCCAGACAGGAACACTCCAAGGAATAGAAGGGTTGAAAGTTTTGTTTTCATTTTGTTTTTGTGTTGTTTTTAACATCTAAGGGTGAAAGGGGATACTTATAAGGTGAAAGTCTACTGCAAAGTCTCCCACTAGGTACATAGTACATTTTAAAAGTTAGTTTTTCTGGTGCAAAGCATGTATATAGAGTTACATTGGTTGATATTTGTTTACTAGTTTGTAATCCATTATGTTTTAAACTTACATATGGACCCTTTGATTAAAATTTTACGCCATAACTTCCTTCCACAGTGGCGGACCAAGATTTTTTTCACAAGGATTGGTTGTTTATCGGTATCTGTATGTCTCTTAACTTGAGTCCAAATTTTCGCTTCGAGTTAGGTCTGGTCACATAAGTATAATAATTTGTTTTGTGACTAGCAAAATTAAGAGCTAAGATGACGTTTTTGAGATAGTTATGATCAACAAAAAGGTTTTCTACCGTTCAACAACCATTTCAAAATAATAAATGAAGTACTTAAGATATGTTTGGAACCTTTCAATAACTTCAAAATCAAACCATTAACAACTACCAAGGGTTTGAGTAAGTCATCTCACCCAAAAAAAACACACCCCAAACTGCATTACCGTTTATTTTTATATGTTTTTACAAGATCTCGTAAATTCTTAATAAATAATAATAATACAAAATTTGTACCTTGTTCTTCCAAAACTTAACCTGAACCAGTGGCGGATCTAGAAAATATGCGTAGGGGTAACGTTTTATAAAAAATGGGCAAAATCAAAAAACATCAAAAAAGGTCAAATTTTTCTAAAATTTACACTATCGCCGGAGCCTAAGAGGTAGCGGAGGCTACCACTGCGCCTAAGGTATGTCCGCCCCTGCCCTGAACTCTATATGCAACTGATTATTTTGTTTAACACCCACATTAAAATGCTTTGAATCTTTAAAAAATATAAACATCTTTTAAAGCTAGAAGAAGTGTAAATTCAGTCAAACATCCAAAAATCAACTGTTAAATTGTTTATTTATTTATTTTTTATTTAATTGATAATGCGCATGAACTAATAGGAAACATTAATTATGGGATCGACTTTTGGATGTGGCTCGATCATAATCACTACTACTTATTACACAAATTAGTCACACTTCCACTAGAACATAAGTTGAGTGTATATGTTGAATCTAAAGAAATGTAACAAGTTTTATATATTTATATATGACTTAAAAACTGAATACACACGTGTGCACTACAAAATAACGAAGGGGTGATATGCTTATGTTTTTTGTGTTCTTTGATTGTCGTCATTATGGCAAGAGTCACAGCACTTCGTCCGGGGATCAGGTCTTTATATTATTTTGCCAATAATTAATACTATAATCGAAATGGATATATAACATATTAGCTAAGAGTACTTCCCGTTCGAAAAAGAAAGCTATATCGACACCGTTATATCCATATTTTCTATTTAATATAGATAAAAAACTAGAAAAGAACTAGAAACCCCTACATTAGATTTCCTATACTAGAGAAAATAGTACAAAAAAAATACTAAAGTAAACCTTTAGATCTCGAGGCTTGTATAAACCTCCTATAGTTTATGGTGAGTGTATAAAAAAATAATAATTCTTTATAAATTTATAAAAATAATAAATGTTTATAAGTAAAATAAAGATAGAGATAAAGAAATGTGTGAGGTTTTATATATAATATATATATATATATATATATATATATGGTAGGGTTCTAAAGTGAATAATAGGTTAAGAGTGAACTGTATGAACTAATCTGAGCCATTGGATTATATCATCTAAAGATTTTTAAACAATTGCAAGATTGTAATTATAATGTTGTAACTTCCCTTCAAATTAATTGACAGAATGGTATTTGCGTCTTTTGTAAATTGCATTTATTAAGCAATATAATCAAAATTCCTAAATTTTTGCTAGTTTCCGTATATACAATATACACAGTTGTTAGTGTATACACATGTGTACAGTCTCGATAGTATCAGTTTATACAAGATACAGGGATTTTAGTTTATACATATGTGTACAGTCTCGCTAACTATCAATTTATACAAGATACACCGCTGTTAGTTTATACACATGTGTACAGTCTCGCTAACTATCAGTTTATACAAGATACACAGTTGTTAGTTTATACAGATGTGTACAGACTTTTGATACATCTGTGTATTTTGTAGTCCAAGACCTAGTTCCGTTAGGAGTTTCATATACGGTTTGAATCCGGGAGGGACAATTGGTGTCCAGTACCTAGTTCCGTTAAGAGTTTCATATAAGTTATTAGCAAGCGGATTCTACACGAGTTTAAAATAATAGAGAAGTAATTAAAAATGTGTGTGAGAGAGAGAGAGAATTAATAGATGAGAAAATTAAGAGAGAGAGAGAAAGAGCTAATGATCTTGCCCTTTTAATCTAAAAAATAATCAATGGTCAAGATTAGTTCACTCAGTTCATTTTCAAGAAGTTGTTCACAAATGATCATAATCTTATATATATATATATATATATAACATGTTAAGATAAGATCAGTAACGTTTTCACTACTCATGATAGGTTTTGTCTTTTAAATATTTTTTTGAATATTTAAGAAATTAAAATTCGAATATAATATAGTTAAAATAAATTTTTGATTCTCTTAATTTAACGATGTGATAAATAAAATTTATAGCTTATTGTAAGCATTAAAGCCGCAGCATTTGACTTTGAATCAATAAAATCTCACAATTGACTACTAGTGGTGGAAGAAGACTTTGA
Source organism: Scalesia atractyloides (assembly GCA_947069175.1). Classification (NCBI taxonomy): domain Eukaryota; kingdom Viridiplantae; phylum Streptophyta; class Magnoliopsida; order Asterales; family Asteraceae; genus Scalesia; species Scalesia atractyloides. The sequence continues at coordinate 1,085,205 of CAMTDV010001632.1, forward strand.
CTTGTTAGAAAGCTTCACTTACATTTACAATCATAAAAAAGTTGATTTATAAAACATTTTAATTGATTTATGTCATGGGTTTATAGCCTAGTGACATCTTAGAGGGAAATAAGACTTTAAACTAGTAGGTTTTGGGTTTGATTTCCACAAGGGAGAAGGGTGTTCTCATATTTATTGGGTTTACTCCTGAATTGGTGTATATGCATCATGCCTAGTGGAGATGAATATGATCGGGTGGTTCCGCTGGTAGCAAGATAATACTCCAATGATTCGTTATTGATCCAAATTTGCCGTAAAAAATCTCTTTTACAAGTTAAAGCCTTTTAAGTCTTTTTTAGGTTACTGCTTCAAGCAGATGAATCCATAATTTTTCATCAGTGAGGATTAAATATAAACAGATTAAAATAGATCAAATGTGCCAAAATGGATTACAATTAGTTGATCCGGTTGCAAATAGATCGTAACTCCAGTCCCTTTACTTTTTAATTTAGTTGTTTCTTTTTAGCTTAACTTAACATTTAATTTAGTTTTTCTTTAATAACACATATGAAACACCTTAACACGTTTTGATCATGAATACGTAGCGGAAATACGTACCATAAAATTTCTTTCTTTATATTCGTTCTTAAATGTTTGAAAACCGTTTAAATGACTTGTTTACATGAATTACATCTTTACTTCTTATTAAATACTCCATGTATTACATGAATTTTCAACTAAGCGACCATACTCCCGTACAATCCACGTTTGGGCTCAATCTTCAACCTCTTATTCATGATGATGATGATCCATGTAACCTACAGATACCGTACACATCCACATGATTAGTAATAAATGACAACATACATAATCTAAAACAAGTATAATTTAAAGGACATGAAGCATTCTTTCAACGTGTGATATTCCATTCAATTATCCTTCTGAATTCAATCCTTGCACTCCGGAAATGAACCTTCAAAGGCCAACAATAACTTCCCTGCATCTTCACTCCATTCTCAAAAGTAAGATGATTAGTACTATTAATACTCGTACGTATCATAAGTCACGTACACATATTTACAAGTCTCATTCATTCATATATACTAAATTCCAATACGTGTGTGCATATTATTCTATCCAACTTTACCGTGTATGAAGGACCTACCACGGACATGCATTCCTCCGGTTGTTTATAACAAATGTTGCTATGATTCATACTTAGGTGCTCATTCTATAATTAATCAAAACTATCATGAATCATCCACATGCCTTAGTTCATACATTCTAATCCTTCTTTCCAATGCTTTATGTTCCCGGCATTGTCTTATCACAATTTCATTAAGTTCACAAAACTCCCTATTAATTATTATCATGTTTCAGGACTCTTTAAAGGTTACGGAACAGGTTTTAGGAAGTATGGAACTCGTGGTGGAATAAACCATCAAAAATAGAAGTTCTGGACCTGTGAGGGGCGTCAGCGACGCACCCTGAAAGTTTGCTTCGAGGGTTTTCAGCGTAGACAAAAGATTTGGGCGTCGGGAGCAAGAAGCCGTGTCGGCGACGCACCAGGGGGCGTCAGCGATACCTCCTCAGTCATTCAAACACTGTTTTGTTTGTTTTCAGCTCGTACGACCCGTTTTCGAGTCCCGTTCCAACCCGAACGGACCCACAATGTCTATAACATTCTAGAACATTCCTATATGACTCCAACATTCATACAAACAAAATTTCACATTAACCCCCTTACTCTAACGTCTATAAATCAACATCTTATTACGCTACATTCGGTTTTTGACCCATTTGCTTCTACCATGCGATTTTCGACATAGTTAACTACATTTGACGCACTACAATAATACTTACCTTAGTGCTTACCATTACCTATACTTTCTTACATGATTCCCTATATTAAATCATACCAAACATCAAATATAATATGAGAAGTGCATTTGGGATTCACTTACTTTAGGCGTTCGTGTCTGTATCCGCTTCCTTGCCTGCTCTTGACCCATTAGCCTTTCGTGCTTGAGTCCAACTCGACATGATCCCTATACTTTCATGTCATCGCAATCACATTCTTGTTAGCATACATGATTGTACATATTAACGATCATATCAAATGCATATTTCACATTTGACTTTCGTTAGTCAATTCCAACAAGCATAAGGTATGTACGCAAAATCACATCCTTTCAAACTCACATAATTCATCATGTCATCCCATTTAACACATATTGATATGACACGTACCAGATGACTTTCTATAATCTTACAATTACGACAACAAGTCTAACCATGCTTCTTATGCGCAGTTGACTTTCAGAAGTCAATGGTTTATCATATGAACTTTCGACTTAACCTCATATATCCGTGTCATCATATTATGCTACACTAATGACACTATATACATTTCATACTCATGATGCAATATGCTTACAACCATATGATCACCTAGTTATAACATGCATATGTACAACCAAATCAATACAACTAAAGCTCTCATGATTCTACAATTGTCAACCACATTCAAAGCTAGTAATTTAACATAGTCTCAACATATTCTTTACTAGTTAGTCCACAAGCTATCCATTTAGTGCATATCCATTGTTTAGCATATAATTTCACATACTAGTTTTTACTAGGCATTTCATCAAACACTTTGTGTGCATATTCCATTTAATGCACAATGTACAACTAATTCATGCATGATCTTCCAAGCTCTTACATAATTCATCAAATATTCTTACTAATCAACAGGTATCACTCACACATAGACATCAAACATATCAAACACCACATTTCTTCCAATTCATCTAACAAGAATCCATCATACATAACATAATACATCAACATTGAATAAGAACTGGATCCATGTCAACATCTTCACCATAACAAATGGGTTTCACCTCAAAACATCAAATTAATCAAAATCACGCATAATCTATATGGTGATTCTAACACATATACATGATCAATTTCATTCAATTTCGTGGATTAAACATAAACCCACTTCATGCAAGATCACCAAATCTTAAAATACAACTTACCACATGTTTGTAAGGTTGAGATGATTATAATTCTTCATTCACGCATAAGATTGGATCCTAAATTCATCACCAATTTGGTGATTCTTGATGAACAATGGTTTTGGCTCCCTTTGTGTTTCTCCTGATGTTCCACGCACACAAACACACACTCTTCACGCACATAAAGTGCAGAATTTTGACCCCCTTTTCTTTTTGTTGACCATTTTATAAACTTTCAAAGAATTACACCAGTGGTCCCTAGACTTTCCTTCCTCCCTTCTACTTAACAACCCTTTCTAACTAAGTTAAGTTACTTAGTTATCTTATGTCATGACATAACATAAGTGAACTTACCAGCGAATCAAAATATCCGAGTTTTTTGGGTGTTACGACATAGTATCTAATGTTTTTTCAAAAATCTAATACACAATTTGTTGAATCATTTTCTTATGGATCTCAATATCGTTTTATCGAAACTGAGTTACATGATAGTGTATTTTTTTTGTTTCATAATAGCAAAAAAATACGTTTTTTTTTTTTTTGTAATACAACTTAGTTTTCAATAAAATTTATTTCAAAACATAAATAAGGCTTTAGTGGATTTGATAATCGAACATGTAGCTATCGAAAATATAACTGTCTAGTTTACCGTGTGGTCACATTATTGCGGTTTCAAGATCAATGAATCAAACCATTAATGTAGTCAGTAGAGCCGGCCCAAAGGTAAGAAATAAGGCCTTTGCTTTGGGCCTCCACTTAAACAGGGCCTCGGTTTCTGTTTTTATTAGGTAAACGGGCCTGAAATAGGTCTGGTACTCAGTTTCAAAGAGAATCGTAAGCGACGATGAAGTATATATTAGAAAATCGAAGCGTCACCTTTGCCATAGTGCCGATCAAAGTGTCACCTATGCCATAATACACCACTACGCTGTTATGATTTTGAAGTTTGTTTTGATAATCGAATCTTCTGTACAGATGTTTTGATGGAGCTCTAATAGTGAGTTTAGGCTTTTAGCTTACCATCATTCTGTTATTTTTTTCTGAACTTTGTAGGAGATCTTTTAACGTTGTTCTTTATAAGGTTAATCTCTTTCTCTCCTTTGTTGGTCACATTTGATTTATATGGTTAATTTTCAGTTTATAGAATAAGAAAAAAGATATATAGATATATATATATATATAAAATCTTTTTTAAGATTCTTGTAGAAGAAACTTGGTTATTTACATTGCAGCCATTGCTAAAACATACATAGTTTTTAAGACTTTAATGATTTAAGTGTTCCATGTGTTATTGTGCTTATTGAAGGTTGGGTTTCATCGCTGGTAATGGGAATCTCATGCATTGCAGGATTGTAAGTCTTATACTTATTACTTGTTGTTGTGGAGTTTGATTTTTGCAGTTATTATCATTTTTTAACTACAATATTTACATTGCTTATCAAAACCAAAGAAACAATTTTTATTATATAAAAGGCCTCAAATTTCTTATTCGCTTTAGGCCTCTCAAACGGTTGAGCCAGCCCTGGTAGTCAATAACTAATCAGTTACCGGATGAATCAGCATGTTGGCTATAAAGATCAGACATTGAATCATATATTCTAGTTTAGTTGGAGGAGACGTGAAAGATTGTTACAGTAATTCTACGAACTAAAGCTTCTATTTATATAATAAGTCTATATAAATTATCTGCAACTATGATTATATTGAACATATTTTTTAAGTTTATTTATACTATATAAGAAAAACAAACTATTTATAGGACACTTCTTATTATATTAGACTATGTCTTATGGATAATTATAATTTTAGTTTAATCTCTTCTAATTAATTATAGATAATCATCCTACTAAATATTATTTAGTTTAATATCTTATGGATAATTATTATTTAGTTTAACCTCTTCTAATTAATTATAGATAAATATCCTACTAAATATTATTTTACTTAATCTCTTCTATTTAACTATAGATAATTATTATTTAGTTTAAATTTAATGTATATTTCTCATTTATTACATTATTTATTTGATTTTCTATATTATATGATAGACACCTATTTTTTGTTTGTAATATACAAATTTACTATTATTCTTTTCAATCATGTCATTATCTCTAATAAACTTTAAACTTTTATCATAGTATATATTATGCTAGACATAAAATTAAAAAAACCTTTTGGATGACATCAATAACTTAAGACATAATACAATTATATGTATAATATGCACTTTTTAATTAAATAATACCAACAAAATTACAACTATAAAATCATTGATTTTACTAATAATAACAAAGTCTTAATTATTTAAATTATATTTATTATGGTTTTTTAAATATAATTTATATTCTATCAATCAAATGGCTGCTTATTTGCTTCTTAAATAACATGTTTGATCATTCTATCTTCTTTTCAATAATCATCTCCGCAATCATCGTATGTATCGCGTACGAGTATATATACATTAGTTTTTTTAAATATAATTTTCTTATTATTTGGCATATAAAATCATATTTATTTAAGCCGTGTAATACACGAGAGTTTTTAGATATAACTTTTTTTTATTATTTGGTAAACAATATTACATTTATTCAACACGTGTAATACATGCGGTTTTAAAGATATAAATTTTTATTATTTGGTATATAAAATTACATTTATTCAACCCATTCAATATGGTTCCTATAGATATAACTTTTTATTATTTAGTATATATAATTACGTTTTTTCAACCCGTGCAATAAAGGAGGTTTTTAAACATATATTGCTTTATTATTTAGTATATAAAATTCATTTATTTAACCTATTTAATACACGGGGTTATAACATAGTACTAAAAATAAACAATTTAAATTCCTAAATGTTAGCTAGATTGATCAAAATTACTTGAAATATAGATATTACCTATATAAAATATTTAACGTAATAATAGATAAGCAACTTATTAACTGATGTATAGAGTCACAAAGAATTAAAGATATATTCACATCAAACATCGAGAGGTATTACAAAAATTGTCATAGAAATGGTTACCAATTGTTTTTAGATAAATTAATATTGTCTCATGGTCAGTTTACATATCATTTGAAATGTTGTATATTTGTCCGTTTCAAAATTTTAGAAGTTTTATCAACATAATTCGATACTTAAAATTATTCTAATAGTTAATTACATAATTCTTTTCCACTTTTTTTTATCTCAATAAGATATACTAAAATGTATTTATCATAAATTCATAATCGAATGTGATTTATTAGTGAAGGTGTAACATTTGCATTTCATAGAACAACACTTTTATAACATAACACTTGTTACAACGTACTACTTGACCTTCATTGTGTCAAATATATACATTTGTCACAGGAGATCATAAGTAGTAAATTATTTTCAAACATAGATACTTAGCTTATTAAGAAACACTCAAACCTAAGACCATGTAAGCCAGACATGTGGTGCCGATTCGATATGTCAAAGGTTGTAAGTCGTAAACGAAGCTAACAACTGAGGTTCTTCCCCGGTGAAACCCCAAATTTCTTACAATAACTGGTGTAGTATGAAACACGAGCTCTTACAGCGGCTGGCATATGTCCATTGCACTCACCTCCATTGATGGCCCTAATAGAATATGCAAACCCTTTACCAGCAACGAAACCCGAATGGATATTATTCATCCAAAACCACAACGCGGTCTTGAATGCAATCACAGGGTCTCTAGCTACGATATCAGGGTCGTTGAGCCCATCGAACTTGAGGCTCTTTCCGGCTCTACCGTAGTTGTAGTTCCATGTGAGTTGAAATGGGCCTCTCCCGTAGTAACGTTTCCTAGGGTTGCATGGATATTGTTTGCTGCTTTTGTCACAATATGTTTTTGAGTGACCACCTATCTCTTCCTTGTAACAGAAGTCTGTACATGCATATGTAAAATGTCAAAAAAGAAAAAAAAAGCAAGCAGTAATAAGTTTGGACTAATATTTATGTCCAATGGTCCGAGGCCATTCAACCGTACATATGTCCTTCCACGTAATTAGGTTGAGGGTTCAAGTCTTGTAGTGGACAAAAGTATAAATTTAAGAGTAGGCTTAGAGTCGAGAGAATGATAGTTAACCAGAAAAAATATTGCGATGCGCTAAAGTTGTAATAAGCCATAATATTTTCAATTATTTATGATGAAATATTTTGATGTGTTGGCATGCTAGCTTCGTACCAGCATCGTATTCACTACAAGAATAGGATACCAATAGTGACGACAAGCCATATGTCATCGCTATTGGTTCGATCTGGCGGTGTTCCAAGTCAAGCCCTAGCCACACGATACTAAACATCATCCAACAGCGGGGTCTTAATACACTAATAATGGTTAGGGTTTAATACACTTTTAGTGGCGACAGTAGTCGCCGCTAAAGGTATTACACCTTTAGCAACGATTCATTAACGTCGACAACAACCATAATTAGCGACGGCAATAAGGGCAATAGCAGCCAAGCAATAGCAGGTATTACCTTTTGCGGCGTAAATATATTGCCCCGTTTTCTTGTAGTGATTTGAGTTGCATTTTCGTTTATTCGTAAATTTAAGTTTGACATTACAGGTATAATGTTATGTTTGACATTAGCAGGTATAATGTTATCTTTGACATTATCAATCATTTTGGTCTTTTAGTCATTTTTATTAATAAAAGACATATGTGATCTTAACATATGAATATATTGTGACTATATCATGATTAAAAATATGAAAAATAAAATAAAAAGTTCATCAACTTACGTCCTGTCTCATGAGTAACATGAGCAAAGAAAGCTGCAATTTCACGCTTAGAATCCGCGAGTGAACCAGTTCTACCAAAACGTGGGTAGGCCTTGATCGCTTTAAGAAATGCATTTCGTGTGTAAAAACGTTTTCCAGGACAACTTGTTGATGTCTTTGCACCAATCGCGTTAAAAAACGAAACAGTGACTATACTAGCAATGTTAGCATTATTACTTGGAGGAGTTGGAGCTGGCTTAGTACATGGGCCACTTTGACAACCTTTTCCACAATAAGCACTGGTTGTGCCACAGTAACCCCACTGGCTACAACACATGTTTTTCGCACAATTACAGTTTTGCGATGCAACCGGCTCCAGAAAGAGGAGACCGGCGACAAATGCACAAGTAAATATGAGAGTTGAGAGGTTTGTTTTCATTTTGCTATGTTGTGTTTGAAAGCAGAAGGTTGGAGGGATATTTATAGGTGAAATTAAGTGTCTTCAAAGTCTCTCATTATGTATATTTATTATTTCTTTTAGGTAGAAAAGGTGCATATGAAGTTAACGTTTGGTGACTATATTCTATAATTTTTAATTGAAGCTAATATGTATATTTATATGACCAGAATAATTTGCGTATGTTACAATTGATTGTGTTAAGCTATTACGATGATATTGAGAGAAGTAAAACACGTTACAAAAGATAAGATCAAGTGCATAGACATAGCCACATAGGCACTAAGATAATTGATAATTTATAAGCTTTCACATGAGTGTAAAAATATCAAATAAATAAATACTAAAAATAAAAATAAACTTTTAAACTTTACTCTTCTGTGTTTCTCGGTAATGAAGGTTTGATTATCTTGTGAGAAAGGAAATTAAAGTGTTACTAAAATTGTATTTATAATCCAACGATTAATTGCATGTTGATTGAGGTTCGTATTAACTATGTTTTTAGAATCGGACTCGAAAACGAACCAGTCAGACAAGTTACTTAATAATACATAATATTGAAAGTAAACTATATATACTAATACAAATAAAATATGACAATGTTTTATGCCTTGGTGTGAATTTTTAATTTAACAAAATATAAATAATTGGATAAATATAATATGAAGAATAAAGTACTCTATATGAGTCAGAAATTGGGAGTAAAATTTGGTTAGACCACAACTAATAACCGGTTGGTTCAAACGTGAATGACTAACCTGGACCAGCTATGTGTTCGGTTCCGGTCCGATCGGCATATAGATCTTAGCTACTTGGTTACATTGTGAACTTGAACATTATAAAGGGAGTTAAAATATATACTTCTTATTTATATAGTTATGGCATGGCATGATACATGTTAGTGTTTTAGTTTTTAAACCATCTTATTCAACCTGCACAATGGTGCAAGATGATCGGCATATAGATCTTAGCTACTTGGTTACATTGTGAACTTGAACATTATAAAGGGAGTTAAAATATATACTTCTTATTTATATAGTTATGGCATGGCATGATACATGTTAGTGTTTTAGTTTTTAAACCATCTTATTCAACCTGCACAATGGTGCAAGATGAGACGAGAATTTGTTTGGTATAGTTTTGGTTCATTACAAACTAACACATGCTACTTGTGTTTCTTGGCGTGGCGGGCTGATTTTAATCAAAATGTAAATAAAAACGTAGAGCAATGTTATAAATAATATTCGGTTGGTATCGATTGGTTCGCTACCGCACTGATATAGTACTAGCGCTTGTCGTAGCAACCAAAAGCAAAAAAAAAAGTTGTGGTATGCACAAAAAGATATAAACAAGTTTTTACATCATTCGAAACCATAAAAACAATATTAGTAACGGTTTAGATAGTACTAATACCGGTATCGATGTTGTTTGGATAGAATCGACATCGTGCCGATATTGTTTGGATAGAATCGACATCGTGCCGATATTGTTTGGACGGTATTAGAACGATTCAGTCACTGGTACCAACATTAGCTATAACTTCTAATATAAAAAAGATACTCTATTTTCAATATGACTCCGATTTCAACGAAATTTAGACTAAAAACCACAAAAATAAATACTGACAAGGGTACCGAGGTTGTTCGGATAGTATTGATTCATTTGTCACATAAAGAAGAAATATATCAATTACATTTGACACATTTGATTAAAAAAAAACCCTTGCATTGGAACTTAGATAAAAATAAGGATCTCTTTTGAACAAAATATGTATTGAAACATACTGAAAACTAAGTATCTCATAACAATATATTTAAAAGTTAATAAATCATTAGATTGTTTTATTATAATAACAAAAAATGGTAAGCCATATAATTTAATAAAAAAACATATTTAAATGTGATGTAAGGTTTAAAAGGTGAGATGTAGACAAACGTTATTTCTGTCTATAGGGATAGAGAGACTCACTTAGCTTTAAATCAAACAACAGGCAAACAAACATAACTAAAAGAATAGAAATAGAAAGTTAAAACACAACAAAAGAAGTGGTAAGAGAGTAACCTAACAAAAAAAACATGTATATTAATGTGTTAATTATTTAATATAGGGTTATTGATTTTAATAATTCTAAGTTTCACCTGTTGGCCGATAATAATCTCAACTTTAAAATTCGCTCCAGCGACCCCAACTTGTAAGAATTTAGCCCACATTGATCCTTTTCTAACTTAGATGCACTTAAATCAATTAAGGAGTCTAAAGTTGCACTTGAATCTTTTGAGAGAACCAAATTCTTATATGGTTGAAAAGGATCAATAGGTGCCAAACTTTTACAAGTTAAGATTATTGGAGAGAATTTTTAAAGTTGGGTTATTATCAGTCAACAGGTGAAACTAAAGATTATAAAAATCCAATAACCCTTTAAAAAATATTAAAAGGTAAAAAAGAAAAATATCCTAGCAGCATAGCCTCTCTTTTATGGCATGTAAACTTGGTATTAATATGTTTTCTATATGAAATCAGTGGCGGATCTAGCTCATTAATTCAGAGGTATCAAAAAATTTTTACCGTGCAATCATACAATAATAAAAAAATACGATAATTAATAAAGGTAAACAATACCTAATAGTTTTATCATCTTTGTGTTTTCATAGCTTAAAATCATTCCATTACATCATCGTCTTTTGATTTATCAAAATTTTCTTTTTCGACCGCACTAACCATAACATTGTTCAAATATTTTGGGCCCATTCGATTGCGTAAATCCATCTTGACAAGCTTCAATTTAGAAAAAAAAACATCTTTCAACGGTTGCGGTTGCAACCGATAAAACCAAAACTAGCTTTACTACCCGATAAACCAAAGGACAAGAACTATATTTGGGGTTAATTATTATACAAGTTTTATCATTTGGGCTTATCTAAGTTTGGAGTTGTAAAAAGTTTGGGCTTATAATATTTTAATAACGTCAAGTATCCTTTTTTTTGTTGGGAGCATCCTCGTATTTGTTCGGGGGTATCCTTTGTATAAAACAAACATAAAAAATTACACTACAAAAACGAGATTGAACCGTAGCACGTACTACCCAACTAACACTTTACCTCCGCCCCTTTATGAAATTCGATTTATTCAACTATGTTTTTTCTTGATAATTATATTGCTATGCTATTATTAGGGTTATTTTTAGAAAAATAAAATATTATTTAATAGATTTATTTTATTTATAACATCGTTTGAGAATTATTTTACAGGCTTTGAATATCATCACCAAAAAACTTTTGAATATTTATGACTTTTATGTTGTTTACATAATTGGTCGAGAAGTCGATAAAAATTACATGAACTATATCAATTCCACATATTTTTATATAAATTATCCGGGAAACCGTGTCAAAGACGTCGAAAGTCAAAACTTTTATTCTTCTTCCTAATATATTAATTATTTAAACAAAATGGAGAGTCACCTTTAAGATCCAACTATTAAATAATTAATGACTTTAAGGTTGCATGGTTATCGGCTTTGAGAAAGTCTTTGAAGATATAGCATATTCCAAATATATTCTAATCAATTAATTAAGAAATATTCGTACATACCTCTTCTCTATCTCGTTTTTTATATGCATACATATATATAGCAGTATATGTATAGAGGTGTGACAGAGTAAAAAAATATATGAAAAATAAGACACAGAGGTGTAGGAATAATAGAAATCTTAATTAATTGATTAGCCATGATTAATTAGTCTAGTCACTAGTGATATGATATCCTTATTTGTAATTGTGAGATTGTGAGTTCAAATCATTGTATTTACAAGGTGGAAGTTGAATTAGAGTATTAAAAAGTTGTCGTTTAAAAATATTAATTGATTGATTAAATAGACGTCGCACGACACATTAGCATATAGTGATTCATTTTTTTCTAATAAATCCTTTTAATAGCAATCTAATCCTGCTTCTAACTTAGATATTTTTTTTATCATAGGACTCAAGCCTTCAACCTCATAAAAAAATGCTATTTTACATACTATGATCCCCCTAAACCAAAGGTCCTTTCGTATCTTCCTAATCAATCGAGCTAAGTTTTAGATACACAACTCTTCATATCAAGTAATTACTAAAAACCTAATGAAAAATATTGTAAGTTAAAAAAACAGAAAACATATTGTAATAATCAGAAGGTTTGAAAATCTAAATGCTAATTGCTAAATGCTATTAATGTATTTATATTAGAAGTTAATATCAAATGATATTAATGTGGGAACAATAGGATTTTACATGAATAAAATGAAACTTTTTAGACGTTTAAATAAAACATATACCTAAAAAAAATAAGTAATCGATTATATCATATGTTACAATTCTATGAGCACAATATTTTTTTCAGCTTCTTTTATTTCACCTTTTTCACGTTACGTATTTTAAAGTACTTACTTCTGTGTAAGTTGCTCTACAAAGACTCCTAAAAATAAGAAGTGTTTAAATAAACAATAGATCACAAAATATAACACAATTTCAAGCAAAATATAGCACAATGCCGAAAAATATAACATAATATCGAAAAAAATACACAATGACACACATATAGTAAAGACACAATAATAAATAAAAAGACACAATGATGTAACAAAAAGTCTAAAATCTACAATGTAAACATCTAAAAACAAAAACCTAAAATCCCACATCGTAAATTTCGATGAGACGTTCCAGTGCCACTTAAATGAGGTCAACTGGTGTCTGTTTGATACCCTTCTTACGACTTCTTATTTTTAAAAGACTTTGTATTTGATTCTAACACTTACTTATAGTTCTTACATATACATAATTTCAATCATATCTTATATCAATATATTGTTTTGCGCCGTTAAAATTTACAGTTTTACCATTGGTTTGTTTTTTTTCCTCTCAGGCAAATTATGATTTTGTTCTCACTTCAAATTTACAGTTTTGCCATTGTTTTTTTTTTTTTTTCCTATCAAATTACGATTTTGCCCCTGGTATAAAATTGTCACACCCAATCGATGACGGAAACATCGGGGCGGGACTACATAAATTGCTCGAGACGTCATAACGCTAAATTATGACAAGTATTTAAATAACTCAAATTTCATTTCATTAATAAACGATCAAGTACAAAGTTTGGATGCAAAATACAACAACATATTTAAGAACACGATCTAACGTAGGTTCTAATTTTAAGTGAGTATCTAGTCCATCCTATTAGATTCCATGCGTCATCATAATCGTCATCCTCAACCTGCATATGTAATAAAGTATAGTTAAACACATAAGACATTGATGAGTATACATGTTTCAATAATAGTATAGTATAAACGTTTGAGCAATTCCTCATGCATAAATGTCTAATCTCAAGGCTAACATACATTAAACTAGCATGCAATTATACGAGTCAACCCAAAGATTACCGCTAGCGTAATCTAATCATAGCAATGAAAAGACCGTATGTGTTTAATTTAACATGGCCTCACGAATACGGACGATGATTTACTCCTGTAGCGCTATGCATGTTAAGGGAAGCTTAATCAAAGTTAATGACTAAGTATAAGCATATAAGTTTTAGCATGTGTGAATACAAGTTTAGCACATAAAGCACGGGTAAGGATTGTTTGTGATTAAGTAAAAGCATGATTGTGTGATTTTGAATAAAGTATATGTATTGCACTCAAAAGTGTAAAAGTAAAACGGAGTCGAGTATATCACGGTTTTGCAAGCTTTCCAAGAAATCCGTGAGTCGTTGTGTTGGAGTGTTGAGGTGATGCACACCGAAGTTACCCTACAATGGGTAAACAGAGGTGTATGAACAAACTGTATTTAACGAAGGATTCGGATTCAGAGTCAGAAAACACACAAGGAAAACGTAGAAAACTCCACTCCGTGCGAAGTGGGCTGACCACTTCGTGCGAGGTGACTTGCACTTCTTACGAAGTGACAGTTCTGGAATGCTTTAGCTCGTTTTGCACCCGTTTCGACACTAATCTCTTTGAACGAGAGTATTAGCAACGAGACAAAACCGTCTATGACCATAACATTTAATCAGATGCGATTAACATTATGTCCAGACTAGTTTATTAAGAAAATACAATATATACGTATAGTTAATGTCCATAGTTCGTTAAGTTTGTCATAGATGTCAAGCAAGGATGTATGAATACCTTGTTATATGATTCATCAAAGCTCAAAGTTCATCAACATAGTTGATAAACCCGGTTGGTCATGAATGTATAGAAAGTAGATGTGCAAAATGTTTAAGTGAGGTGTGGAACTTAATTCGGGTAGCCAAGGCTCCTAGCATTCTCACACTTACTGAAATACAAGTCCAATCCTAGTGAGCATGATGAACTTGGTCAGTTCTACACTTGGTACAAAAGAAAAAGAATTCAAGTAAAAGAAAGAGTAGAAGATTTGACAAGTATTAGTGAGCTAAACTCACTTAAAACAATCTGAGATTATTCTGCTAAGAATCCGTAAGTTTGAGAGTGGAAGTGAGAAGATTCGGAAAAATGGAAGTGGTGAAGTTCGTCTATATTTATAGGAAAAGTTGTTGCCAGCACCACTTCGTGCGAAGTGCACTCCACTTCATGCGAAGTGTGTTCAGCTCGCACGAATAGGTTGGTTTCAGTTGTTTTCGAGTATTTTAAGCATAAGGTCGTAACGTATGAATATTGCATGTAAGATTAGTATAATTTGCATAAAACACACGTTTGAATGATTGATTGTGTATAAAACGCGTACGAATAAAATAGGAAGTTTCGCTAACATCAATGTCTTGGATTATGAGGTTGGGAAATAATACGGATGTAAGTTTCTAAACAGAATTTCGACTGAACTTTCAATAAGGGAAGTTTCAGAAATGCGAAGCATTACAAAAATTATAGTCATCCCATGGTTTTATTTTTTTTACCAAACTATGGTAGTGTTTTATGTTAATTGGTTGACTTGGTGTAATTTTTTTTTGTACCAGATGGCTGCCTAGCACACGCTTATTGTCTTTAAAAAATACAACTTTGTCTCTAGTTTAAAATTATAGTGTTTTCATCGTTTTAGTTTTAGTTTTTTTTACCAAAAGTATGGTTGTGTATTGTTTTAATTGGTTGACTTAATGTAGTTTTTTAGATCATGTTATGAGTAAAAATAACCGAAACACAAATACACATATCATTAGAAAAAAATATTTGACTTATTTGTCCGCAACATGAACGAGACAAAACCTAGTATATATACAAAAGAAGCTAACTCTAGCAAGAGAGTGGCAACACGACAAAACAAACAAAAATCAAAAGAAGAAATTAAACCGTTGACATTGTACTAAGTTTTTCAATTTGGAACACCTACTACTCACAAATCCAATGGACTTCATTTCTTCAATTAATTTTTTTTATTCCAAAATTTTTTATTTTTTATTCGAGAACACCCTCTCATATCGTGTCCTCCCAATAAACACCAACACGTGTCATTTATGAGGATAAGACAAGTGAAAAAATATTGAATTATGGAGATTTGTGAATGTAACATAGTTTAATGGTAATGAATATAGATTAAACAAATATGGTAAACACCAAATTAAATATCATGGCACCACGTAGCTTATATAATTACTAGTCAACGCCGGTAGAGATGGCCATTTGTTCCTCGTATGTTCTCGGTTTGACTTCTTGGCAACATGAAGTTTGAAGTCTTTTTGAGCCGGCTATGGACCAGGCCTTCTATTAAGCCCAGTTAGGTTCTTGACCCACTTAATGGTCTGTCATTATTGGTCCTGCGGCGTTTGCTGTTGGGCCATAACAATGCCTATAACTTTTGAGATCCTAGACTGGAGTAAATTACTATTTTGGTGCCGAGATTTAGTAAGTTTAATCGTCAATGATCTCTAGATCAAGTGGTGAAATGCTTACATTTCTTTTGAGAGATGCAAGTTTAACTTTTACTTGGTGCAGAGTGAGGTACTAGTGGGCAATGATAGGAGACCTAGGGAAACCCAGGTTGATCCTTGAGCCAAACGGGTTTTACCAATAATTTCACCGTCGTGTCTACGAGCTGGTGGGTTACCGAGTTTTTTACAGAATTGGTGAACTTGGTTACTCTCAGAGTACTCGTTTGTCTAGTGGGTGCCCCCGAGAATGCTCGGATTGATTGTGTTGGCTATTAAAAAAAAGTAAGTTTAATCCTATTATTTTGGTCCTGAGAAATAGAAAGTTTAATCCTATTATTTTATAACGATTTTGACCCTGTTAACAATAACTATGTTATTTTTTTTTAGTGTAAGAGTGTTTTAATATTGTTACACCTAGAGGTAGAGATGGGCATAATCGGGTTTTATTATTACCCGGAACCGGTTCCAACCCGGAACCGGTTCTGCTTGGATGTCATTGGAACCGGGTATGGTGTGGAACCGGGTCCGGTTCCTACCCGGGTTCACACCCAAGAATATGGAACCGTGTAGAACCGGGTACGGGTATTATGGAACCAGGTATGGTGTGGAACCGGGTATGGTGCGGAACCGGTTCCTGATAGTGTTCAGAACCGGTTCCTGACAATAAAAACCTGACTTTTACTGTTCAGAACCGGTTCCTGATAAAATGTTACCGTTGGAACCGGTTCCTGATTAAAAAATCGTTTTTTTTATATAAACCCCTTCCTACTTACCGGTTCCTGATAAATGTTATCGTTGGTGTTTTAATAAAGTTTGTGTAATGTTTCTTTCTATTGTGTTTGTTATGTTTGATTTTTATTATTAGTTACATTGATAAATAAAAATAGTAACAATAATCGGTTAAAATTAAAAAACAAATTAATCGGTTACAATATATAAAAAAATTAACCGGTTACAAAAAAAAATAAAAAATTACTCAGAACCGTGGTAAGATTTTATTTCTTTGATCGTTTACTAGCGGCAGGTGCAACACTTTCCGATGAGTTTCTCTTAGGTGCGGGTACCTCGGTACAATTGTCGTCCGAATCGTTAGTCTCCACTTCTTCGTCCTCCTCTTCGTCAACAATTTTATGCTCTAACTCAACTTCATCTTCTAGACTAGTTTTATGTTGAACACGATCAACGGCATCCATATGGTCCTTTAAGCATATTGCCATCTCTAGCGATTCTGGAGTTAGTCTTGTTCTTCTAATTGACAAAACCCTGCCACTAAGAGAAAACACACTTTCCGAAGCTACCGTGGAAGCTTGGACCGTTAGTATATCACGAGCCATGGTGGCTAGAATCGGGTATTCGGATTCTTTCGATTTCCACCATGCCAAAACATCAAATTTCCTATACTCCTCGGTGGTCATAGTAAGCGAATACTAATTTTTTTTATATCTCCCAAGTTCACTTGTTGGTTCACTACCCCTTTGTTGTCTAGCGGTCTCGTCTCTAACGACATTCAACATGGTTATAAGTGGATCCCCGCTTGTTTCATCGTTAGAGGCCGTGGACCGAGACTCAAACAAATTTATATGATTTTTTTCACCATATTTTTTTAAATAATGATCATAAAGTTTGGCCATACACTCATTGAATATTTTTTTTGTTTTTGCTTTTAAAGTTGGATCCTCCTCATGCATATCCAACTTGTCATAAATTTCATCAATTAAAGCTTCAACACCCGGTACGTTTAAAGCTGGATTTAAAGCAGCGGCACATAGAAAAACGGGTGGTAATTCTAAAAAATATTTTTTAAATTTTTGAATCATTGGTCTCGTCATATTCCTTAACATGTCACTAGAATTTTCAAACTTTTTAAAATTAGTTGTTATCAAATACAATTGGTCCACAACTTTAGAACTAGTAGGATAATAAACACCGGAAATCAAAGTCGTTGTAGTTTTAAAAACTTGTAAAAAAAGTACTTAGGTTATTAATATTTTCCAAAGCCGTGTCGGGAAAGGGGACGACAAGGTACTCATCACTTAAAGTTGTATGAAAAGATTTTAAAGTGCCCATTTGCTTTATAGTCATTTCAAACATATGACAAGTTGAATTCCAACGAGTCGGTATATCCCAATTCGGTCCAATAATTTTTTGGTTGACATCTTTACAAAGTTTTTTATATTCTTGATATCTTTCTTTTCCACTTTTGAAAACATCTTGGAGCATAGCTCTAAATGCTATAATAAAATCCGATACAAATTGATCTTTTAAACCGGTTTGCACTACTAAGTAAATTATAAAGCTTTTTAAGCCCATGATTTTATAGTCTAGTGACATATTTTACGGTGGGATAAGGATTTGGAACCCATAGGTCATGGATTCAATTCCAACAATGGGGGTATTTATTGGGTTTTTTGCTAAATTTGTGTATAGACATTAATGTCTACTGGAGATGGATATGATCAGGTGATTCTGCTGGTGGCATGATGATACTTTAGTGATCCGTTAATAATTCAAATTTGTTTTTCAAAAAAAAAAAATTAAAGTTTTTTAAATATTTAAGGGGTTATTTATGTAATTACTCAAATTAACAAAAATCAAATCACAAATTCATTCTTTTTTCTATGTAAAATCAGTTCTCTTATATACATATATTAGAAAAAAGTACTTTAATTTATTATTTTTTTAAATTTTTATTGTTATTTTGTTGTTTTACTATTATTATATTGAATAAAAGTTGTTCTAAATATTTAAATAAATATGTCTATTCTAAAAGTGTTTGATTTTTATAAACGTATTTTCATGATCGTTTGTTTTCCAACTTCCTTTTCAACCATTCATCCTTTTTTAATACATCATTTATTTTAATCATATGTCTTTTTTAAAATGTTTATTTTTTAAACCGTTTACTTGTTCAAAATCGTTCTTTTTTAAATTCCTTTAATTTTTAAAATCACTCATTTTTGTTATTACTTTCCTTATTTACTTGTTCCAATTTTACGATCCATTTTATCTGTGTAATAGTGTCGAAATTATATCACTTCTTATTTGCATTTAAGTGTTCAACATTCTAGCTATGGTAAAATGGCATTATATGCTTTACATGTTGATAAAAGCCAAATCGCGAAATTAAATCGGAACCAAACAGTTGGAAACAATTCGTTTTAAATTTCAATGGTTCAGTTTTGATTATCAGTAACAAAAAACTGTTACTAATGGTTTGACATCATAAAAACCATCAAAACCAAACGTGAACACTTTTAATATCTTCAAGTGGCTATTCGAAGATGAGACAAGTACGTATACAATGACCCATATGAATTCTAGTTCCATGACCAATTCGAAGAGGAGCATTATTCAAATTGGTATTCTCTTTGGAAGTAATGAACAACTTATTTGTTTTTAATCTCCGGACTATTTTATGTAACTTAGAAAAATGAACATTTGAAAGAAATTTAAAAAGATGAATGTTTTTAAAAAAGAACAGTTTAAAAACGAAGGATTTAAAAAACCCAACAGCTAGAAAAATGAATGGTTTAACAAAACAAATGATTTTTTTTAAAAAAAGAATTGTTTAAAAGTGAACAATTTAAAAAAAGTCGAATTGGTTTAAAAAAGTTTTACAAAAGCAAACGATTTAAAAAAATTTCTATAGAAACAAACGGTATAAGAAGATATGTATTTGTATATTTATAATGTGCTTTTTTTAATAATAATCGTAAGAAAATAATAAAAATATTTGAGTAATTATACATGTAGCTCCTTAAATTTAAAAAAAAAACTTTTTAATTTACATAAACAATCCCTGAGGTGTAAAATAATCAACATGTCTTTAAAAACAAATGGTATAAGAAGATACGTATGTGTATATTTATAACATGCTTTTTTAAATAATAATCGTAAGAAAATATAAAAATACTTGAGTACTCACACATAGCTCCTTAAAATAAAAAAAACAACTTTGTGATTTACCTAAACAACCCCTAGGTGTAAGATATTCAAAATTCTTTTACAATTAACAAAAAAAAGAAACAAAGTTAGGGCCCAAATTAATAATTTACTTGTTAGATTATTATAAGAGCAACCACAATGCGAGACCTGCTCTCATTGTCCAAAATCCGGACCAAGAAAAATCCGGATGGCCACGATGTGGCATTTGATGTTTGACGGTTTGGTTTGATGCACCGGACCAGTCCGGTGGCACATGTGGGTCCCGTGCAGCAATCTTCGAATGGTAATGTTTTTATAAACAAAAAATCAAGAATTAATTTGTTTTTCAAACTTCAAACATTTCAGCAGTTTTTTAAAATAATGATTTTTGAAAAATATCAAACCAGTTTAACTTTAATTCAAACATTCATCAAATTCACACTAACCTCAAACATTCAACTTTCACTCTCAATGAACGATGGACGGTGGTTGGTGATTGGGCAGAGGGGGTTGTGGTGGGAGAAGGTTGGGAGGGGAAATGACGGCCCTCTATCAAACGGTTTAGCTAACGGACAAAAAGATAACCACAAGTATACAAGTGGCAAAAAAAGTTAGGGAACATAAGTTGATCTGGTGATCACCAAACAAAAGGAATGTAAATTACACTTTACTAAAACATGTTAGATGCATTAGATGATAATGTGGAACACAGATGGTTGAGAAATAAAACATTTATTATGTAAGTATATAAGATGAGAAATAAACATTATGCAAGCATATAGACAAAAGAAGAGTTAGAAATTAAAAAATATAAAAAGTTTAGATAAATTTGATTCACAAATATTAAAATCCTTATAACTTTATTTACTTTATAAAAGGGTAGAGGGTTCAAACTAATGCCAATCGATTTCCTATGATTCACAACACTTTAATAACATAAAATTACATATTACAACCATACTTTCATAACATAAAATTACATATCACAACCATACTTTCATAGCATAAAATTACATATTACAACCACTTGACCTTCGTTATGAACAACTATCAAGCAATATATTTGTCACACAAAGATAAGCAGTAATTTATTTTCAAACACAGACAATTATTAAGAACGATTCAAACTTATAACCCGCAACCCCTAACCAAATGCACCATGTAAGCTAGATATTGGCAAGGGTTGTAAGTCGTAAAACGAAGCTAACAACTGAGGTTCTTCCCCGGTGAAACCCCAAATTTCTTACAATAACTGGTGTAGTATGAAACACGAGCTCTTACAGCAGCTGGCATATGTCCATTGCACTCACCTCCATTGATGGCCCTAATAGAATATGCAAACCCTTTACCAGCAACGAAACCCGAATGGATATTATTCATCCAAAACCACAACGCGGTCTTGAATGCAATCACAAGGTCTCTAGCTACGATATCAGGGTCGTTGAGCCCATCGAACCTGAGGCTCTTTCCGGCTCTACCGTAGTTGTAATTCCATGTGAGTTGAAATGGGCCTCTGCCGTAGTAACGTTTCCTAGGGTTGCATGGATACTGTTTGTTGCTTTTGTCACAATATGTTTTTGAGTGACCACCTATCTCTTCCTTGTAACAGAAGTCTAGACATGCATATGTAAAATGTCATAAAAAGAAAAAAAAAGCAAGCAGTAATAAGTTTGGACTAATATTTATGTCCAATGGTCCGAGGCCATTCAACCGTACGTATGTCCTTCCACGTAATTAGGTTGAGGGTTCAAGTCTTGTAGTGGACAATAAACGTATTTCTAGGGTTGGTAGGAATAACATGTCTTAACATGAAAAGAACATGTTGATTATATTAAGATTATTAGTTTGAAAAAAAAACGAAAAATTAAGTTCATCGACTTACGCATTGTCTCATGAGTAACATGTGCAAAGAAAGCTGCGATTTCACGTTTTAAATCCGCAATCAAACCAGATCTACCAAATTGAGGGTAGGCCGTGATCGCTTTAAGAAATGCATCTCGCGTGTAAAACCCTCTACCAGGACAACTTTTTCCAGACCCTTCACCAATCGCGTGAAAAAACGAAACAGTGACTATACTAGCGATGTTGGCATTATTATTTGGAGTTGGCCGAGTACATGGGCCGCTTTGACAACCTTTTCCACAATAAGCACGAGACGTGCCACAATAACCATACCGGCTACAACACATGTTTGGAGCACATTTACAGTTTTGAGATGCACCCGGCTCCAAAAAGAGGAGTCCGGCGAGAAACATACTAGTAAATACAAACTTGAGATGTTTGTTTTCATTATGCTATTTTGTGCTTGAAAGAAGGAGGTTGGAGAGGTATTTATAGGGTGAAAGTGTCTTCAAAGTCTCTCATCTTGTCTTTTTTTAATTCTTTTTGGTAGGTTTGGACCATATGGTACATACGAGGTTAACGTGTGTTGACTAATATATCCTTTTTATTGAAATTAAAATGTGTATCAAAATAGAGTTGAGTATGTTATAACAATGATGATGTTAAGCTATTACGATGACACTGAGATAACTAAACAACACATTACATGTGGATAAACATAGGCATTAAGATAAATGATAATCAAGCTTTTGAGTTTTGTCGATAGTAGTCTGGCTTCAAGCTTGCGATCATAATACCTTCTTAAATTGAACCGGCTTGCTTCAATTACTTTCTCGGCCAAAGCACTACTTCGTTGTTTTGCTTCTCGGCTGTGATAAGAAAGACAAGTGTTGCGATCAAAGAAACTACTACTGCTACAGAACTTTCTTGTTTCTAAATCACTACAACTCTTTCTTTTTTCCTTAAAGACTGCCTTCTTTGATAAGTTCACACGCTTGGACTGGGTTGCATGACCATGCACATGTGGTCCACTTGAACTCCATCTCTAACCAAAAAAAAACATTCAATTTGCAATAAATTCACCTATTTTTGATGTGACCAATTTTTGACCAGGTAAACCGTAAACCACCTTTTGATACAACGTATGTTAGTGTTTCCGGGGCTGTTACGTAAACTTGGGCTAAGGCATTAAGAAGCCTGACTAGTTAAGATATAGCCACGATATCAGTCGGTATGTTTCTACAATGTATTTACCCATTAAGAGACTGCATGAAATAAATTATCAAGATTTGTTTTTCAAATGAACCAAACACATCAGAGGTAGCATCTTAATGGAATCATTAAAAAACTACCGAAAACACCCCTTAGTTTTTAAATGCAGTGTTATTTATTTTCTACATGGAATACGATTCATTCAACTCTGATGTTTTTTCCTCGATACTTACTGAAATTGTTTTTATTCGGGTTACTATAGAGTTAAATTATGTCATCTAGAAGACCATTTTATAACGATAGTTTAACAATGTTTGAGAATTATCTTACGAGTCTTTTCGTAATCACTAAAGACTATTGAATATGTTTATGATTTCTTTGTAGTTTACATAATTGGTCGATGATAACAACATCAACTAAATATTCCACAGATTTTTGGTGCCATTACACTAAAAATTTATCCTGGAAAGTGGTCAAAGACGTCAAGTTTTTTATTCTTTCCAGACTCCTGAGGTTACATGTTAATTATTATTCAAACAAAATGGTGAACTGACCACCCTTATATTTATATATATAGAGAGAGGAAGGTTTAAATGACCTTAGCATATTCTTGATTAATTTATTAACTAGACATCAATAAATCAGAAATCATTAGTTTTACATAAACACCTTTGTTACCAAGTAGCAAATAAAAATGTATTGAAAGATATTGTAATAATCGAGAAATCAAAAAGTGAAAAATATTGTAATAAACGGAAAATTCGAATAACAAGTGGAAAATTCAAAACCACAAAAACTCTAAATGCTAATTGCGTTAAATATGTAAAAAAATGAATAACGAGTAATCAAATAATATTAAAAATACGAATACTGGGATATTATGTAAATAAAATGTAACTTTTAGATGTTTAAATAAAGCATGAACAATAAATAATATTTCTTAATTTACAAATGAAACAAATATGTTAAAACATAATTGCAACCTGCACAGTAATTATATTATTTTGTTTTTCGCTTACAACTTTTTTAAGAAACGACGTATAAAATTTTGAGTACGTCGTTGCAATGTATGTCATCTTGGTTGTACTTGATTCGATAAACCCATTGGCAACGTACAATGTTTTGAGCATAAGTTGGTGGAACAAGTGTCCATGTGTGTAGAGTTAGGGTCCATATTTAAACGATAGTTGCCTGAAAGCATCACACTCATCGGAATACTTTGTGCCAAATAGGGTGTTTTAGAGCTTGTTTCAGTTGTTTGGTAGAATAGGGGTCTGTAGGAGGTGTAGGGATGTATATACACAATGAAATAATTATTGTTATACTTAGAATTAGCCTTTGGACTGGGTTTAGTTTTTGTCATCGGAGGCGATGTAGGATTGATGAAGTATCATGGCAGTGGCGGATCTAGCCCTGTTTTGTGGGTTCACACGAACCCACTCGGATTGGAAAAAAATGGGAAAAATACTGAGAACCTTGTATGATTTGAAAAAAGTTAGTGAAAATCTACCAAAACGAACCCACTGAAAAAAGTTTCTGGATCCGCCACTGATTCATGGGACGTGACAGTAGTTGAAGGAGAAGGAGGATCATTATTGTTGGATGATTGATCATTGGTCGAGTACGAAGAGGCGGGTCTAGCGTGTCACAAGATGGTGAGTTCGTTATAGGAAAATTATTAAGTGGCAATAAAGATCAACAGGTGTATCATAAGGAGACGGATTATGTAAAATCAACGGGGGAGATTGTTTCAATAAATGTAATATGTCGAGGTGTGTATATATAGTTTGTAGTGAGGTCAAGCGCATAATAGGCAATTTGATATAATGAGTATCCAAAGAAAATGCAAGGGTTTGATTGTTGAACGAGTTTATGTGAGGAATATGGCCTTAGCCAAGGATAACAAAGGCATCTAAAACTACATAATTTGGTAGTTCGGTTGTTTGTGAAAGTGGCAATAGTATGGAGATGTGTTTTGCAAGCTTGAAGTTAGTAGCCTATTGATTATACAGGCTATTGTGGTTAGGGCAAATGTGTAGTATGTTAAGTGGCATATGAGCATGCATGAGCAAGGTTAATCCGGTTTCAACGATATGTCTATGCCTATGCCTATGCTTGACATAACCGTTGTGTTCGGGTGTGTGAGGTGGGGATGACAAGTGAGAAGTACCACAAGAACTGAGAGGAAGTACAAGTTTGAGATATTCGCTGTCGGTGTGAGCGACGAATTGTTTAATCATGGTTTTGAAGTAATTTTCAACCAATCTTAGGCTTCTAATAAATGTGTTTATTGAATCAAACTTATGTTTTAGAGGATAGAACCATAAATATTTGCTAAAATGGTCTAAATATATGAGGTAGTATTTATATCCATTAACATCACGAAAATATCAAACCGAAAGGTGAAGTAGAAGTAAGAGTTGATAAATGACACGAAAGCTTATGAGCTCTATTTACTTTGCAAGAATTACAATAATTGTCAAAATGCGAACTAGAATTAATAAAGGAGGACAGAAGTTGTGAAACTTTAATGTGTGGATGACCTATGCAGCAATGCTAGGTCATCGATTGTGATTTCTGAAGACAGTGCACGGGTGGTTGAAAAGTGTCGGAAAAACAATGGTTAAATGGATAATTATGAAACCGTAATTTTGATAATGTCAAAGATAAGTAACATCTGGTATGATTTACTTAATAGAAGATAATCATATGCCGTATTCTGGTCTCTACACACTCAAGTCAATAAGTTTACTTGTTTCTCTTAGATTAATTCACCAATAATCGGGTTTGAAAGCTAATACGAAGTCAACACGTTACGTAAGTGATGATAATCGAAGTTTGATGAAGAATTTTACAAGAACCCATAACATGCTATCAACGACAAACATGTGACAAATATATAATGGGAAAGATCATCTTGAAGATCAAGATGTGATTTCAATCATCAAAGTTATTTATTAAGTCTAGACATCAAGAAGTGTTGAGGAATTCAGTGGAAATTCAATACATGTAATAATCGTTCATTGAAGATCAAGATTCGGATTGAATTATCAAAGTATAATTTGGGGTTTGGTATGAAGATTGAAAAGCAGTCAACAAGAACTTGACACGAGCGATCAAGACAAAGAACAACAAAGGTAATGTGATATGGGAATGAGGATATATAAAAGAGATATATATAAACTTTTTTATAATACAACATTCATTTCCTAAAATCTTTTTATAAAACTTGGCTAAGCTTTTATAAATAATAAAATTTTTATATAACGTTGTCAAGTATTAAAATTGGCTCTTAGTTTGAATTTTGAAAAGACTTGAATATGATATAACAAACAATATTACTTGAAAATGTCACAAAAGACCACAAGTGGTGGAAGAAGACTTAAACTAATCAAAATGATAATGATTCAAAACTAGTCAAAAGCCTCATCATTTTACACACATTACCGCATAAATAGTATGGTTGCCTCCATTAATCTTAATTTAGTTCACATCTATTCTGAGTGCATTGTATAGCTTAAGAGAATAACATATATGCATCAATATCATCCAACTTAAGGGTAACCTCTAAATCCCCCGCGACGATACATCCCCGGAGCTCATAGCTCCTAAACAAACACATTCAGAGCACAAGACTCTGGATCGTAATATCGAATAATTTCGTGTGTGAAATTTTTCATCACAAAAAGTTTGTATTAAAACAGTGCCATTTGTGTTTCATCAAGTATAATACTTTTATAACATAAGTTCATTTATTCGACCTTCAGTGTGTCAAATATCTATTTTAAACATAGATAATTATCTAGCTAACTTAGGGGTACTTGAAAGTCATAAAACAACAATATTAACACCTAAGTTTTTTTCCCAGCAGGAACACCAAACTGTTTACAATAACCAATGTAGTAAGCAACACGAGCGCTTACAGCGGCTCGTTCCTTACCGTTGCACTCATTTCCATTGACGGCCTTGATTGTAGCTCCAAACCCTTTACCAGAAGCAAAATCCCAATGAACATTCTCCATCCAAAACCACAACGCGGTCTTGAATGAAACCATTGGGTCACTAGCCACGATATCCGGGTTGTTAAGCCCATCAAACCCGAGGCTCTTTCCGGCTTCACCATAGTTGTAGTTCCATGCAAGTTGAATTGGGCCTCTTCCATAGTAACTTTTCTTAGGGTTGCATGGATATTTGGTGCAGTATTGTCACAATAGTTTCTTGAACGACCATTTACCTCCTCTATATAACAAAAGTCTGTGCACAGCATGTAACAAATATTAAAATGTCAAAAAGAATTCAAAGGGTGTTTATAACAATGTTTTAAATACCTGGTATGAACTCGCTGGTAATACCAGTTATACAGGATACCGGACAAGGCTCCAGTACGTTTAAGGCCAGTAAAACGAGGAGATGACATAAGGTTTATATCGCTAGTAAATACAGTTATACCGGTTTACAAAATCTTCAAAATTGATTTTTAACTTTAAAAATCCATATTTTAGTACACCCACCCAATGACATAAACATATTGTAGACTTCTATTCAAATAAAATTTGTTCGAAAATTGAGTATTTTGGATTATTTTTTTATTATGGATTATATTTTATCATGGAATCATGTACTTTTGGATTAATTTTTAGTTGAAGTTGCATTTTATGAAATTATGAGGTTAACTAGTCAAGTCAGTTGAACCGCCTGATACAACCCGGTTCAATTAATTGAACCTTTTTTTAAGTCCAAGCCAGTATCGTTTAAAAACCGGTTTTTAAAACATTTGTTTATAATATTTGGCTAAATATTGGTAGTAGATGTTTATTGATTAACTTGTATGTGAATCATAAAAAAATATGTGTATGGTAAGAATAGTCCATGTGTGTAATATGAATATTTAATTAAATAACTAGTTCGAAGAAATTTAGATACTTCATCATTTACATCCTGTTTCATGAGTAACATGAGCAAAGAAAGCTGCAATTTCACGCTTTGAATCTGGAGTGAACCAGATCTACCAAAATGTGGGTAGTTCTTGATCGCTTTAAGAAATGCATCTCGTGTGTAAAAACGTCTTCCAGGACAATATTTTTGAGACTTGTAAACAATCCTGTTTAAAAAAAGAAACGCTCACTATGCCAGCGACGTTGGCGTTATTATTTGGAGCTGGTAGAGAACACGGGCCGCCTCGACAGTCTTTGCCACAATAAGCACTGGTAGTGCCACAATAACCATACTTACTACAACACATGTGTGGAGCACATTTACACTTTTGGGATGCAACCGGATCAATAAAAATGAGTCCGTAAAGAAATATACTAGTAAATAGAAGGGTTGTTTTCATTTTGGTTATGTGGTGTTAGGAACTGAAGGTTGGAAACAGGTTTTTATAGGGTGAAAGTCTTTTTTAAGAGTCTCCCATCATGAAAATCATAGGTGAAGAGGTGGGAATAGCACTTAGGAAGATGGGGCGAAAAGTAGTTACTTTAGACAATATACCGATTGAGGTGTGAAAGTATTTGGAAAAGAAAGGATTTCAATAGCTAACTGTTTTGTTCAGTCTTATTTTTAAGTTTGGAAAAATGTCATAGTGGAGTAGTATCATGGTGGCTTTATGCATACCTTTTAATTATAATCAAGTAATTAATAATAACTTATATAAAGCTAAAATATAGTATATTGTTTTAAACTTATAGGTTTTTCTATCTGTATAATATAATATATACATTTATATGTTTTTAGAGCATTAAAAGAATATTTAAGCTTTGTGTAAAAGACTTAAAGGTGGATCGATAAACTAAAATATATAATAATTCTTTATATGAATAGAACTAGGTTATTTTTCGTGTGACACACGAGTGTAATAAATAAACTTATATAAATTATAAATCTATAACTAATTGAGATTCCATATAAATTTAAATAATTGAGTTACATAAAATTTATTAGAATTAACATACGGACTCAATGAGAATATAAATGTATTAAGAAAATATATAATGAATTCATAAATTTGTAAGTATTGTTTTATTGGTAAATGATGTTGCTCATGTTCTATTTTATAGATCATAGGTAACGAATTTTGAAAGTTTGGTATTGATATCTTGTTAGAATTTATTGTTTAGATTTCATATTGAATTTATGATAATCCAACACCCTCTTTACCAGCAAAATACCACATACAACATAAGTACCATAAAACATAAAAAATACTCGATATTAAACATTTGACGCTAATGCCAATTATTAAAAAAATCTATTATTATTATTTTATAATATTTGTTGATAATCATTTAACCAATTTTACAATGTAACAAATCATTATGTCACCATCATACTTAACCTTTGTCAAAAGATAATTCTTGAATCTAACATCGTAACAAATCATTAATAACCCCACCAATCTTATATATTTTTCAACCCACTTAGGCTTTAAAATTCAAATATAATAATTAAAACGGTATTGCTTTGAAAATGCCACAAATTAACAGTGATGGAAGAAAACTTTTAAGTCTTTTAACTTTGAATTGGCCAATGTACCTATATTCATACATGTACCAACAACAAAAAATACAATAAAATTGGGTATCAAATATTATGGTATGGTTGGTAGGGTATTAGTATCGATATTTCAATATTATACCCGTTTTGGTACTACTTTGTTTTTTAATCTTTTGAGCATTCGTACAGGTACAAATAGGTAAACGGGTACAAGTATATATAGGACGAGCACCAAATAAGGTAAAGTTAGTATGAGTAGTAATACAATATATGTACCAAATAGAGAAAATCAATACGAGTACCATGATATTGTAATGCTAAAATGAAGCATAATATCAAATTATTCATAATCAATAGAGCATAATACCAAAACCAATGGACCTAAACCCTCAACTTAAGAGTGGAGGGCATCATCCCTCAAAGTCCTCAAATAAGATCTACTGAAGGTTGTTATGAGTTTCTTGAGATCGTATCTTTAGAATAATGTCCTCGTTCACACTTTTTCATCTTTTGGAGGATCGATTTTGTGTTCAGGAGATAGAGTCACACCTTCGTTTTCATAATCGTATTACATAAAATGATACAAGTGAACATTATCTTTCTTATTCTCGAAGTATGTAGGTCTAGCCAATTATTCAAAATGTGCCAACGAGCTTTTAACAGTCCATGTCAAGAACACGATATCAAGAATAGCAATCACTTTATTAAGCCACAAGTCGGCACAGATTGAATTCAATCAAAATACAAAAACAGTCGGTACAGATTACCGACAGGAATCAAGAAATACAAGATTCACCAGTAAACTCTCAGCAATCAAAGTGATCACCAACTCTCAAACTACAAACAATAGAAAACCAAGTTATGAAGATTCTAGAGAGAGATAGAGAATGAGCAGAGAAGTGAAGTAGTTGTGTGTGCATGATCTCAATGCAGCAACTCTTTTATAAGTCTGGGCATCAACTCCACGCACATCAACATAACAAGCCCCCCCATATCCTCATATACAAGACCAGAGAGCCCATTAAACACAAACCTCTTCATGAGCCTGAACAAGCAACCTTTTGTAAAGACATCTGCTATTTGTTCTTCAGAAGTAACTCCAACAGTCTTAATAACACCCTCTAATACACCCTCTGAAATTTTTTCTCTTAAAAAGAAGAGATCAATTTCAAAATGTTTTATACGTTCGTGAAAAACAGGATTAGCAGCTATTGATATAATTGTTGTATTGTCACAAAACAAAGAAACATGAAGTTTAATATCAACTTTAAGTTCATTTAAAATGTTAAGAAGCCAAATGACTTCACATGTCACAACACACAGAGCATGATATTCTGCCTCAGCAGAAACTTTTGGATATGGTTGACTGCTTTTTGCTTATCCATGAAATAAGAGAGTTTCCTAAGAAAATACAAAAACCAATGACAGACTTCCTAGAGTTAACACATTTACCTCAGTCAGAATCTACAGAAGCTTTAAGTTCTAAAGAATTCCTCTTTTTAAACAATACACCTTTCCCAAGAGAACCCTTAAGATATCTTAAAAGTCTCAAAGCAATTTTGAAATGAGCATTAGTGTGACTATGCCTATATTGACTTAGATAATGCACATAATAGGCTATATCAGATCTAGTGTGTGAAAGATATATTAACTTTCCCAATAATTTTTTACGAACATATATATCAAGTAAAACTTGATTAACTTTTTTCACATAAATGAGTTAAAACATGGTTTGCTTCAATGGGACTGTTCACATGTTTACACCCAGTCAAACCAAACTTAACAAGTAAATCAAGACAATATTTCCTTTGAGACAAACATAAACCATCTTTGGTTTTTAAAACTTCAATCCCAAGAAAATATTTTAACACTTCCCAAATCTTTAATTAAAAACTTAGATTTAAGAAGAGATTTTATTTTAGCAACTTCAGTTGAACAACTACCAGTTATGACCATATCATCCACATAAACAAGTAAAATAATAAACACATATTTACTTGTTATAACAAACATGGAATGGTCACACTTACTTTGTTCAACCAAAGGTTCAAGTAAAACATTAACAAGCTTCTCACTTCACATTCAGGGAGCTTATTTAAGAGCATAAAGAGATTTCTTAAGTCTACGAACCGTATTTTCATGGTTGGAGCTATAACCATCAGGAAGAGTCATATAGACTTTTTCATTCAAATTTCCATATAAAAAAGCATTATTTATATCAATTTGATAGAAATCCCAACCATTATTAACAAGAATAGTTAGAACACATCTAACAGTAACCATTTTCACAACAAGTGAAATGTTTCAAAAAAATCTCTACCCTCCTTTTGACTAAAACCCTTAGCCACAAGCCTAGCCTTGTATCTTTCTATCTCTTCTGAGGCTTTATACTTAATTTTGTATATCCATTTACAGCCGATAACTTTCCTATTAGAAGGCAAATAACAATTCCCAAGAATCATTTCTGTGTAAAGCTTCTAACTCATCATTCATAGAAATAATTCAATTATTATCACTTTTAGCTTCAAAATAGTTTTTAGGTTCAATACTTTTATTAAGCACAGAAGCAAAACACAAATTATCAAGATCAAGATTAGCACAATTCAACACCTTTTCAAGACCATATTTGACTTTACCATCAACAATGCCATCATCAAGTTTAGAAGGAAATTTCACATTTCTAGAAGATTTTCTTGAAACATGCTAGGTTGCCCTGAATACCTCCCTCGGAATTACTTATGTTTTCCTCAACTCCTAAATCATGCTCAGCCCTAGCAGTTTCTAACTCAACACTACTTGGTTGCTGAGTATCAGCCCTACCTAAAGTATTGTCAGAGTTATTAATAGGTTGCTGAAAATCCTGACTGAAGGATAAAGGATTCATACTTGTGTCATCATCATTGGGAGCAGAGTCAGGTTTAGAGTTTTGGGTGTCATTTTGATCATATAAATCAAAGAAATTCAAGGTATTAACTTCAGGATCTATATCAATCAAAGTTTTCTTTTCTTTAAAAGGAAAGACAGTTTCATAAAATCTAACATCCTTAGAATAAAACATTACCCTTTGATCTAGACTCGATAGTTTATACCCCTTTTCTCATTAGAATATCCAACCAAAACACAGTTTTCAGCATGACTATTAAACTTATGAGAATTGCTTAACACAGTGCTAAAACAAAGACACCCAACAATTTTAAGCTGACTCAAAACATGAGCAAAACCAAACACAAGTTCATAAGGAGACGTACCATTTAAGCCTGAAGACGGAGTCCTGTTAATCAAATAGGTAGCAGTTAAAATACATTCAGACTATAATCTAAGAGGAAAACCAGCTTGAAACATTAAAGCTCTAGCAACATTTAAAAGGTGCCTATAATTCCTTTCAACTATCCAATTTTGCTGAGGGGTATGAACACATGAAGTTTGATGAAAATGCTATTATTCAACAAAAATCTTTCATTTGTTTGTTTATAAATTCAGTACTATTATCACTCCTGAAAACTGTAACGATGTGAATCTACTTTCATCTTGCATTGTAACGTGTTTGAAAATATTCAAAATCCCTCTCCATATCACCAACATTTGTAGAAAAACCGATTTGTTCATGCGGTACCTTCTTGTAAACATCTACTTGTTGAATGTTGGATTAAAATCAACGAAGTAAACTTGAAAAGGTCAAGCATGTCCGACTTCATGGTCTATATTCACATGTACTCTTGATGAACTACCAGTGTCTCAAACTTCGGCTTGTAACAATGCGTACACAATTGAAGTTAGAAAGTGGAACTTACGCCTATTCTTTTGAACATCTTCTTGTTCAAAACTTGATGAACTGGCTGAATGGGTGGAAGTTAAAAACGTTTATAGTTTTTGTGCAACTATTTTATTTAATATGAGCTAAAGACTTCTTTTTTTGCTATAAAGACCTCCAATGGATCATCTAATGAACGGTACTATTATATTAAATATATATATATATATATATATATATATATATTGTTATATTATTTTATTATTATATATAAAAGTAAGTTGCTATGAATAGTGATTTTATGTTACATTATCATTCTTTTAAACAATATTCATTTTCAAATAACGTTTATTTTACATTATCATTTATTCTGTTTCGCCGTAACGCGCGACATCAACAAGTATAATTGGAAAGCCAACATGAATAGAAATTTGTTTTTTATAATAATATATAATTTTTTCTATACTTTTATCATTTAAGTATTACAATAGATTATTATTATATTTACTTTAACCTTAAACAAATTTCTTTAATTTAGTCTTATGTTTTCTTTTTTTAATATTATTGATATTGTCTGAATAATATCAGCAATGCCGTATAACATCGGTATAATTTTTTTATTATTACCGTTATTATGTGCTTATTATTATGTAGAATTCGATAAAAGTTATATTCGAATGAGCCATATATATTGATTTTTTTTCATCACAAACCGAACATATACAGACCAAACAACATTGGTTACGGTAACGTATTCGTTTTTATGGTTTTCTCGACGTGGCTCTATAAAAATCATTGAACACAAAGTTATATACCCAATAAAGTATTTTTTTTTGGTATCGTAAGATATATCGAGGGTCTGTACGATACCGGTACCGTAACGAACCGATACCTACCGAACAACACTATTACCAGTATAGGAATTCGTTTTTATTGTTTTAATCGATATAAAACATGTGTCGACTGGCAACGATTGTTATGCCGAGTGCCATTACAAGTACTATAACGAACCGATACCTACCGAACAACACTATTACCAGTATCGGAATATTACTAGTATATATTAAAAAGTGTAGCTTCATGAACAGTGACGTTATTTTTTGTCATTTAGGATTTTACTAAATTTCCACTTTAACCCTTATAGTTTACTCCGTTTGCTTTTTACACTTTAAAAACTTTAATAAGTTATCAAACAACCTCGAAACTTTAATAAAATTTTCTTTCGGCTTGTTTTTTTAGTTTTCACTTCGTTTCTTTGTCATTTTGTGATCTTTCACTTTCACCCATGTAGTTTACATCATTTTACTTTTTATACCCGAAACTTTAATAAAGTTATTAAACAACCCTTAAACTTCAATACACTTTTTTTTGAATTTATTTTTATGTTTTCTTTTTTCGGTTGTTATACCGGGTGCCGTATCGTACCATTACTGTAATGAACCGAACCGATATCGATCAAACTCCCGTCGTAACGCGCGGGTAATTTTGCTAGTATATATAGTTGACGGAGTATCATGAATAGTAGCTTTATTTTTATAATAATATATAGCTTTTCAATATCTTATTACTTAATATTGTAATAATTTATTATTATGTTCATTTTTAAGTTTTAATATTTTTATTTTTGTTTTTATTTTTGTTTTTATTTTTGTAAAATCATATTTTCTTTTTCATTTATCATTTACCATTTGTTTTTATTAACTATTTATTATCATTATTTTTTCTTAAATCATATTCTTTTATCAATTAGTTTGATATTTTCTTTAATAACTTATGTTCTTAATATTTTTCTAAGGACCATGAATAATAATTATATTTTATAATAATATATAGCTTTTTATTATTTTATTATTTAATACTATAATAGTTTTAATATTTAATTTTTAACAATTTTTTTATTTTTATTTTACTTTCTTAAAATCATATTTCTTTTATCATTCATTTTTTATAATAATATATTGCTTTTTAATATTTTATTATTTAATATTATGATAGTTTGTTGTCATATCTACCTTTAAGTTTTAACATATTTTTATTTTTATTTTACTTTCTTAAAATCATGTTTCTTTTTTTAATTATTTTCTTAATAATTCATTTTTCTTTTTCTAAACTATATTTCCTTTATTAATTAATTTGAAATTTCTCTATACATTCGTTTAATGTTTTTCTAAAAACATAAGTATGTAGCTGTGTTCAATTTTTTCTCTCTACATTCTGGTATTGGTTTTGTTAAAAATAAAGTTATATTTAACTAGAGTATTATTTGGTTTCGTAAAACAGCATGATGATAAATTAAACTGCATCTGACGGTTTGGCTTTTTAAACAAAATGCTTCATTTTCAAATAACGTTTGTTTTACATTATTAGTTGCTCTGCTTCGCCACAACGCAGATTAAACATGCACAATGGCATACTCGGTTGACTTAATTTTCCATGGCCCGAGTTTTAAAATTGGGCTTTACTATATAAAATAAGTGCAGACTTTTTATAAAAAAAAATTCTAGACTTCTCATCTGAACAAAAGTTGTATTCGATAATTATTTTTAAAAAGTTGTTATAGTCATTCAGATTCTAAGGTAAAAAGAGAAGGTATTATTGTCAAAAAGGTAAAAAAAATCGAAGTGTAACTCTTGAGAAAGAAAACGTGGCAAAAGGAAAATTAAAAAAACAAGCTTAGAGAAAAAAAATCACTGGAGCAAAAATTAAGTGTCCAAAACAATAACATTGCAACGTATATTATAGCTAAAAAGTTGTTTTTAATATATATATATATATATATATATATATATATATATATATATATATATATATTATATATATGGACGATATATATTGCGAGAACCGTAAAAACGAATGAAAAACATCAAAACTATTTTTTAATACAAACCTCACTGTAATTAACATACAACATCAAATAATTCATTTCTCCTCTCAAAATTACTTTTATTAGATTTTTCACACATGTGTAAATGACAAACTTACAGATGTGTAAATTTTTTATGTTAACGAATTCACGTAAATTTAGACGTGTAAATTAAATTTCTAACATTGTGTTCAATAATAATGATAAATGTAAAAAAATTGAATTTGAATTGATTTTAACCAAGTTCTCGCGGTTTTTTCATTCGTTTTCACGGTTCTTACAATATTTAGTGTTCTTATTCGTTCTCAAGGTTCTCAAATCTAACAAGAGTAGTTTTGAGAGGAGAAATGAATTATTTGATATTGTAAATTCTTTTTTTTGATGTTGTATCTTAATTACAATGAGGTTTGTATTAAAATATGGTTTTGATTGGTTTTTTCATTCGTTCTCATGGTTCTCGCAATATTTAGCGTTCTCAAGATAACCCTCCTATATATATATATATATATATATATATATATAATATTAATTCAATGTGTTAAGTTGAGACTATTAATTTGGTTACCGACTAATAAATTAGAGTCATATAAAATTACATTTACGCACTGAAAAACTATGGGTCTAATCCATCTCCGGTAAAAGAGTAACAATCCCAGAAGCAGTAGTCGATGACTAAATATTCCGTATCTTTATAATTGAACGCAAAGGGACACACAACCCGACGTGGCACTAGCAGGGTTCCCTTTTGAATCATTTTCCTCCAATAGGATATGAGGTGGCGTTACACATTTGTTATAACAAACCGAGACAACCACATGTTAAAATGAAAAGGACAGTCGGTGACTCATAGTATAACTAAGGGTGACATCTCCCTCTCCAAGGTACGATTTACTTTCTCTTCTCTCTCTCTCTCAATTCTCTAATCATTTATTCGTATCTACTGAGTTGATACTCATCCTCATACGAGAGGGTGATCACAGAAAAAACCCCTTCTTTTGACGACACGAGACTAACGATGCTTCCTTTTTTTAAGTCAGTTCAAAGAACAATCAGTATTCGGAGCTTTCCGTCGAAGAAACCCTAATCCCAATCCGTGGTTATGTCTTAGTTTCTTCATCGCCATCAAAATCAAACTCATAAATAAAATAAAAAATTAGATTAGAACAAAAAGAACACTCTTTTGTAATTATAACATTATAACTAACACATTCCATCCATTATGAAACACATTTATTAAAAAAAAACCCAAAATGTCTTATCGAAAATAATTGTATGAAGACAATTTTCAATTTTTCACACTCTAAACAAAGACATGCAAGCTCTTTTTGTTGTGTAATTTGCCTACCACTTTACAACAATTTTGAAATCAGGAAATTGTTGGGAATGTTCATAAACAAAGACACCCACACCTCCAATTGTGAGAGTAGAAGACCCTTCAATCAAACAACTTGCAACCCAAAATCAAAGTAAGAAAGGGGGCAAAAGGGTTTGACCCCTTTTCATCTCACCAACAAAAAAAAAACAAACTTTTGTGGCAGTGAATTTTGCTCTGAGTCTTTATGGTTTGCAACTTTGGTGCAAAGATCGGTTAATAAAGAGATGCAAATAGAGAAATTAGAGTCGATAAAATCGGCTGCAGCAGATACAAGAGGGAAGCATAGAGTTTTGGCTGAATTGAAAAGGCTTGAACAAGAAACTCGTCATTTAGAGGTTTGATTATTTATTTTTATTTTTTTTATGGATTGATTGTTTAAATTTTTAGTTTTGTTTATATGGGTTTTTGTGGGTTTGTTCAAAATTGGAAATTTTTACATTGTTATTTGTTTTCTTGAAATTAAGATTATAGATGGTTTGTTATTAGAGTTGACTCTGAATTAGATGGCTGATTTTATATTGATAGTGAGCCTCATGTTTATGTAATGATGAATATGACTGGTTAGAATGTTAGATTAATGAGTGCATTCTTTTTTAATAATAAGAGGATCAAGTTTGACTGCCGTTCAGTGGCGGATCTAGAAAACTTTCATAGGGGTAACGTTTAAAAGAAAGGGGTAACGAAATCGAAAAAACGTCAATTTTTTCCAAAATTTACACTACCGCCGGAGCGCCAAGGGGTAGCGGAGGCTACCCTAATTATATGGTACATCCGCCCCTGCTGCCGTTAGAAACCGCGGATCAGTTTGCTGGACTTGACTAAATGGGTTATGAATTGTTCATTGAAAAGTTCAAATTAGGAAAATGAATTGTTCAGTTTGCTGGTTTTGATTAATGATGATAAGGTGTACTTTGGTCACTTAGGATAATGGATTCGATAATGTTTGATCTCGTATGCTCGTTTTATCACTATGTTTATGCTGGTGTTGTTATCTTGTGGGATTGTTGTTGCAAATGATGGAGACTTCTTCATAACTCGTAAGGGGTGTTTGGATGGGCCATTCTGAAGTGATTATGGAAGTTTATAGTCAGAATAAGATAATTAGCGGTATAGAATGGGGTTGTTAGAGATAGTGTTTGGATGTGCTTTTGCTGTTTGGAGTTCTAACAATCTGTGAATCAATATCAAACCTATATTTTCGATTAGTTTCTGTGTCTCTCGTGGTAAACAATAAAGTACGATTGGAGACGCATTTAAAAAATGATTAAAGAAAATAAGAAATAGAGCATTCCACATTAGAAAACAATATTGCCAATGTGCCATGTAGTCAGTCTCCAAATAAAATTCACATCAGAAACCACCATAATGTTAAATAACTTTTGCAGGTTAAAGGAGTTTGCATAAGTTATAGTTTTAAGGTGTTTTGTGTGTGCAATTATATATGATATGTGTAAATCTTTCTATACTAATAAATGAAAATCTTGTTTTGGACACGTGTCACTTTTTGGTGCATCGTCACTTATTTTTCTATTTATCTCTTATATTGAAAAATAATAATAATAATTTTAAACAGAAAATTAGATAAGAATAAATAATAATTTTAAACAGAAAATTAGATAAGAATAAATATTTGTTTTTCAATAAATAATTTTAAACAAATATTTAGATAAGAATAAACGTTTGTTTTTTTATATAATCATAAAATTATATCTCAAATATTATGAGTAGATATATATACTTTGGAGTTCGGTGATTGAAATTATGCTAAATTAGGAATCAAAGGTTCCCATGTGATATATACTTAATAATTGTAATGTTGTTTTTATTTTTTTCACTAGAATTAAATAATTATTCTAGGTTCGGGACATATGCTTCTATTAAGTTATAAGTCTTTTTAGACGCATCGCTATAATGGTATGGAGTCACTATTATAGTCCCACAATTCTTTCAAATGTCAAATCTAGACTTGAATGGTTTAACACATCATTTATCACACATTGCATCAACATTTAGAAATAACACCATTTTTAAATATAACATTTCTATACTCCATTCAAGAAAGAACACCATTTTTAAATATAACAATTCTATACTCCATTCAAAGAGAATTTATTCTCGATTTTACGATATTGTATCACAAAAACGGGATTCAACCCTATGTAATACATGTGTTTTTAACCTAATAATAAATAAAAGAATAAAGTAAAATGTTGTATTATGTAAATAGTACATTAAAGTTCATTTTTGAAAGATAAATCTTGACGACTGTATGTGTTAGCATATGACATTATATTTTGTTCAACACGTGTCTTTTAAAGATATATTTTCTTATTATTTAGTATATAAATTATTTATGCAACCCGTGTGATACACGGGATTTTAACCTAGTAATATTATAATGTGAAATATGTATTGAAGCTCTCGATCTTGTGATGTCATATGCAGGAGGAGTTGGACCAGCTTGAGAAAATGGAAGCAGCCTCAGCTGTATGCAAAGAGTAAGTTTCAATAATATATTGTTTATTTTGTTTATGTGTGATTAACGATTTTTTAACATAATGTGTTTTTTTTTGGTAGAATCCTGAGTAACGTTGAAACAAGGCCGGATCCACTACTTCCTATGTAAGATCTCTTGTTTCTTGCTCAGAAAGAAATTTAGGGTATTCCGATCGGGTCCTACGATAACTGCAAAATTTAAGATCAAGTTAAGTACATTTATGTAAAATACCCATAAATATTACAACTTCTTGATCAAAGATCATTACCATGATTAGGGATATACATGTAATTTTAGCTTAATTTTTTGTGAAAAAAAAGAAATTGTGGCAATGAATATTAGATTATTAAGCGTTTGAATCTTGTTCAGGTGTCACTAGTTCTGGCTTTTTTAAATTATTCATTAAGGGTTGCAAACAAGCCGAGCCCGAGCTCGTTTAACTTATGAAAGCTCGAGCTCAAGCTCGGCTTTTGATTCAAGCTCTATTTCTAAATCTCGAGCTCGGCTCGTAGGTAATTTTTCAAGCTCGAGTGCGCAGGCTTAGCTCGTTTATTATTTATGAAATAATTTATATGAATTTATAATTATTATTATATATAAAGAGAATATTATATTTATTTATTAAATGCTTTAGTTAATTTTTCATAATTTTATAACTTGTAATAATTATATATATATATTATATATTAAAAAAATTATATAAATAGTGGACTCGTTTGGTCTCGTGAGCTGGCTCGAGCTCAGTAAGTGAAGCTCGGGCTCGTTTACTAGACAAGCTTATTTTTAGGCTCGGACTCGGGCTCGAGCTCGTTTGTGCTCGGCTCATTTTGAGCTTTTTTTACACCCCTTAGGTTTGTTCTGGCTTCAAACTAACGAAACTCCTCTCACGAAAATTGAATGTAAAAGTTTGTTACATATGAAACTAGAGGCCGTTCAATACGATATTGCTTTTGGGTAGAGGCTAGCAAGAACCGAATAACCACTTGTATCTTTCATTGTATCCTTTCATCACTACATACAATTGAATTATGCAGTTCTCTGAATTGGTTCTGTATTGAACGTACCTGTAACCGTTAGTCAAGTATTTAAATGGTTGGAATTCGATTAACTTGGTTTTGTTGTTGGTGGCAGGACACATGGGCCAACAAATCCATCATGGGATCAATGGTTCGAGGGACCTCAAGATGAGGCGGGTTGCAGATGCTGGATATTATAATATTACCTTCTTTAGTTTATAAATTCATTAAAATTTGGTGCTCTTTGATTACAAATAGAGAGAACAATCTTCTTTACTTGAGTGTTCCTTGTGCAGAAAAGTAAAAAAAAAAAGAAAAGAAAGAAATTATTTGTAGAGTAAGTAAAACAAAAAATTGATAGTTGTTAAGTTGTGTTGCTTTTTTGCATATTTCTATCTTATTTCCGTTGGTAAATAGGTTTTGTGAGGGGGGATCAGGTCTCCTCCGATGAGCATCGGACAAATCTGACTCAGCTAACAGAGACGGAATTCATTGTTAGCGAGTTTGACAAACAAACAAGTAAGATATACTACTTAAACGCCTTGAATTGTATTGATAAACGTGAACAAGTACATAGCGAGAAAACAGTTTGACAGGGCTTTGCCGTACATCAACCAACAGATACTAACCCAACACTCAGGCTCTATTTATAGGTTTGTAGCACAGGAGGAGGGCGTGTGTGAGTGACTCGTGCGAGTGAGACAGAGAGTCACTCGTACGAGTCACAAACTCACTCGTACGAGTCACAAAACTCACTCGTACGAGTCAAACTAAACATATAAATCATATATAAACATACACAAACTGACGTTCTTAAGCCCTATATACATAAAGAACATATCCTAGAAATAGGCAATAGACATTATGCACCAACAAGTTTGCTAAAACAGCCCAATTGTCTTTTATGATCTCAAGTAAATGGGTTGGGCTCTATAATTTATATAATCTTTTTTTAGATTCGGGATGAGTATTGGTATTTCAAGTCTCGCCCTCAATTGTAAAACCGGTTCTCATAGCAGGTTTTATCTCCGGCGTTGATTGCTTATAATTAAGTTTGTGGGTTTTCTCATGAAGATCAAAGATCCTTGTTTATCTTAAGAAGGGTGGGCCCAGAGGAAGGGAGGGTCGGGGACAACCCGGGGCCCGCTCTATCCGGGCAGGCTTGAAATAAAAAATGTAAATTATATTATGTGTGTGTGTATATCTGCTAGCATGATGCAGGTTCATCCCTTGCCAGTTTTTGTTTGAGTAAATTGCACAAAACATCCTTTATGTTTCCTCAAACTTGCAGGTTCCAGCCTTAATGTTTAAAAGTTGCTAAAAACAGCCTTTAAGTTTATTTTTGTTGCGGGTTCAATCCTTTACAGCTAACCACGTTATTTTCTTCAGTTAAGTTCTCTCACGTGCATAACATGTGAGGGTATATTCGTCATTTTGGTTGATCATGTGAGGGAACTTAACTGAAGAAAATAACGTGGTTAGCTGTAAAGGATTGAACCCGCAACAAAAATAAACTTAAAGGTTGTTTTTAGCAACTTTTAAACATTAAGGCTGGAACCTGCAAATTTGAGGAAACATAAAGAATGTTTTGTGCAATTTACTCTTTTTGTTTTGTTTCTCAAATGTTATGATCCAGCTATAAGCCCACGCTCAATTGTTAGCCCAACAATACATACGAATCAGGCCAAACAAGCTAACAATTATTATGGAATTCAAACTGATTCTTTTTCTAAATTATGCATGGTAGAGGCCCATTATTTTCTACTTGTCTCACGCTTTTGAGGTTTTTGGGATTCTCGGGGCTGACTCTGATGTTAAATGGTTAGATTATGGTTGCC
Source organism: Scalesia atractyloides (assembly GCA_947069175.1). Lineage (NCBI taxonomy): Eukaryota > Viridiplantae > Streptophyta > Magnoliopsida > Asterales > Asteraceae > Scalesia > Scalesia atractyloides. Next base: position 1,128,102 of record CAMTDV010001632.1, read on the forward strand.
CGAAACCATAATTGATTATCACATGAAACATTTCAATTGACGATAAGACTTTGCATTACACTAATGTTCTAGCTTAAAAGAATCTAAGACAACAATTCAAGAATGTTTATAACCGTCCCCAATAGTTGATGTATACAACCTTTCATTGTATAGTACACAATATGTTGACAATATATTTAGAGTAGAATACACGGATGGTTCCTTTGGTTAACCAAAATTTTGAATTTGCTCTAAAACGGCTGACTTGGCACGCCCATGAGAGTCTTCTCTTACGCATGGTCTTATATTCTAGTTTAAAAATCTACTACGACAATTCAAGAATGTTTAAAACCATCCCCAATGATTGAAGTATACCACCTTTCATTATGGTGTAGTACACTGTGTTCACAATATATTTAGAGTAATGTAAACATATGATTCCTATAGGTAATTAAAATTTAGGAAACGAGGCTTGGAGGACTTTTGTTATTTAAAATCCTAACTTGTTCTTGAGGGTTAGGGGAGAACTTATGATATTGAAGTTTTAGCTTGTTCTTTGAATCGGAGGCTTGGAGGTTTTTTGTTATTGAAAACTATTGAAGTTACTGGATGACTTTGTTGATTGTTTGTTTGGATGGCGGGCTGGAGTATTTGCAAAGCCTTCAAGTAAGAGATTGTTGGGTTTATAAAGGCTCAGAGATCTTGGGCTTGGTTTCAACCCATGTTAGGTATCTTGTGTGCCTTTGGGCTTAATGAAATAACTTAGTTGCAACCCGTGGACATAGGTCCCCTGCTGGTCTCTGTTTGCGTGATATTCGTTGGTGCGTGTGTATTAGTTACGCTACGCCGCTTGATACCTAAAAAACATACATTGTAGATTCAATCTCTTGGTACCATAAAAAGATAGTATGACATATCTCTTTTATATATGAAGTGATTCAAAAGCGTTATTAAAAGAATCTCGTATCATATTTGTTGATTACATTGCGTTATTCAAAAAATCTTGGATCATATTTGTTGATTACATATAAAGATAATAAAATATTTAATTTGAGAGAACTTAAATTTCAGTTAATAGATATCTAACATGTGGTATTAGACGATAACAATGATTCAAATAGATATAAATTTTACTATGAGAATTTTTTATAGATATCTAACATGTGGTATTAGACGATAACAATGATTCAAATAAATATAAAATTTTACTGTGAGAAAAAAAAACTTTATTAGTGATTTGAAAATGTAATCCATGGTAAATAGAGTATATTATTAGACAGTAAACAACTTAATGAATGACTATCAGAAGATTTATATAATATTGCTAAAATAACAAGGGTCATTTACATATACTCTTTGCTAAAGACCATTTATTGCAAATATTTATATGTATCAATTTGTGAATTCTTTTAGTACTCTTTATATTTTTAAATGAAAAATAAATAATGTAACAAATCACATGTTTATATAAAAAAATGTAGTCGTGTTTATAAATAAAAAAACACCCCGAGTGTGCTATAAATACCTTAGATAAGATTATGATTTATGCATCCATTTGTATTTATGATGCGTTAATTTTTAAAACTCAAATTCACCAGTTTACGGTGGCGGATCTAGAAAAATCTTCGTAGGGGTAACGTTTTATTAGAAAGGGGTAAGAAATCGAAAAAACGTCAAAAAATGTAATTTTTTTCTAAAATTTACACTATCGTCGTAGCGCCGAAAGGTAGCGGAGGCTACCCCTTCCCAAGGGGTAGGTCCACCCCTGCTAGTTTGCTAACTATCCAATAAACATCATCGAGGCATGTATAACACAAGTGCAATAAATCGTTAATAAAATTCTGATTCACCATCTTAACCATCCGATAAACATTGCCAATGTGTAAGATAGGTGCATCATGGTTTAGTCCAGTGGATTCATTGTATATTTAACTTTATACATTATGAATATAAAATTTTATTTAAAAAGTTTTAATAATTTAAAACTTGCTTTACAGTTTTTAATAATTTAAAAAGTTGGCATCACAAATGTAACAGTTGTGTAAATCGGGTTTGAAAACCTGCCCCAAATTTATCAATCAAGTGTATTTTATACTGCGTCGTTCGATTATTACTTTTAATTACAACATTTCAATGTGTATATATATATATATATATATATATAAATATAATAAAAATATATGTTTAAAGGTAAAATAATAATTAAAACTTAAAGAAATTAATCAATTAAATACTTAACATTTATTTGGTTTAACTTAAAATAGATTAATTAATAAAAAAACTCGAAAAAAAAAGAAAGAAAGAAAGAAAGAAAAGGGCTGAACCGGGAATCGAACCCGGGTTCCCCCGAATATACACACACACACTACAAACACCACTGCACCACACACACAGCATGTGCTAGAATCCAAAACTTAACCCATATATATTCTTCCTGTTGAGTCAAAGCCGGAGACTGCAACCAATCTCCTCAACCGGAGATCTCGTGGTCAACGCGTTTTGTTTCGAAAATTCTCGACAACTGGCCCGTGACTATTTTCGGCAACCTTCAATCTTGCTAGCTGCCATCTTTGCAATAATTGGCAATCACTCAATCCGATTTCCAAAAAAAAAATACCAAGCTTCACTCTATAAATACCAAGTGCAAGTCCCTTTCCAGAAATCGTTCACAACCAGCTACACTACCCATGTTCGTTCCTCCACTCAATACTTTCCCTGCTCACCAGATAACAGAGACAGTCGTCGGAATTCAACCGCCGGAAATCGTGATTCTCCACTTCGGTTCTACGGTAGACGTTGCTCTTTCTTTTGAATATTACTTAATTACCTTAGTATACTGCTGTTTGAATCAGAGAATAATCAGATCAAAACAGGCGGGTATAGTTTTGGGTAAATTCAAATGAAGAAGATGAAGTGAAGTTCGTGTTTTATATATTTAAATTACTAGATTCAACCAGGTTAGACACATAGTCCAGTGGTGGACTGTGTGCAAACAAACCCGCAGGTCACACGTTCGAATCCGCGCTCACCCACCGGTTCAACTGGTTTAAACCCTTTTTGATCTATCCTTTCTGAACACATTTTAAATGGTGCATAAGTATATTTAGATTTCAGGATCTAATGGGTTAGACACCCAGCCAGTTGGTTGGGCTGGGTGCAGGTTACAGTCTAGGTCTTGGGTTCGAGACCCTTGGTGCGGCCGGTTCAATCCAATAAAAGTCTTTTTAAAATTTAATTAAAATTTAATAAACCTAACTTGTGTATAAATATAATTAAAATGAGGTTTCTTTCGGGTTAGACACGTAGCTCAATTGGAAGAGCTGCGTGCACGCAACCGAGAGGTCCCGGGTTCGGCCTCACCACACGCATGCCAACAGTGCCATTGAACCGGTCGGACAAGCTGACAGGTTGACAAGATTTTTTTTAAAATATTATTTTTATTTTTGTTTTTATTTTTCTAACATTTTATTTTAAGGCCTTATGTTTGATATAAAATCAATTAAATGTTTAAAAATATATATTCTAAGGGTATAAAATATCAATAAAACCCACCAAAAATAACCTAGGATCTAAACAAAAGTTTAACCTAAATGTTAATTTATTTACCAAGTTATCGCGTTATTATTTCTAGGTTAGTACTTTCTCGTTGATTAAATTCCCAATTCGTGCGCTCTCCTTACCATTCAAGAATACGCACCCAAGGTGAGTGAATCTTTACAAATTCCCCGTTTTAATCACGTTTTGGGGTGTATCATGTGTCGTACCATCTCTTTATATTATTTAACGTTTGTGCTAACATCATCTCGTGACCAAATGTGTATTGTTTATTATGTGGTTTATATGTGGATACATTTTATCATTTCAGTGCAATCATTTCATTAGGCCTATTAGTTCCTCGTAGGATACGGGTTGAGCATCAGGTGCTCATTAGATCGGCTCCGTTTGATTGAGCCTTGATCTCAGATACATCATCATTTATGTCATATATTCATTCAATGTGGTTGTGATTTGTTACATATATACATTTGCTCACATGTGATTTATGCCCAATCTTATTTAAACAATGATAAAATTTATTTACTTAAATATTTTATCATGGTTCACTCGCCAACTTTTGTTGACCCAAATTTTCTCTGTTTTACGCATGATACATGTGATCAAGTTGAGGAAAGAAACACCTAGGATGGCCTTAGAGGAATAATCAAGTTATTCTATTGGAAAAATTGTTTTGTTTATTATTTGTGCTTGTATGAAGTTTTGTGTTGGATATTTGAATTTAGTTTGAATTTAATAAATATGAAACTTGTTAGTAACTATCATGAGCTTTGATGATAACCCAATCATGCCCCGACTTTTATTCCGCTGCGGGTCGGGGTGTGACACATTGGTATCAGAGCTTGTGACTATAGGAATATAGGATAGGTTAGTAGACCCTTAGAGCCTATACTATAGTTGATTAGATTTTAATTGTGTATGTGTTTCATGCAAAATTCATGATGTTTATATGTTTCATGTTTATTTTCACACACAATATTATGCAAGCACTCTCACAAGTACATGTTAATATGCAATGCTCATCATAGTTCATACCCTCATAACATATCATATCTATGAAAGCACACACCTCACGATTTTCCCAATTTCCATGATTTCTTTTCAAAGATTTTTGCAATATTTTTATATTTTTTTCAAATCACATCAAAGTGAGTTTTCACGACGGGCATGTAGTAACTAGAAGGGTACGAGTACCGGTAGTCGAAACGTCCTGTCTAGGCTTGGCATTCGTATAAATCCAAAATAAAGGACCAGTTTGCCTACCTGGGGACTAACGATGAGAGTACGAAGAACCTATTAGGCCAAAGCATGCTATACCAAACGTCGTGCGAACTAACCCCACTTTGAGTTGTCATTGTGTCTACACCTGGACACCCTCCGACCTTACATCTCGCAATCATGTTTTACGATTTTCATTCGAGTGATGCGAGTGTTAACCAGCCAATACCAATATGAACCCTACCAAGCCCAATAGTCATGGGGGCCCACATGACTATACAGGCTATGGTATGGGAGACATTTGGAGGCCAAACATGAGCAAGCCCAAGACATCCTATGGATGTAGTTAAGTTATTTTCAGTTAGTTATAAATATTGTTTTCATTCTTTTTGCGACACATGACACCTAAAAAATTCTCAAACTCACAATCTCCCTACATATATTCCTGTAGATGTCTGCTAGGCAATTACGAGGAGGTAGAAGGTCAGGAAAGTCGAGCGAACGCTTGGCCATGCAAATTTCTCAACAAATGGCCGCAGTACTTCCTGACATCGTGTTGCAAGTGCAACAAGCTCTCGCCGCTAATCCTATTAACCATCCCAACCAAGAAGACCAAAGCGTCGCCAACCCTCCTCCAAAACCACTAAGTGCACTTACAAACACTTCAAGTCCTGCGATCCCCCAAAATACGAAAGGACTGAAGGTGTCACTGCCCTCCTCCATTGGTTTGAGGAGATGGAAAACACCTTCCTCAATTGCGACTGTCCTGAGGATCGCAAGGTACGTTATGCTACTGGACGTTTGTTTGGGGTGGCCCTTACCTGGTGGAACACGGAAAAAGGTAAGCGAGGTGTGGATGATGCCATGGCCTTATCATGGGAGGAATTAAGAGAGATCATGACAAGACGCTTCCGTCCTATGAGCGAGATCAAAAAGCTTGAAGATGAATTCTATTCTCTAAAGCAAAAGGAAGGGGATCACACCTCCTACAACAAGAGGTTTCTTGAATTGAACCAGATGGTTCCCAATCTGTTCACCCCATTATACCGCTTAATCGAGCACTATATTCGAGGCCTTCCCTCGAAAATCCAAGATTCAGTTTTAAGCACTTCTCCTGCAACACTCAAAGCCGCAATGGAGTTAGCTACGGAACTTACTGAGAATCGCATTCGAAATGGCGATTTTAAAGAGGAAAAGAAGAAAATGCTCGTTGAGACCCCAACTCCAACCCCATCTGGTCCCTCTTCAAAGTTTGCTGGTAAGAGGAAGCGAAATGGCAAGAACTTCGCCGTCACCCAGACCAACCCCCTCATTGCTGCTGCTCCAATCACCAAAGTTGCCCCTCCAGCCACGCCGTTTAAAAGGCCATACACTGGCTCAGACCCAATGTGTAACCGTTGCCAATACCATCACCCTCCTGAGAACCCTTGCCAACATTGCACAAGTTGTGGCCGTGCAGGTCACACTATCCAAACCTGTCGTACCCTTTAGCGAGCAAAATACAATCAGCCTCCAACCCAAACCCAAAACCAAATGGTGGGCCAAGCCCAACAACCGCTACTTCTACCACCTGCACAACCCAAAGCCCAACCCTACTACCAACCGATAAGAGCCTGTTTTAATTATGGGGACCCAACCCACTTCAGGAATACTTGCCCACGCCAGGTGAACATCATCAATGCCCAAGCCCAAGCAAACCCGGTGAACCAAGATAATCAAGCTCCTCCACCTGCTAGAGGAAGGGCCTTCAATATCAACGCCAACCAAGCCAGGGCAGAAAACAATGTGGTCAATGGTACGTTTCTCGTAAATGGTAGTTAGGCATCCATATTATTCGAGACTGGTGCGGATAAGAGCTTTGTATCCTTAGAATTCGAATCTATTCTCGACCTACCTCGTGATAGTCTCGTTGAATCTTTGACGGTAGAAGTTGCTGACGGGAAACCCATTTCATTAAATTCTATTATACGTGATTGTACTCTCACCCTAAATGATCACGATTTTTCGATTTATCTCATTCCTATGAAATTGGGGAGTTTCGATGTTATCATCGGTATGGACTGGCTCAGCCAACATCACGCTGAATTGGTGTGCCATGAAAAGTTCATTCGTATTCCTCTCACCGACGGCCAGACACTACGTATCTCGTATCTTTGGAGAAACTCCTTCGAAAGGGCTCAAATTGATGTCCTGCCTTCGAGCCCGAAGTTATCTTCGCAAGAATTACGTCGCATTTCTAGCTCACGTCGTCAAGAAGGAAGGCAAGGAAAAGAAGCTCGAAGATATTCCAATTGTAAAAGAATTTCCGCAAGTTTTTCCCGACGACGTTTCAGGACTTCCTCCTGTGCGAGAAGTCGAATTTCGAATCGATCTTTTGTCTGGCGCTACACCGGTCGCAAATTCTCCCTATAGGTTAGCCCCATCCGAGATGCAAGAGTTGGCTAGTCAACTGCAAGAGCTGACTGACAAAGGATTCATACGTCCTAGCTCATCGCCTTGGGGTGCGCCTGTTCTTTTTGTGAAAAAGAAAGATGGAACGTTTCACATGTGCATTGATTATAGAGAACTCAACAAGTTGACGGTTAAGAACCGTTATCCACTTCCTCGTATCGATGACCTTCTAGGTCAACTTCAAGGTGCCACCTGTTTTTCCAAAATCGATCTTCGTTCTGTTTATCATCAGCTTAGGGTGCGCGAAGAAGATATTCCAAAAACTGCTTTTCGAACTCGTTATGGTTATTACAAGTTCATAGTTATGCTTTTCGGATTAACCAACGCCCTCGCTGTCTTCATGGATTTGATGAATAGGGTATGCAGACCCTATCTCGATCGTTTCGTCATAGTTTTCATCGATGACATTCTTATCTACTCCAAGTCAAAATCCGATCATGAGCGACATCTTCGACTCATTCTTACACTCTTAAGGACTGAAAAGCTTTAGGCTAAGTTCTCAAAATGCGAATTCTGGTTAAGAGAGGTACAATTCCTTGGTCATGTCGTAAATGGCAAAGGGATTCATGTCGATCCTTCGAAAATCAAGGCAGTACAAGAATGGCAAGCGCCACGTACCCCTACCGAAGTTAGGTAATTCCTTGGCTTAGCTGGTTATTACCGACGCTTCATTGCCAATTTCTCCCGTATCGCCGTTCCGCTCACGGCCTTGACCCACAAGGGAAAACCCTTCATTTGGGGACCCGAGCAAGAGGAGGCCTTCCAAACTTTAAAGCAAAGGCTTTGTGACGCACCTATCCTTACACTCCCTGAGGGTTGCGATGACTTTGTGGTTTATTTCGACGCATCAGGGCAAGGTTTAGGTTGTGTACTGATGCAAAGAGAAAAAGTGATAGCCTATGCCTCTAGGCAACTCAAAGTACATGAGAAGAATTACACCACCCACGACCTGGAACTAGGAGCCGTCGTGTTCGCTCTCAACATATGGAGACATTATCTCTACGGTACCAAGTGTGAAATATACACCGACCACAAGAGTCTCCAACATATCTTCAATCAAAAAGAGTTGAATATGAGACAACGAAGATGGGTCAAACTTCTCAACGATTACGACTGTGAGATTTGGTATCATCCTGGCAAGGCAAACGTGGTGGCTGATGCGCTCAGTCATAAGGGTTGTGCGAATTCTATTCATCTTTTATGTTCGCAAGTCATGACCGATATCAAAGATCGAATACGGGCAGCTCAACATATCTCTGTAACGGAAAATGACGTACGCGATGAGCTGTCTTTTGGAGCTGAACTAAAAATCGAAACCAAATCCGATGGAATCCTATACTATTTAAACCGTATTTAGATTCCCGATCGCGACAACCTTCGTGATTTCCTCATGAATGAGGCACACAAAACACGATACTCTGTACATCCAGGAGCCGATAAGATGTATCAAGACTTACGATACACCTACTGGTGGCCTGGCATGAAGAAGGACATCGCTGTTTTTGTTTCCAAGTGCCTTACATGCTCCAAAGTAAAAGCTGAACACCAAAGACCTTCAGGACTTCTGGTCCAACCCGAAATACCTGTATGGAAGTGGGAAAACATAACCATGGGCTTCATTACCGGGTTACCTCACACCTCCAGTGGGTATGACACTATATGGGTGATCATTGATCGTCTCACGAAATCAGCTCACTTCATTCTGATTTGCGAGGATTTCAATGTCACACCCCGACCCGCAGCGGAATAAGAGTCGGGGCATAATTGGGTTATCACCAAAGCTCATGATATTTACTAATATGTTTCATATTTATTAAAGTCAAAATTACATTCTCAATAATCCAAACATGTCCATACAATACAAAGAAAATTAACCAACTAAACAATCCAAGCTCTAAACCAGTTTATTCTTCTAAGCCAATCCTATGTGTTTCTTGCTGCAGCTGGTTCACCTGTATCATGTGTAAAAATGGGGGTTTTTGGGTCAACATAAGTTGGCGAGTGAACCTTGTTAGATAAGCATTTATTATTGATTTTCTTGTTATTTTATCAAGGAAAAATTGTGCAATAATCATAAGTGAGCAAATGTAAATAATCAAACAGTAACAGTAACAACCACAAACTATAACATACAATAACAAAAACGGCCTATGATAAATGCATGTACTGAAAATGATAAATGTCTGTGCGATCAAGGCTCAATCAAACGGAGCCGATCGTATGTTGGCACGCCAGGTTCACGCTCATAATGTAATGGGGAACATGCTCAACGCTCATAATGTAATGGGGAGCGGCGGCCTATGAAATTGCATGTACTGAAAATAATAAATGTCTGTGCGATCAAGGCTCAATCAAACGGAGCCGATCGTATGTTGGCATGCCAGGTTCACGCTCATAATGTAATGGGGAACATGCTCAACGCTCATAATGTAATGGGGAGCGGCGGCCTATGAAATTGCATGTACTGAAAATAATAAATTAAATCTAAACAATAATCACACAACAGTTGAAACAAGCTGAATACACATTTGTTCATGATATGATGTATGCACAATGATTTAAATATAATAAATGGTAAGACACATGATACACCCCAAAAAACGTGATTAAAACGGGGAATTTGTAAAGATTCACTCACATTGGGTGCGTTTGGTTGGAGATGATGAGATGCGCACGAGTTGGGAGGATTGAACAAGAGTATTAACTAACCTAAATAATAATGGAAAAATATAGTAAATGAGTGGATTTTATTGATAATTTTAATAGGATTTTTAGATATATTTTTGTGAGTTTAAGGCTATTTCCTAACTTTAAAAACATTATTTTTAAGTATTTTTAATTGATTTTTAAATTAAATTAAATAAATAAAAATATAAAAATATGTTGACTTTTGCATTGACCGTTGACCGTTGACCGTTTGACTTGTTGACCGGTTTTATTGTGTAAATGTATGCGCCGGGTGAGGCTCGAACCCGAGACCTCCCGTACGCGTGCACGCAGCTCTACCAACTGAGCTACGTGTCTAACCCGAAATAATTCAGTTTTTAATTATACATATATACTAACTCAGTTTATTCAAAATTCTTTTATTTTCAAAAATATTTTAAATCATCGAACCGGTGTCACCAACAGGTCTCGAACCCGGGACCTGTGCTTTAACGTTACACACAGTCCACCGCTGGACTGTGTGTCTAACTTGTTTAATATACAGATTTTTATTATACTTAACATCTAATGTAAGTTAATCCGGTTCAGTTAGAAAAACAAAACATTTTTATTACAGAGCATACGTGTGTCAAGGATCGAACTCGCGGCGTGTGATTTGTATGTGCACACAGTCCACCGCTGGATTGTGTGTCTAACCCGAGATAATATCCATTTTAATTATTCTTAATAACATCCACTACTTCGTCTTCTTCGTTTATAACACAGACAACGGTTATCTAACTGTTATTTGTTTAATTTGGTTAACGAATAATATGAACAAGTTGAAAGGTGATGAACGGAGAGGGTTTGGGGAAAGAAAGTACCGGAACAGGTCGTCGTTCTCAAACTCCGGCAAGGATCGTCGGCTCTGTTTATGAGCTTCCTCTGTTCGGGTCAATTACCAAATTTGATTGATTAGTTATGAAAGTGGGGTACTAAACAAGGATTAACAGAAGTTTTGAATGTTCATACCGATTCACCGCGTGAGATTGGAAATTCCAGAAGTTTTCCGGCGAGATCTGAATATTCCGGCTATGTCGTCTGGGATTGATTCTGATTGTTGGTTTGAAGTTAGTAACAATCTAACAACGGATTGAAACAAAAATAGTCGAAGTATTTACCGTATTAATGAAGGTCTCGGTTTTCCGGCGACTTGCAGAGATTTTTCCGACGAGTTAAAAAAACTTTTCCGATGAACTGAATGTATAGCGAAAGTGAAATTGCAGGTTATGCGAATGATTTTGAGTCGAGAGAGGAAGCAATTGTTGGCGAAATTCAGAAATTGAATATCTTCGGTTATAAAAACCGAACATCACCAAAATTTAAGTTAATTCAAAACTGAATTGATTAGGATCGTCGGTGCATCGGTTATAATCCAGAATCCGCGATCACTCAAACGTTTTGGACGGTTGAATAGCCGATTACGGTTTCAGTTTGGCGCAACAGGTTGATTCATGGTTGTTCATAAGTTTTAATTGTTCCCTAAAACTTACAAAAACATCAAGTGGCGGGGTGGTTATATGTGTGGGTGATAAGGCTTTGAGTTTAAACCCGGCTGACCCGGGTTCGAGTCCCGGCATCAGCACTTTATTTTTATTTCGTTATTTTAATAGATTTTCAATTATAAATTTTATATTCTAATATACTTATTAATTATGTATCGCTTAAAATTAATTTGAGCATTAAATATGCAACGAAATTTTTAACTGGTTGTTCGGTTAATAAACGAAGCGGGTTTGGTAAATCGGGTTTTTGACGGATGTTACATTCAAGAACGAGAAGTTAGCTCGTATCTACATCAGCGAAATCGTAAGCCGTCATGGTGTACCTTTAAGCATCATTTCAGATCGTGGTGGTCGTTCACTTCACACACATGGCGAGCCGTACAAACTGCTTTGGGTACACGTTTAGACCTCAGTACCGCCTTTCACCCTCAGACTGATGGTCAATCCGAGCGCACCATCCAAACCCTCGAAGACATGCTTCGAGCATGTGTCATAGACTTCAAAGGGAAATGGGACACTCATTTACCATTAGTCGAGTTTTCGTACAACAATAGCTATCATTCAAGTATCGGCATGGCTCCTTTCGAAGCTTTATATGGTCGTAAATGCCGATCTCCAGTATGTTGGCACGAAATTGGTGAGGAACAAATCACCGGACCTGAATTGTTCAAGAAATAACCGACAAAATCATTCAAATTCGAAACAATCTTCTAGAGGCTCAAAGTCGTCAAAAGAGTTATGTTGACAAACGACAAAAGCCCTTGGAGTTTGGCGTTGGTGATCAAGTACTTTTGAAAGTATCACCGTGGAAGGGAATGGTTCGTTTTGGCTAGAAGAGCAAGCTAGCACCACGCTACGTAGGACCTTTCAAGATACTCAAAAGAGTAGGACCTGTAGCATACAAGCTTGACCTACCAGAAGAACTTAACAAAATTCACCCCACGTTCCACGTATCAAACTTGAAAAAGTGCCTAGTTGACGAAAACCTCCATATCCCTCTAGAAGACATTCAAGTTGATGAATCAATGCACTTCGTCGAAAGACCAGTAGAAGTCATGGATTTCGGTGAGAAGCGTTTAAGGCGAAGTCAAATTCCAATCGTTAGGATGTGTTGGGAGTCAAAACGAGGACCCGAGTTTACTTGGGAACGTGAAGATTCAATGCGTGAAAAGTACCCGCATCTCTTTCCGGTTACAACTGCTACTTAAATTTCGGGACGAAATTTCTAAAAGTAGGGGATACTGTAACAGTTGTGTAAATCGGGTTTCGAAAACCTGCCCCAAATTTATCAATCAAGTGTATTTTATACTGCGTCGTTCGGTTATTACTTTAAATTACAACATTTCAATGTGTGTGTATATATATATATATATATAATGAAAATCTATGTTTAAAGGTAAAATAATAATTAAAACTTAAAGAAATTAATCAATTAAAAACTTAACATTTATTTGGTTTAACTTAAAATAGATTAATTAATAAAAAAAAAAAACTCAAAAGAAAAGAAAGAAAGAAAGAAAAGGGGTGAACCGGGAATCGAACCCGGGTTCCCCTGGATATACACACACACACTACAAACACCACTACACCACACACACAGCATGTGCTAGAATCCAAAACTTAACCCATATATATTCTTCCTGTTGAGTCAAAGCCGGAGACTGCAACCAATCTCCTCAACCGGAGATCTCGTGGTCAACGCGTTTTGTTTCGAAAATTCTCGACAACTGGCCCGTGACTATTTTCGGCAACCTTCAATCTTGCTAGCTACCATTTTTGCAATAATTGGCAATCACTCAATCCGATTTCCAAAAAAAAAAACCAAGCTTCACTCTATAAATACCAAGTGCAAGTCCCTTTCCAGAAATCGTTCACAACCAGCTAAACTACCCATGTTCGTTCCTCCACTCAATACTTTCCCTGCTCACCAGAAAACAGAGACAGTCGCCGGAATTCAACCGCCGGAAATCGTGATTCTCCACTTCGGTTCTACGGTAGACGTTGCTCTTTCTTTTGAATATTACTTAATTACCTTAGTATACTGATGTTTGAATCAGAGAATAATCAGATCAAAACAGGCGGGTATAGTTTTGGGTAAATTCAAATGAAAAAGATGAAGTGAAGTTCGTGTTTTATATATTTAAATTACCAGATTCAACCAGGTTAGACACATAATTCAGTGGTGGACTGTGTGCAAACAAACCCGCAGGTCACACGTTCGAATCCGCGCTCACCCACCGGTTCAACTGGTTTAAATCCTTTTTGATCTATCCTTTCTGAACACATTTTAAATGGTGCATAAGTATATTTAGATTTCAGGATCTAATGGGTTAGACACCCAGCCCAGTTGGTTGGGCTGGGTGCGGGTTAAGTCTAGGTCCGGGTTCGAGACCCTTGGTGCGGCCGGTTCAATCCAATAAAAGTCTTTTTAAATTTAATTAAAATTTAATAAACCTAACTTGTGTATAAATATAATTAAAATGAGGTTTCTTTTCGGGTTAGACACGTAGCTCATTGGAAGAGCTGCGTGCACGCAACCGGAGGTCCCGGGTTTGAGCCTCACCACACGCATGCCAACAGTGCCATTGAACGGTCGGACAAGCTGACAGGTTGACAAGATTTTTTTTAAAATATTAATTTTTTTTGTTTTTATTTTTCTAACATTTTATTTTAAGGCCTTATGTTTGATATAAAATCAATTAAATGTTTAAAAATATATATTCTAAGGGTATAAAATATCAATAAAACCCACAAAAATAACCTAGGATCTAAACAAAAGTTTAACCTAAATGTTAATTTATTTACCAAGTTATCGCGTTATTATTTTATGGTTAGTACTATCTCGTTGATTAAATTCCCAATTCGTGCTGCTCTCCTTACCATTCAAGAATACGCACCTAAGGTTTGAGTGAATCTTTACAAATTCCCCGTTTTAATCACGTTTTGGGATGTATCATGTGTCGTACCATCTCTTTATTTATTTAACGTTTGTGCTAACATCATCTCGTGACCAAATGTGTATTGTTTATTATGTGGTTTATATGTGGATACATTTTATCATTTCGGAATCATTTCATTAGGCCTATTAGTTCCTCGTAGGATACGGGTTGAGCATCAGGTGCTTCATTAGATCGGCTCCGTTTGATTGAGCCTTGATCTCAGATACATCATCATTTATGTCATATATTCATTCAATGTGGTTGTGATTTGTTACATATATATATTTGCTCACATGTGATTTATGCCAATCTTATTTAAACAATGATAAAATTTATTTACTTAAATATTTTATCATGGTTTACTCACAACTTTTGTTGACCCAAATTTTCTCTGTTGCATGATACATGTGATCAAGTTGAGGAAAGAAACACCTAGGATGGCCTTAGAGGAATAATCAAGTTATTCTATTGGAAAAATCGTTTTGTTTATTATTTGTGCTTGTATGAAGTTTTGTGTTGGATATTTGAATTTAATTTATGAATTTAATAAATATGAAACTTGTTAGTAAATATCATGAGCTTTGGTGATAACCCAATCATGCCCCGACTTTTATTCCGCTTCGGGTCGGGGTGTGACAACAAACCTTTTTAAAAAAGCACAATCTAATTTATTTCACACTAGCCCATAATATTATGGTTTAGTGATATGTTAAAGGTGTGATAAGACTTATAGATATTAGTCCTGAGTTCGATTCTTACGGTAGATTTTTTCAGAGTTATTGGGTTTCTCATGAATTGATGTATAGGCATTATAGCCTAGTGGAGATAGATATGATTGGATAGTTCCGCTGATGATACGGTGCTACTCTAGTACTCCGTCAATGATAAAAAATTTCGTTTAAAAAATTTATTTCATAGTATTATGGTATAGTCCCAATTCAACACACAATCATTTTCTTGAAACCAAATAGTTGGATGAAAACTTTAAAGTCTTTGGTAATCATCTTGGCTTGGTCAAGTACATTTGGCGTGCTTGGATTTAGTGAAGGAATGTATATCTTAAATAAATTTTATAGATTTTACATTTGAATAATCATAATTGACTTCTTCAAATATAACTTGAACTTATTGTTTGAGTGTTTTATTTTAAGTTAGATTAATTAATACATATCATTATATCAACATCATCTTATAAACTTAATTGTTTTATTTTATCAAAATTAACAAAATCCGTTAGAAGCATAACGTCCATTATAGATGATGAAAGAAGACTTGCAAGTTGCATATGAAATGACATATAATAGTCTATATTTAATTTTGAAATATTTATGGGACTATTATATTTCTATTAAAATAATATTATATCTTTTCTACTTGTAATAATTTATGCACTTGAAATTAAATGATTGGCATGTGCAAGTAAAAGGATAAATAGAATGAAATAGTGTTATCTTTCATTATCTCTTATGACATTTGCAATTCACATGCAGGACTCTAAACATCTGTTCCTAAAAAAGACAATTTTTTGAAAAAATAATATATATATATATAATATATATAATAAACTTAGAACTATCTCGTTGCTAAAAAAAGCATGTACAAAATTTTGGAATTTTTTAATACACAAAATCATGAAAACACATAAGATAGTTTATGTTAGTAATGAAAATAAAGCTTTTTCAACTAAATGTCATAACCAAGTGCGCGACGACATAAGGATTAAAGAGAAGTAAACGACAATGTAATATAAAAAAAAACTTATGGGGAAAAAAGAAAAAAAAACTTACCCCAAATTTGTTTCACTAAATTGATGTAAAAGAAAATAAATATAACTTGTATTAGAGATCACGTTTCACACAAAAAAAAAGTGAGGTGTCACTTTCATCTATTCTTTTCATTTTTTCACCAAGGTGACATAAGTCATAATTAAAAATACTATTATTTTAAAAGAAGTGGACACATTAAAATTTGTGGTCTATCCTCCACTAAAAATCGAAGATATCATTAATGGTCATTTGGCTATTTTAAGGAATTTTCTTATAACTTTTTTCGACAAATTTCAGGTAATTAAGAATCTAGTAATCAAACTAGAATTAATATAATAAAAAATATATTTAAAAAAAAAATAATGAATACAAATAGATTGGTTTTGATTGTTTTGATAATTAATTTCTATGATTCGGTTATGGTAATGTGTATATAATTAGCCGAATTAACCGAATCTGTATCAAACCCAACATTAATATAGCTTATTTATATGTTATATGTCAGAAAAATTGTCCTGGTTTTTTTAAAATAAGAAATTATTAATTAGTCGTCGCATATTTTTGTTAATTGAATTAAAATGATGACTGATATTTCATTTTACCAGATGTATTAATAGATTTATTAATTGAAATTTGCTTGAATCCTCTCACATTTAACGGTTTTAACGGGTGACATAATTAACAGAATCATATTTTTCCAATAACCAAATTAGTGACATAATTAACCGAATCATATTTTTCCAATAACCAAATTAATTGAACTAATTGATTATGAAAATTCAAAAACCAAATAAAATTGTTTGTGGATTCATTTGTATTGATTATGAAAATTCAAAAACCAAATAAAATTGTTTATGGATTTATTTGTATTTTTAACGCATGACCAAACCAACTCATACTCCCCTCTACCAATCTCTACTTTTGAATTCGGAAACTTTTTGTGAGAAATTAAAAGAAATCCTCAACCGAAACTCTGTCTTATGATATCTTTTATGAGTGTGTGTGTATATATTAAGCAAAATTTATATTTACAAAGTTTTAATAAATAAAATATGAGAAAAAGTGTTAAATGTAATTTCTATTAAATATTTATATTAAACAGAAGATATTGAAGGGCGAGTGAGATAAGTTTGTTCCCACTTAACCACTCCAATGGTCCCAAAACGTTACAAACCTCAAGATGAAACTAATTTTTTTGAATATTAATTATGAAATTATTTTTTTTAGATAGTAATTATGTTGATGGGCTTTATGCATCGTTGAGATTACCATATTTGCCTATAATCACGCCATGTTGGACCCACACAACGGCCCACAAGTTTCAAGTAATAATTCAAGGACTACTTCAAAGTTTAAAATTTAAACCAACCTCATGTATTTTTCTATTCCCGTACGTAACATCTTAAAGTTCATATTTTCGTATATTTATACATACTTTTTCATGTAAAGAAACTAGTTTTATAATAACTATATGTAATAAGTGAGTACCTGTAAATAAATAAGTCATTATGCTGCTATTTCAAACTGATTAGTGAATTTGCCGTTTCAAAAAATAGTGAATTTGTCAAAAAAAAAAATCATACGCTACAAACGACTGTGTTTAATCGTTTTTTCCCTAAACTGTAATCAGTTAACGTGTTAAGAATATGAGATATCTCAACCATTTAGGTATAGTTATACTATAATTTATATGTCAAATTAGATTTTATCTCTATAGTTATAATATTCATGAAAAATTTCACGTATCCATTGTATATTTTCAGTGTAAAGATCAAATAAAAATGTCTCTTGACATGAAAAGTGAAAAAGTTTTTTCTTTTTTTTTTTTAATTATTTTCTATCTATTTAAGAATTATGTTGAGTTGCAAAATGTAAAAAAAAATCATGTAGTCACTCTAATAGAGTAATTATGTATTTACTCTAGAGTAATTATAATTACTCTACTAATGTAACAACACGAATTATAATATTTATATATATATATATATATATATATATTCTTTGACTTAAAACATGCTTGACAATGGGAAAAAATTATACCGAAACCTTACTCTTTTTGACCTTTATAAATCTTTTGTAATACATATTATTTTGGACTTACATATTATTCTTAACCTTTAAAACTGTCTCGTGATACATATAAATGCCTATTTTGGACTTTTACAGATATTTTAGATTCTTATAATATAACTGATTGAATTTTTTATGCACACGACTAAAATTTTACGTGGTTGGAAATGGTTAAAAAGTGGGCAGTATACTGTAATTTGAAGGAATATGTTAGCGTACGAGAATAAAATAAGTACCTTTTAACTTATTTAATATACATACACTACCATATAAAATTATACACATGTAGTTAAATAATAATATTATGTTTTTAATAAACAAATATTAAACTGTTGATTCCTTGTTTGCAAAGATTACTATGATAGCTCATAGCTTGTGCATCTTCTTTTTCGTTTTTTGATGGAAAACAAGCTTTTCCTAATTGGCAAAAGTTTTATTCTCTGAAAAGGAAAACAGTTTTTCCTGAAAATAATACAAATTCTCATAATTTACTTTTATAAAAAGTAACAACAATATTGAACATAAATATTTTTTCAGTCCTTTCATATCTTCTTATGAATTTTGGATAATTTAAATTTGTGATTCTCGAACGCAACCGACTTAAAAATATGAGTTCGAATCATGTGTGTAAAATTTTGGGGGCTTTGATCCATCTAACATACAACAGGCTTTCACAGTCTCATATGGGCTTTGCTCTTCACTATTTAGACCTTTATCAACACTAGACACGAGCGACTCATCACCCATTATGAACCCTAAGTCCTTAATTAAATAAGGGTCGTCACGCCTCATTCCACAACTTCTCTCTCACCCTACCCTAAATTGTTGAGTCTATGTCCCTTGAATCAAGATCAAATTACTTTGTCTATAATTATGTTCTTAATTCGAATAGCATCAACCCCGTTTGAATCGGTTCTAAATCTAATTTGAATTTATTTGATTCAGTGACCACCCTAAGGGTTGATGAATTTTTTGTGTAAATTATCTAGTATATTTTTAAGCAGTAGCGGAGGTTAATGGTGGCTCAGGGTAACTCAACCCCCACTTATTTTTCTCTTAAGTGTTACTTTTACTGAAAAAGTCTGAAATTTTCTTTCTTAGCATAAAATATTGGATTTTTAAAAGTTCGGCCTTTAACAATTTGAATTTTGAAAGTCTGGCCCCCACAAAATTTCCGTTCAAGCTTTGCCATAAGTAAGTAAAGAAAAAATTTTATGGTAAAATATGGATATGGAGATGTACATCATAAGGAATTATGAATAGATGAGGTGTAAATATGATAGTACTAGTAATAATAATATCAATAATAATCGTTTATTTGTACTTTATGGTTTATGCGGTATAAACGGTACGTGATCACAAAAGAAAGAAGAAGGGGACCCAAGTAGTAAAATACAATGACTAAAGTTTTCTTATGGTGTGGGGAAAGGGTAAGACAAAGACAAAACCCATCAAATATCAACAACTTTATGTCCTCATCATCCACTCTTTTAATTAAGAGTAAATTGCACAAAACGTCCTTTAAGTTTCACCAATCTTGCTGGTTCCAGCCTTAATGTTTAAAAGTTGCCAAAAACATCCTTTACGTTTATTTTTGTTGCCGGTTCAGTCCTTTGTCACTAACCAAGTTAATTATCTCAGTTTATTTCCCTCACATGCCTAACATGTGAGGGTATATTCGTCATTTTGTTTCCTCTTCTTATAAAACCCTCAAAAAACACATCACCTCCTCCACCGACACCACCTCCTCTGCCACCACCTCCACCTCCGACACCACCTCCTCTGCCACCACCTCCTCTGCCGAAACGAAGCCCTCCGAAACAACCCGAAACCGGAGGAACTAATAGCATAAACTTCAAATGACATTATCACAGAAATTGTGACCAAACCAACTAGTGAGTCATAAGTTCAGCGGCCATGAAGATTACGAAGATTAATCGCTCGTGACGCCATTGCCCTCAGATTACTAGAGGCTGTTGCCACAGAGCCTCTTCTTTGTTGCTCTCGCGGTTGTTCTTCAGGCCCTCCAAACGCTCCCATAAACTCCTCTCGCTGCAATCTCAGAGCCAAAGTAGCATCGTCATCTTGCACTGGTGGCGGCCTCCTCCTCCTCCTGCTCATGCTATTATCTCCAGCTTCTCTACTGTTCAGTAACACAACAGAAGCCGGACGGAAATTTTGGTGTCTCAAATTGTGGTTGTGGTTGTTACTGGTCCTCCGCCTCCGTTCCAAGCTTAGCTGTTCTCCTTCAGGACTATTTAACGCTTGAATTATGCTCCGGTATTGGTTCCTCCGCCTTGAAGGTGGGCTTAGGAGATCAACGGATTCCGAAGCGTTTGAAGCTCCAGCAGACACCTTTCTTGCCTCTATTTCTTGTGGAAACAAGAGCTGTATCGTGTTCCATAAAACTGTATTGACGGTACAAGATCTTCCATTGCTGAAACAAATCAACAAACCAAAGATTTACCATTAATTCATTATGAACATTTTAAAACGATTTAATCATCTACTGCATAAACAGGGTTTACAGTAGTACCTGATGAGCTGCCTGCATTTCGGTCAACGCTTACCACACTTATCAGCAGCAGATCTCAGACATTTCTTACAAAAACTACAAAATTTCAAAGTCCAATTAAAACCCTAACATAAATCGGGTCATCATCGCTCTCCTCTCCATCTTCTCTGTCCTCCTCCACCACCGACACCACCTCCTCTGCCACCACCTCCTCCACCGACACCACCTCCTCTGCCACCACCTCCACCTCCGACACCACCTCCTCTGCCACCACCTCCACCTTCGACAAAACCCCCAAAATCCCCAACACATCACCTCCTGCAAGAACAAAATCCCCAACACATCACCTCCACCTCCGTCTTTTCTGCTAGTGAGGTTATAAAACCCAAATAAAATCCCAGACCCATGTTCTTCTCTGCAAGAACAAAACCCACTTCTAACCAAACAACGTCTAAAGAATCACTTACAAACAACAATACATATACATACAAAAGAACGAGTGTTGAACAGAGTGGCGTGGAGCAGGGGGTGGCTTAGGCGGTCGAGTAGGAGGAGCAGGGCGGCGGCGGTCGAGCAAGCGGTGCCGGAAGTGGAGATGGTGGGGGAGGAGCCGCGTGGAACAGGGGGTGGCTGAGGCGGTCGAGTAGAAGGAGCAGGCGGTGGGGGTCTGGGATTTTATTTGGGTTTTATAACCTAACTAGCAGAAAGACGGTTTTACCCTCACA
Source organism: Scalesia atractyloides (assembly GCA_947069175.1). NCBI lineage: Eukaryota > Viridiplantae > Streptophyta > Magnoliopsida > Asterales > Asteraceae > Scalesia > Scalesia atractyloides. The sequence continues at coordinate 1,149,531 of CAMTDV010001632.1, forward strand.
TGCTATGCATGTGAGGCCATTTAACAAGGATTAATAACTAGGTTAGTGACAAAGGATGAAACCCGTAACAAAAATAAACGTAAAGGATGTTTTTGGCAACTTTTAAACATTAAGGCTGGAACCAGCAAGATTGGTGAAACTTAAAGGACGTTTTATGCAATTTACTCTTTAATTAATGTCTTGAAAACTCATTCAAACTAGAGTTAAATGCTTGGTTGGTCCCTGTGGTTTGTAAATCTTGCAAACTTAGTCCCAGTGGTTCACTAATTACACACTTGGTCCCAGTAGTTTCAAATTTTGCACTCGGGTGGTCCTTATCACTAACCTTTGTTAGATTTCTCAGTTAAGTATACGTAAAATGTCTATTATACCCCTCCTCTTCTTCATCCTTTCTATCTCTCTGAATAAAAAGCCCTACCACACACTTGCACCTCCTCTCCACTACCATTGCTGGTTCTTTTTATCCACAATCTGAAGCACAGACAGGTGCGGAAGGTGATCTTAAAGCGAATGGAACAAACTCTGCTGCATTTGAATTTGAACGTATTGTTTTTCCTGACGAGCTAAGCCTCTCAATGGCGGAAGACACGTTATTGGACAAGCTCATTCTTCTTTAACCTCAAAAAACTTCGAATCAACAATATCTAGCATAGAGATCGCTTTTACTCATCGTCGGCTCGCTCGCCGATCGAGGTTTTGACACTAATCATTAACGACACTAGAAATCGTTTGGGCTTCGCCTGGAAATTGTTTGGCTCATCGCGACACTAGAAATCATTTCGTCACCGGTTGCAGGTTGATCGGAGGTTTAGCATAGAGAAATAGGTTGACCGGAAAGGTGGGGGGTTTCTGATTGAAAATTGGTAGTTTTGGATGGAAGTATTAAAATGTTTTGTTGATTTATGCAAGAGAGCTGTATCACTATGAATTAATCACTGTTTCATATTGTTGATCTTGAAAATAAAGTCCAGCTGATAGTCATTCTCTAGACTCAAATGCAGCAGAGTTTGTTCAATTCACTGTTTCAACGGATGGCACTGAAGATGACTCAAATGCAGCAGAGTTTGTTCCATTCGCTTTAAGATCACCTTCCGCAGCTGTCGGTGCTTCAGATTGTGGATAAAAAGAACCAGCAATGGTAGTGGAGAGGAGGTGCAAGTGTGTGGTAGGGCTTTTTATTCAGAGAGATAGAAAGGATGAAGAAGACGAGGGGTATAATAGACATTTTATGTATACTTAACTGAGAAATCTAACAAAGGTTAGTGGTAAGGACCACCCGAGTGCAAAATTTGAAACTACTGGGACCAAGTGTGTAATTAGTGAACCACTGGGACAAAGTCTACAAGATTTGCAAACCATAGAGACCAACCAAGCATTTAACTCTCCAAACTATTAAATTTATTAAATAGAGAGACTTGCACTCATGCTCCTTTAGAATGTCTTCATTACGATTTTAGGTTTGAGAAGTTACATACTCGATGGTTTTAGTGTACAAAAATTGTATAATGTAATTTAAAAAATAAAGTTGTGTTACATTAGTCGAAACACATAAAAACGAATACAGATAGCGGTTTTGATAATATCGATACCGGTACAAATATTGTTCGGTCGGTTATGACTCGGGTCGTCACAGTATCGCTATTTCGAATATAAATTCAAGTATGTTGTTGTAATGCATTTAATTTATATTTACATTTCTTTTTAAATCTTATAAAACATTGAGATTGATAAATTATATATATACTAGCTTACAACCCCGTGTTATATACGAGCTGCATAAATTTAATTTTATATAATAAGCAATATAGTTATATCTTTAAAATACCTCGTACATTACACGAGTTAAATAAATATAATGTAATCGATTAACACATACGGTCATTAAGATATGTATTTGTTTTTTTATTTGTAACTATATTAGAAACATGTGTATTACATGTGATAGAACCAATAAAATATTAGATGATTATTAATAAGCGGAAAACATAAAATAAATAGTAAATTAATAAGAGAGATCCATGAAGTTTGTGATTTAATATAATTTTCTTATTTACATACCCTATTATATATTAAACAATAATAGTAGTAAAAAATAAATTAACTAAATCTATTTTTAATGGGAAAAAATTATATATTTGCCTGGTTCTACAAAGAAAAAGAAAAAAAATTCTATCTCTTACGGAAAAGAAGAAAATATAAATTATATTATTATTAATTCAAAATTTGATAAAAAAAAGTTATTATCCTTATCTAAATTATATTAAATTAAAATATTGTTTAATAGGAAAAAGAAATTAAAAAAATAAGATAAGGAGACTACAAAGATTGACACGTGTCAAAAAAGATTTTCATTTATTAGTATATAAAGATATTATATAGGTAGGGATATTAAGAGAAGTCTACCCTATTTGAGAAACTTGAGAAATATTCTGCACCACACATTTCCTTAAGCTTTTTGTAATATACACATATGTATATAGACAATTTTAAACTATACATATGTGTATATTACGAAAAGCTTAGTGAAAATGTGTGATTCAAAATGTTTCTTAAGTTTCTCAATTAGCCTAGTGCTTCGTACATGATCCTAACTATATATATATATATATATATATATATATATATATATATATATATATATATATAAGGGAATGATAAAACGAAAACCCACATGAGTTGAAAAAACTAAAAAAAACCTTTGTAAAAACCCATGTAACATTTTTATTTTTTTCTAAAAATTAGGAAATGTAACATACATATATTTGAACATTTTTATAAAAGAAACACAAAAAAAGCCAAGTAGTTTATTTTAAAAAATGTTAAAAATTTCACATTTAACATACAAATTTTGAACATTTAGAAAAACAAGTAGGCGCTTTTTACATTTTTTTAATAAAAATATTCAAGTACATTAATGTTACATTTCTCTATTTTTTTAGAAAAAAAAACTAAAAATGTTATATAGGGTTTTCTTAAATTTTCTCAACTCAAGTGGGTTTTCGTTTTATCTTTCACCTATATATATATATATATATATATATATATATATAGAGGTTCATGTGAGAAAATTTAAAAGTGAGAGAAGGACAAGAAAGATTATGAAGGTGACATGTGTCCCCTTTTATTTTTATAGTTTAAGTGTATAAGTGTAATTTAACTAATAAAATCTAATTATGGAATGAATATATGCAACCGATTTTTGACAGTTATTGTATGGATTTTCGAATTGGAAATAACACCCTAACTCATAAAAACAACACATCATGTATATTGAAGGCATACATCTTATAAAGAACATAAATATAACTCTCAAAAACACCCTAACTCATAAAAACATCACAACATGTATATTGATGGTATAAATCTTATAAAGAACAGAAATATAACAAAAATAACACTATAACTCATAAAAACACCATAGCAATTATATTGAAGTCACACATCTTATAAAGAACACCCTAACATTGAATATAACAGAAATAACATCCTAATATAAAACCAGTCAACACTTTAATCAGAATCAAAACAGAAGTAACACCCTAAATATATAAAAACAGAAATAATTCTACATAAGTATATCAATATGGTACTCATATTAAAGATAAAAAAAACACTCGTTATAATGGTGTAATTTTTTTTTAAAAAAGAGTTACGTATAAAAAGTTATTGATGTTTAAAAAAGAAGGGAGAAACTTTGCATTTTTATTAATGTTAGTTTCTTAATTTAAAAATATTAAATTTATCTTTATACCCTTAATCTAGAAAATTAGTTAGTTAATAGTTAATATTATTTACAGAATTGCCACTATGATCTCAATCATTAGATATAATCTAATGGTTTAGATTATTTCTTATCATTCTCACACTTTTAAATTTTCTGACAATAACCTTACCCTATATATATATATATATATATATATATATATATATGTATATATATATATAAGTTTATATTAAAATGTAGATAGAAATAAAGAAAATACAACAGTGTGCTTAAAGATATAAAACAACATATATTAAAAGTTAGACCAGAAAAACAAATTCAATGTTAATCAAAGAGCTTAAAAAATCAACGGGTCATATCATATTGTGCATGTAAAAAGTATTTTAAGGGTAAAATTACATTAAAACCAAAATAATTTCCTTATATTAATTTATAAATAATTTATAAATTTACTTTGTTTAATTTTACTGTTATTTTTTTACAAGTTAAAAATGTACAAGTAGGTTTAATTTACAAGTTGGTGAAGCATATTTGGGCCATCAAACACAAACCCAAACTCTTTCACGCCAAAGCCGAAAACATTTCTTGCATGTTATTTGTTTGTTTGTATTTTGTTATTATTTATTACTTAATGTTATAAAAGTATTAATAGTTATTTTAATGTTTTAGATATAACATGTTTTAAAGTATAACTTTTCTTTGTTTTCGTTTTTAATCATTTAAAAAAATAGTTACACAACTTTATCTACGAGTACACATAGTTCAAGCGTTTCTTTGTTTGATATATTATCATATTTTATACATACTAATTTTTTAAGTATAGGCAATTAAATTTTAACGTGTTACGTTCAGATTATTCATATAATTTACCTAAAATATGTATGCTATTATGGATCCGCAGCAACGTTCGGGTCCTCAAAAACTAGTATATTTTAAATGATAAATTCAGATATTTTTTTAATACTTCTAAAGCTACATATTTATCTAATATGAAATTAAAATCTTCACTACTTAAAAAGCAACATCACTATTTGCACTCCTTGACACCACTAGGCTATAAACCAATTACCAAATAGTACATAACTTGCAAATTAATAATTTCTATGTCGTAAGATTATTTGCTATGGAGCAAAAGGAGGGGTGTGGAACACCGTCCTTGGGGTGAAAACTTGAAAAGAGGGTTGTCGATTTGGTTGTGACTGTGGGTAGCCCATGGGTGTTGCCCTTGTTTAAAGCCTCGTCTTACTTTTTCAACCAATAAAAAGCTTCCATTTCACGCTGTTAATTTTAAAATCACTTTATTTCATTATTTAATTTAAGTTCACTCACACAACCATAATTTATATTACAATAATACATCGTTAATAAGTGTGGAAACCCCACTAGCTACATGTCGTGCTTTTGTTTCACATTTCAGATAACCATAACACATAGACTAGGATATACGTTGGTATATGATATGGTAGAGCTGAGTAACTGGCTATTACTTAATTTTGTGAAATTTAAATGGTGAGATTTTTGTTAATTAGTATTCTTGACTCTAGGGGCGGACCTAGATCGATAGAACGCTCCGACGGTAGTGTAAATTTGAAAAAAAATAACGTTTTTCGATTTCGTTACCTATATTCATTGAAACGTTATCCCTATACGCATTTTCTAGATCCACAACTGCTTGACCCCTAATAAGTCAATTCAAGGGTCCAGCTTGTTTTTCCTCGCAGTGTCGTCATCAAAACAGTTTTGTTTCTTTTTTAAATGGGTGGATATTTGAAAAAAAAAGAGTATCAATTAATTAATTAATTCCAAAATGGTGTCAACTCTCACATATTTTAAAAGCTCGCATCGGTAGTTTATTAATAACATAAGAACACCGTTACATATTCCAAAATATGAAGTTTAGATGTAAGATGATTCACATAATTACATCTTTGTGGACATCGGAAGAATCTATTCAAGCCAAAAGATGACCTTTTTTTTTTTCTATTTTTATAATTTACACAACCTCATTCTTACTTCATTATAAATTAAACTTGACGCGTTCAACTTTCTTTAACTTAGTTTATTTGAATATTTTATATAAAATAAAATACTATTTCGTTAATTTTCTATAGTTACATATATAATGATATCGTGTGTGTATATATATTATATTTAGAAAAAAACTTATGTGTGTAAATAATATAGACATTTCGTCTATTGAGTCTATATACACTTGGCATATGAAGATTGGTCTTGAGCATTTATCGATTTGATCTTGAATAGCTTACGAACGGTTCATATCATTGTTACACCCCTACTTTCTCTGGATGTCCTACATGTATAGTTTTGAACCGGATTTTGCACAACTTAACATCTCTAATATTTTTGTAATTATATTGAGAGATTGGGATGGTAGATGGAACGTAGATGGTTCCCATCCCATAGATGCTTTGCACGTATAATTTGTACCCTTCAGTTACTTGTATCATACATTTCAAACTTCTATATTTTGAGTATACTATAACATTATCCGTTTACAAATCACCTCTTAACTCCTCTTCTTTCATGTACGCTTTAGTTACTTGTATCATATATTTCAAACTTTTATATTTTGTGAATACTATAACATTATACGTTTACAAATCACCTCTTAACTCCTCTTCTTTCATGTACGCTTTAGTTACTTGTATCATACATTTCAAACTTTTATATTTTGTGAATGCTATAACATTACCTGTTTACAAATCATCTCTTAACTCTCATTCTTTCATGTACGCTTCAGTTACTTGTATCATACATTTTAAACTTTATATTTTGTGGAACACTATAACATTATCCGTTTACTCCCCTTTTTCGTTATCTTGTTAAGGTTATAATTGATATGTATAATATAAACACCATCTCTATGCCATACAGCTACCCCATGTGGAATATCAATCATTTGTAGATGGACCTACAAGTTTCTTCCTTTTACTCCAACATTTGATACCAAATGAAACTCATAAAAGTTGCAAGGGTATGTAATGATATTTAAAGAAAACCCAAGGGTATGTAGATATTTAATTCATCATGTCACATCTTTTGGAAAGGTATTGTCCATGTATTTATTTCCGTAGGCCCCAATGGACTTGTCTAGCTACTATGATGAAAAAAAGCTCAAACTACATCAACCATCATAGCCTTTTATTTCTATATTATATAAAAACTATTTCAGGGAATAGTATCATATAGCAGGTATTTTCCTGTTGGTCTAACAATTTACACTTTTATTTTTTTTTTAAAATTACGTTTTTTTCTCACTTTAAACTTACATTTTTCTCATAGTTTAAAATAAAATTATGTTTTTTTTTCTGTTACAAATTATGATTTTTCCATCGGTTCAAATTACAATTTTATCCCTAGATTAAAGTTACAACTTTGCCCCCAGTTCAAAAAAATTTATGATTTTGCTCCAGGCTTAAAATTACGATTTTGCATTTTGCCCCGTTTCAAAAATTATTATTTCGCCTTCAGATCAAAATTATGTTTCCAGTTCAAAATAAATTATGCTTTTGCCCCAACTCAAAATTACGATTTTGCCATCAGTTCAATTTTGTATTCCCCAATCCAAATTAAAATTATAGTTTTACCCCAGCTTAAAATTACGATTTTGCCCTTAGTTCAAATTTATATTACGATTGTCTCTGGTTCAAATTTACAGTATGACCATAACTTTAACTTTTAGCAAATTACAATTTTACCCCAGTCAACAAATACAACTTTGCCCTCAGTTTAAATTAGAGTATTGCCATCGTTTTAGTTTTTTTTAGCAAAACTATAAAAGTGTTTTTTTAATTGGTTGATTCGATTTAATTTTTTTATGTCAAGGAGCTCCCTAACACTCGCTTATTAGTCCTGACAAATTACACATTTGCCCTAAGCTCAAAATTACGATATTATCATCGTTTTATTTTTTCTAGCAAAACTATAATAGTGTTTTTTAATTGATTGAGAATTATTTGACCATCGCCCACAACAAGGACGAGTCATCTAATTTGACATCAAAATCCACTCCTACCATAAGATTTTGTTTCAATTTTTAATTTCCAATACCTAATTGCTATACGTAGGTGCAAAATGTATGGGGTGGGGTAGGCTAGGGTTAGTACCAAAAAAGTTATGCTAAGTACAGATTAATAACAAGATTATCTTAAACTATTAAAGCACTAGTCATTAGGGGTGTGAATTTCTGACACGACCCGGGAATCCAACATGAACCTAATACGAAATTCGCGGGTTTAGGTTTCGTCTAAACAGGTTCGGGTCAGTTTCGGGTTGAACACGCGAACCCGTTTAGGTTTACGGGTCAGGTTCGGGTCAACCTGGTCTGGTTGGCGGGTTGACCCGTTTAACACATTTATACTATATTATATTTTTTTACAATATATTTTATCTCATAAATTAAATGGGGCGTGTATTTTATGCCATGATTATAACTTAAAAGGAGAAATTAACATAGCTTTTATAATTTAAATATGATATTATTATTACATTTGTGTGTTTTTAAGTAATTTTTAATTTTAATAATTAGTTTTAGAAAAAAAATTAAAAAATTCGGGTTTAAACGGGTCGTGTTCGGGTCAACCCACAAAACTTCGGGTCGTGTTCGGGTTCATATATATGATGGTCGGGTTGAACCCGCCAACCCACGAACACGACTCGTTTAGCACCCCTATTAGTCATTGTCTAAAAGGACATGGTACACATGGGTTGCCAATTTAAAGGTTATATACCTAAATCATGTATGATATGATGTATCATTTAACTCATACCATATGGTTTCAACCATTTGGAATCAACAGTATTACTAATTTTTGTTACCTAATTGGCTAATTGCCATTGCAATAATAAATGCATATATCTTAAAATGGCAAAACACTTTATTTAAACTCTCTTGAGCTAATAAAACATCAAATAAAAAATATATAGAGGAAAGAAAGAAATCTATAATGTTAATGGAAATAACTCAATTAAATTGTTGTTGAAGATTAAGGCTATATCACTTGAAAAAAACATCAAATACAAATAAGTTTATCCTACAATACGTACGAATATGGTGACAAAGTAAAAAAAAACACGGTGACATTTTCGTAATAATTTATTCGTAGAGTAACTATTTTATTCGTAGGGTAATTGTCTTAATGAACTAGTAGACTAATTATTATCCACTTGTAGAGTATTTTTTGAATGTTATGTTACTTGATGCACTTGTAGAGTAAATATGTCTGTTATTCTTTTTTTTATGAACTGGTAGGGCAATTATGATGCACTTGTAAAGTAATAATGATGAACTGGTAGGGTAATTATGATACACGTGTAAAATAATTTTGAATTGTATGCTGTTTGATGAACTTTGTAGAGTAATTGTGTATGATATGTTATTTTGATAAACTAGTAGAGTATTACGATGCACTTGTAGAGTAATTTTAAATTAATAGTTGTTTGATGCACTTATAGAGTAATTCTGAATGACTAATAGTGTATTAGTGATGAACTGGTAGAGTAATTATAATGCACTTGTAAAGTAATTTTGAATTGTATGTTGTTTGATAAACTTATAGAGTAATTGTGTATGCTATGTTATTTTGATGAACTAGTAGAGTAATTATGATACACCTGTAGAGTAATTTTGAATTTTATGTTGTTTGATGCACTTGTAGCCTGTAGAGTAATTTTGATAATTACTCTACGAATAAATGCACTTATAGAATAATTTTGATAATTACGAAAATGCCACCGTGTTTTTCTTATCTTTCCACTCTATTCGCACGTTTTGTTCGATAAGTTTATTTGTACAAGATCTTTACTTTATATCACTTATGTTATTCTTTTTATCTTACTTTATTTATATAACAAATATTATTCCACATAATTATATATAATCTAAGCAATCATCATAGCTCATGGTCCAAATTAACTTGGTATAACAAACATGTGTGACACTATAGCTTGTAATCTTGTATTAAGTTAATATGCACTATAAAACACATTAGGAGTTGATGATTTGGTGATTTAGTTGAATTACTTGTTACATACAAGTGATTTTTGGTTGGCCAAAAAAATAGGATATTAATGGTAGGAGAGACTTTATTATTGGTTTTATATTAAAAAAATATTCACAATTGTTGATTGTACTGCATATTCTTCTGTATGACGTCTCAAGTTTTTTGTTTTAAGCATGACAAAAAATATCTAGTATAAAAAGAACAACATGGCACACATTCTCTTATTATATAAGTAACCAATATCATTAATTAAAACACTATTAAATAAAATTGAAAATTGGGATAATTTTAGGATACTCATTGGTTTGAAGTGGATTTGTTTAACAAGTCCATGGTTATAGAATTAGCAACAACTCGTCTACTTTATTAAGTAGATGATCAACTCATTTGGGTTTTATGATAAACTATAAAACAACAATTTTGTCAACTACTCGTGGTTTCAAGGCTAGTAACACGATATTGCTTAAGACAATTTTGCTCACAATGTTAAATCAAATATTGTTCAAATTCATGACGACCCGCTTTCCATGATAAAAGAAGCACACATGTAAAATCTCTTGTCAACATTGCACTTCATGGTCATAAGTCGATTGAACTACTGAGTTATTAAGGATTTCAAGTACCTAAAGAATCGTGTTCAGATTCTAGCATGAATGTTAAGCAATCTAGTATACATGAGAATAGAAAAAGAATTATAACTAAATTGGTTATTCGTGGCATTACGGCAACCAAAGGGCTTGGATGTGCGTAGACAAATGTGAGAGGATGCTTGAATTTGAAGTGTATTTCACCAATGAATAGGTCAATGTATACATAGGCTATCTAGTGATGAGCCATATATTTTCAAACCATCCTGACCTTTCGTTAGTAACCACAACCGAATGGCCTTTCGAACCACACGAACAATGCAAGCCTTCGCAAGTAACTACCATTCAAGCCATCCTGATACGCCACAAGGTCACATGGACTGCCACACAAACCAATGACTCTTTGGAACCTCCAAGCATGTACATAATCCAAAATGGTAAATGTAGCTCGTGGCGATTTGAGTGTGCGAAGTGTGTCGTCACAACAACAAATTATCACCTGTCACAGACTCACAACACATGTGATTGCGTGTAATGGTTGGGTCCTAACATATTATAACAATAAGGTTTCCACTTAAAAACCATTAAATTTTGACTTAAAAATTCCATTATAGTTTCATCTTGTTCCTATGTAGGACACCACCCAAACTATTGTATCTCTTTTCCCAAATTAAGTGAAAATATATATATATATTTATTTTTGTTTGTTTAAAAATATTCCCAACAACCTTCCCATTAATATTTCAACTACAAACTAATGATTCTTCGAGTGTTTGTATATCCTAATAATCACAAACTCTGGATCCAGGATTTATTTTAGTGGAGGACAAAATCGGACAAAATGAGCCAAAGGAGATAATTCATTAATGTTAAACTATCTTTATTATACTTTTGATCAAAGAATATCCAAACGTCCATGAACATGTGTTATAATGTAACGAAAAGTTTTCGATTCGTATAAAAAGTGATTATAGTTATACGCTTCATAAAATCAAGAAGCATAAGGCAACTATCATGACTACAAAGTAAGATGATTCATTGATTCGGAGATAGACATGATTAACATGTAATCTTTTTTTTTTATCAGAAAACAGATTAGTCTATGACAAATTTGAAATAACTAACAAGCAACATAACAACACAAGTAACCATGTAAAACCTTGAAATTGGAAAAAATGATACAGTGAAGAGATTTCACCAAAGAAAGTGAAAGAGGAAAAGCTAAGGAAAGCTTAGTTTCATATCATATAAAACTAACCGAAATTACTGGCGGAGCTTGACCAAAAGTTTCCGCGGGGGCGAAAAATTATGTGACCCAATTTTTTTTTCCTATCGCTATGTTTCGGGTTATATGTTCGGGTCGGCTATTTGATTCGGGTCAGGCCAAACAATAATAACTTCAAATAAAACTAAATAATATTCATCCATTTAAAAGACCCGTTCGTACACAAAAAAAAACTAAATTTGAACCCTCAAGTTTCATTTATATAAAAACTAGTTTAAGATTTTCTATAAACTCACTTCAAGTCTAAATATAATTACAAAAAATTACTAATAGCCCCATGTATAAATTTTTTGGACATTAAACTTGGTAGGGTAAGGAACTTTTAAGCAAAATAATTGACGGAGGCAGAACTATATAATTTTAAAATTTTCAGACAAAAAATCAGAAAAAAAATACTACTAACCGAAACATTGACGAGAATGGATACACACCCTTACCCCTTAAAAGCTCCCCCCTTGACTGAAATCTTTTTAACTTGCTTAGACATGCCCACCAAATAAATTCTCAAAATATAGAACTTTTAACAAACTTATTATTTGCAAAACTTTAATATAATATTTTCAAGAAAGGGAGAAAAAAGAAATCATATTAATTAAAAATTTAGAAGAAAAGTTCATTGGTGTACTAGCAAGACCAAAGTTACTTCTCTCTATAAGGCCCCAAGTAAGTTATTAACGATCTAGAAGCGTTCACTAGAAGATTTTTGTGGGGTGGAACGGGCAAGTCGAAGAAAATGCATTGGTTGCGTGGGAAAGAGTTACTATCTCAAAAGACGAAGGAGGACTCGGTCTTAGCAGTCTAAATCATATCAATATTGCGCTTCTATCCAAATGGGGGTGGCGTTATAAAACGAAAACGAATAATCTTTGGAAAAAAGTGGTGGAAGCGTTGCACTCTAGTGGGAGAAATTGGGAGTTTCTTCCGGTGAATAAGTCATTAACTGGGGTTGTGAGCAATATTGTTAAAACTCTCGCTAAAACCAAGATTGAAGAAACACCCCTTAGAGGTTACTTCAGAGGAAAAGTGGGTAATGGGTGTGAAATATCTTTTTGGTTGGATCCTTGGTTAGACGCTAAACCTCTTAAAGATATCTTCCCCAATCTCTTTAAACTTGAATCCGAAAAAAAACGGTAATATCGCTAGTAGGCTGAAAAGGAATGAAGAGGGAGAGGTGGAAGCTATATGGGAATGGAAGAGAGGAACGATTATGTTCCTAGAAATATCCAACCTAAACTTCCTTCTTCTTAGGTGGGTTCGGTTAGGCTGTGTGAGGCCTAAGACAAGTGGAGGTGGGAAGGTGATGAAAATGGAGAGTTCTCGGTTGGTTATGTTAGGAGTATGCTTAGAAGAGGGATTGATCATAGCTCGAATTACGTTATGAAGTGGTGTAATTGGGTCCCAGCTGAATGCAAAGTTTTTGCTTGGAGAGCTGAAGTGGGGAAGATTCCTACGGGTGTTGCTCTCAGAAATAGGAATATTCAAGTGGAAGATATCACGTGTGTAACATTCGTCGAAAAACGGGTTTCCAAACCCGCTTCGTTTATTAATCAAATACTCAGTTATAAATTTCGTTGCGCATTTATTGCTCGGATAAATTTTAAACAATACATAAATAATATATATATGAATTTTAAACCAAAATTATTAAATAACAAAAAAATCGTGAATTAAAAAAATAATGGAGACGCCGGGTTTCGAACCTGGGTCACCCACAAACCCAAACACACAACACACCGCTCCGCCACACACTGTCTTTGTGATAAACACTAAAACAAATAACACATATAATAAAACTGAAAGTCAAATCCGGTAATCAACGCGCCAGAACTCGCAATCACCGGAAAATCCGGCAATCCGCGATTTTGGCCAAATTTCTTTTGACTGAACCGCACAAATTGATGTCGACGTCGGTTATAACCGTTGCCGGCAATCAATTTCAGTCATAACCGACGGAAATCTTCAATCGCGAACCTTGACTCAATTCAAACCCAATTCAGCCTGTTTCCACTATAAATACCCACTTGAACACTCTGGAAATCCTTTCGCTCAGAACCACGATCGTTTCCGAAGCTTTATTCATCCAAAACACGTCGCCGGAGATATTTTGCATTAGCCGGACTTTCACCGGAAAACCGAGGCTTACTTCAAATCGGTAAAATTCTCGACTCTTTTGTTTGTAATCCATTATTCGGCATGTCTTAACTTTAATCATTCAACCAGAATCTGTCTCAGACTACGCCGCCGGAAAAACCCACACTCACCGGAATATCACTGAAATCCGAAGTCTCACTGTCGATCGGTATAATCATCTAAACCCTCTTGATATCTCTTGTTTAGTAACTTAATTGCACAACACAATGATCAAAACTGTTAATCAATTCACTCAGCCGGAGGTCACCAATCAGAGCCGACGACTCTTGCCGGAAATCTGAGAAAACATTCTGTTTTGGTACATTTTATTCCGTAATCTTCTTTATCTATTTCATTCCAACCAATTATAAGTTTTGATGACCGATTTAAACAGAACAGTCGGACTTCACTGTTCTGTGTTTTTGTAAACGAAGAAGATGGAGTCGAGTATAGGTATAAATATAATTAAAACTGGATATTCGAACGGGTTAGACACACAGTCCAGCGGTGGACTGTGTGCACAAACAATACACACGTCCCGGGTTCGAATCGCACACGTTACCGATTTTCAGAAATAAAACCAACATTTTTAAAACTTAATCAGATCAAGTCACAGAATGTTTATAAGAGTAATATAATCCATAAGTTAAACAGATTAGACACACAGCCCAACTGGTTGGGCTGTGCGCACTCGAACCGAAGGACCCGAGTTCGACTCCGAGTCCCTGCAACCGGTTCGGCCATATAAATCATTTTTAATAAAAACCAAATAAGGTTAAAGTTAATTAGTATTTATATATAATTAAAACAGAGAATATTTCAGGTTAGACACGTAGCTCAGTTGGTAGAGCTGCGTGCACGTATACGAGAGTTCCCGAGTTCGAACCTCACTCAGCGCATAGAAAACACAGTCTGATCGGTCAGACCCGGTCAACGGTCAAAAGTCAATTTTTTTATTTTATTTATTTCTTTTTGGTTATTTATTTAATTAGAAAAATTTTTAAAGATACTTTAAAATAAGATTATTAGGGTTAGAAAACTTCCTTAAACTCACAAAAATAATTCTAAAAAAAATCCCATTTAAGAACACTAATTAAAAATATTAATCTCAACCAAAATTTATTTATTTATCAAATCATTTTGTTATTATCTAGGTTAGTTCTTCCCTCGTCAATCGAATCATAAATTCGTGTGCCTTCATCATCATCAAAGAACGTACCCATTGTGAGTGAATCTCTATCAATTCCCCGTTTTAATCATGTTTTGGGGTGTATCATATGTCGTTTAATTATTTATTATATTTAAACACTTGTGCATACATCATATCCGTGATCAAATGTGTATCAAATGTGTATCAATTGTTGTGTGGATTATATGTAGTTTGGATTCATCATTTTCAGTGCACGCATTTCATTAGGCCCATCAGTTCCCCGTGGGAGACGGGTTGAGCATCAGGTGCCTCATAAGATCGGCTCCGTTTGATTGAGCCTTAATCTCACATTCATCATCATTCATATCATATACTCATTCAAAGTGGTTTGTGTTTGTTTACTTATATATGTTTGCTCACATGTGATTATTGCACAAATTTTCCATATTAAATAAAACAAGAAATTAATAGCAATGTTTTATCAAGGTTCACTCGCCAACTTTTGTTGACCCAAAATATCCCCCGTTTTACACATGATACAGGTGATCCAGCTGAGGCAAGAAACA
The DNA here is from genome assembly GCA_947069175.1 of Scalesia atractyloides. Taxonomy (NCBI): domain Eukaryota; kingdom Viridiplantae; phylum Streptophyta; class Magnoliopsida; order Asterales; family Asteraceae; genus Scalesia; species Scalesia atractyloides. The sequence continues at coordinate 1,164,996 of CAMTDV010001632.1, forward strand.
CATAGGAAGGCCTAGAAGAATAAACCAGTTTAAGCTTTGGATTATTTACATAGTTTCATTTCCTTGTAATTGTATGAATTTTGATTTGGATATTTAAGTTGTAATTTGAATTTAATTAATATGAAACATTTTAGTAAACATCATGAGCTTTGGTGATAACCCAATTATGCCCCGACTCTTATTCCGTTGCGGGTCGGGGTGTGACAGATTGGTATCATAGCCATGACGATAGGGATATAGGATAGGTTATTAGACCCTTAGAGCCTATACTATAGTTGATTAAAATTTTAAATTGCTTATGCGTTACATACAAAATTCATGATGTTTATATGCTTTATGTTTATTGTTACACTCAATGTTATGCAAGCATGCTCACAAATCATAATATTATACAATGCTCATCATGAATCATATCCTCATAACATATCATATCCATGAGAGCACACACCTCACGATTTCCATGATTTTTGTAATGATTTTTGTATTTTCAAATCACATCAAAGTGAGTTCTCATGACGGGCATTTAGTAACTGCAAGGGTACGAGTACCGGTAGTCGGAACGTCCTGTCTAGGCTTGGGCATTCGTATAAATCCAAAATAAAGGACCAGTTTGCCTACCTGGGGACTAACGATGAGAGTACGAAGGACCTATTAGGCCAAAGCATGCTATACCAACAGTCGTGTGAGCTAACCCCACTTTGAATTGTCATTGTGTCTACACCTGGACACCCTCCTACCATACATCTCGCAATCATATTTTACGGTTTTCATTCGGGTGATGCGAGTGTTAATCCGCCAACACCAATGTAAATCCTACCAAGCCCAATAGTCATGGGGGCCCACATGACTACACAGGCGATGGTATGGGGGACATTGGAGGCCCAAACATGAGCAAACCCAAGACATCCTATGGATGTAGTTGCATTATTGTTAGTTATGTTATTTTTATTCTTTTAACGACACATGACACCTAGAAACTTCTTAAACTCACAATCTTCCTATGTATGTTCCTGTAGATGTCGGCTAGGCAACTACGTGGAGGTTGAAAGTCAGGAAGATCCAATGAACGCTTGGCCACACAAATTGCTAAACAAATGGATGCAGTGCTTCCTGACATCGTAATTCAAGTTCAACAAGCTCTCACCGCAAATCCCATCAACCCTCCCAATCAAGAAGACCAGAGCGTCGCCAACCTTCCCTCCAAAAAGTGCTCCTACAAACACTTCAAATCTTGCGATCCCCCAAAGTATGAAGGGACCGAAGGTGTTACTGCTCTCCTTCACTGGTTTGAATAAATGGAGAACAGTTTCCTCAATTGTGATTGTCCCGAGGATCGCAAGGTACGTTATGCAACTGGAAGACTGTTTGGGGTAGCCCTTACCTGGTGGAACATGGAAAAGGGTAAACGAGGAGTTGAAGAGGCCTTAACATGGGAAGAGTTAAGGGAACTCATGACCAGACGCTTCTGTCCAAGAAGCGAAATCAAAAAGTTGGAAGATGAATTCCACGCGCTAAAACAAAAGGAAGGATATCACACTTCCTATAACAAGAGATTTCTCGAACTAAACCAGATGATCCCTAATCTGTTCACCCCCGTGTACCGCTTGGTTGAACATTACATTCGAGGTCTTTCCTCGAAAATTCAAGACTCAGTTTTAAGCACCTCGCCTGCAACACTTGAAGCCGCGATGGAGTTAGCTACAGAACTCACTGAAAATCGCATTCGAAACGGCAAGTTCAAAGATGAAAAGAAGAAAGCACCCATAGAGACCTCAACTACAAACCACTCAGTCTCCTCTTCAAAGTTTGCTGGTAAGAGGAAACGAAACAGCAAAAATTTTGCTGTCACTCAAACCAACCCTCCTATCACCGCTGCACCAATCACCCAAATTGCTCCCTCAGCTGCACCATTTAAAAAGCCATACACCGGCCCATACCCAAAATGCAACCGTTGTCAATACCATCACCCTCCCGAAACTCTTTGCCAACATTGCACCAGCTGTGGCCGTGCGGGTCACACCATTCAAACTTGTCGCATTCTTCAACGAACGAACCGCAATCAACCCCCAACCCAAACCCACCATCAGATAGTGGGTCAAGCCCAACAACCCTTACTTCTACCATCTGCACAACACATAGCCCAATCCTACTACCAACCCAACTACCCCATGATGCAACCCATGCGAGCTTGTTACAACTGTGGAGACCCAAACCACTTCAGGAACACTTGTCCACGCTTGGTGAACATCATCCATGCCCAAGCTCAAGCGAACCCAGTAAACCAAGCCAACCAAGCTCCTCCACCTGCCAGAGGAAGAGCTTTTAACATCAATGCCAACCAAGCTAGGGCTGACAACAACGTGGTCAACGGTACGTTTCTCATCAATGGTAGTTATGCATCCATATTATTCGATACTGGTGCGGATAAGAGTTTTGTGCCCTTAGAATTTGAACCTATCCTCAACCAAACTCGTGTTAATCTCATGGAATCTCTAACGGTGGAAGTTGCTGACGAAAAACCCGTATCATTAAATTCTGTTATACGCGATTGTACCCTCACTCTAAACGATCACGATTTTCCAGTTGACCTCATTCCTATGAAGTTGGGAAGTTTCGATGTTATAATCGGTATGGATTGGCTCAGCCAGCATCACGCTGAAGTAGTGTGCCGCGAAAAGTTTATTCGCATTCCTCTTGCAGACGGTCAGACTCTACGTATTTTTGGAGAAACCCCTTCGAAATGACTCAAACTAATGTCCTGCCTTCAAGCTCGAAGATATCTCCACAAGAACTATGTCGCATTCCTAAATCACGTCGTCAAAAAGGGGAACAAGGAAAGGAAACTCGAAGATATCCCAGTTGTGAAAGAATTTCCACAAGTCTTTCTCGACGACATTTCAGGACTCCCTCCTGTGAGAGAAGTCGAATTCCGCTTCGATCTTGTACCTGGCGCTACACCAGTCGCAAAATCTCCTTATAGGTTAGCCCCATCCGAAATGCAAGAGCTGGCCAGTCAACTGCGGGAACTGAATGACAAAGGATTCATACGTCCTAGCTCCTCGCCTTGGGGTGCACCTGTTCTATTTGTGAAGAAGAAAGATGGAACGTTTCGCATGTGCATTGATTATAGAGAACTCAACAAGTTAACGGTTAAGAATCGCTATCCACTACCTCGCATTGATGACCTCTTAGACCAACTTCAAGGTGCCACCTGTTTCTCAAAAATCGATCTTCGTTCTGGTTATCATCAGCTCAGAGTACATGAAGAAGACGTCCCAAAGACCGCCTTCCGGACTCGTTATGGTCATTACGAATTCATGATCATGCCATTCTAACCAACACCCCGCCGTATTCATGGATCTAATGAATAGGGTATGCAAACCCTACCTCGACCGTTTCGTCATAGTCTTCATCGACGATATCCTTATCTACTCCAAGTCTAAATCCGATCATGAACGACACCTTCGACTCATCCTTACACTCTTAAGGACTGAAAAGCTCTACGCTAAGTTCTCAAAATGCGAATTCTGGTTAGGAGAAGTACAATTCTTTGGACATGTCGTCAATGACAAGGGAATACATGTCGATCCTTCAAAAATCAAGGCAGTGCAAGAGTGGCAAGCGCCACGTACCCCTACCGAAGTAAGGTCATTTCTTGGTTTGGCGGGTTACTATCGGCGCTTCATTGCCAATTTTTCTCATATTGTTGTACCACTCACGGCTTTGACTCATAAAGGAAAACCCTTCATATGGGGACCTAAACAGGAAGAAGCCTTTCAAACTCTAAAGCAAAAACTTTGTGACGCACCTATCCTCACACTCCCTGAAGGTTGCAATGACTTTGTAGTATATTGCGACGCATCAGGGCAAGGACTAGGCTGTGTATTGATGCAAAGAGGAAAAGTGATAGCCTATGCTTCTAGGCAACTCAAGGTTCATGATAAGAATTACACCACCCACGACCTGGAACTTGGAGCTGTTGTGTTCGCTCTCAAGATATGGAGACATTACCTCTACGGCACCAAGTGTGAAATATACACTGACCACAAAAGTCTCCAACATATCTTCAACCAAAAGGAGTTGAATATGAGGCAACGAAGATGGGTCGAACTTCTCAACGACTACGACTGTGAAATTCGGTATCATCTTGGCAAGGCAAACGTGGTGGCCGATGCGCTCAGTCGAAAAGGTTATGCGAACTCCATTCGTCTTCTCTGTTCGCAAATCATAACCGACATCAAAGATCGAATCCGAGCAGCTCAACATGTTTCTGTAACAGAAAATGACGTACGCGATGAGCTGTCATGTGGAGCTGAACTCAAAATCGAAACCAAATCCGACGGTATTCTATACTATTTAAATCGCATATGGATTCCCGATCGTGATAACCTTCGTTATTTCCTCATGAATGAGGCGCACAAAACACGATACTCTGTACACCCAGGAGCCGACAAGATGTATCAAGACCTACGATACACCTACTGGTGGCCTGGCATGAAAAAGGATATCGCTGTTTTTGTTACCAAGTGCCTTACCTGTTCCAAAGTAAAAGCTGAACATCAAAGACCTTCAGGACTTCTAGTCCAGCCCGAAATACCTGTATGGAAGTGGGAAAACATAACCATGGATTTCATTACCGGGTTACCTCGCACCTCCAGTGGGTATGACACTATATGGGTAATAATCGATCGTCTTACAAAGTCATCTCATTTCATTCCGATTCGCGAGGACTTCAAGAACGAGAAGTTAGCTCGTATCTACATCAGCGAGATCGTAAGCCGTCATGGTGTACCTTTAAGCATCATTTCAGACCGTGATGGTCGTTTCACCTCACGAACATGGCGAGCCGTACAAACCGCCTTGGGTACACGATTAGACCTCAGTACCGCTTTTCATCCTCAAACTGATGGACAATCTGAACGCACCATCCAAACTCTTGAAGACATGCTTCGAGCATGTGTCATAGACTTCAAAGGGAATTGGGACGCTCATCTACCATTAGTTGAATTTTCGTACAACAATAGCTATCATTCAAGTATCAGCATGGCTCCTTTCGAAGCTTTATATGGTCGTAAGTGCCGATCTCCAGTATGTTGGCACGAAATTAGGGAATCACAAATCACCGGTCCAGAGTTAATTCAAGAAACAACCGACAAGGTTATTCAAATTCGAAACAATCTTCTAGTGGCTCAAAGTCGTCAAAAGAGTTATGCAGACAAACGACGAAAGCCCTTGGAGTTTTACATTGGGGATCAAGTACTTTTAAAAGTATCACCGTGGAAGGGAGTGGTTCGTTTTGGCTAGAAGGGCAAGCTAGCACCACGCTACATAGGACCTTTCAAGATACTCGAAAGAGTAGGTCCTGTAGCATACAAGCTTGACCTACCAGAAGAGCTCAACAAAATTCACCCCACATTCCACCTATCAAACTTGAAGAAGTGCCTCGCTGATGAAAACCTCCATATTCCTCTAGAAGACATTCAGATCGATGAATCTATGCACTTCATTGAAAGAACAGTAGAAATCATGGACTTCGGAGAGAAGCGTTTAAGACGAAGTCGTATTCCAATTGTCAGGGTACGTTGGGAGTCAAAACGAGGACCTGAGTTTACTTGGGAACGTGAAGACTCAATGCGCGAAAAATACCCGCATCTTTTTCCTGTTACCACTACTACTTAAATTTCGGGACGAAATTTCTAAAAGTAGGGGATACTGTAACATTCGTCGAAAAACGGGTTTCCAAACCCGCTTCGTTTATTAATCAAATACTCAGTTATAAATTTCGTTGCGCATTTATTGCTCGGATAAATTTTAAACAATACATAAATAATATATATATATGAATTTTAAACCAAAATCATTAAATAACAAAAAAATCGTGAATTAAAAAAATAATGGAGACGCCGGGTTTCGAACCCGGGTCACCCACAAACCCAAACACACAACACACCGCTCCGCCACACACTGTCTTTGTGATAAACACTAAAACAAATAACACATATAATAAAACTGAAAGTCAAATCCGGTAATCAACGCGCCAGAACTCGCAATCACCGGAAAATCCGGCAATCCGCGATTTTGGCCAAATTCCTTTTGACTGAACCGCACAAATTGATGTCGACGTCGGTTATAATCGTTGCCGGCAATCAATTTCAGTCATAACCGACGGAAATCTTCAATCACGAACCTTGACTCAATTCAAACCCAATTCAGCCTGTTTCCACTATAAATACCCACTTGAACACTCTTGAAATCCTTTCGCTCAGAACCATGATCGTTTCCGAAGCTTTATTCATCCCAAAACACGTCGCCGGAGATATTTTGCATTAGCCGGACTTTCACCGGAAAACCGAGGCTTACTTCAAATCGGTAAAATTCTCGACTCTTTTGTTTGTAATCCACTATTCGGCATGTCTTAACTTTAATCATTCAACCAGAATCTGTCTCAGACTACGCCGCCGGAAAAACCCACACTCACCGGAATATCACTGAAAATCCGAAGTCTCACTGTCGATCGGTATAATCATCTAAACCCTCTTGATATCTCTTGTTTAGTAACTTAATTGCACAACACAATGATCAAAACTGTTAATCAATTCACTCAGCCGGAAGTCACCAATCAGAGCCGACGACTCTTGCCGAAAATCTGAGAAAACATTCTGTTTTGGTACATTTTATTCCGTAATCTTTTTTATCTATTTCATTCCAACCAATTATAAGTTTTGATGACCGATTTAAACAGAACAGTCGGACTTCACTGTTCTGTGTTTTTGTAAACGAAGAAGATGAAGTCGAGTATAGGTATAAATATAATTAAAACTGGATATTCGAACGGGTTAGACACACAGTCCAGCGGTGGACTGTGTGCACAAACAATACACACGTCCCGGGTTCGAATCGCACACGTTACCGACTTTAAGAAATAAAACAAACATTTTTAAAACTTAATCAGATCAAGTCACAGAATGTTAATAAGAGTAATATAATCCATAAGTCACTCGAACCAAAGGACCCGAGTTCGACTCCGGGTCCCTGAAACCAGTTCGTGTAACATTTGTAAAAATCGGGTTTTCAAAACCCGCTCCGTTTTGTAATCGAATATCAAGTTATAAAAGTTACGTTGAATATTTATGATTATTTTGATTTAAAACGATACATAATTAATAAATAAACTAAACTATAAAAATTATATTTGATAAAAAGTTAAAACAAAATAAATAAAAAAATTATGTTGCTGCCGGGACTCGAACCCGGGTCAGCCAAGAACAACTCCAACGACTTAACATACACTCACATCACCACTCCGCCACTTTGTGTTTTCTGTTATCTATAGGAAACAAATGAGATTTATATTCAGACTAGATTAAACCGGTTCCGCCAACTGAGAAACGGAAATCGGCAAAGCAATCGTCAAATCGTTTGATTTCTCGCGTATTCATGTTCATAACCGATGAACCGATGTCTTTAATCAATTCAGAATTGATTGAGCATCAAGTCTCATCATTATCGGTCTTCATAACCGAAAAGCAATCAAATCCTGAATACTTCAACCCAAGATCACTCTCGCGACTCAGAAACGTCATAACCATACTCCATTTCATTTTCGTCACATTTTCAGACCATCAGAACGCTTAAATCAGTTCGCCGGAATTTTCTGCAAATTCCGCCGGAAAAGCGTATCCTCAAACGGTAATTCTCTCAATATTATTGTAGTTCAACAATTATTAGACTATTTCTAATTTAAACCTCTCAATTGAAATCGAATTCAGACGCTGTATTCAACTAATTCCAGTTAGCCGGAACTCCCCTGAAAATTTCTATTTCCGCCTGTGAAGCGGTAAGGGTCTTCAAACACATCGTTAACGTTTGTTTATCACTTCAATTCCACATTCGACTAATCAAAATAGTTAATTATCTTGTTCAGTTGAAGAGCATAAAAACAGGAACCGACACATCGCCGGAAATCTGAAATAAACCGTTCATCGGTATGTTCACCTCTAATTACCGTCTCTGCCTTTTCATTTAAGCTTTAATAATGTCTGTAAATCGTAAACACAAGGAACGAGTTAGTAAATCAGTTGACTGTAATTTGAATGAAGAAGACGAAGCTAACTAAGTTATAAGTATATTTAAAACTAGTAAAATGAACGGGTTAGACACACAGTCCAGCGGTGGACTGTGTGCAAAATACAAACGCACGTCCCGAGTTCGATTCCTGCTATACGCACTCCTTATATAATAAAATGCCTTTTTGTTTAAAAACTAAACCGGGTTAACACAGTTAGTGGTTAAGTATAGTAAAAACCGAGATAATAACCAGGTTAGACACACAGTCCAGCGGTGGACTGTGTGCAACATAAAGCCATACGTCGCGCGTTCGAAACCCGTCACTAGCACCGGTCCGTTGAATTAAAATGTTTTTGCAAATAAAAGAAATTCGGTTAAATTGAATAAGTGTATAAATATAATTAAAAACAAGATTATTTCGGGTTAGACACGTAGCTCAGTTGGTAGAGCTGCGTGCACGCGTACGGGAGGTCTCGGGTTCGAGCCTCACCCAGCGCAAACCATGTCCTGACCGAACCGGTCAACAAGTCAACAGGTCAATGGTCAACGGTCAACGCAAAGTAAACAATTTTTTTATATTTTTATTTATTAAATTTAATTTAAAAATCAATTGAAAATACTTAAAAATAGCATTTTTAAAGATAGAAAATAGCCTTAAACTCACAAAAATATATCTAAAAATTTCATTAAAATCTTTAATAAAATCCACTCATTTAATATATTTTTCCGTATTATTTAGGTTAGTATTTCTCGTTGTTCCGCTCATCTAATTCGTGCGCATCTCACCATCTCCAATCCAACGCACCCAATGTGAGTGAATCTTTACAAATTCCCCGTTTTAATCACGTTTTGGGGTGTATCATGTGTCTTTATATATATATTATAGTTAAACCATTGTGCATACATCATATCATGAACTTGTGTATACAATTTGTTTCTGTTGTATTGTTGGATGCAATTTATTATTTTCAGTACATGCAATTTCATAGGCCGCCGCTCCCCATTACATTATGAGCGTTGAGCATATTCCCCATTTCATTATGAGGTTGAACCTGGCGTGCCCACATACGATCGGCTCCGTTTGATTGAGCCTTGATCGCACAGACATTTTCATTTTCAGTACATGCAATACGATCGGCTCCGTTTGATTGAGCCTTGATCGCACAGTTTCATTTATGTTATTTATAGTATGATGTTGGTATATTCATGTATGCTGTCATATGTTATTGTATGTTATAGTAGTGACTACTATTTGCTACTGCTTGATTATTTACATTTGCTCATCTATGATTATGCACAATTTTTCATTGATAAACTAACAAGTAATTCCTTAATAAATGTTTATCTAATAAGGTTCACTCGCCAACTTATTTTGACCCAAAACCCCCCATTTTTACACATGATACAGGTGAACCAGCAGCAGCTAGGAACACATAGGACTTGAACTAGAAGAATAAAACGATTTAGAGTTGGGATTGTTATGTTGGTTTATTTTCTTTGTATTGAATGAACATGTTTGGATTTTTTTGGAAATGTAACTTTGACTTTATTAAATATGAAACATATTAGTAAATGTCACGAGCTTTGGTGATAACCCAATTATGACCCGACTCTTATTCCGCTGCGGGTCGGGGTGTGACAGTTCGGGCATATAAATCATTTTTAATAAAAACCAAATAAGGTTAAATTTAATTAGTATTTATATATAATTAAAACAGAGAATATTTCAGGTTAGACACGTAGCTCAGTTGGTAGAGCTGCGTGCACGTATACGAGAGGTCCCGAGTTCGAACCTCACTCAGCGCATAGAAAACACAGTTTGACCGGTCAGACCCGGTCAACGGTCAACGGTCAAAAGTCAAATTTTTTTATTTTATTTATTTCTTTTTGGTTATTTATTTAATTAGAAAAATTTTTAAAAATACTTTAAAATAAGATTATTATGGTTAGAAAACTTCCTTAAACTCACAAAAATAATTCTAAAAAAAATCCCATTTAAGAACACTAATTAAAAATACTAATCTCAATCAAAATTTATTTATTTATCAAATCATTTTGTTATTATCTAGGTTAGTTCTTCCCTCGTCAATCGAATCATAAATTCGTGCGCCTTCATCATCATCAAAGAACGCACCCATTGTGAGTGAATCTCTATCAATTCCCCGTTTTAATCATGTTTTGGGGTGTATCATGTGTCGTTTAATTATTTATTATATTTAAACACTTGTGCATACATCATATCCGTGATCAAATGTGTATCAAATGTGTATCAATTGTTGTGTGGATTATATGTAGTTTGGATTCATCATTTTCAGTGCACGCATTTCATTAGGCCCATCAGTTCCCCGTGGGAGACGGGTTGAGCATCAGGTGCCTCATAAGATCGGCTCCGTTTGATTGAGCCTTGATCTCACATTCATCGTCATTCATATCATATACTCATTCAAAGTGGTTTGTGTTTGTTTACTTATATATGTTTGCTCACATGTGATTATTGCACAAATTTTCCATATTAAATAAAACAAGAAATTAATAACAATGTTTTATCAAGGTTCACTCGCCAACTTTTGTTGACCCAAAATATCCCCCGTTTTACACATGATACAGGTGATCCAGCTGAGGCAAGAAACACATAGGAAGGCCTAAAAGAATAAACCAGTTTAAGCTTTGGATTATTTACATAGTTTCATTTCCTTGTAATTGTATGAATTTTGATTTGGATATTTAAGTTGTAATTTGAATTTAATAAATATGAAACATTTTAGTAAACATCATGAGCTTTGGTGATAATCCAATTATGCCCCGACTCTTTTTCCGCTGCGGGTCGGGGTGTGACAACATGCCAGCTGTGTGAATCTAAAGATGAAAGCAGCAAACATTTGTTTGTTTTCTATCCGATTACGTGCTTAATTTGGCAGCGGATTGCCGCTTGGTGCAGGGTTTCGGTGTTTAATGTGGCCTCGATTAGAGAATTACCGGAGATAAGGAATCAAGTCGGATTGAATGTTTTGCCGAAAGAGGCGTTCTATGGTATCGTGATGATCACTTGCTGGAGCATTTGGCGAGCGAGAAATGAGTTAAAATTTCCAATAAACCGGCGAGAGTCGAAGAGATCTTTAGTGAAATTAGATCGATAGGTTTTTTGTGGTTAAATAGTATATTCAAGAAAAGGTCCGTCTTGTGGACCTAGTGATGTAGCTTTATATTTATATAGCTCGTTTTGTTCGGCCACCCTGTTTTATGGGTTGAAAAAAGTTAAATTCTTGGTTGTCATCACTAAACCTCCACCAATAGGGAGCCTTACATGTATTTTGGAAGGGGTCCTCATATGTATTTTTTAAGGCCTTGCTAAACGTTTGCAACTTTTCTACAATTGGGATGACATTAGTGGGTGCCTAGCTCCCCACTAGTTATGCCGTGGCTCCGCTCTCATCTTTGTCTCATGCATTCACATTTATATTCATATGAAATTCTTTTATGCCTGTGTATCACATAGTGATTTAAATGGGGTCGGAAGTTTTATAGAAATAAAAAATATGAGTCAGACTAAATACATATAAAATTTTTGGTAAAATTCTTACTTCAAAGCGGAAAACTAGGGGGTGAGGCGTCCCCTAACCCTAACTAAGATCCTTCCTAACATACACACCAAATATATAACCATATGACATATTCTTATAAGTTTCTTTCACACATGACCCTTGGTTTTCTTGATGAGTGGCGGATCTAGAAAATATTCGTAGGGGTAACGTTTTATAAAAATAGGGTAACGAGATCGAAAAAACGTCAAATTTTTCCAAAATTTACACTACCGCCAGAGCGCCAAAGAGTAGCGGAGGCTACCCCTTCGCATAAGGTAGGTCCGCCCTGTTCTTGATGAACCCAATGAGCGTTCCCATGCACTAAATATAATCACCGTTTTGTATCAAGAAGGTTCCATAAGAGCGAAAAGACACCTAAAAGTGCCACATCTCTTAAAAGATTTTTAATTATCATATAGTATGCTTATCCAAAATAACTTGATGACACTAAAATCATCGACACTCATTGCATTTTGTTAGTCTCTTCAAAACCACTTAGTTTTTAGAGGATTGAAAACCCACCTTAGCTTATTAGCATGTTTTTATAAAATAACAAGCATAAGTCGATAAAACCTACCTTCATTATACATTGAAATTAATGACATTATTGCCATCTAATATAATCATACAAACAAATAAAAATGAATAACTGAGTTTAATAAGTCATTGTTTTACTAGTGAATTAAAGCAAAACAGCAAAATCTGTTGACATCTATTGAAATAATGTGAATTTTATGAAATGATTGAACTAAAATGATTAAGTTAACACCATAATTAGGTGTATGATAATGTTCAAAACATTATAAAGTCTGCAAAAACATGACTGAATGATGTCATTGTAACATGACTAACATCTATTTAGATATTAGATAAAAGTTATTTTAACTAAAGATCATTTACAAACGATTATAAACATCAACATAAAGAAAATTATTGAAGTTGTTGGTTACCGACCAACGTCAATAACCAAGTTTCATTAAGAACGACACATTAGTGTGTCACAACATGCGAGTATGCGATCCATGGCCCTTTGATGTGATATGGTCCACATTCACTTTAATACATGTATCTTGCATGCTGTAAACCATATATCTTTATAATATACGGAAGACACCTTATCAACACTAACATTTTGATGGTTAAGAACCGGTTTAACTCACACTAACATTTTGATGCTTAAGAACCGGTCTAATCTAGTTAAAGATTGATGAAAACAACAATAAGTCAAACAAAACAACACAATAGTTTGATAACCAATCTTATTAGTGAATATTCACCTTGTTGGTTGTGACTACCCAATGGTGCAACATGGGGTGGTTTGTTTAGTTGTCTTATTTTATAACTTATTTAATATTTTTACTTCTCTATATAAATTAATTATTAATTATTTATTATATATAAAAAATAGGAAATTTATTGGCTGTGATTTCAAGTAACCCAACCTAGGGATATGTACGGTTCAGTTCGTTTCGTTTATTAGCGTTATCCGTAAGTGTAACTGAAGTCATCCGTTAATCGATTCGGTTTATTTGGTTAATTTGTCGGTTGTCAGTTCGGTTTGTAAATTTTGGTTAATAACCAAACCAAACATTGGCTAAAATTTTTCTTTAGAAATACATATAATGGAGGTATAAATACATGAAATAGATATATAAAAACATGGATTGGATGTATAAATAAATAAATAAAATTGAGTTATAAACACATGAAATGGAAATATAAAACATGACATGGATACACAAAAGTTATAAATATAAGAAGACTTATATGATTCGGTTCGGTTAATTTCAGTTAACCGTTGGTACAAAAAATATCCATTAATCGATTTTCGGTTAACTCGGTTCAGTTTTGTCGGTTTTCGCTTCGATTTTGATTAACGGTTCACTTATTAATCACCTCTAGCTTAACCACAAAAACCAAAGGGTAAAATCTGCCAAACGATTAGAACTTCTGGGAGTTTTATGCAACTTATAGTACGATAACTATGGTCTCACTCAACCTATGAGAACAAACCACGTGTCAACTGTACTGACACAAAAACCCGCATAGCCACGAATACAAACGCCCAGGCAGCACGTGACCCACTCACAAATTATTGGATAATCGAGCCCACGTCAGTAATCATCTGTCTTATTATCCACGTCAGCACACCGATCCTTTATAAAAACCTCTCAACTGATTCCATTATTATCAGTTTTATCACTCAATTAAAAAATAAAATAAAAAATCCAAACATCTTTTCAGTTTTATCCTTGATGCAATTTTTTGATCTGGAGATCTGATAACGTAGTGATTACTGCGTTGATTGCCTTTGTACTTCGTACTTTTGTTCATCAATTGTGTATAATTCGTCAGGGTTTCCAGTAGGCATTTAGTGAATTTTTGTACGAAATAACCAGTAGAAAATACTATTATTAGCATTACTAAGGCAGATTGTATAGTCAATAGTGAACAGCTATGCATTTCCAGATGAAGATTCAACCCATTGACAGCCGAAGTTATGACGAATCGGTGAATTCCGAGTCTCCGGTAGCAGTGAAGCCAGTGTTGAAGTCTCGGCTGAAGCGGCTCTTTGATCGGCAATTTCCTAGCGTTTTGAAGAACAATTCGGAGAAAGTCAACGAAGTCAATGATGGAGAAATCGAGCCGAGCTCGGTTTGCTTGGCGAAGATGGTTCAGAATTTTATTGAAGATGCTGCTCCTGAGAAACCGAAATGTGGCCGCAATCGCTGCAATTGTTTTAACGGAAACATTAACGACGTTTCTGATGACGAATTCGATCTTTCCGCTGCTGGATATTTTGGGGATTCTGTCGAAACACTAAAGGTAAATTGATTTCCACTCAACGATATGTTTTAAAGGATTATACCATATGTTATAAAAACTATATATATTAACATACTTTATCATTTATCTGACACAATATGTTTCTGTACTATATATATTAACATATTGTATCATTTATGTGACACTATGTTTTAAAGGATTATACCATATGTTTAACATCGTGTATATCTCATGTTACATTTCAACTAATCTAATTACAAGTAAACCTGTTTGAATTTGCAGAGTCTGATCCCTTGTGCGAGTGTGACTCAAAGAAATCTGTTAGCAGACACATCGAAAATCGTCGAGAAGAACAAAACCTGCAAACGAAAAGACGAACTAACAAAACTTGTGGCCGAAGAATTACTACTATTCGGTTACGAATCTTCAATTTGCAAATCACATTGGGAGAAAACATCATCTTATCCTGCCGGTACTCATCTCTCTATATCGAAATCGAACACTTGATCAATAATCAATTGATCTATTTGTAATAATTTGATTTGTGACTTGTATAGCAGGTGAATATGAATACCTAGATGTGACTTTTGAAACCGGAGAACGAGTATTAATCGATATCGATTTCAGATCTGAGTTTGAAATAGCGAGACCTACCGGAAACTACAAAGCAATCCTTCAATCGCTGCCGTACATCTTCGTCGGAGAAGCCGATCGTCTGCAACAAATACTGTCCATAGTAACTGAAGCGGCGAAACTGAGCTTGAAGAAGAAAGGAATGCATGTTCCTCCATGGAGGAAATTCGAGTACATGAGATCCAAATGGCTCTCACCACACACCAGAGCACAACCTCCTCCGTTGCCGTCGCCGTTGCTACCGCCGCCGACTCCACCGCCAACGCCAGACGTGAACGGGGCGTCGAAACACATTTTTGCCGGAATAGAGAACAAAACTGTTCCGGCGTCGGAGTGTGGAGATTTTGAAATGATTTTTGGTGAGGAAGCGACGTCGTTTGAGTCGAAGGAGGCCGGTGTTTTGCCACGGAGAAAGTCCGATGACGGTTCAGAGTCGCCGGCAGGAGGACTATGGGAACCGCCGGTGATAGAACCGAGGAATGTAGAGAGGGGGAGTAAGTTAGTAGTGACCGGATTGGCTTCTCTTTTCAGCCGAAAATAACCGTATCCAGTAAATCTTACAAATGCAAAGTTAATGATACGGTGTTTTCAGTTGAGAAAGTGAGAAAGCAAGACGGAATAAACAAATTTTGGGATAATTTACTTTTTTTTGTTATTATGAAAATCTATATATATATATATATATAAATCATGCATATATTAACAAGAACATTTGGCTTCATCTTATTTTTTTTTATTTTAAACGGTAAATTTTGATCGCTAACGGACTACAGAAATATCATTGTGTCACGACTTTATCGGTTGATTCAATCTGCAAAACGACTTATTTTTCATATTCTGGATTCTGTTAATTTGATGGAATAATTTTTTTGATTGTTACAAAAGGGTCGTTACAGCAAATTTATATAAGCAATAAACAAACATGACTTGCAATTACACAATATGTATTAGGAGTTAGTGGTTAAAAGAATGTAAATACTTAGAACACATAATTTGAAGTTTTGTAAAGAGATGAAAGGAAACTATGACTTGGGGTGCAAATGAGATGAGACGAGTCTGGATCGAGTTGTATCTGGCTTGAGCTCGGTTCGATTTTGTTTGGTTCGAGCTTTGTTTTCAAGCATAAGTTTGGCTCGTTTATTTTCGATTAATTAATATGTTAAATAAGAATAATATAAAATAATAGACTTATTTAGGTTTGCGAGCTTGATAAGTGAGGCTCGGGCTCAGGTTCGTTTACTAAACAAGCTTATTTTTAGGCTTAGGCTCATCTCATAAGCAAAATTAAATAAACTCGGCTCGTTTGCTAGATAACTTTAAATAATGGGTAAATGTTATTAAAATTTAAATAACGGGTAGACCTTACTAAATGTTAACAAAAACTAATATTACGCTAAGGCTTGATAAGACTCGATGAGCATAACGAGCTTCACATGTCAGGTTCGAGCTCGGGCTCAATAAATAATCAAGATTCATTTAGACTCAAGCTCAGCTCAGCTCAGCTCAAACTCGATAAGGGTCGGCTCATTTGCACCCCTAATTATGAAATATCTTTTGTATTAATATATATTTTTTTAATTTTTAAATAAGTTAGACGAGAAAGATAAATATCTATTTTAAAATAAGAAATTGTATAAATATATATATTTACTATTTTGTTGACCGCGTGGTGGAGTGGTAAGGAAGAGACATGGTGTTCTAAGGGACCCAAGTTCGATTCCTGCCATCTTCATTATTTTCTACGACACCTGGTATGATGGGAGACTAGGTGAATAGGTGGAGATCGTTAGTTCGATTCTTGAACTGAACGAGTTTTACCTCACCGCACTATTGTGTCTTCGGGCGAGTGTTCACAGGCTTTGGCCCTAGGTAAGGATTTTTCCCAATTTAGAGGCGAGTGTACCCTGATATGATGAATTTCGTCAGTAACTCATTTGAAGGATTTGTTAACCGTTTAAAAAAAGTACGTTGGCTCATAAACCCATTAATAAAGTTGATATACGGGATAAGGCAGGGCCCGTTGTCAGTATTTTAAGATTATGAAAAACTAAAATTGTTTCAGTTACCTGGTGTTAAAATAGTTTTATGTCGATCAAAACAAGTCAGTCAAATTAATCGGTTTGAGATCCAACAGTTTGACTAAAAGAGCATCCGCATCAACAACACAATCTTACTATAAATCTCTATTTTTTACAACAAATTTGGATTAATGAGTCTACTAACGAAACACTAGAGTATAATCGTGTCACCAATAAAACCACGAGATTATATCCATCTCCATCAAGCAAAATGCATATACACTAATTTAGGAGGAAATTTCCAATAACTATGAGAAAACCTACTTGTGAGAATCAAACCGACATTTATTGGTCACAAAGCCTAATCTCACCCCTAATATACCATTAACTATAAAACCACTATAAATCTCTATTTTAAACATGGTATGGCATATCAGATTTTAAACCACTTTAAAAATACGTTATTTTTTTCACAACATGAAACCTTTACAAACTACCATTAAAAATATTATATTATATATTAATATTTGTATGTGAGAGAGTAGGGCCTACACCATTGTTTTAAAACTGGTCGGTTAGACCGGTTAAACCGGATGATGGACACGAACTCGATACGATAAAGGCCGGTAAAACCAGAATACTGCATGTGTTATGTACCGTAGGTAAATCCGGTTCTACTGGTTCAAAACTTTGAACTGGTTTGCATTATCTTCAAATTTGATTTTTAATTTTGATAAAATGCAATATTAAGGTGATACCGGCCTTCTATAATTCCGGTAATTAAACTAGTGCCTTCCATTTCAATATTCAGCGATGTTGAAATGTTACCCACCTCGTCCAATGTAATATTATTTATAAATTATAAAAACGCTTAACATTTTACAACAAAATAGTTGTTTTTAGATAAAACTATGACTAATTACATAAATCTTAATTGAGATTGAATTGTTTTATGAGATGAATTTGTATTTTATGGAATTATAAGGTCAACTAGAAAAATTGTCCGTACAATCTGGTTGAACCATTTTAGAACCTGCCCCGGTATGATTTAAATACCGGTTTTTAAAACATTGGCCTACACTAACTTCAAGACGTGGTTTGAATCCGCAAACTGTGCCACAAGGACTTGGGGACGGGCTTCACCCACACCGCAAGGTGGTCCGCCTCATAGATGTCTAGATTTCCGAACTTCCCACTTTCAATGCGCTGTGAATACTCTAATGGTTCGGTTTTGATAGTTTTTTACACTTGTTATTTAAATGTGTTTTCATATTTAGAATATGTAGTTATGTATGTTTTTATCATTTTAAATTTTTCACACAAAGTAAAAAAGTTTGAAAATAAAATTTAAACCGCCAAACCACAGTCCACTCAATTCACCTTTTTTTGGTTTGTCATTTCCGAAACCTACGATTCAATCAAAATTTTTGTCTAAAAGAGCTAAATCATCTAACACTTTTTTTTCCCAAATATCTTGTTTTGAACGTTGGGTGAGTACTTTATCGAAAGTAAAGCAATCCAGAATAGTTACCAGAGCAATAGATTTTACAAAAGTTGTAATGTTACATGGGACGTTGACACAACATAAAAACATTGTTTTTTATTGGTTTTAACGATAATTGTTTAAATATTCCTTAATATAGTTAAGAAACTTAGTAGTTAGGTCTGAAAATCTAATTGTCATTTACTATAATACAGAAACAAATATGTGGTATTTCTTGATAAACATTGTTTTAATATTCTTATTTGGATAATTGTTGGTGAAGTCTAACAATAAACTACAAAACTAGGATCCATGATCTTATCGCCACTTCTCGCATAGTATAACTTTTTTAATATACTATGCAATAATATCTTCCCTAAAACTTAACAATATCATATTTAACTAAACAAGTATAATACTTTTGTTATGCTATCTAAGAAAAGAACTTAATTTAAAAACTAGTCTGGTAGTGGGAGAGAGCTCATTCGGTAAAAAACTCACATCAATTGTCCATATAACTGATGTGTGATAAGTTTCATACCCTACAATGGTTTCAGTCCATAACAATCGACCCTCCTTAAGGGCCAACGTCTTCATTGATCACGATGGTTTCAGCCCATAACAATTTACCCTCCTTAAGGGCCAACGTCCTCGTTGGTCACGACCATGTTGGTCACGTTTGACTATTTCCAGGCCACCACTCCGAAGACTCGTTGGTTACGGTTGGTTCTCTCAAGGCCACCACTCTGTGAGCCACCACTCTGAGTTCTGGTTTTGGTACCAGTATTACATAAGAAACAAAAGAACTCAACCCAAAAGACTAGTCTATGGGTGAGAGAGCCCATTTGGTATATAAACCCCACATCAGTTGCCCATACAACCGATGTGAGATAAGTCCCATACTTTATAATGGTTTCAGTCCATAACAACTTAGTTAATATAATCATAATATCAAATACACTAATTTATATGATTAGCATACGACCAAACGTAACTACATGGCAAACATGAGGATTAGCATTGCGACTACCAATAATTAAGAACTTTAACACGAATCGTAGGTTCAGGGGCGGACCAACCCTATACGAAGGGGTAGCCTCCGCTACCCCTTGGCGCTCCGACGGTATTGTAAATTTTGGAAAAAATTGACCTTTTTTATAAAACGTTACCCCTTTTTTTATAAAACGTTACCCCTACGAATATTTTCTAGTAAAGGATTCACGGACTTTACTATTGTCTAAACGAACAAAGAAAGCCGATGATAGGTCACTTTCTCGGCGATGCAATTCGATTGTCGATTGTCTCACTTGATGACTAAATTTAGGGACAAGATGTGTCGGGTACACAAACACAAGTTATGGTATTGAGAAACTTTATATTAAATTATGGAACATTTTATAATCTCAAAACAATGAAAGATTCTGCATGCACTTCTTTTATAGGGAGGTGGAGGACGACGACGGTAGTGGCTCTCGTGCAGTCTCGACTGCCATGTAGTGGTGGTCAACGGTGGTTACCGAGCACTTGAATAATGTGATATTCTGTGTTTGGGTTTACGTGAATTTAACTTTGGTTTGACCAACCACTAATTGCCCCATCATTGTTTAACATTGTAACCACTCCTCTACCCTTTGCACTAAAAAAATATCTTCTCGTAACTATTTCTATTTATTGTGAACGTAAACCCTTCCAATACTTTTACACATCAATAGTTTTAGCAGTGTTCTAAGAAGCGTTAGGCGCTAGTTGGTCGGTTGGTTGCTAACTAGCGATTAATCGGGATTAATAGGAATTAATCGGATTGAGATTTTTATATGTATTTTTAGTTATATATACGTACACACATTTTTATATGTTGTTTTTTAAGCTAGACATATTTTAATCCTTATTGACCAACTTTTAAGTGATTGGTGGGAATTTATAAGGTTTAGTTGAAATTTGGCTGGGATCTAACCAAAATTAGGACAGAATAGGACGGTCATTGACCGTCTAGCGATTAACGGTTGACCTCCAATTAGTGATTAATCGACTACTAATCAAAGACAAATAGCGATTTTTACAACCATGATTTTTAGTAAATGGCATCTTATGACAGACCATGTGGTGGAATAATTAAAAAATATATATAGAAGTTCTTGTCACACAGGTAATGGGATTTGAGTTTTTAGCAAATCAATAGTTTAACTAAAATAAAATAAAATAACAAATAAAAAAAAGATGTGACTGGTTGAAGAAACTAGTGGCCTCACGCCTGTTAAGCGGTAATGCCCAAAGGGGTTGTGAGCCCTTGGTGCCCCCTTAAGCTTCGGTTCTGCGGGCTTCGAAGGCGTTAAACTGGTGAGGTGGCTTAGGGTGCCACTCCACTATAAAAGGTCTTATATATATATAATTATAAAAATGGTTGTGTTAAATGTAGTCATGCTTCATGATTTTAATCGAATACGTCGCAAAAGGAGTTGCATCATCACTCTGTTTTTCCGTGTTACCATATAATAAGAGTAAGTTAGGCTAAACCGTACAATAATATCCATGATTGTCTAAAATTACAATCTTCTTTCGTAAGATTGCTAGATTTTTATTAATAATCAATTTTCCTTTCCATTAAATTCAATACATACCAATAGAGTTGATGACCCATTAACAAGTGAAAAGCTTTTAAGACACATAAGTTTTATACATAATTAAAGAAATTCTCATTCAGAAAAAATAAATTAAAAGTATAGTACCTAGATAGTTTTTAATCATATTTGTCTTCATTCTATAGTCCCTAAAAAATTAATTAATTATAATTGTCTTCAATGATGAGAATATGACAGGCCGATGAATATTGTTGGCGTTCAAAGAATTAATAAGATATATGTTACCATAAAATAACAAGTATATGGTTAGATTGGTTGGATGATATGAAACTATTAGGACAACAATATTTTATATATTAGAGTTAATTGATTAAAGAAAAGGGTCTTAATCTGGAAATCATCTATCCATGATATATAATATTAGAAAAAATATATATAAAACATCGTAGGGTATATTATTTGTAGATTAGAAATAATAGAATAAAGATACTAATACAAGGACACGTGTGGGGTTACTTGCTTTTAATTTATTGCTCTATACATTTTTATTATTATTTTTATGCAAATAATAAAAGCAATTCTCAAAAGTTTGACAATAATAATGCTTTTGAAAGCAACTTCCTACCAACTCTCCTCTATTTATTGCTTATATATATAATTTCGGACATAACCTACTAAATTGATATAAAAAAAAAGATAGAAAAAAGTTTCACATAATAATGATTAAGTTTTATTAGTATTCTCTTATAACTACTTAGTTATAGAAACTACGTAACTTTAGTATTATTCTGGTAAGAAATTTCTTGGTAACAAAATGAAACTGAGTGATCTGAATGAAATAGTTATCAAATATTGTTATCATTTATTCTTTTTTGTTGTATAAATATAAAATATAAGTTATGAGAAGATATATAAAATGTAAATTATAAGAAGATAATAAATATTGATAATACGTCTTTTAGAATTCATGTGTCCTATTCGAAACTAAAATAATGTTGTTTATGCCTTAACGATAAACAAGACAATTACTATTTAAATCATAAACATGGCTCACTAAACCTAATGTCAATGGACTGACTTCTAAACAATAAAGATTGATTTGTAAATGACCTATGTTTTGAGTTGAGAAAGCTCAAGAAAACCCTATGTAACATTTTATTTTTTTTTAAATAGGGGAATGTAACATTAATGTACTTGAACTTTTTTATAAAAAAATGTAAACAACCCTCTTGTTTTTTTTAATGTTCAAAATTTGTATGTTACATTTTTTTGGACATATATATTATGTAACATGAAATTTTTAATATTTTAAAGAAAATAAACTACTCGGCATTTTTTGTGTTTCTTTTATAAAAATGTTCAAATATATGTATGTTACATTTCCTATTTTTATATAATAAAAAAAAGTTATATGGGGTTTTTACAAAGGTTTTTTTGAAGTTTTTTCAACTCAAGTGGGTTTTCGTTTTATCCTCCCCTATTATATATATATATATATATTAAAAGATGGTTTAAATAGAACACCTATCTTTTTTGAGAACCATGAGAAAAAATCTCAGCAACTCATTTTATTTCCCTTGTGTTTTAGTGAAAGGTTAAATTGGTAATTGTATAACCCAATGAATAAGGTCGCCAGTTAAGTCACAGTTTCCCCTACTCTACCGGAATCCTAAAACCACCGATGTTGTCTCCAATGGCCGGCAGACACAAACCATCACGATTGTTTCCGATCGCCGACGTGATATTATCCGTGAATCATTTCCACTATCTCCGATCACTGGCAAATTCAAGATATTTTTCGTGACTCAGAAAGGGTAATTCTAGAACTCAAGGTGAAACCCAGTTCTCAATACAAGGTTCTATATACTTATCTTCTTTGTTTATACACGAATTGATGTGTATTCGTAGATAAGTATGTAGCAAAATTGTAAACTTTCTTTTATCATAGTGCCACAGTAGAGACCCAGACGAATGACTTACTAGATGGGGGTTTTGTTGATTCCATTTTTGTGTGTTGGGAGTCTAAAACTCAATACAATGCTAGAGTTTGGAATTAAACTGAAAATTGAAATTTAAGGAAATGTGATTTGATTCTTTTTATCCTATTCACATGAAGTAATGGCCAATTAGTAATGATGCGCTTTAATCTCAAATTGAGATTCAAAGATACTCTTTTTTGGATTTTAGAAAAACATGAAGCTTCTATATACATACAGTAGCTTGATGTCACTTACCTTCCACTCTGCACACATACTTGCGTTTTGCACATTATCGGTGCGTTTGGCGTGTTTTTATTTTGTTGTGTTATCTAAGAGTCACAATACTTGTGCTTGTGTATTTGTATCAGGAACAAGAACAAAAAAAAAGTTAATTTAAAGTAAGTTAAAAGCGCATGAGGCGCAACCTCGGTGCCTTTAGTGCAACAAGGCGCAAAGCGGGCCTAAACCGGCATACAACATGTCTGAACCAGCTAAGAGTGGTTTCAAAGGTTTTGACCCAACTAAAAACAGACTAAATTGGCCGAAAACAAGTCTGAAATGCAATGCACTTAATTGTACCATGAACCTTGTGCAAGAGTTGTTATTTACATTCATACATTTGAAATATGTTCACAAAATGTCGTTTCGTTATGTTTACGGATGATGCAATCAATAATACTATGGATACTAATGTTATTGATAAGTAACTCCAATTACTTGCATAACTTCCCGATCGATTTACACATGTGTAACAGCTTAACCCTCTGATTTTATCTTTCTTTTTAATGATACTAAGCCTTTTATATATCAATTTGATGTTCCATAATTTATGCTTTTAGTGTGCACAGACATTTCAAATGCTTGTAATCTTGATGGGATGGAACCTATGAATGAAAGTTACGACAAGTTAATCTACACGAATTTTATTCCAATACTTTTAGAATATATGTTACAATTGTAAAAGGCTATTCAATGCTAGAAGATGCGAGGACATGTATGCGTATGGGCAGGATATTGAAGTCAAATGATTGTCTCAAGTCCATAAGATGTTCAGCTTTCTTGCAAGGCTGCATCGGATGAATGGGGAAATGTTGATGGTGCTTCAAGGCTTCTAATGTGTTTATTCATATTTCGTATGTTTAACAATTGATTATACATCTGTGTATGTTTTACATATGTAAATTCTTATCAGTTTAATGGAAATGGCCAAACTGTTTTATTAACATATGGGTTTGTTATGTAGGATTTACACATGTGTAAATGGTTCAGTATCACATATCTTTGTATGTTTTACAATGTGCAGTTGAATTACACATGTGTAAACGATTCTCCATCACATATTTATGTCTATTTTATATATGTATATATTGTTCACTTTTATACCCATGTTCGAATTGAACCAAGATAGTGTTATCCGAAAATCAAAAGCCCTAATTGACTAACAAGTGGGATTTCAACCAAGACAATATGGTCCAAACTCTAAAACATTAAATCGTTATAACAAATCACAACCCTTGATCTACGGCAACCATGATAACATAAAAGAAAGTTCTTAATAACATCTAATTTTTTCATTTTGTGCTTCCTCAAACTTCAATGATTTCTTTATCACATTTTCTTGGTGAATGTTTGCTTCCAATAGTAGAATCTTCGCTACATATTTCTTCTTAAATAGATTTAGTTGAACTCTTTCAATTACCTCTCGTTTTTCCATGGTCCATTAATATCAAATATAATACAAACATGTGTTTCTATAAGAACAAAAAAAAATATGTAAATTTTTATATTTATATATTTGTAAACAAAACTAGTTTTCAATTTTCTTACGTAAGTAGTTATTATTTGTTTAGGATATTACAACTTTCACCATGATGTTTTTAAGATTGTATTCAGCGTTGTCCCTGTAGACCAACATTGTTTTCAAGTTTTTAACTATTATGATTTACACACGTGTTAATCTTTATATCTATGTTTATTTTTTTTACTATTATGATTTACACATGTGCAAACCTCCATATATCTTCTTATTTTTCTAAACTTATATGATTTACACATATTTAAATCTTCATATTTGTGCTTGTTTTCGTAAACTAGTATGATTTACACATGTGTAAACTTTTATATAAATGCTCATTTTTTATTGCTATAATTTACACATGTGTAAACCTTCACATATATGATTATTATTTTTTAACTATTATGATTTACATATGTGTAAACTTTGATATCTATTCTTATGTTTTTTTAACTATTGTGATTTACACATTTATAACCTTCATATCAGTGAGATTTACATATACATAAACCTTTAGATCTATGATTTACACATGTCTAAACCCGTCATATCTATGCTTATTCTTCTAACTACAATGATTTACACACGTGTAAACTTTCATATATATGATTTAACATTATATTTACACATGTGTAAACCTTCGTATCTACGATTTAACATGAAACAATCTACTTACTTCAAATGAATGATCTGTCAATTCTTTATCTAGTAATTATGATTTACAAGTTAGCAAGTGCAAAATACACTTTTAAATCAAAACTTGCACATAACATTTTGTAGACTAAGATACTTATCTCACATTTGCGGTCGGATAAGTGCTGATAGCTTCAAAGCTATCGATATCCCCTCAACATATCATTCCAAGTGTATTTCCACTTCATGTCTATCCATGTAAATTTCAATAACCCCTTGTTAATCAACATCATAGATATAATGACAAAGAATATGTAACTTTTTTTG
Source organism: Scalesia atractyloides (assembly GCA_947069175.1). Lineage (NCBI taxonomy): Eukaryota > Viridiplantae > Streptophyta > Magnoliopsida > Asterales > Asteraceae > Scalesia > Scalesia atractyloides. Next base: position 1,190,878 of record CAMTDV010001632.1, read on the forward strand.
AACGACCAACAAAACTTCGTTAAATATATCCAACGCTAACTAAAGTTAGCATAAAATTGCGGCCACCAAAAACATAAAACAGATACACCAAGCATTGTTTAGATTCCTATACAATCTAAATTAAACATATACCAATCTCCTCATGCCAGATGCTGCACTTTTGCTCTGTTTCTTAGCCACAAGTTGCCCAATACTTTGATTTCTTCCATGACCCCATCCATCCTTTGTTGTTTGCCATCGAAAATTTTAATGTTACGGTCCTCCAACGACAACAAATTGTTGTTTGGGCCATTAGGTGGACTATTTTTCTGCATTTTGTAGACCCACGGTTATGCATATGAATAGCCAAAGCATCTCTGGCTCTGAACTGGAAGCACAAGGGCGGCCTGCATCCAATAGACATTCCGATCCCAAATACTTAGTTCAAAAGAACATGAAACAAATAGATGGCTAGTTGTCCCATCAAAGTCCCCACACGTCGCTGCGGTACCATGACACTACTTCTGATCAGACCGTCCAAACATTTTTGAAGCTTAAATATAATGATGTACACATATGTAAAAAATTATGAGAATGTACACATATGTAAACATTTACATACATGGCAGATGTTTAAAACTTATCTATGATGTACACATGTGTAAACATTTGTTTGCAAGATTATTCACAAAGAATTTCTTAAATTGGTAAATTAATACTTCAATTGCGGAGATCAATTGAACATATGTAACAAAAATGATACATATGTTCTAGTAGTTATAAGTTATGTAATTCACTGGAAATTTGGTGTCGACTCTATATCAATTCACTTTCACTTTCACTGTACCACAAAATCTTAATCTACTTTAATCATTCATAATTTGCTAACCTAATAATTCATTTTCACATGTGTAATAAAAAAAAACTGAAATACTCTATAACTTATATACCACTAGTGTTATAGGCTCTTGACCTTCATGAATAGATTGCATAAGCGTGGTGAAAGCGAGTGCTACACCCTCTGATTCATCAGTTATATCAAATCCAGCCCTAAAACCGAAGCCAAGTCGACTAATGACAACAACTAACATATTTGACGATGACGCCGCCATCGGAGAATGAGATGGACGGTGGCAATGGTGGATTGCTTGTTCTCTCCGGTGTTAACAGTGATTTTGAACAAGGGTTTTTTTGGTATGCAGATGTGATGAACTGTTTTTATGAGTTTTTCTATTTTGAGTGTTTTTGACAATAAAGCCCCTATAGTCTTGTAATTTAAGTTTCCTTCTCATCTAAACCCCTCTAATCTTAGCCCTTAATTTAGGAGGATCAATGGATGGAAATTGTTCCTAATGTTCTTACAAAAATGGGTGTTCTCAAAAACCTTTCCCTATATATATATATATATCCGATTTTTTTTTAAAAACACATGTCCCTCAAAATCACGGGTCCTGTACGGTGGTCCTCCATGCACACCATAAAAGCCGCCCATGTTATTACGCCCCAGTTTACTTAATTATTTATAACAAAAAAAATAAATATTAGAACTTAAATGATGTTAGCTCTAAGAAACACTTAATTAACTCTACGACAATAATGTTAAAACATGATCATTATTTTGTTATATTCGCCCAAATATAAACAAACTAGAAAGTATAAAGCGAGATATACTTTATTTGATATTTAATGATGTTTATTATTAAGATGCAAATATTTGAAGTAAATTTTGTCAGAAAAACATACATTTAACTTTAAGGCTGCCATTTTCTTAAAGAAAAGGAAATAAAATCCGTTAAGATATTTGAGAATTATAGTTATAATTTTATTTTCAGTTATTTTGTAAGGAACATAGTTCAAACATAAAAGTTTGTTGTTACTTGTTAGCAAAACTGTTTATATCGCTTATGATAGTTATTTTGGTAAAAATATATTAATCCAATTAATCATAAAATTATGTGAAAATTACCAAAATAACCCGACTAGAAAGCAGCTATCTCATGTTTACCAAACCAAACGACCATTTCGTGACAAATTTTGCATTAGTGTCACAAAGTATCGGTGTTTTTTGAATGAAACTGTATTTTGTGAATAGTTTTCGCAAAAGGTGTGACATGTTGTACGAGTTTCAACTAAATCCAGTGCAATTTGGTACAAAGTTTTGAGCTGTTAGACCCTATCATTTTTAGAATGCAATTTGGAGAAATGATTACTGACCACGAGGGTTAGGACCGATCCCACAACAAGACGTCCTTGAGGAAAACTTGAATGAACTCCAGGGAAGGTTATCTACAAGACAAAAACACCGTTAGGCTCGTCCCGTGGTTGGGATTCCTCCCTAGGTCTCACCTCCGACGTGAGAATAAGTATGGGTTTTGATCGGAGTAAGTAGGTTTTGTGAGAGTGGGGAAAAAGGCATACTTGAGAAATGTAGATCGCACTCTTGTTTATAGTAGATTTTGTTAGCTGCTCCTATCACCAAGGTGGTGTGGTTCCCACAACAATAACCGTTTGGTTGACGTCAACCGAAGCTTGAAGCTCCTATTGGTGAAAATCATTCCATGCCCAAAGTGTGCATGAATGTGTTGACATCACCTCTATCTTGATTGGTGGATATATGCGAGGGAAGTAATCTGCTGTGTGCGAGACCACCTAATAGAAGGTGTATTGCCTCTTTGCTGTGTGCAAGGGCACAGAACATCGCCCCGGGCATTGCCCACATTTTCGTTACCAGCTCCACCTTACGAATACGTTAGCCCACCACATCATCCCCTCCTTGGCCAATAGTGACGCTACACCTCAATTTTTTTATTATTTTTATTCCATTATTTAATTTAAAGTTCACCATTCACATACCGTAACACAAGTGAAAAGTGAAACCACTCCTTCACGTGTGGCATCTACGTGACACCACCTTTCTTCTCACCCGACTACAACACATGTCACATGGCATGACAAATGATAAAACAACAGTTACTTAACTTCCTTTAGTTTCAACTTCAAGTAACATTCTTTCAAATGCTAATGGGCCATTGGGCCAGATAAGGAGTGTCATAGATCAATATCACACTAGGAACAATTGTACCACTAAAGGCAATTGAAATTCTTTTGAATAAATATTTTTAATGGAATTTTGAACATAACTCCAAGAGGATGCAAAGGAATATACAGTTGTTTGAAGTGCACATTTTTTGGTCACCATGCTGAAAGATCATTTGAGTTATAAGAAATCAAATGCATTATACTGAAGAGGTTTAACCACCAATTTTATGAGTACGATCTAATCGTTTAAGATTTCGTCACAAAATTTATGATAAAAACGACACGCTTATATGAAAAACCGAAACTAAGTTACAAAAATAATAATGGAGTAAACAAACGATACGAGAGCATGCAAAAGTAGCAGAGCTTTTAAATAGCTAGAAAGATTACACATATGTATGCATCATAAACAAACATGCAGAATAATCTTGAAATCAAGACATGATGATACCACACTTATTCTTTGCCGTCTGCGGCCCTGAGAGACCCGAGCTGGACTGGCGCTTGGGTACCGACCACTTTTGATGACCCGTAAACCGATAGGTCAAAACCTTCACCTCTTTCTTTCTCTATTTGTTCCTTGATCCAGTAATATGTGATTCTCAATCCATCCTGCATCCATTCATCATTATAACTTGTCAAATCAAAATATATAATTAATTGGACACAATAATTAATGAAAAAAAAATACAAATGTTGACGCAAAATGTTTCATGTCAACCCAACATGTACGAAACGTTACCTTTTATGACCCGTTACACAACCAACGTATTTTACCACACTCATATTTTAAAAAAAATACCTTTAATCTCATGGTGGGGGCCCACCCAAGCTTTTCTTTGATCAAAGTGTTATCGGAGTTTCTACCACGTACACCTTCCGGTCCCGGAATGTGATGAATCGGGAGCTTCTTATCCTCAAAACTGAGAACAATCTCAGCCATTTCATTCATGCTTACCATCTCATCGCTTCCGATGTTTACGGGCTCACGAAAGTCAGATTTTGTCAACCTGTTAAAACATTATCCAGTTAATTCGATCAGCAAAATACAACTTTCACACCACAACGTACACGTTAATAATAAATTAATAACACGAAAGAAGTACCTTAAGACACCTTCAACACATTCATCAATGAAAGTAAAAGACCGGGTTTGTAGCCCGTCTCCCCACATTTCAAACTTATCGGTTGCCGTAAGCGCTTTTCTGCAAAAAGCGGCCGGTGCTTTCTCCCTTCCGCCTGCAATTAATTAAATTCAATATTCCTAATTTGCCCTTTTTCCAAAAAAAAAATCAGTTTTAAGTTTTACCTTTCCATGTGCCAAATGGTCCATAAATGTTATGAAAACGTCCAATTCGGCACTCGATTCCAAAATCTTTGGTGTAGTGCCTGCACAACTCCTCGGTTGCTAGTTTCTCCAAACCGTAAGCGTCTTGAGGCTAAAATACAATTGCAAAATAAACATTTAATAAAATAAGGTGAAAACTCGAAGAGGCGATTATCAAATTTGTGATTTGTGATTTTTAATAATTATAACCTCAGCAGGCCACGCATCGATTCCTTCAAGCTCACATTGGTTTCCAACTGCTTAAACTCGGGGTAAATGCAAGCGCTAGAGGCGTAGAAGAACCTGTTTCATGCAACAACCAACACGAGATTTTAAAAAGTTACTAAATATTAAATATGGAAACATAATCAAATATTCTAAAAGCATCTGTTATGATTAAAGATTCTATGGACCGACCTCTTGACTCCACTGATCCGGGCAGCCTCAAGCATGTTAAAGCTAATCATAGTGTTATTATACATAATAACAGAATGATTCGACTGAATGAACCCCATACCACCCATATCAGCAGCCAAATTAAACACATGATCAACGTTTTCCGTCACTTTCAAACAATTATCCATCACACGAAGATCAACAAGATGAAACTCGTGACAAAACATGTCTTCCGACATGTGCTCATTTTTCTTCCAGTCAGAAGCAATAATGTAATGCCCCTCGGTTTTCAAACGTCTAGCAATGTGTGATGCGATGAATCCACCCGCACCGGTTATGGAAACCCTAAGCTTTTCGGACGGCCAGTACGGCTCCCTCTCAAGGTTCTCGTAGGTAAACGACCCGTATTTAGTGTCGCTTGTTGTCCCCATTCTACATACATAACAAACATGAGATCTTGGCATCCATTAAAAAAAAAGAAAGAAAAAACCCTTCACACACCACAAGTTATACACTATAAGTAATCGTTTCGAGTAACACCGTCAAGATAACATATACGCAATACGCGATAAGTTATCGAATAATCAAACAACACTCAACTCCACTATAGCCAATCTAAAATGATAACAAAGACACCCCACCAACATTTGGCTCCACAAATCAACAAATATCACAAAAATGAGCATAAATCAATAAAGAAACATCAAGTTTACAACTTTATAAAAATCAAAAGTGGGTTAATCATGATTAACTATCTTCACTATCCAAAACAGTAAAACAGTAACAAAATTGGCAAACATAATCAAGTTTACAACTTTATAAAAATCAAAATTGGGTTACTCATGATTAACTATTTATCACTATCCAAAACAGTAAAACAGTAACTAAATGGGCAAACATAATCAAGTTTACAACTTTATAAAAAATCAAAGGTGGGTTGATCATGATTAACTATTTATCACTATCCAAAACAGTAAACAGTAACTAAATTGGCAAATTTAACAGTGTCGGTTGGAATACAATTAGAACCCACATTTCAACATAAAAAATCATCATCTAATAATCATTCAAAAGCAGAAAGAAAATCCCATCAAAAAGTTTACATTTGAGAATTATAAAACAATTAACACATATACCTGGTTAAACTTAAAGTCTTAAACCCACAAAATTGTTATAAAAAAATGAAATATTGACAATTATGAGTATCATAAATCTGGGCAGACAGATCATGGTTTAAATCACAACAGATGCTAATTATAAATTATTAACTTATAATACACAACACATCAATCGATTAAATGTTAAGAAGAGATTTAAATGTTGGGAAAACAAGAAAATTGGAGAATTGAGAATTACCTGATGAATAATTGAAGCAAAATTGATTGATTTTGAAGAAATTTGTTGCGAGAGAATTTGGGCGCCACTCGTATCTCACACTCTGTTTAAATCCTAACACTTTATGGTCTTTTTATCTTAGGTTTCTTGGCTGCCGGTTTATCTTCTTTTTTTTTTTATGGTTTTTTGGAACTAAGAAAAAAAAAACGTTTTTTTACTGTTATTATTAAAATAATATAAAAGAAAATGATTGGTTTTCCTGTTTTGCCTTTAAATTTTCGTCATATGGTCCAAATCCTTACAAGTCACACAAAAAATGAAAAAAGAAAAAACATTTAATGTTTTGATCTTCATAAGATTTGAAAGCATGAATGTAATGATGGTTTTACCTTTTAATTTTCGAACTTGTGAATAAATTAAATAAATTTGATTTTGTTTATGATTTTAGATTTGTTTAAGGGTTCGAAATTTACGAAAAATAAGATAAAAACGGTTATGCGTTGTAGGCTTCTGAGTTTCGGACGCCATTGTTTGTTTAGACGGACGTTGGCATGCGTTTTTCTTATATTGAAATCGTCTATTGCGAATCTTTGTTATACCTGAGAAGAGATCTAGCGTAAATAAAGCTACCGGCTATACTATTAGAAAAGTAGATAGCATCAGTCGATTGGTTAACCATCATGTAAATATTTTTCTTATTGCATATTAAATCATATGATAAAAAGAAAAATCTTATCTTACCTTTAGATTTCCATTTGTATGGTCTCAATCCTTACAGGTCAAATTAAAAAAAAAAAAAAGCTTTTAATGTGTTGATAGTTTTGAAGTATGTTAGTGCAAAGATTTGACATGAATGTAATTTTGTAAATATATTAAAGGATAATTAAATAAAGTTTAATTTTATTAATTATTTTAGATTTAAGTTTAAGAGTTTGAAACTTGGCAAAAAAGAACAAAAAGAGAATCATCATATGCACTATGCAATAATGCACCTTCACTAACATGTGCATTTGTCACATGCAAATGCTTCTTAAATGTTGTAACATGATATATCACCTATGACCCTTTCAAATTCAAGTATCAAAAAATTATTGTCTGGATTTACCATGTATTAACTCATATTGTTAGAATGGTATTTTATGATGTAAGATATCACATGATATTTGAGGTGATATTTAATAATCATTTTTTAATTTATTGTTAAGAATATTGTTCTTACAAACTTTAAAAAAAGTAGTTAATTTTCAATAAGCATTTTGTACATGCATAACATATAATGTTTCAATTGAGAAGACACCAATCAATACTACATCAATGAATTACGAGTACAATTAATTAAAATAAAATCCTTAAAATTCGTTGGTATTTTGTGTAGTTTATATGTTTAAAATATAGTGTGCAAATTAATTAAAATTGGTTTAATACCAAAAGATAATTAATTCTATGCTTAAAATTTACTAAAATTCGAACTTTAACTCCCATACGTTAGTTAGGGGTTGTTTGACGCTTCTGAAAGGTTAAGTGCTGAATCAATAAGATGTCTGAATCATTAAGTGCTAAACCAGTATGAAGTATGAACCATTATGAGCCAGTATAATGTTTCACTGTTCAGATGCAAATGTCTGATCAATTCAGATAAGAGATCTTAACCATTTAGACATAGTTAATGCTTAACCATTCAGATGCAAATGTCTGAATCATTCAAACATCTATTCGCAAAACAAATAGTCTGAACCAGTAATTGTTAAACCAGTAAAAGATCTGAACCATTAAGAAACTCAATAAAAGCTAAACAAACAGCCCCTAAGCTACTCTTTACGTCCTATATATTTTTGTTAGGATGATACCAAAGAGCAACATGTTGATAAGGAGGATGATTTTTAAGGGTTTTATCATGTTCCACACAATAAATAGATAAGATCGGCTTGATGACTCACTATGTAAACCGTTTACGAACCCAATTATTTCTGATTTGAGTTGGTTCAATATTTTTGTGGTTGTGAGAAGGAGGACAAGAGACTGGGGTTTGAATTACAAACAAGTGGAGGAAACAAGTAGGGAAATTGAAGTGATGGGAGAGAACATGTACAACATGTTTTATTTTTGCATAATAATCCATGTAAAAGTGTCCGTACAAAGATTTAACATATTTTACAATATTATATAACTTTATCATCAAGATTACATAAAAATAAATCATAAAATAAGATAAGCATGTCTTAACTACGGATTTAAACATGCATGAGGAAGAATACATGTATAGTTGTATAATGATTTAATGCATTTGATGCCAAATTATACTTTTGTAACATTTGTTTGATAATATATCGTGTGATTCTCACTAATTTGTGGCAAATATGGAAAGCTAGAAACAATAAGGATTCAATGGAATATGTGGTTCGATCATAAAGACGGTTGAAGATATGAAGTTAAATAATTTTATTTATGTAATATGTAGTTACTTATTGGTTGGTTGTTGGCACGATTAATATATAGATGTTGATTGTTCAAAACAAATATATATTGTGATTCAATTATCATGGATATCATAGACTATTTCCTTCAAATTTAAAAGTAAAAATATACAAAATCACATTTATGAAATTATTTTTAAATACATGAAATCAAATCAATGTTAAGAAGATAACGTTTATGTTCCCGAAATATTAGAGGGGTGTAAAAAAAGTGGTCACTGAATTCACCTTGAATGTATGCCCATCGTCCACTCTATCCCACATACATAAACTTTTGTGTTTGCAGCTTAATAATTTTTGTTTTTCACATTTTATATGTTTGAGCATTATGTAAATGAGAGTCTATTACACATTACAACTAAAGTTAGCTTTTTAGTTTGTATGTACTTTATTAAACAAAGATGATGGTATAAGTTAAGGAGTACGAATTTGAACGGAGCTAAACAATTTTTTGAAAAGAAAATAACTATTTTCAAGTAAAATTTATCCTATTCCTATGTAAATAAGTATGAATAGTTTTACAATATCATTAACTGGATAAGTATGATTTTGTTTAACCGACTTATTTGATCCGCCTTTTTTGACCCAACCAATATGTGCCCCGTCATAAAGAATTCTAGATTCGCCACTCATCCGTTTGAATTTCTATGTAACAAGTTTGATAGAGAAATTGTCAAATGGTCCAATTAACCTTCTACTTTATGGTATCTTTTATTATGATGGTGTCCCCTCTCTAAAAAGTGGGGATACAAAAATCAATATATTAAGTAAAAGAGTTTAGGAAAATAAAGCCATTTAGTTTCCTTATTTGGTATTAAATTTCAATGCATGTATGGTCCCTAACTCGCTACGTTGAACCAGCCAATTTAAAAAGTTGGATATGGACTAAAAGATTTTTCAAAGGTAGATATCAAAACACGTCCTCAGATTAAATGTATTATTAGTTATTATTTTTTTGTTTTAATCAATATATATAATATGTACAAGTTTAAACTTAATGGTTTAAGAACAATATTTTCATAACCGAATCGTACAATCGGTGATCCTATCCAACAGTTAAACCAAACCGGTTCGATCCTGTTTTGAAAACACTGTTAAGAAAGTTTGACAATCAATAAGTAATATGTACAAGTTTAAACTTAATGGTTTAAGAATAATATTTTCGAACCGAATCGTACAATCGGTGATCCTATCCAACAGTTAAACCTAAGCGGTTCGATCCTGCTTTGAAAACACTGTTTAAGAATGTTTGTTTGACAATCAATCAATAAGTAATAAGTAATAATAATAAATAATAAATAGTTAAAAAAAAGAACTACTTAAAGTTAGTTATCTTGTCACATTATTATTAATAATTTAAAAGAAAAGGCAACGTAAAAAACAAAATGACTATATTACATGCATAATACATAAATATATAAAATCAATTCATGGCATGTGTTTAAGGAAAATTTATTGTTTATATATATTTTCAGTTAGTTAATTGTAGAATGAAGTAACATAAATTAGCAAGTATATATTTTTAAGTTTTAACCACTAATATAGTTTTAGTATTAGATATATAATACATAAATTTAACCAACTAGTGGGTTACATCCGCGCTCTGCGGTGGGGCGACCCAATTTTTAACGGAAATGAAGACACAATAGTAAAAATAACGTTAATTGTAATAATTCGTTTGATATTGATTCGGTTCAATTAAGATACCGACACTTACCAAAAGAGAAACAAAAAAAAGTCATGATACGACCAAAAAATACCGAGATGTGTTTACATCGGTCGAAACAACAAAAACGAATATTAATTTCGATACTGACATTGTTTCGGTCAGTATTAGACCGTTTGTTTTGTTACATGTACCACACCAGGTTCGATTGAAACTTAAAAAAGTAAAACCACAAAATAGAAATATAAAAAAAAGTTGAAAAAAAACAAAATTCACTGTAGTTAAGAAAATTCATAAATTATATAAATAACAATAATAATGTCAAGTATTTATGTTGATAAAAGTTATTACTTTTTTCAATTTTCTTTAAATGGTGATAAGCAACCGAAAAAAATAGAAATATAGTTGCGTGTCACCAAGGACATATATGATAAATGCAAGTGATGTATATTGTAAATTACTTATCAGACCTTTTGGCATGGAAAAAGTATTATTCCAAGTTGCGACTTCATGGACCACAACCACACCCATCACAAGTCGCTACCAAGAACCATAACTCAGTAAGTCCCCTTATTACATAAATCTTGGATTATCTTACTATACCACATAGGCACATGTTCAGTGGCGATCTAGAAAATCTTTATAGAGTAACGTTTCAAAGAAAAGGGGTAACGAAATCAAAAAAACGTCAAAAAGGTCAATTTTTTTCAAAATTTACATGATTAACGGAGCGTTAAGGGGTAGTGGGGGCTACCCCTTATTGTATGGTAGATCCGCCCTGCACATGTTTATCACGATTTTGAAATTTTACCCTTAATGGCCTAGTTTTTCGACATTATCGTGTTCGTTATTCCAACGGCTTCATTATAGGGTTTGATTAGTTTAATTTATGGATTAGCATGTTGGGGATGGTGGTTTCTAACTTTGTAATAATGTTTAGGTGATCACTATTTAGATTGTACCAAAATATGTGTTGTTATACACACATGTCCAAAATTGTCCTCTACATGGGGCATTGGGGGCAATTAAACCGGAAAAGAGTGCACATGTGATGTACCTCCTTGTAGGGTAGATATTTTGTCAAAAAAGAAGAAAAAGAACCAACCTTTTTTCCATAGAGAAAAAGCTATTCATCAACCTACCTTTATCAATGATAATGATGGGTCAGTTAATTTTACATAATTATTGCAATGATTGATTTAGAAAACTTTCATAGAGGTAACGTTTTAAAAGAAAGGGATAACGAAATCGAAAAAACGTCAAATTTTTCCAAAATTTACACTACCGCCGGAGCGTAGCGAAGGCTATCCCTAATTATGAGGTACATCCGCCCCTGGGTAATTGTACGGTTTTGATTATTGTTGACATAAAATTTTGTTACTTTTGATGGTTTTAATGATTCTCAGGTTAATGGTGAAACTGTAGCAAAAGACGGAATCGAAATCGAATGAACGAGTTAGCGAGAAATAAAAAAATCATTGTGCTGAAATTAGTCAAGCCGTCAGCTATACACCTTTAAAGATACCATGGTATATACTTTTGTTCTTTTTTTTTATTTAACATAACTCCATTGAAAACTGTAAAACATAAAAAGAAATCAGCAACTGCATGCACTTTTGCAAAAAAAAAAAAAATGTATGCATTTATTGTAATCTTGTTAAAATATGAAGTCTAGTGGTTGTCGGAAAGATTTGATCTTTGGTATGATGACCGGAGTCCAAGGGTGCAGCAAAAAATTAGAATTACTTGTTTAAGTTGCATCTCTCTGAGGAGATAGTATAGGATACAAGTTTGTGAATACGTAGAATTAAGGTTAATGATTTTTAGAGTAGGATAGAGATTTGTCTTAGGGGACTAGATTTCTACACTATAAGTGGACTTTGCATGTGATTATCTTCTTGTATTTATGTATATATGTAGTTTTGTGATGTTATATGTGATTCTATATTTGCTGTGTTAGTCTGATACTGCTCTCTTTTGTTGTTGGTAGCTTTTTATTTGTATTTTTAAGTTTTGTACATGTGTCATATGGCTTGTTTTGGAGTCAGAGTTTCTCTGTAAGCAGTCTCTCTATCCTTAGAGGTAGAGGTATGGTTTTCATACATGTCACTTTCCCAAACTCTATCAGAAGCTTTCTCATTTATAAGATTTACCATGTATGTTTGTTGTTATTTAAGTTGTATAGAAGTTTAGATAAGTTTTTAGGTCAATAGTATCAACTTATGGAACAAGGTTGTGTCAACTATGAAACTAGTCATTAATCATAATTCAAACATCATATAAACATGTATCCATAAAAGTAAATGGTTTACCAAATCAAAATTGATTAAAAAATCTTGAGTTCGATTTTGTTAGAATCGAAATGCAAACACACACACTCGAGCTACAAAAAAGAAAAGACTATGAAGTTTTATGTAGTTCAGTCTAAACTGACATACATCTACAGACTCCAACCAAAATATAACATTATTGCTCTCTAATATATTAAGAGAGATTTATAATAAAATTCTAGTGTTTCTAACTTATTCCTCATATAGATGGACTACAACTAGTTAAAACAAACGGACCAAACCTTACATTAAAATACATCTTTTTTTTATTTCAAAAACTACATACAAAAACAGTCTTATTAAAAGAAAAGTGTCATTATATAAAGATTTTAATATCTATACTCCAGTTAACACCACTTTTCACTTAACAAACATTTTTTATACGTATGGAGTATACTACAATAGTACACGATATTAAACGTGTATATTCTCGTATATATAAAAAAGCTTCTTTCATGTGTTACAAGTCCTATTACTTTCATCTCTCAAAGATCCCAAGAATAGTAATAATTTCATTTTTTTAAGTGATGACCACAACCAAAAAAACTTTAGCATGTTTCTACTATTATCCGAATACATAGGCGTATGATTTCACGTCTTTATAAAAAGGATACACAATTTAAATAACCTAAACTTTCACCAATTGGCCGATAGCATTACCAGCTTTTGATTTGTACCACACCACTCCTGACTTTCAACTTATTGGCTGATAACACTTCAAATTAACTCAACACTAACCTAGTTTGCTGACATCAGCCACCACGTCACCAAACTAGTGACACGTCAGTTGCCACGTCATCCAAAAAGCTAAGTCGGATGCCACGTTAGCTGCCATCTCGGCTGCCAAATCACAAAAATTCCACGTCAAATGCCACCTCAACACACAAGTGCCACATAAGCAAAAAACTAAATGCGTTAGAGTTCAGTTGGTTTGTGAGAGCTATTGACTAATAAGTTTAAAATTGAGAGTGGTGTGGTACAAATCAAAAGTTAAGAATCCTTTCGGCCAATGATGAAAATTAGAGTGATCTAAATCCAATATCCCTTATAAAAATCCTCATAGGTTACTTGTTGTTTGATAGATAGCCTATTATTTGATTATGTAAAAGTAATCTACTAAATTATTACACCATTCAAGACATGTTGTCTTAAATGCTTGTATGTTTCTTGTCGACAAATTATTTCATCCTTTTGTTATTGACTAAAACCAATATCAATTGTTTTATAGTATTCAAATAATGACATATATCTACTAAAACGATTGATTGAAAACGTTACTTTAACTTCCATGTGCATTTCGTTCACTTTTAGGCTTTTAGTCAAACGTTTCCTTGAAAATGACGATACATAAAAAATAAGGGTTTCTTTAGTTATATATTTACAAAGCGGGTTTAATTAGTTTGCTACATGCATGTGTTCTTTTAAGGTCATGCGTTATACCTAGGTCACAAGCTTGCAGGGGGTCTTTACGTGGAACCACAACATCAAGCGGGAACACCATGACGGGGTCCTTCGAGACCTCAAGATGGCCCCGTGGGGTGAACGTCTCGTCGAGTTCGACGATGAAGACAAACAAGAAACAAATGCACCTTCGGTACCACTAGGTGATGTGGTACCTGCTGGAGTGCAAGAACACCGCACTGCACCTTCAATACCACTCTTTACAAAGTGTGTGGGATGACTATAATGCATGCCCTTATATAAGATATCAAATTTTCACTCTAAGAATATAATCTTAAAGTGAATATTAGTGTTATGTTATTACTATATAAAGGAGAATCATTAATTACTCTCGTGAATGTCATACAAAAACCTAGATAAACTATGTAGATAGAATAAGTAGGGTATTGAACTAAAGAAGTATTGTGTAAAGTGTTATGAACTAAGTATTGATTAACTATTTGTAAAAAATATAAACTCGGTTGTTTGTTTGTTGATTTAATTAACTAATTACTAAATTGAGTTGTAAAAAGTTGGAGAAAACAATGGTTCCTTCGGATTTTAGATTCAAAGCAACATCAATTATGTGTTTAAACCGTGACAATCACATAAACATGACTGTTTAATTCATTTAACTGATTGTGATTACCTAAAGACTACTTACTTCGATTGTAAAACAACGGAATGTTATCATATGAATGATCAACTGAATTTACTAACTCTAAACCCTTATCAAATGTATCCCAATTACTAGAAATCTCGGGAATTGAATGAGTGTAAATTAAGATTAAGCAAAACCAATCGTTTACAATCAATCAAATCAAAAGGTAACAAACATCAAATGCTTAGATTACCCAAACACATAAAAGTCATTAACTTACAAGAATCCTCCACCCGGAGGAAACCACTAAAGGATTAGCCGCTCATGTTGGTCTCGTGATCTTCAAAAGCTTGATAACCGGATGTGTTCATGATCGTTGATTGGAATTGATGAAGAATGATAATGATGGAAAGTGAAAAACTTCAAACTTTATGCCTTTTTATCACCAAAATCGTCCTAGGAAGTGTATGTCTCGAGATTAGGGTTAAAAACCCTTTTTTTATACGTCCAAAGAGGATCATGCGTGTTTTTTCGGAGTTCGGATCGTAAGCTACGATCCCCACTTTCTGCTCTATTTTTGATTGAAACCGTTACTTTAACTTCCATGTGCATTTCATTCACTTTTAGGCTTTTAGTCAAACGTTTCCTTGAAAATGACGATACATAAAAAATAAGGGTTTCTTTAGTTATATATTTACAAAGCTGGTTTAATTAGTTTGCTACATGCATGTGTTCTTTTAAGGTCATGCGTTATACCTAGGTCACAAGCTTGAGGGGGTCTTTACGTGGAACCACAACATCAAGCGGGAACACCATGACGGGGTCCTTCGAGACCTCAAGATGGCCCGTGGGGTGAACGTCTCGTCGAGTTCGACGATGAAGACAAACAAGAAACAAATGCACCTTCGGTACCACTAGGTGATGTGGTACCTGCTGGAGTGCAAGAACACCGCACTGCACCTTCAATACCACTCTTTACAAAGTGTGTGGGATGACTATAACGCATGCCCTTATATAAGATATCAAATTTTCACTCTAAGAATATAATCTTAAAGTGAATATTAGTGTTATGTTATTACTATATAAAGGAGAATCATTAATTACTGTCGTGAATGTCATACAAAAACCTAGATAAACTATGTAGATAGAATAAGTAGGGTATTGAACTAAGAAGTATTGTGTAAGTGTTATGAACTAAGTATTGATTAACTATTTGCAAAAATATAAACTCGGTTGTTTGTTTGTTGATTTAATTAACTAATTACTAAATTGAGTTGTAAAAAGTTGGAGAAAACAATGGTTCCTTCGGATTTTAGATTCAAAGCAACATCAATTATGTGTTTAACCGTGACAATCACATAAACATGACTGTTTAATTCATTTAACTGATTGTGATTACCTAAAGACTACTTACTTCGATTGTAAAACAACGGAATGTTATCATATAATGATCAACTGAATTTACTAACTCTAACCCTTATCAAATGTATCCCAATTACTAGAAATATCGAGAATTGAATGAGTTTAAATTAAGATTAAGCAAAACCAATCGTTTACAATCAATCAAATCAAAAGGTAACAAACATCAAATGCTTAGATTACCCAAACACATAAAAGTCATTAACTTACAAGAATCCTCCACCCGGAGGAAACCACTAAAGGATTAGCCGCTCATGTTGGTCTCGTGATCTTCAAAAGCTTGATAATCGGATGTGTTCATGATCGTTGATTGGAATTGATGAAGAATGATAATGATGGAAAGTGAAAAACTTCAAACTTTATGCCATTTTATCACCAAAATCTCCTAGGAAGTGTATGTCTCGAGATTAGGGTTAAAAACCCTTTTTTTACGTCCAAAGAGATCATGCGTGTTTTTTCGGAGTTCGGATCGTAAGCTACGATCCCCACTTTCTGCTCTATTTTTGGTCGCCTAATCGTAACCTACGGTATGGCACCGTAGGCTACGATACATACCTGCTGGCAACTCTTGACTCACATCCTTCAACCGTAAGCTACGGTCATGAGACCGTAGCCTACGTCGCAATCCACCAACTCTTCTTTTTTCACATATCACTTTCCAATTGTCACACCCTGACCCGCAGCGGAATAAAAGTCGGGGCCTGATTGGGTTATCACCAAAACTCATGATATTTACTAATAAGTTTCATATTTATTAAATTGAAATTAAAACTCCAAATATTCAACACAAAATTGCATACAAACACAAACATAAACCAAGAGATTGTTCCAAACATAATAACTTATTCATTCTTCTAAGGCCATTCCTATGTATTTCTTTCCTCAGCTTGTTCACCTGTATCATGCGTAAAAACAGAAGATTTGGGTCAACAAAAGTTGTCGAGTGAACCTTGATAAAACATTTAAATAGTTTGAATTATATTAATAAAAATTATGCGTGAATCATATGTGAGCAGATGTATATATATAACCAATCACAAACCAGATTATATCCACAATGAACACATGACATGATGAATGATGTATTTGAGATCAAGACTCAATCAAACGAAGCCGATCTAATGAGGCACCTGATGCTCAACCCGTATCCCACGAGGAACTGATGGGCCTAATGAAATGATTGCACTGAAAAGATAAAATATAACCACATATAAACCACATAACAACTATACACATTTGATCACGAGATGATGTTAGCACAAGTGTTTAAATAAAATAAAAACAATAATAAGACACATGATACACCTCAAAACATGATTAAAAAATGGGGAATTCGTAGAGATTCACTCACAGTTGAGAGTACGCGAGTTGAGAATTTAACCGATGAAGGAGTACTAACCTAAAATAATAACATGATAACTCGATAAATAAATAAATTAATATTTCGGTTAAAACCTCCGTTTAGATTTTTAAGGTATTTTTGTGATTTTTATTGATATCATTAAACCCTTGAAATTATATATTTTAAGCATTTTAAATTGATTTTTCTTTTAATATAAACCATGGAATAAAATAATAAAAGAAAATAAAAATAAAATAATATTAAAAAAACTGTCAGTCTGACTGCCTTGTCAGACCGGTCCGATTGAAGGTTTTAGCATGCGTGTTGAGACTCGAACTCGTGACCTCTCGGTTGCGTGCACGCAGCTCTTCCAACTGAGCTACGTGTCTAACCCGAAAGAAACCTGATTTTAATTATTCTTATACACATTTTAAGTTCATTCAAATTTAATTAAATTTAAAAAGGAATTTAAATGATCAGACCGGTGTGAGCCAATGGACTCGAACCAGAGACCTTGGTTGTGTTTCGCACCCGCCCAACCAACTTGGCTGGTGTCTAACCCGATAGAACTTGCGTTTTAATTACATTTGTATACACACTGCCAACTGATATATTTCATTCAAAATAAAAACAGTTATGCGTATTTATGCGGTCATGAGCCGGATTCGAACCGGGGACGTGAAGGCCGTGTTTGCACACAGTCCACCGCTGTACTGTGTGTCTAACCCGGTTAAAACTTAGATTTTAATTTCATAAAACAGGTAACCCACTTCATCTTCTTCATTTTGAAATTAACCAAGATTTTACACACCTGAATTAATTCGATTCACTTCTATAAATCAGATGTACATTAAGTTAATTAATTAAAAACTCAAAAGAAAAGAACAAGGGTTCTACCGAATAAACTGAGCCGGCGGGTGTCTTGGTTCCGGCAACCTGCTGCGTTCTTGCGAGGGAAGGATTCCGGGACGAGATAGTTAAGAATGAAAAGAGAGGATTTCGAGGTGTTGAGCGAGTTTGTTTGTGTGCTTTTGATCGGTATTTATAGATTTGAAACAAGGTGTTCGATTTTCGGTTTAAGAAACCGAGTAAAATGATTGATTTCGATTTTAGAAACAACACAGATTGATTCGCACAGTTAAAATGGATTGTCACTGATTTTTGGAAAGCTTTTACGCGGATTGCCAGCTTGATTCCAGAACAGGGGCTAGACAGGCGGGTTCGCTGATTTGAAGTTGCAGGAAATCAGGCGGTTCGTACATATGTATAAATTGTTTCCGAATTCTACCAAATGGTGTGTGTGGCTCAGCGGTGTTTGTGGTGTGTGTTGACCCGGGGAACCCGGGTTCGATTCCGGTTCACCCTTTTTAATCCTATTTTCTTATTATTATTATTTTTTTTATTAAGCCTTTTAATTATCTATTAAGTATAAATATTTATTATTTAATTGATTATTTATTATATTATTTCATTAAGGTTATTTTAAACATTAATTATTATTATTTATATATGAAATATATTTTAAACAATAATAAAAATAACCGAACGACATAAATAAATACACTTGATTGATAAATTAGGGCGGGTTTTCGAACCCGATTTACACAAATGTTACAATATCCCCTATTTTTAGAAATTTCGTCCCAAAATTTAAGTAGTAATTGTAACCGGAAAAAGATGTGGGTACTTTTCGCGTTTGAGTCTTCACGTTCCCAAGTAAACTCGGGTCCTCGTTTTGACTCCCAACGTACCCTGACGATTGGAATACGACTTCGCCTCAAACACTTCTCACCGAAATCCATGATTTCCACTGGTCTTTCAACGAAGTGCATTGATTCATTGACTTGAATATCTTCCAGAGGGATATGGAGATTTTCGTCGGCGAGGCACTTTTTCAAGTTCGATACGTGGAACGTGGGATGAATTCTGTTGAGTTCTTCTGGTAGGTCAAGCTTTTATGCTACAGGAGCTACTCTTTCGAGTATCTTGAATGGTCCCACATAGCGTGGTGCTAACTTGCCCTTTTGACCAAAACGAACCACTCCCTTCCACGGTGACACTTTCAAAAGTACTTGATCACCAACACAAAACTCCAAGGGCTTTCGTCGTTTATCTGCGTAACTCTTTTGACGACTTTGAGCCGCTAGAAGATTATTTCGAATTTGAAGAATTTTGTCAGTTGTTTCTTGAATCAACTCAGGTCCGGTGATTTGCGCTTCACCAATTTCGTGCCAATATACTGGAGATCGGCATTTACGACCATATAAAGCTTCAAAAGGAGCCATACCGATGCTTGAATGATAGATATTGTTGTACGAAAACTCGACTAATGGTAGGTGAGTGTCCCAATTACCTTTGAAGTCTATGACACTGCGAAGAAGAACAAAAGGCCTTGTACACGTAATGGATCTTGAAGTACTATTTCTGCATCTCCCTGACCAAATCCGCCTACATTAGGATTACGCTCGCAGCATGTCTTCAAGGGTTTGGATGGTGCGCTCAGATTGACCGTCAGTTTGAGGGTGAAAGGCGGTGCTGAGGTCTAAACGTGTACCCAAAGCGGATTGTACGGCTTGCCATGTTCGTGATGTGAAACGACCATCTCGATCTGAAATGATGCTTAACGGCACACGATGACGGCTTACGATCTCATTGATATAAATGCGAGCTAACTTCTCGTTCTTGAAGTCCTCGCGAATTGGAATGAAATTGTAACATTCGTCAAAAAACCGGATTTACCAAACCCGCTCCGTTTATTAACCAAACAATCAGTTAAAAATTTCGTTGCGTATTTAATGCCCAAATTAATTTTGAACGATACATAATTAATAAGTATATTGGAATATATAATTTATATTTGAAAAAGTATTTAAAATAAGAAAATAAAAACAAAAGGATGCTGCCGGGTTTCGAACCCGGGTCAGCCAGATTCAACAATGACTTAACTTCTAACCAACCAACCACTCCGCCACTTGTATTCTTTAGTAATACATCCAGACAATTAATTCAAATAATGAAAACAGAAATCAAATCCAGTCAACTGACGCGCCCAAATTCGTTGACGCCGAAAAATCCGACGATATCGTCAAAAAGGCGTCGGTTATCAATGACTTAACGTAAACATTAACTACTACATCGGTTATAACCGATGTCCAGTCCGCGACACAAGTTATAACCGCCGGAAAATCATTAACCCACGAATCAAGACGGAAATCGGACTAAATTCGTCGATGTCCTGCCCTATAAATACCCCCTCTAACCTCTGTTAGCTTTTTCGCTCACAATCACACTCTTTCCCGACATAATTTCACTCGCCGGAGAACTTTTGCAACTCGCCGGAAAACCGAGCCTTTCACCTCTATGCCTTATTGAACACCCAGAGCTCATACCGAAGCCACCCATACTCACCTCAAGCTCGCTGAAGACTCTCTGCCGCAAGACACACGTCGTCGGAACAACCTGCTGACATCGGAGTTTCGCCGGCGAAACAGAGGAGCCACTGTTCGGTATAACATACACTTAATCTCTCACTCTTTTTATTTATCTCACATGTAATTAATCACAACACACTAAAGAACTGGATTAAATCATCGAACCAGTCGGGTTGTTGTTCTGGTTAAGTCCAACGAAGAAGACGAAGTATCTGTTGTATATATGTTTAATTAAAATCAAGATATATCTCGGGTTAGACACACGGTCCAGCGGTGGACTGTGTGCAAATAAAACACGCTTACGTTCCGAGTTCGATTCTTGTCCCACGCACACTCGCCTTAATAAAAATGTTCTTTTTTTAACCGAATCGGATTCACTGCAATAGATGTTAAGTTTAATAAAAACCGGAATAATAACCAAGATAAACACACAGTCCAGTGGTGGACTGTGTGAACGTTTAAAGCACACGTCACGAGTTCGAGTCCGGACTACCGCACCGGTCCGGACAATTATCAAACTTTTTATATAAGGCAGAAATGAAATAATGTAGTTTGTATATAAGTATAATAAAAATCAGATTATTTAACAAGTTAGACACACAGTCCAGTGGTGGACTGTGTGTTAACCCAAACCACAGGTCCCGGATTCGAGACCTGTGGAGAACACCGGTTCGATGCATTAAAATCGTTTTTAAAAATAAATGATTTTCGGTTTAATTCAATTAGTATATAAATATAATTAAAAACAGAAATATTTCGGGTTAGACACGTAGCTCAGTTGGTAGAGCTGCGTGCACGCGAACGGGAGGTCTCGGGTTCGAGCCTCACCTGGAGCACACAATTACACAGCCTGACCGGTCAACAAGTCAACAAGTCAACGGTCAACGGTCGCAAAAAGTCAACATTTTTTATTATTTTTATTTTTTTATTTTATTTAAAAATCAATTAAAAATACTTAAAAATAACATTTTTAAGGTTAGAAAATAGCCTTAAACTCACAAAAATATATCCAATCATCCTACTAAAATTGATTAATAAAATCCGCTTATTTACCAAACCATTATGTTATTATCTAGGTTAGTTTCACTCGTGGTTAAATCAAACTTCGTGCACATTCAACATCATCAACCGAACGCACCCAATGTGAGTGAATCTTACAACTCCCCTTTTTAATTACACGTTTTGGGGTATGTCATGTGTCACAAAAATTAACTTGTTTATTTAAACTTGTGCCATACCATATTGTGATCTAAACTTAGATTGTATATATTGTTTGTAGTTATGTATTTCATATTGTCAAGTTATATGCAAATCATTCATTAGGCCCATCAGTTCCTCGTGGGAGACGAGTTGAGCAACGCGTGCCTCAAAACAAATCCATTATTGTTCGTGTGTGCATTATTTAATATTAAATGATTGGTGAATAAGTTTACATCTATTTTTTACTCATGTGTGGTTGTGCACTTTATTTTATAATCAATTAAATAAACTTGTTCAAATGTTTTTCATAGGATTCACTCGCCAACTTTTTGTTGATCCAAAAACCATTTTTACACATGATACAGGTGAACAGGATGAAGCAAGGAAAACATAGGAAATGCCTTAGAAGAAAACAATGAAGTTTAGAATGATGTTTAGGACATGATGTAATTATCATTGTATGTTTCCCTTTAAATTGTAATAATGAATATGAAACGTTATAATAAATGTCATGAGCTTTGATGATAACCCAATCATGCCCCGATCACCTTTTCCGCTGCGGGTCGGGGTGTGACAGAAATGAGCTGACTTTGTAAGACGATCAATGATTACCCATATGGTGTCATACCCACTGGAGGTGCGAGGTAACCCGGTAATGAAATCCATGGTTATATTTTCCCACTTCCATACAGGTATCTCGGGTCTTTGATGTTCAGCTTTCACTTTGTAACATGTAAGGCACTTGGAAACGAAAACAACGATATCCTTCTTCATGCCAGGCCACCAGTAGGTGTATCGTAAGTCTTGATACATCTTATTGGCTCCTGGATGTATAGAGTATCGTGTTTTGTGTGCCTCATTCATGAGGAATTCACCTAGGTTGTCGCGATTGGGTATCCAAATACGGTTTAAATAGTAAAGATACCATCGGATTTGGTTTCGATTTTGAGTTCAGCTCCATAAGACAGCTCATCTCGTACATCATTTTCCGTTACAGAAGTATGTTGAGCTGCCCGAATTCGATCTTTGATATCGGTTACAATTTGAGAACATAGAAGATGAACGGATTTTGCATAACCCTTTCGACCGAGTGCATCAGCCACAACGTTTGCCTTGCCAGGATGATATTGAATCTCACAGTCGTAATCATTGAGGAGTTCAACCCATCGTCGTTGCCTCATGTTCAACTCTTTTTGATTGAAGATATGTTGGAGACTCTTGTGGTCAGTGTATATTTCACACTTGGTGCCATAGAGATAATGTCTCCATATCTTTAGAGCGAACACAACTGCTCCAAGTTCTAGGTCATGAGTGGTATAATTCTTTTCGTGTACTTTGAGTTGCCTAGAGGCATAGGCTATCATCTTTCCTCTTTGCATCAGAACACAATCTAACCCTTGCCCTGACGCGTCGCAATAAACTACAAAATATTCACAACCCTCAGGGAGTGTAAGGATAGGTGCGTCACAAAGCTTTTACTTCAAAGTTTGGAAAGCCTCCTTTTGCTTGGTGTAACACCCTGTAAAATCGTGTCCAATAGTATAGTGACACGTGTAGTATTTTAAAATATAGTCTGTTAAAGGCCAATAAGGACTAAAGGCGTCAACATGCTCAATCTGAGCCTCTGAGTGATGATCCGATGTCAACATGCATAAATAACAGCCTTTGAGTGACTGATATGTCAACATGCTTAAATCATAGCCTCTGAGTGACTGATACGTCAACATGCTTGAAATTTGGCCTCTAAGTGACTGATATGTCAACATGCCCAGCCTCTTAATGACATCAGAATCAACATGCTTATCATAAGCCTCATACGTGCCAACTGTTGGACGAGTGAGTTCTATTTTGTAAATATGTGAAAGTTGGATAATGGAGGGATTAAAAGTGTCAACATGTTAATTTATACCTCTGAGTGACCTTTTAACGAACCAAGAGCTTGACAATATTCGGGCATAATCCCGGATATGCCAAATATTGGCTACGGAGGGCTAAAAGTGCCAAAATGGTGTGTAAATAAGTTTTTATAAGTTAAGGGGGTTAAAGTGTCAAACTTTGAAAGTGACCTTAGGGTGATCGCGGGCCGCGAGAGACTAGGCTGGGTCTCTCGCGGGGCGCGAGAAGGCCTCTGCAGTAGAGAGTTTTGTTTGGTCTCCAAGCAAAACTCCAAAACCATTAATTCGAAACCATGGCTTCTCTAAACTGCTATGCCACGTTTTGGGACACTTCTAAGCTTCTTCTTAACCCCTAAACACCTGGCTTCACCTCCTTTGAGCTCTCCAACTATAAATAGGTGCTTAAGTTCACCATTTCAACTTGCACCTTTCTCATTCACTCTTCTCCCTCATCTGGAAGTTCCTAACTAAAAGGAGCAATCCAACATAGTTCTTTTGCATCTAGGAATCACTGGTAAGTGTTCCTTCTTTGTGCATTTTCGTTTATAGGCTTTTATAGCCAAAAGTCACGCGTTTTCGTAAAACGCTTTGACTTTCGGTTAAGACCATCATGGTCTAGCCATTGTTCAAAATGAACATGGCTAAGTGATTGTAATAAGGTAGGTGTTAATCACATAAAGGGCACCTCCTGAAGATCACGTTTGCTAGACCAATTGACGGGTCAAAGTTATGTAAATAAAAAGTCAAATAGGCCATTTTTTGGAAAAATCATAAAATGATCTTATATATGTTATGAAACATGTTTTGACACTTAAACAAGTTGGTAATAATTATTAGAACATGTAAGAACATGTTCGGCTCGTCAATTTCAGTTCTAGGGTCGGTTCGCAACCGAAAGTCGCAAAGTTTGACTTCTGCTTTGACTTTCGATTCTGACCCGATTTAGATTAGTTACCTACTGATCTAAAGTTGCATTATGATCATAATATAATGTAGCATAACCCTCTGAGGTTATATTACATGATCATAATCAGAATCTAAGTTTATGCGCAAGTTCCTTAATTATGCCATCTTTGACCAAAATGTCATTTTTACATAAATCAAGGTTTTAATGATAATAACTTGAAAATGAGTTTCCTACTGATGTAATATTATAAGTAGGATTATTTGGGGTGTTAAACCAAGTTATAAACTGAGTTTTCAAGCAAGTTCTTAAACCATGTCGATAAATGACGGTCTTAGCCCTTATGGCTTATAAAGTGGTTTTAATTGTAAATCATTTACCTACTGATATGTTATATTAAATAACATATTTCAAACATTTTAATCTGACCTTAATGCCAGTTTTCGTAAACATCGCTTAAAAACGTCATTTTACGACATAAGAGCCGTTTCGGCGCATAGTATGGTTTTAAACCATATTATTGACTAAGACTTGTTACATACTGATTTTAAAACTTATTTTAAACATATTTACAGTAGATAAATGTTATAGATTCAGAATCCCAAATAAATTATAAACTATGTGTAAAATGACCAAAATACCCCTTCGGTGCATAGTTTGGTCATAAAAGATAATTTACACATATAATTGACATCCTACTGATATTATATCATAAATAAAGTATTTTTCAGAATACTTATAACTATAACATTAAATTATATTTAAGTTCCTTTATTACGGTATAAAATTACCAAAATGCCCTTATGAGGCATAATTTCGTTTTAAAACCTTAATGGGCATACAAGATGATATCCTACTGATATCTTAACTTATTTAAAGTATAATGGCATGTAGAACTTTTCCATGACTTATCCGGTTACCCGATATCGCTAATTGTGCGCACAATTACGTATATGTAACTATTTTACGGAATTTAACCGTAACGGGTTTAGCCTTGTCATTTTAGTTTCAAAATCCAGAATGTTTATAGTTTACCCATATTGTACAAGTCAAGTACTTGTCGGGTTTAAACTACATTCTATCCGATCATCGTTTAATCAAGCGTTATACGTAATGATCATGTACACTATTCGGTTTACAAGACCGTTAGTATTTAATTGGCTAGCTTATGCCATAATCCAGACTAGAGCCTTGCCGGTAAATGCTATGTGCACTTGGTACTTTTGTATACGGCTGAGTTATTTAAAAAAATAAAAGAAGAAGACTAGCTCAGGTAAATACTCTCGACTTATTTTTCCAATACGGGTTTGGGATACGGTAAATTATTACCGCTTGGTCCAAAATGAGGGTCAATCGAATGCCCGCTTGTGGCTAGTAAACCCGCATATTTTGTTTTAATCAGTTTTGTTTGATCAATTAAACATCGGGGTTAAATTACCGTATCCTGAATATCCTGGGCTCAACACATTAGTTATTGGCCACGACCTTAGCACGGGGTGTAGGCATACACCTTTTAATGCTCATATGCAATGTTCCCAAGACGTTGGGGATGACTCCTTTGTGAGTCCTGAGTGGTGTGTATTTAATCATGTCTCGATTTCTGTACTGGGCCCTGTATGTATTGACAAACATGTGAATCTAATACAAGGTTGCAAGGTCAACTTTCTCAAGTTAATAACAGGTTTTGTGTCGTTTTGCACTTAAAACCATTTTAAAGTTTTCAAAATGAGTCAGTTGGGTGTATTTACCAGCATAAGCTGTCGTATCGTCCAAAGGCTAAACTGCAGGTACAATACGAAATAGGCCGGAAGCTGCTCGGTAGTGATAGAGGATCTTGCAAATCCTAAATCTGCCTAATGTCTGTTTTGTATTCTTTCCATGTACATTTTATGATCCGCCTGTGGATCTTCTATTACAAGCTTGTATATTATTTTGTATTTTCGAACATTGGGTTTGTGGTAGTAATTTTACTCCAAGACTTCCGTTGTGCCGTGTTTAATTGACTATGTGTTTAATTGACTATGATGTTATCAACTGTTGTCACGATACTCCCCACCCGGCCCACCGGTGTTTGGATTTCGGGGTTGGAAATCCGGGGTGTGACACTTGGGTCCCCAAATAAAGCGTTTTCCCTTGTGAGTTAAGGCTGTGAGTGGAACGACGATATGAGAAAAATTGGCAATGAAGCGTCGATAATAACCAGCCAAGCCAAGAAATGACCTAACTTCGGTAGTAGTACGTGGCGCCTGCCCTTCTTGTACTGCCTTGATTTTCGAAGGATCGACATGAATCCCTTTGTCATTAACGACATGACCAAGAAATTGTACCTCTTTTAACCAGAACTCACATTTTGAGAACTTCGCATAAAGCTTTTCAGTCCCCAAGAGTGTAAGGATAAGTCGAAGATGTCGCTCATGATCGGATTTTGTTTTGGAGTAGATAAGAATATCATCGATGAAGACTATGACGAAACGGTCGAGATAGGGTTTGCACACCCTATTCATCAAATCCATGAAGACAGCAGGAGCATTGGTTAACCCAAAGGGCGTAACCATGAACTCGTAATGACCATAACGAGTTCGAAAGGCAGTTTTTGGGACATCTTCTTCGCGCACCCTAAGCTGATGATAAACAGAACGAAGGTCGATTTTTGAAAAACAGGTGGCACCTTGAAGTTGATCTAGAAGGTCATCAATACGAGGCAATGGATAGCGATTCTTAACAGTCAACTTGTTGAGTTCTCTATAATCAATGCACATGCGAAACGTTCCATCTTTCTTCTTTACAAAAAGAACAGTTGCACCCCAAAGGCGACGAGCTAGACGTATGAATTCTTTGTCAGTCAGCTCTTGCAGCTGACTAGCCAACTCTTGCATCTCCGATGCGGCTAACCTATAGGAAGATCGCGACTGGTGTAGCACCAGGCACCAGATCATTCGAAATTCGACTTCTCGCAACAGGAGGAAGTCCTGAAATGTCGTCGGAAAAAAACTTGAGGAAATTCTTTCACGATTGGAATTTCTTCGAGCTTCCTTTCCTTGCCTTCCTTCTTGATGATGTGAGCTAAAAACGCGACGTAATCCTTGCGAAGATATCTTCGAGCTTGAAGACATGACATCAATTTGAGCCCTTTTGAAGGAGTTTCTCCAAAGATACGTAGTGTCTGACCGTCGGCTGAGAGGAATACGAATGAACTTTTCATGGTAAACTACTTCGGCGTGATGCTGGCTGAGCCAGTCCATACTGATGATAACATCGAAACTTCCAATTTCATAGGAATAAGATCAATCGAGAAATCGGATCATTTAGAGTAAGAGTACAATCACGTATAATTGAATTTAACGAAATGGGTTCTCCGTCAGCAACTTCCACCGTGAATGATTCAGCGAGACTAACATGAGGTAGATCGGGAATAGATTCGAATTCTAAAGACACAAAACTCTTATCCGCACCAGTATCGAATAATATGGATGCATAACTACCATTTACGAGAAACGTACCGTTGACCACATTGTTGTCAGCCCTTGCTTGGTTGGCGTTAATGTTGAAGGCCCTTCCTTTAGCAGGTGAGTTAGCTTGATTAGCTTGGTTCACCGGGTTTGCTTGGGCTTGGGCATTAATGATGTTCACCAAGCGTGGGCAAGCATTTCAGAAGTGGTTTGGGTCACCACAGTTGAAACATGCTCTTATGGGTTGCATAATCGGGTAATTGGGTTGGTAGTAAGGTTGGGCCATGGGTTGGGCAGGTGGTAGGAGTAAGGGTTGTTGGGCTTGGCCCACCATTTGATTATTGGTTTGGGCTTGAGGCTGATTGCGGTTTCATCGTTGGATGTACGGTAAGTTTGGATAGTGTGACCTGCACGGCCGCAACTTGTGCAGTATTGGCAAGGGTTTTCAGGGGGATGATGATATTGGCAGCGGTTACATTTTGGGTGTGGACCAATGTATGGCTTGTTGAATGGTGCGGCTGGAGGGGTGACTTTTGTGATTGGAGCAGCAGTGATGGGAGGGTTGGTTTGGGTGATGGCGAAATTTTTGCCATTTCGCTTTCTCTTACCAGCGAACTTTGAGGATGAGCCTGATTGGGTGGGATTGG
The DNA here is from genome assembly GCA_947069175.1 of Scalesia atractyloides. Lineage (NCBI taxonomy): Eukaryota > Viridiplantae > Streptophyta > Magnoliopsida > Asterales > Asteraceae > Scalesia > Scalesia atractyloides. Next base: position 1,219,752 of record CAMTDV010001632.1, read on the forward strand.
AACTTCAACGGGTGTTTTCTTCTTCTCATCTTTAAAATCGCCATTTCAAATGCGATTTTCAATGAGTTCTGTAGCCAGTTCCATGGCAGCTTCAGTGTTGCGGGAGACGTACTTAAAACTGAATCTTGAATTTTCGAGGGGAGGCCTCGAAATAGTGCTCGATCAACCGGTATAACGGAGTGAACAGGTTGGGGACCATCTGGTTCAACTCGAGAAATCTCTTGTTGTATGAGGTGTGGTCTCCTTCCTTTTGCTTTAAAGAGTAGAATTCGTCTTCGAGCTTTTTCATCTCGCTTCTAGGGCAGAAGCGTCTCGTCATAATTTCCCTTAATTCCTCCCATGTTAAGGCCATGGCATCTTCAACACTTCGCTTACCTTTTTCCGTGTTCCACCAGGTAAGTGCTACCCCAAACAGACGTCCAGTAGCGTAACGTACCTTGCGATCCTCAGGACAGTCGCAATTGAGAAAGGTTTTTTCATCTCCTCAAACCAATGGAGGAGAGCGGTGAAACCTTCAGTCCCTTCATATTTTGGGGGTCGAAGGACTTGAAATGTTTGTAGGTGCATTTAGTGGTTTTGGGAGGAGGGTTGGTGACGTTTTGGCCTTCTTGATTCGAGGGTTGATGGGATTTGTGGTGAGAGTTTGTTGAACTTGTAGAACGATTTCAAGAAGTACCGCAGCCATTGTTGAGCAATTTGTGTGGCCATGCGTTCGCTCGACCTTCCTGACCTTCTACCTCCTCGCAAGTGTCTAGCAGACATCTACAGGAATATATGTAGGGAGATTGTGAGTTTGATAATTTTCTAGGTGTCATGTGTTGTAAAAAGAATGAAAAACAACATTTATGAATAACTGAAGAAAATAACTTAACTACATCCATAGGATATCTTGGGTTTGCTCATGTTTGGGCCTCCAAATGTCTCCCATACCATAGCCTGTATAGTCATGTGGGCCCCCATGACATTGGGCTTGGTAGGGTTCACATTGGTGTCGGCTGGATAACACTCGCTTCACCTGAATGAAAATCGTAACCATGATTGTGAGATATAAGGTCGGAGGGTGTCCAGGTGTAGATACAATGACGACTCAAAATGGGGTTAGTTCACACGACGTTTGGTGTAGCATGCTTCGGCCTAATAGGTCCTTCGTACTCTCATCGTTAGTCCCCAGGTAGGTAAACTGGTCCTTTATTTTGGATTTATACGAATGCCAAGCCTAGACAGGATGTTCCAACTACCGGTACTAGTACCCTTCCAGTTACTACATGCCCGTCGTGAAAACTCACTTTGATGTGATTTGAAAAATATGAAAACATTGCAAAAATCTTTGAAAAGAAATCATGGAAATTGTGAAATCGTGATGTGTGTGCTTACATAGGTATGATATATTATTGAGATATGAACTATAACGAGCATTGCATATTAGCATGTACTTGTGAGAGTGCTTGCATAAAATTGTGTGTGAAAATTAACATGAAACATATAAACATCATGAATTTTGCATGTAACAGATAAACAATTAAAATCTAATCAACTATAGTATAGGCTCTAAGGGTCTAATAACCAATCCTATATCCATATAGTCACAAGCTATGATACCAATCTGTCACACCCCGACCTGCAGCGGAATAAAAGTCGGGGCATGATTGGATTATCACCAAAGCTCATGATATTTACTATTAAGTTTCATATTTATTAAATTGAAATTAAAACTCCAAATATTCAACACAAAATTTCATACAAACACAACATAAACCAAGAGATTGTTCCAAACGTAATAACTTATTCATTCTTCTAAGGCCATTCCTATGTATTTCTTTCCTCAGCTTGTTCACCTGTATCATGCGTAAAAACAGAAGATTTGGGTCAATAAAAGTTGGCGAGTGAACCTTGATAAAACATTTAAATAGTTTGAATTATATTAATAAAAATTATGCATGAATCATATGTGAGCAGATGTATATATATAATGTCACACCCCGACCCGCAGCGGAATAAGAGTCGGGGCATAATTGGGTTATCACCAAAGCTCATGATGTTTACTAAAATGTTTCATATTTATTAAATTCAAATTACAACTTCAATATTCCAAACAAGTTCATACAATTACAAGGAAAAAGTAACTAAGTAAACAATCCAAAGCCTAATCTGATTTATTCTTCTAGGCCGTCCTATATGTTTCTTGCTGCATCTGGATCACCTGTATCATGTGTAAAAATGGGGGATTTTGGGTCAACAAAAGTTGGCGAGGGAACCTTATAAAAAAAACATTTGATATTGATTTCTTATTGTATTTAATATGGAAAAATTGTGCAATAATCATATGTGAGCAAACGTATATAATCAAACAGTAACAAACCACCTTGCATGGGTGTATGACATGAATGATAATGTATATGTTGGCAACGTCACGTTCCGCTCATAGGTAATGGGGAACGGACGAGCCTATGATGATGTATGTGGGATCAAGGCTCAATCAAACGGAACCGATCGTATGTTGGCAACGCCACGTTCTGCTCATAGGTAATGGGGAACAGTTCCGCTCATAGGTAATGGGGAACAGACGAGCCTATGATGATGTATGTACTGAAAATGATAAATTTAATCTAAACATTAACCACACAAACAATTGATACATATTGGGTACACATTTGATGATGGATATGATGGATGCACAAGTGTTTAAATGTAATAAATAATAAGCGACACATGATACACCCCAAAATGTGATTAAAACGGGGAATTGGTAGAGATTCACTCACATTGGGTGCGTTTGTTTGGTGATGTTGAATGCGCACGAGTTTGGAGATTTGATCGACGAGGAATAACTAACCTAAAATAATAACGAAATGGTTCGGTAAATAAGTGGATTTTATTAACAATTTTAGTAGGATTTTTAGATTTATTTTTGTGAGTTTAAGGTCGTTTTCTAACTTTAAAAATATTGTTTTTAAGTATTTTTAATTGATTTTTAAATTAAATAAATAAATAAAAAATAAAAAAAAGTTTGACTTTGGTTGACCGTTGCCCGTTGACCGGACCGTTGACCGGTCGGACTGTGGTCTAAGTGTGCACTGAGTGAGGTTCGAACTCGTGACCTCCCGTACGCGTGCACGCAGCTCTACCAACTGAGCTACGTGTCTAATCTGAAATATTTCTGTTTTTAATTATACTTATAAACTATTTAGATTATTCAGAATCATTTATTTTAAAAAGAATTTGAATCATGTCGAACCGGTTGCAGAAGCAGGATTCGAACTCGTGACCTGTGGTTTAACTTTGCACACAGTCCTCCGCTGGACTGTGTGTCTAACCTGGTTAAAATACTTATTTTTATTAACCTTATATACTAACTGGAAGGTGTTCTGGGCCTTTCAAAAAAAAAATTGGGATTTATCGTAGGAAACCGGTTAAGTGCACGAATCGAACTCGGGACGTGTGGTTTAAATTGCACACAGTCCACCACTGGACTGTGTGTCTAACCCGTTTAAAAATCCGTTTTAAATTAAACTTATACTTATTTCTGACTTCGTCTTCTTCGTTTACAAACACCCAGATCAGAGAATTCCGACTGTTTTGTTTAACTTGATTATCAAAACTTATAATTAGTTGGAATGTAATAGCAAACGGGATTATAGAACAGAGTGTACCAAAACAACGTGTTTAATTCAGGTTTCCGGCAAGGGGGCGTCGGCTCTGATTGGCGATCTCCGACTGAGTGAACCAATCGACAGTTTTGATCAGTGAGTTGTGCAATTAAGGTACTAAACAAGGATTATCAAAAGGTTTAGATGTTTGTACCGATTCACAGCGTGATTTCAGAAATTTCCAGAGATTTTTCGGCGAGTGCAGATTATCCGGCAACGTCGTCTGGGACCGATTCTGGTTGAAGGATTGAAGTTAGTATAAGTCTAACAATGGATTGAAAACGAAAGAATCGAGAAATTTACCGTTTTGATGTATATCTCGGTTTTCCGGCGAAAGTCCGACAATACAGAATGTTTCCGGCGAGTGAAAATTCTTCGAGAATTTGGGCGATTTTGAGCGAAAAGATTACTAGAGACTTGGGTGTGTATTTATAGGGATGAATCAAGATGAATTGGGTCTTGATTCGTGGTCAAGACTTTCTCCGGCGGTTATGACTGAGGTCGCGGGTTTAGACATCGGTTATAACCGACGTCGATGTTAATACTTGCGTTTAGTCAAAGGAAACCGTCGATAATTGGCGAAATCGTCGGTATTTCCGGCGACTGCGAATTGGGCGCGCTGATGACCGTATTTGAGTTTTGAGTTTTATTATAAGTATTAATTGTTTTATCATATAACACAAACGAGTCAAGTGGCGGAGTGGTTAGGCGTTTCTTTGTTCTTCCGGCTGACCCGGGTTCGAAACCCGGCAGCCCCTTTTCTTTTTTATTTACTTTATTTTTACTTTTTAATAATTATAGTTTTTAAATTCTAAAATGTTTATTAATTATGTATTGTTTAAAATTAAAATAAATCATAAATACGCAACGAAATTTTATAACTTGATATTCGATGAATAAACGAAGTGGGTTTTGGAAACCCGTTTTTCGACGGATGTTACATATAACCAATCACAAACCAGATTATATCCACAATGAACACATGACATGATGAATGATGTATTTGAGATCAAGACTCAATCAAACGGAGCCGATCTAATGAGGCACCTGATGCTCAACCCGTATCCCACGAGGAACTGATGGGCCTAATGAAATGATTGCACTGAAAAGATAAAATGTAACCACATATAAACCACATAACAACTATACATATTTGATCACGAGATGATATTAGCACAAGTGTTTAAATAAAATAAAAACAATAATACGACACATGATACACCCCAAAACATAATTAAAAACGGGGAATTCGTAGAGATTCACTCACAGTGGATGCGTATTCTTGATTAAAGATGAGAGCGCGCGAGTTTAGAATTTAACCGATGAAGGAGTACTAACCTAAAATAATAACATGATAATTCGATAAATAAATAAATTAATATTTCGGTTAAAACCTCTGTTTAGATATTTAAGGTATTTTTGTGATTTTTATTGATATCATTAAACCCTTGAAATTATATATGTTAAGCATTTTAAATTGATTTTTCTTTTAATATAAACCATGGAATAAAATAATAAAAGAAAATAATATTAAAAAAACTGTCAGTCTGACAGCCTTGTCAGACCGGTCTGATTGAAGGTTTTAGCATGCGTGTTGAGACTCGAACTCGTGACCTCTCGGTTGCGTGCACGCAACTCTTCCAACTGAGCTACGTGTCTAACCCGAAAGAAACCTGATTTTAATTATTCTTATACGCATTTTAGGTTCATTCAAATTTAATTAAATTTAAAAAGGAATTTAAATGATCAGACCGGTGTGAGCCAAGGGACTCGAACCCGTTGTGTTTCGCACCCAGCCCAACCAACTGGCTGGGTGTCTAACCCGATAGAACTTGCATTTTAATTACATTTGTATACACACTGCCAACTGATATATTTCATTCAAAATAAAAACGGTTATGCGTATTTATGCGGTCATGAGTCGGATTTGAACCGGGGACGTGAAGGTCGTGTTTGCACACAGTCCACCGTTGGACTGTGTGTCTAACCCGGTTAAAACTTAGATTTTAATTACATAAAACACGTAACCCACTTCATCTTCTTCATTTTGAAATTAACCAAGATTTATACCCGCCTGAATTAATTCGATTCACTTCTATAAATCAGATGTACATTAAGTTAATTAATTAAAAACTCAAAAGAAAAGAACAAGGGTTCTACCGAATAAACTGAGCCGGCGGGTGTCTTAGTTCAGGCAACTTGCTGCGTTCCGGCGAGGGAAGGATTCCAGCGACGGAGATAGTTAAGAATGAAAAGAGAGGATTTCGAGGTGTTGAGCGAGTTTGTTTGTGTGCTTTTGATCGGTATTTATAGACTTGTAACAGGGTGTTCGATTTTCGGTTTTAGAAACCGAGTAAAATGATTGATTTCGATTTTAGAAACAACACAGATTGATTCGCACAATTAAAATGGATTCACTGATTTTTGGAAAGCTTTTACGCGGATTGCCAGCTTGATTCCAGAACAGGGGCTAGATAGGCGGGTTCGCTGATTTGAAGTTGCAGGAAATCAGGCGGTTCGTACATATGTATAAATTGTTTCCGAATTCTACCAAATGGTGTGTGTGACTCAGCGGTATTTGTGGTGTGTGTTGACCCGGGGAACCGGTTCACCCTTTTTAAATCCTATTTTCTTTATTATTATTATTTTTTTATTAAGCCTTTTAATTATCCATTAAGTATAAATATTTATTATTTATTATATTATTTCATTAAGGTTATTTTAAACATTAATTATTATTATTTATATATGAAATATTTTAATATTTTAAACAATAATAAAAATAACCGAACAAGATAAATAAATACACTTTGATTGATAAATTAGAGCGGGTTTTCGAAACCCGATTTACACAAATGTTACACCAATAATGACCAAAAGGTCTCTGGTCTTTATTCTTTCACATTCTTTGCACTTTCAAGCTATAAATCAACCCGAAACAACTCTCGAATACTTCATTTTGCTGCATTTATCAACCTCGAGTATTCCACTTCATCTCTAACCGCTCTAACTTCAGCGAATTAAGCGATTAACCTGCAAAACCACAATTTCTTGTAGTTATCACATTCAAAGCATACAATCACTTAAAATAACACAAAACCGTAAGATAAGTATTTTAAAGCTCGGGTTTCACCCTCTTCATCAATCATGCACATATATGTATTGTATACTTAACTCACAAAATTTAAAAGAGAAAAAAAAACATTTTTATTATCTTATAATACATTTTTATCACATGTTTTCACTTATAAAGGTTAGAATCATCAATGCATGTGAATATCACCTTTGGCTTTATCAAACAATTTAAAATAGGCATGAACAAGTTTTTATTAGTTTTTAGTCCTTATATTTTGTAATAGAGAGCTCTAAAATTGTTAGCAACTAAAACTCAAGTTCTTCTTTCACTGTCAAGACGACCTCATACTTTTTGCCTAGCACCATGAACCGAGGATGGTCACTCTTTTCCAACAATCAACTAGGTTAGTCGGACCATGTCAAATTTGTAACGGGTCAGCATTTTAGGCCATGGTTTCCAAACTTATTGCTTGCTATCATCACTTCAAAAAAAACTACAAATTCATATTTTTTTGTCTTGCATTACTAAATAATGTATAATTTGAAAACCTCTGCTGTCTTTAGCTTCGGAGCTATTTAACAACTTCTAAATGGGTAAGTGTTGAACCAGTAAAAGGTTTGAACTATTAAGTGTTGAACCAGTAAGATGTTTGAACCATTAAGAGTCAGTATAATGTTTAACTATTTAGAGGCAAATGTCTGACCAATTCAGATAAGAGGTCTTAACCATTCAGACTCGGTATAATGTTTAACCATTCAGAGGAAAATGTCTGAACCATTCAGAAATCTGCTCGCGAAACAAATAGTCTAAACCATTAAGTGTCGGAGTTAAGATCTTGTACAAACAGTGTTAACTATAAGAACCGTAAGAACAGATCTGAGCTATTGATAGTTTAAATCAAGAGTTGGTGTTGATTACAAATAAGATCCTTATAGTTAATAATTAGTACTAATAATTCAGGGGTAATTTCATAAAATTGCTAATTTATATTAAATAATAAGTTCTATTATTTATGGGTATGTTAGTCATTTAGCCATTTTCCATTAAATACTAATTCAACCAAGGTTATTTAAATTAAAATAACTTTTATATACTTCATTATTTTTTAAATATACCATAAAATCAAGTATTTTTTTATCTTTAATATGAGTACCATATTACTATACATTTTTTTATTTATAAGTGACATTTTAAGTTACAAAAAAGGTGTTTTATAATTATGCTAGTTATATAGTTTGAATTCATAGTACAAAAAATGTATTGTGTTGATTTTGAATCTATACGTATGTTCTTATTTGTTGTGTAATTCTTATGATGATCAATATCAAAAAAGAAAAAAGAAACTCACCCACATTAATTCCTTTTGTATGATAAAGTTCAATTCCATATATAACCCTGTTGTGCGATCAGCCTCGAAGACGAACAACAGATTGAATACGAACACATGGAACAAGTTGTGTCCAGCGATAATCAACAATCAGCATCATCACAACATATTTGGTAGGTAAAATATACTATAATGCGTTTTTGTATGGGTGTATAATATTTGAGGGGTTTTGTGTGAGGTCGGATTATGGGTTTTGTGCTAATAAATTGTTAATTACCATAGGGTTTTGTAACGTTTGATATATTGGGAATTTTTGGTGGTCTGTAATGTGTTTTCCTAATGGGTTTAATGTTGGTTTTGTGTTGTTAAAGTGTTAATTACCATAGATGTGGGATAGATGAGTTGGTTGTTTATGTGCTGACATAGTACATGGGTGTGTGCTGATTATCTATTAATTATAATAAAATACAAACAAACACCAAAAGTAGGTGTAATCAGCACATCTGTTTTAAATCTGAAAACCAAAAGTAGATATAACAACACATCTGAGAATGGAGAACGATTGACGATGTTGTGCTAATGTCATTTATATTGATAATGGAGATGATTGAGGACGATTGATGATAATGGAGAACGGTTGAGGATGTTATGCTAATTATATAGTGTAGTGCTGATATATATATTTTTTTTGTGTGTGTGGTGGAACCTGCAGGTTGGTTCGATCATAGAGAGTTACCAGATCATGGATATTTTAAAAAATTCAAACTTTAATTTGAATTAAACTTGCTGGATTTAGGATATTTTCATAATTATTTTTAATTAGTTTTAAATAAATAGGGTCAAAAGGTCTAAATTACCCCTAAACTAATTTTTTATTGTGAAACACTTGTCAATTATGAGTTGGTTCTTACGGTTCTTACAAACACAATTGTTTATATTTGATCTCATTTCTAGTAAAAGTCTTAACTATTAAAAGTCGAGTAAAACTGAAATAAAAAACCTTTTAAATTAAAACATGAATGTGACACCTTTTTATTTAACGAGTAAATGTGTCAGTTAATTAGTTGAAGTGGTATTTAATTTGGGTATCCCTTTTATTGCACTTGACGAATAACTTTTATTGCATAATATACAAGTCAATATTGAGTAGATGGAGCCTTTAAATTTTTTTTTTAGTCCTTTTAATTTCTTAGATTTATAATATCATAAGGTTTTAGATTTATAATATCATAAGGTGGGCCAGTGTGTGTAAACATGTTTGGGCCACGTTGTGTGATTTTTCTTTTGTACGGAGTGAACAAACCCGTGAAGTGATGGGCCCATAAATATTTTATAGGATTTACGTTTAAAATAATTCAAATAGTTTTTATTTCAAAACATGTCGAAAGGATGGGCTTAAGTTAAAACCAAAACATAATTGAAGAAACTTGTAAACAATACAAATTGAGCTATAACCCTCTTTCAAGCTTTTATAACATTATATAACACCAAATAATATGATAAAGACTTTAACTAATGTAATGATTTTTCTCTTTTAATTTTAAACTTTTACTTAATAATTATTTAATAATTAATACATTCATATCCCTTATCCTTATTATTCTAATAAATCTCTTTTTTTTAAAAAAAATTAATATTATTATCATCTCTTAAAATAAGCATTCTTAACCAACACTGATTTTATATCAATTTAATAAATCAATCGATCAAGGGTAACAAAAGTAGAATAAGTTTTGATACGATAAATATGACTAAATTTTTAGTTTCGTTTAAATAAATTAAATCTAATACTCATTTTTCATTAGAATTTATTAGTTTCATTTAAATAAAATTAAATGTAATAGTCATTTTTTTATTTTTGATAAATACTAAATTAATATATTCATGACTTTAAATTCATTAAAGAACGTTTATATAAGTACGGACAGATAAAAAAACAAACTGTAATTAAATAAATGCAATGTCATATATGTCACAACCCTTGATATTGAACTGAATTTTATATACGTTATTAACTATATAATAAATTATAATACTATTGTAAATAATGGTAATGTGTCATTATTTCCAAGCAATAATGGTCATAAGTTTAAATCCTATGTCTAATAACGAATTTAAAGTAGCCACGTGTTAGCATTATATGATCCTTCCAACGAATTCTTTTTAATCAAAAATAATTTTTATTGTTTTTAAATTAGGTTAATAGCATAGAAAGATAAATTACTTATTTTAAAACTCATAACTCTATATTCGCCCTTATATATTATATATATTTAAGTTAATCAATATTTTTTTGGTTTGATTAGATCCGCTACACCGTTCTCACATTGCTCAAATGGATTTTTAATTTATAATTTATTAATTATAATAATTTTCTGAATTAAACCTTATCAAAAACCTTTTTTGATGCGATTTTTCATGTTAAATTTATAATAAAAATAGTGATATATAAGAATAAACATAATATTCTGTACAAATATTAGCTAATAATAAAAACTAAAAATATTATTAAAATGTAACAATTATTTTTTTCTATACTTTGAACTGATTTATATTTATTTTTTTTGTTGGATACTTAAAACTATATAGGTGATACAAATATGTAACAAATTATATGATCTGTTTGATGAAAATGATTTCATTACTTTATTAGTTAATAATGCGAAAATAGTTAAAAGTTTCCTAAGAATTGTTTATTGTGACTAGAGTTTTAAGCATTTTAGAAATGGGTTGGATATTGAATATTGATTACTTTGTGCAAGATATTTCAAGTTTATGTGAAAATTATCAGGTACACTTAATTGCCTTATTGTGTTTTCCACAGTACAAGTAAACACTTTTTTTATTTTTAAATATCATATGGCATTCTGTTCTTCAATCTCATAATTTTTATTTATAATTTTTTATCTAAATATATCTTTTTAATTTAATATATGAATATCACATAGCATTATCTTAATTCCTATTATAACAAATGTTTAAAAAAATATCATAAAAACTCTTCTTTTAGTATCGTATGTTAAAAAGTTTAATTACAATTAAAAAGTTATTTCTTATTATTATTCACAATATTGATTTGATAATTTCTTTATCTTTGAGATGTAAAAGAAAACGTTAATTCTGCATTCTAATAAGAGAAATTAAACGATATACTGTTTTATTAATTATTCAACATGGTTTAACGTTTATCCATATAAATAATAAAAACTAAATAAATTATCCATTAGCATTGACGACTTTATTATTATTTTATTATATTTAACATAAATAGCATTAACAATAAAATTATCATATTAAATTGTAAACAAAAAAAATCGGTGCATAATTTAAATAATGATTAACATTTATCGTGTTAAATTGAATCATTGGTCGAGAGTACCACTCAAAGCATAGAGAAAAATGTAAAACGCGTTATTATATTTTAACTTTATATCTTTATTTATAAACTAGACTAAATTATAGACCCATGTATTAAAGGTGTTGTACCTTAAAAGCGATTTGAGTATATAATTTGTAAAAAAACTTTATAAAATTGACGTATTCTTATCATGACAATTCATGTAACTAACTTAAATTATCACAAAGCCGGTCTATATGTGTTATTTATAGCACTAAATTACTATAATAGCACGTGCACTACATTGAGTTGAATACTATAAAATATAACATATGTAAATATATACATTACATATAATATTGTATATAAATAATATTGTTTTTTTATTGTTAGGTATCCTCTAAACATTACTTTTACTTAAAGTAAATGAAAACAAATTTATTGGTATACGTTAAATTAGATTTGTTATTCTTACTAATAATTGTTATGTGAATTATTAATAATTAATTATTATAAAAATATGACCTAAGTTAATGATTTGGTATGCCAAATAAAATATTTTCATAATTAATTGTTAATTTATTATGTCATGAATTGATAAAAAAATTAATAATATTATAATATGGTTAAGTTACTATTTCTCACTTTATAAATCATTTCTATATATAAGGTCGATTAAGTTACTCTTTCTTACTTTATATAACGAAAAAAAATACATAATATTATACTTAAATAATATTTAAAATGATATAATGTCATTAATATTAAATACTGGTTTTATAGAATATATTAAATATTAAACAATCATCAGATAAAGAAAATAAAATTAATTATCTAAAAATATATCATCTGATAAATAAAATATAATTAGTTTTCTATAAAAGAAACAAAAACGAATATTTTATAAGATACCTCAAATTTAATTTCTAAATTATTTTATTAATAATATATTAGATAATAAAGTATTAAACTAATATACTAGATATTATTAAACTAATATATATTATTGTTAGTCAATAATATTAACAATGTTATTCCTAAATAATAGAGAGAATATTAGATGTTATTAAACTAATAATTATTATGTTAGTCAATAATTAACAATGTTATTCTTAAACTATAGAGAGAATAACATGTGATATTAATTATATTAATATATTTTTTATTAATATTTTCTTTTTTATTCAACTCGTGTAATACACGGGATGAATAACCTAGTTAGTAATGATAAATGCATGCATAAGCTTGAAACTTGTAAATGCAATTTATACTTCTAAGAAACAATTTAAAAAACGATTGCCCTAAGCACCATATGCACCGGTCCTCAAGGGGACATTAAGATGGTTAAGTGATGTATTTCACAATTAAAGGTAGAAAATTAAAATTTTTTAATATGCAAGTATTGGTGTATATATTAAAAAAATAAGGAATTGAAGATTACAGTACATTTCTCGTTAGGAGTGACAATGGGCCGGGCTTGGGTCGAGTTTGGTAATCTCAGGCCCGTACCCGGTTGTAATTTTTTGTCCTATAGCCAGCCCATTACCCGTCGGGTAATTACCCGTTGGATATCGGACATACCCGTTAATTTCTTAAAAATGCCCGTTGAGACAAATGTTCAATTTTTACTTTGATGTTTATATAATTTACTATTCTAATGACTATAACAAATGAATATTTGATTAATAACTTACATATCACATTCAGACCACATATACCAAACTAAATCAAAATAATTACTTAATTAAGTAATTGTATCAGAACCACCTAATTGCATAAAAATCCACATAATAAATGGTGATAGCTTCTATATCCAATAAGTTATATGTTCACTAAACACCTGCCAAATACAATCCAATATGATTATAGAGAAGGTAATAAGTACATGTACTAAGTTTATATATACGGAAATCTATAATATGATACTTTAGGGTATTAGTCGGGTAAATGGGCCGGGTATCGGGCGGGTATCACTAAATCCCATACCCGTACCCGAATTTTTTCTTTTTGTAAGCCCGTACCCGACCCATACTCATTGGGCTTCGGGTATACTCGGCCCATATTTTCGGGTATACCCGTTGGGCTTGGGCTTTTTTGCCATCCCTATTTATCATGGCCCTTTGCACTGTAAATAGGTCCTGGAAAAAAATTACATTCGGCTTCCACGAAAGGCTATAGTTGACCACTGTAAACAGGGGCGGCCCTAGGGACGGAGAGGACCATCGGCCAGAGCCCAATATTTCAAAGGGTACGTTATTTTTAAAACTACACACAAATAATTTTAATCTGCCTCATGATATAAATTGATAGTATGGTATTCTCTACAAAATTCAGTTCCTGGATATCTTACCATCTATACAAATAAATACTATTTTTGAACGACGAATATTACTCTACTCCTACTACTAATCCTAAACTACACTAATATATTCATAATTTTAGTTAAAATAGTACCTAGACGAACCGAACCAATACTGACCATGGTACTGCAATTTTTATTCTCAAACTGCTACCATTATTCTTTCTTATGCTTTTCAATGTAAAACACCCTCTTTTGGCATATCGTGAGTTTAGACCGAGTGCCGGTACAATATTAATACCGAAACGAACAAATTTTCCTTGCATAATAAATCAAACCGATACCAAACAAATTTCCGCTACGTTGCACGAGGAAATCCTGCTAGTTTATATAATACATAAGTGTTTGAGAAAAATCTTACAATTTATAAATATCCAAACATATTACATCTTGCAATTTAGAAATATTCAAACATATTCTAATTGTTTTCTGGTTTGAGTTTGATTTTATAACCTGGGTCTGGAAGCTCTGGGCTTGCATATCCGACTGTTGGGCTTGGATAGTTGGGTTGCTGGAAGGTGAACTTCGATAGATGGATATGGGCTGTTGGATACTTGCCATATATGACCTGACCCGGTGCATTCAGTCTGTTTTAGATGAGAGAAAAAGAGAATTTTTTTTGAATACAAAAATTGGATTATTGACATATCGTTGGGGTATCATGTGTCACCAGCAGAATCACCCGATCATATGCATCTCCATTAGGCAATAATGCCTATACACCAAGTGAGAGAAGACCCAATAAATATAAAGAAAAGAGAATTTTAACTTTTCATTCTTACACATAAAATTTCTCTCTTCTCTCTCAAATTAGCCGGAGTTCTAGAGCATGCTTAGGTCTTCGTCTCGATGAAACACATGTATTTTAAGATATCGTTCTATGACATCATCGCATTGTTGATTTCATACTGACCTAAGTTTTGCTGTATAAGTTTTCAGGAAACTCGTGTGAGTCGTTGATTCAATGTTGTAGAAGCATTTTTAAGTATATATTATATGTTTTACTCCGTTTATAACTATATTACACCCTCATAACTTATTTGACTCGTTTTAATAAACAAGTCAAATGAGTTAGTTTTTCGTTAAGGTTAACATTTTTGACACAAATAAATCTATATGCATCCTCTAGCTAAAATATTCGGTTTCCCATTTAACCCAAAAGAATTAAAACAAATTACAAATCGACCCATTTTCTTGTAAACCGGATAAATTTTTAAATTTTATGGAGTTAATTTTTAAATGTTTCTGAAACTGCTCATACACGTTTCCTGTATATGTTTGCAGTATTTCGCCATGTTTAGTTGATGGTCATGTTTTTCCCTAAGGTTAAAATGGGAGTCAGAATAAATAATAGAAAATGTCACATTCTATATTTCTATATATACTTGTTTGGTTGAGAATGGACCTCTTTCGTACGTGATATCTACAATGAAACGAAAAGCAATAGCGGATCTAGAAAATCTGCATAGGGGTAGCGTTTTATAAAAAAAAGGTAACGAAATCGAAAAAAACGCAAAAAAAAGTAAATTTTTCCAAAATTTACACTACCACCGGAGTCCCTAAGGGTAACGGAAGCTACCCTCCTATTCCGCCCCTGACGAAAAGGACATTTTCATAGTCATGACATATAATTAGTGTTGTTTGTTTGATTATTGTATTTCCTATTTGTCTATTATTTTAATAAATTTCATATGTTTTAATCTATAATTTAAAAAACTTATTTATTAAATAATACAATTAAACAAAATGTATAGTTTTTTTTTGTTGTGACGGTGTGAAAGAAAAAATAAAGAATTTGTCTACTTAACTCATTGGATCCACACAACAAATACCTTCCCACCAAACCGCATTTATTGCATTACAAGAATCTGTTTTGGGTGATTTATGAATTATGACAACGTTAGGTTAGTCTTTGAACTAGAAAAAAAAAACAGTCTTTGCTTTCTAGAAGGATTGCGATGGTGTGTTTGTTCTGATTTCAGTTTGAGTATGAAAAATAGATGTAAAAGTGACGATGAAGTGAAAATATAAAGATCGTAGTGATATTTGTAGAGTCCGTGAGAAAATGATTGTTTTGAAGGAGCTGTGGAAACCAAATTTATCAGGCGAAAGAACGTGTCTATAGGTGCTTCCCATATCTTCTGTTGAAGATGGTTTAACATTATGTCTTTCCATATATCACGATGTTTAAGTAGTTTTTTTTAAAGATACATAGGTGTTTGAAATTTCAAATAACCAATAAATTTAGACTACGGAGAGTGGTTTCACTTTTCACTCTCGTGAAAAGAACCACACCACATCATTCCCATCAGGTTTCCCCATATGGAAGACGTGGTGGTTCCGCTTTCCACATTCAAGCTCCACAACCACTAAATAACTGAAAATTTGATGGTTCTGAACACTCACAATTTGACTCCACGGCAAGTTCCACGCTCATAGACTTCTCCACTCCAAATTCCCCACGTCGTGGCCACACCAAGGGCGGCACAATGTTCCACATCATGAGTCTATGCCACATTAACCAACACCATGTTTTCAGACACCACACCTAAGAGTCGTATCAATGTTTAGCAATGTTAATGCGATGAAAGCAAATACTCGTGTTTTCATGTGTAGTGGCACAACCATACGATAGTCATCTTGCATTATAAAACTAGTAACTTACATTATATATTTTTGAAAATATTATTTTCTTCAAACCTTTTAATGTTTATTTATTCTCTTACTAATCTAATTATGAACATCTATTAAGGTTACATTATAAAAAAAGATTTACTCATATTTGGGAACTGAGGATACAGTTTTTTTTTCTCTTCGATATATTTTTTATTCTAATATTGTATGAAGTGGGTCTCTGATCTAGTGTCATTGTTGTCATTTATTTGTTCAACTACCATCTTTTTACTTCTCTGATTTCATTAATTCCTTACACGTTACTACTCCCAAAATTAATATTTTAAAATTCATTATTCCAGCTTTTATTGTTGAGAAATAGTCAATTAACCAGTCTTTGGGATTTTTTATGAATATATTAGAATTTAAAAATCATTCAAACTAGTTTACCAAATAATTATCCTACAAGATTTGTGTTTTGCAAGATATAAACTATATTCCATAAGCCTTGATTACTTGTAAACAAGTCAATCTTCAACGTATAAATAAGAAATCCGAATTAAAGAAAGTTGGGACGCAAGATCAATTTCATAGGATCACCACCTTAGTGGGTCATTCGATGAGTTCTTTAATCCAATAGAATATTCTTTAAGAGAAAGATTAATAAATTTTCTCAATGCTTAAACAAATATAAGAGGTATCCTTATAAAGATATTTCTAAATTTTACAATTTGCCAAATTTTCGAAATTACAAGTTAAAATAGAAATACTGAAATTAAACATAGAAATAAACGCATAACTTGATTCAATCAATAATCAAGCGTTTTAGGTTTAAAAAAAGGATATTGGATTTAAATAACCTCAACTTTCACCAATTGACCGATAACACTTTCAACTTTCGATTTGTACACCAGCACTCCCAACTTTCAACTTATTGGCCGATAACACTCCCAAACTAACTGAACCCTAACCCAGTTAGTTTTTGCTGACGTGACATCTGATATGGCCCTTTTTTGTCGACATGGCATTTTTTATGACATGGCGGATGATGTGGCAGCTAACATCAGCTAACTGGGTTAGGGTTCAGTTATTTAGGAAGTGTTATCGGCCAATAAGTTGAAAGTTGGGAGTGCTGGTTACAAATCGAAAGTTGAGAGTGTTATCAGCAATTGGTGAAAGTTGGGGTTATTTAAATCCAATATCCCTTTAAAAAAAGGAAAGTAAGAAGATTGCAAAATTTGGGGGATAACTTTGATTAACGAAATCAGAGATTTGAATCAAGGAATTCATGCATGACAGTTGTGCCAAACCACCTATTCATGGGACCTGTAGTTCCAATCGTAGCTCAAATTACTTCCCTTTAATTAAAATTTAGACATTTTTTTGTCATGTTTCTCTTTTGTTAAGCTGGTCCAAAAATAAATCTGCTAGCTTTTAGGCCCGCTCCTCATCAGTTTGTATACGGTAGACATGTCACAATGCAACTTTGAGAACTATTTTCTCATAACATATAGTTATATCATAAGAAAATCATGTTCCACAACATGTAAATTTGATACGGTTGCCAATACTTTTTACAATAAATTACATATTTGATTTATGGTTCATGGTTGCACCATCTTATTCAGTCTCCTATGACTCCAGCATTAACACCACCAGCTGTAAGAGGCATAATCTCAAGTCAAGTTGGAGTATCGTTATAGTATCATTTAAGATATAATAAATATCATGCTTGCTAGTTGCTATTAATCGATTTTTGGTCAAGATATTTTATTAAAATCTTTTTCATGATATTTTATTCAACTTGTAGCTATTGAAACAAAATCTACTTTTATATATCCAAATACTGCAAGTTAGCATCAAATGAAAGGGAAAAAAGAAACAAAAATTCACATCACCACGGTTACCTATGAAATGGATGAAAAACCACTTAATTTTAATAAAAAATGAATGTCGAGTGACCTAATTGGAACAATTTTAAAACCCGAGTGACCTAATTGGAACACTTTTAAAACTTAGTTACTATTCTACAAAGTTACCCCAAATTAAAACCCAATATATCACAATGAAAAGTCAACACTCAATTGCACTTTCGACTTTTTACAATCACATATACAACAATAACAATATGTATAATAATATTTTTTTACACATTAAATTAGTAAAAATAAATTCGAGCTTTTTACGAGCCAATCTTCTCAATCTTAGGAACATGAACCGGGAAATCATTAATCTCATCAGTCCAAGGATTCTTCTCCTTAGCCGATCAATCGTCCTCAAACGCCTTCCACACCGCACTATTACACTTAAAACCAGACCCGAAAGCAATTTGCCACGAGCGATCACCCTTTCGGATCCTACCCTTGGCCTCGGAGTAGGCTAACTCGTACCATAACGAACTACTCGAAGTGTTACCAAACCTATTTAGAGTCATCCTAGATGGTTCCATATGCCAGTCAGATAATTCAAGATTCTTTTCTAACTCATCAAGCACAGCCCTTCCTCCTGCATGAATGCAAAAATGCTCAAATGCAAGCTTAAAGTCCGGAATATAGGGTTTGATCTTCATCTTGAACACTTTTCTTGCAACCAATGTCATGAAAAACAAGATTTGTTCGGACATTGGAAGAACGAGTGGTCCGAGGGTGGTGATGTTGGTCTTAAGGGCTTCTCCCGCGACCGCCATGAGGTCTTTCGAAAGTGCTACACCTATTTTTTTGTTCTCATCTTCTTCTTGGAACACACAGTTGTAACACCTGTCGTCTGCGCCTTTGTGTGTGCGGACAGTGTGGATGAGTTGGTATTTTGAACGGCGGCGATCGGATGCGCGGTTTGATAGCAACACTGCAGCTCCTCCCATTCGGAATAAGCAGTTGGATACAAGCATTGATCTGTTGTTGCCATGGTACCAGTTTAGGGTTATGTTTTCTGTGCTGACAACCAGTGCGTACGAATTAGGGTTTACCTGTTTTCAAGAAAAAAAAATGTATTTCATTGTTATCCATAACTTATTTTTTGCCAACAAAAGTAGGTTTAGTTTATGGTATTTAAAAAGCTCGCCTAGTTGTAAACGAGTCGAGCCTATTCAATAAGTTCACGGCTCAAAACTCGTTTGTTTGCTGGATTGTTACCTCGTTTAAATTGAAGCCCAAATTTTATCTGAGAATTATCTATAAATAAACGATAAATTATGCAATATATTCGTGTAAAATATTATCTTATGCTTATTATATACGTGTGTAGAAAAATCAAAAATTTAGAATATTTCAAAAAATATAATAAATTAAACGAGTGAGGCGGGGTTGGCTTGTTTGTAAACGAGCTGAGTCTGAGTCCACGTTGGTTTGGCTATGCTCGTTTATCGTCAGTCTAATTACTTGATTTTAAGATTTAGAAAGAAAAAAATATACCTGTAGAAGTTGCTTTGCAAGATCAATGGCAATCAATCCAGCACTACAACCCATTCCACCAAGATTATAGCTCATAATATTGCCTCTAAGCTTATAATGGTTCACAATCATTGAACTCAAAGAAGGTGTTGGACAAAACAAGCTACAATTCACTATCAATATCCCAATATCCTTAGATTTCATTCCGGTTTTCGTCAACAAGTCATCTATAGCTCCAAACATCACTAACTCCGCCTCTTTCCTCGCTTCCGCCATACACGGGTTAGGCGGAACTTGCAAAACCGCTTCAGGAAAATACGTCTTCTGCCCTAACCCGGACCGCTCCAAAATCTTCTTCTGAAACGCTAAATTCTCTTCGGTAAACATCCCAGTTTGAGTAGACCGGTCTATAAATATCTCCCGAGTCACCATTCGAGCGTCTTCGGGTTTATAAGCCACGAAATCCACAAGGTACACCTTCCTTGGTCTACTCATAATGTAAACCGTGGCTAAAAACACGGTTAACACCGAGCAGATGACCACGGTGAGTAAATTGAACCGAAGCTGGTCCCATAAATGGACTAGATCGCGTGTAGTGAGCGTCGATAAGTGGACCGAGACTACGGCTAAGAGGGGGGTTAATAATAGGTACATACCGTGTGTGATCAAGTAATGGTAGCCTAATTTTACATATTTTAGTTTCACAGAAACAAGGAAATTGGGTAGAGATGAAGCGGCCGAGGCGGTCGGAGCCGAAGCCGGTTGTTGATGTGAATCTGCCATGAAAAAACTGGACAATTGAAATGGTTAAATTTGAAGAATTGTATTTGAATTTTGAAGAAAGTGTTTTGAGGTTATTGTGATATGGAACAAGGAGGGAAATGAGAATTTAAAGGTGGAGGGAGGGGTGGGGCAACTACCCCAACGAACTTTTAAATGCTTTAGTATGGCTAATGTAATATTTTATATATAAAATGTTAATGAATATAAAATTGTTTTCCTATATTTATAGGTAAGTAGTTATCTTTAGTTTTTTTTTCAAATTTTGACGCACACGGTGACGTAATATATTACGCACAATTGTATTTTATGCAATATGGTTTTGTCGATCTGACGAACGCGGTGACGTAATATATTACGTACAGTTGCATTTTATGCAACATTTTTTAACATAATTTATACGAAGTAATACGGTTTAGTTACTAAATAAGAGTTAAACTGGAATATATTATTATTATTAATCGAAGGTTAAATTTTAGAAAATAGATAGCATATAAAGTTGTCTAGTTAAATATTATTATTTAAATATTATGCGGTGACATTGTGATTAGAAAATACGAAAACATCATTAGTCAAAGGCTTAATCGACATGATTGACGGGTTTCTGTAAAACTGAATTTATGACAACTAGCCGACTCGTTAAGTTTAAAAGAGAGTTGATATTGATGAATTTATTGTTCGGCATAAAATTGGATAGGGGTCGACATGTTGAAAGCGAAGGTGGTCAAACGTCGATGAAGAATGTGTGCATGTTGGTTGGGGTGTGTCAAAAGCGTAGCGGTGAAAGATAAGAATGGGTGACGATACAAACTCGATGGACGGCACAATTCATTCAATTGAGTTATGTTTTTGCAACTATGACATTGAATGTGGTACTACGGAGGTGGTTGGCATATCATGGTGTATCTACTAGTTCGTGTTTTAAGTTG
This sequence comes from Scalesia atractyloides, assembly GCA_947069175.1. Taxonomy (NCBI): domain Eukaryota; kingdom Viridiplantae; phylum Streptophyta; class Magnoliopsida; order Asterales; family Asteraceae; genus Scalesia; species Scalesia atractyloides. Next base: position 1,241,209 of record CAMTDV010001632.1, read on the forward strand.
GGTTGGGTTGGGTTTGTGAATTGTGACTTAACCCTTTTGGGGGACATGTGGGCCGCTCTTATTGGTAGTGACTAGCTGGTCAACTACTTATGGTGTTTGCATATGTTGACCAAGTCTAAAACAAGCAACTTGCTTCCAAATTTTTGATTTAACCAAGATCCCAAACGGGTTGTTTGTTAACTTTAAATAGTGCTAACAATTATAACAATTTCTGACACAGACATGAAATCACGATACGAACGACCCGATTTTTAACAAATTTGTGTTTGATCCTTAACAGGTTTCATGTCTTAAACAGGTAGATATGATAAGATCTGTTAATTTTCGTGTAGTGTTCGTGATTACCTATTTCGTGTCCGTGTCTTAATAGGTCATGTCTGACACGATGTACTCGTCCTAGACTCCACACACCACCCCTTCAAGGCGAGTTTGTGTCTTAACAGGCCGTGATCGTGTCTTTACAGGCTGTATAATACGTTTGTAAGTTGTTGTGTTCATATAACCTATTTATTATCAGGTTTGTGTTTGAAAAAAACCAACACCCAAAAATTTCGTATCATGTTTATGTTTACTTGTGTAATGTTTATGTTTTATCGTATTCATATCTTAACAGTATGTCTGCCCTAAGTTTAAACTACTTCAATGTTTGATAAGTTGACCGACTTTGAGTTCAAATATAGAATGAAGCATTATATCATATGAATATACTCTAGAACATCTCATCTTATTTGCATTGTTGTAGATCTCCAACCCAGACACGTGTGTCTTTTAGCAACAACTCCTAAACGTAAAAAGAAAAATGAAAAGAAAAAGTAAAAACAAATATATTTTAATAACACATTTTATAAAATTCAAAGTTTTATTTATTTACAACTCAATGAAATATAAAATCATTTGTTTTCCTTGATCTTCTGTTACAATATATATAAGACTCAATATTAAAGAATTACTTGGTGAAAACTTGAATGCTACATCTATCAATCACAACGAGCTTAACAAAGCAGTAGCGGATCTAGAAAACTTTTGTCGGGGTAACGTTTTATAAAAAAATGGTAACGAAATAAAAAAAAAGTCAAAAAATGTCAATTTTTTCCAAAATTTACACTACCCGCCGGAGCGCCAACCCTAAGGTAGGTCCGCCCTGCAACAAAGCATGATGTTAGATGGTTATCAAATGCTCTTTAACAAAAAAATAGGATCATAGGAACACTTAAAATAATTGATGGGGACTTGTAATTACTAAGCAGTTTTAAGTCAACACACGAAAAGTATAGCGTATAGGTGTGTTGAACATATCTTCATACAATGATATTTATATCATGGTGGCTTTAATGTGGACACTGAGATGAGTGTCAAATAGCTCATGCTATACATCATAGTCGTGTTAAATGTCTTAAGATGCAACATGTGATAATGTGACTATTGATACATGATCTTAAAGTATCACACGCTAAACAAATTAATTAAGTATGCATTCAATATGATTTATAACATGAATTCATAACACCAGCTGTTATTGTTTAGTTAAATAATAAATTTATACAAAATACAACTGTATATTTATATATTATTACAAGTATATTTTATGTTAATTCTTTGTGCATTAATCAGGGTTGGATCTAAAGGATTTCAGATCTACGTAATGGCCTAGGGCCTCTAAAATACAGGGGCCTTCAAATTTTTAAAAGTTTTTATATAGCATACATGTGTGTAATGTGTGTTAGAGTATCAAGCCCAAATGAACAAAACAAAAACTATATTTATTGCAGAGCCATCTAAAGAACCAAATTTAAAATAAAAGAGGCCCAATTCAAGCTCCAAACAATATGCAATTCGTATTTAATTTGAGCTGACATTATCATTCTTGCTAACTGGAACGTTGCACATGCTCATTTCGCTCAATGGCGTTGCTGATTGGGGAGCAATTAGAGGCGGAATAGTGGTGTCGCAAGAATAATACATGTTGGTTAACAACTAACTTCTTTTATAGGAATCTCTATATATTCTGATTCATTCAATCATTGTTTGCCCTAAATCCCAAATTAATACGTTGTTTGCCTTGAATCCCTAATTGATACTTTAAATATTTGAATTTTGATATTGCGATTGAGACTTGAAAGGCAGAAAGCAGAACCAATGTTTTTTATACCAATTCAAACGGTCTCGCCCTTGCAGTTTGCTTACGGCCTGTAAAAATGTTAGACCGGCCCTGGCATTGATCTAATCTTTTAATTAAGAACAAACAAAGATTAATTAATTGATTATAAGATATGATTTTACGACTTACTACATAGTTGTTGGCTTAAGATTGTTAGTTGATTTGTAAGCAACTGTAAAGGACATAATGCACAAGATACATGTCTTAGACTTCTACTATTTTGAATAACGGGACATAATGTGTTTCTTCATGAAAGCCATGAGATGCATATATGATGGTGAATCCATCTTTTGTCCAACTCGAAAAACGCCAAACACTATTGGTCAAAGGATAAGGTTGGATAATGGGCGAAGGTTGGTACTTAAGATCGAGGCCAGATGACATCAACCTTTTTATAATATATGTAGAGCACGCAGTGACGGATCCAGCCATGTTTTGTGGGTTCACATGAATCCACTTGGTTTGGGGAAAAATGAAAAGAATTAGTAAGAACCTTGAATGATTTGTGAAAACTTAGTGAGAATATAACAAAACGAACCCCATTCGAAAAAAGTTTCTGGATCCGCCACTAAAAACACGTATAGTACGAGATTTTGGTTGAAGATTGACCGTATTGGTTATATTAAAGGATTTGTTACCTCATTGGTACGGCCGGCCCGTTTGTTATGTTACCCTAGGCTTGAGCTTAGAGACACCAAAATTAGGTCTCCAATTGTAAAGAAAAGTAAATATGTGTATATGTCTTTAGGGTTGAGTATCAGTGGAATATGTTATAGGTGTAAAGCAATTCAATATTTTTTAAATGTAAAGAGAATATATTTGATTTTTTTTATTATAATACAGAGTGATTGTAATTTATAATAGTAATTGCCTATGATTCCTTGGTGTTTGTAATATTTTTACCATAATTCAATGTCAGATCCAAACCGAGCCTATGAATTTGTTATGTAAAAAAGGCAAAAAATAAAATAAAATGTGAAGCTTAAATTGAATCACAAAAAGGATTACTTCGATTGTCGGTGTCTATATCTCGGTAAAGGAGGAGAGTTTATATTAAAAAATAAAGAGGACTTAGCTATTTAGTTCGCTTAGAGTCAACAAAAATATTATTCCAGCTTTACTCAATGCGTGCATGAAAAAAATATAAAACTTTAACTCAATAATAAAAAAATAGTTAGTATTTTATTATTTAAAATGAGGATTACGTTTATGGCTAAGCATAAATAAACCCACTTTAATTACCCAATTTGAAAAGCACAAAAACAAATTATATACCCATTGTCCAATTGTCCGTACGTTCACACAAATACCTAATTTCCTATTTCCTGGTATGCCTCTTAGAGGAGATATTACATGTTCAATCCTGGACAATGGTGAATAACGCACGACACCTAACGGGTAATTACGCAACTTATGTCTGGCGGGTATTGGGTCACACATGGTACACAATCTTATAACCGGGTATGAGATTAAGATTACCAATACATGTCTCTTTGTCATCCGTACTCACGAATGTTCGATTGAAGATGTAAAGTATCATTTTAAAAAAACGAAAATAAGCAAGAACAAGTATAAAACAAATTTTTTATTATTATACGATCCTATCCAACCGAATTGACTCTTGAGTTTTATTCTACTTGGCCAAAATTTTTCATATCGGTTGGTTTTTTCGGTTTCTTGCTTTCTAGCAAATGGATTTATAGTGGGAGTTTTATAATCGTTTTAAGTCGTATGTCATATCGTCTTCTGTTGCTAAAAAAACTAAAAACCGAAAAAAGAAGTGACTCAATCGGGGAGTTGCTCAACGATTAAACTCGGTGGGTATTGTTGAGAGGCGCGTGCGGTATGACTGGCCGACAATGGTTCATCAAGGCGGATATGAGCGTAAGGTATGTTTGGAAGATTATCAGAACATGATGATGGTTGAGGTACGGACTAAGATACTAAAATTGTATGGTATGTGTTAGTACTAAAAAGTACTCAAACAAAACTCTAATTTTGATGGGTGTAACATGGGCCTAAATACATCTATACCACAATATTTATTGGTACTGCTTACAGTTGAGCAATTGGTTTCTGGGTTTTGAATTGATTGTCATGTTATGGGTGGTGGCACTTTAATAAAAAAGAATGGGCTATGATTATTTCAACTATGGTCAAACTTTAGATCGACAATTAGAGAGCCCTCTTATATATATAAATAAATTCATATATAAGGATTCCAGCAAAAAGGGCATGTTTCGTACAAAGTGTAAAAAGTCTACGTAGATATGGTGTTTTAAATTTTCGGTATGATATTTTTTAATCTTTTGGCATGCTATTATATAAGAAAACACCAAACCTAACAATCTAAAACACAATTAAATGTATTCCAACCATGAAATGCAAAGAATATAATCAATGTGTTTTAAATGAAATACCTAAAATACATATAATTGTGTTATAAATTGTTGTGTTTGATGTTTTTCTATGTTATATCATATCAAAACAATATAAAACACCATACCTAAAATTTAAAGTATCATGCCTACATAGACTTCTTACACTTTGTAGGAAAAATGTTCCTTTTACACCAACTTTACCCTCCACTTTTGAATTTTCATTATTGTCAACGACAAAATTAAAACCCACACCACTTAAGAAGATAACACCTTACTACAATACTTGGTGCCATCGAGTTACACTGCGTTTGGTAAAGAAAAATAGTTAGAATACAAAACAAATACCTTTATTATGGTAAATTATATACATTACGGTATTATCCCAATATGTAATCCCTGTAAGAATCACTTTTAAAAACCTCATTCCAAGTGTTTTCTTTTGTACGTTATTTCAGCTGTAGTGGTCAAGTCTTATAAGAGGAGATATGTAATAAGTGGCAAAATGTGTAAAAAAATGGTTATATAACTTGAATGTGTAGTGGATATATATATGTATGTAGATATATATTTGTGTGAGAGAAACAAAAACAATAGCCCTCTTTCTTCCCGTTATAGATATCACGGTTGATCACATACCCCCCCCCCCTAATGCCGGGCAGGGCGGTGTTGACGCGTCATGGGGTGTTATAGTTCAATATGACGCCATATAACCCTCCAATACAGATTAACTTAGAAAATCATGTATCGTTTCATTCCTTTAAAGTTTTACACTACATATAGAAAATACATACATAAATTCCTTTTATAAAAGAATTCCTTTAAAGTTTTACACTACATATAGTAAAAAAGAAAATTTAAACGGTAAATTTGGATCACTGACGGACCATTAGAGTATCATCGTGCCACCAACAGAACTACCCGATTATATCTATCTCCACTAGGCATAATGACAATACATGAATTCAGGACGAACCCAATAAAGTCTTATCCCAACCCCAAAAAGCCACTACATATACTAAATACATACAGAAATTCATTTTATAAAAGAATTGAATGACCAAAATGGTAAAAATAGTCAAACACTTCACCTTCAAAACTTTGACTTTTCAGTAGTCAATTAACTACGTGTTTTAATAACGCATTGCTATTAAAGTTTTCGGCTGGCAAATAACTTGCGGTGGTGAAATGGTGAGGCAAATATAGATGAGTGATAAATACTTCTTATTTTTTTTTTAAGATAACTATTTCTGATTTCAAAGTATAGAATAATTTAGTGTGAAGATTTAAATAATTAGAAATTAAACATATCTTAACGTGGAATATGTACAATCAAATTTTAAAATACAAGTATATTGGATTCTAATAATTCAATTTTACCCTTGTTAATCCTTTAAAAAATTTTAATGTTCTTCCAAATTTATCGGTTTTCATAAAATTGTGATGATTCTCCAAACCATTTGTCTAGGTCAAATTGTCGATTGCCAACGAAATTCTCGAAACAACTCTGGAAAATTAGTCTTATCCAGTCTGAAATTGGCGTTTGCGCAACAAGCGATATAGTGATTAACTCTAGACAATCAACTTCATCAAGGTTGAAATTGGTGATGGTCAAGGTTCGGTATTGCAAACAAAATTTTCAAAATGAAATTATTGAGGTTTTGAAAAAGATAAATACAAAATGTAAAATTATATATTATTTTTGATATAATATATTTAAAAGTATATTAAATTTATAGTTCTAAAACAAATAGTAACGTGTAGTTGGGTAGCAGAAGTTGGGGAGGTAGACAAGAAATTATTATCGATATAACAACATAAGCCTTCCTTACGCCACCAAGTATGAGCCCCACTATTTTATTTAGATTAGTATAAATAGTAATAAAATATGTATATTATTTAAAAGTAGCTTGTTGCCTATCTAAGATTAATTTTGGCCCTTGTCTATTTAAGGTCCAAGTGTCTTAACGTCTTTTAGGTAGGTTTTGGTAGAGGTTATTTCAAGTGGTTTTTAATTTTCTCATTGACTAAACAACATGAACTTTGATCATGATTCATAACCATAGTAACTTAAGTTAATGCTTTATGATCATTTTACTTTCTGTATACTCGGCACTTTTTTACCCGAATAAAGATTTCTTTTAGAATCGATATTTTCTATTTTAGGTTTACAGTCCAGGACTCAAGATCTCTAGCGAGTGCGAGACAAATCTATAGATTTAATTGGTGAATCTTGTCAGTGGCGGATCTAGAAAATCTTCGTAAGGGTAGCGTTTTATAAAAAAAGGGTAACGAAATCGAAAAAATGTCAAAAAAGGTCAAATTTTTCCAAAATTTACACTACCGTCCGGAGCGCCAAGGGGTACTCCGCTACTCCTTCCCCTAAGGTAGGTCCGCCCCTGAATCTTGTGATGGGATCCAAATTTATTGCACCCAAAACGCGTTGGTGATATTTAAGATCCGGTGTTTCTAATGAACCCAATGTCTGGATGAAAATTATGAGAGAGAGAGAGAGAGGAGTTTGAGTACGAGCAGGACCACCATCATTTGAATTCTTGATGAAAATTTTGGTGTCAAGTAGAGGCGGGGCCGCGTTCACCTTGGTATTTAAGCGTCGTGTACACATCATCATCACACGCTGAATGGGTTCCGCTACTCGTAAGAGGCTTGCTTCTTATGATAGTTGCACACTAGCACTCAAAATATATGTATATAACAAGAAATTTGAAGTTGAAATCTGTTAACATGTATATAAAAAACACACAATTACCATATATAATCTTCTGCTTTCTGCCGTTACTTGTTTTTCTTTTAAAGAAAAGGACTTTAGTCCTTTAAGGGAGTTTTTGTTTTGGGGCTAACTTTTACTAAATATGGTTTATAAAGTTTGATAGTCTATTTATTGTTAGTATGGTTTATAAAGTTTGATGGTCTATTTATTGTTAGTCCTGAAAACAGGATCTATCAATGATATCAACGAACACCAAGTTTGTGCGGAATCCAAACTTGATGTAATAAACTAATTTAAGGAAACTAAAATTAGAATTTTTACAAACTGATCCAGCATGGCCCAACCCATCACTATCCTTGATCACATGGCCTGGCCTGGCCCTATTGGTTGGTTTCGTACCTTCAACCCAACCCTTAATTTAGGCCTGGTTACTTCATAGTATGATTTAGGCTTATACATATTTGATTCAAGCCCCTTCTATTCTTCTGGGCTTAGTTATCAAAGCCCACATCCTATGATTGCATCAAAATATCTGAAAGGTACTACCAGCCTAAGATATGCTTAAAGCTAGCAACCATAAATTTGTGAAGATGTTATAAAATTAGTCATACAAGGTACAATAAGAAAAAAATTATAATAAACAAACAGTAATCCGTTAAAAGAACAGTAATATATGAAAATTATTATAATAAAACATAAAATCGAAACATAAACACACACAGGTGTGTGTATGCATATTGTCGAATCGAATCCCTACGAGACTAAACCTGATTGATTAAGGGATAGACATTCCATCTTCTTCATGTGTACATTCGAAAGAGATAGAATCTACCGTACATATCTTTTGCGTCTTGTGATATCGTGACAAAATCATTGTAATCTATTGAGAAAATGGGTTGAAGTGTTTTTTTTCGGGTTTCTAAGAACCCGTCTGTTTTGATGGATTGAATAGATGTGGCCGGGTTGTCCAAAGTTAAGAGGCGAGTGTTATAATTTCATAAACACAAGACCACATTGTAATAGGCCCAAAAAACTAAATGGATATATGAATGAACATAAACAAACATAACGTAACGAGCATAAATAAATTAAATTAAACGAATGTTCACAAACATATGTGAACTAATGAAGTATGTGTTGATGTTAGTTTGTTAGCTAGCTAAACGAACAAAAGGAAGTAGAATCAAAATAATTTCATATTCGTTCATTTAAAAAGTAAATGAACTTTTTATCGAATGATTCACTGAACGCGTGGTTGCTTCTAGGCTTGTAAGTGTACCGTTCATAGGATTACTAACAAGTTGATTTGAATTTGAGTTTTATTTGGCCACTTTGGATTATGTTTGAGCTTAACTCTATTCAACTATTAATGCGCAAAATCGATCCAAGACAGACCGCTCAAGATGCCTCGTAAATAACTAAATTCATATATATGTCAAACTGATTATTTAACCTACATATATGTAATCTATTTTAATGTTTCATGCTTAGTTGTTATATGGCAATCAAATATGAATGAATATATATATATATATATATATATATATATATATATATAGGGGAGAGATAGAAACAGGGGCGGACCTACCTTAGGCAGAGGGGTAGCCTTCCCTACCCCTTGGCGCTCCGGCGGTAGTGTAAATTTTGGAAACATTTGACCTTTTTTGACATTTTTTCAATTTCGTTACCCTTTTTTAATAAAACGTTACCCATATGAATATTTTCTAGATCCGCCACTGGATAGAAAGAAGACCCAGTTAAGTTAAGAAAACTCAAGAAAACGTTATGTAACAGTTATTTTTCTAAAAAATATAGGGAATGTAAGTTACATGTTGCCGAGAGGATTTTTTTATAAAGAATTTTAAAAATTCAGTTTTTTAGCATATATGTATAAAACACTGAATTTCAAAAAAAAAAAAAACCACTCGGTGCTTGTTGGTGTTTTTTGGTACAAAACATTCGTTAACATATAACTTATATTCTCTAATTTTGTTAGAAAAAAAAGTTTGTTACATAAGATTTTTCTTGAGTTTTCTTAAGTGAGTGTTCTATATATAATTCCCCTATGTATATAGGGTGAGGCAGGGTTCTAGAATGAACATTATGAACTGAGTGAATAAATCATGACCATTGATTTAAATAATCAAATCGTAAAATAAACTAGTGTATTTTCATATCAAATTCTAGCAATTGATTTACACTTATGTATGTATACTATATATTTTTTATGCCAAGTTATCACTTAAATATATGAGCATCTACGTATACCTAATATATCAAATGTGACCGGTTATTTAATTGCGTTCTTCACTTTGCTTATTAATCTTCAAACGAAAATCTCATAGGATCGATATGTGAATTGATAGAAGATGAAGGTGGGAAATCATCATAATTCTCTATGCCTAAAAGTTAAAAAAAAAAAAAATGTTGTGTTGTTCCAATACTACTCAATAATATCAAGTGATCAACCAAAAATAACTTTAAAAAATGAATTAAAGTTTATAACAAAACATCCGATTAAAACATAATATCTAAACTATATTATAGATGATATAAACCTATTTTTAGCACATAGCATGCACAGGTGCCGGTGAACGAACGACCAAGAACCCGACCCCACTTTAGGAGGTTTCCAAAGAGACCATGATTCTTTTTGAGTCAACAACTACATGTGTCACATGCTCGAACCGTTATATCGGTTGACATGGCCCACTCGATGTACTTCCCAATTACCCGCAGACATATCAAACCCTTTTATAGGGCCCTTTTATAGTCCTATGTTACTCCATCACAATCACATGAAAATTATTATGGTCATGTCTATTCGCACTATTTTCGTTTAATTTTACACCCTGAATCGCGAGCTTTGGCTAAAGCTTAGTAGGATTGACTAGTTGACTAGACCTATATGCTGAGTTTTGGTCAAAGCTCGACGTTTCAGGGTAATACTCCGCACGGACCTATATGCGAGCCTTCGCCAAAACTCGACGCTTTGGCCAAAGCTCGGCGTTTGGGTGGTTTTTTGATTTTTAAATTTGCTATTCAAAAACGCACATATACTTGTCGAATTTTGACGTATTTTGTTATTACACATCATGTTATAAAGTATATTGTCTATACGGCACGTTCCGGATAAGTTCGGTTACGTGTGTTGTCGTATTCCATGATTTCATGTGATTCTGTTTTGATTTCACTTGTAGTCCAACATGTCGTTTTGTATGTATACACGTCCTATCGGATCAATGCTTGACGTAATTTGTCATTTAATGTCGTATTATGACGTGTATTGTCACAATTGTTCCGTACTATCGCATATTTTGGCCGTACGGGTAGTGTCGGTGACATTCAGTATCGTGACGTTTATTGTTGTATGTGTCGTATTAGTGCGTAGATTGATTGTTATGGCGTATTATGTTTCTATTAGTCGTATTATGGCGTATTTTGGTCGTACGGGTCGTGTCCATTGGTAATAAACGCACGTATGCTTGTTGAATGAAGCTGAGGAACCTCATCAAGTGGTTGCGGTTGTGTTTGTCGATGATGGATATTACTCCATGTAATGCTTGAAGAATCTTATCCAATCCTCCCACAACTATCGTGGGACTTTAAATAGAATAAAGAGTGCAGCAGTCTGGTATGAATTATACATGGATGAAATGTACACCGTCGAAGAACACAACCGCAATCACTTGATGAGGTTCCTCAGTTTCATTCGACGAGTATAGGTGCGTTTATTACCAAAGGATAATGTACACACCCACGAACCTCAATGTTTTCCTAAATGTTCAAGATGTAGGTTAAGTATATATAATTCCAATCCCATTAAATCAGTTATAAACCAAAAGTACTGATCTGTACTGCCAAAATACGTCATAATATGACTAATAGAAACATAATACGCTATAACAATCAATCTACGCACTAATACGACACTTACGAACAATAAACGTCACGATATCGGATGTCAGTGATATGACTCGTACGGCCAAAATAAGCCATAGTACGGAACAATAGTGACTATATACATCATAATACGACATGTAATGACAAAATACGTCAATTACTGATCTTGTAGGGCGTGCATACATACAAAACGGCGCATTGGACTACAAGTGAAATCAAAACAGAATCATCTGAAATCATGGAATACGGCAACATACGTAACCGAACTTATCGGAACGTGCCGTATAGACCATATACTTCATAAAATAACGTGTAATAACAAAATACGTAAAAAATTCGTCAAGTACAGGTGCGTTTTTGAATTAAAATCAAATTTAAAAAAAATTAAAAAAACCACCCAAACGCCGAGCTTTGGCCAAAGCCTGAGTATTACCCTGAAGTGCCAAGCTCGGGACTTCAGGTAAACTCAGCTTTGGCCAAAACACAACATATAGGTTTGATTTAGTATTACCCTGAAGCGCTAAGCTTTGGCCAAAACTCTGCGCTTCAGGGTGTGAAAATAAGATGATGAGTGTGTGAATATGATGATCCTAGCTTAATTCTATTTTCATGATATTTTAGGATTTATTTGAAAAAATTAGCTGTCAGAGACCAACCACTTTAAAAAATATCAATCGAACTTCTTTCTTTGATCAAAAAATCAAAGCGAAATTCAACTTGAAATTTTAACTTGACTTGTGTAATTTTAATGTAATATATTGTAAGTATGTATTCGGTGTAGTTCTCGAATTAGCATAATATATTGCAAGTATGTATTCGGTGTACTTCTTAGTAAGTTAGCATATTGGTTTGCAGCGTTTTAGTTATTTTATAGAGTAAAATATCAAAATCGTCTTTAAGTTAGCATCTTGCTTTTCCGTGTTTTAGTTATGTTTTTTAATTATTTTATAGAGTAAAATGTTAAAATCGTCTCTAGAATTTGGTCATATTTGTGTGTTTCATCCAAATGTTATATCTAGGTCCCTAAGGTTTGCAATTTGTTGTCATTTTCATCAAATCTACTAACCCCATTTGAATGCAATGTTAAGTGAGGGACAATTTTGACTTTTTTGCATATAATGAGGGGTATTCTAAACATTTTACCACCACTACCACTACAGACACCACAAACCATCACCACCATCGTCACAACCACCACCAGCCATCACCAGAACACCACATCCACTTAAATTGAACCACCAACCACCTTCGACCTTCACCATCGAACTACCTCTTGTTAACACTACTCAACACCGATCATTCCAACCAGTCCCTTCATATCTGAATGCTCAAAACTTCGAAAAACCCTATCGATTCCGGTGATTGTAATCGTCGCCATTACCATCGCCATAACCACCACAGAGAACTGATTACCCGACGAATCTAGGGTTCAAATGTGATGCTTCAACAAGGTTGGTAACGGTGGTGAAGGCGGTTGGCGATGGGTGACAGTTGGTGACAGTGGTATAGTTGACGGTTAGGGGTGGGTGATGATGTGTGATGCTTCAACGAGGTTGGTGACGGGATGAGGTGGGTTACGGTGGTTGGTTGTGGTGGGGTTATAGAAAATGTTTTAAAAATTGGTTTTTAAATATACGTATTAGACTAAAAAATGATTCAACCGGTTGAATCAGGTTGTACCTGGTGGTTTAACCGGATTGACCAGTTAAATCTATAATTCAATAAATTATACACATATATATAGATTTATATATATGTTGACTCACTAAGCTTAGGTAATATATACACACATTGTACTAGTGTCAACAACAACAAAAAACCGCGAAGTGGAGTCTGGAATGAATTAGAGGGATAAACTAGAGCGAACGATGAAGATGGAAGTCTGTAACGAAATTAGTGGATGAAGACTGAAGTTTAGAACGAATGATGGAGTGATGGAAGTCTGGAACAAGTCACAAACGATGGAGTGATAAAGCAGGTTGTAAGTTTTGATCGATGATGAAGAAATATTGAAAGTCGCTACCCGCTAGGTTAAAACTAGGGAGTAAACATGGAGATGGGAAGATAGAAGTAAAAATTCAAACCTAAAAACTAACTTGGGCCGGTATTGGTATAGAGGTTAAAACCGATATACCGGAATTTACCGGTGGTACAAAGTCGATGTCATTTGCCCTATTTACTAAGGTGTTTCGTACCGCATTTACATTTTGTAGCTGCTATTTACCGGTTTTTAAAACATTGTTTGTAGAGAGAAAGTAAAGAGAAGAAGAGTACAAAAATTGGAGAGAGATGATTTTATAAAATAAAAATAAAATTATTTATTAAAATCAGTAAAAGTTAAAAAAAAGTATAAAAACAGGTAAAATGATCAACATGCCCCCTATTTGGGATTAAAATTTGACTGAGTAATGAATTGTATGAAAATGACAATGAATTGCAAACCTCAGGGACCCTCATGCAACGCACAGACTCTTTTTTTTTATGAAACAAGCAAATAAGACCAAACTTTATAGACAATTTTAACATTTTACTATTTGATTCTTCCGTGTAAAAAACATCAAGCATTCTGGTATTATCGGCTAGTTATCTTATTACTTACATTCAAGCTTTTTTTGGTATAATATAGTAGTTTTAAAATTGCAAAGTTTATCGACTAGAGAATACTATTTAATCACTTATGTTTAAGCATGTTTGGTATCATATAGTTTTTAAATAGCAAAGTCTCTGTTTATAAACTGAGGAATAATTCTAGATATTCGATATAAAAAAGAAAAAAAGTTAAATGATGAGTTAAGAAATTATAAAGAATTTTATAGCCGTAGAAGATGTTTGGTAATGAATTTAATGGTACAATGATTATTTTGATTACTATAATACTGTCCGTTCAAGTCTATTCACTCGGTCACTCCTGTGTGTTTCAAGTTACATAAATAGAATCATCATCAAAGTAGGTAGGTGGCCAATTTTGTTCATAGCTAAGCATCTCACATTATTAGTAATAAGTTTTAGTTTAGAGGTTTTTGCTTATGTTTACTATTAAAGTTATGATTTTTATTCGATGGAATTATGTCCTAAAAGTTTCAAACGCGTGTATATGTTTGTTTTCCTAATATTCTAAGAACGTGCGTCAAGAAACGATTATTAATATAAATTATAGTTAAATACACGGGTGGTTGATGTGGTAAGATTAGATAGAGATTTTGCTCTTAAGTCTAACACGTTTTGTCATTGTTCACTCAGTTTTAACATGCTTGGTCTTTGGTCGAGTGAACAATGAGCACCCACGAAGTTGTTTTCCAAGAAGTCAGCGAACTAGGGACTATCTCCCTAAATCTTCTTCAATTGATGTTCTCTTCGCACCTTCACCTGTCCTCCATTTCTTCTTCCGTCTTGATTTTTTTTTTTTTTTTTAGGTTTTAGCTCTAAAGATTTTATGGATCATTTGTGTGGGAGTTAATCAAATATGGTGGTGTGAGGGAGAAACCCACTCTTATTGTAGTTCTTTCTCTTAATATTGTTATGGACTACAATTGACGCCAAATTGAATTTGGAGATCTCACTAGAAAAAAAAAACTAGAGAGGGACAAAGAGGCTAAGAGAAATGTATCTTGTAATCTAAAAACATATACTTTAACTAAACTAGATGAATATTGTTGTTTAAGAGGTAGTATTAATAGCCATTGTTGAAGCAACTATTTTCGGGTTAGAATATGGAGCCAAAATATAAGGTAGTGTTTGGTATATAGAAATGAGAGACGAAATTCAATTGACTATTACGAGAGAATGAAGAAAAAGATGTTTGTTTAGTCAATGGAATGGAATCAGCAATTACATAAGCATTCCATTTCCTCAAAATCATTTCATTCTCTCCCATGTTTTTTTTTCATTCCATCCCCTTTTGGACACTTCAACAACACAGCCCACCATTAAAGCCACCACCCACCACCAACACCACGCCCTCCACCACCACCACCCACTAGTTAACGCCACCGTCACTCGGCCACCACCACTGCCACCCACCCACCACCGTTGCCACCCACCCGCCTCTGCCACCACTAACCAACGCCGCCACCGCTACCCACCCATCACCGCCACCCATCCCGCCATCCCCGCCGCCACCAACCACCACTAGTTACCGCCGATTTTATTCCTTCGTCTTTTCTTGCCAACCAAACAATACACTGCAATAATTCATTCAATTCCTCTATGGTAACAAACAAAACATGAAATGTTAATGATCCATTGCATTTACTCGTCCATTCGATTACCTCATCTCTTCCATTATCTCATACCCAATAGATCAAATGGGACTTCCTAACCAGACATGTGAAGTTCTTGAAAATCCAAAGGTGGAAAAAAAATCTAGAAGGAATGAAGGATAATGTGTTTGACAAAAGATCAAGTAGTATATCTTTATTCACTCTAGCATATAACATTACACACAAACATTAGTAATATATTTGTGAAGGATAATACCGTAATATTAATATTGCATATTTAATCGGACGAAAAACAATCACATTATGAATGATAACATATCATAATTAATCATTTGATAGTGCATGTTTGTTTTACAGGTTGGTTAAAAGTATAATGATGATTAGGTTAAGCATGAAGCATATCGAATACTTATTTAATTATAATCATGACCCTGCTTGATTAATGCCTTCTAGAAATCCCATTAGAAAATTAAATACACAATATATATAAATTATATATATATATATATATATAGGATTAAGATTATTTGTGAACAACTTCTTAAGAGTGAACTGAGTGAAACTAATATTGGCTTTGATCATTTTTTAGATTAAAAGGATAAGATTGATATTAATCAAGTACTTTTAATTAAAATCCTTTAATTTTCTTATCTCTTAACTCTCTCTCTCTCTCTTTTTTATTATTTCTCTATTATTTTAATCATAAGAGATTAAAGAGCTAATGTTTATTTTTAAATAAACTCTTATGTTCTTTTTAAAATTAAATATTAAATCTAAATAAATTATGTTTTTTTACATATGTGTATACAGATCAGTATATACAAGACTTATACACTTGTATATAATTACATCTTGTTCTCACAGGTCGATATAAACCAGATTTATACACATGTGTATTATTCAAGTACATATGTGTATAAACTAACAATTGTGTATCTTGTATAAATTGATAGTTAGCGAGACTGTACACATGTGTATAAACTATCATATGTATCTTGTATATACTAATAATATCGAGACTGTACACATGTGTATACACTAACAAGTGTGTATCTTGTATATACGGAAACTAACAAGATTTTAGGAATTTTGATTATATTGTTTGATAAATGCAATTTACAAAAGGCGGAAATACCTTTTATCAATTAATTTAAAGGGAAATTACAACATTATAATTACAATCTTGTCATTGTTTAAAAGTCTCCTAGATGATATAATCCAGTGGCTCAGATTACTTCACACACTTTACTCTCAATCTAGTGTTCACTCTAGAACCCTAGCCTATATATATATATATATATATATATATATATATATATATATATATATATTAAATAAAATTAAAATAAAATAAAAGCATCCTTATATTAGCTGTCTCTCAACTCTAATACTTCATTCAAAGTTAGATGAAAGCAAAGCTACCCGTTTTCACCCCCAACTTCAACATGTTTAGCAAAAAGAAGCACTTTGACGATTATTCCCGTTTATTTCCTTTTCATTTCAATTATTTCTCTTTATTTTAAATGACATGAAAAGATAAAAAGATAAGTTTGCGTACATTATTTTATTAATATCTAACCCTTTCAAAACTCAATGGAGCAAAGTCGTTGTCAACCTGATATTATCATAGTATTTTCTAAGGGCGGGAGGGGTCACGTTTCTTTTTTTGAACGGCATATATTATAAATGGGTCACATGACTAGAGTATTTCTCAACTAACGTAATATAAAAACACTAATAATATGAATAATTGTTTTGACTTTCTATAATAAATATGGTAAAACAAAGTAAGAATGATGTAGTTAGATCATTTTTAATATAAACTTTTGTTAAACAACAACGATAAGTTCAGGGAAGGTATGAATGTTTTTGGGTCAACCTCATTACATCCTAGCTTGTACCCTACCAATACGAAAAACCTGTTAGAAGGGGTCAGAGACCGGGGTCTCTGGACCACCCTCTGACGGTCAACATTAGTAATTTATCCAATAAGAATGTATTAACATAAAACGTAGATGTATGTATAAGTATAATATAGATTGAGAATGCTTAGGGAAGTTGTGGTCGAGATCCAACGATTAGCTAGTAGTTGTGGTGATTTCAGGTAGCATAGCTCATGGGCTGGAAGTTGCCTTAGGAGCTCGTGAGCTTAGCAACTCAGAGGGTCAGCATCACCCCGCTTAGTGGATTGTGTTCTAGAGATAGAATGTACTTCTAGAGAGAGAGAGAGAAAGAGAGAGAGAGAGAAAGAGAGAGAGTAAATGGTTGGTAGGTCCAGACCAAGTGAGGTTGGATGAAATGAAAGAGTGCACCCTTTATTTATATATGGAGGAATCCTAACCTTAGTGGCTTAGTTTGATGCGCGGGGCTGGTCCACTGTACTTTATTCTCCTGTTTGGGCTGTTAAGCTCCTAGCTTCTGCTTGTAGCTTCTTGTTCGAGTTGTTAAGCTCCTAGCTTTCTGCTCATCACTTCCTGTTTATTGCTTCCCAGCTTTGCTGTGTGGAAGCCTCCGAACACCCACGTCATTTACTCCTAAAAACATCATTAAACATGTCCATTGTGTTTATCATAATCTTTCAAAAACATTCAAGATTTCTCCATCCTTCAAAACATCCTTATAGTTTATAAATCCTTAAATTTTCTTCATCATGGTGATATTTTACATTTAATTTCAATAATCAAATATTTTATATAAAATTAAACTACTTATAAAAATTTAATTAACTTATTATTATAAATAAATACTTTTTAGTAAGATAGTTTATATAAATTAAAATATTGTATAAAATTAAATTATATTAACGAATGTATATTAAAACATTACACATTTTTAGTTATTAATGCACTCTATACAAGTCTAATTTTAGATTAAAAAAGAAAAAAAAGAGTAAACTCTTATTTTAGTCCATGTGGTTTTACACATATAACTAGTTAGTGACAAGTCATCAGTACCTAAAGGTTGACTTGCGACGGTAGGAACACCCTTGCTACGAAAGATTGACATGTGTTGGCACAAACTACGTATGCTTTCACCGACGTCACTTTCACCAACGTTTGTCATCCTTCACTCCTCCGTTAATGACTCTTTCGTCACTAATCCATCGACAAGTTTTGTTCAACCATAACATTGTCAGCAATAACATTTGGCGATAAATTCTTTACCCAGATGTTTCCCGATGGCTTATCGTTGACGGTTACCACTTCCGCTAAGAGATTTTGGAGATACCTCTTCTTCATTGAAAGTCATTGGCTTTGTAGTGAACCCCAACTCCCACACGATTCCAACCCTGAAACCCTTGAAAACATCAAACCCAGCTTGAAGTCCAAAACTTGCAACAGATATGTAATAAATTTTAACAATAATGTTACATACAACAATGATCAAGTTCAAGACTCAAAGCTAACTTTGTTTTAAAAGTAAAATATTTCAAAGTACTCGAAACATTAACCCCAAATTGAAAGGCAACATAATCTATCATGTGTGTGCTCGTCACCACCTACAAAACGAACCCTAATATGGCAAATCACGCATCTACGTACACATACCATGGAAAGCCCAAATTTGTGTGTTTATATGGTAACATATAGTAAAACCGAAAAAATAACACCTCGAACTTTGGACAAGGGATGTTGATGGTGACAACGAAGATATTTCATACGAAGAAGATGCTCTTGTTGTACTCATTATTATAATTTCTTTATATTATTGTATATATGATAATGCAAAACAAACTGATTAGGTAAAATTTATTACATATAATATCAATGTAAATTAAAAAGTTAATTTATTATATGTTACAAACAACTTGCGCTAGAACTATAAAAATGAAATATAATAAACTATTTAGAAATATACTCAAAATGTTCCTAAGATCAGGGCGGACCTACCTTAGGCGAAGGGGTAGCCTCCGCTACCCCTTGGCGTTCCGGAGGTAGTGTAAATTTTGTAAAAATTTGACCTTTTTTGACGTTTTTTCGATTTCATTACTCTTTTTTTATAAAACGTTACCCCTACGAATATTTTCTAGATCTGTCGCTGCCTAAGATGTTAACCTTGGTCAAGAGAGCCTATTTTGACTTCTTTTTTTTAAACCTTTCATGAGTGGAGGAGTTCGTATATAAAATTGGCATTACACTAAACGTCAAATCAAAATAGTTAAATACAATTGAATAATATAGATTTTTCTAATTTTGTCACCACGTGATTTTGAACGGAAGCCATATGTTCATAAACTTTAATGAAGGTTATAAAAAATTGTATATAAAACAATCGGAACAGGTTATGAATACGGCTATTAAGGAACATTACATGCACAAGAAGTTGAGTAAAATCTAGTAGAGGTTGTGTATAATAATGCGCACCAACGGTGCACGTAAATAAATACAATTCACAGGAGTATTAAACAAGATTTTTTTTATTTTTATTTTTTTTTACTATTATTCATGGAAATTAAAAAAGAAACAAAGAATATATATGTAAATCAATGAGTTATATATATAACTCGTGAATTACATATATATACACCTCATATGTGTATAGTGTTGGATTTAGAAAATATTCGTAGGGGTAATGTTTTATAAAAATAACGAAATCGAAAAAACGTCAAATTTTTAAAAATTTGCACTACCACCGGAGCGCCAAAGGGTAACGGAGGCTACCCCTTCCCCTAAGGTAGGTCTGCCCCCGTATGTGTACCTACACAAGTTACAAATGTTGTATGTATATAGCTCGTCAATTTACATATGTTTTTTAATATTTATTTTTTCTACAATACTAACTTATAGTTAAAGTAATTTAGAAACAAAAAATCGATTGGTATGTAGTAGTTTTCTCCGTTTTTAATGGTCTTTTTAATAAACCTAACCACACACGGGTATATATCACCAAGGGAGACCTAGAAATATCTTAAAAGGAGTAAGGTGCAATTTATGTTTCTATGGTTTATGGGCGAGATCAACTTGAGTTTTTACTTTCAAAATCTTGCATGTTGAACCATTGTGGTTTACCAATTTTTTCTTTGAGTCCCTCCCGCTAATAGACCTTTTATTTCTGTTTAATCCTATTGAAAAGACGGAAATGCCCTTTTGTTTGAGTCCCCCCATTATGTCTTTGTTGCAATATATGACCTTGTGCTTTCTATTTTTCTTCCCTTCCCTCCAAAATAAAAAAATGGCATGTTATTGTTAAAAATGCATAAACCGTTAGTATTATCTACATCAGCTCAAGTGGTCCCATTAAGCAAATCAACCAAATTAAATGGTCCAATTAAGAAGATCAACATTTAAACCAAATTAAATGGTCCCATTAAGCAGATCAACATCTAGTAGGTTTTGCATCACTTACCATTGCTAATCTGTTATGACCCGGTTATCTTAACCAACAAAATCAAATCATCCAAGTTGTTATGACTAATCTGAAGTTAAATGCATATGACCAACTAACTACACTTATGATTAACCTGAAGTTGCATGCATATGACCAACTAAATACACTTACTAATCTGAATATACAATGCAAAAATACTAACTACTTAACACTACACATGATGCACATATGATCAATCTGAAACATGAAACAAATGCAAAGATGATCAATATGAAACATAAAACATAATGCAAAGATGATCAAGATAATATAAACCATATACATTATATACAACAAATTGATCAACGAAAATGACCAACTAAAAGCCATGATCTAAAAGAAACCTAGATCATAAAAAAATACCGTGACCAACAGTTATTTTAAACATATACAATGAATTGATCCACAAAAGTGATCGACTAAAATCTATTATCTACAAGAAACCTAGATCATCAAAAATTCAATGATCAATAGTTAGTGTTAACATAACTAGGCATCATAATCATACAAAATCTTCCTTCCTACTCGATCATATCTTCACTCCTATCTTCTCGTCCACATTCCAACTGGACTTCCAAGTTCATATTGTTCAAAAACTTCTGAACCACCTTCAAGTGCACTACGAGGTGACTTAGGGTACCGTTCACCCTAATTCTGGCTACAAATATTCAATCTCAACTTGTATCATGTTCAAGTATGGTAATTACCAAGTAAACTACACTAATCACGATCAAGGAGTTATTAATAGTTTATTACCTCTCAACGCTTGTGTTTCCATGTACGCCTCCACTGAAAAGGAATTAGTTAAGATTAAATGTATGTTTGGTTGGTAAATCGGAGGTGAGTCGTGGTTTGATTTTGGTTGGGTTAGTAAATCGAAGGTGGGTGTTGCTCATGTGATTGTCGGATGGGCCTTGAGATTGTTTATCAAAGGTGGACAGGGATTCAGGTGCGCTGGAGGTGGTGATCGAAATTGGCATCAGGACAGAAAAGGGATATGATGAAAGGATAGGGATCCAGATTGTGAAGAAATGAAAAACAAGTGTTCAAATTTGGGTTAGGGTTTGATTTAAGGGTGAAATGACCATTTTGCTCTCATCCTAGTATATTCCGCTAGGGGCTCAAAGAAAAAAGCATGTAAACTATTGGGGTGGGTTCAACATGCTAGATTTTGGAAGTAGACACTTAAGTTGATCTCGCCCATAAACCACATAAATATCGATTACACTTTACTCTTTTTAAAATATTTTGCTTTATGTATTGTTATCTTATCTTTTCTTTGAGTATATGTATGTACCTAATATTATATATTCACAAAATTTATTACTTCCGAACACTAATCATGCAAAATGCTTTTATTATCTATAGGTTACACAAAATTTTAAGACGCCACTTTTAAAATATTATGCCTATGATTCTACATGATGCTTTTACAATTTTGCCCCTCTTAATCATTTACATTGAATGTAATTTAATTTTTGCACTCATTCTCCACCTTATCATTTTTCTTCCTCTTTTGAATTTCCATCGAATAAACATAATCATTTATTACAAATATTAGTAATCTCATATGTTAAATATTAAAACCTTAGCCCCTTGACACGTCTTATGCCTGTGTTAATAAAAATTGACCAAAATACATTTAAAATTGTAAAAAAAAATCATATTCCATTCTATACAAAAATAAATACCATTAAATAATTGTAATTTTTATGTTCAATATTTAAACTTTAGCCCATTGACATGTCTTATGCCCGTGTTAATAAAAATTGACCAAAATATATTTAAAATAGTAAAAATATCTTATTCCAATCTATACAAAAATAAATGCTATTAAATATTTTTTATGAATGTTTATATACACTTTGAATTGTATCTTATAAACAATGGAGTCATTAACGTGTATATGTATTTTGAATTGTATTTTATAAAACTTTATACATACAAGTGATATTTACAACAATGGCTACATCTTTACCGATGTAAATTATTAATCTCATCGTAAAATACGGGTTCCACTAGAATGCTCTAAAACACACTTGAAGCAAGGGAAAAATGCTTTTATTATATGCTCTAAAACACAGTTGAAGAAAGGGCTTTAAGGCTACTTGGTGTGGGTGACGGGCCTCTCTGGAGGACGATCCGTCACGTCAGCATCCACGTCAGAGTCCTTGGAAGATGCCCCTCCAAGGATGGAATCAAGGAAATGGGTGACGACCCGACCCCACCTAGTTTTTTTAGTATTATAGCCGTCCACCACACCACCACCATTAGCTCCACCTCCGGCCACCACTCTCACCATCGTCTTCATCTCCGGTAACCGTCATAATCACCAAACAACACCACCATCAGCTCCACCTCCAGCCACCACTCTCACCATCGTCTTCATCTTCGGTAACCGTCATAATTACCAAACACCACCACCACCAGCTCCACCTCCGGCCACCACTCTCACTCTCATGTTTTTCTTGAAACCCTAACGCCGTTGTCGGTTCACAGTCAACCTTCATCTCCGTCGCTACCTCGAACTATCATCGTTTCATCTGCCGCTCTCGTTGATTCTCGTCGAGTTTTCGCCGGAAACCGTTGCCGGCGTCTCTATTGTGAACCACAACTACCAGAAAGATTTGTTTGGTATGGTGGCGAGTGGTGATGTTCACGGTGTATGTGGGTGGTGATTCTGACGGTGGTGGTTGCAGTTGGTGAAGGCCGCATTGGAGGTGGAGTTTAATATTAGCCCCGTCTTCAACATCTCCAAGGGGACGTCCGCGACGACACCGGACCACCCGAGGCGGTGTTGAGAAGCGTCGCCAGGCCAGGCTGGGCCTGGACGACCCTCACACTGAGTTACCTAATGTCAAAAAGGATACGAATAGTATAAACTGATTATAAATATTTTCTTAGAGACTGAATTAATTAATGGACATTATGTAATATTTTAATGTCACTACTAGCTATAAAAATTGAAAAGGGACGATAACAACCACACATTTTGTCCCCTCCTTAACTCTTCTGCAGTTCTGAACTATTGTTTACTGAATGGAGTTTCAACTTGTTCAGATTTTAATTTTTTTTCATTTAAACTGAATAATATATGAATGGTCCCGAAGGTGTTTTCTTTTCATTAAAGGGATGAAGAGTTAAATTTTTGTAAGGTGTATGTGGATAAATATTTAAAAACAGGTTAGTTTATAGTTTAAAAGAGAAATGAAATTTGAATACAAATTAGGATTCAGAAAAGATATTCAAATTCATATTCATTCAAATAAGTTCTTGTTAACGACAAAACTTCTATATATAGATACAGAGCCAGCAAGACACTGAGACAAAACAAACGATCAGTTCAAATAAATTGAGTAATACATTTATATCACATATAATATGATTCTTGACACGTGGTTCGAAACAGTTCAAAGATCACCAATTTTAATTTTTTTTCGGAACGTTGACTTTTACAAATTTTAATTTGATTCGAAAACAAACAATTTGGTTCATATACACTAACCCGATTCTAAATTTCAAATAATGACCATTTTTATATACTTAATGCATGAAAATTGTATGTGATGGTCAGAAAACGACATTGAACCATAGTTTAGCACGCACAAAGATAAAAAACAAAATTCCAGTATTTTAAACTAATAATGTTTTGTTTTATTTGAATAAGGGACATTTATTTTTGAATAAGGGACATTTATTTTTATAACAAATAATTATATACATAGGATACATGGTAATAATTGCTTTTTTTTTAGTTATAAAAAAACTTCCTTATTAATCATTCTTTACTTCATCAATTATTTGTAAAAGCTGCTTGTCTTTGCAACAAGATGTGCCCATTTGATGTACCTTTTTATTAGTCAGGAAACAATTTTGGAAAAAGTTTATTGAGGCACATTAATTCATGCTTTCATATATATTCTTAAAAAGGTTTACTACTCTATTAGTATTAAGGTGTGTTGATAATCATCTCTAGATGTGTACCTAGCATATTTTGTTTACAATGTCTAAAATATTTTTAGATGTGATATGCAATTGGTGTGAATTTTGTTCCATTAAAACACAAATATGAACAAACCTTTAGTTTCTCAACAGGTTCAATTTTTTCGGTTATGAGTAGTTATTTATTTATTTGTTTTTGCTCACCTTAGTGTCAAGTGCGGGTAATGGTTAAAACTTTTGATATGTTTCATTTTTTTATGTTAAGTCATCATAGGGGCCGCGTCATTATAAGCAAAGCCGATATCACGACACAACTTATGTTGATACTGTTACAACTATAATATACTTAAATGTAGACCGTTTTATCTCACCCGCAACCAAAACACTCGAAACACGTTGATAATATATGAGATCATTCATTCTTTGATAAACCAAAGTTTATCTTTCCTTGGCCAACATGAGATTCATTCAAAACGCTAGTTAACGAGCTTTATCTCACGTTTTTAATAAATGTTCACTTAAAGTGTTATAATATAAAAAGACGTCTTTTCATTAATCTTAACCAGTGGAAATTCCTCAGGTGTTCGATAGAAACTCAGTCGATATCGATTCAGTTCATTACAATATCGGTATGGTACCTACACTCTGTATCAAAAACAAAAACTGAAACCTAAAAAGTAAAGTAATGATATGGTTTTACATCGATCAAAAACCATAAAAACAAATATTAGTAACGATTCCGATAATACCAATATTGTTGG
This sequence comes from Scalesia atractyloides, assembly GCA_947069175.1. Taxonomy (NCBI): domain Eukaryota; kingdom Viridiplantae; phylum Streptophyta; class Magnoliopsida; order Asterales; family Asteraceae; genus Scalesia; species Scalesia atractyloides. The sequence continues at coordinate 1,266,669 of CAMTDV010001632.1, forward strand.
AACAATATCAGTTCGATGCATCACGGTACTAGTACGATATTGACATTCTCTATAGCTTACCATATAAATAAAGATTCTTTACTGTGAATAGAACTTTGTTTTATCAAAAACCATAAAAACGGATATTTGTAGCACTACAAAAGTTTTTAAGACCCTATCGGGTCGTTTTGTCATGATACTGACCAGAAACTATAAAACCAAATATTGATGTTGGTTCCAATAACATGGAAACGGGTACCAATGTTGCTATCGGTATTGGTACGCGATAGAACTTATGATACCAAAACATAAATTACGCTCGTCCCCTTTAAAAGTTATGTTAAACTCCCCGGTTGTCCTTTTAGAAAATAAATACTAAATCTGTCACCGGAATTGCTAGAAATGACAACCCTATTTGTGAAACAACCGAAAAAATATCATCTTGTGATGCATCATACTCTCTTATAAGAGAAAAAGTAAGGTTGTTCAAAAAGCTTGTGGCTCGGAGCTCGCTCGGAAAAAGCTAGCTCGATATTAGCTCCTCGGCTTGATTAGAAAGTGAGTCTAGCTCGGCTCGTAACGACCCGGATTGGCTCGGCTCGACTTAGCTCGGATTATTTACCTATAATATATTTTATTTTTATACATATTATAATATATTAATGAAACTGATTATTATTTACATGTATTTAGGCTTGTTACTTGATATCTATGCCACATTTTAGATTTAATTACCATGCTAATGAATAGTATGTATTTCGTTGAAATCAAACTTATATTGTGTTTTTAAACTTGATTTTGACTTGTAACGTATTAGTTTGAACTTATTTTAAATATATTAAACTTTTCTTTTTAAAATCGAGACAAACGAAGCCAAACCAAATCCAAACTTAGTTTTTCAGCTCGATTTCAAATCCAAACCAAACAATCTTAATCTATAATCCAGCCGAACCCTAGCTTTCCATGCCCTAGAAAAGGTAAGAAGGGGCATAAATATCATTTCCCCCCTCCCAACCCCCAAAAAAAATCTGCAAATACAGTCAAGCACCAACTGTACTTAGTGTTTTTTTGATCCCTATAAAAACATCTTCCATCAACACAAACACCAACACAAAACTAAGCCTACTCTCTACAACTTATTCTTCGGCGGCCGTACCATTGCCATTTAGGCATGGCACCCACACAGCCGCCATCCACCACCACCAGAACTACTATCAACAGAACCACCAGTGACGGCGGCACCATCATCCTCAACAAGTACCACCTCACGCGCCTCTTAGGCCGTGGCAATTTCGCCAAAGTCTACCACGGCCGTTCTCTCTCCGACAACTCATCCGTCGCCGTCAAAGTCATCGACAAACCCTCAATCTCCGACCCCACAATGGAACCTAGACTCGTCCGAGAAGTCGCCGCCATGCGCCGGTTGAACCACCCCAACATCCTTAAACTCCACGAAGTCATGGCCACAAAAACCAAAATCTACCTCGTCATGGAACTCGCCGGCGGCGGTGAACTTTTCACTCAACTTATCCGACGTGGCAGGATGAAAGAACCCACCGCACGTTTCTACTTCCAACAACTCGTTTCCACTCTCCACTTTTGCCACCAAAACGGCGTCGCACACCGTGATTTAAAACCACAAAACCTTTTACTTGACTTACACGGTAACCTTAAAATCTCCGACTTTGGTCTCTCGGCGTTGCCGGAATCTCATAAAGACGGTCTGCTTCACACGTCGTGTGGAACTCCGGCGTTCACCGCGCCGGAGATTATTCGTGGGAAACCCTACGACGGTAAAAAAACGGATGCATGGTCATGTGGGGTAATATTGTTTAACCTTTTAACCGGTTATTTACCGTTTCATGATGGTAATTTACCCAACATGTATAAGAAAATCTTCAACCGGGATGTTATGTTTCCGGATTGGATATCGAAGCAACCCCGGGTCATAATCCATAAGCTTCTTGACCCGAACCCGAAAACCCGAATGAGCATTGAGCATTTGTTGAGTGTTTCATGGTTTAAGAAGTCTTTAAAACCCGACCCGTATATCGAATTATACGACGAGTTGTACGACAAAGAAGAAGGCGTAAAATGCGAAAAGGCTATGAATGCATTTGATATAATCTCGTCGTTGTCGTCAGGGTTGAACTTATCGGGTATTTTCGAGGAGAAGGTGAGGAAGGAACGGCGGTTTACGTCGAATGCGAAAGCGGAGGAGGTGAAGAAGAGGGTGGTGGAAGTAGGGGGGGAATTAGGGTATAGAGTGAGGAAGATGAAGGATGAGGAGAATAAGAAAGAGGGTGTTTATCGGTTGGTGAGAGGGAGGGTGGTGGTGGTGGTGAAGGTGATGGAGGTGGTGGCGGAGTGTGGTGGTGGTGCAGTTGACGGTGGTGGATGGTGGAGATGAGTTTAGTGAGGGGGGATGGGATGAGTTGAAAGTGGGGTTTCAAGAGATTGTTGTTTCATGGCATGATGGTGTATAGTGAACCAACTTTTTTTTTGTAATAGTGATTAACAAGTGGTTAAAGTCGTTATCGTTTGTTGATCTTATAACTTTAATGTGTATAAATAAATAAATAAATAAATAATAATAGATGGTGAATGTAGCTTAATGTATTGTTTTTGTTAGAAATATTAAAACAATTGGCCATATGAATTTAACATAACTAAGGTGTGATGATTTGCTTGGTTTATAAGTATAGATGGCCCGTATGAAAGATACTACTATTTTGTCCTGGGCTAACATGTGTTATGTTGGCCCTATATGTTGGGCCTAATAGTTCCTTGTAAAGGAAACTTATTCCCATTAGATCGTGGGGTGTGGGTTTGGGTTGGGGGCGTTGCTAGCCAAGCAACGGCTCATTAGCCACACCATGCCATTGTTGATAGCGGCGTTGTCCCGCTGGCGTGGCTATGAAGTCTAGCTAGGGGGGGGGGGAGCGCTGACGTGGCATGCTGGGGTTGGCTAGCCGTTGGCCATGGCGGTTTCGGCTATGGAACTTAATTTTTAAAATTTTTTTACAAATTTTTACTCACCCCAAACCAAATATTTTTCGCATAACTTTCTTCAAACACAAATCTTCAACCCAAACCAAGCCCCTCACACCCCGCAACCTTAGGTATTATGGGGCTCTTTATCAAAAGGCTTTTGGCCTAATTGTAACCATGCGAGTAAAATGGTGCCTCTCTCCAAGAGACCGAGGGTTTGAGTCCTATATGTAAAATGGTGTAGAATTGAGAGATTACGTGTCGTTAAAAAATGCGGCTTCTTTTCCTTTATGAACTTTTAAAACTCTTTGCAGATCCTACCATGTTTTAGTTATAACACATGTCCGCATCTGAAGTGGATGTGCCGGTTTGGGTGGATGGGGTTGCAAGGTAAATGGCCGGTTTGGCTCTATGGACCTTCTAACTGGTTGTGTAGGATGTTCACAACCTTGCTCATGGTTCAGGAAGACAAGGTACAATACAACACCACCATGGAGATCAGGGGCGGATATAGCCGCGCGGTACTGTAATTTTGGAAAAATTTGACGTTTTTCGACGTTTTTTTCAATTTCGTTAACCCTTTTTTTGAAACGTTTTTTTCGACGTTTTTTCAATTTCGTTAACCCTTTTTTTGCACTGCTTCTAGGCCACAAGTCTAGCTATCCTAGGCCCAAGTTTAGCTACACGGGTTTCATTAACATGTGTTTAAGGCTAATGCTTCTTTCTTGACAGTGATCAGTTTAATTAGAGCAGGCGGGGTTGGGGCTGAAAGCCTGAAACACAATATTAAGACACATATTCACCAATGAAAACATTATTAGCATTTTGATAACATAAATATAATGGGAACTGCAATTTAATATAAATCATAAAAAAAAATGATTATTAGTGGGAACAAATAAATCATTCATTATAAAGTAAGTGTGAGTCCAATAAGAAATACTTTGTGCCATTCATAATCTTAAACAATTATTAAACTTTTCTTTGAAACTTAAAATGCTTTCCATGTTATGTTTTGGCTGTATATCAATGATGGAAACATGTGTATAGATATCAAATTAAGGCTAGTTTATGATGAACTTAAACTCGTATACTGTGATTAGATTTTAACAATGGATATTTGGCGCAAAACCGTCCTTGCGAGATAGTGAAACTTTACGAATGGTTGGGCTCTAAGAATCATCTTTCTAGCTGAATGATGTGGTCTTCACATCTGTGTACATTATAACATGCAGTTTGTTAAGTGAGAAGACATGCCAGCCATATATATAACCAATAAAAAGGAGTTGTACATATTATTTAACAAAAGAGCCGTTCTAGCTCAGTTGGTAGAGCGCGTGGCTTTTAACCACGTGGTCGTGGGTTCGAGTCCCACGGATGGCGATGTTTTTGGTTCTATGATATTTTTGACTTTTTGAAACATGGTCAAACATAACTTTGGTAGCAGCTGACGTTGACAAAAATGTTTATCCTATTTTGTATAATGACTCTTCTGCAGTGCAAGGCTGTAACGCTTCCATATCAGGGTGTTCAAAAAGCTTGCGGCTCGAAACTCGTTTGACAAAACTAGTTTTTTTTAGCCGAGCCAGCGCGTTTTGTAATCAAGCCGAGCTCGAGCCAGGGTGCTCGGCTCGATGGCTCGACTCGTTGCTCATATTGTGATTTTTTTGTAAATGTGTGTTATTTTTTTGTTTTTTGTGTTACCAACAACACTGACGGAGAACCTTTGGAGATTCTGTTAAATGGCAATATGTTGTACCCAGAAACAGTGACGGTTTTCGCAGTAGACCGAACCTTAGAACAAAACTTAACCAAAATCATCCATAAATGGCAATATGTTGCACCCAAGATTGATAAAGATCTAGATATTAGAGTTTTAATGTTTAGTGTAGTGAATCCTAGCACCGGAAACCGAACGATCAGAGCAACTTTCGATACCCTTTTCCTCGGTGGAGTCGACCGGTTACTTGCATTAATGCAAGAAGAATTTCCGGAGCTGGGTTTGACTAGAGAAGACTGTACCGAAATGAGCTGGATTGAAGCGGTGGTAATCGGTTCTAGTTTCACAAACGGAGAACCTTTGGAGATTCTGTTAAACAGAACCGCGATGCCGAAGAATTCTTTTAAAGGGAAATCAGATTTTGCAACGAATCCTATTTCGGAAGACGGGTTTGAAGGGATATGGCGGTTTTACAATGATCAAACAGAAGCCGGAATGGCTCTCTTGGTGTTAACCCCGTACGGAGGTACGATGGATGAGATTCCGGAGTCCGCGATTCCATTCCCGCACAGACTTGGAACGTTATACATGATCGAATATTTGGTTGTGTGGGATGGAAATGAAACATCACCACATAAAGTTGGATCAGAAGCTTATATAACTACATGAGTTCTTACGTTTCGACCTCTCCTAGAACCGCCTATTTGAATTACAATGATCTTGATCTCGGAATCGGTAAAACCTATGCCGAAGCAAAGGATACTTGGGGTTCAACTTACTTCAAAAACAATTTCAACAGGTTGGTAGAGGTGAAAACAATGGTTGATCCTAGTAACTTTTTCAAACATGAACAAAGTATTCCTACAAGGTTCTAATGTCATTAGTTTCATCATATATAATCATCAAAACATTCAAATAAAATACAATTAGATTGTATCAAACTATCATTATGCAACTTTATATATGAAACCGAATGTTTCTTGCCTCAAAATTTACATAGTCTTCAAGTTATTGGCGACGGCGACAAAAAGTATATTCTCTAGAAACCGAAGAATTCTGACTTCTTCGGGAAGCATTTAGTCAATTTCGTCCAATTCATCTACGGGTAAATCTGAGTCGATCCATGAAGACCAGTCAACGTCACTATCATCATCTTCACATAAAAACTGTTTATTTCCTTGCAGGCGATTAACCTTTTCGATTAGTGATTGAAGCATTTGATAGTTCAATGTCTCGTAGTCTCTGTATGTGTAAATGGCGTATAGAAGTTGACATGACGCTAGAAGCAAGAACGTTAACCGAACAACGCGGATAATCCATGCTTCCTGTTGAATGTCATTTCCATATCGAAGCACCGTAAATTCAATTAAGAATGTCAAACACAACCCTACATTAAAAAAGAAAAAAAGGACAAAAAATTACCTTAATATTATGAAAACACCAAAAATAATAGAAAACTGAAAACAATAGCATTAACTTACCTATATATAGCCTGGGTCTGACACTGTAGGTTTGCTTTGTACTTGTAAACATGAAGAGAATGAAGATTGATATTGAATATACAAGAAAAGCTTTAATGACTCGTGATTCAAGTAAAAGTGCATTGTGCAGAGTCAAAAGCTTGTCGATCGCAAGAAACATGCTTGCTTGCTTTGACTCGAAAGTTTCCTATCAAACAGTAAAACATTATCTAGAAAGATAAAACACGCAATTAACTGAACACGCGGCAAACTATATAAAAAAGACGAACCTGAGCCGCTAATATAGTTTTTGAATTCTCGAATAGAGAGTCATGAGCTTGTTTAAGCTGTTCTTGCCTTTGTATCAGTTCCTGTTGTTGACTATTACCGAGTGAAATCAACTGTTGCAGACTTCCCCTGCAATCAATTTTTTAAGTCGATCGACACACACACACACATACAACATACATACATACATGTTTTTTGTACTTGCTTTCTTCTAATGTTGTGACTGAAAAACTGTGACAGCCTGGAGAATCTCGAGGGACGCGCTCTGGATTTCAAAAAGTTGCTTTTGCTTGTGTAACGAAGTTTCTGCTATGTTCTCGATATCATCGGCTTTACTTTGTAAACTATTCATCTTCGTAAACATCGCATCTCCGACTCTACCGATTTCCTTTTCTATTTCAACCGCTTCATTCCTTATAAACAATCATCTCTTCACCTAACTTATTAGCAGATTCATTAAGCATCGTCATTCCTTCATCTATCCTTTCGTTCATTTTTATTTGTCCGTTTTGCAGCTCCATTTGAGAATCTTCTATCTTAAGAGACTGTTCATAAACCGACTGTGAATGCTCCAACACAACGTTAACACGTTCTTCCACATCTTTTGATGTTTGAGTTAGTTCTCGTGTTTGGACGTTGATAGAAGATAAAGAGTCGTCAATATGATTTGAACTGTGCAAGACATGGTCTGCTTTTTCTTCAATCTTCTCTAACGTAATCTCCGCAGATTCAGCGGATCTTTTGAGTTCATTACCAATCTTTCCGTTTGTCTCTTGAATGCATCAGTCCTACAACCAGTCAAACATCAATTCACGTAACCTTTTGAGAGAGATAGACAGGCGGAAAAATACATGTGTGTTGTGTGTGAGTGTGTGTGTATATATAGAGTAAAATGTCATTTTTGTCTTGAGGTTTGGCTAGTTTTGTGAGTTTCGTCTTGTTTTTTCGCATCTGGATCCAAAAGGTTTGAAATCTTGTCATTTTCATCCGGCTCGTTAATTCCATCCATTTTTCTCTGTTAAGTAAAGGGTATTTTTGTCTTTTTTGTTCAATGACAATTCAGTCTTTTTCACTTTATGTACATTATGCTAAATGCTTGTACATAAAGTGAAAAAGACCAAACTGCCCTTTAAGTTAACAAAATAGACGGAAATACCCCTGAGTTAACGATAAAAATGGATTGAGTTAACGACCTTTTGGATCCAGATGCGGAAAAACAAACCTTTGGACGAAACTCGCAAAACTAGCCAAACCTCAGGGACGAAAACGGCATTTTACTCATATATACACACACAAAGAAAGAGAGAGACTCACTGTAGCTGATGACAGATGGCATTGGTTTCAAGATAAAACTCAAGATAAATCCTATGAGCATCTTCATCTAACTTTTTTAGACAATTAACCATTTGTGATTTTACATCACAATACGGAAAATGAGGCCTCCCAGTGTCCTTTTGAAAGCAATTACTAAGATGCCAAGCAAGCCTGGACCGTTGTTCTTCACGTGCTAAAATCTCCGAACATCCTTCAAACAGATTTTGATACGCGTTTTGCCAACACATATTCGACAAAGCAGCCTTTCGCTTTGCCTTTTCAACCAAACTCACACCCTTCTTACTAGTTAACGATTCCATGGAAAACTCAGCAACGATGTTATTGGAAAGTTCGGGAAATTCTGAAGGTTTTTCATTAGAGTCAACCTTTCCACTTGAGAAAAGCCAACTATATGACTTGATATTGTGTGAAAGCAACACGAGAATCCATAGGGTACCAAGAGTAAAATGCTTATGATGAGCCATTGGATCCGATGAGCAATAATAGTAAGCCTGTATATAAAACAAAGAACATGGGACAATGAATATGTAACCGTCTATTGTAGAACGACTAGAGGACAATGAATATGTAACCATCTATTATGAGCATCAAATATTCTCATATGTCAAAGTGATTATTACATAATCTTCTACAAGTAATGACAATATACACCCTAATACACGCCTTCCTTTCTGGTCCTTCTAGAAAAGATCATTAACAGAAACACTTGTTATGGTATATTCAAGAAAATCCAAACATCCGATGCAAATGGCCAAATATCTTCTACTTTACATAAGTAACCAGATAGAAAAAAATGATAAATCCTGAACTTAATAATTAATATTAGATAATTACAAAACATGTTATATCAAATTCAAGCACATAGCCTATATTTTGAAACCAATGAATCAAGAAATCCAATGAAAATTTTATCAAACACTTGGTGATCAAATAAAAGTTTGTGTACTTACAGTCAGTTGTTAGTTCGGGAACCAAGAAAGATACTGGTTCATCAAAAGTTATAATTTTCTACAAACTTTTGTTTGGAATTCGGATAGGTATCCCATTGAGGCATTTCATCAAACACCTTGCAGTCAATTATCGGACCCTGCGAATCGGGTATGAAACAAAAGCTCCAAAAAGGGTTCCTCTTGTGGAATTGCAACAAGGAGAAGAACCCACCTGGTACAAGAAGGTTACACATGGCTTCAATGGGATGCGACTGTTGGACTTTCGTTATCTGACCGTTAAATTTGAGTTTTATTCTTTAGGATAATTTAAGCTATTTTGAATTTTGTCCAAAAAAATATAACCCAAATGACAAAAGCATAAAACCGAAACCGAACCCTTTGTGAAAACTAAAATCAAACGGTTTTCGAAACCCAAAAACCAAATTTTCGGTTATTCTGTTTGGCAAAGTTCCCGTAACTGATTGAAATCAAGTCATGCACACCCCAACTCGAAAGAGTTAAATACTATATATTAAAAAATATAAATCTTGTTTGATTTAAATGGTTAAAGAAAAGTGATATGTTTCTAAAATTATATTTGATATGCCTTTCAAAAATAAATAAAATAAATGTGATATATTTCTAAAATCATTTCAATTTCATTCTTGAAGTGACTTTTATCAATTATCTAGAAAAACTTTTTTCCTTGAGTAATAGCTATTATCATAATACTTAACATGACCTACATGTGATTTATGTATTTTGAAAATAATTTATGTTTAGTGTAAATTATTATAATCTATCTTACTATTTTTAATTATTGAAATAGATCTAAACCTATCAATATTTGGTTTGATGTTATATAAAGTATGTGATTATCTTAAAATACTATCTAGGATTTTTTATACATTTTTTATTATTAATTAAAGTGGTTATTTCTATACTGTTAAAAAAGAATAATTTTAAAATTGGGCCTCTATCAAATTGGGGCCAAATCAGTGAAGCAGCCCATGCCAATCAAACCGGCAAACTCAGGCTAAGGGATTAACAAATTCATTTATAATTTTCAATCCAAATTACACTTGTGTAAATTGGAGTGAAAAATAATATTGATGATTCAGTGGCGGATCTAGAAAACTTTCATAGGGTAACGTTTGAAAAGAAAGGGGTAACGAAATCGAAAAAAACGTCAAAATTTTCCAAAATTTACACTACCGCTGGAGCGCCAAGGGGTAGCGGAGGCTACCCCTTATACAATGGTACATCCGCCCCTGGATGCTTGCTTCTAAACAGTACAAAGATACAGTGGTAACAGATTTTCAGGTTTATATTGCAAAATAAAAATGAACTTTGACATACATAATTCATTAGTTATATCTATGGATAATATACATACATACATATACATGCTTCTTTAATTTAATTACAAAATGATAATTAAGCTATCGACTGCGTCGGATACGGAGATTGTACGCTCTAGGGGTGATTGAAGCCTTGTCGAGTTGCTCCGGGGGCATAAGGTAGTCAAGATCTTCCAATTCATTACAGATATATCTTTGTCAACCCACGAAGACCAGTCAACGTCACTGTCATCATCATCTTCACATAAGAACCGCTTATTGCCTTGAATTCCATTAACCTTCTCAATAAGTGCTTGTAGCATTTCATGGTTCAATGTCTCATAATCTCTGCTTAAGTATAATTATTTTTAAATATAAATATATGATAAGTGATAGTTTTAAATAAATACAACTTGTAAGTTTTTACCTGTATGTGTAAATGGCATACAAAAGTTGACATGACGCGAGAACCACAAATATTAAGCGTACAATGCTTATAATCATGCTTGTTGTTCAATGTCATTTCCATATCGAAGCACCATAAATTCAATCAAGAATGTCACACATAACCCTGCAACCAAAAGAAAAAAATTACCAGTAGATAAAGAAAACGTCCAAAAATTTGACTCGCTTAAAGTCATATCTCGGTTTCTTACCTACATATAGCCGTGATCTCACACTGTAGGTTTGTTTTGTACTTGTAAACATGTAAATAGCGAATATTAATAAAGAATACACAAGGAAAGCTTTGATGACTCGCCATTCAAGCAAAATTGCATTGTGTAGAGTAAAAAGCTTGTCGATGGCAACAAACATGCTTGATTGCTTTGACTTGAAAACATCCTATCGAGTTCAAACGACTTAATATGCATTTAATTAAAAAAATACAACAAATAAATGTACTTAAATTGAAAAGGCGAACCTGAGCATCCAATATAGTTTTCGAATTCTCAACTAGATCATCATGAGATTTCTTAAGCCGTTCTTGCCTTTGTATGAGTTCCTGTTGTTGACTTTGACCAGTGTAATCAACTGTTGCAGACTTCCCCTACAATAAAATTTTGAAAGTCAGTTAATATATATATACATATATATATTATATATAATTGTTATAGCGTACCTGCTTTCTTCTAGTGCTTGGGATGAAACCTTGTGACAGTCTGGAGAACTTCGAGTGCGGAACTCTGGCTTTCAAGAAGTTGCTTTTGTCTGTCTAACGAAGTTTCCGTTATGTTCTCAATATCATCGGCTTTACTTTGTAAACCATTTATCTTCGTAAACATCGCATCTCCAACTTTACCAATTTCCTTTTTTATTTCAACCGCTCCGTTTCTTAATGTAATCATTTCTTCACCTAACTTATTCGCAGATTGTTTAAGCACCGTCATTCCTTTATCTATACTTTCACTCATTTTCATTTGTCCATTTTACAGCTCGTTTGTGAATCTACTATTTTAAGAGACTGTTTGTAAACCGACTGTGAATGCTCCAACACAGTAGTTAACACGTTCTTCAACGTCTTTTGATGTTTGAGCCAGTTGTCGTGTTTGATCGTCGATAGAAGATAATGAGCCGTGAATATCTTCTGAACTACGCAACAGATGTTCTGCTTTCTCTTCTATGTTCTCTAACTTGTCCTCTGCATATTCCGGGGATTTTTTGAGTTCGTTAACCAATCTTTCCGTTTGTCTCTTGAATGCACCAGTCCTACAACAAGTCAAAAGATTAATTCAAGTAACCTTTTGAGAGATAGATATATTCATATATATATAGGATCCGGTTCAATTTAGAACCATTTTGGGTTGTGAGAATTGTGAGAACTACTTCACGTGCGAGTTTTGCCAACATTTTTTGCACAAACGTAGATGAAAATGTCACAAACACATCTGTAAAAAAATTGCCGAGCTGGTATATAATAGTTTATTCACCATTTAAACTGATGTAAATTTGTTTTACAAAACGATGACGTCACCAGTAATTTTTTTAGGGTGATGTAAATTTTTGCAGACGACACTTTTTTTTTTCTGAAACAGTTTATTTTTTTAAAGATTTTTGGGGAAATTTATTTTTGAAAAAAAACCTTATTTTTTGACCAAGTTCTCACAACTCAAGATGGTTCTCATTATATATATATATATATATATATAGGGGTGGGATTTGGGGAAACGCTAAAGTGTGAAAACGGTGAGAACGATTTTGGTGTTGACATGTGACGTTGGTGCTAACTTACACTAATGGATAATATTGTCAAAAGTTCCATGCACATGCCAAAGACCACCCACATGCAAGTCACATGCACATTCCATCGTCTTTTTTAAACTCCCGTAACCTTTTTATATGCGATTATTTTTTTAAAAAAATTACACTACAAAATCGAGTGTTTTATTATCTTTCCAGCGACTATACTATTGCTATACTTTTGAAATTAAAAAAAATGACATAGACTGGGTGTTCAAATAAAAACGCCATAAAACACCCAGTTCAGAAAAACCGCCATGAAAATACCCAGTTGAAAACGCCGTAAAACACCCAAATCAGAAGAAAAAACAACCATGAAAACCCAGTTGAAAATGCCATAAAAACACTCAGTTCAGAAAACGCCATAAAAACTAGTTGAAAACGCCATAAAAAATCATGAAAACCTGGTTCAAAACTCCATAAAAAAACAAAGTTCAAAACGCCAAAAAAAACAAAGCTCAAAACGCCATAAAAAACCCAGTTCATTTTTTTTCGAAAAATATATCAATAGTTTACTCGTTGGAAAGATTAAAAAAACGCTGAATTTTATGGTGTAATTTAAAAAAAAATAATCACGTATAAAAAAGTTATTGGCGTTTAAATATGACGGGGGGAAATGACATATGATTAGCATGTGCACCCTTGTTTGGATCTTCCCATATTACCCCTCCTAGTAGTTCTAAAGTTCCTATTATTTACAAAAATCCACTGCATCAATCTTAGCCACAAATCATAAAGATCTTTTGGCTGAAAATCGTTTTCACCGTTTTCACACTTCTAGGCGTTTTCTCCTGATCCCATTTATATATATATATGTATATATATATGTATGTATGAGAGTGAGAGAGATTGAAGAGAGAGAGAGAGAGGAGGGACGGACTGTAACTGATGGCAGATAGTGTTGGTCTCAAGATAAAACTCAAGATAAATGCTATGAGCCACCTTGTCTAACCCTTTAAAACAATCAATCATGCGGGATTTTATATCGCAATATGGAAACGGAGGCCTCCCACTATCCTTTTGAAAGCAATCGCTAAGATGCCAAGCGAGCCGAGACCGTTGTTCTTCATCCGCTAAAATCTCAGAGCATCCGGCAAACAAATTTTTATACGCGTTTTGCCAACAAGAATCAGGCAAAGCAGCCTTTTGCTTTGCCTTTTCAACCAAACTCGCTCCCTTTTTGCTATCAAATGTTTCCATGGAAAATTCACCGACGGTGTCGTGAGATGTTTCTGGTGAATGTTTTTTGCTGGAATCGTCTTTTCCACCTGAGAAAAACCAACTGAGTGAGTCGGTGGTTTGTAGTAGCAACGAAAGTAGCCATAGGATCCTGATGTTATAATGCTTGTTAAGACTCATTAGATTTTATAAGCAACAATAATAGGCCTGCGTAAAAATTGAAGAAAACTGATCAGTTGAATTGATAACAAATATGGATGTGATCAAAAGAACGAGAATTGACGGGAATGCAATAACATATATGAAAAAAATGATAAAAAAGAATGCAAGTGTAAAATGACAGTAAGACCATGAAGATGTAATATTTATTTTTATCCGTATCAAAAATTTATATCGCTTTTGTGTGAAGAAATGCACTTAGCGTTTTCCTATCTGCTAACTTGTGATAATGTGATTCAACTGAAGAGCAGCAGATAACTGTGTATAGATTGTAGCATAAGATAAAATCTCTACAGAAACAATGGCTACTTGGAAGTATTCAACATTCATGAATGAAAATAACGCAGCCAGCATTAAATTAAAAAAAATGTTCACTCGAATGGAAATTTTATATATTCATTGTTGTCAAAATCACATAACATTCACCGAGTACGACAATATAAACCTAAATTACACATTTTCCGTTATGGTCCTTCTAGACAGCATAATAGACAGAATCACCAAGCATGATCAACTGATTCATAACTCTGAAACATACGAAATACTACAACAAACTCAAATTCAATTAAAAAAACCATACAATCTGATACTTTCACCTTTCCAATAAGAAGTTTCGATCATGATCACTAAATATAGTGTACATTTACAGATTACAATCAAGTAAAATACGCATACTTTTTTAACTTTATGATTAATATCACTGGTAAGATTTCGTGGGTATGTTGAAAAATACATAGAAATTCAAATCAAACATGTGCTATGTACAAAATGATGGAATATGGTAAAGAGAGTTTCATTGATGCATTTTATCGAACAGTTGGTAGGCAAACAAAAATCTGTCTACTTACAGCCGATTTTTGTTGGATTGAAACAACGAGAATAACCGCCTGGCAGAGGGTGAAACATGGTTTCAAAGGCGTGTGACGGTTGAGATTATTTGGGGGCCTTAATGGATTGTTCGATTGCTAGTGGGTAACGACCCCCATGGCCCATCGTTTCTTTAAATTAAGATTTAAAATTACAATTAAACTAGACGATAAATCCTTTTAACTTCAATTTAGTTTTATTTTTAATACTCTTCAATGTTATATTACTAATTACTAAATCGTTTTATATAAGAAGTTATAAGCCCCTGACGTTATAGCTTAGTAGCATCTCGAGGATGAGATAAAGCTTTCAGATCATTAGGTCATGGATTCGATTCTCACGAGAGGGTTTTTTTTCGAGATTTATTTGGTTTCCTTCTGAATTGGTGTACAGATATTATTGCCTACTGAAGATTAATATAATCGGGTGATTCCGCTGGGTTTGTGGCACGATGAGACTCCAGTGATCCGTCAATGATCCAAATTTTCCGTTTAAAAAAGAAGTTATAATTACATAACATTTAGTTAGTTATTTATTCAAAATCTTTTCAAATAATCTTTTGTGAAAGTGTATTGTACAATGTGCCTTAATGTATGAGCGTACGCGACATGAATTCCGTACGTTTTAATCCCCATAATGAAACCCTGCATGTTGTAAAATACCAAAGTCAACATGTTGAAAAAAAATCCACTTGTTGTAAAAAAACCGCATGTTGTTAAACAAAATCCGCATGTTGTAACTGCCTCTTCTACGCATCGTACGTTAAGGCAAATTGTACATTAACCAACCTCTAATCTTTTAAAGTTACCGGAATAATCAATATGATATGTTCGTATTATAGTTTTAGCCTCTAGATTTGAGAAATTACACTTAATTTGATATTTGTACAAACGGTTTTATCGAAACACATCTATTCCATTCTATTCAATACTAGCGTAATCATCATTGCGAGCCACTTTTAGGTTTTTGAACATCGACTCGGGTCGGTCAGCACAAACTTTCTACAAATTGATGCTGCTACTGATGCGGGTTGGTCACTCCTATTTAATCTAACATACCCTGGATATAGCGGTGTAAACAGGCCAAACCGAGTCTTAGCTCTCAAACTCATTTAGGCTCAAGCTTGGCTCGTTTAACTAAAACTTAATCTCGGCAAAGGGGCAGAAATGTAATTTACGTTGATGAAAAGAATTGGTGAAACACACGTGGCACAAAATAACTTGACATTGAGATAAGAAACATTAACCAACCAGTCACATGAACATCATCATCATCATCTCATTAAGAACTCAAAACCCCAAACACCACACAATCAACATCCAAATAAAAATGGCGGGTGTTTCTGCAAACCCACTCTCTACTCTTTCCCTTGCTTCAATCCCCAAAATCCCAGCCAAACCCCAACAATCTCCAAACAGAATTACACCTTCAACTCACATCATATGTTCCACTTCATTCGGTATTAGTTGCAGAAGCACCAGCAATGGCAGAAATCGGATAAAAAGATTGAATGCTGGATTGTCTGAATACGAACCTGACCTCAGAGAAGATCCGATAGACCGGTGGGATAACCTTGGCATTAGCGATGTATGTTTGTTCTACTTCTTTTTCTCCAATTTATGTTTTTGTGGATTTTCGATTTTCTTAGTTTATCTACACCGGTGGGAATGTAACATCCGCCAAAAATGGATCCCCGAAACCCGACTTATTCTGGTTACCGGATTTTAAACGAAATTAGGAATTTTATTATTACTTTTAATAGTTGCGGGAGAATCATCTCGCTCCGATCGATAATCCGCCACGGGTCGGGTTGGGGTGTGACAGGTGTCAGGTTGGAGTCTTGTTCTTGACAAAATATCATGTGCGGGCCATGGGTTTCCCCACACAGTGGGCCTTTGGGTGGTGAGTTTCCCCATGAACGATGTCTGCGATCGCAGACATCGGTGGCCTGCCCAGTGACGGATCTAGAAAATCTTCGTAGTGGTAACGTATTATAAAAGGGGTAACGAAATCGAAAAAACGTCAAAAAAGTCAATTTTTTTTTAAAATTTACACTAACTGGGAGCGGCAAGGGGTAGCGGAGGCTACCCCTTCTCCTAAGGTAGGTCCGTCCCTGGGCCTGTCTATGGGTGTACCCGGGTGGTCGGGATTTGTTAAATTCAAAATAAATATATATTGAGTTTGGTGTTGGTGCAGGATGACTTCGTTTATGGAGTGTATGATGGGCATCACACATATTATGAAGCAGAGGACAAATGTATAAGTTTTTAAAAAAAAGTTATTTTTTTTTATTTTTGGTTTTGTGTTTCTGATCTAACTATTAGAGTTCATGTTTGCAGCAACGTTTTGGGGATCGATAAAGGAAGATTATGCAGCAATTAATCCCCCCAGTGGTTTTCAAGGTACATCTTCTGGTTAGAGGTGCACAAAACGGGTCCGGTATGGTCAATGCGGGTCAAACCAGTTGTGGTGAACCGGGTTGGATACGTAAGCAGGTTTTGGAGAGGGACGTGATCGGTTCAGCTCCGGGTTTTTAACTGGTTCGGGTTGTAGGTTTAAAAAAACCGGAAATCGAACCTTATTGTAACCAGAAAAAAAAACGAACCGAATTCTGAATTTGGTTTGGTTTCGGTTCCACAAATCTTGCATATTCAGATAACTTGAATTCAGTTTGGTTAGACACAATTGTAATCGGGATCGGTTTGGTTTTCGGTCAAAGCAAAAAAAAATTCAATACCCAATAAAGCGAATCGAATAACCCAATAGCCGAACTGATGTGCACCCCCATGACGGGTAGGGTATTCATGGTTGGAACCGGTCTCAAAGCATAGGGTTGCAACCCGAATTATACCCTGCAGGTAGGGTCGGTTCCATACCCGGTTTCAGGTTTTTTTTATCGGTTTTAGTTCCACGACGTGTTTTTTGTGCAACTCTACTCTTGGTTAGTTGCTTGCAATTTGATTTGATAAACTTAAACTAACATAAATCTTGTTTTGCATCATGGGTCAGGTCTCATCTCATGGTTATTTCTTCCCTCTGTGGCTCTTGGAATGTACCTCAATGTGCCGGTTAGATTCACCCTAAACTTTTCTTCTAGTAAAGTGTTGATCACTTGGAAAAAGAAGTGTTTTAACAAGGCTAGTAGCCAGTGGCGGATCTAGAAAATATTCGTAGGGGTAACGTTTTATAAAAAAAGGGTAACGAAATCGAAAAAACGTCAGAAAAAGGTCAAATTTTTCCAAAATTTATACTACTGCAGGAGCGCCAAGGGGTAGCAGAGGCTACCCCTTCCCCTAAGGTAGGTCCGCCCCTGCTAGTAGCCAGTAGACTCATACTTGACTAACTAAATAAAAGTAAACTGGCTAGAAAATGACCCATCTAAAAAGGGTATAAATTGGGCTACGACCGAAGGTGCGGGCCCAAGTATAAGTTTGCTAGCTTCAAATCAAGCATGTATCGTATATACACGCGGTTTTTCAAAAAAATAGTAGCTCTGTATATTTGATCCCTTTAATGATAAAACGTGAATATGATCACGGGGTAACTCTTTGATCATAATCATACTTTCAAGCTAAAACCGACATTTCTTGACACAATCGTCTCTAAGAAAGAACACGACAATCATCATTATAATATGCGAAAGTACCCCTTTTTCGAGTTGGAGACATAAACAATGTAGAGCAAAGGAAGTTATGATTGAATACGAGTGACAAATGTTTATATTGTGTAGGGAGAGTACTTGTACATTGGGGCGGCCATATTCATTGTAATATTTTGCGTAATCGAGATGGATAAACCGAGCGAGGCGTACAACTTCGAGCCGCAAATATACAACATGGAGAGGGGTGCTCGAGACAAGTTGATATCGGACTACAACACCATGGATATTTGGGACTTTAATGAGAAATATGGGGATCTTTGGGATTTCACTGTCACTAAAGATGATATCATGAAAAGATAGATAATTGTGACTCAAAATTTGATACAACCTCACCTCATGTATATGCCCAAAAACTCAACCTTTGTATTCATTTTCTTTACATGTTATTTTACAAAAATGCATAATGAATATCAGAATATGGTTTTGTAAAGTTTATATTGTAAAGTTTATCATGTCTTGATGCATACTCTTACACTCATAAATTTGAGTGAACCTACAATTTTCGTCAATGTGGTCTGCCGATTTTAACACTCTCAGTCCAATAGTTTAAAAATTGCATTTATCGTCCATTAGTTTATTGATTCTTGCAGTTTTAGTCCACACCACTGACATCGTTAGTGTAGTTCTGTTACGTCATGATAAAAAGACTATAATACCCTTGGTATTCATATATAAAAACAACAATATTAAAATACTATAATACCCAGGGCCGTCTCCGGAAATGCATAAAAAATTTTGGGCCCGGAGCGAGTAGAAAAAAACGGGCCCCTATTATATAAAGTCAATAACTCAATTTTGTAAAGAAAAGATAATTATATTTGAATTAGTACATATTTATGTACTAGAAAACATAAGAATAAATGAAAAAATGGGTCGATAAAATATAACTTTTTCAAAATATCTATAAAAATTTAAAACTGTATACAAACTAGTGGATCAAACCTTCTGTTGCATCGAGTGAAAACTTTGTTTGTTTCGACACACTCAATATAGCAAACGAAAAAAAAAAGAAAACAAAAGAATATAGTCATAACATGCCCAAAACGTGTTCGATTCATTAGTTTTTGTATAATAAAAGGAAAAAATCAGTGCAAATATTGTTTCATTAAATTTAATTTAAATAATAAACAAAACAAAAATAAGTAAATAATAGAAGTTTTCAGTTTAAACTATAAATGAAAACTAAAATTCAATTGGAAAAAAAACGCAAAAATAAAAAGTAGGAAAAAAACGTAAAATGAATTGGAAACAACGGAAAATGGGAATTAAACAACCTAAAAATGGATTTTAAGGAATCGAACTTGAGATCAAATTAAACCAAACTCTTTTAATGGGGAATAGAAACCATTAGACCAAAAAGACTTTTGATTAGTTGTCTTGAGACAAAATATATATATTTATACAGATTAAACATATATATATAGTTTCTCAAAAGAAAAACTTTTCGGGCCCGGGAGTTTGGTCCCTGAGCAATCACCCACCCCACACCTCCTCTAAGTCAGCCCTGATAATCCCAACCCATCTCTCTTTGTGTTCTCATATTCCTAGCCATCACCCTTGAAACATCATCACCATCATGCTACCATCACCCTTGGAACACCTTCACGATGGCATCCATCGTCGGCACGACTCTAACCATCGCCATGACCACACTATCAAGCCCCAATCCATCTGAGGCATTGTTTCCATTTTCCTTATATCTAGAGACGAAAATAAAAAAACCACATAGACAAAATTTTGAGTGGTGACACCCCAAAGCCTAATAAAAACTGAAATCATTAGAGTCCAAGTTGAGTTAGAAGACTAGTTATAATAAAGTTTTATGTATCTGTGAATTAGTTGGACACAATGGTTTAGCTTTTTTAGCAATAATGTATTACTAGTTAGTTATATACATTGGTTTTACAATATTATATCATTTTGCTTATGCTTGGATAATTCTAACTTACTAAATGTTCAAGTATAAAACGTAGATTTTACTATTTTGAATTACATTTTTGTTTAACAGAGAGCACTTGGCTTATGTACAGTGGCGGATCCAGAAACTTCGTTCGGTAGGTTCGGATAGATTCTCACTATTTTTTTCCAAATCATACAAAGTTCTCACTAATTTTTTCCATTTTTTCCAAACCGAGTGGGTTCATATGAATCCACAAAACAGGGCTGGATCCGTCACTGCTTATCTACTGCTGAGGGTTAGAGTGGTTATGGAGTTGAACAAGGTAAAATACAGTCAAAATATGTATTTTGGTGGTCGGATAAAAATATGCGGTATACGTATAATCTTTAATTTACAAACTCCAATGTCACCTTAGCAAAAAAATAATTATGATAACGATTATTTTTATAAAAAAAATTATCATATAAACTTTTCTTATTAACAAGCAAAAACATATATATAGTTTAATTTGTCACTTTTAAGTGATAAGATTTATTGTTAATACATTTCAAGGATTGGTTTATAAAAGTCCTTCCCTTGTAAAAAGTGGTGATCATTTTCCATTTGCTTTCTTAAATTCAAAGTTATGAAAGTGATAGTATATGGGATGCAACATATCTCAAAATTAAATTTTAAATGTTTTTTTTTACGCAAACAATCTACTCTTAAATATTTTTAGAATAGAGGGGATACACAATTATTAGTTTATTACCACGCTATGTCTCTTATAGAGAACTTTAAACGCTGTTTAGTTAAAATAAACACATATTTATAAATCATTTAGATATATAAAATTTTAGCGTTCTTTTCAAGGAATAGAATAAAATTTAAATGAATGAATGTTGACTCCATTTCTTATTTTGTTCCTTTCAACAAAACAATTGAATGGAAAGAAACAACAACATAAAAAGGGAATCGGTATTCGAGTTTCATGCAGATTCTATTCCATTTTATGAAACAAACACACCTAAATTTTAAATCAATTATAATTACGACGCAAATTCCCATTTCAATTCCATTACATTTCAAGAAACGAACGCCACCAAGAGTTAGACACATATTTTTTCATCACCATGTTCATTTATTTTCTTTATACCATGCATAAAAAGTAAATATAAAATATGTATTATTCCAATTCAAATATGGTGATCAGCAAGGGATGAAATTCAAACCTTTGAATTTTATCAAGTGTTGACATAAGTTGATATGATTATGAAAAGACATCGTATATGATGATACTTTGGCAGTTTGGCATACATCAGAAAATATATTTCGGACAGTATTTTGAAGATCAAATTGGTTGATGAGTTTGCTTAAAATTGACGGATAGGTTCAAATACATATTTTCTAAACTAAGAAATCATTGTATTAAACGGATTTCGATTGAATTCATTCTAGCGGTATTGGAATCGTTACGTCAAACTTATATATAAATTTTAGATTTTCATTTTTAAATCTATAGCTTGTAGATTTAGCAAATTTTTATTTTAATTATTGTGTATTTTTATTTGTTATTGTCTTTTTTCTTTATTTTTGTTATTGTTTATTTTTTGCAATTCATTGTATCTTTTTTTCCTTGGCATTGTGTTATATTTTGTGATCCATTGTATTATATTTTGTCATCCATTGTGTCTAGGGCTGTAAACGAACCGTACGTTCAGCGGGGTTAGTGAACTATTCAGCGAAAAGTTCGTTCGTTTAATAAATGAATGAACATGAACAAGAAATTCCGTTCGATTAATTAAATGAACAAACATGAACAAAGGTTTCGTTTGTCAATTGCGTTTGTGAACATTCGGTAAAGTGTTCATGAACTTTTGTTCAATTGCGTTAGTTCATGTTTGTTTATTTGTGTTGTTAATTAAATATTTTTGTACTTCTATATATTTTATTTAAACTTTTTAATTCTTTTGTTACCCTAATAATTCAACTATGAAACTGTATTTCCACCTTATTTATGCACAATTCTCTTTCCTTTCTCATTATTCACATCGACGGATACTATTGATCTCTGTTCCACGATCAGTGCTTTAAGTTCTGAGATTGCTCTTTTCGCCATCCACCTTTAGCATACTTCACGTTCGTCGAATCTATTTGTATTCGTGAACATGTTCATTTTCTTAATAAATTAACACGAACATAAAATTTTGTTTGGTAAGTGTTCATAAACCGTTTATGAACACATTTATCTTCTTAACGGTCGTTCAGTTCGTTTATAATCCTAGTTATGTATCTGTATTTATTTTTAAATCTAGAAGACTGTGTATGATTAACTCAACCATCATTTCTTATGAATCCATTAACTTATAAATCAAACTATTTATTTATTTATTTTTATTTGGTGCATCAAAAACTCCTTTTAAGTTGATGTATCTCACAATGAAATTTATGTTTTTTTTCAACAATTTGTAAAACTAAAAAGTCAAGAATTACTTTTTCTTTTGTTAATGGCGATCATTATTTGGAGTTAATGATGCCCAAGTAGGACGGGACTCCACGTTATTTTATTATTATTATTAAAAATCAATTAAAGAAGTTTTCTTTTTAAGTTTCTCTAAGATAATTGAAGAATAACGTCTCGCATGGTTCAACTTTCACAATGGCTCATAAAATTAATGCGAACATACGATGGTGGCTTGGTGTGACCAATACGGATTGTAGAATATGATCAGGGGCGGATGTACCATTGTATAAGGGGTAGCCTCCGCTATCCTTTGGCGCTCCAGCGGTAGTGTAAATTTTGGAAAAAATTAACGTTTTTTCGATTTTGTTACACATTTTTTTAAAACGTTACCCCTATGAAAATTTTCTAGATCCGTCACTGAATATGATGGTGATTTGGACAATCTAGGAATTACCAATAACAAATTAACTAACTAAATAGCAATATTTGTTTTGGATGAGGGACCACACGCTATGTCATCTTATCCGATTAGGTCATAGATAACATACAAACTCAAATGTGGTTGTTATGACATTATTGATAGATTATATATTCACAACTCTCGACGAACACTTTCTCTTACGCCAAAGATTTGGTCACAAAAGACCTTCTCTCTGTGATGAGACGCTAACCGATTTTTTGTACAAGAGTTGGCAGTGACAAAGCTAGCCCAAAAACTCAGAAGCATCCCAATTTTTTTAACCAAGAATTCAAGGGCATCACACATATTTATTGTTGGTGGACTTTAGCATCATGTTTGACCAAGAATTTCCTTTCTTGCACCAAGTTTGAATGGACACCCATGTGACTTCAATTCATTGCATCCTACATAATAAACAAACACCATTACAAAATCACACAAATCCCATAACAACAAAACC
Source organism: Scalesia atractyloides (assembly GCA_947069175.1). Taxonomy (NCBI): domain Eukaryota; kingdom Viridiplantae; phylum Streptophyta; class Magnoliopsida; order Asterales; family Asteraceae; genus Scalesia; species Scalesia atractyloides. The sequence goes on from CAMTDV010001632.1 coordinate 1,290,138, forward strand.
ATGAAATTCCTCTTATCTTTCTTCCTTTTCCTTTTGCACCTTCACAACTTCTTCCAAGTTTCATCTTCACAAACCTTAACCTTACCTCCAAACACCACTGGTTATGCTTGCAATCCTAACCAAACCACACCCTCTTGCCAAACCTATGCCTTCTTTCGAGCCATGGGTCCGGACCAACTCGACTTAGCTTCAATAAGCGATCTATTCTCCATAACCCGTCCCATGATCGCGAAACCAAGCAACTTAACATCTCTAACTTCACCTCTATCCCCTAACCAAGCCCTCTTTGTTCCACTCACTTGCACATGCAACTTAGTGAACACTACTACAAATCTATCTTATGCTAAGATCAACTACACAATTAAAAGTGGTGACACTTTTTATCTTGTGTCCACAAGCCTCTTTCACAACCTAACAACCTACCAATCAGTGGAGACTGTCAATCCTACACTTGTGCCTACAAACCTCTCCATAGGTCAAGATGTAATATTTCCAATCTTTTGTAAGTGCCCAACACAAACCCAACTCCAAAATAGAGTCAATTATCTTGTTTCATATGTTTTTGAACCATTTGACACAATATCTTCCATTGCTTCAAGATTTGGGACAACAGAAAATTCAATAGTTGAATTAAATGGTAATGATCTTAAGCCGTCGGACACCGTTTTCGTGCCGGTTTCGCAGCTTCCCGAGCTCGTGCAGCCTCCCCCGACTAACGTTTCATCGGACTCAAAGAGTGACAGAAAAGGGGAGATGATTGGTTTGGGAATAGGACTTGGAGTTTGTGGAGTTATGTTGATTGTGATGGGTGGTTTTTGGGCATATAGAGAGTCTTCATGGAAAAAGAGAGTGGGAAAGAATAGATATGATGTAGAAAACAAGAAAACTAAAGTGAAAGTTAGTCTTATGGAAGACGTTTCAGATTGTTTGGATAAATATAAAGTGTATACAATTGAAGAGTTGTATGATGCAACAGATGGTTTTGATGAAAGATGTGTGATCCAAGGGTCTGTTTTCAAGGGTTGTGTTGATGGGAGGTGGTATGCAATCAAGAGGATGAAGTGGAATGCTTGTGAAGAACTCAAGATCTTGCAAAAGGTACGTGTACATAAGGAGGAGTTGTTTGGCAATTTTTGAATGGTTAACTACTAAACTAGTTAGAGGTCTGCACTATTAAGTGTTGAATCAGTAATAGGTCTGAATTATTAAGAGCCAGTATAATGATTAAGCGTTGAGGTGTAAATGTTTGACCAACTCAGATAAGAAATCTTAACTATTCAAACTCAGTATAATGATTAACCATTCAAAGGCAAATGTCTGAACCATTCAGACATCTGCTCGCGAAACAAACAGTCTAAACCATTAAGTGTTGAACCAGTAAATAGTATAGACCATTAAGAGTGTTATTAAGAGCTAAACAAACTGCCTTTAAGATGAAATATTTACTTTGTTGACAAATTTGAGATGAGATTACTTTAAATAACGATGAATGTTTGAAAAGTTAAGAAAATTGAATTAATTAATCTTTGGGGTCAAACCTTAAATAAGTAAGGAAAACCTAACAATAAGCTTTTTGAAAGTAGGACAATTGGAGAATAATTTAGTCATTAGAATATTAATGAAACATAGATTAGTAACTAATTGGATGTAAGTGCTATTAGGTATTATTCCTTTTTACTAATTTATACTAACAATTATAAGAGTTTTTGTTTTGATTTTTTATATGCACCAAAATTTGTATGCAAGTGTGTTGTCATTCTACCCACCCTTTGTACATTTTGACATGCTATTGCCTCATCTAACCTGTTTGAAAAAAAATATATAGTTAAAGAAGTATCTGAATCATTAATCATATATATTATGAAATTAAGAAACGATTAAAAGACATGATTACTAAATTGTAAACTAATTAATGTATTTTAAAATTTGATAAATTAAGAAACGATTAAAAGACAAGATTTACGAATTATAAACTAATTAATTATTTTAAATTCGATATTATACGATTGAAGACATGATCTACTAAATTATAAACTAATTAAATATTGTTAGGTTGGTGAATTGTTTCTCATTTTCTTTATATGTTCTAAGATTTGTAATTTTGTACTCATGTACTTCATAAGTTTTGAGATAAAGCAATAATTTAATTTTTGATTTTTTTATTTATTTCTTCTCTAGATAGAAAAAAGAGAGCTTGTATATAATTTGTGAATTGACAATGTTTTAAATGGCTATAACCTTGGTGTTATTATTCTTCCTTTGAAGATAAACCATGGCAATTTGGTGATGTTGGAAGGATTTTGCATAGATTCTGAAGATGCAAATTGCTATCTAGTTTACGAGTATCTCGAAAATGGATCTCTATACACAAGATTGCACGATAGCAAGTTAGAAACACTAAGTTGGAAACAAAGACTAAGAATCGCGGTTGATATAGCCAACGGTCTTCAATACATCCATGAACACACCATACCCAAAGTCGTGCACAAAGATGTCAAGAGTAGTAATATTCTCTTGGATGGACAAATGAGAGCCAAGATTGCCAATTTTGGGCTAGCTAAATCGGGATGCAACGCCATAACAATGCATATCGTGGGAACTCAAGGATATATTGCTCCCGAATACTTAGCTGACGGAATTGTGTCAACTAAGATGGATGTTTTCTCTTTCGGGGTTATTTTACTTGAGCTCATTTCCGGGAGGGAAGCCGTAGATGACGAGGGAAAGGCTTTGTGGGTAGAGGCATATGCCAATTTTAATGGGAATGAGGAGAAACACAAGAATATGCTAAAAGGGTTTGTTGATAATGTTATGTTGAAGGAATCTTGCTCAATGGATGGTGTGATGAATGTTATGGCAATCGCCATCGCGTGTTTACATAGGGATCCTTCAAGGAGACCGAGTATGGTGGATATTGTTTACGCGTTGTGTAAGAGTGATGATTTGCTCACTGATCTATCCGAGGATTGTTTTTCTCCGCGACAAGTTTTAGCAAGATAGACATTTTGGTAATTTGTGAGTTATATATGTATATATGCACATCCACCCCCTTAGGTCATCTCGACATGTTTTTCCTTGAGTAATAAATACAACCTTATCATCAATTATGACTACCATCACTAAATGTTGACAATATATTTTTTCTATAAATTGGGAAGTGGTAGAATATATAATATTATTTTATATAAATAATTAAATACTACAAACCATTTATAGATGTAACTTTTTCGAAACAAACGAGATAGTCTATAGATGATCATATATAGCTATAGCGTTTCTTTTAGCGACTTACGCACATCCTTAAAATCTATATTTGGAAGCCATCTAGTGTTCACTTTGTGGGACTCGAACCCACACTACTTTGGTGCCAAGGTTAAATACGTTTAAACAATATATACTCTTAATTAATAAAAAAAATCCCTTTCACTCATCTGTCGATGGCTCGATGCTATATACCTAGGTTAATATAACCTAACAAAAAATAATAATACAAAACTAGAAAAACCAACGGATAATTATGTTTCGAGAAGCCTGATTAGAAAGTAACCAAGTTATTAAGACGTAATCGAACATTGTTATTTTTAAAATAACTCGACTTTTAAACTAGAAAAGAAGAAATTATATTTGAAATATAAAAACAGAAATTTTATATAAATTTAAAAAAAATAACTTTATGTTAAAACTGATATTTTTTCTACTTTACATATAATAATTTGTTCAAATTTCAGCACTTGACAAGTTAACACAAGAACAAGAACATATACCTTATCAAGATTTTTTGATGGCCGTTCGTATACCAAAGTTAAGATATTAATGATAAAATATCATACTTCGAACTTATTTATTTCGTTATGACCGGTTTGATATTTCCATTGCTCCATTTGATAACATCAAAACATGAGGAGATATATAACTTACAGACACTGCGAAAAAAATGGAGAAGCATGACTTAAACCTACAACATGTTAAACCATTGAGTTCGGGTTCAATTGCCATACCTAAACAAGACCAAGTGAAAACTATCAAACGAAAGTCTATTCGCGCAAAGACTATCTTTTAGCAAGAACAAATACGAAACTTAATTATCGTCTCTCTCTTCGCAGAAACCCTAGATCACCTTGTTTGCGACGGCTACAAGATGCAGACCTGAAAATACATCAAGATTCCGACTTTATGTACCCAGATGCTTCAAAATGAACGTTCATTATAAATGCATGCATCATTAGTCGTGAACCTATAACAAAACCAAATCTTTAAATGGTTTTGAACCAACTTTCGATCAAAACAACTCCAGATCCCCTTTTACGCGGTAACAGCTAGAACAATGCTCGTAGATGTTTATCACACTCCACCAGATGCTTTCCTTATGGTGAAACCGTGAAGAAATCAAGTTAGTGAGCTTAAATAGGATGTTTCTCTATAACATAAAATGGGAAAACTTGCAAATGACATTATGAAGAGGCAATGACACTTCTTTCCCTTTTAAGGTTTCAACCGAAATTACCAAATTCCTTTTACAAACTTTTATAAATCCATGCACAAAACTTTTATAAATCTATGCACATAGGTCCTTTTCTATTACATATCTAATAACAATACTAAACCCATTAATTGAAACTTTGGGGTGTTATAGGGTAGAGATGGGCATAATAATCGGTTCCAAACCCGACCCGGTAGACTTGACCTGGAACTAGTTTTAGCTCCTACCCGTTTTATTGAACAACCGGTTTTGGGTTCAAAAAACCCGTAGGTTCTTACCCGGTTCCACTTTTTATAAAAATAAAAATCGGTCCGTACCCGGAATCGGTTTCTCCGTAACCCATTCCGACCCGGTGCATTAAATTCTAGATGATGTTACCGTTGGAACCGGATCCTGGTCGTTGCAACCAAGAATTTAATGATTTTGTTACCGTTGGAATCGATTCCTAGTCATTGGAATCGATTCCTGACAATATAAATGGTGCACATTATTCATTTGATCGTCACACAGTCTTCATCTTCTTCTTGATTCTTTTTCTACTCAATAAGCTCTACTATGGCATCCAAGAATTCCAAAACAGCAAATTCTACATCCGTCAACAACGGTCCTCAATCCGTTCCATATGTTGTTGGGATACTATCACATAATCGCAATATAGAGGTATGGAGCAATTGGGATTTGGTGGAAATGAGTGACGGTTCTCAAAAGGCTCAATGCAAATATTGTGGAGCTTTGTTAAGCAAGGACTCGAATTCAACATTGACGAAGCATCTTAAGAACAAGTATTGTAAAGGTTTGAAAGAAGTAACACCCGGTCAAGTGCAACTATCTAAAGATGGTTCAATATTCCGTTACGATCATATGTTAGCTCGGGATAGGATGACTAAGTTGGTGATCCAACAAGCATTGTCGTTTGGACACTTCGACAACCCTCTTTTAACTAAGGTTATTAGAGAGACGCTTCAACCACGCTACAAACATGTAAGTCGCCGTACTTTAAAACGCCATTGTTTAAATTTGTGAGAAAATGCAAGAAAATACTTAATTGATTTTTTTAAAAATTTAAAAACTAGTGTTAACTTAACTAGTGGTGTGGTCGGCTCCACATGGTTTACCGGAATCGTACATTTGTGTCACCGCTCATTGGGTTGATCCGATACGTGGCAAATGATGAAGCGTACGATTATGTTTGACGAGTTTCCTTCTCCTCGCACCGGACAAAAGATTTATAAAAAAAAACCCGGTTACAATGCAATATGTTTGTCTTTTTTTAATATGTATTTTTTTATTCCAAGTATTAGTGTTTGTCTTTTTTTTATTATATTAAGTTTTTATTAATGTAAGTTTTTTTAACCGACGTGCCTATTACATAAAACATAAATGTTTATTAGAACCGGTTACATTACATGACATTTTAAACGAAAGTAAAATCCTAGAAATCCTACATTGCATAAAACATTTATTTAACAACTAAACATAACTTAACTTCTAAAATCCTAGATAGTAACTGGTTACATAAAACACACTATTTATTCGAAGAACTGTTTCCGGATGCTTCACCGACTTCATTTTTCTTTGCCTTTGTAACCGGACAATGACGGCCGGTGTGTTTTTTTAACATGGAGTTGGCCGTAGCCTTCATGAATTTGCCACATGCTTTGCATCGTGCCATCTCGTGGCTATCAGTCATTAAGCACAAATTAAAGTGTTTCCAAACTGCGAGGTTTCTCTTTGTTTCCAAAACCATAACGACCTCATCGTTGCAAGCCATTTTAATTGTGGAGCTTTGAAAATATAGATTTGAAAGTGTAACTTATGTATTTTTGGAGTAGGTTCTTGAAAATGAAAGGAGGCAATGAATATATATAGTAGAAACCGATTATAATGGCCATTAATCGGTTTCTAACGGCATTATAGCCGTTGGAACCGATTCCTACAGTTTTTTCATGGAATTATCCGAAGGAACCGCTTCTTCCGAGGAACTGGTTACAACCCTACCCGGAATCGGTTAGTATCTGTTCTAGTATTAATGGTCTAAAACCAGGTAGGAACTGGAACCGGTCCCTACAAGAACCGGTTCCATTCATACTCATTCAAGAACCGAGTATGGTAAAAAAAAGCCCGATATGCCCATCTCTAGTTACAGGGGATCATCACCAATTTAGCATATGATATTCATCGGGCCCGGATAAAGTTCTAGGGAATTAGCTGGATTAATGTTTTTGAATCTGAGTTAAACGCTCGCGGGCTGTAAATCAACGGTTTCACAGACTGGGTCAACTACAAGACACGAGGACGAGTCCTTTTCAAACCCGGGGGATATAATGCAGGAGCACCTATGGATTAGTTCATGGGTCAAGAATTGGGTCATGAATTCAATGGGCCATTTGATCTAGGTATTTCTGTGGTCATGATTTGGACTCCCAAAGGCGGCATGGGCTTCCGGATGAAAAGGATTTGGGCCAGTTTCACAACAAATTTGGGAATGGGTTGCCTAGACTCAAGATCAAGATATCTTATTATGTAATTTAATAAATAAATATTTCGTTTCTTAGTTTATTAAATGAGGGTTAGTATAAATACTGGATTATGATTCTTGTTTGGTTAGTTTTGGTTTATTCTGGTGAACATTCCAAGCTTTAAGCTTGTGAACTAATTTCTTTTTAATTCGAACTTTCGAGTTTAATCATTATGTACTTGAGTCATTTGAATTGCTTTTGTTGTCTGTATTAAATTCAGATTTTTTTAAACAAAAATTTAAAAAAAACGTAACTAGTATATAACCATTAAATCCAACTTTTATCAATATATAAAAGAATCTAATTAATTTAGAAGAAAAATGAGTTTGTGAAATTGGAATAAAATCTTCTTGTTTCCTTTGTTTCTTTTTTGAAAATGTTACTATGTCATCAATTAAAATTGATTCATTTGGGAAAAAAAATCATATGAAACAGCATTAAACTTATGATACTTTTTTACGATACCAAGATCCTATAATATGTGGGTTTTGTAAAATCAAATAATTTTTTACTTATAAATAATGTTTATCAGGATTCATATAATTTTTAACTTATAAATGAATTTTATCACGATAATTCTGTACAACCGTTCTTTTAAGTGACAATAAAATATCACAACTATATCGTTTTGTAGGATTTTCAGCACTAGCAAATTTATAATGACCAACTTACGTCTTTAGTTTTTATTTTTATGATGATATATAAGCTGTATTTCACAGAAAAGGTGACACGATGAAATATTATAGTCGTATTTCAAAATCAATAATTACAATTTAACAACATGCTATAGAAGTTCAGCATCATCATCCAAAAAATTTATTATAATAGAGCCGTATTTCAAAATCAATAACTACAATTTAACAAGCTATAGAAGTTTAGCATCATCATCCAAAGACCGTATTATAATAGAGCCGTATTTCAAAATCAATAACTGTAACGTCTCGCTTTTTCGCATCCTTATTTTAGAAAATAAATATTTGTATCATAATTCGGGGCGTTAAAACATAATAAAAATATATGTGTGTGTATATATATATATTATTAATTGTTATTCGTTATTCGTGTAATGCCTCGTATCTTCGTATTTCTATTTTAAAAATGTCCATATCCGTATTCTAATTTTAGAAACCTTACATTCGTATTTTAATTTCAATCTTACAACTCGAGGCATTAATCATAATAAAATTCATATTTTATACGTATTTTTTTATTCACACAACCGATCATTTAAATACGTATTTATACGCAAACCGACACAATTATACGTATAAATACTTATACGCATATCCTCAATATTTGAATTATACTTTTATACTTTTTATATACTCAATTACATAATATATACTCAAGAAATACCAAGAAATATACCAATCATCTTTTCCACCTCATCAATCCACTTCCACCTTTTTTAACCAATCATATTTCACCCTTTTTCACCTCTTTTCTCCACCAATCATCTTTTCAATCCTCTTCCACCTTTTTAACCAATCATATTTCACCATTTTACACATTCTCTACCTATAAATACCAACATCCTTCTACCATTTTATTCACACCATTCTTCTCTCCATCTCTCTAATTCTCTCAATATCTCTAAATAAAGAATTCTAAAAGGATACTAAGTGTTCCAACCATTCTTCTCTCAACCTCTCTACTTCTCTCAAATCTTCCAAGCAAGGAAGAGAACTCTAAGAGTTCTAAAATAAAACACTGAGTGTTTTAAATAAAGCTTTGAAGCTCCAACCTCCAACTCTTCACGGAATCACCAAAGGAAACTTTGCAAAACTGTGAGCATACTCGACCCCTTTTTACACTTCAATGCATTTTGGGGTGCAACATATATAAATTACAAAATTTATTTTAAACAAAATTAAATGTGTTCACAATACCAAATGTGCCATCAGTTACGCTTATGTGAGTTATATGTGTTAGTTTAAACTCGTCTATACATGCTACTTGTTATGCTTGAGGTTGTTTATGCTTATTAGTTTTGACTTGTATTCTTATGATATCGTTATGCTTAGAATACTATGCATGCTAGCTAAGGAATTCGATTATATGCTATTGTTATGCGAAAGTGGTCTACATATTCGTGCGATTCGACTTGAATATATACTTGTCACAATCAAAACCAACTTTTATACTTATAATTAATTTCAAACTTGTATGCTCGCCAATACTTTTGTATTGATCTATGTTTTTAATACATGTTGCAGGAATTTTGATGACACATGGAATCTAGTAGGATTGCCTAGAAACGCATTTAAACTTTAAATATTTATTGTATTGTATTTGTTTCAAACATGTATTTCGTTTCAATATCTTGTATTAAATCGTTATCAATGAAATGAAATTATATTCGTTACGTGTCGGGATCTAAATTTTGTATTATTTGATTTGAACTATGTAAAAAGGTAATTATTAAACACTTGACACAATTAATGTTATGAAGCCTCTTGCAATCTAGTTTTCGTCTCATCCCGATGTTTCCGCCATCGATTGGGGTGTGACAATGACTACAATTTAACATGCTATAGAAGTTCAGCATCATCATCCAAAAAGCGTATTATAATAGAGCTGTATTCCAAAATCAATAACTACAAATTAACAACACCCTATAGAAGTTTAGCATCATCATCCAAAAGCATATGAGTTTATGATTTATTACAAGTACTCATGGAGCAAAAATAACAATATCTAAACAAGTTTTCATCTTAATAACCATATTTAACATTAGAGTAAAGAATATCCTTTTTCACCATGGTTCTTCAAAACCTTTCTTTATAAGTGAAAATAAAATAACCTAGCTATATCAATTTATAGGATTTTCAACACAACACTTATAGCGACCATCCTTTGTAAAATTAGTCTTTAGATTTTATGATGATACATAAACAGTATTTTACAGAAAACGTGACCCGATTTAATGACTAGATATTTATTATAGAATACCGTTACAATAACCGCCCAAATTTAAAAAACAATCAACTACAATTTAACAACAAGCTATAGACGTTTAGCATCATCATCCAAAATATTTATGTAATTTTCTTCTTACTACTCATAATTAACATTAGGCTATAACATATTACGTACACCATAAAAGATAAAAGTTGATTTAAAACATTATTCTCTAAAGATGACTAGACATATATCAGTTAGCGTTTCACACGGAAACGATAACATGCTTTTGACTTGTATTCCCGACATGGTTCAATTGGTGTTTGGTTTGTGGTGGAGATCGAAAGCTTGTAGACGAGGACACTTTTGGAACTTGTGATCTTTGAGACGACCAGACTATGATCAAATCGTCTTCTAAGAAAATGGATTTCTTTTTGGACAAAATCGCTTGGATTTGATCGAATTCGGATCGGAAATCTTCATCCTTTATGTATATGAAGTTGGTGCTCATAGCTATCTATCGATTATTAAAATTAAGGAAAGAGTTGGAAAAAATGGGACTTCACTTTGTGCAACTTATAAGAGAAGCACGGACCATATTTTGACGGTGGCCTTCTATATTAAGAAATATTATTTCTTTTAATAGTTAAAGTGCATTTAATTATTGAAAACACTAATTTACAAAAAAAAAATCAAAAGGTAATAAAAACGTAACACATAGTGGGCTGAAAGAAATATGTTACATTTAATTGGTGTAACAAATTTTTAAAAGTCAACTATGATTATGTCATACAATGAAGAGTAATTTTTTTTTACTTGTTAATCCTACTTTAAAAGTCAAACATGCACAAGCAACAAACCGAGTTATAATAAATATTTTCTTGTACTTTTAAATATGTTTTAGGTTTTTTTACACTCATCATTTTAACTTTTATCTAGGTCCATTATTTTTCATATATAAATATAAATAACTTTTTTATACATAATCAAGTGTTTTCTAGTATAGTGTACATTGGGCCTAAATTTGGCAACTTCAGAGTGTGCAGTTGTTAGCATGTGTGGGTGTGTATATATATTAAGGCAACAATCACCTAAACGAAACATGCCGAAAATACCTAATCGGTTGAAAGGGCATCATTTAAAAAAGTATGTGCAATCTTTTATATAGAAGCTATTAAACAATGTATATTAAATTCTAAATCAATATAAGTTTATATGGAATAACGTTTGATTTGTTTAAGTGTTATCTTAAAGATGATAACTTAAAGCTTGGGCTAAAGATGGAATGTTATTGAGAGAAAGATGAATTGGAACAAAGATTAAGAAAACAGGCTAAGAACAGAACAATTGGGCTAACATTTAAGCAATGAGCCCAGCTAATGGAATCGGGCTTTAACCAACTGCTAGATATCTAGGATACGAATACTAATGGACTCGAGCTATTGGACCAATGCTATCATTTCTAGTAGAGGTGCACAAAAAATCTGAACCCGGACCTGAACCCTAAAACACCTAGACCCGGGCATTATAAAAACCGGGTATTGACAACCGGAACCCGACCCTTGACCCTACCTTATAGGTATGGACCAGGTACGGTATTCCAGCTGAGAACCCGAACCCGGGTTTTTAGACCCGCTTTATACCCGGGTTTTTTCAATACCCGTAACCAGGTTTAATAATACCCATACCCTGGTTTAGGAATACCCGATACCAGGTTTTAGGAATATATGCACTTTGATTATTCTAGCTCCTACCTACACCGGGTTTTAGGAATACCATACGGGTTTTCTTAATACTCTCCCAAGGCTTTTTTTCATACCCGAACCCGGATATTGGGTAATCTAATGCCCGGGTACACAGGGTATGAATTTCCTAGTCAAGGGTATTGGCAATACACGAAAATTCAAAATTCGGTCATATCTGTATCCGAGTACGTATCCGAACCCATATATTAAAAAAAACTAATAAGACTTGAGGATTACATACTCGTATTAGAGAAGAGTTTCATGGGTTTATAAAATAGGCGTGCATATCAAAATGTGTTTTATAATTCATCTTAAAGTTTAATTTAATGACACTAAGTACAGTTGGCTCATAAATGCATTTAGTTTCTTGTTGTGTGCATGTCGACGACATAAGCCTGTGCTCCGTATGATCCATTTTTTATGAATGTTATGAAAAATCTATATTTGCTCTAAGAACACATAAGTGTAGCAATATACTGATTACTTAAAAGAGTGTTTGGTGGTAGTTTGAGAAATCCTAATTATTGTTACTTAGCTTGGATGTGTTGCTTAGAGCACTTTTAAGGGGGGGGGGGGGGGGGGGGGGGGGGCGGTCACACAAGCCTCCCCACCACCCTCCATACTGGTACTACCTAGTGGCGAATCTAACCCATTAATTTAGAGTTATCCTAATTTTTTTACTATGCAATCATACATTAATAAATAAAGTAAAACAAAGATATAATAGATTTGTCATCTTTTTTTTCATAGCTTGAAACCGTTCTATTACATCGCTCTCTTTTACTTTATCAAAAGTTTATTTTTCGACTACACAAATCATAGCATTGTTCAAATATTCCGGGCCATTCGATTGCGTAAATCCGTCTTGACAAACTTCAATTTAGAAAAACATCTATCAACGGTTGCGGTTGTAACCGATAAAACCAAAGCTAGCTTCAGTACCTAATAAACCAAAGGACAAGAACTATGTGTTCCGGTTTCCACTATAAGACGAGCAAGATCACTTATTCAATTGTAATATTGTTTTGAGTCTTGGGCTAACTTTATCATTTATATTTATGACCTCCTTTCAATTCTATTATTGTTAATTTGGGCTTATTTTATTATTCGGGCTTAATTATTTTACAAGTTTTCGGTTTGTAAAATGTTTGGCTTATAAAAATAATGAGATTTTAGTAATATCAATATCCTATGTTTTGGTTAGGGGTATCCTCATATTTATTAGGGGTATCCTTTGTATAAAATCGGAAAAAAAACACTACGAATACAGGGTTGAGCCGTAGCTACTGCTCCTAACATTATGGTTCCGCCCCTTGTATACCCACCCATTCGGAATTTTTTTCCTCCACGGACATCGTATAACCCCCCCCCCCCCACCCCCACCCCACCCCACACGTCAATTAGAAATGGGCAAGACCTCTATGGATGCTCTTAGATAATAACTAAAGACTAGAGAAATTTCACCTTTTCAATGTGAAGAAATAAACAGGTTTCTAACCTATCTAGTATGTAAATGGTAAGTGGTAACATGATGTAAACGCTTGTTTCTATGGACAATTAATGAAATCACAAGAAAATAGATAAAAATATATTTTAGAAAGAGTAGACATATTTTATTGATTTTTTCTATTTAGTTTAGTTATTTGTTCTTGTTTTTAACTAAATAATGGGTTTTTAGCGAAAATATTTGCTTATAAACAACGCTTTATAACTGACCTAGTGTGTAACAAGGGAAGAACACATGTTTACCAAACTCAAAAGTAATAAAAATTATGCATGTATGGTAATCATCAATGAAGACTTGTCTTCATTATATGTTGATAAACTAGTGTTTAAGGCCCGCGTTGCGGGTGCGAGGGTTGTAAAACCGTGTTAAATATTAAGCAAACGACGACCAAAACTGAAAATAGCCGTAAAAATACGAATTTATACTATTACGTGATGTAAAATGTAAAAAATTCGAATTTATACTAAGAAAGCTTTAGCTTATAGAAAAAAATACAAAAATGTGAAAGGCTAAAAGTAAAACGTACAAACCCAAGGGACTAAAAATATAAACCACATTTATTACAAAACAAAAATGATAAGAAGAAAATCCTCCCATGAGACAAAAACAAAAAAAGACCAAAAAATAAAAATCAAATATCAAAACACTTGATAAGAACCTATCTTAATTGCACATTTATAATAATATGTTACATTTTAGTTACAATTAATTGTATATATATAATAATAATGTGTTACATTTTAGTTACACGACATGTAAGCAAAATCTATAATATTGCTTAATTATTTTGATTAGTAAGCCTTAAGAAGATTATAAGTCTATGTACTTATACTCACAAGTCACAATTCAGTTTTATTTATGTTTTAAACAAATTGATTAAAAGTACATTGTGTGACAATTTATTACCTAGAGTTTATGTTGAAAATGACAAAATTTATTATTTACCTATCATTCGATACTAACTTCACATAGAGAAATAAAAAATTTAACACTCATTTATTGTTATCAAGACGTGCACTCAACATAAAATTAATACATTTAATACAACTAGTATTCCATATTTATACAAACATATAGTACACTCAAACATCACTTGATACAAAAGGGGGAAAAAGACAATGTATAAGATACTAATTTTTCAAGACAAACCTTATACTCATATTTCATAATTATTATGACACACATATGTAACTTATAAGTAATTTAGTAATAACCAATTAGTAAGATATTTACTTAATTTTAAACCAGTTTTCACATTTAGAAACATAGGCTTAAGGTTAAGGATGTCTATTTACCCCAACTAAAAAATTTGTTGTAGTATTCTTTACAAAAAAAATGACTTTTCGTTTTATGAAAAAAAACGATAAAGAAGTGGATAATTGTTCATAAAGTTGATATGTTTACCTTTTTAATGCATTTAAATCTCTAGGCATTATTTTAGGAAGCCATGAATAATGTATTTCCAAAGGACCACTTTATTATACATTGCACTCAAACATAAAGTGACCCACCAATTTCAACTTCATTTTACTCCTTTTAATATCTCGATGCATTCAAAACACACCTTCTTATATCTTGGACCACTTGATTATTTCTTGCCTGACTGAACTCATCTGGTTCAACCCAAATCGAACCCAACTCTAATGTGTGTTGTGTAGCCAGTGGTGAAGCTTGAGATTTTCGACTGGGGTCGGAAGTCAACAGACCTAAAAAAAATTATAAAACCAGGGGGTCGAAAACGTATATACCTAAAAAATTCTATACGAAAACTACATACCAAACACTACTGAGCGAAAAGTTCTGAGGGTCGGGGCTCCCGCGGCCCTCCACTATGCTACGCCCATGTGTGTAGCTATTCCTAGACCAACAAAGGTCTATGGTAGATCATATATGATTGTTTAATAGCTAATTCACACACCCTCTTGTTCTAGTTATATGTCTACACAGTTGTTTATAATGATAGTAAAAACCCTAAATCTTATGAGAAGTAACATCTTTACATCACATATCCAAGCTAAACAATCTCTTTGGTATATCATAATCAGAACCAATGGATGGCAAATTCTTTTGATTGCATATTTATAAAATATCAAAACAACAAATTACAAACATACAACAGGTAAACACAAGAGCGAACCCACCCTTTGGTCAAGGTGGGCGGTCGCACCCCTTGAAAAAAAATTAGTGTATATTTTGAGCAAAAAAACCCGACCGCACCCATTGAAAATATGGTTGAACATCTTATCTGCACCCATAGCAAATAATTACTAGGGCTGCCACTGGGTAAACAGGCAACAAGCTACGCTGCAACCCTTTTTTGAATTGCCATACCAACCCTACTAAAGACGAAGTGGCTCTTAAAGGTCGAGATATTACTATTCATGACTCTCAAACGACTCTTAAGGGATAAGCTATTACTCTTAAGGGTTGAGACGAACCTCATCATAACTAAACAAATAATGAGTAGCAAAAACATGGTGAATGAAGTTCTTGTGGATAACATGAAAGGAAAAGAAAATGAATCGAAGACAAAGAAAAGATATTTGGTTTTTAGCTGGGTCTTTGTTGTTGTTGTTGTTAGAGCATGTTGTTGTGTGTTTTGTTTTGTTTAGTATGTTTAGTTGATGGTATAAAATTTTGTAATGAAGTATCTTGTTGAATTGAAATGAAGATTATGACCATTTGATGAATTAGCTTTGTAATACAGTATTTTTTTAACCTCATTATAGGAAACAAATGTAGTGTTTATGACCATATGAGACATAAATGCACATATGTGCATATCAAATGCACAAATGTGCAGATAATGACCTTATGATACACTAGTTTGGAACCTGCATTTAGATTAAATGCACACATGTGCACTTGCATTTAGATCAAATGCATATACGCGTAGATAATGACCATATGGAACACTAGTTTGGTCAAAGTTGATGTAGTTTTGGACCATTTGAACATATGCCAAAGTAATTGATTGGCGTCGAAGGGTCTGGTCAAAGATAGAGAGAAAAGTGTGTTCCTAATAACCTCAAACTAGATCGCAAGTGGCAAAAAGGGTGTCGAATCCACGAAGAGTTTGTGGTCCGAGTTCTTAGCAATGTTGATTAAGAAAAACGTTTATGAAGCTTGCTATGTTTATTTTTATCTTTGAATTGGTTGGTTTAAAATGAGAGTTGGAATATCCAACAACTGGTGAGCAATAGGAAAAAGCTCTAGATTAACAACTTGCAATTAAAATAATAACACAATATTCGTTTGATTTAAGACAATGTTGAGGAAAAGAATTACACTAGGGTTCGAAATCCTAAGCAATTTAGGTTCAATCACATAATTAGGTTTGGAATTAAAGTAAACAATTGGTATTAACGGGGTTGAATTTCAAGACTTAGGCATCAACAATCATCAACATCAATTAATCGACAATAGTATACTTTATCACTCAAGAACAAACCCTAAATCAAATTGAAATTTAAATAGAAGAATTCATTTCATAATGTCAATGATATTAGAAGTCTTCAACAATTATGAATCCAAAACAATACTAACACAATAGTTCAAATACACAAATGCCAAATCAAACAATCCATAAACCAATTAGTGTAACAAGAACCCTAGAAAGCTTACATCTACACCCGGGGTGAAGCTTGATGGATTAGCTGCTCATGGTGGAAGAAACTCGAACTTGAGAAGAAATCATCTTGAAACTAGGGTTTGAATCTTCAATTTTCGGTGTTTGAGATGATAAGAGATGATTAGAAAAGGCTCAAGCACCCTTCATATCCCCCAGTTCGAATCATAGTTAATATCAAGCATTAAACATGAGTTAAATGACAAAAGACCAAAATTTGCGTTTCTGAAACAATTGACGACATCGTCGACAGTGGTTAAGCTCGTCGGCGACGGCTTAAGTTGGCCGACGGGGAATTCGTATATTTACGAGGATGGCGTCGGCCTAATATGGCGTCGCCGACGGTCTCCTTGGCCGTCATCGACGAGCAAAGTCTCATTTTCCCCATTTCTTCGTTTCTTCGATTTTAATCCCCTTAGCTCCATTACCAAGCTCCGTTAAGCTTTAAAAATACACCTCAAACTATCAAAGCTTGCAAAACACAAACCATGTTATAGTCCATTCAAGAACTCAAATTCTCATAATTTCGTGAATTTAAACATAAAAAACTAAGGACTTTCACCCACATATCACATCCCCACACATACACATTAGCTAAAGCAAAGACATTCTATTTTCATCACTAATAAGTTAAGGGCCATAGACATACCCGGTTCACAAGTTCGTAATCAAAGAGTGTGACATCACGTACTTCCAGGTTAATGCCGTTAACCATTTATGTTAATTACTATTTATAATCGCACAAGTTAGTAGCACACGAACAAACATATGAAGTTAGTTTTTATAACTTTGCAAAACGAAGGACCTGTATGTCATTTTATAAAGTTATGTTGATAACTTCTTGTCCAATTTTGAGAATTGGAAAACTTGGATGACCTTTTGTGCATTTACTAAAGTTTTGTTTAAAAAAATATATAATCAAACCAAACCTAACCCTAGATCACCCCCATTCCTCAGAACCTCTATCCCCCCCCCCTCTCTCTAGAAAACTCAAGAAGAAGCAAGGAAAACTCATTCTTTTAGGGTTCTTAATCTTCATCTCTATCACTCTAGGTAATCCCTCTAAAACACACTAATAACTTGTTATTCATGGCTTCATTTTGATTGATTTCTTGTGATTCTTGATGTATGATAACATGAATTTTCTGTGTTAGGGTTTGCTAGAATCATGTATTTTAATGTGTTGATGATGATACTTGTTAGTTAGTAACTCTATGATCATGTATGCATGCTAGGGTTTTGATTATGTTTGATGTTGATGATGAAACTTGACACTAAATTCGTGTATGTGGTGTTGTTGGGGTTTTGATTGCTGAAATAGGGTTTATAGTATCATAAACATGTTATAATTGAAAGCTGAATCCAAACAAAACCTGATCAGAATTTACAGCCAACTTGTATTAGCTGTAACGTGGGCAAAACTGAACAAAAACGTGTGTTTCTTGATTCTAAGATGAACTTCCAGGAAAAACCTTTCAAACCCCACTGGAATGGTATTTTTTTCGACGAAAAATGAATATTTTATGAATTTTCCTTATTGAAGGTTTAGGCTGCATTTTCTGGCAGAATTTGCATCCCATTACGAATGTCATAACTCAATGTAGGAATTGATTTATGATCTCAAATTTTTACTGTAGTAAATTCCAGGAGGTCATGAAAATCCCAATTAGAATTTCGTAAAAAGAATAAACGAGGATTTTTAAATGATGTTTGGCATAAATTGTCATCAGAAAGTTGTAGATCAGACCTATGTGTAGATAATGATTTTTAGTGATTTTTATGTAAAGATTCAGGTTATGAGAAAAATACACGAGTATCCGAGGACTAAATGACATGTTGCATTAAAATATCATAATTTTATGAGTTCGTTTAGTATTTTAAATAAATTCTGGAAAACTGCCTAGAAACTAACATGAAACTGCAATGAGCTGAAACTAGTTGTGAACGTTTTCAATATGCTTATATGTTGCACCAAAGTGTTATATGTTATTAGAAACGTTAACGCGTGTCTATGAATGTGTTATATGGAATTAGACAATCATATGTCCAAACTTACCTAAATGAGTAATTGTATGACAACGTGATTCTGTGACTGTGTGTTAGACTACGTGTAGGATTCATAAATTAAACTAATTGAAACCGTAAACATATCAGGAGGAGATTGACTTTCCTGATTACCTTTCAAGTTTACTACCGATCAAACTAAGGTGAGTTCACAACTCTTTTCTAAAAGCATGCGTCCCTAGTTTGGGACAACACTTTTTACGGTATCCCTTTTTTGGGCTACACGCGTGTCCCTTGTATGGACCACTGAAACATGCTATCCACTGGAGGTGGATAGTACACTTAGACTAACCGAAAACTCTATCATGAAAGTCCCTATATTTTACCGATTAGTTTGTCGGGTGGGCATACGTGAGGTATTAGTTGATAGCGCTATTGGGTTTGACAAACCTCACACCGTGCTAGAGGCCGGGCGTGAACTTCTAACCTTCACTCTTGCTTTAATGTTGATAGACATTATTGAGGGCACAAACGAAACGTCAGCATTCGGTACCAGTTTAGTCATATGATGAGGGTTAGCTATCCGAGTCATACTTAAATCAAAACGTTGTGAACTTTACTTTTACTAAACTCAAATTTTGTGAATTCGCCAACTTTATTGTTGACACGTAGTTGCATGCTTTGAAGGTAAGTAGGTACAGCTTTGGACAGGCATTGCAATCGGCCGGAGTGGGTGGTTCATTTAAACGTATTGTTTTGAACATTTACTTAACTTGAAGTTTTAAGTTCCTGTTGGTTTTAATTTTATTTTCCGCTGCAACACAAACTGTCTTTTGAACAAATTAAAACCTTATCGCTAATCATGTTGATAGTGATACTTTTATTATTTTAAATGGTTGGTTCAACATGATTAGTGGCTAGATCCTGGTCGGTCACACGCCTCGTGGTAAAACCTCACATATGGAATTTGAAGGTGTAACAAAGAGTTTACTAACAATCAAATTGATGTAACAATAAGAACACATTAGTTACCCAAGATTAACTTACTTTTGAAGATAATAAACAAACATGCACATCTCTCACAATAATCTATCCACTCGGTTTCACATTTTGACTAGCAATGATGCACTAGTATAATGTACAGTTCTGATCTAACATAGGTTGTTTTGTGCAATAATAATAATTATTATTATTATTATTTATTATATTTTTATTAAAGAAGTTGATCATATAAATAATTGGCACATGCTGGTGAATGATTTTTCATAGAAATACAAAAGAAAATTCAGTTATGTCTTCGTCCAGACTTATATATACAATCTATTAAACTATCCAATAATAAAGCAAATTAAGTTTCGAGTTGCCACATTTTCTGTACCTTGTATTTGGCTATTACGATTCAACGAATATACAATTTTCAATTATCATCATAAAAATTTGATGGTAGATTAGTCATTATAAAATATTATAACTATCGTACATGAAAAGGAAACCATCATTATTTTTTTTCAAAATGATTACCTCAATTATTTTTAGTGTTCTTTTCTAATAAAGCATTAAAGTTTTATGGATTTACTAACCACCTTCAACTCTTCAAGTAGAGAATAACATACTATATTGAAACGTAGTGTTTTTTTTTCTTTTGTGATTTAGTGGATGAAAAAACAATGGGGTACACGCTCATATAATCGTATTGTATAATAAAATTAACAAAAAAATATTTGAATACTTATACGTTTCCCATAAATCCCTAAAGTTGGTTATTTATTCATCCCTCAAAAAACATAATTTATTTGATAAGATACATGATAAACTGCCATATTGACTTAATTAACTAACTAATCATCATTTCATTATAAGATGATGACTTGATTCTGGTTTTTTCACTAACCCAATTATGAAAAGCCTCAGAGAATTATTATTTAAATTTGAACAATTTGATTTAATAAAAGCTAGCTAAACTAAAAATGTAATATATTTATCCTATGGGTGTGCTTAAATAATTAGAATTAGAATACAATAATATTCTTTTAGTCACGTACTAATAAATTATAAGCCTCCTAGCTCCTATCACGTCATGCATTACATCATTTTTTTAATTAGATCGGAGTTTATTTAATATGTGGACACTAGACACGATGAATCAGGGGCGGTAACCTACGTTGCCCTTTAACGCTTCGACGGTAGTGTAAATTTAAAAAAAATTAATGTTTTTTTCGATTTCGCTACCCTTTTTATTGAAACGTTACCCCTATACGGGTTTTTAAGATCCGCCACTGCGATGAATGTGAAGTTTGCAAACATATACAAAGTATCAAAAAATGTGGATTATCTTTAATTTAAAAAGTGTAAACACCACGATTTAATTTATTAGCATGGTTATCCAACTTTTGATATATATTGATCATTCATCAAGTATATAAACCAAATAAAGTTTTAGCTTTAATGGCTATTGGACTTGTTTATTTGACCTAAAGTTAAATGCTGTTAGTTATATAATTGGTTTGTGTTATGTTACATTTAGTTTTTGATATATGATTTTTAAATGAAGTTTTCCAAACAATATTGAGTTTGAATCGCATGCTATTTTAGATTTTTGTATATGGTTTTTAAATGAAGTTTTCCAAACAATATTTGAGTTTGAGTCGCTTTAACTATAATGTGTACACATGTCAGTACTAAACAAATAAGTATCACTGACGGATTCATTTTTTAAGGCAATTATGCATAAGTGATTACTGACAAATACTAACAAATCAAGAAAATAAAAACGGTGAATTAATAAAACAGTTGGTGATCGATCACCGGTGGATAACATATGGATTACTGATAGACCACAACTGAAGCCTGTAGGAAAATCTGATATGCATACTACCCTAAACGCTCATTTGTGGTGACGTTTTGTTGATACGTATTTACAATTAATTTTATATAATTGATGTTGATCGTAAATATTTGATGATTGACACTAAACAATTGATGTCTTGCATTTGTTGCTAAGACCAAACCCATTGCAATGCCTTTGAGGTGCATTCGTGACATGATGATGAGTTGAAGGAAAGAGATACACGAGAGAGGGTAGAAATGTTCTTGGCTAAGTGCATGCATTTGTAGAGAGATAATGAAGTTTGTGAGTAGTGATGTCTTAAATGAAGAAAGAGAGTGAATATGGAGATGATGTGGTAAATTTTTTTGCAAGAGTTTTCATCTTGCATTGGAGATGGTCTAAAGTTATTGATGGAGCCTGTCAACACGACAACGTAACAAAAAGTTTATGGAGTCTTCTGCCGGTATGAACCTGCTTCGCTATGTGACAAGTGAAGCTTGCCTCACTTCAAAATTTGATGTTTATATTGATGATGATGTTGACGTGACTGATTGATGTTTCATACGCTTTTATACAGTTTATCAATGTTTAACAGTTTAAGAACTATATTTTAATGTTTGAACGCAATTGTAAGGTTCCTCAGGTTTGGGCCTTACATAAAGAGTATATTTTTACACTAAGACTGATGATGTAAGTATATGATGTATACACTAAAGTTGTTCCTTATTTTAATTGCCTTTCTTTCTCCCGGCTTATGAGGTTAAGGGTGTTATCTCGAAAGGAAAATTAGTACCCAAGCCACATCATCCTCCGACATGGTTGAAATGGATTTGGCGCTTCGTACAGCCTCTCCCATCCTACTGCTTCATCCACCCACTTTCCTTCTTTGTATTCTCCCGACTTTGGGACAACCACAATGCTTCCCATTCTGATCCATCATATCTCTCAGCCGAATCGATTTAGATTCGCTTTTACATCCCTATGCAAATTAAGCAAATACCAAAGCAGCACCCTCTACCTTAAAAGCTAACCATCGACTAAGATAAAATTAGGCCTTTGTATGATTCATAGTGAGTAACTTGATATTCAATTTAATACAGGGTTGATTAACATATTTAGTTCGCTTCTTGTTCTTGATTTAGAGATGAATCTAGGTGCTGATCCAAGTAAAACTTAAATATGTCATAATAAATATAAGTTCTTATAAAAGCGAAGTATCTTCATTTTTTATTTTAATAATTAATAAGAGATTCGGTTTCTAATTTCTATTATTGAATGTTTAAGACTTGCTTGATTATTAACATAAGTATATAAATTTTGAGAAGTAACGCGTATACAAGTTGTAATTAGGTAGGGAAGAGGACAGGATAAGTAATTAAATATGACAAGGGACATTCCATGGGACTATGCATCCCCCACAATGGCTTTCAATGTCTCATTTTCTACCAACATTTAGAATCGTAGTTCTTTTTTTTTTTTTTTCTTTTGAACAGCCATTATAATATACATCTTATTTCGAGCGGTGAAGATTCATCTTATTTTATTATCATTATTATATTACTAATATCTTTATTTTATTGCATAGTATTGGGTCCTACGTAACAATATATGAATATACATAAAATAAAACCTTGTTGTAATGCGTTGTCAAAATAATTAATATTTATTAAACTCGTGTAATTAAACTACATATTCTTGTGTTACACCTTACAATAAAAACAACTTATAGATTTAGATATGCCACTAAAGACTACTTAAATAGTTTATTATTATTAGTTAGTTATTATTATTATTACTGAACACTACACAAGTACGTATTGATTACAGATGTGTCTATAGCTTGGATTCGCTTGGTTTGGAGCCAGATTCACGAGAATAGTTAAAGAAAATCAGCAAGGGTCACTCATGATCCAATTTTAAGCAGAAAGAAGATGGTTAGAATTTGTCTCATAGGGTTTGTTTTTTATTTGTTTTGTTTGTTTTTTTTTTTGTTTTGAAAGATTAAGGGTTGGTTCACGAATTAGAGTTCCATCGAAGAAGATAGATTTGACTTAGGACTCCGGGTGTTGGGATCCTTCTGATTACGATAGAATACAGAGCGTAGCATCATACGTGAGTTTCTAGACACCTCTTTATACTACCGTTTTTGGTAGTACGCATGTTTGATAAAGTTTTCAAAGTAAAGTGTATGCTTTAAGGTACAACATAATTTGTTAGAGTTTGCTAAAGTTTAAGTATAATAAAGTTATAAAGTGTTAAAGGTATAAAGTATTCATAGTATGCATGAGGCTTAAAGGCTAAAGGTGACCCTCACGTCTAAAGTTAATGCTAATGTCTAAAGTTAACACCCTAGTCTCAAACAACGTATACAATTAACGTTGTGGTTATGAAAGGCGTCTAAAATTAACACCATGACCAAAAGATAAAGGGGTGGTGCCTTTGTGGCTTGTTAGTGGTTGTACAAACATGTGTAGTATAGTATGCATGTCATAGTTTATAATAAGGTGTTACGTTTTGTTTCATTGTGTAATGTTATTACTTGCTAAAGTTATCGATGTGCCTTACATGTATATTGTGTTTATTGCTTGCTTAAGTTTATGGTTGCCTTTATAAACTAGAATTCACTTAGCGTAGCTGACTTATAGTATGTATATTAGGTTGAAATTATTTGGGCTTGTGAGGTTTTTAGACTAGGCAAATGACGGCTCCAGATGGAAGGCTGGAATCCAATCTATCTGTTTAAATTTATTGTTTGTTAAAGACTTGCTATTTTAATTTATGTTATGCTAACTGGATGTGATGAGTTTACGTTTCCACTGCGTTTGAATTTTTAGACTAGGCAAATGAAGGCTCCCGATGGAGGCTGGAATCCCATCTACTTGTTTAAGTTTATAGTTTGTTAAAGACTTACTATTTTTATTTATGTTGGATGTGACGACTTGACGTTCCCGACACGTTTGAATAGAATTTACGATTACAAAATATTTGCAAATGTAAATCCAACAGCTTAGACCCTGATTTAGAAGTTACATAAATGAAAGCATTTAAAACTTGTAAAAAAAGGCCTTTCAAAAAAAAGTTGTACAGAAATTATTAATTATTAGTCTACCTTTCTACATCATAATACAAGCTAACAATTTGACTTCAAAGTTATAAAGAAATTATAGTAGCAAAACAAGACTATTAATGACATCCGAAGGACCACCAAACACCATTTTGGTCAAATATTTCAGTGATTTAATTACATAGGGCTATCGAGTACCGGCTATCAAATAAGTGCAGTCATGTGCTTTTCGGTTAATATGTATATATGTACAGTTATTGTATAAAAATCATGAAGTAAACTTTTTGCTTCTGCTTTTGGTGGTTATATATTTATGAATCCCACAAAAAAAAAAGTTAAAACCAATAATGGGGATCAAGTAGTCCCTTTGTATGTTTATATGATTTTGACATAACGTAGCTCTTAGATGAAGTGTCTTGTTTACATCTTTTTGGAAACACTATGCATGAAAAAAGATGTGGATGGGAAGGCTTCAAAAATCCTCAAGACAGTCTCATTTTCTTACTTTATAAAATATCAATCTAACCTAGATATATAATGCTTTTTATGGGATGTGTCACTAAGGTAACCTTACATTTTAATAAGTTGTAAAAACACTTCAAGGCTAACCGTTACAAGGGGAGAAGATATTTATTTTTGATGGAATCATAACGGGGGTTACAGCTAAAAGGAACAAAATACAAAGGTTTCTCAGACCAACAGACTGTTTAACCAATTTCTCAAGAAAACTAGATAACATCATAACCAAATTTAAAGTTAAAAAGATGTAGAGAAATTATTAGAAATGTTGTTCAAATCTCTATCTTGGACTCATACAAGCATCATTGATATAAATTTATCAATATTTATAAAGTATAAACATAAACAAATTTAACAATTAACTTAAAATTATAAGACCATAAAACGTTAAAGCCTATAGAATTATTAAATCTACCAATACACATATATAAATATTATAAAAAAAATAACTTAACTAAATATTTTATTTGTTGTAATTTAAGAGAAGTATCTAAGCGTTATCATTCATATATATATATATATATAGGGTGGGGTTTCAGAGTGAAGACTAGTGTATTTGTGAACTGAGTGAACAAATCATGGCCGTTGATTTACATCATCAAATCGTAAAATACACTAGTGTATTCGTAAAATACACTAATGTGTTTTCATCATCATATCCAGGCCGTTGATTTACACTTATGTATTTATAATCAAAGGCTAGGATTAGTTCACTATCAAAAGGATTGTTCAAAAATAAACCTATATATATAACTTGTCTAAATGTTTTGTTTAAAGCTAAAGCTATTTTCCCCATCCCACTTCAGTTTGGCTCTTGGTTGCTTGTGTAAGAATAACACTACTATGCTTGGGGTAAGGGTACTTAGGGTGTTCTTCGGCTTTTTAAATCGGAAAGATTTTTTTTTGTTATGGAAATTCTATACGCAACCCTATCGATTTCAAGTTTATTTGGGTCACGGTTTAATAGGTATAAGGATTTTTAAATACAAGTCTCAATGCATACTTTATAATTAACTTAACATGATTGTTATTAAGTGAAAAACAAAATGCCAAATAAAAACATTTCCACTATGATATTTTATTCAAAATCATGCATTAAACATATATATTACCTAAAAACGTCAAATACAATAAGTACAAAACCAAACCGTATCAACCAATATTGTATAAACTAAAAAGAAAACGTCAAATCATGTCAATTGAACCGAATATTTTTTTCCGCTCAAACAACCAATGAAACACTGAACAAAACATCATGTTCACAATAAGAAACACCAATATATGGGAGGAACTTTAGACTGTTATATTATTATATACGTATAAATATAATTGACATTTTTTATGTAATTCAGATTAATTGGGTCAACCCAATTAACATTTTTTTAACCCAATTACTGACCGAATACTATATATTTTCGGGTTTGGGGTTAATCGGGTAAAATCATAATCGGGTTCAGGTTAATTTTATTAGGTTCGGTTAAAGAAAAACACCCCTAGGTACCAAGGGTGTCTCAGGTGGTGGTTTCGTGTATAATGGGTATCACGGCAACTCCGCATGGCATTCGGGTAGTGGGCTCGGATATAAGTAGCCAATTTTGGATAGTGATCTTACAGTTCCCCAACGTGGGTAGTGGGCTCGAATATACGTAGCCGATTTGAATAGTGATGTTACAGTTCCCCAACGGTCAATTTGACCATTTAATCAATGTAAAAATTAATTTTATTTTAACTATAAATACTGTGTTTCTTTTGTTGAAACATATAAAAAAAATTAAAACTTCAAGCAAGATCAACGAGCATCAGTCCCGTATATACATCATCAACAAACATACGTCTAAATATCACCTAACACCCAGTTAGCAATGTTATGTGCAACCTCATAATAACATGAGTTCTAAACATAATCCCTTGTAACAACTTGAGTTTACAAACAAGATCTATCCACCATATCTCTTCATAGGCTTGCCATTTCCGACCAGTTTAGGCAGGCCGATGGAATAATCTTAGTTTCTGCTTCGTACGTATCAAGTTAATAAAGTTAGGCAACATTTTTCAAGTAAGTGCCTGATAATTTAATAAAAATGTTTGGTCATAAATTGAAGTTGAGCAAGGGCACAACTAGGGGTAGGCATGTTTCTTTCTCTTAGAGTTGGATGTGACCTACAACCATGCCCAGAAACTAATGATGACATTTGTCCATGTTGGATCATTGCACTATAATTAATACTGCTACATGTTTGTGTCTAGCTACTTTGCTTCATATCCTTGGCTTGCACTTGGCCATGCCCAATGCTTTGCACTTCAAGTTCAAGACGTTTTTGTGTCAGGTTTCCATCAAAGATCATGGCTCCATTTCACTACTTCTAATATG
Organism: Scalesia atractyloides; assembly: GCA_947069175.1. Lineage (NCBI taxonomy): Eukaryota > Viridiplantae > Streptophyta > Magnoliopsida > Asterales > Asteraceae > Scalesia > Scalesia atractyloides. The sequence continues at coordinate 1,317,703 of CAMTDV010001632.1, forward strand.
GTGACATCTGATTTGGATGATAAAGAAACATTTCGTCTTCTAAAAAATGAGTGATTGGCTTATAAAAGAACCGTATTAAACCTTTTAATAGTAATATATATATAGGGTAAGGTTCTAGAGTGAACACTAGGGTTGAGAGTGAACTGTGTGAACTAATCTAAGCCTTTGGATTATATCATCTAGAGATTTTTAAACAATGGCAAGATTGTAATTATAATGTTATAACTTCCTTTTAAATTAATTGATAGAAATGTATTTGCGTCTTTTGTAAATTGCATTTATTAAACAATATAATCAAAATTCCTAAAATCTTGCTAATTTCCGTATATACAAGATACACAGTTGTTAGTGTATACACATGTGTACAGTCTCGATAGTATCAGTTTATACAAGATACACAGATGTTAGTTTATACACATATGTACAGTCTTTTGATACATCTGTGTATTTTGTAGTCCACAACCTAGTTCCGTTAGGAGTTTCATATACGGTTTGAATCCGAGAGGGACAGTTGGTGTCCAGTACCTAGTTCTGTTAGGAGTTTCATATACGTTATTAGCAACTGATTCTACACGAGTTTAAAATAATGGATAAGTAATTAAAAATGTGTGAGAGAGAGAGTGAGAGAATTAATAGATAAGAAAATTAAGTGATTTTAATTAAAGAGAGAGAGAGAGCTAATGTCAATTTTACCTTTTTAATCTAAAAGATAATCAATGGTTAAGATCAGTTCACTCAGTTCATTTTCAAGAAGTTGTTCACAAATGATACTAATCATATATATATCTATATATATATATATATATATATATATATATATGTGTTGGGGTTGTGTTTGTGTGTGTTAAATTATACCATGAAAATACAATAAATGTAAATTATGTAAATTTTGCAACACAGTTCTGCCTATTTATTCAACATAATTTCTCTGAAGAAATATATGTTAGCAAAGTATTACTGCAGGCTACATTATTCTAATAATTTGTTGGTAGCCGCCCTTTATTGTAATTGCTAGTAAAGTGACTTATGTTTGGTGATAAGTTAACTAACTCATCGTTATGATCTTAATGAGACATATTAGATCTTAATGAAGCATATTAGGTTACACTAAGTTAATATATATTAACACCTCATGTAAAAATTTTGTTCGGCACCATGTGTAAATGATATGATCTTTAGAAAAGATCTTTCTCCGAATGGAAAGAAAACAAGAATAGTTTCCTCTATTTTAACATGTCAACAACTAAACATTTTCAAATACACATGTAAAATTATTCTTGCTTTTTTATATTTTACTTGCACTTCTAACACTATTATTTTTTAATCTTTTTTCCCATTGTTATGTACATTATAAATAATTTTGCACGTAACATTTTACAAGGCCACACAACTAGTTGGTTGTCCCCCATTCTTACAAGATAACAAGAAAGGTTTCCCTGGTTCAAATACCAGCAAGGGTAATCTTTTTTTTTTTTTTTAATTTTTAGGCAACAAAGATATAGAGTATTATGTGTTCTATTTGATCCTATTATTTTTGAACTCTTTCCTTCCTGTATAACCAAATCTATTTTAGAAAATTTATAATATTTTATTTTTCCTGCTTTGTAGCGCAGTTCGAACCTTACCAAACATAATGTGTTTTCTCTGTGTAGATATCGCTTTAGTTATGACACGATCTTATTACTTTTGTTTTCTCTTTTGGTTGCTACACCGAGTGGGTACTGTATTGATCGTTTTGAAATGAAACAAATCGATAGCGACTGAATTCCCGCCGCGTAGCACGGGGAAATATTGCTAGTTAATCACATAAAGAAAAAACTATTAAACCATTCGTTCCAACAAAAAAAATTAAACCAATCGTTCCAACAAAACATTATGCAAAAACAACAAGCATTGCATTAGGCAAAAATGAACTTACATAGTTGATGAATCCTATGCCCCCCAAATATTTTCCTTCCTATACGTTCTCCTCCTTGAAATCTAAACACAAGTCGAACACATGAGGGCAGATAATAGTGCTTCTGATTGTAAAGGGTTTATTAATCACAAAGAGCTTCATCTACTTGTAGATGCTTGGAGATGGTGTTAGCGTTGAAAAGGGGAATACTTTGCGTGAAAGTTAATAACAATAATTTAAAGAAGAGAAATATTTTTTTTGAGTTATCCTTTTGTGTAAAAAACCCACTTAATTAGTGAGATACATAAGATCAAAACAAAAGGATGTTTAAGAGTTTGTAAAAAAACTAAATGAGATGTTCAAGAGCACACTAGTCATGACTGTTCTTTTGGCGTGTACGTTTCCAAAACAAAGTATGTGTTCGGCGGAAGCATAAGTAATCGTTTAATCAATCGAAATCAAATTGTTTCAAAACATACTATTAAATGTTTCTTCAAGTAACACGACCCATGACAGCTCTAGCTCCTCAGACTGTAAGTCCCAATCAAATGATGTATCTAACGACCTGCAAGCATGTAGACAAGTGTATTAGCAATAAAGCCGACAAGTTCACAGTTTTAGTTCAATGTAAATCATGTAAGTGTTTAGTTTAAAAACATGTTAAGAATAATAAACTCGCTACCGAATGACTGTTATGTTTGTTGTGCCCTCATCAATGTCTACAGCAATGATCAAAGTGTTTAAGGTCCTTAGTTTACGCCTGGCTCCTAGCACGGTGTGAGCTTTGTGAAACCTAATAGCTCTATCAACTAATACTCTGTTGTCTCCCAGGTAACTAGCTCCGTAGTAAGTAGGGACTTTCATTATAGAGTTTGAGTTTATGAACTAACATCGAATTTAAACTACAACATGTAAAAGTATTCCTACCAGGAATATAAGTTTGTCCCCCCGGGACGCATGCTTGTGAAAGAGTAGTGAACTCACCTTAGTTTGCTCGGTAAATGTTAACGTGCCTTTACGCGTTAAGTAAGTGTTAGGTCTGTTACACGCAACCTAATGTACGATAAATGTAAGTATGTATACGAGTAGGGTTTTGCAATACCCTAATTGCCCAAACAACCCAGTGTTTAAGTGATCAGGTTAATCATGTTTATCATCCGGTAACACACAGTAGCTAGGGTTTCTTTTTGCAAATAAACTCTATCAAATAAGTCCTTACAAAATAAACTCTTTCAATCACATAAGTCCTTACAAGATCACATAAGTCCTCACAACATAAATTCTTTAAATCACATAAGTCCTTACAAGATAAATTCGGACTCCATATGCGTACATTCAATAAATTCGGACATTATACCTTCAATATGTTCGGACATCATCAACTCTTAACAAATTCGGACTCATAAACTCTTAACAAATTCGGACTTTACTTAAACCATACATAGATAAACTCAGATATTACACATATATTCGGACAACCAAATTAAACTCGAAATGTGATAACTTCGGACTTTGTGACTTCACAAAGTCTGACAATTATCTCCGGCCTAACCAATACAGAAACACAGTTTTCAAAGTAACAGTTTACGATCAAAACCCTAATTACTAATAATCAAAGATGTTATGAATACAAACAATGAACTTGTAGTTTTCATCATATCAATAACAATTCGAACGTCTAGCAGTAATCATGCATTCCTTCATTCTAACAACAATCATACATTCATCAGGCATGAAACAAAACACAGATTGTTTGGATGTCTAGGGTTTTGCATGGAATCAAAAGAACAAGAATCACAACAAATAGCGCAAACACTTACCTTAGATTGATATAGAGATTGTTGTAGGAGAACTGAAAGACCTAAGATTGATGATTTGTATGAGAACTTGGTGTAGCCAAAAGATCAGAGAAATGATGTAGAGAATTGTCGTACAGTGAGATTATGGGAGTTTAGGGTTATGAGTAGTTTATTAGAGTTTCTTAGTTAGCCCTAACACACCCCTAACTAATACTTTTTCCACAACGGCACATAATATCATACAATTCATAGTACAACACATAATTCACGTATTTGTCATGCAGCATATAAGTTTCACATAAACCGTCCGTTTATAGTTATTATTCGTGTTAGTCACCCACGTTTAGAGAATTAACTTATGTGCGTGTTCTGGTAATTCCCCGAATTACCAACGCCGACTCATTTAACTAACCCTAGTTAAATGCAGTGTAACGAATGTATATCTAAATTAACGGTGGTTAGGTTAAAGTATTAACCTGAAATTGCGGGTTGTCACACTTTTGCTTTGTTGTTTTTGCTTGCTTTAGGTGGTTTGTTCCGTTGGCCCTTTTGTTTTGTACCTTTTAGGTCAGTGAGGGATTTAAAAGCTTCAACCCTCACTGCCTCTTCCTCTTTTACACACTCTCTCTCTCTAGGCGAACTACTTTTATACGTATCCCCGACGATTTTCCGACGACTGTATATAAGTATTCTGTTTCATTGTTGTCTTTTGTTGGTTGATCGTATTGGTTTTTAGGTTTGCATTTTGTATGGATTTTTTTGTGGGTTTATGTCTTACTGATGTTACCAGAATGGTGATGTAACGATATGCATATTGTTAACTTTCGGTGTGCTCAAAACGTATTTTAGAGTTTTTTTTATGCGATTGGTCTTTTATGTTTACCAATTGCTTTTAACGATTCATTTCCGATGTTGGCTATTATGTTGTTTTGTTGGTGTTTTTTGTGTTTTATCATGCAATTACAATGTGTTTCAAATTGTTGGATTTTGTGTATTGGATGTTGTGGTCATGATTACTCTTTAGTTGTCGAAGATTGTTTATACTTTTCGGATAGGTCTATGATGCTCTTGTGAGATGGTTGTTGTTGGATGTTTCTGTGTTAATGTGTATTTGGTTTGTGAGGATGACTATTTAGTTGTTCGAGATTGTTTTCCTATTGCGTATGGATATATGGTGCCATGCTTCTATGATTGTTATTGGATGGTGAAGGTGGCTTTTCAGCAATCTCACACATTTTACACTCTTTAGTTGGGTTCTTGATGCTTAGCTTGGAAGATTGTTGATGAAAGTTTTTGAGGCGTTGGATATTCGGTGGCTGAGGATGACTATGTTGTTGTACCAGACTATTTACACCATGTCTTGAGGTACAACCAACACCATTGTATTCGCTTTCGTAATGACGAGGCGTTGATGATGATCGATTGTAACAGTAGTAGTATCAGAGTTTGTAGATCTGATGTTTATCTTGGTTGGGCAATGTAGGTGGCATTTGTGTTGTTTGGAGATTACATCGACACCTTTTGCAACTACAATTGCAGCCATGGTAAAATTGGGGAAAGCAAATTCCATTGCAACAATCCCGAGCCTCTATTTATAAAATGTTAATTTATAAGATTTTTGTGCAATGTTAGTTGTACCTTTTGTTTTGTGAGTTTTACTTGCTTTACGTGGGTTGTTCCTTTGGTTGTTTGGATTATGTCAGCATTATTGTGTTGTATGTTTGCTTTCTTTGCTTGTGCATTTGAGATTGGTTTATTTTTGGACGCATGTACTCACCCTTCCACTGAAGACTAAGTTTTACACTTTTTAATCGCACTTACCTTTTACAATTACTCTTGTCTTTTTGCTTGACCTAGTCATTTAACTTAGCTTTCGTATCCGATTTTGGTGGTTGGTAGTCACTTTCGGCTATTGTATTAAGTTAATATAGCCATTCAACATAATTAGGTTGAGGTGTAATGTTCTTACAACTCAATGTTGATTGTGTTGGTTCTATTGTTTCTATGGTGTTGACCAAGTTTTTGGTCGAGTATGGTGAGAATAAAGTCATGTGAGACATCTTTCTAATTCGATATGACGTTGATGGGTCAACCTTTTGAACCCCGTACCGACCTAAGACGTACCATCAAAACAACAAAACAAACAATGTATCAACGGTGTTGTGTTTACTGGTGGTTACATGTTATTATTCTGTTAATTGAAGTTTTGGCGATGCTTTGTCTTACATGTTGGCCAATTACATGTTTATCGTGGTTACGCTACTTCTTTCGGGTTGTTTGGTTTGCCAGTAATACGTGGTCAATGATGATGAGGACTGTCTCATCTGAGACCTTTTTCTTATTCAATATGTTGTACTTGGTGTAGACTTTTGTGTTTACATGAAGTAACATATTTTGCTTACATTTAAAGGCTATGAAAACGTTTTAATCTTGGAATGGCAATCAAGGTGGCTTCTAAGAAGCCGCCAGTTGCGGCCAATAACCTGTGCCTTTAAATCTATATGGTGTTATTGAATAACATTTTGGTGCGTTCTTGCTTCTAGCTTTCGCTTTGTTGATTTTCATTGCTTTATTATTATTTTTTTGCGTTTTTGTGTACTCTTTAACTTTATAGGGGCTTATGGTGCATTGACGATTGTAACTTTTCCTATGTTGGTTTAACTTTATAGGGGTTTATTGTTTTTGTCACAAAATGTTGCACTCCAATTTTGACGCTGACAAAGTTGATGAATTCATACCCCGCTATTTGAAAAGATATCAGCAATGTGATATCATCTATAGGTATGGACCAGTTCCCCTCACACCTACTCGGAAAGAATGAAGTGTTAACTCAATGTAAGCATAATAGTATTCATTTGGTCATAAACAGATTCTTAATTTGAAAAAAAATATGAAACTCAAAGTATGTTAATCTTGTATTTAATCAGACAAAGTTGGCACAAAAAAACTTACATGTTCAGGCCTACAATGAACAAGATAGTTAGCTTAAGTGAGAAGCCCCGGTATGAACAACTAAATGTTTTCTTACTCTTTTTTTTGTTATGAATCTTTACAAAATAATTGGTATAGGTTAGGTGGTATCAAATGATCTTAACATAGGTTATTACTTACGTGTGTACATGGTGTATGAACGCTGAAATTTTTGTATCGATTTGTCTTGCAATCAGTTTAATATGTGTTATACAACTTCTTATGCCTGTTTCTAAACTTTTATGCATCGTATTTTCATATATCATCGAATAGAATATATGTTAATAGTGGGTCAAATAAGTTTAACGCGTTGTTGTTTTTTCTTAGTGAAATTATTACGAAATATGACATGTTGTGTGTTTCTATTTTTATTTGTGTAAGCCTGATGGTTCTTTACCATCTTTTTGAATTCTGAGTGACATTTGCAAACCTGTTGTTTCTAGCCCTGTATAAATTTATGGATTTATCGTGGAAGTCGCGATGCATCGTGGACGAGTCCGAATACTAGTTTTAGTTATTTAACTTACAGAACTAAATTTGATAGCTTTAGCTTATTAAAGTCTTTTAAGTTCCAAATTGTTGAAATCTCACAACACTAAATTCTCTTCTAAATTTTGGTTTTATTAATTTTGACACTGTTTTAATCTTTCCGTTGGCTCCAAGTCCAATATAGTATGTATATATATATTCTTGGAACCTTAATAAAATATGTTATATTTGATACCATTTCATTAATTGAATTACAGAAAAATGATATATACATTATTCATACATACATAGAAAAATTGATGTATAAACAGTGATATGTTCCCAACCGCCCTCTTCCTCTTTGATTACACAGACTGTCAGGGAACTAAAGAGCCCCCTTCACATGATATGTTACATTTTTAGGTCCTTACAAGATAAATTAATTGTTTCTTTTGTTTAATATTATACTATAATATAATATAATATATAATGTAAATTTTTATTTTTATTATTATATATATATATTTTTTGTTTTTTCTCAAAATTTCATTATAACACCATAGGAAAGTTTACAGTAAAATGGCAGGTAAACGGACAAAAAGTTGCGTCACAATCCTTTTAAATAGGGCAATGTATTAAGTTAAATTACATAATGTAACTTATTGTAATGTAACACAACATCATGAAAACATGTTGCAAAAGAAAAGGAAATATAACTAAAGGGATGATGAGTAAGCATATTATAGGGTTCTTATGATCAATATGTCTTGTTCATACTGCATGTTGATCGAAGAAGAACATGGGAAAGCGTTAATTATGGTATCAAGAATTAATGTGTTTCCTCAAGAAAGTCAACATTATGGAGAAGGGGATGATGGTCGAAACTTCAAAAAGGGGGAAGAACTTGAGTCTTAGATCTGTCAATCATCATCATATCATGAATATTTTACTATTTTGTTTGTTCAACTTGTATCCAGCTGATACTGTATACAGGTAGTTATAACTGCAAAACTGATCACTTATTAAAATACTTGATAGAATGATATACAATGACATTACTCAAAGTTGTAAAAGCTTTCAAACATGTAATCGAACTTAAAAAACATCAAAAGTCGCTATAAATTTGATAGAAGATTCGTTACTTATTAAAGTATATGTTAGTAACTTCACGGGTTTGAAGCCTAGAGATTAAAAGGTGTCATTCCTTATGAAATCGAAGGTCAAGTTCCATTGTAGACAAATGTAGATATAAGAGTATGATTGGAAGGTGTGTAAGCTAGCTGTAAATAAACACAAACATCACCGACTACATTTTTACTAACAATATTAATCACTAAAGTCATTATCTATAGGTGAGAATTATAGTCTATAAAATACGGTTGTCTTGTACGTAATGTTCTTCGATATGTGATGTGAATCCTATCAAACATGACCACACACGTTTTGATAACAGTTTTAGCTTTACTATTGAAACAACTTGCCTGAATTATATTTCAAGATTCAAATGGTATTGGCTCTTGAGTTTTAAAATCATACACATGGTTGTTTTGACATTCAATATATTATCAACATTTGAGAAAGGATGTTGTCACAGTGTAAAAAACCCTTTCTTAGTGTCTGTACCAATTCATAAAGTGGGTATTAAACCATTAATTATATTAATCAATTTCTTTAACAAATAACGTCTATATCTTATAATTCTACTACTAAATCTATACCTATATAATATATGATATCAGTATAGATCTATACCTATACGATATAGGCGTAGATTTAGTAATCGAATGACGGTATATATGAGTTACCAACCTCATAAGATATACAAATTTACATATGCGTTGTGTATTACGCTACAAACTCTTTAATATTAATATTTATTGGTCATACCCAAAATTCGATATCAATTTTCAATTACAAAGTTTAAGATCTCATCATTTTGTTTAGATGATATGAATTAAGCATATTGTCAGTACTAAGATCTTTGGTATATTTTTATCATAGGCAAGATATAATAATGGTTGTATATAATGTGTATATAATAACGTTTTTATACTTATATATTTTTTTCTTCATATTCTTTAGGTACACAGGTAGCATTTGCGTAAGTTATAACATTCGATCAGTTCTCTTTTTTGCTTTTTAGTTCAAAGTATTTTAAAATACACATTTTATACATAAGTTCTATATTAATTAAAAAGTAAAAAGCTTTCTATGTATGGTAGCTAGTTGTTTAATTGATTGTGTAGGCCTTTAAACGATCGAAGGACCACATGTGCCGTTTGGCTACTTCCCCTAATCATGCCATCTTCAATTATTTTTCTCCAAATTAAAGCACTTGTACAGCTTCTTTAATAATTTACATATATATCTTCATTTTCCAAATTCAGTGTTCTTCTCCAACTTAAACTATTGCTTATTACATATATCTCTTTTATTAAAAAATAATAATAATGTATAAATTAATCAAACATTAGAATAACTGTTACATATAGCAAAAGGTGACGATATGAGTCGTACAAGAATTTAGATGTTCTCCCTTTATAAAATCTGCAAGGGAAATTTGATTTGCTTTATATAGCTTAATTAATAAATGTATTATTTATTAATCTATCAACTGAAAAAACTTTCTTAATAGGCACAAAGTATTTTAAAAATATCTTCTGAGAATAGATTTGTTAAATTAAAGTAGTTATTAATATAGAAAACAAATACAAAAGTAATTGGAATTGACATTTTAACAATCAAGATAAAGTTGGGATAAATAATTTAAAAGCATTTGATTAGACAAACAAAAGTGGAGTATATTAAGTGAAAAAAGCTTGAGAGGGAGTGTGTTAAAAGTAAAAGATGCAAAGAACTAATTTTTTTAATTTAATAATTTTAGAGAGCGAAGAATAAATAAAAAAGATTTAAGGGGTATGTTTAGTATCACTTTTAGAAGAAAACCTTCCATGTTTTGTAACTTAAAAGATAAAGAAGCTAGCATTTTGATGGATGGGTGTTGTGCATTCTTGTTTATTTTTAGAAACTGATATTTCAAAATGCAAGATATAAGCATTTGTTATGTTTGCAAATAGTTATGTTATTTACATTAGTGACCTGTGAGTAGTTTTTATATACTTTTTTATAATTTGAACCATACATCCGAACAAGAAGGGGACTGCAAACTCGAAGACAAGAAATTTTCAGATACAACAACTTGGGACTTGTGCGTGGTCGAAATCGCCTTGACAAAACTAGAACTCTAATGGGACTCGTGACATCATCTCAACTACTAAGATCTTGTCACATGAATGCAAGGCACAATCCCCTTGGTTCTCCCTTAATAGAGAAAGAAGAAGATTTGCTCTAGTGTTATTCTATATCTCCATGTACGTAATATATTCAATGTCTTTATCAAATTCAACTCACACTCGGCCGAAGAATCGCTATAACCTTCAACAGGGGCGGACCTACCTTAATAGAAGGGGTACGCTCCGGAGGTAGTGTAAATTTTAAAAAATTTGACATTTTTTGATTTCGTTACCATTTTTTTATAAAACGTTACTTTTACGAAAATTTTCTAAATCCGCCACTGATTTAATTGAAGTGAATTACTATCCTATCTAAGACAAGGACCAACTTGGTCATTATAGTAGGTTCCTTATAGGCTTTAGCTTGAATCCTCTCTGGTGCATATTGTTATTATATTTAACACATTAGACAATGGATCATCCTATCAAACCCGGCAAGCCTGTTGACAACGTGTGATACATGTTTACGAGCAATGTCTGATATATGTTGGCTAAGAGAAAAGCCTATCGTCATGTCCAATCAAGAACTGCCAACTAGAAAATGTTAGAAGTTTACATTCACTATGGTTTATTTTTTTTAAATAATCATGCGTCAATCATGTTTATTTTTTGTAAGTCATCATGTAGTTAAAAATCTAGTTTTTGATTATTTGTTATCTATTGTAAGCTTTCAAATTTAATACTTTTAGCTTATTTAACTCAACAAATCATTTGAATTGATAAGAAATAATGAGACCTAAATACTGGTTTATAAAACAAAGAATAGGGTAATAAACTATTAGTTATTAGAATTTGTGACACTTGATTTATTTTATTTATCATAAACATACCCTGGATCCTTGATGATTTACTCACCAATACCACCACGTGTTTGCATATGATCCGTTAGTTCATTATGCAACAAGATACAACCCTTTCTTATATATGCACATGAACCTCTTTCCACTTCTCTTTCTTATTGCATCTCTCTCTCTCTCTCTCTCTCTCTCTCTCTTTCATAAGTAAGAAAGAAAGAATTGAAAATACAAGCAAGAAGCAGTAGGAAAAGAGACTTTTGATTATTAAATCTAAAAGAAAAGCATGATGCACCTCAAGGAAACTGAGTTATGCCTTGGCTTGCCAGGAGGAGGGTGTGAACGGATGCAGCTTTAAAGGTCACCGGAAAACGTGGCTACTCACAGACTGTTGATCTTATGCTTAACCTTCAAACCAATGATCAGTCTTCTTCAACTGATCTGAATGATAACAAGTTGCAGAATTCAACTAAGAACAACAAAGATTCCATCAAACCACCAGCCAAGTAAGCTGCTTTTTTCAAGTTAAACAATACACACACATATGTTATGTACTTATGTGTGTGTGTGTGTGAGCATATAACTCATGTATGGATTAAAGTTTCATGTTTACATATGTATATCTTATGTTTTTTTTCTAATATAACAGTTTGTTAATTTATTGATACATACATACAAGTATATGTGTGTCAATCTAAAGATTTAAACAACTATAGATTTGTTAATTTAGAGATATGTATTTTCATAAACATGTATAAATGGATAGTATTGATGTGAGATTAAAAGAACTTAAGAGGAGTCTTGATGTATATATAAATCTATATATATGATATTAAGAGAACATGAATGTTCTTTTAATATATACTATGTTAATAGTAAACTGAGGTTATGACTCTTTAACTTATTGTTGTTCTTGTATTTAAATTTTTTTATTATTTGGATTAATAGGGCACAGGTGGTTGGATGGCCGCCCGTTCGAAACTATCGCAAGAATGTGATGGCTCAGAAGAGCAACAATGAGGAAACCGAGAAGGTGGTGGCAGGCCACCGCTGGTGGAGGCGGTGCGGCGGCGTTTGTAAAGGTTTCCATGGATGGAGCACCTTATCTTCGCAAGGTGGACCTCAAATTGTATGAGAGTTATCAACAACTATCTGATGCTTTGGCCAAGATGTTTAGTTCATTCACCATGGGTATGCAATCTTTACTTCATTATTTATTGAATTATTAAAATTGCATGTTCAAGTAGTTAAAATTAATTTAACAATTTATAGAATATCGACCACAATAACCATTAAGTTTTGTATCATAAATATTAATGAAAACAATGAGCATTTCTACCTTTTCCATACACATATGTGGGTTATTTTAGATCTAATTTAGTGGTAAAAAAAAGATCTTTTAATTTGTTAAATATTTTTCCATTTAACGCTACAAATGGGTGTCTTGAAATTATAATTTCATGAGTTTAACTATAGGACAATTAAAGTAATTGTTGAAGTAACTTGTAAGGTTGTTATACATCAAGTTAAGTTATCACCTTGTTATAATATATTTTATTAATTTTTTGTTGTAAACATTGCAGGAAATTATGGATCCCAAGGGATGATAGATTTCATGAATGAGAGCAAGTTGATGGATCTTCTTAACAGTTCTGAATATGTTCCAAGTTATGAAGACAAGGATGGTGATTGGATGCTCGTAGGCGACGTCCCATGGCAGTAAGTGATCTTCATCCTAATCGAAATTTGTTTAACAAGTTAAACAACGATTCTCATCAATCTCACTCGTCTTTTGTCCAGAATGTTTGTTGAATCTTGCAAGCGACTTCGAATCATGAAGGGATCTGATGCAATTGGACTAGGTAATTAAGCAAATCCTGATTACAAAACCATTTATTTCCAATTATTATTCAGTAGTGAAGCAATTAAAAACCCTAATCTTGGAAACATGTTAAAAACTTGATGTAATTAATCTTAATATTAATATTAATTTGCAGCACCGAGAGCGATGGCGAAATGCAAGAACAGGTCCTAAACTCATGTTCAAAGCAAACCCTAATCTTGATTCAAGTTCATGGCAAATTAAGTATCATCAAAGAACATGGATGGGATCAAGCATATTATGTTTTAATGTGTTTGAAATTGTTTTTTTTTCTTTTCATTTTGTTTATTTTAAGGAAAGAACTTAATTAAGTTTTATAGTATATAGAATTTGTCAAAAGGTGAATTATTGTAATGGATAAAAAACAATATTTAATCTTCTACGTCTTGGTTGCCTCACGAAACTTATTTGGAGTGTTTAATTTGTTGTTCATGTTTACAAAAGTTATTATTCATGGTGTATTAAATTGTTGTCCATGTCATAAATTGTATGTTTGCATAATCCCGTACAAGCATACTGCACCTCTGATTTTACGTAGTTTCTGTCGATAGATCTAGTTTCATGTATGCACATTACTAATTTTTTTACATTAAATAAAATGAATATTTAATCAACGATTATTATTAATGAAGCATGGCTTTATAATAATAAATAGCCATGCCCCAAGTGGTAGGGAGGGAACAAATGCATGTGCATTTTTATGGAATTATGGGACTGCTCATCCATGACCATTTACTTTTATTTATTTTTTATATATAATAAAAAAGAACAATAATTTAGAAAATAATTTCGTGGGTATTATAACAATTAACATGCTTCAGTAGAAGTATTAGCCTTATAGTGTTTTTATAGAAGAATTTAACAGACTTTGTTATGATACTTCAAAATTTTAAGTAATGCTAAAGTTTTTATAAAACAATATTATAAGTATGTAATTTAAAATATTTTATTTCATTGTTGAAATGAAAGAACACGTAACTAACATTTTATCTTCAAATTTAATGCATGTTTGTACTTTTATGGAAAAAGTTTATTAACGTATGTGTTTTGTTTGTGTCGGTCGACTTGTGTGAGTTTCTATGTTTGTATGTGAACAATCCATCCTATTAGAACTATTTATGTATACGGATATACAAAAGCTAAAACATTTTCTGTTGAGAATTCTACAAAAATGGTTAGAAACATGACTTGACACATGTTTGTTCATAAGAAAGTGTATTCGCCAAATTAACCAATTTGTACTCATGAATATCATGTCATGGTCATTCTAAAAACCTAAAGCTCCTTTAAGAAAAAGATATTAAATTTAAACTTAAAGATTAAAACCTTCATTCCACGTATAATGATGGACTTTAATCTAACTAAGCTTCCAAATTGTGTTAATTATAGATGTGACATGAGTGTATGATGAATATGGTTTAGGATCAAATACAAAGACTTTTAAAAATAAAAAGTCGTATAAAGGGTATCAAATTGACTTCGATTTACTTTATTCAAGCGGCGTTAGAAACGTCTTATCAAATTCTACGATATGAGATTTTAGGTTTTCACCTTTGGATTTATAGGTTGTAGAATTTAGAATTTTTATTTATTATCATTGTGTCTTTTATTTATTATTGTATCTTTTCTATACTTGTGTCATTGTGTCTTTTTTCCTCCACATTGTGTGATATTTTTCGTCATTATGTTATATTTTGCTCGACATTGTGTCATCTTGTGCGATCAATTGTGTCTTCGTACGCTTCTTAATTTTAAAAGTTTTTATAGAATAACTTAACCCTGATGAATATTCGTCTTTTAAATAGAAACAACTAAATAAATATTTAGTTGTTTTAGAATTCCTAAAGTATTATTTGTAAACATTTTTATTTCACATATGTTTGATTCTAAAGGTTTAGAAGTTTAAACTTCAATATCGATGCGTCGTTTTTCAATGCTTAATGGTTTTAAAAGCTCTAAAAATTAATACTACAGTTCGCTCGTAGCTTTGTTTTAAAGTTCAACTCCAATTATTTTTATTAAACGTAAATTTCGTTTTAAAGAGATGTATTAATTAGTATGAGATGGTGGTTAGAAGCACATGCATGTCCCGATATGTGTTGGCTTTGGAATTCTTTAATAAAATTATTTATGGGATCACGAACAACTAATCACATTTTTTACAATAATTCACATGTCTAATATAATGCTAAAAAAATTGGTCATCTTCTCAGTTCTCACCCAATAAAAACACTCAAAATCATGATGATTCTTTCATCATTCAAAATGATTCTGATTGATTCGAGTTTTTCTCATAATAAAAACTAAAATTATGCATATTCATATATAAAACACCCTAATTTAACTAAAGAGCTATAAGTTTTTTAATAGCAAATTAGCAATTCCTAGATATGTAACACTCTTGCCGATGATAAAAATATTGGAGTGATACAAATGTTCACAAACTCATGATCAGCTAAAGTGTCGATATTTCATGAAAAAACAAAATAAATAACCATCCAAAGAAAACAAATAATTCAAACAATACAATTGTTTCAAATTAAAATCAAAACAAAGTCCAATTCCTATGTGATTCAACGCTTAAAGACGTCTTGCATTATTTCCTGAAACATGTAAGATAAAAGGGGTCAACTACAAATAGTTAGTGAGCACACATAGGTTTTATATATGAAAGGTATGTTAAGTAATTAACATGTCAAAGTTTATCTAAAACTATCTTGCGAAAACAAAAACCTTTGAGCGAATGATGGTGTACAATCAAACCTAAAGGATTGATGTAGGTTCAACTCCACGAATTAACCAAAAGTTTAATGATCGCTGGATGGGTTTGTTAGAACTATAGCGTTATAATCTATTACAATTGGCTTGATCAAAGTTAATGAATCTATTGTTTCTTAACGTTAGTTCACAAAGTAATGTTTAAGACAAGATATATTAAGATTACATGGTATGGCATAAGTAATTGCTAATGTTTAAGTAATTGTACATGTTTCACCCAAAAAGTTTAAATGAAAAAACACTATGTAAACTCACCTAGATAAAACTAGCAAAATAGTTGTTGATGCAGATAAAGTTGGAAAATTCTAAAGAATTATCGCAATTGATTTAAGAGATACGGTTTAATAGATGAACTTTGATTTTTAACTTTAGGGGAATTTAAGACTAATAGGAACCTTGGGAATTCTAGATCAAATTCGGGAATTATAAGAGTGTAAGATTTAGGAAAATTAACTAACTAAAGAATTTATTAATTTTTTTAGTATTTTAGTAAAATATTAGTTAGATTTATAATTTATCTAACTAAATAAATAAATCTATAAGATTTATTAGATAGAGGAAGTTTGATGGATAAATGTTATAATATATAAAAATTATTAATTGAAATAATCCTTATAAAATAAGTTTAATTTTTCTGTTTTAATTTATATTTACGTTATAAAGTAAAACAGATTTTTTTAGTTAAAAAATTGTTTTAAGAAATAATTTATAAACTTATAAAAAATGATATAATTGTAAAATAATTCTATAAATTTAAATTGAAAATTTTCTGTTTTGTTGTTATTATTTTTTATAAATAATTTAAATTTTAAAATTTTATTAATTATAAATTTTAGGTTTATAAATCAAATAGATTCAAAAACTTTTACTTTAATTTATTAAATTAACTTCGGATCAGATAACTAACCAAATTTAGATTTTTCTGATATGTTTTATAGATTTAAAATAGTTTTATAGTTATTATTAAATTCAGTTATAAACAAATAAGGTTTAAAATATGCTAAAAAGATTTAAAAAATCATGAGAAAAGGGGTTTTCAAGACTCGAACCTACACCCCTTGGCGAGTTAGAGACTTAACACACACTATGACTACCAGCTTGGGATACCAATTCGCTAGCAGTCATAGTTGGTTTATTTATTTTTATAAACAACCTGAAAAACCCAAATTCTCAAATATAATTCAAGAAACCCTAGTTTCTTTGATCCCGAGTTAAATGAGCTATACCCTTTGTTAATCGTAATTAACAAAGGGTTTATGACTAGCATAGAACAACAAATAAAACGAACCAAACAATTTTACCTATTGTGATTTGGAAAACCGGTATTGGAGGTTGGCCGAAGTTTAAATATACCAGTGAGATGCAGGTTAATCACAGAGGGCTCAAACAGGGAATTGAATGTGTTTGGAAGTTGGGACAAGGTCAAATGAAGTAGAGGTCGTTTCAATTCGGGTTGTTTTTTTTTTCAAAACGGCTATCCTGGAATCTGGTTTTGGGTTCCTCGGAGTTCGATTAAACAGGAAAACGGGTTAGTGAATTAAAAGTTTTGGGTCTTGTCAACAATGATCCTACGAGTTTTTGTTTTTGTTTTTGTTTTTGTTTATGTTTAGAACAATTTTTAAACTTCAAAACTTTATAAAAATCAATTTCTTTTATTCCTTATTATAAACTTTTATCCTAATTTTTTTAAACTTGATCACTTAAAGTTTTGTTATTGAAAAACGAAAGATAATGATTAATGCCATTAATATTAATTTTTATAAAGTTTTGTAGATATAAAAATTAAATAATTTCACCAATTTTATACATTTGTTTTTATTAAAAAAGTTATGTATAAAATTTGCAAAGTTACAATATTTAATAAACTCCTAATATTTTAGTTATGGAGACGTGGAGTACACCACTTTTCACTCGTATCTTCCCTTGGCAACACTAAAGAACTATAAGTAATTGCATATTCACTCCACCAAGTATGTTAATGTAGATACTTCCGAGCATAATCATAGATAATGCTTCTAAAATGGGCAGGTCGGATGAAAGGGTTAATTATACAGGGTTTCAGGTCAAAATTTGTCTAGGGAAAATAAGTTCGGTAAAAAAGGGTCACCTTAAAAAGTATTGCTTTGGTTCAGATTGCAACGGACCCTCTTAAAAATATCAATTTGGTTCGGGTCAAATAGTGTTCTAACCAAAATGTCTGATGTTGAAATAAATCGTTAAAAACATTGTTGTAAAAGTAGGTCTAAAAGGTTGAGTAACCGTTACAAGGTATGGTTCTGAGGCGATTTTCTTCAACTCCGTCTAATTATTAGGAATTGATTAAAGCCGGTCAACCTCGGCCAGAATCAAATTTAGTAGGTCAACGTTTGATGAGTTTGACTTAAAAGATAACACATAATTTCTATGTCGATAATATTAGTGAATGAATATCATTTTCGAGGAACGAATATCAATTTTTGAAATGTTTTAGAATTTGAACATACGTCTTTTTTACTTATATAAGATATTCATGGATTCATTAAAAATATTAGTAAAATTATGATATTTGATATATATAATTTTCCAAAAAATAATTTTGTTTGTAATTTATCTTGTTGGAGTACTCCTCAAATACTCTCCGTCTAGACTGAATATTCGCAACTCCTCGGTCGATCGACTTAGGAGCGCCTAATGACTTCCGCAACCATGTTGAAGAGTAATATGTTAAACAACTTCGATCGTCAAATTAGGTTCAATAACTTCTGGCATACGATATCATAAATAAGTCGATAACAGATTAAAAATAAAAAAAAAACCTAGAAAACAAAAAGAAAATCACAAATATGAAAACGTGGGGTCAAGACTCAAGGAGATGAGAGCAAACCTTGGTCAATCACAAACTTTGATAGGGAATAGGAGACATGGGCCTTTCAAGAGTGAATAAGACTTGTGCAATTAATTGGCTTGGGCACTTGACGTTAACTAAGCAAAAAAAATATACACTAGTGAAAATACATGGATGGGATGAATGGACGGTGGGCCTGTGCGCATCCTACCTTCCATATAAATCCACAGTTCATGTTTGATGAGAACCTTTACCAGACTACTTACGTGATATCACTAGCACCATGCAAACCAGTGTGATCATGTAAAACACAATTTGCGCTAGTCACTGGGTAAGTAGCCTTCGAAGGGGTGAAAGGAAAAAAAACCAGTGAAGCTTGATTCGAACCCAAGACCATTCCTAGAGAAACCTAGGGGTTGTTTGGTAGCCTCTTAATGATTCCATGAAAGGTTACAATCAGAGTGTATTTGGTTTACTTAAAGGACACTTCTTAATGGTTCACCGAGCCTCTTAATGCGTAAGTTTGAGAAACATATGACCAATTCAAAAGTTATCTCTAATCGCTCAGGCCTCTCAATAGCTCCGCACAAGGTTGCCAAACAGTCTCTTAGGCGTTTACCACTGAATCACTCCAGTTAAAACACTAACTTTACTTTAGTAGTGTACAAATCAAAATTGATGATGTATAAACCACCTCTCATATGAAAACATTAGTTCTCATATGAAAATTTAGACAAATTTGCTGTACTTTTATCAAAATGCCCAACGAAAACTGAATGAAAAAGTTATTGAAATAAACCTTGCATCAGATCATTCATTTCAGTACTGAGACCAAGAAAACCGAACTAAAACCGATCAGATCATATTATATTATGTTAGCCGTTGGCTATTATATGTTAGATTTCTTTGTATGGTCAGATAGACAACTATGTTAAGATATAAAGACCAAAATGATTTTTCATTTTTGTTGTTTTCAAACGTCAGCCAATTTTGAAACTGACCGTGTGAACCTAACCAGCCATGTTAATCGAACGCCAACAATCTTAGGCCATTTGTAATGGTTAATGCTCCCTAAGAGGCATTTTCCGTCACATCAGCATCATAATGTCCATTTCAAAACATGTGTAATGGTTAACGCCACATTGGACCCTTTTAATCGTTACTTTCCAATTTTTTATCCTCATTTGACATTATACTAGAAATGATCCTACCTCTTCATGCCCTTATAGTTATAATGCCCAAGTGGGCGGTGTTGGGGGGCGTTATCAAGCTCTTTCACGCTCATGTAATATCCATTATGCATGGTCTTAGGTTATTCTCATAAATGTTTTAACCAAACATCAATGGCTTATTGATTATTAAGCATACACATTTCACAGTGTCTTAAACAAAGACTCAAAACATAGCCCGTTATACTATAAACCTAATCAAGAAAGACAGGCCCAATAGACTTACCAACAACCCACTCACCAATCAATCCACTCATCTATATTAGGGGTGTGCATGGGTCAGTTTGGGTCGGTTTTGGCCTAAAACCATAACCATAACTATGATGTCGGTTAATGGATAATCATAACCATAACCAATCGGTTATGGCGGTTATGGTTAATTGGTTTTGGTGGTTATAGCGGGTCGGTTGTGGGTGGTTAACGGTGTATTTAGCCTACCTAAAAATAGCTTAATTTTTTTTAACATGGAATAAATTGTTATTGTATATTTGTATATATTAGTAAATTACATAGTATTAAAAAATACATGTATTATATAATGTTAATACCGATTATTACCGAATATATAAAGTGATATGATATATTCCATAAATTCAAATAAATATTCAACCAAAACCGCAAAACGATGTGAAATAACCCATAAATACTAAAAAAAATTAATCAAAAACATCAAATATTAAACCCATAAATACTAAAAGTCTTTAATCAAAAACATCAAATATTAAAAAAAATGTGAAAAGTCCTAAATCCTACAAAGATTTATTACATGTCGGTTCGGTTCGGTTATGGTGGGTATGGAAACATTGATAACCATAACCGACCCGCTACTTTCGGTTTTAAAAAAACAATTAATCGACCCACCGGTTTTTATTTTGTTCGGTTTTTTCGGTTTGGTTTTGTCGGTTAATTCGGTTATGGTTCGGTTAATTCGGTTTTTTGCACACCCCTAATCTATATCACATGAACCAAAATCTCTCAGCTTCCAAATCTGGGCTCTTTAACCCAGGCCGGGTCCTTTAGGCCCAATTTCCATTAGTAGAGACAGAATAACAGGCCCAATGATCAAGATTTGCAAAATGCATGTAGGGTTTCATCAAGGGCCTTTCTGTCATAATCTCCTGTGAAAACACAGCTTCCTAATGGGCCTTTTAACAGGATGAGTCTTAGTAACCATCAGCCACCTTTTTATCAACCTGTTCCCAAAAAAAATCAGAAATAAAAAAAATTAAAACAAGAAGCTTTTGATATTTTAAGGTTTAAGATAACTTTGGATTAACTAACAGCCATGACAGATTTGAACATGTCTACAGTCATCATCTCAGGAGGAGTAGTTGGCAGCTTCGCTTGTTTTAAAATGCTGTTGACTCGTTCGACAAGCGATTCGTCAATCCAACCAAGGCGGTATGACATGTCAACCGCCGCATTACCTGAAATTCTCAAAAAAAACAGCCTCAAAAGAATATAGTTATACGTCGACAACATACTTTTTAAAGGCACACGACAAGAAACTAAAGGTGTTAACTTTAACTCATTAGTTATATAAAGGCCTATTTGGGTTTATGTTTAATCCTACACAGGTCAAACAGGAGAAAAAAAAAAGAACATTGTGACTTTAAAGTAAGAGTGTTCAAAAAGCTCGCGGCTCGCTCGAAGCTCGTTCAGAAAAAGCTCGATTGCAAACTAGCCGGCTCGGCTCAATTTGTAAACGAGCCGAGCTCTAGCTAAGCCTGACTCAGCTGGTGAGCTCGCGAGCCGGCTCGAATTATTATATTTTATATAGAGTAATTATAATTTTAAATGTATTAAAATAAAAAATATGTGGGAGGGGGTTGAAGTGTTAACATTTTAAGCATAATTAATCAAAAGCATATAAAAATATAGGAAAATAAACAAAACTTATACATATAATACTTTTAATATGTCTTTTGGTCTTTAAAATCACAGAAAAATAAAAATAATGCATATAGATATGTGTGAAATTTTTATTTTATTGTTGTTTTTTACATTATCATTGTTTGTGAAAAAAAGTTAAAAAATAAATTAAAAATTAACGAGCCGGCTCGAAAAAATTACGAGCCAAGCTCGAGCCCGACTTTTCAGCTTGAAAAATTAGCGAGCCGAGCCGAGCTGGCTCGTTTAAGTTCGAGCTCGAGCTCAACCCCTGGCTCGGCTCTACTCGGCTTGATTACAGGCCTACTTTTAAGTAGGCCAAAGCATAAATAGTAATTCGTACAGCCTCATAAATTGCTTTACAACTATTCTAATGATATAAACTTTCCAGTTGTATTTAACATACGATATACTTTTAGATAATTTATAACATGCACCACAAAAGTATCTGTGGGTCAGCCCGTTTCAACGCATACTAAATGGGTTACACCTTTCAACCCAAACACCCTGCCCGTTTTGCCACCTATACTAGCGGCAAAGAACAATACCGTGCCAGCTGCAACTGCTTCTCCATGAAGCCAATGGCCATAACCATAACTGGTTTCTATTGCCTGTAACCAAAATATACAATGAGAAAGATCAGCCTTGATAAAAAGGTAAAAAGATAAGTACTTGTGTAAAGATAACATATCAAAAAATGAAAAAACCAAAATCGCACATGACCAAATGTATGACCCAAGTTTAGTGTAGCCCTAAGTCCACTTTCTTTCTCATCTTGCGATACGACCTCAGCCTTGTTTTCACACGAACGCTTAATAGCATACGCAAAAGCATTAGGGTCCCTGAAAAGCAACATAACATAGAAAATATGAGTCAGTTACCAAAAGAAAATATGCAGAACTCACGGGTATTTGCATTTACAATGATTAAGATTGTTTATCGTCTTTACCTAGACATTAAAGCTTGCATGTTCTTTTCTTGCCACTCAAAAAACGGAGCATCTCTAATAAGCCCATACTTGATGACCTCAGCGAGCCCTGATGCTATTCTCTATCAGGTAATGTGTTTAATGTATCGGTATCTTGAACATTTTTAATGGGTCGAAAATATTGCCACCTCTATCGAATGTAAAAACGTAGAAGCGTCAAGATACCTACCATGTCCTTGTACTTCTCGCCATCAGGAAGAATCACGTTTTCAACTGTAACGTTAGGATTTCCGTCTGTCAAAGCACTTACAACTTTATCCAAGTACGATGGTGCCATTGTCGTGTTAGTGACAACAAGAACTCTTTTCCCATGAATATGTCTAGAGGATAGAAAAACACATGTCATGACTTAGGGCCGAACCGTGTGGAGTGTACACTGGTGGGAAAGATGATTTTATATTAAAAGCAATCCAAGATTTGTATGAAACTATAAATCAGAATAAGTGCAGCCTTATTTGCCACCATGGCAGCATAAATCATCGAAAGTTAATTATGAACCTAATATAACCAAACTTCACTGCATCAAAAGGTTAAAGAATACTGAAACTAGAAATGCTGCATGTTTTGACATCTTAATCACAAGTCAGGAATCAGAATGATAATCCCCACATGTTTCAATATCCTTATTCTGCTAAAAACTATAATCTCACTATACAACTTTCGTTTCACTTGAGAGATGAAATCAACTTAATATCTCATCATTTGATTTATCTAGTAACTTGTACGATGTACCTTTGCATAGTTGAGGTAATAACTAATAGTGAAATGTGTTATTTTCTTTCTCTGATATTTGCACCACTTGTCCTAAGTTTAAAACTTGAAATCATCATCATCATACTCAGTAAATCCCACCAGCAGCAACGCTAAGGTATGGTCTAAGGAGGGTAAAAGGTAGACAGCCTTACCGCTATCCCGTAGGAATAGAGAGGCTGGTTCCAGTGAGACCCAAGGCTCGATGGTAGTTTTGCATCAAGCCTTGGACATAAGACACATTACACTCAACAATCGGGACAAAGGCCAATTAGTGCATGTACCCCTTTGTCTTTCGGCTATCAACTCCACCACATGATGCATGATTAACCATCCACCACTTATTTTCACGAAATTAGTAAAATAACGTTAGCATTAGTGCAATTTCACTTCTCCCCCCCCCCCCCCAAGGGCCCACACATATATACATTATATGTGCACACCGCAAGCGGGGCGGTATGGCTCTATTCATAGATTTGTACAACTGTCAGAAACTTCATAAGTTGTAGCTATTAAAGATGTGAAATATCCTATGGCGTAAACGCATAAAAGGATATCCCTTAACAGAATCAACTACTAAAACCGCATGTGTTAGTCTATGTAGCATGATCATAGTTCTTCAAGCGCATACTACTACTTTAATTCTCTACTCATGGCAAATATAGAACAAATGTCTTTACATAGTTCATATGTGACAACCTGACAATCTAGCATTCCCGATGTATTCTTACCATCTAATTTAAACTATCTTATAACCAACATCACGCTAAATTCATCAACAAATATCTTGCATAATGCCTATATAGTACACACTACACAGTCACACCACAACTCCAATAACATAGATGCAATAATTAACACAATCATACCAAAACAACAGTTAGTTACAGTAACTGCTTGTTTTCAATCAACATGAACTTACGAACCGGTTTAATTCAAGAAGTTATAATTACACCTTTGTAGAAGATGTTGTTGATTAAGAAGACCAGATCCGATATAAATTGGATAGCTCCGATCACCTAAATCAACATCAACTACGATAGATCCGAAATAAAAAAGTAAACCACAGTTTCAGTACTTGAAATTTACACCTATTTTCGGTTTCAGTCCCTATTTTAAATACATCAACGCTCCAATCTCTGACGTATTCAATTGCTCACAATTAAACCCTCACACCAACTTCCGTCAGTTGACCGTTTGCTTATTTAACAGTGTGAAAGACAATATGTTCATTTCACCCAAAGTTGACCTCTTCACTCCTTTTTAAACCCCCCCCCCCCCCCCCCAATCTTCCTTTAGAAGCTACAATCCAGGTTCGATCATCACCAACATGCGCCAATACGCTATAATTTTGTTCACTTTCCATGTTGTTGGTATGGCATTATGTTAAATTTACTCCAAATCGTTAAATTTCATTTTGTGTGCATGGTATATATCTGAAATTTGGTATTCTTTCAGGGATTTATAGTTGGAATTAGGGTTCAGGTCACCCGACGCCTTGTCCGGATCCAATATCGGGTTGTGATGCGGACGGGGTGAGGGTTCAGGATTGAACTCCGTTTTAACCGTATAGCATGGGTGTACATAGGATGCCTAACTATTAGCTTACGTATAACAGTGTAAAAGGGTTTATTTTGACCACTGATCATTTTTTGGGTTTTTGATGTTGATGATCAAGATTACCCTTGTATTGTTATCTAATATCGGATATTAAACTGTTGTGTATGAATGGTGGTTTTAAAACTATGTTTTGGTTTAAAGTTATAAAACTAATTTTAGGATCAAATGTCTCTTCCTTTGACTATTACTACATTGTCTTAATTGTTGATATTTATGTGTTAAGGATCAATTGTAGCTTAGGATCAAATGACACATTAGGATCAAGTGAAGCTTAGGGTCACTAGGATCAACTAAAGCTTAGGGTCAAATGACAGCTGCACTGCTGCACATTAGGATCAATTCACAGCCGCACATTAAGGATCATTTCACAACTGCACTACTGCACATTAAGGATCATTCACTGATGCACATTAAGGATCAATTCACAGTTGCACTGCTGCACATTAAGGATCATTCACTGCTACACATTAAGGATCAATTCATAGTTGCACTGCTGCACATTAGGATCAACTGAAGCTTAGGGTCAAATGACATTGTGTTCACTTTTTAAGTTGATGGTATTGTTTGGTTGATGTGCTTATGATGTTTGTTGCACATAAGGCTTTGGCAGGTTTATAGGATAATTGATGGTATTGTTTGTTTGATAAAGGTGCATGGAGCATGTGACTAATGCATATTATGTTTTCAATGCACATAACCAGTTTTGTTGCGCACTAGTTGTTTTCTCATTGTATGCACAATTGAACTTGCTTATAAGTTGAACATGCATGATAGTGTAACATCCGTCGAAAAACGGGTTTCCAAAACCCGCTTCGTTTATTAATCAAATATCCAGTTATAATTTTTCGTTGCGTATTTATTGCTCAAATTAATTTTAAACGATACATAATTAATAAATATATTAGAATTTAAAAACCATAATTTATAAATAATATTAAATAGTGAGAAAAAAATAAATTGGAGACGTCGGGTTTCGAACCCGGGTCACCCACAAACTCAAACACACAACACACCGCTCCGCCACATACTGCTTTTGTGATAAACGCTAACCCGAATAACCTATATAATAAAACTGAAAAATCAAAACCGGACATCAGCGCGCCAGAACTCGCAATCACCGGAAAATCCGGCAATCCGCGATTTTGGCCAAATCCTTTTTGACTAAACCGCACAAATTGATGTCGACGTCGGTTATAACCGTTGTCGGCAGTCAATTTCCGACATAACCGACGGAAATTTCCAATCGCGAACTTTGACTCCGATTCAAACTCAATTCATCCAGTTCCTCCCTATAAATACCCACTCAATCTTCCGAAAATCCTTTCGCTCAGAACCGCACACTTGTTCGAAGTTGCAATTCTTCAAAAGCTCGTCGCCGGAGATTTCCAATTTCGCCGGAACTTCGCCGGAATCGATCGTCAGAAAACCGTATTCATTCCTCGACCGGTATATCTGTCTAAACTTCTCTGCTATCTCTTAATTCATACTTTAATTGTTCAAACCAAGGTTCTAAACTGTTAAACAATATACTCAGCCGAGAGTCACAAATCGGAGCCGACGAATTTTGCCGGAAAATCTGAAGAAGACACTCTGTGATTGGTACATCTTATTCCTTAATTCTTTTTTTTTTTACTTCAATTCAATCAAACATAAGCGTAGTTGGTCAATTAAACAAACAGTCGGTTCACTGTTCGGTAATTCGATAAGTGAAGAAGATGAACTTAAAACATGTGTATAAGTATAATTAAAAACGGATATTCGAACGGGTTAGACACACAGTCCAGCGGTGGACTGTGTGCACAAACAATGCACACGTCCCGGGTTCGAATCGCACACGTTACCGACTTTCAGAAATAAAACCAACATTTTAAAACTTAATCAGATTAGGTCACCGAATGTTAATAAGAGTAATAAAATCCCTAAGTTAAACAGATTAGACACACAGCCCAACTGGTTGGGCTGTGCGCACTCGAACCGAAGGACCCGAGTTCGACTCCGGGTCCCTGCAACCGGTTCGGCCATATAAATCGTTTTTAATAAAAAAACCAAATAAGTTAAAAATTAATTAGTATATAAATATAATTAAAACAGAGAATATTTCGGGTTAGACACATAGCTCAGTTGGTAGAGCTGCGTGCACGTATACGAGAGGTCCCGAGTTCGAACCTCACTCAGCGCATACAAACACACAGCCCGACCGGTCAACGGTCAACGGTCAACAGGGTCAAAAAGTCAATATTTTTATTTCTTTTTATTAATTTATTTAATCAGAAAATCATTTAAAAATACTTAAAAATAATATTTTTAAAGTTAGAAAATGTCATTAAACTCACAAAAACAAATCTAGAAATCCCATTAAGATTAAGAATTAAAAGTATTAAACTCAAATAAAATTCATTTGTTTACCGAATCATTTCGTTACTATCTTAGGTTAGTTTTTCCCTCGTCGATCAAATCCTAAAATTCGTGCGCATCCAACGTCATCAAAGAACGCACCCAATGTGAGTGAATCTCTATCAATTCCCCGTTTTAGTCATGTTTTGGGGTGTATCATGTGTCGTTTAATTCTTTATTATATTTAAACACTTGTGCATCCATCATATCCGTGATCAAATGTGTATCAAATATGTATCAATTGTTGTGTGGATTATATGTAGTTTGGATTTATCATTTTCAGTGCACGCATTTCATTAGGCCCATCAGTTCCCCGTGGGAGACGGGTGGAGCATCAGGTGCCTCATAAGATAGGCTCCGTTTGATTGAGCCTTGATCTCACATTCATCATCATTCATATCATATACTCATTCAAGTGGTTTGTGTTTGTTTATTTATATGTGTTTGCTCACATGTGATTATTGCACAAATTTTCAATATTAAATAAAACAAGAGATTAATAACAATGTTTTATTCAAGGTTCACTCGCCAACTTTTGTTGACCCAAAATATCCCCGTTTTACACATGATACAGGTGATCCAGTTGAGGCAAGAAACACATAGGAAGGCCTAGAAGAATAAATCAGTTTAAGCTTTGGATTATTTACATAGTTTCATTTCCTTGTAATTGTATGGATTTTGATTTGGATATTTAAGTTGTAATTTGAATTTAATAAATATGAAACATTTTAGTAAACATCATGAGCTTTGGTGATAACCCAATTATGCCCCGACTCTTATTCCGCTGCGGGTCGGGGTGTGACAGATTGGTATCAGAGCCATGACTATAGGGATATAGGATAGGTTATTAGACCCTTAGAGCCTATACTATAGTTGATTAAAATTTTAAATTGTTTATGCGTTACATACAAAATTCATGATGTTTATATGCTTTATGTTTATTGTCACACTCAATGTTATGCAAGCATGTTCACAAATACATACTATTATACAATGCTCATCATGAATCATATCCTCATAATATATCATATCCATGAGAGCACACACCTCACGATTACCATGATTTTTGCAATGATTTTTGTATTTTCAAATCACATCAAAGTGAGTTCTCATGACGGGCATGTAGTAACTGGAAGGGTACGAGTACCGGTAGTCTGAACGTCCTGTCTAGGCATGGCATTCGTATAAATCCAAAATAAAGGACCAGTTTGCCTACCTGGGGACTAACGATGAGAGTACGAAGGACCTATTAGGCCAAAGCATGCTATACCAAACGTCGTGTGAGCTAATCCCACTTTGAGTTGTCATTGTGTCCACACCTGGACACCCTCCTACCATACATCTCGCGATCATATTTCACGGTTTTCATTCGGGTGATGCGAGTGTTAATCCGCCAACACCAATGTGAATCCTACTAAGCCCAATAGTCATGGGGGCCCACATGACTATACAGGCGATGGTATGGGGGACATTGGAGGCCCAAACATGAGCAAACCCAAGACATCCTATGGATGTAGTTGCATTATTGTTAGTTATGTTATTTTTATTCTTTTAACGACACATGACACCTAGAAACTTCTTAAACTTACAATCTTCCTATGTATGTTCCTGTAGATGTCGGCTAGGCAACTACGTGGAGGTAGAAAGTCAGGAAGATCCAATGAACGCTTGGCCACTCAAATTGCTAAACAAATGGCCGCGGTACTTCCTGACATCGTGATCCAAGTTCAACAAGCTCTCACCGCAAATCCCATCAACCCTCCCAATCAAGAAGACCAGAGCATCGCCAAGCCTCCCTCCAAAAAGTGCTCCTACAAACACTTCAAATCTTGCGATCCCCAAAGTATGAAGGGACCGAAGGTGTTACTGCCCTCCTTCACTGGTTTGAAGAAATGGAGAACACCTTCCTCAATTGCGATTGTCCCGAGGATCGCAAGGTACGTTATGCAACAGGGAGACTGTTTGGGGTAGCCCTTACCTGGTGGAACACAGAAAAGGGTAAGCGAGGAGTCAAAGATGCCATGGCCTTAACATGGGAAGAGTTAAGGGAACTCATGACAAGGCGCTTCTGTCCAAGAAGCGAAATCAAAAAGTTGGAAGATGAATTCCACTCGTTGAAACAAAAGGAAGGAGATCACACTTCCTACAACAAGAGATTTCTCAAACTGAACCAAATGATCCCTAATCTGTTCACCCCCCGTGTATCGCTTGGTTGAACACTACATTCGAGGTCTTCCCTCGAAAATTCAAGACTCGGTTCTAAGCACTTCGCCTGCAACACTTGAAGCCGCAATGGAACTAGCTACCGAACTTACTGAGAATCGCATCCGAAACGGCAAATTCAAGGATGAGAAAAAGAAAGCCCCCATTGAGGCCCAAACTCCAAACCATTCCGTCTCCTCTTTGAAGTTTGCTGGTAAGAGGAAACGAAACAGCAGAAATTTTGCCGTCACACAAACAAACCCTCCTATCACTGCCGCACCAATTACCCAAATTGCTCCCTCAGCTGCACCATTTAAAAAGCCATACACCGGCTCATACCCAAAATGCAACCGTTGTCAACACCATCACCTTCCCGAAAATCCCTGCCAACATTGCACAAGCTGTGGCCGTGCAGGTCACACCATCCAAACCTGCCGTATAATCCGTACCTCAACGAATGAATCGCAGTCAACCACAAACCCAAACTCAAAATCAGACATCAACCAACAACCTTACCCTACTCCCACAAACAGCCCAATCACTACCCAACCCAACTACCTATGATGCAACCCATGCATCTTGTTACAACTCTGGAGACCCAAACCACTTCAGGAACACTTATCCACGCTTGGTGAACATCATCCATGCCCAAGCTCAAGCAAATCCGGTAAACCAAGCTAACCAAGCTCCTCCACCTGCTAGAGGAAGAGCTTTCAACATCAATGCCAACCAAGCTAGGACTGACAACAACGTGGTTAACGGTACGTTTCTCATCAATGGTAGTTATGCATCCATGTTATTCGTACTGGCGCGGATAAGAGTTTTGTGTCCTTGGAATTCGAACCTATCCTCAACCAAACTCGTCATAATCTCATGGAATCTTTAACGGTGGAAGTTGCTGACGGAAAGCCCATTTCATTAAATTCTATTATACGAAATTGTACCCTCACTCTAAACGATCACGATTTTCCAGTTGACCTCATTCCTATGAAGTTGGGAAGTTTTGATATTATAATCGATATGGACTGGCTCAGCCAGCATCACGCTGAAGTAGTATGCCGCGAAAAGTTCATTCGCATTCCTCTTGCAGACGGTCAGACCCTACGTATTTTTGGGGAAACCCCTTCGAAAGGACTCAAATTAATGTTCTGCCTTCAAACCTGAAGATATCTCCGCAAGAACTATGTCGCATTCCTAACTCACGTCGTCAAAAAGGGAAACAAGGAGAGGAAACTCGAAGATATCCCAGTTGTGAAAGAATTCCCACAAGTCTTTCCCGATGACATTTCAGGACTTCCTCCTGTGAGAGAAGTCGAATTTCGCATCGATCTTGTAACTGGCGCTACACCAGTCGCAAAATCTCCTTATAGGCTAGCCCCATCCGAAATGCAAGAGCTGGCCAGTCAACTGCAAGAACTGACTGACAAAGGATTCATACGTCCTAGCTCCTCGCCTTGGGGTGCACCTATTCTTTTTGTGAAGAAGAAAGATGGAACGTTTCGCATGTGTATCGACTACAGAGAACTCAACAAGTTAACGGTTAAAAATCACTATCCACTACCTCGCATCGATGACCTCCTAAACCAACTTCAATGCGCCACCTGCTTTTCAAAAATCGACCTTCGTTCTGGTTATCATCAGCTCAGAGTACATGAAGAAGACGTCCCAAAGACCGCCTTCCGGACTCGTTATGGTCATTACGAATTCATGGTCATGCCATTTGGTTTAACCAACGCCCCCGCTGTCTTCATGGATCTAATGAATAGGGTATGCAAACCCTACCTCGACCGTTTTGTCATAGTCTTCATCGACGACATCCTTATCTACTCCAAGTCTAAATCAGATCATGAACGACACCTTCGACTCATCCTTACACTCTTAAGGACTGAAAAGCTCTACGCTAAGTTCTCAAAATGCGAATTTTGGTTAAGAGAAGTACAATTCCTTGGACATGTTGTCAATGACAAGGGAATTCATGTTGATCCTTCAAAAATCAAGGCAGTACAGGAATGGCAAGCGCCACGTACCCCTACCGAAGTTAGGTCATTTCTTGGTTTGGCTGGTTACTATCGCCGCTTCATTGCCAACTTTTCCCGTATTGCTGTACCACTCACGGATTTGACTCATAAAGGAAAACCCTTCATATGGGGACCCAAACAAGAAGAAGCCTTCCAAACTCTAAAGCAAAAACTTTGTGACGCACCTATCCTCACACTCCCTGAAGGTTGCAATGACTTTGTAGTATATTGCAACGCATCAGGGCAAGGGCTAGGCTGTGTATTAATGCAAAGAGGAAAAGTGATAGCCTATGCTTCTAGGCAACTCAAGGTTCATGAGAAGAACTACACCACCCACGACCTGGAACTTGGAGCCGTTGTGTTCGCTCTCAAGATATGGAGACATTACCTTTATGGTACCAAGTGTGAAATATACACTGACCACAAAAGTCTCCAACATATCTTCAACCAAAAGGAGTTGAATATGAGGCAACGAAGATGGGTCGAACTCCTCAATGACTACGACTGTGAAATTCGGTATCATCCTGGCAAGGCAAACGTGGTGGCTGATGCGCTCAGTCGAAAAGGTTATGCGAACTCCATTCGTCTTCTATGTTCGCAAATAATAACCGACATCAAAGATCGAATCCGAGCAGCTCAACATGTTTCTGTAACAGAAAACGACGTACGCGATGAGCTGTCATGTGGAGCGGAACTCAAAATCGAAACCAAATCCGACGGTATTCTATACTATTTAAATCGCATATGGATTCCCGATCGCGATAACCTACGTGATTTCCTTATGAATGAGGCGCACAAAACACGGTACTCTGTACACCCAGGAGCCGACAAGATGTATCAAGACCTACGGTACACCTACTGGTGGCCTGGCATGAAAAAGGATATCGCTGTTTTTGTTTCCAAGTGCCTTACCTGTTCCAAAGTAAAAGCTGAACATCAAAGACCCTCAGGACTTCTAGTCCAACCTGAAATACCACTATGGAAGTGGGAAAACATAACCATGGACTTCATTACCGGGTTACCTCGCACCTCCAGTGGGTATGACACCATATGGGTAATCATAGATCGTCTTACAAAGTTAGCTCACTTCCTACCGATTCGCGAGGACTTCAAGAACGAGAAGTTAGCTCGTATTTACATCAGCGAGATCGTAAGCCGTCATGGTGTACCTTTAAGCATCATTTCAGACCGTGATGGTCGTTTCACTTCACGAACATGGCGAGCCGTACAAACCGCCTTGGGTACACGATTAGACCTCAGTATCGCTTTTCCTCCTCAAACTGATGGACAATCTGAACGCACCATCCAAACTCTTGAAGACATGCTTTGAGCATGTGTCATAGACTTCAAAGGGAATTGGGACGCTCATCTACCATTAGTTGAATTTTCGTACAACAATAGCTATCATTCAAGTATCGGCATGGCTCCTTTCGAAGCTTTATATGGTCGTAAGTGCCGATCTCCGGTATGTTGGCACGAAATTTGGGAATCACAAATCACCGGTCCAGAGTTAATTCAAGAAACAACCGACAAGGTCATTCAAATTCGAAACAATCTTCTAGCGACTCAAAGTCGTCAAAAGAGTTACGTAGACAAACGACGAAAGCCCTTGGAATTTGACATCGGTGATCAAGTACTTTTAAAAGTATCAACGTGGACGGGAGTGGTTCGTTTTGGCCAGAAGGGCAAGCTAGCACCACGCTACGTAGGACCTTTCAAGATACTCGAAAGAGTAGGTCCTGTAGCATACAAACTTGACCTACCAGAAGAGCTCAACAGAATTCATCCCACATTCCACGTATCAAAGTTGAAGAAGTGCCTCGCCGATAAAAACCTCCATATTCCGCTAGAAGACATTCAGATCGATGAATCTATGCACTTCATTGAAAGACCAATAGAAATCATGGACTTCGGAGAGAAGCGTTTAAGACGAAGTCGTATTCCAATTGTCAGGGTACGTTGGGAGTCGAAACGAGGACCTAAGTTTACTTGGGAACGTGAAGACTCAATGCGCGAGAAATACCCGCATCTTTTTCCTGTTACCACTACTACTTAAATTTCGGGACGAAATTTCTAAAAGTAGGGGATACTGTAACATCCGTCGAAAAACGGGTTTCCAAAACCCGCTTCGTTTATTAATCAAATATCCAGTTATAATTTTTCGTTGCGTATTTATTGCTCAAATTAATTTTAAACGATACATAATTAATAAATATATTAGAATTTAAAAACCATAATTTATAAATAATATTAAATAGTGAGAAAAAAATAAATTGGAGACGCCGGGTTTCGAACCCGGGTCACCCACAAACTCAAACACACAACACACCGCTCCGCCACATACTGCTTTTGTGATAAACGCTAACCCGAATAACCTATATAATAAACTAAAAAATCAAAACCGGACATCAGCGCGCCAGAACTCGCAATCACCGGAAAATCCGGCAATCCGCGATTTTGGCCAAATCCTTTTTGACTAAACCGCAAAAAATTGATGTCGACGTCGGTTATAACCGTTGCTGGCAGTCAATTTCCGACATAACCGACGGAAATTTCCAATCGCGAACTTTGACTCCGATTCAAACTCAATTCATTCCAGTTCCTCCCTAAAAATTAATTAGTATATAAATATAATTAAAACAGAGAATATTTCGGGTTAGACACATAGCTCAGTTGGTAGAGCTGCGTGCACGTATACGAGAGGTCCCGAGTTCGAACCTCACTCAGCGCATACAAACACACAGCCCGACCGGTCAACGGTCAACGGTCAACAGGGTCAAAAAGTCAATATTTTTATTTCTTTTTATTAATTTATTTAATCAGAAAATCATTTAAAAATACTTAAAAATAATATTTTTAAAGTTAGAAAATGTCATTAAACTCACAAAAACAAATCTAGAAATCCCATTAAGATTAAGAATTAAAAGTATTAAACTCAAATAAAATTCATTTGTTTACCGAATCATTTCGTTACTATCTTAGGTTAGTTTTTCCCTCGTCGATCAAATCCTAAAATTCGTGCGCATCCAACGTCATCAAAGAACGCACCCAATGTGAGTGAATCTCTATCAATTCCCCGTTTTAGTCATGTTTTGGGGTGTATCATGTGTCGTTTAATTCTTTATTATATTTAAACACTTGTGCATCCATCATATCCGTGATCAAATGTGTATCAAATATGTATCAATTGTTGTGTGGATTATATGTAGTTTGGATTTATCATTTTCAGTGCACGCATTTCATTAGGCCCATCAGTTCCCCGTGGGAGACGGGTTGAGCATCAGGTGCCTCATAAGATAGGCTCCGTTTGATTGAGCCTTGATCTCACATTCATCATCATTCATATCATATACTCATTCAAGTGGTTTGTGTTTGTTTATTTATATATGTTTGCTCACATGTGATTATTGCACAAATTTTCAATATTAAATAAAACAAGAGATTAATAACAATGTTTTATTCAAGGTCCACTCGCCAACTTTTGTTGACCCAAAATATCCCCCGTTTTACACATGATACAGGTGATCCAGTTGAGGCAAGAAACACATAGGAAGGCCTAGAAGAATAAATCAGTTTAAGCTTTGGATTATTTACAAAGTTTCATTTCCTTGTAATTGTATGGATTTTGATTTGGATATTTAAGTTGTAATTTGAATTTAATAAATATGAAACATTTTAGTAAACATCATGAGCTTTGGTGATAACCCAATTATGCCCCGACTCTTATTCCGTTGCGGGTCGGGGTGTGACAGATAGACTATGTTTTGCACAACTGGATTTACCAAACTCTAGAACAGGGCTGATAGACTATTTTATGCATAATAGGATTTGTCATTCACTTAAACAGGGAGCATACATCTTGTAGGGATAACATGAACTGTTTGACTAAAGGTCAAAGTGAAAGTCAAACCTAACCCAACTCCAAAAGTCAAACCCATTTCAACTTATAAACTGCATTCAAGTTCTAGTTACATGTGTTGATCTCTTGTTGTTGTTGTGTTGTTAGTACCTTGTTATTGTTGTTTAGCTTTCTTGTTACATGTAGTTTGTTACTAGATTAGGAAAAACATTTGAAAATAGAAGGAAATTAAAAAATCAACCTGTAGGGACTGAAATTGTAAGTAAAGTTTTGGGGTATTTTAGTCTTTTCACAGAATTACTAACGATCTGTTAGTGCCAAGATTTTATTTCTGAGCAATTGAATACGTTAGAAACTAGATGGTTGATTTTTTAAAATAGGGACTGAACCTAAGAGCGGGTATAAACCTCAGGGGCTGAAACTGTACCTTACTCAAAATAAAAATAGAAAAATAGCTTAAGGGTTAGAGTCGATAAAAGAATTGTCTAATAAACTATAAAAGTTATCAATAAAAGAATTAAATTATTAAAAAAACTAGTTAAAGATTAATTTTAACGTTTTAACGTGAGAAGCGAAGGAACGTATATAGTTTTTTTGTGCAATATGATATGTAGTCTTACATCATTATAAATTTCATATACATCCTTACAAAATAATTGAAATATCATCTATACTCATTTCATTAAAAACAATTTAATAAATTACAATTCTACCTTTTTTTATTAATAAAACTTTGAAATTTCATATATATATATATACACACTCATTTATAGATTAATTTATTGAACTTAAATATTATATATATAAAGAATACTATTGTTTACGAAAAAATTAGGTAAAATAAATTTAAACTTAAAATGTGTTATACAAAAATATGAAGTTAAAAGATGAACATATATGAAAACTTGAAGTTAGAAAAATAAAAGTAAAATGATTATTTATTAGATTGTTACTAATAAATTGAGCACATTTGCTATTTTAATCATTTTGTCAGGGCATATATGATCGTTTTGGTTAGGTATATATATAAAGTTTTTCAAGTTTGTAATGATATATGAAATTAATTCTTTTTTAATATTTTTTTAATCTACTTAGGCATGTTTTTTGGTTGAAAAATAAAAAAATAAAATGTTTGTATATTTACTCTAATAGAGTAGTGATATAATTTTTTTGTCTTTTTTAGGCTTTAGGACTAAAATACATGATTGATTAAATGAGAAAAAGAAATTTAAAAAAATTACTTCGCTTCTTAGTTTAGCACGTTAAAACTCATTTGTACAATAACCTTTTACCCTGAAAAAACTAACTACTTAAGTAATATAAGACTTTAGAAACAAACTCATTTATACAATAACCTTACCCTAAAAAAACTAACTACTTAGATAATATTAGACTTTAGAAACAAAAGTAAATACAGTAATAATAATCTCAATATAATTAATTATCCAATGAACTAAAAACGTAAAATTACCACTTGTGGGCCCTAAGACAAGTTGTCATGCGCTGAAGAAAATAAAATATTGTATTTGACAAATATGAAGATGGTATGAAATTTAGGTGTTGATAAGTGTCATAAATTAAATAAAAACAAGATAAGTGTTTTGTCAAGAGAGATGAAATTTTTAAGGATCGAGAGACTTATAGATTGGCATCACATCTTTGTAAACAGGGAGATAAAAGAGATAGGGTGGGAATAAAAGGACATGACTAATAGTGGTGGATCTAGAAAATTTTCGTACGGGTAACGTTTTATTAAAAAGGGGTTACGAAATCGAAAAAAACGTCAAAAATAGGTGATCGTATGGTTCTGATTGCGTTAAGTGTGATTACAATTGTTTCAGTTGCTGTTGCTGTGTGTGGTGGAACCTGTTTGTTTCGATCTTGATCTCGGTTCTGGTGATAAGTTTACATGCGATATTGATGACTCCTGATGATTCCGCCGTATGGAGCTTTGCTTAATGTTGTTGATGAAGATGGACCTTCAGGTGGAGCTTACATGCAGGTTTGAGGTTTGGTTGACTTGTTGAAGAAGAAGAAGAAGAAGAAGAAGAAGAAGATTGGGTTTGATTTACAGTTTTAGAACAGTTTAAGTGTTTAATGATTATTGCTAAATAGTGTTAATGTGTAAATCAAGATTGATTTATGAAGTATAATCATATTTTCTTTGGGAAATTACTTGATGTTGCTCTAATACTCTTGATTTGGTTTTATCTTTGTTTGATTGTGTTCTAGTTTTGATTGAATGTTATTCATAACATGAATAGCGATACGGTACATGTATGCTATATAGCGAATAGCGATAAATAGCGGGTGTGTTGTTTTATAAATAGCGATACACTAGAAAAGAAAATTAAAAATTCTATATGTATACCGTATATTATATCAAAATATCCCTGGTATATACGTTTTTACATGTATATTTAATAAAAAAAACCTAAAATCCAGTTGTTATATAACTATATTTAATTGCTATTTATATTAAAGAAAAACAAAAAGGGAGAAATTAAAGGCTGCCACCATCGCTATCTATTGCTACAGAGGCTATAGCGAAACTACACATATACGATACGGTATTCGCTATGGCGAGCGTAGTAGCGATGACTATTGATAGCTACGATGTGTAGTGGTAAAATAACAATGTGGGATTGAGAATTTATATTGTTTTGTTTTAGTTTCTAAATTATAAGATTATTTGTAGTGGAATAACTAAAAATGCAAAAGTTACGGGTACGTCACGTCATTGTCACGTTGTATGTGAAGCTTTAACTAAATTACACATTCACGTTGTATGTGAAGCTTTAACTAAATTACACATTCACAGGGTGGTGGAATAACAATTTTTTCAATCGTTGGCGGCCCATTATGTTATCAATCAACACTGTTGCCAATGACTAGAAAGGGATTAACGTCCGTTAATGACCAGGGGGGCCTAATGGCGGACTGGGCGGTGTTTAGCGCCCTCTTTGCTGGTTTGGCATGGCGCGTGAATCCAACATTGTAGTGTATGTCAAGCTTATGTTCGGTCCCAACCTGATACACCCTTGTGAGCAAATAATATAAAGTGGGAAATGAACAAAATGATAAAAAAGACAGTATTTTTTGTTGTGTTGCATGCATGTTCTACACTTCTACTAGATACAAATGCCAACTTGATAGAAAATATTCCCTAAAAGATTTCAAACAATCAAGAGTAGAAATATGCCAAACAGATTTCGAGTTCTACCATCATGAGCTAAGCTCTCACAACCTAAAGTTTAGGTTGAGCATGAATCTACTAGTTGTAGACAAAAGAAACTCGGAACTGCCGAAAATAACAATGAAACGAAAGACGACAAACCCTACCAGAATTACCACATCACAATGTCCTTTTTACAACAGAACATCAAACTTTGCAGAATTACTAGTCATGAGAAGTCAAACATTAGAATCACGCGGAAATAGAGATGGGCATAATCGGGTTTTATTATTACCCGAAACCGGTTCTGCTCGGATGTCATTGGAACCGGGTATGGTGTGGAACCGGGTCCAGTTCCTACCCGGGTTCACACCCAAGAATATGGAACCGTGTAGAACCGGGTACGGGTATTATGGAACCGGGTATGGTGTGGAACCGGTTCCTGTGTGGAACCGGTTCCTGACAGTCGAAAATCTGATTTTAACTGTTTAGAACCGGTTCCTGACAGTCGAAAATCTGACTTTTACTGTTTAGAACCGGTTACTAACAGTAAATCCTGACTTTTACTGTTCAGAACCGGTTCCTGACAGTTGAAAAATCTGACTTTTACTGTTCAGAACCGGTTCCTGATAAAAAAGTTACCGTTATAACCGGTTCCTGATAAAAAATGTTACCGTAGAACCGGTTCCTGATAAAAAAATGTTACCGTTGGGAACCGGTTCCTGTTCGTCAAAATCGGTTTTTTTATATAAACCCCTCCCTACTTACCATTTCAACTTACAAACTCACCATCAACTTACAAACTCAATCATCTTCTCAAAAATCTTGCAAAATACCTATGGCAAGCAACGAACAAGTTGTTACTGTCTTAGAGACGAAAAGAAACACAGCTATATGGAAGAATTTTGATCTCTGTTTAATGTCCGACAGCCACGAGATGGCTAGATGCAAAGCTTGCGGAAAATTTATGAAGGCCGCAGCCAACTCAACCCTTAAGAAACACACTGAGCGGCATTGCCCAGTGACGAAGGCAAAGAAAAATGAGACGGGAGAAGGTTCCGGCACCGGTTCTTCCAATGTTTGATGTAACCCGTTTGGTTTGGTGTTTTAATAAAGTTTGTGTAATGTTTCTTTCTACTGTGTTTGTTATTTTTGTGTTTCTTTCTATCGTTAGTCTCCACTTTTTCGGCTATAACCGGTTCCAAAGGTAACATTTTAACGGTATAACCGGTTCCTTCTTGAACTTCATTTCCGGGTACTGATGGAACCGGGTACAAGTGAAACCGGGTACGGGTAGGAACCGGGTATGGGTAGGAACCGGTTACTACCCGAGTCAAATGGTAAAATTGTGGAACCGGGTTGGAACCATCGGGTATTTTGAACCCGGAACCGGTTCTACTTAATGTCGGGTAGGAACTGGAACCGGTTCCAGTTCGGTTCTACCGGTTCGGGTTCGGAACCGGTTTTTATGCCATCTCTACGCGGAAACAATACTAAACCGGGCCCAAGTAATGTCCCTCCAAGCCCACGACAGCCTGGAACTCCTTCTGGGCCTCCATGTACTTGACCCCGATCACAACGCACCTCAGAGTCACATCCTTCTCAATTCTGGACCCCGTTTTCACATTCAGAAAACACGGGTTTTCCGCAATCTGACATTGGTAATCAGTCATTTTCTGATTAGATAGATAAAGATTCTCAATCGGTCCACACCTTAGGAAAACTCCGTGTTTGAGAATCTTGTGAACCACTCCTTCTATGACTTCGCCTCTGAATACCTTGAAGCTCAAGCAAGTGAAGTTGACCGGAATAAAACATCACCGGTGTGTTCTCTTACCTTCCCTTCTCCAATTTTGTCGAGAGTGGTCACTGCTAAAAGGTATCCGAGATCTTTGGTTGCTTTCTTGGCAGAGAAGTCATCCAACACACGAACCAGAATCGCCTTTTGCAACATCAATCCTTTGATGTCGAGATTTTCAGCTGGTATGACCACATTCCAGTTCAAAGGTACCTTGAGAAACATTTTTCAGTCTTACCCCACCTGTTATAATGAAGACAAGAAACCGGCATTAAAACTTAGTGATACCATATATAAGAAGGGGGCCTCAAGTCTCTTTTAATGTGATTCAGAGATATAATAAAGAGCATTAACAATCAACAGCAAAGCAGAACAAAGAAGAGAGATCTTTTGTCCTTACTTTGACTGAGGTTTTTCTTCAATTATGGCAGCGTGTGTTGCTGTATGTTGGTGCGTGTCTGTGTGTCTGGGTGGGGGCTGTTTCTATAATTGAAATGAAAGCTGAGAGTAAATAATGAAGCCCTGATCTAAGCAAGGATAGGGGGGACTGCCGAATGACATGTATGGCAACAAAGGGGGGCCGGTTGATCAACACTAAATGAAAATAATAAAAGACACAAGGGACATAAAGAACATGGACTGGAAAATAGGTATGGTTAAATCAACATCATTGCAACTAGGGGTGCAAACGAGCCGAGCGGCTCGCGAGCTACTTGAGATTGGCTCGATGAAAAGCTCAAAACGAGCCTAGCCTTATCGACCCCGAGCCGAGCTTGAGCCTA
Organism: Scalesia atractyloides; assembly: GCA_947069175.1. Lineage (NCBI taxonomy): Eukaryota > Viridiplantae > Streptophyta > Magnoliopsida > Asterales > Asteraceae > Scalesia > Scalesia atractyloides. The sequence goes on from CAMTDV010001632.1 coordinate 1,359,113, forward strand.
AAATAAAGCTTGTTTGTAGGCTCGTAGAGCCTTAGTGTAATATTACCTTTTATTAACATTTACCCCTTATTTAAAGTTTTCTAGTAAACGAGCCGAGCTGAGCTTATTTGAACTTGTTTACGAGCCGAGCCCGAACCTAAAGATAAGCTTGTCTAGTAAACGAGTCCAAGCTTCACTTATCGACCTCGCGAGCCTAAACGAGGTCTATTATTTGTATTATTTTTATTTAATATATTACTTAATAATTAGTAAAACGAGCTGAGCTACAGCTCGAGACGCTCAGCTCGAGAAACTACCAACGAGCCGAGCTCGAGCTCTCATAAGTTAAACGAGCTCAAGCTCAAGCCTGGTCAAGCTCGGGCTCGGCTCGGCTCGTTTGCACCTCTATTTCTTTATAAACTGTTCTTTTTAAATGTGATTAGTTTGAACCTATAAGAGAGTTATTAAAGCTGTAACAAAGCCATTAGCAAGTTGTTCAAACCTACTATCTTGTAAAACCAGCAACATACTAGACTGCATGATGGGTATGGCCTGAACGCTAAGCTAGAACGAGTCGTTTTAAGCATAGAACGAAACAAATCAGGATAGCTGGGTTGACTGAAGACATCTTTTTGCCATTTTTGAAACAAAATAAAAACATAAACGATTACAGCATTATTATGATTTTAAAATATATTATTAAATTAGTTATACACAAAACTATTTAGAAGGTTGTATGCATTGAAAATAAACTTAGGACAACTCTGAATGTGTTTGACCCATTTGACCCGTCCCTTTTAGCTATTTTTTTTTCTATTCGCCCCATTTGAGATAAAACACAACCCAATATCATAAAAAATATCATATAGTGTGGCTAAGTAAAAGTACGCAAAAAATTACTAATAAACTACTGATAACAAAAGGTAGTTATACCACTACTGATACTAGTAATAGTAAGTAACATAGAAAAAAGAAAAGAGAGGCTGCTAGCTCATTACATACATAAATATTATAGCATACATGATATAACAAGCCTGCATAAAACAAAAATTGTTTTATAACACATCAGAGATTCCGTTTTGATAGCATTATACATGCGTGACGATGAAGTAACTAATGCACAACATCAATTTATAACATCTATACACATCAATGATCAAACTATTTGAAGTCAGGTAGAGAAAGAGAACCATAACAAAGACATGAACAATGGATGCTGATATTAAATGCTCAAGTTTCTTTTCATGTGATTTCATTCCTAATATCATCTCAAAGTTGCCGTGTGTTTTTACACACATAATGACAAACAAAAACCTTATTTAGCATCCCTTGACTTTTAGAATTTTCATTACTTCAACGAGCGGCTGGCGCGTTTCATTACGCTTCCAATATTTCAACAGAACATAAAGAGTAGTACACGGATGGTCCCTGTGGTTTACGAAAATTTTGGATTTGTTCCCTAGCCTTCAAAAAAGTACATGGATGGTACCTGTGATTTGCACTTTGTAATGCATTTAGTCCCTAACTTGGACCTGCTTAAACCTTTAGATTTATTGACTAGGGACTAAATGTGTTACAAAGTGCAAACCACAGGGACCATCCATGTATTTTTGAAAAGTTAGGGCTAAATCGAAAATTTTGGTAAAACACATGACCTTCCATGTACTTTTACTCGAACAGAAATGAAAATTTCCATTTAGAATCTATTTCAATATGGGTGATTCTATTTACACCAAACTTTTCGCTATTTACACCAAGTGATGTGACATTAACAAATTCAAATTTGTGTTTTTCTTTTATAACTTCTGATATATAATGTTTTATTAAAAAACGGTTATGGTTTTGCGATGTTTTTATTTTTATCTACGTTTTGATATTAATTTAAGAAAAACGGAGTCATATCAAATATAACGTTTTTATAAGACGTTATAAAATTTTCTATTCCGTTTGTATAAAATTTGTATCAAAAGCTAGATAAAATAAGCTCATCACAAAACCATATTCGTTTTTTAATAAAACGTTATATATCGAACGTCGTAAAAGAAAAACACAAATTTAAATTTGTTAATGTTACATCACTTGGTGTAAATAGAATCACCCGAACAGAAATGAAATTTTCCATTTAGAATCTTAATTTCAAAACATGACAGTATAATAAACCCTAAGTCCTAGATCAAATGATTATGAACTGAACAAGGTTATAAAAAATGACCGGTACTTATAAATCTACTCTAAATACTCACTCAACCACATTACCCTATCAATCTGTTGAACAAAAGTTCTCCTCAAACCTAATAAATTCAAAAGGAAAACAAACTACCATCTCAATGATCACATAAACAGAACACGCATGCAGATCTTCTACATATAACAGAATAACTACTTGAATTCATTACATCACGAATATATGAGCGATTACATCTATTTTTGCCCTAATTTGACAAGTAGAGTAGCCAAAAATAAAAAATCAAGCAATCGAACTGACAAAATGATGCTTACAGTTGCGTCGGCTGTACGGGCTCCTCCGGTGTTGACGGTGTCAGGTGTGGAAGTGGTTGCGTGTGGCCGTTTCGGTGGGGTTTATCGACGAGTCACGGGGATAAGTCTGTTTTGATTATTTATCAGTTAAATCAGCAGTGGATTTTCTTCGTTTAACAAAGTAAAATTTTTAAAATATGTACGCAACTTGACCCTTAACTCTTATTTCGGTGATGAAAATTACAGTTTACTCTTTGTTTAATTTTAGTAGCACTTGAAATAAAAATGTTTGGGATATAAATGTTTTTGATATCGTTATCAATTAGTGTTCTCTGTTTTATTTATCGAAAGTTTATATTTTAAAATTTTTATATTTACTGATTTGAATTGATTTCTCGCTTTCCAGATTTCTCAGATGTTTTATAGGTGTCCTTAACAGTGTATTCTTATATGTTTTCCACAAATTATCAATTGTGTAAGTTTGGTTGTCTCCGGATGTTAATATTTGAGAGCTCGATTTGCCAACCATTGTTTACGTCGATTAAATTATTGTTGACGATTATTTATTCATCGTTAACTTTTAAAAAGGTAGAAAAAGAAATAAAAGGTGATTCGCAATTGCATACTATAAGAACACCCATGCCAAAACAAATATAAGAGTTTGTCAACGCTTTGAGGTATGACTTAATTTAGTCATGATGACACTATGGTGAAGGTAGAAAAGGAATGACTCGGCAACTCTAAGAAATTACCTATATTAATAGTTAGGATTAAGTTCAGGGGTAGTTTGGTACATCGCCACTATCATTTGGGTCGCCATCATGTCGGCAATATACAATCACATTCTTGTGATGAATACACCAAGACTTGATTTTTCTAGACACATATTATATACTTTGTGATCAAGCCTACGCCGGTAAGCCACCACCTCTTAGGGGAAATCGTATTCAAGGCTCAACAATTAAGCACCTATCTTCGAACATGTGTTATAGTTGCAAGTCTCGCTGTCATGTCCTGACCCGCAGCGGAATAGGTGATTGGGGCATGATTGGGTTAACTCGAGAGCTTATAACTTGCTATTACTTGTTTTAAATATTCATTAATTCATATCAAGTGTCTCACAATACAAATAATTCACATAAACAATTACAAACACAAGACGATGTTTATAACAAGTATATTGCACTAATTCGTTTCTTGTTAACTAAGGCCCATCCTATGTCCAATCTTCTCTTCGTACATGTTTACATGTATCATGTGTAAAAATGGTTTTTGAGTCAACAAAGGTTGGCGAGTGAATCTAACTTAAACATTTAAACAGTTTGTTAAATTGGTTATTTCAATAAAAATGTGCATGGACCATATATGAGCATATGTATATATAATTAAATCACAAACCACATAATATCAACAATGAACATATGAACATGATGAATGATGAACTTGAGATCAAGGCTCAATCAAACGGAGCCGATCTAATGAGGCATCTGATGCTCAACTCGTATCCCACGAGGAACTGATGGGCCTTAAGTGAATGATTGCACTGAAATGATAAAATGTAACCACACATAACCACAACAAACAAATATACACATTAGATCACATAATGGTGGTAGCACATGTATTTATATAAATAAAGTAAATTACGACACATGATACACCCCAAAACGTGAATAAAATGGGGAATTTGTAAGGATTCACTCACAGTGTTTGCGTTTTTAATCCTTAGTGAAAAACCGCACGAGAATAAGGAGAAAATCCAATTGGTAAGCGTGATTTAAGCTAGACAAACGAATGCAACAAAAAAATAAACGTTATGCTAGGCCTATCTAAATGAACGAACATGATGTGTTAGACTCGTTGAGCCCAACGAGCCTCTACAAGGCTATGAAAAAGCCTAAAGGCGAGCCTAAACTAGGCTACCTAAACGAGCCTAATGCTCCTTAACTAAGAACCTAAACTAAACTAATTAAACTAAGAAAGCAATAAATAAAGGAATATTAAAAAAAAACAAAGAAAGGAAGATTACCTCGAAGATGAACTTTACAAAATGAGAAGAGCTTGAAGGGCAGCACCTCCTTGTCGAAAGCGGAAATAAAAACTGCTACACACCACACCCAAGGGGGTATTGTGCTTGTGGAGCCACCAAATTTGGTTATTTCACTTGTTTATATCAAACTAGGAGTTGCAAGCTATAAAGAACCAAGCAAGGGTATTTATAGGTGTGAAATGGAGCACAAAATGGTGATTGGGGCGATGTGGGATGACTTTAAAACAAGATTTTCGCGTCTTTCAAATCAGCAACAAACACCAAACTTGTTTTCACGATTCCCGCTTCGTTATAACTCCGTTTCGTGCATGGTTTTCGCCTACGTTCATTATTTTCAGAGTAATATAATATGGAATAAAGTAATCTAACATCCATGGTGTCGAGAATTGGGCGTAAACCTTGGGTCTTGATGCGGGTCGAGGGTTATGTTCTAAAACTTGTGTTTGTGATTCCCATTACGCTGGAGTTCAGTTTTATGCACCATTTGAACCTAATTGATCTTTAGTATACCAAGTATATCTTGGAGCTTTGAATGGACCAGAATGATAGCTCAAGGATGGAGAAAAGTTAGCAAAAAAGTCACCCGAAAGTCATCTTATGACAAAACTATGAATACGACATGTAGAGCTTTTTACTTGGAATCATTTATATCTAAATTCTACAAAACACAATGTCCTATTTTATGGCGTGTATATAATGAAGTTTGAATGATAAGAAGGTTAGGATGTGATGTGTTAGGTATGTTCACGAGGTCTCCAAAGTTTTTGATTAACTTAAGGAAAACCTTAGTTTTAGACCTTGAGATATGGAGGGTTGCTTCAAAATACATGGAAATGAATTTACAAGGTTGTCTAAAACATGTATAAGACTATAAATCACCAGATATGATAACATGTATGATCAAAACATAGAATCCAAGACATTTTATTGCTTAAACATTAAACAAAATTACGGGGAATATGAAAACGGATCGAGTTAACAAAACAGGTCGGGTTTTAGGATTCATTCATTTTTTTACGAATGTTACACTCGCGACTTGAGTGCCTTTTTCTAGACATGTGATATATGCATTTGGACTTCTTCCTAAGCCACCATTTCCAATGGAATGACCTTCAAGGCCAGGGGCTTAAGCACCTATCTCCGAGTAATTGTTGCATTTCCGAGTCTATCTTTGGATATTTTTATGTACATGTGGGCGCTAACCTAAGCAATCACATCCCAATAACACTTTTCAAGTCTCGGGTTGGATACTAGCCTCTATATAGGAGGCAAGGCACACATTTAGGTACAACTTTGACTCACCACCTCTAGGTAAAATGATCCTCGCGCCACAAGGACTAGATACCTATCTCCAAACATGTATACCTGGTTTTGGATATGGGTCCGAATGATGACCTTATTTTGGTCATAAGTCATGTATCAAAGACTTGAACAACCGTCTATAAAAGCTTACTATTTGTGGATACCACATGGCGAATCAATTTCCACTAAGAATAAGTCCTTTGATATACATGTCTTGAAAATCATCTTCGAGCTATTACTATTTGAAATAGTCAACAAGTTTAGACACCCGATGCCGAAAGAAAACAAATTACAAGTCTTGTACGTAATAAAAGGTTAAATTATATTAGGCTAAAGGGTGTGAGGTCATGGTTGGGACATTATTCAGCACGTATGAAAATGAATGGAAGGCTACACTATCTCCTTGTCTAATCCACCATGGTTTGCATGGATTAAACCATAGCAACCATGGTCATTCTTTCCATTTTTCAAAAAGCCCTTTCCTTTTTTTAGACAAAGATAAATTAAATAATAAGGGGATAGTGGTTCGGGTCATTACCACACCTTTAGGTTAGTGGTTTTGGATGGTGAATTAGAGGTAAGTAATATAACGCTAATATGAAGAATCATGGTGGTATGAAAGTAATAACCACACCCTATAGCCTTAAAGTTAGTCAATTACTTTTCACATTGACATCAATAATAACATTAATTTATGTATACTACATTGTTTTATAGAAATCTTATATTTTATTAAGTTATGTAGTCAACTAATTTCAAACCCACATACTCAATAACATTATTACATGTAGTCAGATTTTATGTCTTATAATTTGACCGAGTTTTCAAACACTTCCATACCGCCCCCATTAATGATGATATCGATTTAGTACATTATATAATATAACGGTTCAAAAATACTAAAATAAAATTTTATTTAAAAAAACATTTATATCCTTTAAAATAACTCAAATACCTCAAAATAGTAAACCAAGTTCATGTATATCCATCATTAGGTAATAATTACAAATTGTATTAATACTGATGTTGATTCATGAAAATTTTATCCAAGTTCATGTATATCCATCATTGTTTAATACTTACAAATTATATTATATTAATACTGATGTTGATTCATAATATTTTTTGTCGTTTTGTACAACACATTTTAGATGATTTCAAAACATACCCTCTTAAAACCGCATGGCATTATAGTTCACTGACATCTTAGAGGTAAGATAAGACTTACGGTCTATTAGGTTTTGGTTTTGATTATCACAAAGGTTTTTTCCTAGATTTATTGGGTTTACGCTTGAATTAATGTATAGACATCATTGCCTAATAGAGATTTATATGATCGGTGCACTAACCAGGTTTTTTTAATACCCGGGTTTGGGTATGACCAGGTTTTGACTTTTTGGGTATTGGCCATACCCGGGTCGGGTTTGGGTCCGGTTATTGACCAGAAAATCTATACCCTGTGTACCCGGGTTCGCGTAGGTTCGAGTTCGGGTTTTCGATACCCTGGTATTAGAATACCCTATTTCCGGGTCCGAGTAGGATTCGGGTATGGTTTGGGTATTTTTCGGATTCGGGTATAGATCAGGTTTTTCGATTCATTTTTTTGGCATAAAACATAGAAATATAACGGAAACTTTTATTTATACATATTATATGCCTTGAAATCTACCAAAAAAAGCCTCACACAAGCTCTAAACGTTCAAAAGAGTTGTTGTATACAACGGGTTCTGGTATTTAACAAAATATGCACTACCTTACGGGTATGGACAGGTTCAGGTTTTGGGTTTTTTGTGCACCTTTAACTGGTGATATGAAAACAATCATAATGTTCCGTCAGCTATCCAAATTTACGTGTCAAAAAAACATTATTATACATATAGAGATCTGGAATTTAGTTTCTTTCCAAAATAAAAATTCTGGCTCTCTGTTTCCCATTTTGACCAAACATACAAACGCTCTCCTCACCATCATATTCATACCCTCTGTTCCCCTTCATCTTCGCCGTACCTAAAAACGTCAAATATGTTACACTGCCACATCTTCCGGCAACCATTTACCCTCTTCATAACCCTCATCCTCACCATCTCCCCCACAACCCAACAACAACTCACCACCACCGATATCAATGCACTCCACCAACTCATGTACTCGCTCACCGACGTCAAAACCGGCGGTTTTTTCTCCACCTGGAACTTCTCCTCGCCGGAAAATGCGTGTTCTTCATTCGCCGGAGTTACTTGCGCCGATGTTAATAATCAGTCACGAGTTGTGTCTCTGTATCTCGGTACCGGACTCTCCGACTCACCTGGACTCGCCGGAACGATTTCCGACACTGGTTTATACGAACTCACTGAGTTGACTCAGCTTGTTTTGTTTCCCGGGATTGTCACCGGATTCATCCCGTCGGAAATCGGGCACCGCCTTAAAAACCTCCGTGTGGTATCACTCACTAATAACGGACTCACCGGAGCTATCCCGGAGTCGATATCGGAGCTTCAAAACCTTCATACTTTAGATCTGAGTCATAACAAACTCACCGGAACAATTCCGGCGATGCTGACGTCAGCGTTACCGGAGCTGAGAGTACTGGTTCTATCCTACAACAAGCTCACCGGAGAAATCCCAGAATTTTCCGACGCGTCGGAGCTCATGCACTTGGATTTGAGAAACAATATGTTGACCGGAACGTTGCCGGAGAAGATTCCGGCGACGCTTCGTTATTTGTCGTTATCGAGTAACGGTCTGTGGGGCCCAGTGAACTGGGTGACGTCAGCTTATAAAGTGTATCTTGATTTAAGCATGAACGAATTTAGTGGGCCAATAAAGGCCACATTACTAAGATCCTGCGCCTCATCAATGTACCTCCAACGGAACAATTTCTCCGGTGAGCTACCACCGCATCTGCCACCGTCATTCTCCGGTTACGGTGCCGGATCCACCGTCGATTTCAGCCACAACTACCTCACCGGAAACATACCAAACTATTTAAACAACGTTGAAACGTTGTTTTTGAACAATAATCATTTTACTGGAAAGGTGCCGGAGAGTTACGTCAGCAATGTGTTTGATGGGACAATGAGGACGTTGTATTTGCAGCATAATTATTTAACGGCGTTTCCGATGGGTGACGGTGGGGGAACGGTGTTGCCGGACAGGGTGGCGTTGTGTTTGAGTTATAATTGTATGGTCCCACCGGGCGTGGGGCTAACGGCGTGCCCGATGAGTACAGGTGGACCGGTAAGGAGACCGGTTCGACAGTGTGATTTGTTTAAGAGTGGGAATACGATATAGTAGTATGATTATGTGTTGGTGTTTATACATACATACATATAATTGAAAGTGATGTATGTGATATATATATAGTGTATAATTTTTTTTATACGTACGTTTCGATGGGTGATGTTTCGGCAATATATTTGTGAATGTTCATTCATTTACGTTCGTTCATGTTCGGTTTTTTATGTTGTTTATTAAAGATTTTTGTACTTTTATGTATATTATCTAATCTTTTTATATTGTTTAATTTTTATTTATTTCATTACCCTAATTCATTTTTTTATGTCGTTCATTAAAGATTTTTGTATATTAACTAAACTTTTTATGTTGTTTAACTTTTATTTATTCTATTACCTAATAATTAAATTGGAAACCATATTCCCACTTTGTTTACGCATAATTTCTCTTTCCTTTCTCATTATTCACGTTGACGAATACTATCGACCTTTATTCCGCGATTAGGATTTCAAGTTCCAATGTCGCTCCCTCCGCCATCCAATTCTAACCTCTGTCCCGTTAGCCGGATTTATTTTGCTCTTTGTGTTTGTAACCGTTCGTACTCACATTCATTTACTTAATGAACGAACACAAACAAGGCCTTGTTTACATTCGTTTACAACCCTAGAGTTGCATTTTTTTAACAAGTTTCTTTAGAAAGTTGGTTAGTGTGTCTCACAGTTGAAAACACTAGGTAGGGAGAGTTCAAACTTTACTCTAGGTATTTAGGTAGATTTTAGCTCATGTAAAAGCAGGGAGAGTGTGTGTCGTCATTCTGAAAAATGTTATTCCCTTAATAAAATGTCTAAAAGTTAAACCATATATTTTAGTATTTTACTAATACAACTTAGAGACAGTTGAGACAGTTAAGTTAGTGTAACACTTATTAAAATGAGTCAGTTTATCAATCTTTATTAGTTCAACTTAAAATTTATAATATGTGACTACAAACATTTACTAAAATACCAGCTAATCATATCATGGCAAGCTTGTACAATGTTTAACAGTGGCGGATCTAGAAAACTTTTATAGGGGTAACGTTTTAAAAGAAAAGGGTAACTAAATCGAAAAACGTCAAATTTTTCCAAAATTTACACTACCGCCGGAGCGCCAAGGGGTAGCGAAGGCTACCCCTACCAATAAGGTAGGTCCTCCCCTTAAATGCTATCAATGTGATAAGAAATGTCCACCAAGATTGTTGTAAATATTGATCAAACAAGATTTTAGGTAAAATATAAAAAAGGTGGATGATTGATATTTGCTACTTATAATTGGAGACAAGATTAGAAATGACAATGAACATTAAGTGGGTACAAGATGTTCCAATGACATGAATTTCACAAGAGTATATAAGAAGTTAACGAACAATAAAGATGTATACGACAGTGAAAAAGGAAAAGAGATAAGGCTACTTGGTGTGGCGTTTGTCCAGCCCAGCCTGGCCCGGCGACGTCACCTAATACCATTTCCGGTGGTCTGGCGGCGTCGAGGACGTCTGCCACGAGACGTTGGAGACGGTCCACAAGCTCTTCTTCTCTACACACCTATACATACATACATACATACATACATAAATATATTTTTAGCCCCATCCTCCATTTCCTAGGTCCATCCCGTTTATGTCCGTTCTCACAACTATCCTACGTGGCGCTGACGTGACGAGTCGTCCTTCAGGGAGGCTCATCACCCACACCGAGTAACCTAAATGGATATTAAAACAAAGACAAACGATGTGAAGGAACAATTACAACCTCATAATGATTAACACCTAAACAATGAAACAAACTTTTAATAAAATTTTACTTTGTGTTTGAGCATTTTTCCCTGTCGGTGTAAACAACTCTTGTGCTGACAAATGTGATTACAATGAGTACATCAAAAATTAAATGCCTCAAAACTAAATTTTAGTTTTTAAAGTATTAAAAACACTCATTATTCGGCCCACGGGCAAGGAACCAGTTCCGATTCTTACTCGGTTCAACCGATCTGACCTTGAACCAGTTCCGATTCTTACTCGGTGGCACCAATTTGGATTCGATAGTAGCCTATAGTTCCTACTCGGTTCTCCGTATTTTTTTCTTCAAAATTCGGTTCCTATCGGTTCCGGACCTACCCGGTTATTTCCAGTTATTACTTATTACTGTTAAAAGATTGCATAACCAATCATAGTCGTTTGTAACGGCTATATAGCCATTTCCAACCGTTATAGGACTGTTAGAACCGGTTTTTGTCCTCCCCTAGTATAAATAGTTGTGGGATGTATTGGTTGATTACCCAACTCGAAAACGTATAAACAAACAAAAAAACACGCAAAAAATACTCTCGATTTTCTCTTGTTCTACACTTGTTATGGCAACCAATTGGTTGGTGTCAGTTCTTCCTCCGCCCTATTCGTTGATTATATGTTTTACTAAAAAAAGAACACTGGTGTAACACCTATTAAAATGATAAATTTTGTGAAAGTTGATAATGTGTACGCTTGTATATTAAATATAAAAATTGTAAATTACGTTTTTTAATTATAATATGAAGTTTCATTCCAACCAAACTAGTAAGAAGCTAGATACACTAAAAACACATTTAAAAATGACAAAACGGGAACAATACATCAGCAACAACGCCTAGTCAAACGCCAATATGAGTGTTTTACCGTTTTAAATTCACCCGTTATATCATAAATAATACACATCTTTAATCATATATATTTTAGCAATACTGCATTTATAATGTATTTTTATATGTTTCTAATATCTCGCATTCGTTAACTTTTTTTTGTAAAATGTCATACATGGTTATGTTTCATTTTTTTCTCGGAATTCCAACATGTGATTGTATTTAAAATTAAGTACTTTCTAGTATCGTAAACTATAACAACTACCAATACTGTAACGAACCAAACCAATACCGATAGAGCAACAACGATACCGATTGTGGCAACCTCGGAACCGATATTATCAAACCGACATTTGTATTCGTTTTTATTAATTCCAATCAATATAAAACACGTGCATGCATTCTTTTAGGCATACAACTTTTTAGTTGTTACATGAAACAACTTTTGTATAATAAGATCATTTCAAATTTTTTTTATTATGTAATACACATAATATTTAACCATACCAATACCTCCAAAACAACATCAATATCGTTACCAGTATTAATATAAGGTTTATGGTTTCAATATTTTTTTTTACTATTTGTACTCAACTACAATGTTACTCTGTAACTCATAACTTTATGACCGTAACTTTTGTTTGATTAGATCTAATACTGTTGTAAACATTAAATTATATTTTGCATATAGCAAATTCCTATCGCATTGCACGATTCAGTACCTTTTAAGCAATGTTTTAAAAACCGGTTTTTAAATCGTATCGGGTTAGACTCAGAAATGGTTCAACCGGTTAAACCGGGTTGTACCTGGTGGTTCAACCGGGTTGACTAATTATCCCCTATAAGTCCATAAAATACAATCTTTACTAAAAAAAATGATACAAAACTACATAATTCCATAATAAAAAAAACATTTCAAAAGTTAACCATTAATAAAAATAATCCAAAATTCACTATTGGTACCTTTTTAGGCGTTAGGTTTTACTAAGAAGATAACTTGTCACCTTTTTGAGTCTATAAAAGATTAAAAGTCCAAATTTTAACCTTTGACCTGGTACTAGTGTAACGGTTTAAACCAAGATAGCCCAATTTTCCGGAAGTGCAACTTCTTTGCCATTCCCTCAATTTACCGGTATAATTCGTTCCGGCCAATCTTCTGGCATCCGGTTTTTAAATCGGTTAAACCGGGTTGTACCTGGTGGTTCAACCGGGTTGACTAATTAACCCCTATAAGTCCATAAAATACAATCTTTACTCAAAAAAAAATACAAAACTACATAATTCCATAATAAAAAAATATTTCAAAAGTTAACCATTAATAAAAATAATCCAAAATTCACTATTGGTACCTTTTTAGGCGTTAGGTTTTACTAAGAAGATAACTCGTCACCTTTTTGAGTCTATAAAAGATTAAAAGTCCAAATTTTAACCTTTGACCTGGTACCAGTGTAACGGTTTAAACCAAAATAGCCCAATTTTCCGAAGTGCAACTTCTTTGCCATTCCCTCAATTTACCGGTATAATTCGTTCCGGCCAAGCTTCTGGCATCCGGTTTTAAATCGGTTAAACCGGGTTGTACCTGGTGGTTCAACCGGGTTGACTAATTATCCCCTATAAGTCCATAAAATACAATCTTTACTCAAAAAACAAATACAAAACTGCATAATTCCATAATAAAAAAATATTTCAAAAGTTAACCATTAATAAAAATAATCCAAAATTCACTATTGATACCTTTTTAGGCGTTAGGTTTTACTAAGAAGATAACTCGTCACCTTTTTGAGTCTATAAAATATTAAAAGTCAAAATTTTAACCTTTGACCTAGTACCAGTGTACCGGTTTAAACCAAGATAGCCCAATTTTCCGGAAGTGCAACTTCTTTGCCATTCCCTCAATTTACCGGTATAATTCGTTCCGGCCAATCTTCTGACATCTGGTTTAACCGGCCGGTTAAGGTTTTTAAAACATTGCTTTCAAGTCAAAAAAGGTTAGTACTATAGTTCACGTGAAAACAAAAAGGTGGATGCTTGAAATGTGCTACTTATATTTGGGGAGTGGGGACAAGTTTAGAAATGATGATACAAGTTTACATTCGTATATGATATTGAATTGCACTTGCGGATTTAGAAAATATTCGTAGGGGTAACGTTTTATAAAAAAAAGGGTAACAAAATCGAAAAAACGTCAAAAAAAGTCAAAATTTTTCAAAATTTACACTACCGCCAGAGCGTCAAAGAGATAGCGGATCCCTGCGTCTAAGGTATGTCCGCCCCTGCTACACGGCCCACGGCCCATGGGGAATGGACATAGCCGATTGCCAATTAGTCCCTCATCTTTCTTATCTAGTTTGACTGGTTGCCTTTTTTTTAAAAAAAAACTATTTTGTTTATTTTATAATTTAGCAGCTTACAACCCGTGTATTACATGTGTTAAATATAAAAAAAATGTAAATCATAAAATTTTATAGAATCTTTATGGTACTGTTAAAAAAGTGTAATAATATTATAAAAAAGCGCAATAAAATTATAATCCAATTATTGTGTTTTTTCCCGATTGGTGTCAATATAAGGATGGTTTAATAAAAAAATTAATTATTATATTTTGTATTTTATGATAATATCTAATAAAATATATTATTGTCTTTATCTAATAGTATTAAATAAATAGCGCATAAATAATATTAAATCTGGTTATAAACATATTTAAGTTATTGTCTTTATCTAATAATATTAAATATATAGTGCATAAATAACATTAGATCTGGTTATTAACATATTTAAATTAAATTTATATAATAGTAAGGATAATGATTAAAAAACATTTTAAAACAAAATATAAATATAAATATAAATTATAAAGTTAAGGGAAAGAATACTGTGACACTAATTGAAATCCTTTATTTTGAGTAAGATGCATACACAACATTATCTATAATATTTGTTTGAGTATAGCTACTTTATTTATCATCTACCAAATTGATACTTCAAAGATAAGGGAAAATAAATGATTGATTTTGTTAAAATATCATTTTGATCAAAATTTAAGCATCTAATCTTTTGACATATAAAAAAATGAGAATAAATGATTTTGCTTTTGGGTCTCGCCATTCGCATAAGCAAGCTTCGTCTCATGCCTTGAATGAGTCCTGGCATTAAAATGGCGCCTGATCAACGGCGGATCCAATCATGTTTTGTGGATTCACATAAACCCACTCGGTTTGTAGAAAAATTGAAAGAATCAGGGAGAACAGTGTATGATTTGTGAAAACTTAGTGAGAATCTAACAAAACGAACCCATAGAAAAGTTTCTAGAACCGTCAGTGCGTCTGATAATCGACTTTCAAGGTTAAATAAATGGTGTATAAATGTCCGCTTGTTCCTAAACACTGCAAAGGTGTAGATGGCTGAAAAAACCGAGTTACAGGATTTGGTGAGCCTCCAAAAATCCAACACAAAATGCATTTTTTTTCTTATAACAAACACGTAAAGTACATAATATTAGCTAATATGATATAATTTACACAATATTAGCTAACATGGTGAGTTTATATGGTATTAACTAATATCGGGTGATTAACGTGAGATTAACTAGTATTGTGCAATTTACATTTTTCGATGGCGCTACGTCTTTTGAAAGAGAACTGTTATATCTTTTATCATTTTCACAATATAGTTTTAGGTAAAAGATATAAATAGGGCATGTAGAGAAATACTTGTGGATGTACATTCAAAAAATAGTTGAGTTATGCTAGAAAACAAAATATTTTAATCACCTTTTAAGGTGGTATACATACACTTTATTACAAAAACTACTTTATAGAGGTGTTAAAGACTACTTTCAGTTTTGATGTGTGACATATAAACATGATATGGCGTATAAGTGGCTAAAAGAGTTAAATGTCATTTTAGTTCATTTGATTTGGGTCATTTTATCAGTTTAGGCTAAGTGTTTCATTTTTCGCCTATGGGTTCAAAAAGGTTTCACCGTTTAGTCTACTGGGTTAACTTCATCCATTGTTTTTGTTAACGAGAAGAACAATTCGGTCATTTTATATGTAATTCTATTAACTAGAAGAGCAATTTGACCATATAAAATGACCGAATTGACATTCCCGTTAACAGAAATAATGAATGAAGTTAACCCAGTGGACTAAAATGGCAACGGTAAAACCTTTTTGGACCCACAGGTGAAAATAAAAACATTTGAACCAAACTGGCAAAAAGACCAAACCAAAGGGACAAATGGAATTTAACTCTTAGAAGAATCTTAAATTTTCAAGATTTGAATTCTCAACCATTTGGTTCCAAAGTATCACTTACACGATGTGTCCTTAGGGACTTTTGTGTGGATAAATAAACTGTGATTTATTTTATGAAAAGAGATATTGATCTTAAACATTGTGGCAAAGGCGTTAGATCAAGACAAAGTACTTGCATTACCTCGAGCAGAGGCGGACCTACCTTAACAGAAGGGGTAGCATCTGCTACCCCTTGGCGCTCCGGCGGTAGTGTAAATTTTGAAAAAATTTGACTACCTTTTTTAAAAAGGATACATGTAACGACAGAAATGATATGTTAATTTTTAGTGTACCTAAACCGGCTAACCCTAACTTCGGGTAATGTAAGTTACCAAAAAGCATATAACTACTTTGACTTTAACTATTGATGTAAGCTTTACGAGTTGACTTCAAAACTATCTACACTTATCGACCAAGTTGACTTCACAACCAGAAACAAACTATAATTCGAACCCATCCAAACCGGCCGTAGCAACCGCCCAAACGAGTCACCTTCAATACTAGCCAAAATCCACATGTCACAATTCATCTGCCTCCACCTAGTCGCAACAACCACGAACCGTATCACCACACCCTCCTCAATCCTAGACAAATCATTACTTAGAAACAACGGTTTTCCCTCGTCAACCAAATGATAGTTTGGCATCTTTTGGGTCGATAGATAAACAAGCTCCATGGGTCCGGATTTCAAGAAAACTCCGCTTCGGGTTACCCTGTGCACGATGCCAAACATGACTTCACCTTTCATGGGCAAAAGAGTGCGACAAATGAAGGCTACCAAAAAGGAGATGCATTTTGAGGACTCGTGGCGTTTTCCCTTGCAAATGGTTTTTAGTTTGGTGACTCCTAGAATGTAACCGACTCCATCTAAGGCTTTGTATGTTGTCAACTTTTTTAAAAGGTTAGTGACTACTAAACGTGTGGGGACCATTCCGTTTTTGTCGAGGTCTTTTGTTGGTATTACTACTTCGTGGAGACATTCTACTTCCAGCAACATCTGTATATAAGAACATTAAACAAACAAGATACGCATTAATGATACGATTGAAGAAATTTTGGTTTCTGGTACTTTATCTCATTTTAAGGTTCCTGATCCCCATTTAATACTTGGCTTGTAACCTTACAATAGACCCTATATACCATGTTATAATTAAGCCTAAAAACTCCAAATAGTAAACATTAATCTTTAAGGTAAGCCAGTGACTTTAAGCCATATCAGTGAACATGCGACATTCTGCCTCCTAATAATTGCCATTTCTTAATAGAAGAAAATTACGGTCAAGTTTGTTGGTTAAATGGTTACTATTAGAAGGGCTGTGGTTTATAGCATCTAAACCCTAACTTTATTAGAGTCAAAGGGTCAATGCATGTTGTCCACCAAGAACGCCTTTTTCTGAATCAAGAACCGACAATATCAAGTTCAGAAACCTATAGCTGAGGCCAGTGATTTCACAAACTCATTTCCATCATTCAATAACAAAAAAAATTCCCAATGCTGTTTCTCTTAGTGGTGTTTTGTACTTTGAACATTAATGAGAAACAACGGAGCCAGTGCTAATTGCTACCTTAATTAGTGCTAAGATCATACTTCCCCCTTTACGCATAAGTTACATCAATATTTTATAATCGATACGATAATATACAATTTGCCTTCTAGTAACTCGTACATCAAAGTTCTAAGCAATTGTTTTCACTCTAGTTAAGCCTTATTGTGTGTGTTCATGCAGTCTGATAGTGATTAATGCAACTTAATGAACTGCAATCCGAATATCAAAAAACTATGGTAAATAGGTAAGTATGATTTTCCAAATTTATCTCAATACAATCTGATCCTCCAAATCTGATTATATAACCCTAATTTAGAATCTAGATCACGTTTTCCCCCAAATACTTCCAAATAAGCAGTTTTATTGCACATCCAAAAGCACTCTTACTATGTGAGTAATTTAGCAATATCATATATATCTACCATAAGTATAGAGATCATAACGTTTCTCTGTTAGATCTCACAACTAATTAAATCTCTAAACCCTAACCTCTCAAAATTTCCTTTACATCAATTCTCATTCTTAATTTACCTAAATTCTCAACTCAAAAACCCTGCAGAACACCGTAAACCTAACCAGACGAAATTAAACAACAGATAAAACTAAATTTCATAAAACACGACGGATCGTAACAATAACACATAAGAGATAGTTGTAATTTGAATCAAATCGCTATAATAATGGATCTGTGATGAGAAATTGAAACCCTAACCTGAAAGGATGAGAATTACCGTGGTGAACTGAAGAGATGCAGATGAATATTGTTAGGAGTGAGAAAAAAGGACGAAAAGGCGCATATTCATATTGTAATGCTACCGTGCGCACTACACTACACACCAATTGCATCGTCACGCCGGGGGTGTTTGGGATTCCTTTTTTTCTAACAGTTATGGTATCTCATGTATAATATAACCAGATGCAGATAATACATACCGTATTCTTCTTTATTATATTTATATATATATACACACACATGTGTATGTATAATTTTATTAAAATAGCCATTTTATAAAGGCGGCTATGCTACTCTTATGTTAACCGGACACCAGCCGGATGCATATCAAGGCCCTTACATAGGATGCATATCAAGTGATTTTTTGTCAAACTGATGTGACACTAAAATGACTCATACAGTCCGAAGAACATTTTTCTGACTTTCTATACATGCCTTTTGTCACACGGCCTCTATGATGTGATATGTGACATGTGCCATGATGTCATTGTTAGGATGGTGTGCAGATACAAATACGCTGTATAAAACAAACTCAAACCGGTCATCCAAAATACTTCAACTCAAGTTGGTTGGTAAATAAACAAACATTTGTTTCGTTTGAATGTCGTCAATGACTATACTATATAATTACGATTTTACTTAGAAGACTGAGTAGGATTTAGATTTAACGACACTAAATATATTTAAGGGATAAACTATCTACTGATAGTAGATATAGCAAAATGATCGGAGTCAATAAGGTAATCTTATGGTGATAACAAACCATCAGGTAACACTACATTTTCTTTTTTACTAAATGGTTAGTACTTCTTACCTCGGAGGCATCAAGTCGTGTTACAAAGGTGATCATTCACAATTGGTTGAGAGTTAACATCTTGTTCTACGTTTTTACTAAATGGTTTGTACTTCTTACCTCATGGATCAGTTATATGACAGATTTTCAATATTATATGTTAAAAAACTATTAAAACAACACATAGTTGCAAACATATGCTTGCTTATACTTTCTTATTTGCTCATACCTCTCAACATACGGTCATACTTTCTAATTTTTCTCATGCCTCTCCCATTAGGGAGAGAGAAGTTTGGACTTTTCTCTTCGTTAACGTCTCAACTCAGGAACATTTATTTCTATACGACTAATCATCGGCACAGACAACTATGCTTCTTAGAAATAGTTAGAAAGAGGCCTTTTTGAATATGATTACAATGCTTTAGATGTCATTGATCAAGAAGAAAATAAAAAAATGAGATATGATTTAGCAGGTGCCACACTTCCTTATGCATCAACAGCATATTCACTCTAGACGAGTCAAAGATGTGCCCTCATGAAACCGTGAGCTTCCAAGAACTTGGAGATCAAACTATGCTTCGATAGAATTAGGACAGAAAAGTCTCGAGGCTCCCCCCAGGGAGGCGGGGACTGATAACATAGACGGAAGTATACAAGCAAGAGTGGCAATGTTTCTCTGCCGCCCCTGGATCCGTGGAGAGTAATACCATTGTCTAGGGTGATCATAGGATATCTTATTCGACACCATTTAACTTTCCTGATATTATTTCTTAGGGTGATCAATCCACTTTCATACATCTTAAAAAAAGTACCATAATGTGTAGATCTTGGGTCGGTTTGTAGCTTCAAAAAATTGTTAAAAGAGCAAAAGTGTCATGTACAGCTTTTAGAGCTTGTATGGATCACATGTTCGATCCAGGGTAGAGATATGGGTTGCTGGGGGTTTAAACACTAGACGATGGTCTTATAGATTCGGTCACAAGAGTCCCAGATGAGGTTATGTAGCCCCAATCGGCTTGGAGGATGATCATGGGTAGATCTTTGCATTGGAAATCTTTTATAAACTTGCTGTTAAGACCTAACAGATTCTCAGTGCATGTTCTGATGCACTAAAGATCCAAGACGGCTTTTAAGAATAGCATAATCTACCAAAACAGGATATCACAAACAGTTGAAAAAAGTTCTTAAAAAACATATGATGTCTTGAATTTGTGAAATGAGAACAAACTAAAAGATTCAGAGAACAAAAATAACCAGTCTTTAGTACCCCAAACATGGTTAACATAGACAAACTTGTCCAAAAAGCAATCTCACTTCAATGGAATAAACCTGGAAGAGTGGGTAGCACCAATACCGGGTCTACCGTGCTTCACAGGCTTGTATGAAATAGAGAACTCAGCAAGGTAGTGACCAATCATTTCTGGCTTGATTTCAATCTGGTTGAATGTCTTGCCATTGTAGACACCGACAACACTCCCGATCATTTCTGGGACAATGATCATGTTCCTCAAGTGAGTCTTCACAAGCTCTGGCTTCTCACCGGCTGGTGCCTCACGTTTCTGTACAAATAACATTAACATTTCAGCAAATGTATAGCATGAATGCCAACACAAATAATTGCTGTCTTGAAGAACAAACAAACAAAATTTCTCAATCATACAAGAAGCATGATATATTAACAAAATATCTATATTAAAGAGAAAATAAAAAAAACTACCTAAGCACTTCAAACATTAAAGTTCAATGATAAGTTCCTACTAACATTTCAAAAACTGTAAACATATTTGTTACCACTACAATATTCGCTTCCTTCTAGAAAAAGCAAAAAAATAAACACAAGATTTCAATCAAACAAGAGACAGATTAATTACAAGATGTTTAAAAAACAAAAAATAATAAAATTACATAAACAAGCAGGAACATTGAAATTCAATGCAAAGTTGCTCAAAGCACATTTCAAAAAGTGTAAACATGATGATTACCAAAACAATTATATGGAGTTTTCCAGAACAAGCAAGCAAACACAAATTTCCAATTAAATAAGAAAATTACAACAAAACCAAAATAAGCCAATTTAAATTCATAAAACTCATGGCTAAGCTTCTAACAACATTCAAGGCAAATAAAATCTAATAACATACAAAATAAACATATTAAGGATAAAAAGAACAGAAATAAATCAATTTTATAATTTCAAATTGTCAATTAAAATAGGTCCAAGTAAGTATAAACAATACAAATAGTGCTAAACAAACCCTCAAAATAATAAAATGCAGAACCCTAGCTTCAAATAATTCTATATAATCTAAAACAAATTAGTATCAAAACAAACACATTTCATTAAAATATGAACAAAAAAAACATACAGCTTTGCGGAGCTTCTTGATCAAAGCCATAGGCTTCCTCTTCAAACCTCTCTGAAACC
The DNA here is from genome assembly GCA_947069175.1 of Scalesia atractyloides. Classification (NCBI taxonomy): domain Eukaryota; kingdom Viridiplantae; phylum Streptophyta; class Magnoliopsida; order Asterales; family Asteraceae; genus Scalesia; species Scalesia atractyloides. Next base: position 1,380,604 of record CAMTDV010001632.1, read on the forward strand.
TACCAATTCACAAATTCAATTAAAAAACAAATCAATTCAAATCCAAAACAATTACACAAAAATAACAACAAACCTTCTGCGAGCACGAGCAGTGAAGAGCTTAACAAGCTCATCGGTAGACATATCAAGTAGAGCATCCAAATCCACTCCTCTGAACGAAAACTTCTTGAACGTCCTCTTCTTCGGTGCTCCGGCCGCCGCAACGTCAACTTCAACATCCGCCTGAAACAACAGAAGATGATTAGATTGAATTTGTAGAAGGAAATTGATTGCATGTATCGAGGGGATAGGTTTACCATAGTCGAGTTATCGAAGAAACTGCTGCCGCTGCTGATCTGAACGAAATTACAAGGCTAGGGTTTGGTTTCTTTGGTAATGTTGTATATAAAGAGGGCTTAGGGTTTGCACAAGCATTGTTGGGCCTGGTATAGTTGGGAACACGTCCCCTTCTTTCACATAATATTTTTGGTTGTTTTTTATTCTGCTTTGCGGCCCAAACAAAAATGAGAAAAAAGGATTTTAACCAATGTTTTAAAAACAGGTTTAAATCGGCCAGTAGTAATGGTAGAATCGGTTAAACAACCCGATACACCGGTTAAACTGATTCTTAGCCTAATCCGGTAAGGTATAAAAATCAGATTTTAAAACATTGATTTGAACTCTACTTGATTTGTTTCTATTACTTTTAGTTATTTTGTTTATATTTAAATGTTTGTTTAAGTTTACTTTTTGTTTAGAGTAAATTGCACAAAACATCCTTTATGTTTCCTCAAACTTGCAGGTTCCAGCCTTAATGTTTAAAAGTTGCTAAAAACAGCCTTTAAGTTTATTTTTGTTGCGGGTTCAATCCTTTACAGCTAACCACGTTATTTTCTTCAGTTAAGTTCCCTCACATGATCAACCAAAATGACGAATATACCCTCACATGTTATGCATGTGAGGGAACTTAACTGAAGAAAATAATGTGGTTAGCTGTAAAGGATTGAACCCGTAACAAAAATAAACTTAAAGGCTGTTTTTAGCAACTTTTAAACATTAAGGCTGGAACCTGCAAGTTTGAGGAAACATAAAGGATGTTTTGTGCAATTTACTCTTTTGTTTATATAAAAATTATCAATTGTGTGTTTATGTTAACTCTTAATACTTGTTATTGAGGTTAACAAGTAATTATTTAAAAATATAGAGGCTTGATTTTTCAATGTGCATAGGGCTCGCGACCTATAAGGGTTATTTATCAAGTGTTAAATTTATTTTTGCCTTTCAAAAACATAAAAGAGAATTCACATTTAAATTTTTTCAGATGGCTAATTTCTTTTAATTTTTGTGTCTGTGAAACTTGAACCCAAAACCTTCCTCTTCTAAGCCTAGGTGTTTAAAAGTTTTGCCTTCGGCAATAGATTATCACCTCACTGATATGTGATTCACATTTAAAATACCTTGCATGTTACAAAACTTCTTTATTACATATTTGATCTTTGACTTTTGATAATTGATCTTTGACTTTTGGAATGCATTTGACTTTTTTTTTATGAAAAGCCAACCAAACTTCATTCAAATACCTCAATGATACATACAGACAACTTAGCAGGTAACTAAGAAGCCAAAACAAATACATCCAAAGAACTCTCCCCCCCCCCCCCCCCCAACCTTACATCCAATACCCTTTAGAACTATTATCCAAAAACATACTCTATCCAAAGTCTATACCAGAAAATGAGGACCAGTCTAAGACATTAGCACCCGGAACTTTCGCTCTTTTGATCATCCACCATAAAGCTGTCTCCTTGATGTCTTGAACTATTATTACCCTTTGAGCAGTGTTGGATCCTTTGACTTCTCGTTTCTCTCGATCACAGCCTTCAAATCACGTTGAAGATCAATTCTGTCCGGCTTCAACACAACATCTTTCCACACCGAGCCAGATTCTGTTAACCTTTTGGGGTCAGCATAAAGCTCGTATATGGAATCCGCTTCATCATTGATTTCACTTAACGTTTCTAAACATTTGATTTGATCTCTATCGACTAATAGACCGCTATTGCCGTCTTTCCACCCGATCAACTGCATTTTAACCAAGATCATAACAATTGTACCAAAAGAAATAATAAATTTATTTCGAAGTAGATAAATAAATTGCATTTTACGTCCTTTAAGTTTAAGCAAAACTGCAGGCGCTGTCCTTTAAGTAATGAAATTACACCGGACATCAGATAGTGTCCATTTGCTCTAACCAAGTTAATCTTTTATGTTAACTCTTAACGTGTGCTACTCACATAAGGGTATAATGGTTATTTTCACTTAAAATAATCTACCTGCTTGAAGTTTCACGGGTATTTTTTTTTTTTATTATTAAGTGAAATGGCCGTTATGCCCTCATATCATGTGAGTGGCAACAAAAAAAAAATTAACTAGGTTGGGGCAAAAGGACACCGCTTGATGAGAAACTGTAACATAAAGAACATACAATGTAATTTCATTAGTTAAAGGACATCGTCTGCAATTTTGCTCAGACTTAAATGACCCTAAAATACAACTTACCCTAAATAAAACATAAAACTAACCTTTGGTGGGACCCCAATGCCATTGGTGCAATAGAGCCTTGCATTGTCAACAAGACTACAATACTTTGGAAATGCTTTTGCAAATCTTTTGTGTGATTTCAGTTGAGAATTTACCCTCACTGCTCTTTTCACTGCTATAGCCCTCCTGTACAGTTAAAGAAACAAGTTTTGTAAACTTACACTTTAAGTCCCTCAAGTTACAAGTGCCAACACTCCACCCCTTTAAACAACAAAATGTTTAAGATCATACCTAATTCCTCTAGTGACAGCAAGATAAGGATCACAAACAACACCAACCAACTCAATTCTATAAGGTTTCTTTACTTTAACTTCTTTATCTTCTTCCGGATCCTCTTCTTCGACCCTTTCCCAGTAATTTTCGACAATGGTTCCGTCTTCTAAGACTTTATAGCCAACACCCATGCGATAACGGTGTTTATTAACCGCTCTCACCATGGCAATTGTTTGTTCCACAAATGGGTCCCATGACAATGTCCCATCCATGATCACATCTAAACCTTTGTTTAACGCCGTTACTAATAAAGATGAAGCTGCATCCGTAGATGTTTGATGCACCTGTATAAAATGTTCCAGTCATCACGTCTTAAATTAAATTTGTACACGTTTTAATCTTGACACGCGCCTATCCGGTCTAGATCATTTGGCACGACCACATCTTTATATAAAAAGCTCGAGTCGGGTCAAACAAAACTATATATATGTACCAATTCAGCTGTTGGAAGCATGTCGTGGTGATGACCCTTTGAGCTTAGAGCTCGGTATATCACATCCGTCTCCTTGAAAGCATCGGCTTCTACAACAACCGCATTTTCCGCGGTCACTGACCAAAATGCCCTGCCATAAATACATGTTTTATTGTCTTTTTCAAGCACTTGATTAAAAACAAGTAGGCTGATTTTGCCTGTTTGAGATCCAACCAGTCTGGTTTGGACTTTTAATTATGTATATTTGTACATAAATATTTTGGAATTTGTAGTTATGCATATGTGTTTTAGTTATCAATCATATTTATCATTTTATAACTTTTTATAAAAATAATGATTATAGAAAAAGTATTAAAAAACTAGTTCAACCCATCATCCCTTCAAAACTAAAGCCTTAAACTGTTGAACCGGTACATGCCGGTAAAACAGTTAGGTCTGTCCGGCCCGACCCAACTAGTTGGGTTTGTTATTCTCATAAAATTTAGTTAACGGTTCAACCCAAAATTCTTTTGTCAAAATCGGCCAATGAACACCTATGTAACATACTCTTTAAGTATTTCTTTAAGAACGGTGCTCTTGCCAGCGCCCATGCCACCACCCATGAACAGGAGCACAGGGCTTCTATCGCAGTGAGCCACCGGACCCATCACATCGGTGAAGGTGTCATCGCCATCGCCTTTCTTAGGGGTGTTGGACTCAATCACTTTCAATTCCTCCACCATTGTTGAGAATGCTCTTGTCACTTTCAAGTGTTTTGTAACTCTCTCAAATCTTTGCTTTCTGCATATAATTTATAAATAACAATCCAACTTAATTTAACTGAAACAAAATTGATTAAACAATAATCATCAGAACTTTAAAACCAAAAGGTGAACTTTTTAGCATATGCATTAAAATTTTAGTTACAAGTGTGCAAAGTTTATGATAAGCCCTAAAAAGATATAAACATAATAATTTGTTACCTTAAAATAAAAATAAAAAAAAAGACTATCTCAAATTATTCTTTTTTCTTTAAGTTTATAAAAACAAATAAGTTTTCAACAACATCCATGTTTGAATTATTCCATTCCCAACTTGTTGAATTATCTATTCACTAAAAATATTCCCACCCAATCCCACTATCGTCTTAATATTATTATACAAAATAGATAATGATTTGTCATGGTGATATTTTAAAAGTTATATTTAAATAAATACCGATAAAATATGCATTTATGAGTGAGCCATAATATATACAATTTTCTAAATTCTAAATTCATTAACATTCGTAAGGGTGCAACATCTTGTCATACATGCAGGGGCGGACATACCTTAGACGTAGGGGTAGCCTCCGCGTCCTTGGCGCTCCGGCGGTAGTGTAAATTTTGGAAAAATTTGACCTTTTTGGACGTTTTTTTCGATTCGTTACCCCTTTTTATAAAACTTTACTCCTACGAATATTTTCTAGATCCGCCAATACATTCATTTGGGGATAAATTTGTTTTGTCAATTTCTTTTTGCATAAATTAAATTATTTATAATTATTTAACAAAATAAAACTCATATACCTCATCAATGCTAAAGTTAAAAGAAAGATAAGATAAGTTACCTCGTAGCTGCCAAAACCATATTTTTAAGTCTCCTCCCATCGGATCCAACGCTCAGCACCTTCAATTCACCCGAAAAATAAAAAATAAAAATATAGATAAAATGGGTCAAACCGAAAAATAAAAAATTAAAATATTAAAATATAGAAAAATGGGTAAGTTGGGTCAAACACGTATATGTGACCACAGAGTTCGTAATCAAATCAAATATAAATATATATATTTAATAAAAATATACATTCTATTATTTAAAGGGTCCTACTAATCTATGCCAGTGGCGGATCCAGCCCAGGGGCGGACCTATCTTAGGGAAAGGGGTAGCGGCGGTAGTGTAAATTTTAGAAAAATTTGACATTTTTTTGACGTTTTTTCGATTTCGTTACCTTTTTTTATAAAATGTTACCCCTACGAAAATTTTCTAGATCCGGCACTGATCCAGCCCCTCGGTTTGGAAAAGAAATGGAAAAAGTAAATGGAAACCTTGAATGATTTCGAAAATATTACTGAGAATATACCAAAACAAACCCTCTGGAAAAAAAATCTTGGATCCTCCATTGTTTTATGCCACCCTCAAACTCAACGGTTGTTTAGAGATAGGGGTATGACGCAATCCCTAACAATCAGACAGTCGTTCGATGAATTCTCAACGTTCGTTTAAAAGTAGGGGGCTATGACGCAAGCCCTAATCACAAACGGTCATTCAGAGGAACCCACCTCAAACGACTGTTTGAAAACGGTGTGAGATTAGATTGTCAGTGGCGTGGATATAGAGACCCCTGTTTAAAATGTACCTGGTTGATCATAAGAGAAACTTGGCTCCAATGAAATGCAAAATAGCTAAGAATGCATCTTTCAAGCTCTTCAACAAGCTTTATAGAAAGTGATTCAACTTCCTCTTTGTAATTGGAAAAATAGACATACATGTCATCTTCAAATGCTTTCGAGTTTCTCACATAATCTGATGCCAATTTGCATAATTCAGGGCACTCATTTCCATCCCTAAATCCAAGTTGCCTTGCTGCATATTTTGATCACAAACGATTAGATCGTACGTGTGTGTCTCAATGTTAAGAGTATTCAGATAATTTGTTATGTGTACTTGACCGTTTTGTCATGTTTCTATATAAACTGATGCAAACATTTTTTTTTTAAAATACCCCATGATATATTATAAATGGTATTCATAATCGGGAATTACATAAGAATGTTACGTAAACGGACAATAAGCTGCGTCACAACCCTCTTTTGAATAGCAAGAGGGGCGTAAAATACAAAATGGCTAAGAATGCATCTTTCAAGCTCTTCAACAAGCTTTGCTTAATAATCAATGTTGCGACGACCAAAACCGGGAAAAAGAGTAAAAGTAAAAACACAAATTTTTAACATCAAGTGACTCACGTGACGTAAAACGTATATCAACACGTATTAGAAAGTCGAGGAGTAAGGAACCTAAGGGACCAAATACGACCACCAAATACCATGCTAAATAACAACCAAACAATTACCAAATTCGAGAAAAAACGTAAAACAAAACTAACAAAAATAAATAGATATCTTCATTTAACTTTTGTGGTAAAATAATAAAAACCAAAATTTTGTTATAAAATAAAAAACCTTAAAATTTATTATGAAAAAAAAACATAAAACCACCTAAAAACAAAAGAAAATTAGTATTTATCATGTCATGTGACACCAAAAGTGCCCTTTCGTTGAACCCAAGTCTCATTTACAACTAATCTGTGTTGCTGTAAATAATAGAAAATCAGTTATTACATTATTAAATGTATGGGTATATGAGTAATTTTACATGTTTCTTCGAATCCTCTTGATAAAACTACTATTAATTAAGTATGATGGATTTGGATGGGTAGGTAGGATATTAATTCTACGAGTGTTTTTAAACCAAACATACTCAAAAGAACCATTGAATCCAAACACACTCAAAATAACCATTAAATCCAAACACACAAACCGAATAGTCGTTATTTTCAAACAACTCCTATCCATGACGTATCTATAATTGTCTGTCAGGGTATGGTCATAAAAAAGGACCTAACTTATTTTTAAAGTGTAAGTTCTTTAACAAAATGTTGGTCCGAGCGGTGTGGCGCTCGTCCTGGGTCGGGGACCGCCTGGCAAGGTCCAACAAACCACCCCCTTCAGCCTGTCAGCGTCCTAGACGAGGCTATCTCACACACACACATATATACATACATGCCTATATATATATGTATGTATATAGGTGATGGTTTAAATGAGAACGCTAAATATCATGGGAAACCGTGAGAACGAATGAAAAAACCACTAAAACTTGGTAAAAAACAAGTGGAATTCAAAATTTCTTTTTACACGTGTCATAATCATTCGAATACAATTCTATAAATTAATTTACACATTTAAATTTATGTGAATTAGGAAAATAAAGAAAATTTACGTATGTGTAAGTTTGCCATTTACACATGTGTAAATTTGTTATATTTACACATGTGTAAAAATCTAATAAGAGTGATTTTGAGAGGAGAAATGAATTATTTGATGTTGTAATTTCTTTTTTTGATGTTGTATTTTAATTAAAATGATGATTGTATTAAAAAGATGGTTTTGATTGGTTTTCTCATTCGTTCTCATGGTTCTCGTAATATTTAGCGTTCTCAAGATAACCCTCCCATATGTATGTATAAAATGTTTTATATATATATATATATATATATATATTTATATTTTGAGGCCTATCTCCACACCCTAGGTTCATTCCTTTAGACTCATCCTTCACACCCGCTTACGTGAACGCGAATATCCTTTGAGTACTACCTCCTCCACACCCAATAGTCTTACAAGCTTCAAAAGGAACAAACTTTAGGAAGGTTTGTAAATTTTTGGTTTTGGTTAAACTATAAATTTTTTTAAACTAAACCGGACTTGTGACATCCTTTTTATATGTCAAATCTCAACAGAGTAGCGGGGCCGGTTCTAAACAGACACGTGGTCCCGCTTGCATTTTTTTGATCAGATGGTCATGTAAAGTCCAAAGATTTCACCACAAAAACCGGTCTTGGAAGAGGTACATAGCCTTCAATGTATTAAGTGTACAAGAGGGTCTATATGCTATCTTTTCTAGTGAACGAGAGGACATTTCCAAGTTCCAACTGAGGGGTTACTTTCAAGTTTTAAGTTCCTACTTCCAATCGAGTAATTTGGAATAAATATTCTAAGTGCGAATTTATTTTAAAACGTCAAACTCATATATTCCCTAAACCTACTCTTAAATATCAAACCAGTGTTCACTACATGACTCAAACCCACTACACTCCTCCTCACTACCACCGATTTACATTTTTAACGCCAAATTTGGATCACTAACGGACCAGTGTAGTATCAACGTGTCACCGGCGGAACCATCCGGTTATATCCATCTCCACTAGGAGATATATACCAATTCAGAAGGAAACCCAATAAATTTGGGAAAAATCCCAACCACCCGATTATATCTATCGGGTTAAGTTCACGTACAAAGTGCCTTATCGTACAAAACGTACGAAATGCATGAAAAAGCCAAAAAAGCGTGGCGGTATTTTCGTAATTGTTTGTTTGTAGGGTAATTATCAAAATTACTCTACAAATGATCTTGTAGGGTAATTATCAAAATTACTCTACAACTGTATTTTGTAGAGAAATTTTGATCTTGTAACGTATTTATCAAAATTACTCTACGAGTGTATCAGAATTACTCTGTAAGTTTATCAAACAACATACAATTCAAAATTATTCTACAAAATCATTTATAGAGTAATTATGATAATCTACAAAATTACCTTACAAGATCAAAATTATCGTACAAGATCATTTGTATAGTAATTATGATACTCTACAAAATACTCTACAAGATCAAAATTACCCTACAATAACATTTTAGAAAATTACTCTACAAGATCAAAATTACCATACAACATTATCTGTAGAGTAATTTTGATAATTACTATACGAGTAAATAAGTACGAAAATGCCACCACGCTTTTTTTACATTTTGACCCTATTCGTACGTTTTTACAAAGGTATTTGTATTTGATATTTTGTCTATATCTATCTCCACTAGGAGATATACACCAATTCAGGAGAAAACCAAATAAATATGGAAAAAACCTCTTTATAGAAATCGAACTCAGAACCTTACGCTCTCTAAACCTTATCCCATCCCCCAATATGCCACTGCGCTATAATGCCATGGGCAATCTACAAACGCTTTGATTCATGTATTACTTTTAAAACATGAAAATATTTATAAAAAAAAACAAAACAAAACTTTAGGAAGTAAATATAAACATGTAAAGTTAAGCTCACCAACATACTGAGGAAACTTTTCAACCCTTCCAACATGTCCGGATCCGGTCAAATCTAACCGTGGGACAACACTTTCAGGCTTTGCTGATTTTGAGTTTTTCCGGCGCCGGTGTACGGCGGCGGCCCATATAAACCCCACGGTGGTTGCGGCAAGGATATGTGCCACCACAAGCTTCCGGTACCCATCTGCACACAACCCAGATGATCATGTGCGTTTAGAGAGAGAGAGAGAGTGTATGTATTAAAAAAAAAACTAGAGAGAGAGGGGACCTTTGTGCATTATTAAGTCGCCGGAAAATAAAAAGAATCAACCGGAAGAGGTGTCGGAGAAATAAGTGATGATATATATTTAATGGAATTGACTCATATTTTTATTGTATATGCATGTGAGACTCAAGAAGTCCTCTTTTTAATATTTTGGGTGGGCGTGTATATATATGTATGTCAAAAGGTGATAAAGGCAGCCTTCAATATTAATTTATCATATAAAAACATGTGGGTCATATTTAAATTAACTAAGGGATAAATTTCAAAATTATAATCGTTTTTTACAAGGTGTTGTGGTTGGAATTTTAAAAAATAAAAACGTGATTATTGTGTGTATTAATATTGTACCTCTAAAACAATATTTATATCTATATATAATAAATTAAGTTAATCGTATACTTAATATATTTATTTTCTTTGGTTTTTCAAAGTTTGAAATGAACCATTACATCATGTTCTTTTACTTTATGAAAAGTTTCTCTTTCGACCACACAAATTACTCAGGTTACCATTAAGGTCAAGTGGTCCCGCAAACAACTAAGTTCAAGTACTTAGGATCATTTGTGAAGAAGGACGGGGAAATAAATAGTAAGGTGTCTCATCGCATCCAGGCAAGCATGTGTAGGTGGAAAGCAACCACTGGGGTTTTGTGCGACAATAGGTTTCCAACTAAATTAAAGGGGAAGTTCTATAGAGTCGCAGTTAGACCTGCTATGCTGTACGGGACAGATAACTGGGCCATCAAGAAGACACAAGCGCCAAGATGGAGGTAGCAGAGATGAGGATGCTAAGGTGGATGTGTGGCCACACAAGGTTAGACCGGATAAGAAATGAGGTTTTGAGGAAAAGTTAGGAGTAGCTAGTATATCGGACAAGATAAGGGATGGGAGATTGAGATGGTTTTGGCATGTGAAGAGTAGGCAATCTAAAGAGTCAGTTAGAGCAGTGGAGGGAAGGAAAAGGAGAGGTAGGTCCAAGTTGACTTGTGACGAGCGTATTAGGCATGATTTGATAGATCTGCACCTCTCTGAGGACATGGAAATGTAGGATTAAGGTTAAGGACTTTTAGGGACGGGTTGTGTCCTAGCTTCGTCTTAAGCTTAGTTTTCTTTTACACTTTAGGTAGGCCTACGTGGGTTGAGTTTCTTGTTTTATGCCTATTTGGTGTTTTTCAATGATATGGGTTTCTTATTTCATGCCTATTTGGTGTTGTCAAATGATATATCTAATTATGGCACTTATATTTCCATTTTTGTTGCGTATATGTGTCGGTTGTTTGTTTAGAGAAGGGGGTTTCTTTGGAAGCGATGTCTCTATCCTTGAGATATAGGTAAGGTTTGCTTACATCCCACCCTCCCCAGACCCTACCAATAATTTTTGCTATTTGTGGGATATATACTGGGTACGATTGTTGTTATCTAAATTCTAAATATCATGTGGTCGGGTCTAACGAATGTAGTGAAGATATCAGGTTAGGTCTAATGGTAGGATTAGTTAAAGCAAATTTGATAATTAGGTTAGGGGTTAATAGACTAGGTTACAATTAGGGTTGTAAACGCACCGAACGTTCAGTGAACAATTCGTGAACCATTCGGCGGGAATGTAACACCCTGTAAAATCGTGTCCAATAATATAGTGACACGTGTTGTATTTTAAATAAAGTCTGTTAAAGACCAATAAGGATTAAGGGCGTCAACATACTCAATCTGAGCCTCTGAGTGACGATTCGATGTCAACATGCATAAATAACAGCCTCTTAGTGACATCGGAATCAACATGCTTATAATAAGCCTCTGAGTGATCCTTTGTGAAGTCCTAACTCATATGTGCCATTTGTTGGACAAGAGGGTTCAATTTTGTAAATATGTGAAAGTTGGATAACGGAGGGATTAAAAGTGTCAACATGTTAATTTTACCTCTGAGTGACCTTTTAACGAACCGAGAGCTTGACAATGTCCGGGCGTAATCCCAGATATGCCAAGTATTGGCTACGGAGGACTAAAAGTGCCAAAAAGGTGCTTTAAAAGGCTTTTATAAGCTTTTTTAAAGTCAAGGGGTTAAAAGTGTCAAATTTTGAATCTGGCCATGGGGCGGTCGCGGGCTGCGAGAGACCTGGCCTGGTCCTCTCGCGCCCCGCGAGAACAGGTTTGACGCAGAAAATTTGTTAGGAGACCAAGCAAAGCTCCCAAACCATTGAAACGAAACCATGGTTTCTCTAAACTGCTATGCCATGTTTTGGGACACTTGTAAGCTTCTTCTTACTCCCCTAAACACCTGGCTTTACCTCCTTTGAGCTCTCCAACTATAAATAGGTGCATAAGTTCTTATTCCAACTTGCACCTTTCTCATTAAATCACTCTTCACACTCCTCTGGAAGTTCCTAGCTGAAAGGAGCATCCAACTTAGTTCTCTTGCATTGTAGGAACCTCTTGTAAGTGTTCCTTGCTTTGCATTTTCGTTTATAGGCTTTTATAGCCAAAAGTCAAGCGATTTTCGGAAAACGCTTTGACTTTCGGTTAAGACCATTATGGTCCAGTATTGTTCGAAATGAACATGGCTAAGTGATCGTAATAAGGTAGGTGTTAATCCCTATGAAGGGTACCTCCTGAAGATCACGTTTGCTAGACCAATTGACGGGTCAAAGTTATTATATTAAAAAGTCAAACAGCCATTTTTCGAAAAATTATAAATTGATCTTATATATGTTATGAAACATGTTTTGACACTTAAACAAGATGGTAATAATTTAGAAAGTAAGAACATGTTCGGCTCGTCAATTTCAGTTCTAGGGTCGGTTCGCAACCGAAAGTCGCGAAGTTTGACTTCTGCTTTGACTTTCAATTCTGACCCGATTTAGATTAGTTACCTATGATATAAAGTTGCATTATGATCATAATAATATGTAGCATAACCCTATGAGGTTATATTACATGATCATAATCAGAATCCAAGTTTATGCACAAGTTCCATAATTATGTCATCTTTGACCAAAATGTCCTTTTTGCATAAAACAAGGTTTTAAATGATAATGAACTTGAAAATGAGTTTCTACTGACGTAATATTATAAGTAGGATTATTTGGGATGTTAAACCAAGATATAAACTGAGTTTTTTTAAGCAAGTCCTTAAACTATGTCTATAAATGACGGTTTTAGCCATGTGGCTTATAAAATAGTTTTAATCAAATTTTTCCAGGTAAATCATTTACCTACTGATATGTTATACTAAATAACATATTTTAAACATTTTTAACTGACTATAACATCAGTTTTCATAAACATCACTTAAAGACGTCATATTACGACATAAGCGCCGTTTCGGCGCATAGTATGGTTTTAAACCATAACCAAGACTTGTTACCTACTGATTTTAAAACTTATTTTAAATATTTAAGGTACATGTTATAAACTCAGAATCCCAAATAATTTATAAACTATGTGTAAAATGACAAATGCCCCTTCGGTGCATAGTTTGGTCATAAAAGGTAAAATGCATATATAATTGATATCCTACTGATATTATATCATAAATAAAGTATTTTCCTGAATACCATAACATTAAATTATATTCAAGTTCCTTTTATATGATATGAAATTACCAAAACGCCCTTATGAGGCATAATTTCGTTTTAAAACCTTAACGGGCATTAAAGTTGATATCCTACTGATATCTTAACTTATTTAAAGTATAATGGCATATAGAACTTGTCCATAACTTATCCGGTTACCCGATATCGCTAATATGCGCACAGTTACGTATACGTAACTCTTTTACGGAAATTAACCGAAACGGGTTTAACTTTGTCATTTAAGTCTCAAAATCCAGAATGTTAATAGTTTACCCATATTAAACAAGTCAAGGTACTTGTTGGGATTAAACTACATTCTATCCACTCATCGTTTAATCTAGCGTCATACGTTTTGTTCAAGTACGCTAGTCGGTCTAAGTCTATGACTTAGATAAGACTGTTAGTATTTAATTGGTTAGTTTATGCCATAATCCAGACTAGAGACTTGACGGTAAATGCTATCTGCACTTAGTCTTTTTTGTGTACGGCTGAGTTATTAAAAATTAAAGAAGACTAGCTCAGGTAAATACTCTCGACTTATTTCCCCTATACGGGCTTGGGTTACGGTAAATTATTACCGCTTGGTCGGAAATGGGATTAATCGAATGTCGGTTTGGAATAGAAATCCGCATATTATGTTTTAAAGTTTTGTTTGATAAATTAAACATCGGGGGTTAACTACCGTGTCCTGGATATCCTCGGCTCATTACAATAGAAATGGCCACGACCTTAGCCGGGTGTAGGCATACACCCGATAGACGCTCAATTATGTATTCCCACAAGGTTGGAGGAATTGACTCCTTCGTGAGTCCAAAGTAGTGTGTACGTTAATTGTGTCTCGGTCTTTGTACCGAGCCCCGTATGTATGACAAACATGTAAATCTGTTAATAAGGTTGGACGGTCAATTAACCAAGTTATAAAAAGATTTTGTGCTGATACGCACTTAAAACATTTTTGAAATGTTTTCAAAATGAGTCAGTTAGGTGTATTTACCAGCGAAAGCTATGTATTTTCAAAAGACTAATCTGCGGGTACACTATGAAAATAGGCCGGAAGTGCTCGGTAGTGATAGAGGATCTTGCAAATCCTAAATCTGCCCAAAGTCTGTTTTGTATTCTTTCTATGTACAATTTATGATCCGCCTGTGGATCTTCTATTACAAGCTTGTATATTATTTTGTATTTTCGAACATTCGGTTTGTAATAGTAATTTTACTCCAAGACTTCCGCGGTGCCGTGTTTAATTGACTATGATGATTATCAACTGACGTCACGATACTCCCCACCCGGGTCCACCGGTGTATGGATTTCGGGTTGGAAATCTGGGGTGTGACTGGGTTGGTATCAGAGCCAACGTTTGAGAGAATTAAACACTATCCTTCTAGTGTTTAATCTCAAACTTAGACGAGCACATTCCTTAGACTTTCGAGTCTAACCATTGACCTAGGATTTACTCATTTCATTATTAAGTTATTAGTATGTTTTTGAATTGATTTTTAACAGGAAAATGCCGCCACATGTGAGAGCGCAAAGTGGAAGAGGAAAAGGTCCAATGAGGGGAGGACCATCGGGGTGCATTCCCAACTCAACCTCACAATTCAGACCCTTACCAAGAATAAGGAGATTCATCTCCTTGGCAACCAGCGAGACGTTCTGTCTCTAATAGACACTCGCCCTCACATTCCCAAAATTATTACCACTCCTACCACTCACACCATTCTCACCGTTCTCACCATTCCCATACACATTCTTACCATGAAGAATTTAACCCCGACCATTATTTTAACACGCCTCCAGCCGATCAAAATCAGTTGGACGAGCCACGTCCTATGGACGAGGACTCCGACCCGGAGATGCCACAGTCGGGATCAAATGTGCATCCCATTGAAAATTCGAGCGATTCAAACTCGTATGCCGGATTGCCCTACCAAGGTCCTAACGAGTGGGACCAATATTGGAATCAATTTACTTTTGCCCACACTCCTTCTCGCCACTCTCAATCACCCCCTGTTCAAAAAGATGTCCACATGGAACTGGTAGACCAACCTCAACCACCACCTGAACCACCAAGGAGGAAGTGTGGAGCACGTATATCGGTACGTGCAGGACAAAGGTCGGGATCGCTACCACCTTTGCCCAATTCTTACCCCACAATTCAAGAGGACCCACAAATGGGTGGGCCCTCTAACACCTCACATGTGGTTGAACCAACACCAACACCCACACCTACAGTTCAACCACCACCATTGGGTTATACTAACCCAATCCCTACATATCCAGACACGTCTGGATATGATCCTTTTAACCCGTCTACACCGGTAGACTATCAAGCATGGTCATAAGACCCATACATGCAGGCGGTTATACACAACGCATTTTACCCGTCTCCTTTCCCACCTACTTATCCACCGACTGGATATCCAACTTATGGGTACCAGTATCCGTTTATGCCACAACCACAACCTCCGCCACTACTTGAGGCCATTAAAAAGGCCTTGGAAAGAATGAAAGAAATGCAGCAGCAGGCGGAGAAAATGGAGAAAGAAGACAAATAAATTCTTCAAGAAACTCTCCAAATTGGTCAAGGGAAAGAAGGACGAATGAAGTCACTTCTAATTAGTCCCTGCGAGGACATTGTTATTTCATTAGTCCCTGCGTGGACATTTCTATTTCTTTAGAGTCCTTGCATGGACAAGTTTATTTCATTTTTCAGTATTGTAATTTCTAATTTGAAATTTAATGAAGTACTTTTGGAATTATATATATATGTAAATCATCCTCTTGAAAACTGTCACACCCCGACCCGCAGCGGAATAAGAGTCGGGGCATAATTGGGTTATCACCAAAGCTCATGACATTTACTAATATGTTTCATATTTATTAAAGTCAAAGTTACATTTCCAAATATCCAAACATGTTCATACAATACAAAGAAAATAAAACAAACATAACAATCCCAACTCTAAATCATTTTATTCTTCTAGTCCAATCCTATGTGTTTCTGGCTGCTGCTGGTTCACCTGTATCATGTGTAAAAATGGGGGGTTTTGGGTCAACATAAGTTGGCGAGTGAACCTTATTAGATAAACATTTATTAAAGATTTACTTGTTAGTTTATCAATGAAAAATTGTGCATAATCATAAATGAGCAAATGTAAATAATCAAGCAGTGGCAAATAGCAATCACAACTACAACATACAATAACATATGATAGCATACATGAACATACCAACATCATACGATAAATAACATAAATGAAAATGTGCGATCAAGGCTCAATCAAACGGAGCCGATCGTATTGCATGTACTGAAAATGAAAATGTCTGTGCGATCAAGGCTCAATCAAACGGAGCCGATCGTATGTGGGCACGCCAGGTTCAACCTCATAATGAAATGGGGAACATGCTCAACGCTCATAATGTAATGGGGAGCGGCGGCCTATGAAATTGCATGTACTGAAAATAATAAATTGCATCCAACAATAACTACACAACAATTGAAACAAACTGAATACACAAGTTCATGATATGATGTATGCACAATGGTTTAATTATAATATATATAACAAGACACATGATACACCCCAAAACGTGATTAAAACGGGGAATTTGTAAAGATTCACTCACATTGGGTGCGTTTGAATGGAGATAATAAGATGCGCACGAATCGGAAGAATTGAACAACGAGAATTCTTAACCTAAATAATAACGGAAAAATATAGTAAATGAGTGGATTTTATTAAGGATTTTAATGGAATTTTTAGATATATTTTTGTGAGTTTAAGGCTATTTTCTATCTTTAAAAATGTTATTTTTAAGTATTTTTAATTGATTTTTAATTTAAATTAAATAAATAAAAATATAAAAAAAAATTGTTTATTTTGCATTGACCGTTGACCGTTGACCGTTGACTTGTTGATTTGTTGACTGGTTCGGTCAGTGGAATTGTTTGCGCCGGGTGAGGCTCGAACCCGAGACCTCCCGTACGCGTGCACGCAGCTCTACCAACTGAGCGACGTGTCTAACCCGAAATAATCTTGTTTTTAATTATATTTATATACTAATTCGGTTTAACCAAAGTTCATTTAATTTCAAAAACATTTTAATTCAACGAACCGGTGCCAGTATCAGGTTTCGAACTCGTGACATGCGATTCAGTGTTGCACACAGTCCACCGCTGGACTGTGTGTCTAACCTGGTTAACATCTCGGTTTTTATTATACTTAACAACTAACGGGATTAACCCGGTTTAGTTTTAAACAAAAAGGCATTTTATTACGTAAGGAGTGCGTGTATCAGGGATCGAACTTGTGACGTGCGTGTATAATTTGCACACAGTCCACCACTGGACTGTGTGTCTAACCCGTTCATTTTACTGGTTTTAAATAAACTTATAATTTAACTAACTTCGTCTTCTACATTCAGATTACAGTCAACTGATTCACTAATCCGTTTCTTGTTTTTATGATTAACAAACATTCTTAATGCTAAAATGAAATGGCAGAGACGGTAATTAGGGGTGAACATACCGATAAACGGTTTATTTCAGAATTCCGGCAATGTGTCGGTCCCTGTTTTTATGCTCTTCAACTGAACAAGACAATTAACCGTTTTTATTAGCTAATCGTGAAATTGAAGTGATCAGCAAATGTTAACAGAGGGTTTGAATGCCCTTACCGATTCTCAGATGAATATAGAGATTTTCAGAATCTTTCCGGTGAACTGAAATTAGCTGAATACAGTGCCTGAATTCGATTTCAATTGAGAGGTTTAAGTTAGAAATAGCTTAACCATTGTTGAACTACAATGATATTGAAAGATTTACCGTTTGAGGATGAATACGGTTTTCCGGCGAATTTTGCAGAAAATTCCGGCGAGTTGATTTAGACGTTCTGACAAACTGAAAGTGTGACGAAAGTGAAATGAAATGTTAGTATGATGTTTCTGAGTCGCGAGAGTGGTCTTGAGTTGAAGTAATTGGGACTTGATTAATTTCGGTTATAAAAACCGATAATAAAGAAAATTGATGTTCAATCACTTCTGAATTGATTAAAATCATCGGTTCATCGGTTATAAAACGTGAATGAGCGATTAATCAAACGATTAGACGATTGAATTGCCGATTTCAGTTTCTCAGTTGGCGCAACCGGTTTTAACCGAGTTTGTGTATAAATGTTATTTGTTTCCTAGAGATAACAGAAAATAACAAGTGGCGGAGTGGTGATGCGAGTGTGTATTAAGTCGTTGGATTTCAGATCTGGCTGACCCGGGTTCGAGTCCCGGCAGCAACATATCCTTTTTATTTATTTTGTTTTAACTTTTTATCAAATATAATTTTTATAGTTTAGTTTATTTATTAATTATGTATCATTTTAAATCAAAATAATCATAAATATTCAACGTGACATTTATAACTTGATATTCGATTACAAAACGGAGCGGGTTTTGAAAACCCGTTTTTGACAAATGTTACAAAAACGAGCGTCTCGATTTTACTCAAATTTATGCTCTGCTATATAATTCCAAAAGATCTTAATGGATTGATTATGCCAAGTGGCGTAGACCACATATTGGCCAAGAAATGATAGTCAAGTACGAAGGGGTCTTCTATCAGGATGGTTAAGGGAAGTTATCCTTCTATCCAGAGGTAAGGGACTAGGTCCAAACCTCCAAGGTCATTAAGGTCGAAGGTGAACGGGACCACTAATCAATCATTAAGGTACTCTTATGCTAACATTAAGAAATGTTCTTACTCTTGGTAGTGTGGCTTGAGGAACCACACTAGCCGTCAGGCCAATGTGCCCAATTAATTGTCCAACGGGACAGGCTGATATGCCATGCACATCTGATATGATGTAGGCCAATGTGCCCAATAAATTGTCCAACGGGACAGGCTGATATGCATATACATCTGATATGATGTAGGCCAATGTGCCCAATTAATTGTCCAACGGGACAGGCTGATATGTCATGCACATCTGATATGATGTAGGCTAGTGTAAATTTTGAAAAAAATTGGCGTTTTTCGATTTCGTTACCCTTTTGTATAAAACGTTACCCCTATGAAAATTTTCTAGATCAGCCATTGGGATAGGCACTATCTCGGATGCAATGTGTCAATACTGTGGAACACACTTTTGAGAGAAAATTATGATATTAGGATATGTGTTAACCCTTAACTTAGTTATCAAGATTCTTGTTAGTCCATAATTGCCGGATATTTTTGAAATGATCACATGTAATCATTATTTATAACGTTATGAAAAGAGTAATAAAAACATTCATGAAATAGTGGGGGCATCATATCCGGCTATATATATTAATTAATAGGACCCAGAAAAAGAAAAAAAGTTAATGGCTTAAGGGTTAAGGCTTTAGTTTTGAAGTAACAAGTGTAAAAGACACATCTTTTAAAACTCATTATTTTGCATTAGAGATGGGCAAAATCGGGTATTATTATTACCCGGAACCGGTTCTGCTTGGATGTCATTGGAACCGGGTATGGTGTGGAACCGGGTCCGGTTCCTACCCGGGTTCACAGCCAAGAATATGGAACCGTGTAGAACCGGGTATGGGTATTATGGAACCGGTATGGTGTGGAACCGGTTCCTGATAGTGTTCAGAACCGGTTCCTGACAGTAAAAATCTGACTTTTACTGTTCAGAACCGGTTCTTAACAGTAAAAAACCTGACTTTACTGTGCAGAACCGGTTCCTGACAGTAAAATCTGACTTACTGTTCAGAACCGGTTCCTGATAAAATGTTACCGTGGAACCGGTTCCTGATTAAAAAATCGTTTTTTTTTATATAAACCCCTTCCTACTTACCGGTTCCTGATAAATGTTATTGTTGGTGTTTTAATAAAGTTTGTGTAACAATAATCGATTAAAATAAAAACCCCTTCTATTGTGTTTTTTTACATCTATTTTTGGAACGCTACTATTGTGTTTTTTATGTTTGAATTTTATTATTAGTTACATTGATAATAAAAATATTAACAATAATCGATTAAAATTAAAAAAGAAATTAATCGGTTACAATATATAAAAAAAATTAACCGGTTACAAAAAAAAAAAAAAAAATTACTCAGAACCGGTTCTAGTAAGATTTTATTTCTTTGATCGTTTACTAGCGGCAGGTGCAACACTTTCCGACGAGTTTCTCTTAGGTACGGGTACCTCGGTACAATCGTCGTCCGAATCGTTAGTCTCCACTTCTTCGTCCTCCTCTTCGTCAACAATTTTATGCTCTAACTCAACTTCATCTTCTAGACTAGTTTTATGTTGAACACGATCAACGGCATCTAAATGGTCCTTTAAGCATATTGCCATCTCTAGCGATTCCGGAGTTAGTCTTGTTCTTCTAATTGACAAAACCCTGCCACTAAGAGAAAACACACTTTCCGAAGCTACCGTGGAAGCTTGGACCGTTAGTATATCACGAGCCATGGTGGCTAGAATCGGGTATTCGGATTCTTTCGATTTCCACCATGCCAAAACATCAAATTTCCTATACTCCTCGGTGGTCATAGTAAGCGAATACTGATTTTTTTTATATCTCCCAAGTTCACTTGTTGGTTCACTACCCCTTTGTTGTCTAGCGGTCTCGTCTCTAACGACATTCAACATGGTTATAAGTGGATCCCCGCTTGTTTCATCGTTAGAGGCCGTGGATCGAGACTCAAACAAATTTATATGATTTTTTTCACCATATTTTTTTAAATAATGATCATAAAGTTTTGCCATACACTCATTGAATATTTTTTTTGTTTTTCTTTTAAAGTTGGATCCTCCTCATGCATATCCAACTTGTCATAAATTTCATCAATTAAAGCTTCAACACCCGGTACGTTTAAAGCTGGATTTAAAGCAGCGGCACATAGAAAAACGGGTGGTAGTTCTAAAAAATATTTTTAAAATTTTTTAATCATTGGTCTCGTCATATTCCTTAACATGTCACTAGAATTTTCAAACTTTTTAAAATTAGTTGTTATCAAATACAATTGGTCCACAACTTTAGAACTAGTAGGATAATAAACACCGAAAATCAAAGTCGTTGTAGTTTTAAAAACTTGTAAAAAAGTACTTAGGTTATTAATATTTTCCCAAGCCGTGTCGGGAAAGGGGACGACAAGGTACTCATCACTTAAAGTTGTATGAAAAGATTTTAAAGTGCCCATTTGCTTTATAGCCATTTCAAACATATGACAAGTTGAATTCCAACGAGTCGGTATATCCCAATTCGGTCCAATAATTTTTTGGTTGACATCTTTACAAAGTTTTTTATATTCTTGATATCTTTCTTTTCCACTTTTGAAAACATCTTGGAGCATAGCTCTAAATGCTATAATAAAATCCGATACAAATTGATCTTTTAAACCGGTTTGCACTACTAAGTTAATAATATGTGCAACACATCGTGTGTGAAAAAAAACACCATCAAGTATTGGTTTGTACTTCAACTTTAATTTTTCAATCGCCGTTGTGTTGTTTGAAGCGTTATCAAAGGATATTGAAAAATTTTTATCTTCTAAACCATATTTAATTATTGTGCCATTTATAATTTTAATTAAATATTTTCTCCCGTATGAGGAGAAGGAAACTCGTCAAACGCAATCGTACGCTTCATCATTTGCCATGTATCGGGATCAACCCAATGAGCGGTGACACATATGTACGATTCCGGTAAACCATGTGGAGCCGACCACACATCACTAGTTAGGTTTACACTAGTTTTTAAATTCTTAAAAAAAACAATTAAATCTTTTTTTGCATTTTCCCATAAACTTAAACAAAGACGTTTTAAAGTGCGACGACTTACATGTTTATAGCGAGGTTGTAGCGTCCCCCGAATAAGATTTGTAAGATCGGGGTCGTCGAAGTGTCCAAACGGCAACGCTTTTTGTATCACCAACTTCGCCATCCGATCGCGAGCTAATTTTTGCTCATAACGAAAAATGGTACCATCTTTGGAAAGTGGAACTTGACCGGATGTCATTTCCTTTAAAACTTTGCAATACTTATTAATATGCTTCGTTAACGTTGAGTTTGATTCCTTGGCTAATAACGATCCACAATGTTTACATTGAGCTTTTTGTGAGCCGTCACTCATCTCGACCAACTCCCAATTGCTCCAAACTTCCTTACTGCGATTATGAGACAATGTTCCAACCACATATGGAACCGAATGTTCTTGAGGAACATTGTTAACGGATTGGGAATTTGCGTTTTTGGAACTCTTTGAGGCCATTTGTTGATTAGAATGTGAAAAAGAACAAGAAGGAAATGTAACAAGAAGGATAGATATGAGAAATTGTGTGTTAAACAATAGATTTCAAAAAAATATATATAGAATCGGTTATAACAGTCAGGAACCGGTTCCAACGGTCAGGAACCGGTTCCAACGGTAACTTTTTAACGGCTATAACCGGTTCCAACGGTAACATTTTTAACGGATATAACCGGTTCCAACGGTAATATTACAACGGTCAGGAACCGGTTCCACGTAGGAACCGGGTACGGGTAGGAACCGGGTACGGTTAGGAACCGGTTCCTACCCGATTCAAATGGTAAAATTGTGGAACCGGGTTGGAACCAACGGGTATTTTGAACCCGGAACCGGTTCTACTTACTGTCGGGTAGGAACTGGAACCGGTTCCAGTTCGGTTCCACCGGTTCGGGTTCGGAACCGGTTTTTATGCCCATCTCTATTTTGCATTGCATTATTTAGTAGCCACTTTTGCACTAAGAGCCCAAAAACTAAAAGCAAACCCACATATCCAATGTCATATTGGGCTATGTGTTGGACATGGCTTTTCAAACTATCACAGAAGTCAAAGAAACACTTTTTTGGTGGGTACAAATCACTGGGTCCACATTCATCTCAGTTATACCAAAAACAAAATGGGTCCGTATTTTTGTACCCGGTATTTTACACCAGTAATGAAATTCGATCATATTCGTAGGGGATAGATAGGATATACATTTTGAACTTAATACATGGACCTGAAATTGTACCATGTTTATACCCGAAGATACCTGGAACTGGTCATACCCTATGCCCGAACCCGGTTATACCCTATACCTGATAGCGGTTTTTTTAATGCCCGATAAAATACCCGAAATTGACTTATAGTTTTACGTTTACTTTACACTTTTGTATTTAAGTTTTTTTTTAAATGCATATTATAAAGCAAATAATTTGTATTTGAGTGAATTAATGTTATTGTAATTTATTTTAATTGTTTTTACAAATTACAAACCAAATTTAATTTTTAAATGAGTTTATTTTTGTGTATTTTTTTTAAACCAGGTAGTAATACCCAGACCATAACTGGTTATACCCGAACCCGGTTATACCCTATGCGGGTACATAGCATATAGTTTTTCTCCTCAATACTCGTACACGAACCCTACCCCGTTTCTCTCAATGCTAGATCATACCTGGAAACCGGTTCTGTACCTTGAACGATGTATTATAAAATACCCGATTTGTGCACCTCTACATGTTGTGTACTTATGCTATATTTGTTAAGGGTATATTACAGTTCTTTCCTCCCGGGTTGAGTCGAGCTATAAATTTAATCCTTGGATTATTACTTTTACGAATATTGTTTGCTTTATAAGGGTGTAAGAATGCTCCCTTCGTGGAGAGTTTTCACCTCTCCACCCTAGCCAATCACTTAACTATTGTTGGAAGCAAACAATATCCAGATAGACTGAATCCATAAAAAAAGTGACTCAGGGATCAAATTCGTAATTCGACCCATACAACGGGAACCGAAAATGTAAATTACTCCATTTGTCAATGTTTTGTTGCCTTTTCACCGGAATTATGGGGAGTGCCACCACCAACCACTAAAATTCGTCAGCTTACATTTTTGTTAATTATTTTTGAAAATTTCGTTAGGACCCCTTAACGGCTTAAATGGAGCAAAGAGAAAAGAATTCTATATTGGACCGTGACAAAGTCACTAGAATAGAAAATCAACAAAGAAGTACCTTTCACATTTACTATGTATGTGATGTGGGAGCAAATTATTGATACAAGATACTCAAGTCAATGAGCCATGAAAAGAAACATTAAATATGTACCAAAACAATAGAAGTAGACACAAATGCTTGACGAACTATTATAATGCCATGCATAATGTGAGGTTATACAACGGTATATTAGGCTATAACGCCCCATAGCGTCTCTCAACACCGCTCTCCCGGCATTATAAGGTTATGGAACATGGCCGTGACATGCATAGTGGCGTCATGGTGGTTTCTCTCGTACACACATATATATACATACATATGTATAATTGAAGAGGTATAACCCAACACTCAACTTATATAAAGCCCCATAACCCTCAATTTTACACATTTGCCACATGTTGTATAACCCCACATCTATGGGGGCTACGGGGCTTGACCACTACACATGGTCTAAGGCCATGCCTAGTGGAGATGCGAAGGGCGATAAAGCCCCATCGCGCCCAGAACACCGCCCCCTGGGCGTTATGGATTGGGCGTGATGGTGATGGCGGGGTTATTGTTTTGGTTTATCTCAGACACACACACATATATATACATACATTATATATATAACTGAAGGGGGTTATGAGAGATTATGTTTGAATAAAGGGAATTATGTGGGTTATGACTACATATAGTTTAATAAAAACAAATTTTTATAAATAGAGTAAAACTAAATATTTCAAGGGTCAAAAATCAAGAAGTATTAACAACATAAGACATTATCTAGAGCACACGCATTTTCCCAAAATTGCTTCACTCACTCTCACCAAATAACATTAGCAAATTAGATGAGTCAGTCCTCCGTTACTCAGTTTGCAGTTTTTTTCAGAATGACCAAAATTATATTATAAATGATTAGCAAGAAACTAGACAAAATAATAATATGATTTTGTGATCAACATTGTAAGTTTACAAATTACTAACATGTCAGTTTATTGTGTTTTCAAGAAATCAACACAAATTATAAGTTGTGAATTGTGATCAGTATGCATTATAAAACTGTTTGATGTATTTTATTTTAAAAATATATCAACTTTCAAACAGTCAAGTTATTCAATTATATTATAAAATTTAATATACTTTGAAACATTTTCTAATTGAAAATTTAAAGTACAAAATTTTAATAATGAAAGTTACATTATTAAAGACAAGACCGGATCAAATTGGGACAATTAAGGCCCAGATTAACCTTTTTTTTCTAATGATATGACATGTGGGTCTTCTAAATGCGTATTCAGCTTTGCTTAATAACATAACTTTTGTCTCCTTGAAATAAGCATAATTTATATAAAAACAAAACACATGGAATCGTGCAAGAAGATGGTGTTTATATATATATGATTACCTTCCATCAAAGTGCAATTACACTAACACTAACAACCTACCGTATATTGTTTGGTAAATTATTATAATATTGACAAAACGACTAATAGGATACCTGACTCGTCTCATACTTGCTCTCTTCCCATTATTTTCTAATCATTCAATATAACATTGTATTGGTTTCAGATATGTAAAATTTTTATGATTAATTAATCTGAGTTGGGTTTCATATTTGGATACCCATCCTGATATTTCATGTTTCTTATCGGTTTCATTTTTTTACCATCCCTAGCTAGGTATCAGTAATACAAGGGAGCATATCGTGGTGGTAGCGGACGGAAAATTGCTAGTGGTGGTAGACTATTAGTAGGACATGGTGTAAGTGACGAGTGAAGAATTCGTAGTGCTCAAGAAGGAAAGACAAAAGTGTGTGAATCGAATTCAAAGTAGTTTTTATATAGAGTTTGGATGTGCGAAAATTCGAATTTAAACATGCTTTTTTTATAAATACATATATACGTGTGTTAATGACTTTTTCCTTTACCCCCCCCCCCCCCCCCGCGCATAATTTGGTTATTTAGAATTCAAGTTGGTTTATTGTATTTGATTTATTCTCAAATTTTCAGTTTTGAATAACTCTATTCAAATACCCGTATAATCCGAAACCATCCCATAACACCAATGCATGATATGATATGTTGAAGAGAAAAACCAATTAAACAATTTGTCCCACATATATAAATAATTTATATTAGCTCATTATTTAACCCGATTAGGTACACCTTTAGCAAGAAACACTCATGCCTTCCAAACCAATGGGTTCTTTTATGATAATAGTTTTGATATAAATAGTCAAAAAAATGATGAAAAAACCTTTATTAGTGAAAGAAGGTTGAAAAAGGTATTATCAACATTGGTTTAGAAGGAGTAATCAAATGAGGGGCCACTATTTTAGTGGCTTAAACTCATACGTTAGGATTTGTTGGAATATATACATCCCATTGATAATCAACCCCACCTCGTCCTCGCTGTTTTTGCTTTGGTACTAATTTGGTTGTAATCACTTTATCTTTCGGGATAACGTAAATAAGTATTCATGTACAGTAGTTTGTTGGGAATAGAATGATGGGTTCAATCATATTTTCAAGAGGTGTGGTACGTTTTTACCTAAAAAAATAAGCTAAATTTTTTTAAAGGGTGCGCATGCCCACTACCAAGACACATAGGTCCGCCACTGTTCATATACCTTGCATCACCCGCAATTAGTACTTATGTAGTAGACGTGACAAAATAAACGAATTCCATAATACAATTTACAATGATTTTGTAGTTAGACGTGTTGGTTTATAGTTTGTATATGTTTTGCTCATGAGTAATTTTATAGTGCCGGTTAAAAGCTATAGTTAAGCTAATAATAAGTATATTAGTTTGATAGCAATTTTCTTTCTTTATCAAAGCAATAATAATCTATAACTTTGAATGAACCAATTATGAGGTGATAAAGATTATACAACATTTTATATGACTTTTGACCCATTTAATCCAATTTATATGTAGTTTAGTTATCTTTTATAAATAACCTATTTAACATGTTTTTTAAAAAAATACATGCTAAATTGTCTACTTTTTATGTGAAAATGTTTAAAAGTTGTAAATGAACACACAAAGGGAATATTTTTGTTATACATATATAAATTATATGTTATATCGATTAGTTTTTTTTCTGAAAGGTAAATTTTATTAGAATACAACCCTGACCCAACAATAAAGAGGCAACATGCCCGACATGGAGCCAAACACGCAAGCACTAAGACATAATTACAAGAAATCAAAATCAAACAAATTTCTTCCAAATAATAAGCTAAAACTTAGATCTATACGTGAACCAAAAAAGCCTAAAGTCTTTATGTCTTCGAGAATAACCTCTCTTTTGACTTCTTGTTAGAAATATACCTTCGTTCCTAGATTCCAGATGTATCAACAAAAAATAATAATAACAATGCTATGAACCACAACCTCAAGGGAACTGTTATCGATGGTTTGCTTATGAATTTCAAGAAGATCCTTGACAGAATAAGGCTTAAGGTTTAGGGACGGTACCAGTGGCGGATCCAGAAACTTCTTTTGGTGGGTTCGTTTTGATAGATTCTCACAATTTTTTTCCAAATCATACAAAGTTCTCATTATTTTTTTATTTTTTCAAACCGAGTGGGTTCATATGAACCCATAAAACAGGACTGGATCCGCTACTGGACGGTACACCAGTTACTAACAAGATAGCATCTTTTTATATCATTTAGACAATCACTAAACTTTTCAACATTTTTTACACATTATAATAAAAAATATTCACCATGGAGGGAAGAAGATCGGATTGGTTGAACAAGAACCTTTGGCTTGCTAAATTAAGAATCTTAGACCCACTTTGCTAATAAATATTCAACGACTTTTATCCGAAAGCCCTAAATGGAGAAATGGGATTGAACAACAAACTTATTGAAGATGATGATGCCTAATATGACTTTTGATTTCAACAAGTATCATCAATTAACATTAACATGCTAACCAATGATTCTACTTATTCATTAAAGATAAATGACATTTGACTATCGTCGATAACTGCCTCTTCTGTACTATTAACCCTCTTCGAGGCTGGGCTATAATATAAGAGTTATAATCTTGTCTAATGTTATGGATGCTTATATATATATATATATATATATATATAATATAACTGAAGTGTATATGAAAATGAATTTATTCTTAATCTTCTATCTTTTGTAGTTTTTATTTTATTTAATTTTCAAACTTATATGAATACAAAATAAATCTTAACGATTTTTTAATATACTCGTAATAATGCACAAAAATAAAGATATTAGTAACATCAATACATTTTGTACATAACACATGATAGATATAATAAAATTCATAAAAGTGTGAGACAATGTACCAAAGTCAAAATAAAAAAATACATGAATACACATTTGACTTATTCTTTTTTTCTTTTAAATGGTAAATTTGGATTACTAACGAACCAGTGAAGTATCATCGTGTCATCAGCGGAATCACTCGATCATATTCATCTCAATTAGGCAATAATACATATACACCAATTCAGTAGGAAACCCCCTAGAGTAACATCGTGCTACCAGCGAAACCACCCGATCATATCCATCTCCAATAGATTTATAATGCCTTCACACTAATTTATAAGGAAACCTAATAAATCTACGAAAAACACCCTTCAAGAAAATTATTTATACGCTTAAGTTTACCACTTCCAATATTTTTCCCTTAAAAAACTTATTGTTGATCTCACCTAACTAACAAATCACAAAAAAGAAATAACATGAAGTTCAAAATGGCAAATTTGAAATTTGACACTAAATTTCAAAGTTTAGAAATTTGCAATTAATTTTTCTACCGAAACCTTATGTCACGGCGTGTTAAGATTTCAAAACCCACCCTAACGGCCGCAGCATAACGCCGTTAACACGCCTACTATTTATACAACTAATTTACTGAAAAAAACAATCTAGAGAGAGAAACCGCTTGCTCGTTTTGGAGAAACTGTTGGCAGATCAGACGCATTCATCTGTAAGATTCTCATCATATTTTCATTGATTTTGTTGAACTTCATATCTTCATATCGCAATGTTATTGTGTTCGTTGAAGAAATTGTGTTCCAGTTAGATCTAGATTACACTCTTCGTTGATTTTAGTTCGTTTTTCTGGATCGGCGTTTTGTTTTGGACTTTAATTGTTGTTTAGGTTTGATTTGGAAGTTTAATTAGGAAAATGTGAGGTTATTAGGTTAGGTTTGTTGTGAATTTATCAGAGTTTGGAGGATTTAGCATAGGAAACGAATGTAATGATTTGCAGCTCCGTTTTGGTGTGTTTACAGAAGCATACATTATTCGATATGCGTTTAAGAGATGTATCATGGTGCTCGTGGAGTTTTTGTGGTGTATTATTGCTAATTGTTTGGAATCTGATGATATTTCACTGGCAATAAGCTGATAGCTGTAGTGTGATTTTCATTAGTGTTGCAAGCAGGCCTGAAGCAAGTAGCAACACATTGCTTAAGACATCCTTTAAAGTGAAAACAATATAAATGCAAATATAATCCTAGAGTTGCAAGTCCCTTGGGTATGTGTTGCCGTATTTCTGCAAAAATTTGGAAGTTAAAAATTGTACCAGATAACCAAGAATCATGACCTTAGATAGTGAGCGAATGGTGTCAATCACTTATGTCACATGTTTTGACCAAAAAATAAAAATAAGTAGAAGGCGATAACTCTTGAAATTCTTAAAAATGTTGAACTTAAGAGTCTTAATGAAAGAATTTTGAGTCCTTGTCAGCTAGAAACACATACATCATTCCACAATACTTATGCTCATCTATTATCTATTAAACTATGAGATTAAGAAAAAGTCAGTTTGCTGTGTGACCGTGTAATGCATGTTATTGTGTCTATTTCTTATCCTATTATTGTATTATGTAATGAGTTGATTCTGATTCGCTTGACTTTTTTTAGTTACATAATCCTGGAAGTCTACTCTTTATATTATATAAAGAGTTACAACTCCAATCTTATGTGAAAGTAGATTTATCCTCTCCTGGATGGCTTATTCAGTCTTATTGAAGCAGCGAATTTTTGCTAATAATTCAATTATCTGATTGACTGGACGCAATTCATTGTTTGGTAAATGTAGTTTTCTACCTTTTTACCTTTCCTATATTTTTAGATTTTACT
Source organism: Scalesia atractyloides (assembly GCA_947069175.1). Taxonomy (NCBI): domain Eukaryota; kingdom Viridiplantae; phylum Streptophyta; class Magnoliopsida; order Asterales; family Asteraceae; genus Scalesia; species Scalesia atractyloides. The sequence goes on from CAMTDV010001632.1 coordinate 1,410,756, forward strand.
TCCCATGTCTTTTATTAACAACTTTTTGTATATGTTTAAGCTTAATATCCTGCATTTCTTGAATGGTAATTCTTAATAGTTAATACTGTATATGGGCGATAAATACATATTCAAATTAAAGGCATAATGTTGGCTTTCTTTTTCTTGTATTACATTACCTTGATGGAATCGTAGAAATATAAACAATTGCCACTGTTATCTATGCAGTCCCATGGGAATGGAGGTGGTTGCTAATAATGTACAGACAAGGAAGTACATTCTGTCGCTATTGATTCTAATGATCTTTCCGATGATTCAAGTAATGCTCTTTCGGTTGATATAAATAATGCTCTTTGGGTTGATTCCAATGTTTCTGTCAATGGGAATGCAAACCCTGATATCCAGACAACCGATGAAGTTAAAGAGTTTGATGTAAAGAAATGTATTACTGAAGACGTTAAACACGCAAATGACCTTTCTGGTGATTCAAGTAACGACACACTGGACCGTGAAACTTGCTTGGTGAAGGAAAAGACAAAATCGGCATTCAACAGACAGAAGGGGAAAGTAAGAAATCAAACACAACTGTTAAACCTACAACCAAATCTGCTAAAACAAAACGCACTGTTCCGCAGCCATTTGCTCTTGCTACGGAAAAACGTGCTCTATGTGGAACTCGCCCTGTTGGCAATCCGGTTGCCAAACCATCTCATTCAAGCAGTTCTCCTGCCCAACTTACAAAGAAAACCAATGAGGTAAGAATCCCTCATGCTGAATACTAGGTTCTAAGCCTGTAAACGAACCAAACGTTCATGAACTTGTTTGGCGGGAAGTTCGTTTATTTAATAAACGAACGAACATGAACACAATATTTTGTTCATTTAATTAAAGGAATGAACATGAACACAAGTTTTGTTGTTTTGTTCGTTTATTTACATTTATTTATGTTCATTCATTTATGTTTGTTTCAATTTAAATTCATAAGTAGTTATATTTATATAAATAATAAACATAGAAGGAACTTTCTAACTACCTATATAAGTATAACTAATTGGTAATAAAAATGGGGGTTTCAATGGAATTTATCGTACTAATCACTTATTTATAATAAAGTTACTTTATGTTCCTTTTTATTTAGTCAATTATTCTCATTTGTGCACATTTATGTTTGTTCAATTATGTTCATTTGTGTTATTTATTGTTTGTTAAGTTATGTTCATTTAAGTTTGTTTATGTTCGTTTTTCGTGAACTATTCGTTTAGGTTTTAAAAAAACGAACATGAACAAACAGGAACATGCCCGTTTTCTTAATAAACGAACATGAACAAAATAATGTGTTCGATTATATGTATGTGTTCGTGTTCGTTCGGTTCATTTACAGGCCTACTAGGTTCTTTTCACAAGTTTAATATATATATAATGTATTTTTCTTTCTTTCTTTTGGGTTCAGGTAGTCCCTCCTTCAATAGCAAGGAAGCCTTTGCAACCAGATAACAAGAAGCATCCGGATGACGATGACTCTTGTTCAGTAGCATCCTCGTATCCATATCTATGTTTTTTTCTCTCTTTTGTTTGGTTTCCCTTTTTGTTTTGCGATTGTTCTATTACTTAACCATACTAAAGAACTGCCGCATCAGCAAGGCCTATAATGTCCAAGCCCACTTCTGCATCGGCCCCAGTGTTCAGGTGTAGCACGCGTGCAGAGAGACGGAAAGAGGTACAACCTTTGGATGTGTTCTGGTTTTATTTTTAACGTGATCAAAATGCCATTTTCATCCCTGAGGTTTGGCCTAGTTTGCGGTTTTCGTCCAAATGTTTGTTTTTTCCGCGTCTGGATCCAAAAGGTTTGAAATCTTGCCATTTTCATCCGGTTCGTTAACTCCATCCATTTTTCTCCGTTAAGTCAAAGGTATTTCCGTCTTTTTTGCTAACATAAAGAAAAGAAATGGTGGGCGCACCCCTTGAAAAAGGTATTTCCGTTAAGTCAAAGGTATTTCCGTCTTTTTTATGATATAAACCTTTGGACTAAAGTCGCAAAACTGGCCAACCTCAGGGACGAAAATGGCATTTTACTCTAATGTGTCCAATAAGTTAAATAATAACAAAAACTAAATAGAAAAGAAACGGCTCAAAAATTGCTCCAAGTGTATTTTCAGTGAACAAAACCATATGTCACGCTAGTTATCAACAAACGTTCAAACTTCTAATGTTTCTGGTCAACTTGACCCGGCCTGTTTCAACCTGTATAGTCTCATCTTCTGATCTGTTAACATCTTTTAGTGATACGCCCATGGCTTTATAGCCTAGTGGCATCTTGGGGGTGGGATAAGGCTTTGGACCAATAGGTCTTGGGTTTGATTCCCACAAGGGGGTTTTTCCCATATTTATTGGGTTTTCCCCTGAATTGGTGTATAGGCATTATGCCTAGTGGAGATGGATATGATCGGGTGGTTCCGTTGGTGGCACGATGATACTCCAGTGGTCCGTCAGTGATCCAAATTTGCCGTTCCAAAAAAAGAAAAAAATCTTTTAGTGATACTATCATGATGCTAACTCCCTCTATATTTTTCAATGTTCATTTTACTTCAGTTTTATTCCAAATTAGAAGAGAAACAGCAAGCACTGGAGGCAGAGAAAATTCAATGTGAGGAAAGAACCAAGGTAAAATACCTATGATTTTTATCAGTTAATTTTTTCTCCATAATTTTCTTTAAGCCACGTCAGCTTAAAACATATATATTGTGTTCTGTTTTGCATCAAAAAAGGAAGAAAAGGAAGCAGCCCTGAAGCAACATAGAAAGAGTTTGTTATTTAAGGCAAATCCGATGCCAAGCTTCTACCATGAGGGCCCACCGCCAAAAGTCGAGCTAAAGAAGGTAATTTAATAAAGCATTTAGCTTCTTATGGTTTGTAAACACATAGATTGTTGCCAAAATTTGGATTTGGTTCCTAGATTTCCCAAAATACAAAGGTGGTCCTTGTGGTTTGCACTTTGTAACGCATTTAAAGTGCAAACCACAAGGACCATTTGTGTACTTCTGAAAGCTAGGGACCAAATCCAATATTTTGGTTAGTAAAATAAAGAGTAAAGTACACGGATGATCCCTGTGGTTGACCAAAATATTGGATTTGGTCCCTAGCTTTCCAGAAGTACACAAATGGTCCATGTGGTTTGCACTTACAAAGCTAGGACAGAAAAGCTAGGGACCAAATCCAATGTTTTGGTCAACCACAGGGACCATCCGTGTACTTTACTCTTTATTTTACTAAAAGGTTCTAATGAGCTGAATGTCACCCAAATACAATAATTTTGACTTTAATGACAGCCGCCACCAACTCGTGCAAAATCACCCAAATTGGGCAGAAGGAAAAGCTGCAGTGACACTGTCGGTTTAGACAAAAGAAAAGGGGCACATGCTAGTGTTCGCCATAGTATTGGGGTCTACCGAGATACAACAAACAAAAAGGACGATCAAAATCCCGTTGAAAAAGAGCCAAACGAGTCTGTTTTGACCAATATTACTGAAGATTTTAATGAGAAGATTAGTATGGAGTCCTGATTTCCTGGTAAAGTTTTTCTAATTTATGCAATCTTGATTGTATTTTTCGTTCCGATACTGATCAGATGGATTTGCGATATTTATTATGTATGAAGTGTAAATTATGCTGCAAGTTGTGCTCTTATTTATGGAGAAAATGTTGTACTGTTGTAAATCTTCTTGTTCTCTGAGCAGAGACTTCTTGCCCTTTAATTACCTATGTATATTTCTATTTAAAAACCTTAATAACTCAAGTATATTGTTTAATATATATATATATAGGGTGAGGTTATTGTGAGAAAATTTAAAAGTGTGAGAAGGATAGAAAGAATCTAAACCATTAGATATTTAATCTAATGGTTGAGATCATAGTGGCAATTCTTAAATAATGTTGACTATTAAACTAACTAATTTTCTAGATTAAGGGTATAAAGGTAAATTTAATATTTTTAAATCAAGAAACTAACATTAATACACATGCAATTTCCCCCCTTTTTTAAACATCAATAACTTTTTATACGTAACTCTTTTTTTATAAAAAAATTACACCATAATAACGAGTGTTTTTTTATTTTTAATATGAGTACCATATTGATATACTTATGTAGAGTTATTTTGTTTTTATATATTTAGGGTGTTATTTCTGTTTTGATTCTAATTAAAGTGTTTACTGGTGTTATATTAGGGTGTTATTTCTGTTATATTCAATGCTAGGGTGTTCTTTATAAGATGTGTGCCTTCAATATAACTGCTGTGGCTGTTTTTATGAGTTATGGTGTTATTTTTGTTATATTTTGTTCTTTATAAGATGTATGTCTTCAATATACATGCTGTGGTGTTTTTATGAGTTAGGGTGTTTTTATGAGTTATATTTCTGTTCTTATAAGTTGTATGCATTCAATATACATGCTGTGGTGTTTTTATGAGTTAGGATGTTATTTCAAATTCGAAAATCCCTACAATAACTGCCAAAAATCGGTTGCATATATTCATTCAATAATTAGATTTATTAGTTAAATTACACTTATCCCTTAAACTACCAAAATATAAAGGGACACATGTCACCTCCATAATCTTTCTTATCCTTCCACACTTTTAAATTTTCTCACATGAACTCTACACACACACACCAATATATATATATATATATATATGCTAAACGGCTAAACTTGACCCATAAATTGTACTATTCTTGTTAATTTGTTATTCGTAACTTGTATAAAATCATTAAAATTCAAAATATACGAGCCACGAGCTAGCTCGGGTGGAGTACAAGTTCAGTTTCCAGTTCGGGTTGAAAGATATACTAGTAGAGTTAGCTTGGCCGTTTTGTTATGAACTCGATCCCGATTCATGCTGGCTTCGGTTAGTTCACTCCTTCAACAATCCTTATCATGAGTTTCTGGTTTTGTTTACTTAAACAAGTATATATAAAGTTTCCCTTTCATATTATGAAGACACTTTAGGCATTAGAATGAACACTAAATGGTTTCAATTTCTTCCTTACGTTTTAAATGTGTTGAATTTGAATATATGTTTACTTGTTTACTCTTAATGAAGATATGGACAAGCGTCACAAGTTCTTCTCTTTATCTATGCCTTTTAAACTCTTATTAAAATTCCATTCTCCAAATGTGCATCTTTGTGTAAAAAACGTGGTTAGAATCTAGAAAATATTCGTAGAGGTAACGTTTTATAAAAGAGGGGAACGAAATCAAAAAACGTCACAAAAAGGTCAAATTTTCCAAAATTTACACTACCGCCGGAGCGCCAAGGTGGTAGGCTACCCCTGCGTCTAAGGTATGTCCGCCCCTGGTTAGGTAGGTGTGTTGAAACTTACATTGTCATTAGGATAGTCCAAAGATGTTCTTGCTTTTTCGACAAGTTATTTAAGGCGGCGTACATATAATAAATATAGCACAACCCCCCCTCCCAACCACACACACATCAGAAACTTTAAAACTATCAACAACCATACATAGTAGAATCTTACCCATAGAAAAGTTCTTGGTGGGGTCCGAAAAGGGATGACGTGTAGCTTGTAGACAAACCATGCCTCTATCCGTATAAAGAGACTTCTTTTAGGGAAATCCACGACTCCAAAACCCTATTAGGACATGAGGAGTATATTATAAACATAGAAGTCCTTCACGTGGAGTCTAAAACATTATTAACACAAAGGACAGAACTAAAGAACTATAATATTAATAAGCTACCAATATAAGAAAAAATGATGAAGAAGTACAATAGTATTAGAAAAAAAAAACCATTATAAAGACATGGAGATAGGTCACCAATATTATAGGTAAAGCTAAAGCGCTAAGATAAAGTTAAGACAAATTTGTATGAATTCTTATCCCTGGATATGTGTCAAGAGATGCAAGTCTAGCAAATGCCAAAACTTAGAAAATTGAGGGAGATAGGCTTGCAAAGAAAGAGAGAGAGAAAAACGCTTTGTTTTATCCCTATCAAGGATAAACTTTAAAATAATCAAAAACTTAGATTTTTCGGAAATTTGAAATCGGTAGATCTTTTTCTTAGGTATTTAGATGTTTTATATCGGCTTTTAGGTGGGTCTCGTATATAGAAATCATGATACATGTAGATATGAATGCTCAAAAGTTAAAAAAAAAGCCATATCAAACAACTAATCATTAATCTAGCTGATGCAATTTGCTAGTTTGTTGATCCTTGTCATTAAAAAATATTAATTACTAATAAATTTTTTAATAACAAATGATAATGATGAAGCCTCTTATGAATAATGTTTTTTTTTTATTTTGTTTTACGTCTTGTAGTGATTTTCTTTTTATCTTTCATTCTTGACATTCTTGAAACATGACAGTTTTGTCCGAAAAACATGAGTTAACTGCCATTTCCGTCCTTATGATTTGTTCAATTATTCAATTCAACCTATTTTTTTTGGACGGAACTGACATGTTTCAAGAATGTCAGGAACGAAAAGAGTACAAATTTGAAATTTGACATGATCCGGAAGAATTGGACAAAACTATAGGGACGAAAATGACAATTAACTCTAGTATATATTATTGAATTTGTATGCAAACAATGTTGTAAAAACCTTGGAGTAGTACACACTTACACAATTACACTTAATATAGTGATATTTATTTGACTCTGTTGAGTGATATAAACTATGGTTCCAACAAAGAAAGCTAATGGGCTGGTTCTACTATGGTTAGAGGTATTGTTTTGACTTAATTGCCTAGTTAAATTATAATTTTTAGTAATGAATATTCATATTGATCAAACATGGAGAATGTCAATTAAAATGTGTACAAACTTTATAAGTCCTTAACTTTACAAACTTTAATTATCTACTCATAACCATATTCATCGAGTTGCATGTGTGAGAGTATTACAATTTATCGTTAAAAACACATTCGGAATGATAATGGGACATGTTTAGATTGCGAGTGCCAAACTTGTTCCCGAATTTGATGATCAAAATTTTCCCCAAACCTGTCTCGATCCCCATGAGATACCCAACGAGGCCATGCGTTTTCTCAAACCAAACCCAAACCCGGTTCTCACCGGTATTCTACTCTATGAACACTAACCCTCTTTGCGATTAGGTTTAGAAGGTGTGTAAATTAATCATTTAAAATTCCAGCTAATATATTTTGAGTTATCTATACAACATGTTTTTAGTTTGATGATATTACTCTTATTTTTATATGTAAAACGTTTTAAAATCCTATAGTTAAAAAACAAGAGTTATACATTTCTGGTCTAGTGATAGAGTCTAGCCTTCTTGCAGAGGTGTCAGATTCTGTCATGAGTCCACCCGAGTTTTCATCCGTGTGTTACGCCATCGATGTTCAGCTCTCGTGGTGGCATAACGGCTGTCAAGTGACAGTCGAGGGTATGGCTTCCTGGGGAATGCCGAAGCCAAATTTTGAAGCCAGCGTAAGCCCGATTAAAACAACATTACATGACCGAAGTGAGACAACAGGGCTCTCCAATATGTAAAGTGCCGGCAACCTAATATGAGAAAAAGTCGCCGTTCTAAAAAAATATTGTTGATTAAAGAGTGTACGATGATGAAGGGTATAGGGGTTAAGAACACCTACTCATATGGGGCGATTTTCCAGGTGTAAACCGTAAAGGCGTATTCCTAAAACTTCAACTTGTGTCTACCGCATCGACAATCCACGCGATAATCGGCGATATCTTCTCGTTGAAGAAATATTTATATTATCATCTAATAATATCATAAAATACACGTTTATACGAATTACATTTTCTATTGCGTATGCAGATGTGCTGTCATGTATTCGGTTTTTAATAGTATTAAAACGCATATCACCTAGTAAATATATTTGTTAGGATTAGGGCCGGATCTAAAGTATAACGAACTCAGGTGTGTGCCCCTAGACCTTAGGGCTCCAAAAACATAAGGTCTTCAGTTAAAAATAATTTATATGCTAATTATTAAAATTAATGTGAATTTATTGTTTTAGATTTGTTTGATTTCTTAAGCAAATCAGCCAGTGTTATAGTTGTGTTTAACTTGAGCTATGTACTTGGACTAAACATAGAAACAGATCAGGTAATGAGTCAAATGAATTGGGGTCGAAGGTACCCGACTTTTGATACAAAGATTGACTTGGTGATATCCTTGATTTAACTTAATCTTAATTTTAGGTCCGCAACATCTGGTGTAGGGCTTTACCCTCCTCATCACAAAAAAGAAAAGGATGATAAAGAACAAGGGAACAAGGGTAAGGTGATGAAAAATTAATTGGGTCAAAGTTGAAAGAGCTAATCACCATTAGATTACAGATAAATATACTATATAATTATTTCTTAGCTTATTAATTATTCAATTATCACCCCAAGCCAAGCCAAGCCAAGCCAAACCAATCAACCAAACCCGAATATCCTATCTGTCAACTTGATCCACCGAGTCAATTTATCAAATCAAACCCAACAACTTAACCCGCGATTACCCTCCACGCTCCATCTAACCTACGCCGGTTGCCACGTCACATTTCCCCATTCATTTCAGTTACATTTCCTCTTTCGGCACCGATCCGGTTCAAACTTGAAACACCATCGCTAACAACCCCCAAATTCACTCACATATGTTCATCAATCACTAATCCATCATCATTATCATTATTATTATTATTATTATGAATTACGAAAATTACTTTCACAATATAATTACTTTCATAACCAAACCGGCGGTTATGGAAACATTTGTCGACATTTTCTTCTGTGCGGTACCGATTTGGGCCGCGGTGATGATCGGAGTGTTAATCGGATGGGCCTGGACGCCACGCTGGACCAGTTTGCTGTTTCTAGGGTTCCGGTCCAAGCTCCGAGGGTTCGCGATGACGGTTCCGCCGGGGTTCGGTGCTCGGCGGCTCTGGCTGGCGTTTACGGCTCTCTCGGCGTTTTCTGTTGGCCGCCGGATGTGGTCGAACTTCTGCGAGAAGGAGCGGAAGGATGAGGTGTCGCCGCCGCGTGCGGTGGCCGGAGGAGAGGCGGTTTTTGATGGTTATGTTGACGGAAGTGATGTTGACGTTAAGTAAGTTGTGTGATAAGTTTGTTTAGGGTTTACATTTTTTTTGAAGGTTAAATTTGGTATTCAATGAGTACGAATGATTATTTTTTACTTGTTGAGTTTGTTGATTTAGTTTTAGGTCTAACATTTGGTAGTTTTTCTCTTTTGACATGATAATTTGATTGAAGGTTAAATATATATGTGTTCACTATATGTTTTCGGCTCTAGGTGTTTAATTAAACGCTTAACTGGTGCAGTTAGGGTTTGAATCGGTTATCTATATGGTTGTATTTTATGGGCTAGTGTACTTGAATCATGTAGCTGTAGGAAGAAGATTGAGATATTCTTGAATGGGTTCCTTTTTTTGTTTTGAATGTATAATTAATAATCTTGGTTATGTGATTCTTAACGATCACAACATTACGTTGTTGTAGATACAAAGCACCTGTGCATTGTTGCATATACAAATAATAGTTTTTACATGCATTTTCTTGATCTCTTAAAGTTAACTGCCACTTAATAGGGATTCATTTGTTGAAAGGTAAGAATTGTTTTATATAACACATATGTTGAAAGTGCATTTGGACTAGTTAGCATGTGACAATGTTATAAATGGCAACACACCTTGATACCGCTAGGCTACAATCCCTTTGGTGACAATGTTATAAATGGCAATAACATGATCCACTAGCTTACGTTTTGGTTATATACCGTGTCTCAGACTGATAGAAGCGTTGATTAAGGTTACGATGTATACCCTAATCTTAAAATACTAGCTCCCTTATGTTAATATATCATTCTAATTGTATCTAGGCGACTTCTTTATAATGTTAATGCATGGTAATCATGGCATGATTAGAGTTTTGACAATATGAGATCGTCTTAATAAGATTCATGGATGACATTTCTATTTTCTACATTGTGACTTGGTATTTTTGTAACAAAGTATTATTACTCTTTTATCTGTATTAGACTATGGGCCCACGGGCTCAGTTAGGTTTCTAGGGTTACTCGTAATCCCTATATATTGTAACCTACTCATTCAATAATAATTCAGTTAAGCCTTTTACCATTCTTACAATCTGTACTCAGATGCTATATTCGAATAAAAAGTTGACAAATGTTGTAAAAAGTATTATTACTCTTCATCTTTCAGAGACAGATGTATATTTTGTATTCAGAAAGGATAGTAGGAGATTTAGGATTAACGTATTATAGTTTAGTAGACATTTAGGGTATTTCATAATATTAGGGAAGTAATTCATTCAAAGGATTTTGCTTAGTCAGTTGCCAAAACTAAGGTTTATTATCGTATTAGTTGTTCAGTCAGTCATTGTCTGTCGTTTTTATCTGCTATTTATTTGGCGGTTACATACAATCGATTTTCCAACTATCTCAGAAAATCTTGCAATTGTAAGAATTCGATTTTCGATATCTGTGTTTTGGTGACTGACAGTGAAGATAGCTATTACCTGCTGAAATTTTAGTAATCTGTTAATTATCTCCATTCACAGGTGCAGTAATGTAAGTTCAGGGGGGACCCACGATGTTGTCACCGAGAAGGACCTAGAGTATCTGTTGCATCTTCTAGATGGTAAGGATGCTGTTTGGCAAAGTATGATTGAACGTTCCACTTCCAACATGGCTTGTCAAGCTTGGCGTTATGAGCCTGAGGTAAATGCTGACATTCATTGTAGGTTCAGAACGAGCATGTTTTTATACGTTTCAGGGTATGTTATTTTAATAAGAGTAAAATGCCATTTTCGTCCCTGAGGTTTGGCCAGTTTTGCGACTTTCGTCCAAAGGTTTGTTTTTCCGCATCTGGATCCAAAAGGTTTGAAATCTTGCCATTCCATCCATTTTTCTCCTGTAAGTCAGAGATTCTTCTGTCTTTTCTTGCTAATTTAAAGGGCAATTTGGTGTTTTTCACTTTATGTAAAAAGACCGCTTACCCCTGAAAAGGACAGAATTGCCCTTTAAGTTAACAAAAAGACGGAAGTACCCCTGACTTAACGGAGAAGAATGGATGGAGTTAACGAGCTGAATGAAAATGGCAAGATTTCAAACCTTTTCGATCCAGATGCGGAAAAACAAACCTTTGGATGAAAATTGCAAAACTGCCAAACCTTGGGGATGAAAACGACATTTTACTCTTTTAACAATAATCTATTTGCTTGAATTAAACGTTGACATTAATGTTACTTATTGTATGTAATATTGTTCTTGCAATCAATATTAACACATTGCTTTATGTCAGAGTGGCCCGGTCGTGTACCGTAGCAGAACTGTGTTTGAAGATGCAACACCAGAGCTGGTTAGAGATTTCTTTTGGGACGATGAATTTCGACCCAAATGGGACCCGATGCTGACATACGTAAAGATTTTGGAAGAGTGTCCTCGTACTGGGACCATGATTGTCAACTGGGTTAAAAAGGTTTCAAATATACATCTAAATAATTAGTAGGGAAATTGTTGGTAATTGTTCTAACGGCTTATCTTTATGGGTATGTGCGATTGCACGCAGTTCCCATTTTTCTGCAGTGATAGAGAATACGTCATTGGTCGTAGGATATGGGAAGCTGGGACTGAAAAGACTTACTACTGTGTTACTAAGGTACGGGTAAATGGTAATTTTTGACAACATAGCCCTTGCATGATCACTATAATACAGATAATGTATATACATATACATGTTAATTACATGAAGCTGAATTGGTGCAGGGAGTGCAATATCCAGGTGTGCGGCGACGTGAGAAGCCAAGGCGTGTGGACCATTACTTTTCAAGTTGGGTGATCAGGCCTGGTATGTCTACCAAAATATTATAGTTTTTGAAATTGGTATGAATATATCATATATTATAATTTGAGGGAAAACTTAATAATTACGAAGGCAGGTGAGAATATAAATATTTATATTACCTTAAAAACAAAGGTCGGTGGCAAAGCCAGCGACCAGTTCTACCCCAAAGTTCGATAAAATGTCAAAAGTAACCCTCTAATTTTGTAAATGTCACTTTGACCCCTCAAGTTTCTAAAGTTTCGAGTTTACACGAAAACTAATTTCTTACATTTTTATGTACATGTCGGTATAAATTCGATTTGGCCTACGATTTAACATGATTTTTGTTTTATTTTTATGTACGTTTTGAGTTGGACTACGTTTTGACATAAGTTTTGTTTGGAAACAAATCTTGTTAAATATAATACATTCAACGGTATAAATTTGAGTTACTATACGTTTTGACGTAATTTTAGTTCGGAAACGAGTTGGGTCGATTGCAGTCTAAACTTTATCACGCTGCGTTCGACGCCAACATGTGTTTATTTTATGTACGTTTTGACTTTTGAGTTGGTCTACATTTCGACGTAAATTTTGTTTGGAAACAAGTCGGATCAAATATAATACATTTTCATTCAACAGTATGAATTTGAATTACTCTATGTTTCAACGTAAATTTAGTTCGGAAACGACTCAGGTTGATTGTAGTCTGTAATTTATCACGTCGCATACAGCGTCACTGCAACGCGCGGCGAGTAAAAAACTAGTAAAATACAAAAGAAAAAGGTGTTAAAACTATAGAACTAGAAATTATCCTAATCCAGGTGTGACCTTTGAAATCAAAGGGCTACAATAGAGACTAAAATAGGTGTGGTTTCATGACCACCTGATTTCATAGTTTCAGAAACCGTTTTTAAGTAATTAATGTATAAATAAAACAGTTTAGGGTGTTTACTCCAACCTTTTAAGAATTTCATACATGACTTTTACCCGTTTATTCCTACTATCGAGCCGGGGTCTCACTGGAAGCAGCCTCTCTATTCCTACGGGGTAGAGGTAAGGCTGTCTACATCTTACCTTACTCAGACCCTACCTTAGCTTTGCTATTGGTGGGATTTACTGAGTATGATGATGACTTTGACCCATTAACCCATTCAACCATAAACACTTATACTTATTGCTTTAAATCTAACCCGTTTAACCCATTCAACCATAAACACTTATACTTATTGCTTTAAATCTAAGCAGTTACTATCGGTGATATATTGGTTGTTGGTAACCATGCAAAATATCTGTACCGATAACATCGGCCGATATTGACCGATATTTGACTGATATATCACGTATTGTCCCGATATCAGTACCTTTCTTCTTAGTTCTACCATTCGTCTTTTTTCTTATTGATGCTATTAGTGTTTTAAGTCTTGATTGCTAATTTTTAGTTTTAAATGCTAGTGTTTAAGTCTTAATCAGATCCTACTAGCTACAGTTGTTAGTGTCTTGCAAGTTGCAAAAGGTTAATTTGTTAACGGTAGGAGAGTATACTGAATTATTAGTGTTAAATTGCTATATATAAAAATTCTGCATGATTTAAAATTACCGATATCCAACCGTGATAACCTATATCTCAAATATCGGTCCTTGACCGATATCTGATCTTTTACCACATTAACTGCATAGCTTTAAACATGGTTGCAAAAATCCCGACTAGACGCCGATTAATCACCGATTAATATCGATTAAACACAATTAATCCAGATTAATCGCTAGTCCACACTCCAACGGCCGACTAGCGACTAACAATTTCTACAAGGCTTTAAATGTGATATATAAGACGGTTATATTTATCATCAAACGAAAATGGCCATTTTTCGCATAAATTGGGAGCTGATATTGGTATGTGTAAACTGAATGCAGTCCAATCCCGAAAAGGCGATGGAGTATTATCGTCATGTGAAGTAATACTGTTACATAGTGAAGACATGGGGATCCCTAGAGATGTGGCTAAGCTAGGTGTCCGTCACGGAATGTGGGGAACCGTGAAGAAACTACACGGTGGCTTCCGAGCTTATCAAAGTGCACGAAAACAAGACATGTCACTTTCGAGATGTGCGCTCATGGCGACAATCACCACTAAGATCTCCTTTGATGAGTCAGTGTCAGGAGACCAAAAGAAGGAAGATGTTACTATTGCCGCTAAAGACAGCAAGGTCGGTGGCGGAGTGGACTGGAGATGGGTGGCGATTGGCGGGGCAGTGGCGGTGGTTTTCGGAGTTCGTACAGGGACCCTAGGGAAAGTATTGTTGGCCGGGGCTGGTCAAAGGTTTGGTCGAAGAAGATGAGATGCATGTTAGTTGTTTTGTGCATGAAGCATGATAGAGGATTATAACGAGTATAATAATGAGACGGATAGTTGAGTTAATGGTTTGGATTTTTGTATACATATATATAAATTTATGGTTTATAAGAATTAATGTTTTTATATATGGATTTACAAATATAAGCATTCATGTTAGCTTTTATTTATTAAATTTTATATTATCAAGAAGATATTCTCTTTAAGGTAAATAACTCAAAGTTATATTTTTAAGATTTTTATAGTTTTTCTAATCAATTCATGTTGTAACATATATAACATACTAAAACTATTTTTTCATTATAAACTTTTAACTAGTCAAAAAATACCCAAGTTTTTGTCATTTACTGAATAGTCTAACGCTAACAACATGCTTTAACAAGTCAAAGAATACCCAAAGTTTTCATCAATACAAATGGTCACAACGATTATTTGATTTGAGTTTTATCTGAAATCATAAAAAAGTTGGTTCTTACTATATAAGGCAATGGTGAAAGTAAAATAAAAATGCTAGATTCGTAGGAATTTATTATACTATACATTATATAGATCACAATTATTTTTTTGTTTCATGTTAAATATGATATAAATTAACTAAAATATGACAATAAAAGTAGATTAGTGATTATGAACTAACAAAATGATTTCATGTGTTCGATTTATTACTATTATTATTATAGCGACCGGTGATAGACGAGTATTGGCGGCACGATGATGACGTTGGCCACGAGGTTGATGGTAGTGGTGCCGAAGAAGGCGGGGGTGGTGCAACGGTGGTAAAGTAGGCGATGGTGGATGGTTGTTTAGGTGACGGAGGTGACCAACAGGTGGTGGAGGTAAACAATTATTGTGGGTGTTGCTTCCCCGTTTAGACTCATTTTAAGTTAGCAAGTATACAAGGCATACATCATTTTGATCAATTTATCTTAAGTTGGCTCATTGTAAAAATCTAGGAGATACAAATGAACATGAATATAATTGTTGATTAACCAAGTGTAGAAGGTTTAAGTTGGCTCATTGTAAAGTACTATTGTTAAACTTCAAAAAGCGATTCTGTTTTACTAAACAGATTTTTATTAATCATCATGAGATTTTATAAATAAGATATTTAGAAAAAATATTAATGTGTAGACATGATAAATCCTAGAAAAGAAAGGAGACAAAGCCTCACATCCAAAGGTTATGAGAGTGGGAAGCAATGAGTGGTTGGTGTTGTAGCTCAAAAACAGAAGTTTTGAATGATAGACACCGACTTTTATGTTGCTATACAAAATGTTTTTTCTTTCAATAACCAACTCATTAGAAACTCCCTTTGGAGTTCTTTTAAGGCAAGTGATATATTATATATATTATATATATTATATATATATTGGAAAGTTTAAATGAGAAGAAAAATTTTGTAAGAATAAAAAGAATAACTTTTAAATCAATAGAAATTCTCTATTTACTTCATTTAATGTGTGTATTTAATATTATAAAAAAAGATATATAGGTAAATCTATAATTGTCATTAATTAGCTAATTAATTAAACTTGTAACTCTTTTTTTAATATATTTTTTCAAAATAAAATAATTTATGGTGAAGGACAATTTTCGACATGTGTAAAATAAATTTTAGTATGTGTAGGATAAATTTTGAAATGCGTAGGGTAAATTCCGATAAGTATAAGATATATGTATGATAAATTTTGAAATGTGTAGGATATAATGTTTTTTTATTAATGAGAGATAACATAATTAATGAGAGGAGTTATATACTATTTAATGTTTTGCCATTATGCTATTTCTTCTTTTTCTTCTCACATAAAATTTCTTCTTAAATGAACATTCCCTATATATATATATATATATATAAAGGCAAAACAAACAATAGCAAGTCAATGAGCTTCTCCTGCTTTGAGGGAGCCAAGAGTTTTATCACAAAGGCTGTGGGTTTTCTCTGAAATGGTAGCGAGCTAGGTCTTCAGCGTCGTCTGTGTGGATGACGTTTTACCATTACATTTACCTAAGGGATTAGACTACATTGTTACACCATAGAGACCAATCTAAACTCCATTTTAGTTTCATTATACTTTTAAACTCAAATTAACCTAAATTTCATCTCATATGTGTAGATATAGTTCAAAGATATTGATAATGGTGGCATGATTATCAGAATTTAAATATTGAACATGACATAGCCCACATTGGACCACTTATAAACTATCTATTTATTATTTGAAAAAGAGAGATAATTTTGTACTTTAGAACACGTTCTCATTATGTGACTCTCAACTTCCGATTATTATTCATACATGCAATGCACTTCCTAATATTCCATTTACATGGTGAGAGAACGTACTTAAATCTACATGTATCTTATCAACACAATTCACCAACTTGTAACTTCCTTTACTCAAATGTGCTTATTTATGTATGTAACAACATGCATGCACATACATAGACATGCACGGATGGACCCCACTAAGGTGGACCGGGTCTAACCACCCTATTTTTTTTTTGAAATTTGTATGTCTCGTATAGTGTCGAAATATAAATTGCAAGTCTCTTTAACTTACTAGTTGACGTAAAGTGAAATGATTAATCTTTTTTTTCCTTTAACCTAACCTTAGGCATTTGAACCTCCACTTGGAGCATATTTTGTCACTTATCTTTACCTTTTAATAAAAGTCCCTAAAATATTGGCGTTAACGACACTGATGAAATGACTAATCTTGTTTCCTCTTAATCAAAGGCCATGTGTTTGAACTTCCACTTAAAACATTTTTTTTTATATTTCAGTTTTTTCTTTTAAGTATAAGTCTCTTAAGTACCTCTGTTCTTTTCTAACATATTCCAACATAAGCACGATTCAATCCGGTAAAAAATTTCGACGTCCTCGACTCAACAAAATCAAATGAACAGTTATGACTAAAAGACGTCTCGCTTATGGCTATGCGCATATAATGTATATGTGTAGGCGCCCGGAGGCAAAAATGAAAGCTACTAAAATTATAAAATTACATGAGAATATATAAAATATGTGAAACCTTGGGTACCATAAAGATAAAACAGTATAAAGATAAGGGGCATATAGAATAATTGTGTGACCATCCACAAATTTCCACGTATGCATGTGAATGGGGACGCATGTCATTAAGATAGCTTCTCTAATTATATTCTATTCAGTTCACTGAATTGGGATTTTGAGACTTCAAGCTTCAATCGGTTCAAAGGTTTACAGGTTAGTCAACTCTCTCTCTCTCTTATCTCTAAATATGAACTTGAATGATTTATGTTTATAAAGTGGCCTAATTGTTGTTGAATTCTCTTGTTTAAATGTTGAATTCTCTCTCTCTCTCAATCTCTTATCTCTAAATACGATCCGTATAATGTCATACGACCCAAACCATGTTATACGGCCCATGTGATGTATAATGTGATGTTATACGACCCGTATAGAATGTTATATGGTATGATATTTTCTCTATGTATACGAGCAGTATAACGTTATACGGCCCAAAATTTGTCATGTTAAATTTTTCTGTACGGGTCCTATAATGTTATATGGCCCGTATACAAGGTGTGAAATTAAGATTTTGGGGTGTGAAATTATTAGGACTCTTAAAATAATGAATCTATAAGGTAGGTATGATGTATTATTATCGGATTATATATAGGGATACAACAATGATAATTACAAAGGAAATCAAATCAAATCATTATCAGGATAATGATAGAGATAAGGGTCGTCTCCGTGAATTTGGAAGCCCAATGCCAGTAGAAAAAAAGTGATTCTATTTACATCAAACATTTAGCTATTTAACGTTAATAAATTCAAATTTGTGTTTTTCTTTTATAACTTCTGATATATAATTTTTTATTAAAAAATGAATATGGTTTTGTGATGTGCTTATTTTTATATATGGTTTGATATACATTTTATTAAAAAATGGAATATAAAGTTTTATAACGACTTATAAAACGTTATATTTGATACGGCTCCCTTTTTTATAAAATTTATATCAAAATGTAGATAAAAATAAGCACATCGCAACACCATATTCGTTTTAAAAAAATATTATATGTCAGAAGTTATAAAAGAAGAACACAAATTTGAATTTGTTGATGTTCCATCGCTTGGTGTAAATAGTAAAAAGTTGGGTGTAAATAGTAGGACCCATAGAAAAAATGGCCCCTAGAATAGTAGAACTCGAATCAGTCCAATACTGTGATAGTCCGCAAGTTTCTTTTTAAAATTTCATGCTACTAAATTAGATATTTAAAATTTTGGGCCACCTAAAAAACGGCCCCATGCGACTGCGCCACTCGCACACCTTCTTTTATGTAATTTGAGACTTCCAATGTCTAGCTGGCCCGTTTTTTAACGTTAAAAGTTGCCGTTGGTTGTTCAAAAAAAAGAAGATAATTACATTAAATCCTAACTATTTATTTATCCCTAACACTTGGATCCATACTATAGTTGTCTTTCACTTTCCATATAAAAGTTGAGAAATTTTGTGAAACATTAATGTGAGACTTATAATATTTTAGACAATTGGTTCTTATACATTGCTGCAAGGTAAATGAAATCTCAAAGTTACAGTTTCAGGATATCTCTTTGGATGTAACATTTGAACAATGACAAATATGAATGATACCGGAATGGATTTACGGTTTGATGTCTTCGAGTGGAAGAAGATGAAGACGTATAGTGATACAGGTGCAGGTGCAAATGCAAAGGCAGATATGATGAACTTTGTGGGGTCAGATGCATTATACGAGCTAGTTTGGTCACCACAAGCAGGTTTAAACATTAAATTTGCCGAAAACAAACCTTGTATTATGCAGGAAGAAGGTCCAAGTGAAACGAGGTGTCTAGACGCTCAAAATGAACAACACATTGCGTCAGTACAGACTCGTCGTGTGAGTGGTGAAGTTGTCAAAACTTCTAGCTGCACCGGTACGCGCTGATCAATTAACGCTTGTTTGAACTTAGAAATGATTAATGTGTTACATACCGCATCCATAATGGATCAAATTTGTTGCTAGAAACTTACTGATTGAATATGTTTCGTGTAGGTTCGCACAACAAAGCGGCAGGAAGCACATTATGCCAACATCTGTTTGAGAAAGCAACGACTACGAATGTTAATGACTCGGGTTCTAAAAGTAGATCACCTTTGAAAGTTGAACCTGTGATGCAATGTGGACCTCATGAACATGTTGCTAATTTATCGACTAAAAGAAAGAGGGAATGCAGCTTCGAGCAACAACTAATTCTTGGAAGTAAAAGAATCAAGAAAGAAGCTGATGAATATGCAACTAAAACCGGTCATTCTTTCATGAACTGGATTTCAAACAGGTTTAAAGGATTCAAGAGCCATAACAATTGCCAACAGATGATCGGTGTTAGTAATGATAAATGTAGTCTTGAGAGCAAAGAAACCGGATTCCAAAATGTTTTTCAGTCTCTTTTTTCGCCAGAAACTATTACACGGTTTGAGAATAAATCCCTTGGCAGCTCGGTTATAGCCAAAAGATGTAGCCAAGAATCAGTCGTTTACAACAAAACAAACGTAAGTAAAGAAGCACCGAAGGGAATGTTTGACGCCATAAGGGGGCTTAGATTATCGCGTACTGATATCCACAAGTAAGACCTTTTATTTTCATTTCATTCGCTCGTTATTTTCAGAAATAAAATTTTGTCAATATTAATATTGTGTTACGTTATGTTATGTTATGTTAGATGGATGAATTCCAAATTTTCGGTTGCACAATTAGATGGGTTCTTTCTGCGTTTGCGAGTTGCAAAACCGGAAGAAGGAGCTGAGGGATCAAGATACATGTTGCCTGCATAACAGGTATGAATGTATGATCACTTAGAAACTAATAAGAATATTGACATTGATCAAAACTATTGACATATATCAATGCAGGATTACAATGTAAAACTCAAACTCCATTAAAAGATATGAAGCAATCTATTCGAGTCAAGGTTGGAGGTGTTGAATGCTTTGTTGAAAGTCAACACATCTCTAATTGTGATTTTGTAGAGGTAAATGATGTCAGTTTTAACAAACTAAATTATAGGACAAATCATTTCTATGATGGTGTCAAACTGATATGAACGTCGTTTTTATAGGACGAACTCATAGCATGGTGGCAGAAAACATCGGAAAATCAAAGGATTCCGGTTGTTAAAGATTTGAAATCCCAGCTAGCCGCGAGGAGAACGTTGGGCGTGTAGTTCATGGAAACAATCTGTTAATAAAATGCAGAATATGATGGCTTTTGGTTTTACAAAAAGCATTAGGGTGTGAGTGAAATTGTGCATGTTTGGCCATAAAGAAAAGAGTGTTTGTGTTTGGTTAGTTATTTTAAAGAGGAGTACATATGTAAAGTACTTGAAGTTTGTTGGTTTCAGATCATGATTTATACAATAGTAAGTGTGAAATAACATATCAAAACGAATTCGGTCAAAATGGATTGTGGTTAAAAGGCCATTATCATCATCAACTATTATCAATTATCATTATCATTTTAATAATTATAAAAGCTTAGGAATAGTGTTCTGGTCACGTGACAGATCACTATTTTTTTTGCATACATTAGACATTTGTATTCTATATATATAGTTTTTGATTTGACAGTGTGTATATATAGTTTTGATTTGACAGTGTGTATATATAGTTTTTGATTTGTTAGTGTGAAGTGTTTGTGGCTTTTGGTTCGAATTTGTTTGGTGTCATTTTTCATTTGGGACGTGACATGTGTGCGCCACACATGCGTGGCGTATTTTTGGGTACCCCGCGTCGCTTCCAATGTCTTTCTGCATAGAACCAAATGTGAGTTGTAGAGACTGAGAGAAAGAGAGGGGGGATAGAGAAAGTGATTTATGTTGTCTTTAGTTCTTGTCATGGGTTGTTTATGCATGTCATAACTAGTGTCTTGTATTTTTATACAATTTATTTATAATTAACATGTTAAATGATTATGGCTTGATGTTATTTTTAGAGATGGTACTATGGTTTGAGTCAATGATTAATATGTGCATATATTATTAGGGATACAATCTAAATATACACAAAATCATTAAGATGCTGCACTATTGTCCTTGTCTAGCTTAAAATTTTGCAATCAAGAAGTAACATCTTATATTTACAGATTTAGCAAAGAGATAACCTTGCATCTTTAGTATTTAGTTTTATTTATGTTTTTAATTTTGGTTATTGTTTTAGACCATGAGTAATGGTTAATGTTCGTTACGGGCATTTTTCAGCATATCACCATTATAATGTCCTTCAAAAAATGTGTAACGATTAATGTCCCTTATTGCCCATTTCATTTATTACTTTCCATTATTTTTATTCTCTTTGCGCATTATTCTAAAAATATCCCTCCATTATCATGCCCCTATAATGCCCAAGGGATGGTGTTGAGGGCATTATCAAACCTTTCTCGTTCCTATAATGCCCATTGCATATGGCGTTATGATATTGGTTTGAATGTGTATTGCGTAATGTGCATTAATTGTCAATTCATGTGACCAACGTTAAAAATTAGTTAATGTTTGGGATTTCGCTATTTAAATTTAATACTGTTTATTAATATATTACTTTTTTAAAAATAAGTTTTTAAATAAGTGTTTGGATTAGCTTTTGTGGTGAGAAAAGTAAAATAACTAAAGAAGATACAGTAAATTTTCATGATTAGTTTTAATTTAAAGGGTGAAGTTTGATTGGTAATTTTATTTTTAAAAAGCCAAAAGTCATTTAAAAAGCTAGGGTTTGTAGCTTTTGAAAAACAACTTTTTATTTATTTTAAAAAATCCAAAATAAAAAAGTTTTTTTTTATCAAAGTCAAACAATTTTTTAACTTATTAGCTTCTTGAAAAAGCTAACAAGTCATTTCTAAACTAATCCCAAAACCCTACCGAAATTGATTACACATAACTCGAATACTCTATTTTATAACCATACCAATGTTCAAAATTAAAACAATGGAGTTCAATTCAAATGATATGTTGATCAAAAAAGAGAAATATACATTCTAACATAAATACCATTAGTCTCAACAAAATCATATTCTTTCAAAATTTCTATAAATAATAATGTGCTTCACTAGTTTTCTTTTTTTTTTTCTTTGAACGACAAAGGTTAGATTATTCTTACTCTTACTTCTAAACTAAATCAATAAATACTATCGTACCACATGTTAGGATTTGAATCGTACTATTTTCTCCAAAAGACAAGAGTCTCTATCACCCAGTCAAATTTAAAATGTGATAACCAAATACCATAACCTGATAACATTTGTACCTAGGGCTGCAAACAAACACGAACAAGACCTTGTTCATGTTCGTTTGTTAAGAAATATATGTGTTCGCGAACAATTCACGAACACTTATCGAACGAGATTTTATGTTCGTGTTCGTTTGTTAAGGAAATGAACTTGTTCATGTTCGTTTGTTAAGGAAGAACTTACTCATGTTCGTTTGTGTTTGTTTGTTAATTTTAGGCAACGGACAAAAATTACGTTGACGAACACAAATGAGCATAAACTAATGTTCATGAACACAAATGAAAACAAACGAACAGAAACAATGGTTCATAAACAGAATCTATAATACACTGACACTTATTAGATATTTAATTTGTCGGAATTTTGAAGTATTTAAATAAATGTAAAAACTAAAAACATTAATGAACTATCGAACACAAACGGACACGTTACCGAACGTTCATGAACATAAACGAACGAACACGACATCTGTTCATGTTGTTCATTTAACTAAACGAATAAAATTTCTTGTTCGTGTTCGTGTTCGTGTTCGTTTGTTTGATAAACGAACGAACGCAAACGAACTTCCCGCCGAAAGTTCACAAACTGTTCGTCGAATGTTTGGTTCGTTTACAGCCCTATTTGTACCTTTATATTTAATATACTAAAAACTTACCAAAAGAAAATATTTCAGTTTCAACATCAACATTAAAAAAATAATTAAGATATTAACAATAAATAACTTACGTTATTCATATAAGGAAAAAAAATTACTTTTTCAAATCGGTATATAGCCGTTACCCAACGGCTACCTCACCCAATTCATAAAACCCTAAATCCCCAATTTCATCTTCAATCAAACACCTGCTTTCCATCTTTCTCTCCATCAAACATCTGATTATTACCAAATTTCAATCTCAAACATCTGATTATCACCAAATTTCAATCTCAGCTTTCACCATGAACGATCTAATGACAAAATCCTTCACCAGCTACATCGACCTCAAGAAATCAATCGAAAAACTCGATCTAGAAGCCGGTCCAGATCCCGACATTCAAATGCAAACCGTACAAGCCGATCACAACCTCACGTCGTTCCTTCGTGAAGCGGAGCTCGTGAAAGATGAGATGAATTTCATCCGTGAAACCCTAACTCAACTCCAGTTGACCAACCACGAGTCAAAATCACTCCATAATCCTGACCAGTTGAAGTCAAAACCGACGTCGTATTAACGGTAATGAACTAATGATGCAGATCGTCTTCTAATTTGAACTTTTTTAAAAGTTTATTTCTAAATTAATTGCTTTCTAGCAAAAGAAATGTTTCTCGGTGAACTTTTTTGTCAACATTTTCTAGTTTGATAATATTAATCATGAACTTTTGAGTCTAGTATAAATATTGTTTATTGGTGAAACTTTTCTAGTTTAATAATATTAATTGTGAATTATTATTTTTTTTGTGAATTAAAAAATTATGTTTACTTTTATTTATTCTTGTTTATCTCTTCTTGTTAGCTTTTCTAGTTTAATAATATTAATTGTGAATTTTTAAACTTTTTTTGTGAATTTTAAAAAAAATATATTTACTTTTATTTTTATTTATTTTTGTTTATCTCTTAATGTTAGCTTCTAGTATAAATATTCTTTTTCAGTTAACTTTTATATCAATTTTTTTTAGTTTGTTTAATTTTTTTTTGTGGATTTAAAAAAATATGTTTACTTTTATTTATCATTGTTTATCTCTTATTGTGAGCTTCTAGTATAAATATTGTTATTCCAGTTAACTTTTATGTCAATTTTTTA
This sequence comes from Scalesia atractyloides, assembly GCA_947069175.1. Taxonomy (NCBI): domain Eukaryota; kingdom Viridiplantae; phylum Streptophyta; class Magnoliopsida; order Asterales; family Asteraceae; genus Scalesia; species Scalesia atractyloides. Next base: position 1,435,007 of record CAMTDV010001632.1, read on the forward strand.
GTTTGATTAGTATTAATTTGAGTTTTATAGTTTTACTTTATTTTTATCTTTTATTTGTTATTGTTTTTATTTTTATTTTTATTTTTATCTTTATTTATTAGTGTTAATATCTGAAGTTGTTAGGGTCTTCTATAAATATTGTTTCTCGGTGAACTTTTCTGTCACATTTTTAAGTTTGATAATATTAATTGGTAACTTTTGAGTAATTCATAAAAAAAAACTTTAAGGTTTCTTGAAGCGTTTAGCTAATATTAATTGTTAATCTTAGAGTTTCTAGCCATTTGATTGCTTTCGTAATCTGCATCAGGTGATATCGTGGCGGTTTTGAAGAAGGCGAAGACGATCAAACAGCGGTTGGAGGAGATGGACCGGGCGAATGCGGAGAGCCGGAGACTGTCTGGGTGTAAATTAGGGACCCCGGTGGATAGGACTCGGACCGCAGTAGCGAATGGGCTGAGGAAGAAGCTTAAGGGGCTGATGATGGAGTTTCAGGAGTTGAGGCAGAGGATGATGAGTGAGTATAAGGAGACGGTTGGCCGGAGGTATTTTACGGTCACCGGAGAAGAGGCGAATGAAGAGGTGATTGAGAAGATTATTAACAGTGGGACTGATGGTCAAGGTGGTGAAGAGTTTCTGTCAAAAGCAATTCAGGTATGAGAATCATTTTTTCAAAATTTTAAAACTCTTGTCTGCAAGAGTATAGATGTTTAGTAATTACAGTTTGTTGGCGGGTCAAAACTTACATGAACCCAAACACGACACGTGTATATTCATGTGTTGATACGAACATGACCTGTCTAACCCGATAAAATTTTTTTATTGTAAGACATATTAATACTTTAAAATTTTGAGTATAGATGTTTAGTAATTACATTTGTTGGCGGGTCAAAACTTACATGAACCCAAACACGACACGTGTATATTCATGTGTTGATACGAACATGACCTGTCTAACCCGATAAAAAATTTGTATTGTAAGACATATTAATACTTTAAAATTTTTGAATTTACATAACTATATTGTAGATTTAAGCACTCATGCTTAAAATAATAAAATGTGATATTTGTTTCAAAAGTTATAAAATTTTGTGTAAAAAATTAACATATAAATTAAGTTATTTCATAAACACCTTTAAAAAAAGAAGTTAACCGGGTCAACCCGCAAAGTAGGTTCACACGAACGCTTAGCTAAACGTGTGTTGTGTAGATTTGACCTGACCCACCCTGGGTTTAATACAAAGCTAAGATAGGTCTGAGGGTAAGATATAGACAGCTTACCTTGCCGTAAAAGGTCAGACACAATTAAAAATAAATAAATGGGTTAACCGGCCTAACCAGGTTGATACGAACATTACCCGTTTAGCTAAATGCGTGTTGTAGTTTGACCTGGAACTGACCCGACCCCTATATACTAAACCCAACCGGTGAGTTTTGTTATCCTTCGAAGGTAATTTGTTTGAAAAAAAAGGAAATTCAAGTTGACACATTTAAAAAAACAAGTAAACCGGTTAACCTGCGCAAACCAGGTTGACACGAACACTACCCTGTTTGGCTACACGCCTTTGTAGGTACAACTCGAAACTGAACCGACCCGTTTATACTAAACACAACCCGCGAGTTGTGTACATCATGAGAAGTATTTAAGTCTCCAGAATGTTATTTGTTTGAAAAAAAGTAAATCAGTTTCATTGGATTTATATACAGGAGCATGGGAGGGGAAGGGTGTTGGAGACGATGATGGAGATACAAGACCGCCACGACGCCGCCAAGGAGATCGAGACAAGTCTGTTGGAGCTCCACCAGGTGTTCTTAGATATGGCAGTGATGGTGGAGGCTCAGGGTGAGAAGATGGATGATATTGAGCATCATGTCATGAATGCAGCTCATTATGTGAATGATGGTACAAAAAACCTCAAGACTGCAAAAGGGTACCAAAAGCAAAGCAGAAAGTGTATGTGTATTGGAATCATACTGTTGCTGATTATCATCCTTGTGGTTGTCATCCCAGTAGTCACCAGTGTTACCAAATCTTGATTCTGGAAATATAATAATCAATTTTTAATTGATTTTTTTTATTAGTTGTATTTTGTTGTAGATCTATTTTGGTTGGCTGTGTGCACATATTGTTGAGAACTCCTCCCTCCTATTCAACTTTATTTTGTATTTTGTTTTAGATTGGTTATGTTTTGAAAGCATTTTAGTATTGGTATTGAGCAATTTTTATTTTAGTTTTGAAACTCTTTGAGAAAAATAATAAGAAAATTTGTGTTTATGTTCATCACAAAAGTTACCTGTCTACAATGTTTGCTTTTGGAAATGAAGGATTCAAAATAGAAAAGAAAATGTGTTTTCTTTTAGCAACACTTAGGAAAAATTGCGAAAAACAACTTTTGGCTAAATTTCCTGATTTTAATTGTAAAATTTAATTCATGTGTTTTAATTTTAATGAAAAGCTACTAGTTCAGCCCATGATTTCTTGCCCTTAACTACAATTCAAAGCATCATAAAGTGGTTGAAATGTAATTTGTTAGTAAATAATATTGAGTTGCTTGTTAGCTTTTTTTTTTCAGTGCATAATGAGATGATATTTTTGTGGTTCAATAACACAATGCAATATACACGTTTATACACTAGTATTTACTTATAAAACAATATAAAAGTTACACTTTACGGCATCTTGGAAATTATCATTTAAACAAAATCTAACTTTTTTTTGAACAACGAAGATTCTATGATTATAGAACAAGAGCCAGCAAGAGCAGTAAAACCGAACAAAGAAGGTAATTAATAATACTCACCGTTTCTGTAACTGGCCAATACTTTCGGTTGATTATAAGAACTGTTATGAAATTGAAAAGTGAATTAAAATTTATAGGGAAAGAGGGTCATATAATATTTATATATCCTTTTGTTGTTGTGGTTGTTGGGTATATTATTATTTATTAAATTATTTTGTATTTTAAGAAAACAATGAAGAAAATTCAAGAAGTTAAAATCAACTATGGCCGGCTAAGTGATAAATATTTTTATTAATAGAACTTAAAGTTTTGAATCCTCCTTGTAACAACATAACTAACTGGCATTATAGGGCTTAAATTATTTGATAACACCCTCAACACTGTCCTCTGGGTGTTTAGAGATATGAGAAGGGATGGACGTTTTTAGTATATACGTTAAATGAGGAGAAAAAAATTTGGAAAGCAATGATTGAAAGAACACTGAGGGACGTTAACATTACAATTTTTTTAAAGGACGTTATGATGCTAATGTGATAGAAAATGCTCCTTAGTAGCTATTAACCATTACAGATGGTTTAAAATTTCAGTATACCTAATTGCCATTATAGGAACATGAAAAGACGTTTTTTTTGAGAAAATAAACATATACATTTTGCATTCTTTGAAAACTAACAAATATTGGTTAGTTTTGACAGTCTTCACATAGTGTGTCCATAGCCTTTGATCAATGGTCCCTAGCCTTAGATCACCTCAACCAGTAATTTTCTTTGATCAATGGTCCATAGCTTTTCTCACAATTTTTAGGCAAAATCTACATGTGCATATTAAAACTCAGTCAAAGTACCTGTCACTTTATATCACTGTCACGTCATAAAATAAATGTCATATCATTGACACATCACCACCATACTTTCCTTCACCGACCTTTACTATGGTTTCACGCCCTTTCACTAATCAATACCCATTAAAATTTCAGATCTGAGTTGCAGAATGTGTGATCGCGAGGAGGAAACCGTCGACACCTAGCCGTGTCTTGTGTCTTTGCCAGAGCGGTTTGGTGGCATATTTGGCTGTGGGTCAAGGTCTTGACTTTTACCCAGACTTTGTCAGTTTGGGAGATGGCGAATGGCTTAAAAAATATGAAAGGGTCGGCTTGCTGGAAGAAGGTAATTGAGGTCATTTTTCACGCCACCTTATGGAGGATATGGAAGGTGCGTAATGCGTTAATTTTTGACGAGGTGCACTTCAACGTCACTAGAATAGCGGAAGCGATTAAAGAGGACTCGGTATTTGTGGATAAAGTTTAGATCTAAATTCAACGGGTTAGTTTGGGAGAGGTGGCAGGACTTTAACGACCGAGATATTATCTTGTAATTTTATTTTTTCTTTGAGACTCCCAACTTCTTGGTGGCCCATTTGTTTCTATTATATGATATGAATAAAACATCTGCCATTAAAAAAATATACCTATATTAAATAGACTTAAAACATGAAAATAAATAAAAAATTCTAATTGGTTGAGAAAGTTAGGGCCCACTACCACACACCACTTCATTGCCTGCCCTCAACCCGCGCCCTTCTCCAATGTGCCCCACCCTCTCACGCCATGTCCCTTGCCAGAAGGCTAGAGTCGTTGCACCATACTAGATGGCCTTACAAATATCATTGCATAAAAAACTATATATTGCTAAATTTTCTATAGATACAAGTATAATTAGGTCTTCTTTCTATATGGCTAATTTCTTTGAATCTTCGTGTTTGGTATGTGGTAGGGGCGGACCTACAGATATCCCAGGAGTTGCCTGTATCTCAACTTTTGTGGCGAAGTTTAATTTTTTTAAATTGTATATGTTTTACAAATAAGAACTCAATTTTTGTTTTAGTTCCGCCACTCGTATGTGGGTTGATATTGACTTCTTTGAGGAAAATACTTTTGGTCTCAAGTGGAGCTGCCAAGCTTTACAAGCTATACATGTAGAAAATTGGTATAAATTCATGATTAAAGATGTGTACAATTAACTGAATTAACATGCATGATTCCTTTTAAATGACGATACATTATTTTTATTACTTATAAGATAGAGTAAATTGTACAAAACATCCTTTATGTTTCCTCAAACTTGCAGGTTCCAGCCTTAATGTTTAAAAGTTGCTAAAAACAGCATTTAAGTTTATTTTTGTTGCGGGTTCAATCCTTTACAGCTAACCACGTTATTTTCTTCAGTTAAGTTCCCTCACATGCATAACATGTGAGGGTATATTCGTCATTTTGGTTGATCTTCCACCCACTTCAATTATAAAAAAAAAGAATATTTAAGTTTAACCTAGTTTAAACAAAGTTTGGTAAAACGTACGCGACTACAGAGGAGCACGATTACCGTTTGATAGTGTTTAAGTCTAACTTGCGGCGTCCTAAGCGTCACCATTTGCTGGATCCGACTACTGAACACGGTGTTACGAAGTTCTCCGATTTGACGGCATCGGAGTTCCGTGAGAGGTATCTAGGGTTGAAGAGTCGTTGGTCTTTTCCGTATGATGCGAATAAGGCGCCGATTCTTCCAACTGATGATAATCCTGAAGAGTTTGATTAGCATGATCAAAATCTGTGTTAATCTTTACAGCTTAGTGGGCTAGCTTAACAAGATTCCTATCTTAATTCCGGGTTCGCCGGAATACGGCGAAGTCGCCGAAGAAGAAGACCGGAAAAGAGGGTGTTTGGTTTTTAAAAGTTTGGTTTTATTGCACATTAGTCCCTGCGGTTAGAATTTTTTTAAAATAGGTTAAACCTTAAATATTCTTTTTTCTTATAATTGACGTGGGTGGAAGATCAACCAAAATGACGAATATACCCTCACATGTTATGCATGTGAGGGAACTTAACTGAAGAAAATAACGTGGTTAGCTGTAAAGGATTGAACCCGCAACAAAAATAAACTTAAAGGTTGTTTTTAACAACTTTTAAACATTAAGACTGGAACCTGCAAGTTTAAGAAAACATAAAGGATGTTTTGTGCAATTTACTCTATAAGATATTATACGTTTGTCATCTCATATATTTCAGTTAAATTTTTATAAAAGTCTTGTGATAATTAAGTGTAAGCATAAAAACTATTGAGCAGTACAAATATGGCATAAAACTGTAAAAGACAAAAGACATATGTACAATGGTTTTACATAATAATCAATCACTTTTTCGTCTAATCCCTTAAAAATATTATTATATTATATAATATGTTTTTGAATAGCAAATTTGGATAATTGACAGACTACTGGAGTATCGTCATGCTATCAACGGAACCACCCGATCATATCCATCTCCACTAGGCTATAATGCATATACACCAATTCAGAAGAAACTCAATAAATATAAGAAAAAACCCCATATGTAAGAATCGAACTCAGACCTAATAATCCCTAAGCCTTATTCCACTCCTAAAATACTACTATGCTATAATCCATTAGACTATATTAGATATTATATAATATTAATTAATTTGGGCTTCTTCCTATGACTTTATAATACATATTTCCATCATGATTTATTGCTTTCTATACGACTATGTTACTATCTACTCAATTTGTGTTACATGTTTGACTTAATTTCTAGAAGTGGCCCGTCACCTTTTACGAAAACACATTAATTCTCACAAAACTTAAATAGAAATTTAGACGAAACAATAAACATAACACTAATAAAAAAAAACTAAAAATAAAACATTACAAAAATCAAAAAAGAAAACAAAAATTGTTTTAGTTTCCCCATCACTAACTGTATCTAAGAGGTTCCGTTTTTTTTTTTCAACACGATTTTTAGTCGAAACCAATTTGGCCAAAACCAGTTTAATCCTTCTTAAAAAACCTGAACCGGTTTGAGAAAAAAATAACGGCGTAATTCTCATGGTTATAAAAAAGCATCTGAACATCTGCGATTACCATTCTAACCTAAATACCATAATCTACACATTTACTATTTAACAAAATCAAAGTTAGTAATGTTTTTTTTCCTGACATGACCTTTTGATAAAAAGATAACATTGAACTAGAATTTAGGGTTGTTCAAATCGCTCGTCGCTTATCGCTCGCTCGCCAATTGCCCGGAAAACGCTCGGAATATGCTCGCTCAGTTTTGTTCGGTATGCAAACGAGCCAAGCATGAGCAAAGGTCCACTCGGTTCGGTTCGGCTCGAATTAATTTTTATTAATTTATTACATATATTCATATTTTATACATACCGTTTTGTTAGATTTGAACCACTATACTCAAATATACACTTATATTTATCCATACTAGCCTAATCAAACCAATAAAAAATTTAACATCAAATTTATAACTCAAACTCTATGTCGTGAAGCGACAATATTTGACATTTTTCTCTCATCAATCGTTAGTCGTCAATCGTCTCTCGCTCTCACCATACACCATAATGCGACAATTGTTGTTTGTTGTATATTCATCGCCTCACTTACCTCAACCAGAGCCTCATCCTCGGACGATCCAACCTCAATCTTAGTGTCATACTCAGACAGTTGGACCTTAGTCGTGACCCGATAGCGGAGACATCGAAGGAAACGTGCTAAATCTATGGTTGTCCAAATTACTCGTCGCTCGCTCAGAAAATTACACGCTCGAATATGCTCGCTTGGTTTAAACGAGCGAAGCACGAGCAAAGGTCCTCTCGATTCAGATCGGCTCATGAACGACCCTACTAGAATTTGAGAAATTCATGGAGTTGCTTTTGATCTTTTATAAAAATATTAAATGACATCTTAAATATAAAAAAAATATATATATTTCCTTTGGACTTTGATTAAATAAATTAATTAAATAGAGCTTATTAAATGACATCTTAATTACAAAAAGTTTATTAAATAGAGTTTATTAAATGAAGTTTATTAGATTGATTTCAAATTCCAATTTAATCCCTCTAATATGTATTATACGTAGTGTAGATTATAAAAAAGATAACTTCGCACAAAGTTATGGTCAAGAGTGAAGCTAACTCGCTAACGCCACAACATAAATGCATAATTTTGAGTTACAACATCTCAAATAACATACATGTGTGCAAGCAAGCTACTTTAAGTATAAGTAATTACACCTATAAAATTATAGTGAAAATAAATACAAAAACCATGTATTAAAGAACTTAAAGAAAATCTTTGTACAATTGTAACATCCCCCAAATACCATCATACTATAGTTGGTACTAACTGAATTCAAGATATCATCAAGTTATTTTCGAGGACATGAAAACCAATCAGAACGAACCCTACCCATGGTCATTCAAGTGATTACCTAGATTGCACCTACTTGACATGTCTCGCGAGCCATGTCATCATTTCTAGCTAGATCATTATGGACAATGTGGTCCACCACTTCCAGGGATGTAAGTGCACCCTGATGGACCTGAAGGCGGAACAGGTCCCTTAGGAAGTGACTGGAAAACAAACATGTTGGGACTCTTTAAGTCGATAAAATCACCGTTCTTCTGATGTAAAACTCGGCTACCTTCGATGAGGTTCACGCAGAACAAAAGAATCACCGCGAAGAACACACATGCAATGATTAGTGGCTTCATTTCTTTATCTTGTAAATCTAACATATGTGTGATGTGTGAGCTTGCATGTTTATATAAAGAATACCAATGTGGAATTAGGTAGGTAGTTTCTTAGGTTAAACCGTTTAGATTATTTGACTATTGACTTGATTAATATATTAACAAGTTTATTAAAATAGTTTTTGACCATTGAATTAGTCCCAGATCGAAAGAGGACATTTTTAACACGACTTTAGTGGATCGAATATCCCTTTCTTTACCAGCTTATATATATATATATATATATATATATATATATATATATATATATATATATATATATATATATTAATTAATCTACACTTCGTTTGTAAAATAATTAACAAATTTTACAACTTTTGACACAGTCATTTGGTTCAATAAATTGAAGCGTTTATTCTCCATCAAAATGATCCAACAAAACTTCATGGGTCAATTTTTGCCTTCTCCATTCCGGATGTTTTGTGTTTCCACGAAGCGTTAGAGCCCGCAAAAACTATAAAAGAATGTTGCGATCGGTTATGCTCCTAACTTGTTGGACAGTCTGAAAAGCAGGGAATAATACTGTGTTCAATCGCAAAAAGGCGAGTGGTAATTTTGTTCTTCGGGAAGTCAAGGCTTTACGTTTTGTTTGGATTAACAGATGAAGATCATTAGATGGAGGGATTTTCTTTTATCTAGTTTGGAGTTGTATGTTTCGTTTTTCTTTCCTTTTGTTCTAACGTCTTGCTAGTTGGTTTTAATAAAATTCCAGCTTTAAAAAAAATATGTACGGTTATTTAATTGTATGTTAACGATTTTTGTGGGGATTAAAGAATTAAATTTAGTGCAACTTCTATATTGACTACATAATTAGTTATTATCTTTTTATTAAAATACGAAGTTTATGCCCACCCATCATCCAACCTACTCCTAACTTTTTCTTGTGTATGGTAATATTTTCTAGTTGTTGACTTTTTGTAGTAAGTCTTCACATAAGAGATATCGATACGAATGTAGGTAGGTGTGACTTCATGTAACATCATAAGGAACTAACATGAAACATGAGAAGTAACCGATACCAAATTCATGATTTTAGGCAGTGGCGGATCTAGAAGATCCACATAGAGGTAACGTTTCAATGAAAATGAGTAACGAAATTGAAAAAACGTTAATTTTTTCCAAAATTTACACTACCATCGGAGCGTTAAGGGGCAACGTAGGTTGCCCCTTCTATCACTCTAGGTCCGCCCCTGATTTTAGGTTTAGTCTAAATGAGATCAGGTTTGTTTCTACGGTTAAACCTGTAATTTACCTAGTCAAGTTGACCCGTTTAATTTATACTTATTAATAATTAATTGATAACGTTTTATGTCATAACTTAACTTAAATAGAAGGTGTTTTTATGTCAAAAATTAATTGGCTTGCAAGTCAATGAATTATTTAATTATTTCCTTTAGGTGTACTATGTTGAATGTTGAATTGGCACTTATACCACCTTTTTCACATGGCTATGAAACTTCATGATCCTTGTTTCCCAAGCTAGTGTAACTTTGCACACTTGTCACTTATATTTTTGTTTTATGATAGATTTTGATTTTATCTAATAATATCTATATAAAACAAGTATAAACCATAAGAAAAAACATTCGTTAAATGTAAACCAAAGTTCTGAACTATCTGGTCGACTGAATCGGACTTATTTTTGAACGGCAAATTTGGATCGGACCATTGGAATATCATCCTGCCACAAGCGGAACCACCCTGATCATATCCATCTTCTATACGCCAATTCAGTAGGAAATCCAATAAATATATCTGGGAAAACCCCCTTTGTGATAATCAAACCCACGACCTAATGTCCATAAGCTTTATCCCACCCACAAGATGCCACTAAGCTATAGTGTCATGGGCGACTAAATCGGACTTAACGGCCTACACGTACACATCCAACCAAATGTTTGAACGGCAACAGTTTTTAACCAAAGCCGAATAGCTAGTTCTGGATTGGTTTTAGTGCGAAATGCACCGAGCCGAGGCGAAGACATACGCATCACATACCCGAGACCAATGTATTTATATAGTATCTTTTTTACTTATGATAGGTTTCTATAAGCAGAATTAATTAAATATAATGATTTATATACGAATAACCTCTATGTAAACGACCTAAAAAGCTTACACATAAACTAAAGATCTGGCCCTGTTTTCAAATATTTATAGCTATCATAAATCAAGTTGCTAATAAGAAAACCTGAATCTAGTAAACATTGCTAACAAAGTCAGATTTCAAATCTCAATTCAAGAACAAACAGAAAAAAAAATTTTGAAAAAAAAGTAACATTTCTTTCGGAATAAAAAAAAAGTTTTCTTATCATCATTCCCTTCTTTCACATACATTATACTAATTTCATTTGCAGCAAACTCACTGCCCGTTTGACGGTCGGTATAACGTATAACCATTAACACCCATCGTCAGATTCAAATAATCAGGCGCCATGTGATACGAGTACCCGTCACCATCCATATTTCTCAACTCAAAAGAAAGATCCGACCCGCCAATCTGCCATCGGTTCGGAACCAAACCATCAATCTGCCCGTTCACGTAAGGTTGCAAGTTCGGTTGCGGTGAAATCATGTCCCTTTGAAAGTCAAACCCGCCATTGTAACCGTGCTGTAACTCTTCATCGAAACTACGATTTCGGTCAAACCTACAAGAACTTGTTGACGGACCAACCTGGTCAAGTGAACCGTTCATATCCCCCGGGAAAGTGAACAGATGACTAAGATGACGAGGCCCGTTATGAAATGGCAGGCCTGGGCCCATAGTTGATGCAATCGGCATTGCGTACTCGTCGTCGAGTAAATCGTTGATGATATCAAGGTGCGGGAATTCATCTACTAACATGCCTTGCGGCTTGTGATACGGAATCCATCCACTGGGGCCCGTTCAGTACAAGATCGTGATTCATCATCAGGAATGAGAAACTCGGTCTTACGGAACCGGTCGACTCGATCCGTTCAGGGGTCTGAGGTAGAAACACGGGCTGAGTGTATGAGTGAGAATGGGTTTGACTAAAAGAAGATGAAGTTGCGGAAACAGGAGTCCCCATCATAGCGTTACGGTACGACGGCGGACCGTAACTCTGACCCACGGGTGACGGGTCAGGGCCGAGATACCCAGCTGCACTCGAGGAACGAGACAATAACGGGCCGGTTTGAGCCATTGAGATAACCGGGGTCGTACTCACGGCATTCGATCTGGACCCTTCGACTAATGGTGCACTCAACGGCCTAGACATCGGTGGCACCGGCTTAGTCAATGAACTCGTTAACACTTGTTTCTGAGCCGGGTTAGCCGCTTGGTTGACCATTGAAGGTTTTTCAGGTGGTTTTTGGGTCTCGGTGATTTGAGGTTTGGACACTGAACCGTTGGTTGAACTTGGTGGTTCCACTGGTTTATCGGTGTTTTGGGCGGTCGTTTTCAAGTCTGGTGTTTTAACGGTGCGTGGGGACGCTTTTGACGGGCTTTTGGGTGAAGATGATGCAACGAAACAGTTATTTTATCTTTTGAATGTCTCTCGGGTTCAGTATCACCCTTGATGCTTAGCTTCTTTTGCAGTGAAACTTCTTCCTATCGTAAAAAAAAAAAAACAAATCTCATATAATACATAAATAGGAAATAACTGAAAACTATGTAATCAACATCATAATAAAGATCATATCATACCACTTTCTTGACGACGTCTTGTTCAAGCCACTTCATGTTATCCTGCAACGAGATTGCAACTCCATCACCCTCTGCATGTTGTTGACATGTATCCTTACTGTGTTTGACTTTCCCTCTACATAATATTAAAAAGAAATGAAAAACAAATGTTACACATACTCCAAAACAATTTCTACTAACAAAACTAGGTCTTTAAATGAACATGCCCAATTTCTTAATAAACGAACTAGACAAAAAAATGTGTTCGATTATATGTTCGTGTTCGTTTTTGGTTAAAGTTAAATGAACAAACACGAACATACCTATGTTCGTGTTCGTTCGGTTCATTTACAGGCCTTAACAAAACCAATGAAAAACACAAAAAACAACCTGCTAGGTGAACTTTGGGTTTTCTGATTCTGATGGGGCCCGTTAATCACACCTGATGGGAGTGAATCCGTTGAACATGTTGATGAGCTGTCATCCATTACCGACACACATTTTCTCGCGCCATTTTGTTCACCAACAACACCGCTGCTACATGTCACTGTGGATGGATGAAGACGTTCAGAAGTGTCGGTATCCCAGTTGACCGGGCTTGAATCTCTATCATCTGAATCTGGAGGAAGAAGTGATTCCGTTACACAATCTACTGAATCTGAAACATCGGAAACAACCTCAAGTGGATCGGGCTTTTTTAACAAATCTGTGTCATCCTCAATCAAGCTTTGCTTTTGAAGGCTTTCCGCTATTACAACCCTTGGTTTTTCATCCCGTCCTTTATCCTTTGATTTCCGGTTGTTACGTTTCTGTTTTGCCTGTATAATAAATATATCAAAACTAGTATTTTGACTCACCGCGCGTTGCGGCAGCGTCGAATCTTAAAGTAACTCGAACTTATACCGTCAAATATTTGACCCGACTCATTTTTGAACAAAATTTACGTCAAAACGTAGACCACCTGAAAAGGCACATGAAAATAAACACGAAAACGTATTATAGTTGACATGACTCATTATCGAGAAAATTTACGTCGAAACCTAAACCAACTTGGATTTATAAAGAAACGTACTTGAAAATAAGAACGTAAGAAAATAGTGTTTCTTTACGTTAAAGAATGGTACCACGCGTTGCTGTAGAGTTGAAACATAAAGTAACTCAAATTTATACCGCCTCATGGAAACGTATCATATTTGACCCGACTCATTTCCAAACAAAACGTAAACCATCCAAGAACAAATCGTAGACCAACCAAAAACGTACATAAAAATAAGCATGTAAAACTCGATGGGGGGTCAAAATGACATTTTATAAAGTTTTTAGAAAGCTGAGGGGTGTAAGTGGTAATACTAAAAGTTGAAGGGTTGAATACACAAAAAGTAAAAAAAAACCATGGATGGCATTGTTGTAAATATGGCAAAAAAACAATAAAAAATAGAGGCTGTGTCTTAGGAACTATTCCTAAGACACCCTCTTGTTATATATATATAATATATACATATAACCATTAAAATCCAAAGAAAGTTGCAAGAACCAGATGAAGTCAAGATTAAATGTGATTTCTTATCATAATTATTATTACACGTACCTGTTTTTTCTTTGATTTCTTTTCTTTGTCAGACGCGCGTTTCGCTTTCTGTTCACTTTCAGCCATCCACGCTTCCTCTTCTTCACGAATGAGTTCTTCTTGCCTCTTTAATGAAATAGCTTCTTGGTACGCTACTTCTATTTTACTGCTGAATTTAATCAGTATCATGAACAATAATTATATATGGAGAAAATAACACCCACAATAATAACAAGTTTAACAAAGAATTATTAGACGATTACCTGAAAATGTGGGCTAGAACAAAGATTTCAATAGTCCTACGTCCCAATTCGGTTAGACGCCTTTCGTCTCTCTCAATAGAATCCTTACTGAAATCATCCCCCGATCCACCATCCTACGTCACAGTAGAAAAGAACGTATGATAATCAATAATAATTACAGAATATATAAGTCAAAAAGATGCTGAAACAGGCACTTGTAAGTTATAACCTTTCTGTTGGGACGAAAATGACAACTAAGGGTGGCAACATTAAGTATGTCCGGATTAAACAGGTCATTTGTCGAATTTCTTATTTTTGACGTAATAAAATAATGGAGATGGATGGTCCCTATGGTTTACTAAAATATTGGATTTGGTCCCTAGCTTTGCAAAAATACATGGATGGTCTCTGTGGCCAACCAACAAATCTAAAGGTTTTAGCATGCTCAAGTTAGAGACTAAACGTGTTACAAAGCGCAAACCATAGAGACCCGCCAGGTACTTTTGGAAAAAGTTGGGGGACAAAAGCGTTACAAAGTGCAAACAACAGGGACCATTTGTGTACTTTTGAAGAGCTGGGGACCTTACCCAAAATTTTGATAAACCACATGGACCATCCGTGTAATTATTCTAAATAATATGTTGATATGAATAGAAAAACAAGATCATCATAAAAAATCTTCCTATAATAATAAATGAAAATCTTTTTTGGACACGTGTCACTCCCTGGTGCTTTCTCACCTTTTTAATCTCTCATATTAAATAATAATAATAATATTTTTTTAAACAAAAATTAGATAAGAATAAATATTTGTTTTTCTACAAATAATTTTAAACAAAAAATTAGATAAGGATAAACGTTTGTTTTTATTATGATCATATTAAGTAATAATAATACTTTTCCTATTTATCTCTCATATTATATAATAATATAATAATAATAATAATAATAATAATAATATAATAATAATAATAATAATAATAATAATAATAATAATAATAATTTTTTAAACAAAAAATTTGGGTAAGAATAAATATTTGTTTTTCTACAAATAATTTAAACAAAAAATCAGATAAGGATAAACGTTTCTTTTTATCATGATCATATTAAATATTTATAATTATAATTTTAAACAAAAACTTAGATAAAGATATAAACGTTTATTTTTATTATGATCAATATTAAAATAATAATAATATAATAATAATAATATTATAAAAAAAAATTAGATTAGAATACATATTTGCTTTTTATAAACAATTTAAACGAAAATTTAGATAAAAATAAATGTTTGTTTTAAATTATGAGTAGATAAAACTTTTGAGTTCGGTGATTGAAATTACGGTAAATTAGGAATCAAAAGTTCCCGTTTGCTATATACTTAATAATTGTATATTGTTTTTCTTTAACTAGAATTAAATAATTATTCTAGGTCGGGGAACATGCTTCTATCAAATTGTAAGTGTTTTTAGACGCATCGCTATAATGGTTTGGACTCACTATTATAATCGCACAATTCTTTCAAATGTCAAATCTAGACATCTAGTTCACCTTTATAATGTTAGGCGTAGTGTTATCATTGACATTATATATAATTGAACATGTGCACAGTATGAGTATTTTTAAAGATATATCTTTTTATTATTTATTATGTAAATTCACATTTATGCAAAATAAAAAACAAAGTAAAATGTTATAATAAGTAAATAGTACATCAAAGTTCATTTTTAAAGGATAAATTTTGACAACTGTATATCTTAACATATGACATTATATTTTATTCAACACGTGCAATATATGAGTATTTTTTTAAAGATATATCTTTTTTATTATTTATTATATAAAATTACATTTATGCAACCCGTTGTAATACACGGGGTTCTAACCTAGTAATATAAAGAGTAAAATACAGGAATGGTCCCTTTTGACAATTTTGATTTGGCCTAGCTCCAAAAGTACACGTGTTCCTGGGTTCACTTTGTACTCATTAGCCCAACTTTTGCCAAAAGTACATGGATGATCCCTGTGGTTTGCACTTGGTGACGCATTTAGTCTCTAACTTGGACCTACTAAAACCTTTAACTTTGTTAGATGGGGACTAAATGTGTTACAAAATGCAAACCACATTGACCATCCGTGTACTTTTGAAAAGCTAAGGACCAAATCCAAAATTTTGCGTAACCACAAGGACCATCCGCGTAGTTTACTCTAATATAAGTGATTCACAAGCTTGAAGGAATTAAATATGCACCGGAAGCATTCCTATTTTAGCTAGATTTTTTTAAATTGACTCTCTTCAAGATAAAACACTACACAGCACAACCCGAACCGTAAAACCGTTCATAGCTTTTAGTTGAGCCTATGGCATAGTGATGCTAACCTTGGTACGGTTTTGAGGACCTTTTTCGTCTTTTGGGGGCAAAGGTTCAACGGCAGCCCTCTCAAGCAATAGCAAAACATCATCAACCAGAATAAATGTGTCACTTTCCATCTGGACAACGGGCGTTATCGGCATTTCTTCAGCGTCACATTTTCCTTTTATTTTATTATTTCTGGTCTGATCTTCAAGAGCCTTTAATCCACTGTGTAGCGAGTCCATTACCAAAGTTGACGTGACTTCCTTTTCTATAAAAAAATGCTTCACGACGATTTTCAATATTGAATCGCATTTCTCCCTTGACATTCGACGCCTTGAATTTTGATCAATTCCCGACCAGAAATTACAGAAGCTGAAACATGTGAAAAAAAATTATTTTACAATCTCTTCCCGTCCAGGGAGGCAGGTCAAACAAGCAAAAAAAAAGCCATTTTCGTCCCTGAGGTTTGGCCAGTCTTGTGACTTTCGTCCAAATGATAGTTTTTTCCGCATCAGGATCCAATAGGTTTGAAATCTTGTCATTTTCATCTGGCTTGTTAACTCCATCCATTTTTCTCCGTTAAGTGAGGGCATTTTCATCTTTTCTGTTAACTTAAAGAGCAATTCAGTCTTTCTCATGGATATTCAGTCTTTACAATATCGAATTGCCCTTTAAGTTGGCAAAAACGGAAATACCCCTGACTTAACAACGAAGAATGGATGGAGTCACCGAGCTGGATGAAAATGGCAAGATTTAAAACCTTTTGGATCCAGATGCAGAAAAACAAACCTTTGGATGAACGTCACAAAACTAGCCAGACCTCAGGGACGAAAATGGCATTTTACTCAAAAAAATATGTATTACTGTAATGTCAGAAATGATATTAACTTTTGTAATCAAATTTAGAAAGTAACTAAAAAGGTAACAAACGCATCTGTCCTAAACAAATCCGATCAGAACGTAACTAAGAATTACATACCTTGACCATCGAGCTTTATCTTCTATCAACTTCCCAAGCCTTCCTCTCTTTTCTTCCACATAGCGGCGGCATATTTGTTCCACATTTGACAAATATACCCTTACAAGTTCTCTCCTATAATGATGATCAAGGCATCGAAAAGGACGATCCGCTCTCTCCCTACAAAACCATTTAGCACATTTTCATCATAGATGTTTTCAATCCAAAAGAAAGTAAGAAAACGATGGTTAAAAAAATAAAGAGAGAAATTTATTAGCATGTAAACTATTAGGGTACTAGCGTATGTAGTATTATCACACGAGTGCAATAACTTAATATGGCTATATATTCTCCTATTCAAGTACAATTAGTCTTAAATTAAATAATCTAACAGTTTTACATTGAATTTGTTGGACCAAATATTATTCTATTTCCGTAAGGAATCAAACATTAATTGCTCGAATACGTGCCAATCAAAATAGATATTAACAAAATAAGATACATTATGAATGAATTTACATTAGATCATTAAAGTAGCTAAAACCTGATAACTTGGACTTGAGCTTTTATTATGAGTGTGTCGGCATCGATAAACCCGTCTAACACTTTGGATAATTCCATGAACTTTTTCCATCCCCAGTCATGCTCTTTCTTCCAGAAGCGATGTAACGTATCTGCAAAAATATGTTTCATTGATTAAAATAATAATCATATGTTCATGAAAATAATGATTACAAGAAGAAAAAAAGCCAACCAGAATATTTTGATTTCTTGGGGTCTTTATTCACCACCGCTATTGTGAATTGTGCAAAATGACTCCATCCTGCATCAAAGTAAGTGAATAATGTCAATTGTACTAAGCACATTTAAAGCCAAATGAATTGGAATCTTTAAAAAAATATCAATCATACCCGGAAGAAGCTTGTCATGATTTGCAACGCAGAGAAATAACGACAGATGATTGCAGACATCACACCCCTGAGGGTAGATCAGGATGTACCTACAAGATATAAAAGAAAGCTTAAATAATATGAAATGCACAGATAATTGTGTCCTAAAATGTTCATGATATGCAGATATAACAAGATACCATCAACATTTGGAACAAAGGATAACAAATAGTGTAACAGAAAAATAAATAAAAAAAGAAAACATACCATTTGTAGCCGCCAACCTCAAACGCATTGCTACGAAGCTCTCTCTTGTTAATCTGAGAGTATTTGTCTATTTTCCACGTATACTTTCCATATAAGTCAGAAGGTTTTAGCCCTGCATGTTGATAAAACTCAGAAGGTAAGCGGAAGGACAAAAATATAAATTCATCATTACAATTCGAATAAAATGTTTAACAACCGGCGTGACTAATAAAACTCAAACTCCTGACAAGAGTTACTTCTCAAACACACATGAATAAAAAAAATGATTCCAAAGATTCTAACTTTTTACACACATGTAAACCCTACCTTTAACTCTAGAATAAAACCAAAACGAAAACGAAAAACAGGCATACCGCAATCATCATCGTCATCCTCAGTATCCCAGTACGGCGGAGAGTTGACGTAATCCCATTCTCCACCTGCTCAGACGACCGCCATTCCGCCAATGCTTCTCCAGAACGCTGCTGCCCGTTCGACAACCCCTCTAACGATCTGCCCGCCCCAGACTCCTCACTCGAACTCCCCGCCATTCTTCACACTCCACACCTCCCTAAACACCACACTTCAATTTCACCTACACACACCAACACAACAACAATCATCAAATTCAACCCTCAAACTCATTCATCAGAACATAAATTATTACAAAATGATACCACACATTCAAACAAAAACTTGAAAACATTTCAATTCAATTCAATTCAATTCAAATCACCAATCACCACATGTAATTAAGCTTCATAAGCTCATCAATTTCAATTTCAATTTCAATTGATATGAAGATAAGAGCTAAATTAAACTCTTGTATAAACCCTAATTTCTAAAAAAACCTAAAAGATCAAACTGATAAACAGAGCTGAATTGAAGGCACAAGTGGATAAAACTACAACTTAATTGTATATATATCTACGCAATTAACAAAACCTCTAATTCTACTAATTAATTGTAACTCCGATTGAGTCGTAATCCGAATTGTAATACAAATCGAAAAGATCATTAAATAACATGCAAAGGAAATAGAAACCCTAATTAGAAAGAGCAAATCCGGAAGGGAAATCAGGAAGCAGGAGAGAAGGATTGTATATAAGTTTGACAGATCGAATGATGTGAGGAGAAAAAGAAGAACCTGAAAAGAGTTGTTAATGGCGATTGTTGGAAAGCTGATTTTAGGTCTAGAAAAGAGCGAAATAGAGATAGATAGATATATACACAAAACAGAGAGAGAGAGAGAGAGAGAGTTCAAAGATTTGAGGTACAAGGAGCAGCAGAGTAAAAGGGCAAATACAATAAAAACATATTTTATATATATATACACACACTCACGTAGCGAGCGTTGGGTTCTAGAGTGAATATTAAGTGTATTTACGAACTGAGTGAACAAATACTGACCATTAATTTACACACGTGCATGGACTAGGATTTCATTATCAAATCGTTATATACACTAGTGTATTTCATCATAAAATCTTGGCCATTGATTTACACACGTGTATGGCTATGATTAGTTCACTCAGTTCGCAAATACACTAGTGTTCACTCTTGAACCTAATCATATATATATATATATAACCCTTGATTTTTTGTCAAATAAAAACATGTATTTTTGTCAAATAAATGTGTAATAATGTTCTTTTTAAAGTTTCGTCTCAGTATTCTTTCATTTTACACAAGGTGTTATGGTCACACGTCTCAGGTGAGATGAAAGTTTTGCCGTGTTAGCTGGTCGTGATACACTATTTCAAGAGGGCATGGAAGGGCTTGTTGTGAGAGGAGTAACGGGCGTAAGGGTGAGATGCTTGTAGATTTTATGTAAAAGCTAATCAACGTAATCAGGGGTGAAAAGAGTGCAAATCATAACGTATGACCTAAAATTTTAAGAACAAGAATTAATGTGTATAGAAATTAATTAGTTTTATTGAAAGAAAAAAGATAAAAATGGAGTAAATTTATTTGTTAAAGGTATTGTACTTTTTATTTTATATTCTGTATGTTATCTAATGGTCAATTAAATGTTGCATTTATTTATTTTTATGCATAAAGTGTTGTTTTTAAAGGAGGGTGGAATTACGGATAATATTTTTATAAAAAATGTTATTTTCTTGTTACTTTCTTATGGAGTTATAGATACAATAGCATATGAGTTCCTAGGTGGATTTTGTCTCAATTGAAACAAGAAACATAATCAATTGAGGATTTCACTCAATCTTATCATTGGTGATATTGCATGTTGAGTGCTATTGCTTGATGATATGTTTCTACTGAGAAAAAAGTTTAGCAATCTAAAAAAACAGTTTATATATAGCGTTGTAGATTCCCATTAAAAAAATTAGGGTCGGATAAGGTTTTGTGACCAATAGGTTTTGGGTTCGATTCCTACAAGGGAGGTTTTTTCATATTTATTGGGTTTTCTCCTGAATTGATGTATATGCATTATGTCTAGCGGAGATGGATATGATTGGGTAATTCCGCTAGTGGCACGATAAAACTCCAGTGGGTCGTCAGTGATCCAAATTTGCCGTTAAAAAAAACAAGTCAGACCAGTCACTAACCCGTACCCAATAGTTGAAGCATTACAAATATCGATTGGAATCGTTTGACCGAAACCTAATTGTGTACAACACGTGCCAGCAAGCCAACGGTCTCCATGTTTGCAAAGAATCGGTCTCTGGTTTGATCATATATCATCCACTCTCGTTCTTGTTCATGAACTACCATGGTTGTTATCTTTTTTCAACTTTTATTTTATCCACCTCGATCATTTATTATTTTAGCGCTCAAAAAATAAAATTTAAGATCAACGGTTTTGAATCCAGAAAAAAATAAATTTACAAAATTCGTTTAGGGACTTCAGTTATTAAATGTAGCTTGCACAAATTTTTCTTAGTTACTCATTAAATTATAAATTATGATAAAATTATAGAAATCAATCTTTATATATGCTTAAAATTGCAACTATTCTAAAAAGCACCCAAACCAACTTTTTTTCTTCATTTTTATTGCAAGAATTAATCTTTAAGACAAACTGGGTTAATTTTCCTTGTTAACTCCCCTTACATGCAAAACATGTGAGAGTATTCTGATCTATTTAAATCCTTACTTATATCTTTATTTAATTGTTAATAAACTTCAAATAAAACCAACAAAACCTCATTTGATCGTTTAACACCTACCCATCATTAGAGAAGCACCTCCAACACCAATACAAAACCTTCTTTCATTTGCGATCCAAAATAGCTCATATTTCTCAAAGTTGTAGAAGGTGGATGACAATTATGCTGAAGAAAGGGGGCTGCCACATACATAACATATTCAACAATCGAAGTTGTCTATGTCAAATGTGAAGAAAGGGGATGTGCCATGACATTTGAAAATGCTAATTGAGAAGGATGAAAGATATTATAACTACTAAAACCGGTCACGTTTCTCTTCGTTTGTGTTCAAAAGCAAACCTGCGACAATCAACGCAACCTGCTTATCTTCTCGAGCTTTACAGGTCTTACTTTACCCTACAGTCCCCCCTCATTTGACCGCCACCACCAAACCATCTTCTACAAAAACACTATCGTCCTTCATAAAACCATCGTCTAGGCGAACACCTATGCCTAGGCCCATATCAGATGCGCCTTTTTAAACCAAGCATTTGCCTAATGGCCTTGGGCTAGTTTTAGGTCGAACGTGTTTGTTTATTTTATTAAAAAAATCAAAAACATGTTTTATGTCATAGTCATATTGGTTGGCTAGTCACCTCAAATTCCGAAAGTTACAAAAAAGTAAGTTTTGTAATTTAAATGGAACTAGTAAATTTCTGCCGCCCGTTGCGGCGGTGTTGAAACGTAAAGTAACGCAAATTTATACCGTCTAATGAAAACATGTTATATTTGACCAGACTCGTTTCCGAACAAAATTTATGTTAAAACGTAAACCAACTGAAAATACATATAAAAATAAGTACAAAAATGTTTTATATTTGACCTGACTTGTTTACTAAAAGATTACGTCAAAACGTAAGGACATAATATTTTTTTTAATTTAAAGGATGGTAACGCGTTGCGACGACGTCCAAACATAAAGTAACTCGAATTTATACTGTCTAATGAAAACATATTATATTTGACCCGACTCGTTTCCAAACAGCGTTACGTCAAAACGTAGACCAACTGAAAATGTACATAAAAATGTGCGCGGAAACGTATTATACTTGATTCAACAAAATTTACGTCGAAACGTAAACCAACTTGAATTTTTATCGACACATACATATATACAAATAAACACTTAATCTCGAGGGGGCAAAATGACATTTTATAAGGTTTTTAGAAAGTTAAAGGGGTCTAAGTGTATAAACTAAAAGTTAGGGTGTCACACCCCCAAATTACCACCTGTGGGGTTTTACCCCGAGGCGTGTAACATAACAGGATCTAGCCACTAATCATGTTGAGTTAATAGTAAATAATATAAAAACACCAACGCCATTTCCAACATGAATAGTGTAATTTAAATTAAATAATTCAAACAAAGTATATGTTCAACAAAGCAAATATAAGTATCTCAAACAATTAAAACCGAAATGTTTTAAAACGTAAATTATCAATGTTTGCATCAAGAAACACACGCCCCATGACACTCCTAACTCCTCAGACTGCAAGTTCCCATGCAATTTGTATCAAACGACCTACGAGCATGTAGAAAAGTGTATCAGAGATAAAGCCAATGAGTTCACAGTTTTGTTTACCGTAAAACGGGTAAGTGTTTAGTTTAAAGACATGCCAATAATAAACTCGATACCAAAGTGATTGTTATGTTTGTTGTACCCTCATCAATGTCTATCAGCATTGATCCAGTGTTTAAGGTCCTTAGTTCACGCCCGACTCCCAGCACCGTGTGATGTTTGTCAAGCCTAATAGCGCTATCAACTAATACCCCATTGCCTCCCAGGCAACTAGTTCGGTAGTAAGTAGGGACTTTCATGATAGAGTTTGATTTTATTAACTAACATTGAAATTAAACTATAACATTTATAAAAAGTATTCCTTCAAGAAATAGTAGTGTCCCCCCCCCCCCCGGGACGCATGCTTATGAAAGTGTAGTAAACTCACATTTGCTTTGCTCGGTAAGAAATAAAATGCAAATAGTAGCGAAACGATCAACCGCATCCTAAGATGGTTATCATGTAGTTCATTAGTGTGGGTTCACGCAACACGTATGTTCCTACACGCAACCTAATATTTTGCACGTAACACGTTATTACGTGGACAATTTAGTCAAATGTAAACATACATAACACCATAGCATAACTCATACTTAGTATCAATCATATAGTCGTCAAACAAATTAGAACATTTTATGATATCTCAAGCAAGAAACAAGCACATCAAATCAATTTGTCAAAATTCAGCATTACACTTAATTCGGAGCAGCTTTCGGGAATTTTTTCTAATATAGTTTAGGAACTGCAAAAATTCCCTGAAAATTATAGAACGTGCCAAACGGTCCATTTCATTTTATGTAAAATTTTCAGAAGCTAATTTTTATAGATTTTCTGTGAAAAATCAAACACTGAACAGTAGTCAGATTTGTCACAATCTGACCCCTGCCCACAAAATATTTTCTTAAAAATTCCTCGTTTATTCGATTGACTTGAACCAGCGGAAAAATTGTTAAAACATTAAAGGATATCTACAATAAGAATTTCATAGCAAAATTCCAAATACACAGAAAGTTATGACCCAAAACATATGACCCATTTACTGCAGATTGTCGCAGCTTCAGCATTTGTTCGTAAATAATTCGTTAAAAATATCAAACGGTGTTGAAAAATTATGATTCCAGTGCCATTTGATTTGTATTTCAAAATAGCACATTAGAGACTAAAGGAAATCCAGATTTCGTTAATTTATAACCCGGTTACAGCCAATTAAAGTCGGTTGTAACTGTCGGACAGATTGATGTTTTCGTTATCCGAACTCCCCAACCGAATAACTAATGCACCCAACGACCCATATCGATTATTTACATCAGACTATCATCCTTATACGTCAGCTACATCATTAAAATAGCAAGATTTTATCCGAAAACAAAACCCCCGTTACTTACATAAGCCTAGGTATATCTGAACGGTAAAAACGACGTCATGCGGGATTCTCATGCATCATATTCCTCAAGTTAACATATAATCAACATAATCATCAATGATATAATGTAATAACAAAAATATAACCAAAACATACAACAATACTAACCGAAAGAAGATATGAGAGAGAGTGTTCGAGCGTAAGGGAGAGTAGCGAGGGAAGGAGGGTTGCGACGGTGGGAGGGATGGGTCTTCTTGTTGCTGTAAGTCACTAAGGAAATGTAACATTTGTAAAAAAACCGGGTTATCATAACCCGCTCCGTTTTGTAATCAAGTATCAAGTTATAAAAGTTACATTAAATATTTGTGATTATTTTGAGTTAAAACGATACATAATTAATAAATAAACTAAACTATAAAAATTATATTTGATAAAAAGTTAAAACAAAATAAATAAAAAAAATTATGAAGCTGCCGGGACTCGAACCCGGGTCAGCCGGTTACAACATCAAAGCCTTAACGCACACACACATCACCACTCCGCCACTTGTTTGTTTTCTGTTATCTTTAGGAAACAAATAAGTTTTATGGACTAAGTTAAATCAACCGATTTTACAAATTGTAACTGAAATCGGTTATCAAACACCCAAAGTCGATTTGGATACTCTCGATCAGCGAGTATAACCGATAAACGGACGATTCCAATCAATGCTGCCATGAGTGTAACTTGAATTCGGAAGTAAATCGGTTTAATAACCGAAAGTTGTCAATTCTCGAACTACTTCAATCCTAGACCTTTCCTGCGACTCAAAACACTCCGCAAAGCTTTCAATTGCATTTCCACAACCTTAAAGTCCACCGGAGAAGCTTGAATCAGACCGCCGGAAAAATTCTGCAAATCGCCGGAAAACCGGGACTCACATCCACACGGTATTTCCTCCGACTCTTTCTGTTTCAATCATGTGATTAATCAGTCACTAACACTGTAACATTTGTAAAAAATCGGGTTTTCAAAACCCGCTCCGTTTTGTAATCGAATATCAAGTTATAAAAGTTATGTCGAATATTTATGATTATTTTGATTTAAAACAATACATAATTAATAAATAAACTAAACTATAAAAAATATATTTGATGAAAAGTTAAAATAAAATAAATAAAAAAAAATATAACGCTGCCGGGACTCGAACCCGGGTCAGCCAAGACACCCTTCAACATCTTAACACTCAATCACAAGACCACTCCGCCACTTGTTTGTTTTCTGTCATGTTTAGGAAACAAATATTTTTTATGGACTAAGGTAAATCAATCGATTTTACACATTGTAACTGAAACCGGTTATCAATCACCCAAATCGATTTGGATACTCTCGATTCAGCGAGTATAACCGATAAACGGACGATTTCAATCAACGCTGCCTTGAGTGGAACTTAAATTCGGAAGTAGATCGGTTTAATAACCGAAAGTTGTCAATTCTCGAACTACTTCAATCATAGACTCTTCCTGCGACTCAAAACACTCCGCAAAGCTTCCAATTGCATTTCCGCAACCTTACAGTCCACCGGAGAAGCTCAAATCTAATCGCCGGAAAAATTCTGCAAGTCGCCGGAAAACCGGGACTCACATCCACACGGTATTTTCTCCGACTCTTTCTGTTTCAATCATGTGATTAATCAGTCACTAACACAACTCCACCATCAGAATCGATCCTAGTCAACGTTTATCGAAAATCTTACCTTCGCCGGAAAACTCCTGAAACTGCCGGAATCACACTGTGAACGGGTATGATCTCCCAAACTTCTGTTAAACCTTGTTTAAGTGACTCAACTTCTTAAATAATCGAACAAAGCTGTTAATTGGTTTCAACAGCCGGAGTTCACTTTCAGTACCGACGCACCTCCACCGGAATTCTGTGAACAACATCAATCGGTATATCTTCTTCCTTAAACTCTCTCCATTCGCTACTTTTAAATTACTGATAATGTCTGAGAAGCGTATATGTCATGAATCGGTCATAACAGTCGGAATAAGTTTGTCTGTGTAAAATCAACGAAGAAGATGAAGACGCAACATAACATAAGATTAATTAAAATCGGTATTTTAAACGGGTTAGACACACAGTCCAGCGGTGGACTGTGTGCAAAATACACACGCACGTCCCGAGTTCGATCCCTGCTACACGCACACCTTATATAATAACGCGCCTTTTTGTTTAAAAACTAAACCGGGATAACCCAGTTAGTTGTTAAGTATAATAAAAACCGAGATAATAACCAGGTTAGACACACAGTCCAGCGGTGGACTGTGTGCAACATGAACCACACGTCGCGCGTTCGAAACCCGTCACGAGCACCGGTCCGATTGAATTAAAATGTTTTTGTAAATAAAGGAAATTCGGATTAACTGAATAAGTGTATAAGTATAAATAAAAACAAGATTATTTCGGGTTAGACACGTAGCTCAGTTGGTAGAGCTGCGTGCACGCGTACGGGAGGTCGCCAGTTCGAGCCTCACCCGGCGCAGATTAATTCGCTGACCGAACCGGTCAACGGTCAATGGTCAACGGTCAACGGTCAACACTAAATAAACAATTTTTTTTATATTTTTATTTATTTAATTTAATTTAAAAATCAATTAAAAATACTTAAAAATAACATTTTTAAAGATAGAAAATAGCCATAAACTCACAAAAATATATCTAAAAATTTCATTAAAATCCTTAATAAAATCCACCCATTTAATATATTTTTCCGTTATTACTTAGGTTAGTAATCCCCGTTGTTCCGCTCATCTAATTCTTGCGCATATCACCATCTCCAATCCAACGCACCCAAGGTGAGTGAATCTTACAAATTCCCCGTTTTAATCACGTTTTTGGGTGTATCATGTGTCTTTGTATATATATATTATAACTAAACCATTGTGCATGCATCATATCATGAACATGTGTATTCAGTTTGTTGCTGTTAAGTAGTTATTATTGGATGCAATTTATTATTCAGTACATGCAATTTCATAGGCCGCCGCTCCCCATTACATTATGAGCGTTGAGCATGTTCCCCATTTTATTATGCGGTTGAACCTGGCGTGCCCACATACGATCGGCTCCGTTTGATTGAGCCTTGATCGCACAGACATTTTCATTTTCAGTACATGCAATACGATCGGCTCCGTTTGATTGAGCCTTGATCGCACAGTTTCATTTATGTTATTTACAGTATGATGTTGGTATGATCATGTATGCTGTCATGTGTTATTGTATGTTATAGTAGTGACTGCTATTTGCCTTTGCTTGTGATTATTTACATTTGTTCATCTATGATTATGCACTAATTTTCATTGATAAACTAACAATTAATTTATTAATAAATGTTTATCTAATAATGTAACATCCGTAAAAAACGGATTTACCAAACCCGCTCCGTTTTTCAACCGAACAGTCAGTTAAAATTTTCGTTGCGAATTAAATGCCCAAATAATTTTATACGATACATAATCAATTATTATACGGGGATATATAATTAGTTTTTGAAAAACTGTTAAAAATCGCAAAATAAAAATGTTTTGTTTCTGCCGGGTTTCGAACCCGGGTCTGTACCGGTTCAACAAACAACTTATCACCCAGCCGATCAACTGCTCCGCCACTTTGATTTTCTGATAATAAAAGGAATCAATTAATTCAAATAATAAAGTGCGGAAGTCAAATTCAGTCAATTAGCGCCCAAATAGCAGTCGTCGGAAATCCCGACGACTTCGCAGATAATTTACGTTTCCGCTCAAGTTAACCGAAGAATTAACTCCCACGACGGTTATAACCGACGTCTGAACCCGCGACATCAGCCGTAACCGCCGGAGAACGGCTGACTTCGAATTGAGACCGAATTCAGACCCCATACATCTCGATACTACCATATAAATTCACCCACAACTCACCAGAAACCTCACTTTCAAATCGCACCCTTTCTTGGCGAAAACTCACTCGCCGGAAATATTTTGTACGTCGCCGGAAAACCGAGTCCTTAATCTCTGAGCTTTACTGAACCCCTAAACTTTTACCGAAGTCACCCACACCCTTTGTAAGCTTTCTGAAGATTCTCTGCTGCAAGACCCTCGTCGCCGGAAGAGATTGCTGTCGCCGGAGTTCTGCCAGAAAACAGAGGAATTCAATCGGTATACCTCACGCTCAATTTCTTCATTCTTTTTATGTAATCTCACTTGTAATTAACCCTCTGTCACTAAAGAACATGTTTTAATCATCGAACCAGTCGATTTCCGATTCTGGTTAAAACCAGTGAAGAAGACGATGTTTCGGTAATGTTTAAGTATAATTAAAAGCAAGATATTACTCGGGTTAGACACACAGTCCAGCGGTGGACTGTGTGCACAATAAACACTAACGTCGCGAGTTCGAATCCTGTCCCAGCCTTACTCACTTGAAATAAAAACCTGCCTTTTTAAACTGAACCGGGTGGACTTACAGTCTATGTTAAGTATAATAAAAACCGAGTTGATAACCAAGTGAGACACACAGTCCAGCGGTGGACTGTGTGTACGCTAACCCACAGGTCCCGGGTTCGAGACCTGTGGAGCGCACCGGTTCTCTGGATTAAAAATCGTTTTTAAAATAAAGGATTTCTGTTTAAACCTAATTAATATATATTTATATAATTAAAATCAGATATATGACGGGTTAGACACGTAGCTCAGTTGGTAGAGCTGCGTGCACGCGTACGGGAGGTCTCGGGTTCGAGCCTCACTCAGCGCATAACAATATGCCTTCGAACCGGTCAACAGTCAGTCAAAGTCAACGGTCAAAATCAACGGTCAATGGTCAAAAAAAAAAGTCAATTTTTTTTTATAATTTTTATTTATTTATTTTAATTAAAAATCAATTAAAAATACTTAAAAATAACATTTTTAAGGTTAGAAAATAGCCTTAAACTCACAAAAATACACCCAACAATCCTACTAAAATGGATTAATAAAATCCGTTTACTTACCGAACCAAAATGCTATTTATCTAGGTTAATTTCACTCGTGGTTAAAACCACTTCGCGTGCATTCAACATCATCAACCGAACGCACCCACTGTGAGTGAATTCTTACAAATTCCCCTTTTTATTCATGTTTTGGGGTGTATCATGTGTCGCTTAAACTAATTTTTCTCATGCAAACTCGTGGTATACCATTATATGATCTAAACTAGAATGTAACTATTGTTTGGTTGTGATGTATTTCATATTGTCAAAGTTGTATGCAAATTATTTAGGCCCATCAGTTCCTCGTAGGAGACGAGTTGAACAACGCGTGCCTTAAAACTCATTCATTAGGCCCATCAGTTCGTAAGAACAACGCGTGCCTCAAAACTCATTCATTAGGCCCATCAGTTCGTAAGAACAACGCGTGCCTCAAAACTCATTCATTAGGCCCATCAGTTCGTAGAACAACGCGTGCCTCAAAACTCATTCATTAGGCCCATCAGTTCCTCGTGGGAGACGAGTCGAACAACGCGTGCCTCAAAACAATCATTTGATGTATGTGTGTGCAATATTCAATATTGTTTGTTGTGTGAATAAATTTACATCTACATTTACTCATATGTGGTTATGCCCATTATTTATAATCAATTGGATAAACTTGTTCAAATGTTTTCCATAGGATTCACTCGCCAACTTTATGTTGATCCAAAAACCCTTTTACACATGATACAGGTGAACAGGTTGAAGCAAGGAAAACATAGGAAATGCCTTAGAAGAGAACAAAGAAGCTTAGATTGATAGTTAGAACATGTTGTAATCTTCATTGTAAATTTCCATTAAATTGTATTTAATGAATATGAAACGCATAATAAATGTCATGAGCTTTGATGATAACCCAATCATGCCCCGATCACCTTTTCCGCTGCGGGTCGGGGTGTGATAAATAAGGTTCACTCGCCAACTTATGTTGACCCAAAAACTCCATTTTACACATGATACAGGTGAACCAGCAGCAGCTAGGAACACATAGGACTTGGACTAGAAGAATAAAACGATTTAGAGTTGGGATTGTTATGTTTGGTTTATTTCCTTTGTATTGAATGAACATGTTTGGATATTTGAAAATGTAACTTTGACTTCATTAAATATGAAACATATTAGTAAATGTCATGAGCTTTGGTGATAACCCAATTATGCCCCGACTCTTATTCCGCTGCGGGTCGGGGTGTTACAGATTGGTATCAGAGCCATGATTATAGGGATATAGGATAGGTTATTAGACCCTTAGAGCCTATACTATAGTCGATTAGAAACTTATAAGAATTTTGTGTGTTATATGCCAAATTTCATGATGTTTATATGTTTTATGTTAAATGTTACATTTGATATTGTGCAAGCATGTTCATAAGTATGTATTATCATATAATGCCTATCATGAAATCGTATGCTCATAACATATCACATCCATGAAAGCACACACCACATCATGATTGTTTTTACAATGATTTTCGTGTTTTCAAATCTCATCAAAGTGAGTTCTCTGACGGGCATGTAGTAACTGGAAGGGTACCAGTACCGGTAGTCGGAACGTCCTGTCTAGGTTGGCATTCGTATAAATCCAAAAGAAAGGACCAGTTTGCCTACCTGGGGACTAACGATGAGAGTACGAAGTACCTATTAGGCCAAAGCATGCTATACCAAACGTCGTGTGAGCTAATTCCACTTTGAGTTGTCATTGTGTCTACACCTGGACACGTTCCGACCAAACATCTCATGAACATATTTTGTGGTTTGCATTCGGGGGATGCGAGTGTTAAATTGCCAATACTAATGTGAATCCTACCAAGCCATTAGCCATGGGGGCCCACATGACTATGTAGGTGAAGGTATGGGGGACATTTGAGGCCCAACATGAGCGAACCCAAGACATCCTATGGATGTAGTTGCATTATTGATATTTATGTTATTTTCATTTTCTTAAAGACACATGACACCTAAAAAGACACCATAAACTCACAATCTTCTCATTTTATGATCCTGTAGACGTCGTCTAGACAGCAACGAAGGGGTAAAAGATCGGGAAGGTCTCAGGAACGTTTGGCTACTCAGATCGCGAAACAAATGGCCACGATACTTCCTGACATTGTGGTCCAAGTACAACAAGCCCTTGCTACAAATCCTACTAACCCTCCCCAACAACAAGACTAGATCATCGACAACCCTCCTACCAACAAGTGCTCTTACAAACATTTTAAGTCCTGTGATCCTCCTAAATTTGAAGGGACCGAGGGTGTCACTGCTCTCCTACATTGGTTCGAGGAGATGGAAAACACCTTCCTAAACTGCGATTGTCCTGAGGATCGCAAGGTTCGATACGCCACCGGGAGACTACTTGGAGCAGCTCTCACTTGGTGGAATACTGAGAAAGGGAAGAGGGGAACTGAAGATGCGATGGCCTTAACTTGGGAGGAGTTAAGGGAAATCATGACTAGGCGTTTCTGTCCTAGAAGTGAAATTAAGAAGTTGGAGGATGAATTTCATGCTCTAAAGAAAAAGGAGGGTGATCACACTACCTACAACAAGAGGTTTTTGGAGTTGAACCAAATGGTTCCAAATCTGTTCACACCAACCTATCGTCTGATTGAACATTATATTCGAGGACTTCCCTCAAAAATCCAAGATTCAGTTCTCAGCGTTTCACCAGTAACACTTGAAGCTGCTATGGAGTTAGCAACTGAACTGACCGAAAACCGAATTCGCAACGGGAAGTTCAAAGAAGAGAAGAAGAAAGCCCCTGTTGAGGGACCAACTTCAAACCACCCCATTCCTTCCTCTAAGTTCGCTAATAAGAGAAGCGCAACACCAGAAATTTTGCAGTTACCCAAACCAACACCCCTATTCCTGCTGCACCCATTACTCAAGTCACTCCTTCACCCGCACCATACAGAAGACCCTACTCTGGCCCGTTATCAAAATGTAACCGTTGCCAATATCACCATTCCCCTGATCATCCTTGCCAATACTGCACCGGCTGCGTTCGCGCAGGACATACTGTTCAAACCTGCCGTATGCCTCAACGAACAAACCGCCACCAACCTTTAACCCAAACCCACCAACAGTTAATGGGTCAAGCCCAACAACCCCTACCATTTCCACCCACCCAACATTTAGCCCAAACATACTACCAACCCAATTATCCTATGGGCCAACCTATGCGGGCTTGCTTCAATTGCGGCGACCCGAGTCATTTCAGAAACGCATGTCCAAGGCTAGTTAATATTATTCATGCTCAGGACCAAGCCAACCCAGTGAACCAAGCAAACCAAGCTCCCCCACCTGCAAGAGGGAGAGCTTTCAATATCAACGCTAACCAGGCCAGAGCTGACGGCAATATGGTCAACGGTACGTTCCTTATAAATGGTAGATATGCATCTATATTATTTGATACTGGTGCGGATAGAAGTTTTGTGTCTTTAGAGTTTGAACCTATATTAAGCAAAAATCGGGATAAGCTCACGGAATCCATAACCGTAGAAGTTGCGGACGGGAAACCAGTTTCATTAGACTCTATTTTACGCAACTGTACACTCACATTAAACGACCACGATTTCTCAGTCGACCTTATTCCTATGAAGCTGAGAAGTTTTGACATCATAATCGGTATGGATTGGCTCAGTCAACATCAGGCAGAAGTTGTATGTCGTGAAAAATTTATTCGTATTCCTCTTTCAAACGGTCAGACTCTTCGAATCATTGGAGAAACCTCGTCGAAAGGGCTCAGCTTAATGTCTTGTCTTCAAGCTCAAAAATATCTTCGCAAGAATTATGTCGCGTTTTTAGCTCATATCATCAAAAAGGGAACCATGGAGAAGAAACTTGAAGACATTCCTGTAGTAAAAGACTTCCCACAAGTTTTTCCTGACGACATTTCAGGACTTCCTCCAGTTAGAGACGTCGAATTCCGTATTGATCTTATACCTGGTGCTACACCAGTTGCAAAGTCTCCATATAGGTTAGCCCCCTCTGAAATGCAAGAGCTAGCCAGTCAATTGCAAGAGTTGACTGACAAGGGATTCATACGTCCTAGCTCATCGCCTTGGGGTGCACCTGTCCTCTTTGTAAAGAAGAAAGATGGATCTTTCCGTATGTGCATCGACTACAGAGAGCTCAACAAGTTAACCATCAAAAATCGCTATCCTTTACCTCGCATTGATGATCTTCTTGACCAACTACAAGGTGCCAGCTGCTTTTCAAAAATCGATCTTCGATCTGGCTATCATCAACTTAGAGTGCATGAAGAAGACGTCCCTAAGACTGCTTTTCGAACTCGTTATGGCCACTATGAATTCATGGTTATGCCGTTTGGATTAACCAACGCACCAGCTGTCTTCATGGACCTAATGAACAGAGTCTGCAAACCTTATCTTGATCGATTTGTTATAGTCTTCATCGACGATATTCTTATTTATTCAAAATCTAAAGCTGATCATGAGCGTCATCTTCGACTCGTTCTTGCACTTCTAGAAAAGGAAAAGCTTTATGCCAAGTTCTCCAAATGTGAATTCTGGTTAAAAGAGGTGCAATTCCTCGGGCATGTAGTCAATGACAAAGGAATACATGTTGACCCTTCAAAGATCAAAGCAGTTCAAGAATGGCAAGCTCCACGTACACCAACTGAAGTAAGATCTTTTCTTGGACTAGCTGGCTATTATCGTCGGTTCATTTCAAACTTCTCTCGCATTGCTGTGCCACTCACGGCTTTAACTCATAAGGGAAAACCTTTCGTATGGGGACCCAAGCAAGAAGAAGCTTTTCAAACTCTTAAACAAAAACTTTGTGATGCACCAATCCTCACTCTTCCTGAAGGTTGTGATGATTTTGTAGTCTATTGCGACGCGTCAGGGCAAGGATTAGGCTGCGTTCTCATGTAAAGAGGAAAAGTCATAGCTTATGCTTCGAGTCAACTCAAGACGCATGAAAAGAACTACACCACTCATGACCTAGAACTTGGAGCTGTTGTATTCGCTCTTAAGATATGGAGACATTATCTCTATGGTACTAAGTGTGAAATATACACTGACCACAATTCAATCAAAAAGAGTTAAACATGAGGCAACGAAGATGGGTCGAACTTCTGAATGATTACGACTGTGAAATTAGATACCACCCTGGTAAAGCAAATGTGGTGGCTGATGCACTTAGTCGAAAGGGTTATGCGAACTCCATTCATCTTCTATGTTCGCAAATTATAACCGACATTAAAGATCAAATTCGAGAAGCCCAACACGTTTCAATAACAGAAGAAGATGTACGAAAGGAGATGTCCTGTGGAGCCGAGCTAAAACTTGAAACTAAATCAGACGGTATTATGTATTACCTAGATCGTATCTGGATTCCTAACCACAACAATCTTCGTGAAACTCTTATGAATGAAGCTCACAAAACGCGATATTCTATACACCCAGGAGCCGATAAGATGTATCAAGACCTACGATACACCTATTGGTGGCCTGGAATGAAGAAGGATATGCCGTTTTTGTTTCCAAGTGTCTCACATGTTCCAAGGTGAAGGCTGAACACCAAAGACCCTCAGGACTTCTAGTCCAACCGGAGATACCTGTATGGAAGTGGGAAAATATAACCATGGATTTCATTACCGGGTTACCTCGCACTTCTGGTGGGTATGACACAATATGGGTAATTATAGACCGACTTACAAAATCAGCTCACTTTATTCCTATCCGCGAAGATTTCAAGAACGAAAAGCTTGCACGTATTTATATCAACGAAATCGTAAGCCGGCATGGGGCACCGTTGAGTATTATTTCTGATCGTGATGGTCGTTTCACCTCACAAACATGGCAAGCAGTTCAATCCGCTATGGGCACATGATTAGATCTCAGTACCGCCTATCATCCTCAAACTGATGGACAGTCTGAGCGCACCATTCAAACTCTTGAAGATATGCTTAGAGCATGTGTCATAGACTTCAAGGGAAATTGGGACGCCCACCTACCATTAGTTGAATTTTCGTACAACAACAGCTATCATTCGAGCATCGGCATGGCACCTTTTGAAGCCTTATATGGACGTAAGTGCCGATCTCCTGTATGTTGGCACGGAATTGGGGAAGCACAAATTACTGGTCCAGAATTGATCCAAGAAACCACAGACAAGATCCATCAAATTCGAAACAATCTTTTAGCGGCTCAAAGTCGTCAAAAGAGTTATGCAGATAAACAACGGAAGCCCTTAGAGTTTAACATTGGTGATCATGTGCTTTTAAAAGTATCACCGTGGAAGGGAGTAGTTCGTTTTGGTCAAAAGGGGAAGCTAGCACCTCGTTACGTAGGACCTTTCAAGATACTCGAAAGAGTAGGTCCTGTAGCATACAAGCTTGACCTACAAGAAGAACTCAACAGTATTCATCCCACATTCCACGTGTCGAATTTGAAGAAGTGCCTCGCTGATGAGAATCTCCATATTCCGCTGGAAGATATTCAGATTGATGAATCTATGCATTTTATTGAAAGACCAGTGGAGATCATGGACTACGGGGAGAAACGTCTTCGACGAAGTCGCATTACAATTGTTAGGGTACGCTGGGAGTCGAAACGGGGACCTGAGTT
The DNA here is from genome assembly GCA_947069175.1 of Scalesia atractyloides. Lineage (NCBI taxonomy): Eukaryota > Viridiplantae > Streptophyta > Magnoliopsida > Asterales > Asteraceae > Scalesia > Scalesia atractyloides. Next base: position 1,470,968 of record CAMTDV010001632.1, read on the forward strand.
TACTTGGGAACGTGAAGACTCAATGCGTGAAAAATACTCGCATCTTTTTCCTACTACTTCAACTACTTAAATTTCGGGACGAAATTCCTAAAAGTAGGGGATACTGTAACTGTCACACCCCGACCCGCAGCGGAAATAAGAGTCGGGGCATAATTGGGTTATCACCAAAGCACATGACATTTACTATTATGTTTCATAATTAATGAAATCAAAGTTACATTTTCAAACATCCAAACATGTTCATTCAATACAAAGGAAATAATCAAAAGGTAACAATCCAAGAACTAAATCGATTTATTCTTCTAGTCCAGGTCCTATGTGTTCCTAGCTGCTGCTGGTTCACCTGTATCATGTGTAAAATGGTAGTTTTTGGGTCAACATAAGTTGGCGAGTGAACCTCATTAGATAAACATTTGATAATGATTTTATGGTTAGTTTATCAATAAAATATTGTGCATAATCATAAAAGAGCAAATGTAAGTAATCAAGCATTGGCAAATAGCAGTTACAATTATAACATACAATAACACTTGATAGCATACATGACTATACCAATAACATACGATAACTAACATAAATGAACTGTGCGATCAAGGCTCAATCAAACGGAGCCGATCGTATTGCATGAACTGGAAATGTAAATTGAACTGTGCGATCAAGGCTCAATCAAACGGAGCCGATCGTATTGCATGAACTGGAAATGTAAATTGAACTGTGCGATCAAGGCTCAATCAAACGGAGCCGATCGTATTGCATGTATTGAAATGTAAAATGAAATGACCGATCAAGGCTCAATCAAACGGAGCCGATCGTGCGGGCACGCCACAGTTCAACCGCATAATAAAATGGGGAACAAGCTCAACCTCATGGATGGGGAGCTGCGGCCTCGGCAAATGCATGTACTGTAATAATGATTTGCATCCAATAATAACTACTTAACTGCAACAAACTAATACACATGTCATGATATGATGTATGCACAATAGTTTCGTTATAAATATGTAAATAAACAAAGACACATGATACACCCCAAAATCGTGAATAAAACGGGGAATTTGAAAGGTTCACTCACATTGGGTGCGTTGAATTTGAGATGGTGAGATGCGCACGATTTAGATGAGCGAGTCGACGAGGAGTACTAACCTAAATAATAATGGAAAAATATATTAAAAGGATGGATGTTATTAAGGATTTTGATGAAATTTTTAGATAAATTTTTGTGAGTTTATGGCTATTTTCTATCTTTAAAAATGTTATTTTTAAGTATTTTTAATTGATTTTTAAATTAAATTAAAAAAATAAATATATAAAAAATATTATTATTTTTTTACTGTTGACCGTTGACCGGTTCGGTCAGCGGTTATTTCTGCGCCGGGTGGGATTCGAACCGGCGACCTTCCGTTCACGTGCACGTAGCTCTACCAACTGAGCTACGTGACTAACCCGTTATAAACTCGGTTTTAATTATATTTATATACTTATTTGAATTAACCGAAAATCCCTTTATTTGCAAAAACGTTTTAATTCCATTGGACCGGTGCTTGTGACAGGATTCGAACGCGCGACGTGAAGTTTATGTTGCACACAGTCCATCGCTGGACTGTGTGTCTAACCCGGTTATATTCTTGGTTTTTATTATACTTAACAACTACCTGTTTTAACCCGGTTTAGTTCATGATTAAAAAGGCATGTTATTAACAAGGCGTGCGCGTAGCAAGGATCGAACTCGGGACGTGTATGTGAAATTTGCACACAGTCCACCGCTGGACTGTGTGTCTAACCCGTTTATAATCCGGATTTTAATTACTCTTATATTCTGTTATAACTTCATCTTCTTCACCGATTACACGGGCAACATAACTCGACTGATTATGATTGATTTGATGATTTACAAAGTTCTCCGATATCAACAGTAACTCAAAAGTAAAGAATGGAGAAAGTTTAAGGAACAGAATATACCGATTGATGTTATTCATTGAATTCCGGCGGTCTCAGAAACTTTCCGGCGAAGATAAGATTTCCGATAAACGTTGGCTAGGATCGATTCTGATGATAGAGTTGTGTTAGAGACTGACTAATCACATGTTTTAAACTGAGAGAGTCGGAGGAATTACCGTGAGAATGTGAGTCCCGGTTTTCCGGTGCTTGCAGAAATTTTCCGGCGAACTGATTCAGAAAAATCTTATGGTTCAGAATTGCGACGAAAATGAAATTGAGTATTGTTGTGATAGTTCTGAATCGTGTAAATGATCTGGAGCTCGAATTAAATCAGAACTTGATGAAATTTTCGGTTTCAAAAGCCGAAATGATAAGGCTTAATGTTCAATCAATTCTGACTTAATTAGAAACCGTCGCACATCGGTTATAACTGAAATTGTGAGGTAAACAATCGATTTGGCGATTGGTTTACCGATTACCGGTTTTCAAATGGTAATATTGATTAAACTGAGTTTGTGTATAAGTTTCATTTGCTTTCCTAAAGTTAACAGAAATCACATTGTGGCGGAGTGGTTTAGGAAAAGGAAGTTAAGTCATTGAGTGACTCAGCTGACCCGGGTTCGAGTCCCGGCAGCTTCAAATGTTTTTTATTTATTTTATTTTAACTTTTTATCAAATATAATTTTTATAGTTTAGTTTATTTATTAATTATGTATCGTTTTAACTCAAAATAACCATAAATAATTAATGCACTTTCATAACTTGGTACTTGATTACAAAACGGAGCGGGTTTTGGAGACCCGATTTTTACAAATGTTACAGTAACATTTGTAAAAAAACCGGGTTATCAAAACCCGCTCCGTTTTGTAATCAAGTACCAAGTTATAAAAGTTACATTAAATATTTGTGATTATTTTGAGTTAAAACGATACATAATTAATAAATAAACTAAACTATAAAAATTATATTTGATAAAAAGTTAAAACAAAATAAATAAAAAAAATTATGAAGCTGCCGGGACTCGAACCCGGGTCAGCCGGTTACAACATCAAAGCCTTAACGCACACACACATCACCACTCCGCCACTTGTTTGTTTTCTGTTATCTTTAGGAAACAAATAAGTTTTATGGACTAAGTTAAATCAACCGATTTTACAAATTGTAACTGAAATCGGTTATCAAACACCCAAAGTCGATTTGGATACTCTCGATTCAGCGAGTATAACCGATAAACGGACGATTCCAATCAATGCTGCCATGAGTATAACTTGAATTCGGAAGTAGATCGGTTTAATAACCGAAAGTTGTTAATTCTCGAACTACTTCAATCCTAGACCTTTCCTGCGACTCAAAACACTCCGCAAAGCTTTCAATTGCATTTCCGCAACCTTACAGTCCACCGGAGAAGCTTGAATCAGACCGCCGGAAAAATTCTGCAAATCGCCGAAAAACCGGGACTCACATCCACACGGTATTTCCTCCGACTCTTTCTGTTTCAATCATGTGATTAATCAGTCACTAACACAACTCCACCATCAGAATCGATTCTAGTTAACGTTTGTCGAAAATCTTACCTTCGCCGGAAAACTTCTGAAACTGCCGGAAACACACCGTGAACGGGTATGATCTCCCAAACTTCTGTTAAACCTTGTTTAAGTGACTCAACTTCTTAAATAATCGAACAAAGCTGTTAATTGGTTTCAACAGCCGGAGTTCACCTTCAGTACCGACGAACCTCTGCCGGAATTCTGTGAACAACCTCAATCGGTACATCTTTTTCCCCAAACTCTCTCCATTCTTTACTTTTAAATTACTAGTAATGTCTGAAAAGCGTATAAGTCATGAATCGGTCATAACAGTCGGAATATGTTATCTGTGTAAAATCAACGAAGAAGATGAAGACGCAATACAACTTAAGACTAATTAAAATCGGAATTATAAACGGGTTAGACACACAGTCCAGCGGTGGACTGTGTGCAAAATACAAACGCACGTCCCGAGTTCGATTCCTGCTATACGCACTCCTTGTATAATAAAAGGGCTTTTTGTTTAAACTAAATCGGATAACCTAGTTAGATGTTAAGTATAATAAAAACTGAGATAAGAACCAGGTTAGACACACAGTCCAGCGGTGGACTGTGTGCAACATGAACCACACGTCACGCGTTCGAAACCCGTCACGAGCACCAGTCCGATTGAATTAAAATGTTTTTGCAAATAAAGGAAATTCGGTTAAATTGAATAAGTGTATAAATATAATTAAAAACAAGATTATTTCGGGTTAGACACGTAGCTCAGTTGGTAGAGCTGCGTGCACGCGAACGGGAGGTCTCGGGTTCGAGCCTCACCCGGCGCAAACTAATACGCTGACCGAACCGGTCAACGGTCAACGGTCAACGGTCAACGCTAAATAAACAATTTTTTTTTATATTTTTATTTATTTAATTTAATTTAAAAATCAATTAAAAATACTTAAAAATAACATTTTTAAAGATAGAAAATAGCCATAAACTCACAAAAATATATCTAAAAATTTCATTAAAATCCTTAATAAAATCCACCCATTTAATATATTTTTCCGTTATTACTTAGGTTAGTAATCCCCGTTGTTCCGCTCATCTAATTCGTGCGCATATCACCATCTCCAATCCAACGCACCCAAGGTGAGTGAATCTTACAAATTCCCCGTTTTAATCACGTTTTGGGGTGTATCATGTGTCTTTGTATATATATATTATAATTAAACCATTGTGCATGCATCATATCATGAACATGTGTATTCAGTTTGTTGCTGTTAAGTAGTTATTATTGGATGCAATTTATTATTCAGTACATGCAATTTCATAGGCCGCCGCTCCCCATTACATTATGAGCGTTGAGCATGTTCCCCATTTTATTATGCGGTTGAACCTGGCGTGCCCACATACGATCGGCTCCGTTTGATTGAGCCTTGATCGCACAGACATTTTCATTTTCAGTACATGCAATACGATCGGCTCCGTTTGATTGAGCCTTGATCGCACAGTTTCATTTATGTTATTTACAGTATGATGTTGGTATGATCATGTATGCTGTCATGTGTTATTGTATGTTATAGTAGTGACTGCTATTTGCCTTTGCTTGATTATTTACATTTGTTCATCTATGATTATGCACTAATTTTCATTGATAAACTAACAATTAATTTATTAATAAATGTTTATCTAATAAGGTTCACTCGCCAACTTATGTTGACCCAAAAACTCCCATTTTACACATGATACAGGTGAACCAGCAGCAGCTAGGAACACATAGGACTTGGACTAGAAGAATAAAACGATTTAGAGTTGGGATTGTTATGTTTGGTTTATTTCCTTTGTATTGAATGAACATGTTTGGATATTTGAAAATGTAACTTTGACTTCATTAAATATGAAACATATTAGTAAATGTCATGAGCTTTGGTGATAACCCAATTATACCCCGACTCTTATTCCGCTGCGGGTCGGGGTGTTACAGGAAAGGAGTAGGATTTGTGTTTGTATTATAATAGAATAGAATCATGCATACATATACGTAATAAACTAAATTGTGGAGTATTGGCGGTTCTGGAGTTTAAGTGGGCCGATAAAGTTAATGTGAGACTTGGGCTGATTTAAATGCACATAAACAAAAAGGGGGATGAGGGTGTGGCCGTAAATATCAAAACACAAGAAAAGGGAGGGGAGGTGTGATTGTAGTGGTTTGTTATTTGCAATACATATACATTTTTTAACAAGATAACTAACAACAAGAATATAACTAATGGACAACTAAATATAATATATATATATATATATATATATATATATATATATATATATATATTATATATAGGGAAATGTTATCTTGAGAACATGAAATTTTGTGAGAACGCTAGGAACCATTTTAATCTATAGATCATCCTCAATCAAGGGCTAAGATAAGAGGGGATTTAAATGAAAAAGGAACCATAAAATAAAAGACTTAAAAGGGCATTATTGTAAAAGTACATTTTAAAAAAACCCAATACCTTTGCATAACCCGTCAGCCCCAAAATTACTTTCATCCTCATGGAATCAAACACCCAATTCTCTGCAACTGATATCTGACACCAGAGACAAGGTTGGCGCTGAAGATAACTAAACCAAAAGTCGACGTCGATACCATACATAAGGTCTGTATCTGCAATTGATTTCTGATTCTCTGAATGTTCTTTGTGTTTGTAGCTGTTGATTTTCCATTTATTCATCTTTCAATCTACAAGGTATTTGATTGTTGTTTTGTTGTTGGTTGAAGCTATTTGGTGTTCTTTTTTTATTTGATGTATGTTGGTTTGGATCTTGTTGTGAGTTTAGAGTTATGTGAGGATGTAAGAGGGGTATTTGGTTTTGAGTAGTTGCACATAAGGTGTTTGATGAAATGTTTAAATGTGTGTTGTCTTGAATTTGTTAGGTTATCTTTGTTTGAGTAGTTACATATAAGGTGTTTAAGGAAAGGTCTAAGTGTCTATCGCATTGATTTTGTTGAATTACTTATGTTTGATAGTTTCATATGAGGTGTTTGAATAAGGGGTTAAGGTCTAAGTGTTTATTGGGTTGATTTTGTTGAATCATTTTTGTTTGAGTAGTTGTAGATGAGGTGTTTAATGAAATGTCTATGTGTATGTTAGAATTTATCCAGATATATCTTGTAAGTGTATATTATAATTTCTCGAGATTATTGATGGTATATTAGTAAAAGTGGTGAGACCTATCAAAATGACCATGTTTGAATATGGATTTTGACAAAACTGTTGGAATCACATTGCTTGTTGTTTCCTGGTATTTGGACTTATTCAAGGACATAAACTATTTTCTCAAGTTGTTTCATCTATATATGTAGGTTTACAAAGATGTACATTATCATGCTTAAGCTTCAAAAAATCTTTATAGATACATAAATTATCATTGTTAATATTGTGTTTTTGTAATAAAGCAATGTACACATGTGTAAATCATCTTAGTTACTATTGCATTTGTGTATTAACAATTTACACGTTAAATAAGTTGTTTACACATGTGTAAGTAAGTTATATAAACATGTGTATATCATCTTAGTTAGTATTGAATTCGTGTAATTAAGCAATTTACACATGTGTAAATAAGATGTTTGTACATGTGTAAGTACGTTGTTTTCGCATGTGTCAGAAAGAAATTACATAAACTGCTACTTACACATATTAAAAATGTTTTTTAGTTACATTTAAAGTTCGAATTTACACGTGTAAAAAAACTTACACATGTGTAAAATAGAAAAATTGTAATACAAACTTACACATGTTTAACTAAGAATTTACACATGTATAAAACAAAAAACTTACACATGTGTAAATCTGAATGTTTGTTTGTTTATAAGTATAGAATAGGTTGTTCTTTTATTTCTAGTTTAGCTCATGGTCGAAGCCTTGTTAGGTTCTAATTGTTAGACCATAGCTAATGGTTTGGAGTTGGTGTCTTCCTTGGGGTAGATCTCAGGAAGCCCAATGCCCGTAAGTTGTAAATATATGTTGTTATTATCAAAATTTACCGGGCTGCCATCTCCTTTTACATATTATACTGTCTTGTTTAATTAACAATGTAAATGAGCTACAAATATGTGAAACAGAAACAATTAATTGATAGGGAAGAGTTCACACATGTGTAAATGAGTTGAAAATGTGTAAACATAAGGCAATTAAGTGACCACGAAACTGTTTACACATGTGTAAATGAGTTGAAAATGTGTAAAACATAAACAATTAAGTGATCACGGAACAGTTTACACATGTGTAATTGAGTTGAAAATGTGTAAAACAGAACCAAATAAGTGCCAGAGAACAATTTACACATGTGTAATAAAGCTGAAAATGTATAAAAACCAGATTACATATGTGACAATGGACAGTTTACACATGTGTAATTCCGCTGCACATATGTAAAATATACACAAATATGTGACAGTTACCAGTTTACACATGTGTAAGTCAAATGCACATATGTAAAACAAACACATACATGATGGAAAATAGTTTACACATGTGTAATTCAGTTGCACAAATAACCAATTAGACTACTCCACAAAAAGATAAATGCACATGCAAGTAGATTTATCCCTCAAACCTGAACATATGTATGAAATCTAAACCATCCTTTTTTTACTCCACAATGTTGGAACAACGACATGACTAAAATATAAAAAGATGTAAAATCCACCAACATAATAAACATAATGCGTAAGTATTAATTACATCAAATTAATAACGTGTACATAGTTATGTCCAGTTGCTTGATTAGTTGTATTGATAGGCTTCACCTTCATTCTTATCGCCATCAGAAGAGTAATACAAAAGAGTTGGCCCACTGAAGTCACCACATGACCCTTATTGCTAGTGTTAATACTACAGTCGCTCCGCTGGATTTCTTTTGTCTCATTTCTTTGTCGCAGATGTAGACAACGAGAACACCAATGGTATCTCAAAGTTGGTCATGATTTTTTACCCTCTTAATCGCTCACCATAGCGTCATAAACACATGTTGCCTACTCATATTATGCATCCCTAGCTAGTGCCTGCACCAACCAATCCTGAACATTAATCGAACGTTATAAATGTGTAAAACAAATTAATAGAATAAAAAAACATATTGGATGAATCTATAAACACCAATATATCCAGTAGATCAGTTACATGAACAGATTTCATAATGTATGAATGCAAATTTTTTTAAAAAGATAAATAAAGATATTTAAACACTAATATTGTATTTAATTATCCAAACTAATCAACTTCTTATAATCATATGGTATAGACAAATCAAGCTAAAATTACTTGTAAACATAGTGAACCCAAAACTTCATTTTTATACTTTGTTTTACTTACAGTCAAAGAAAAATCCAATCTTTAGTCATCTTACTCTTAATTACATTTACTAAACTAAGTCTTAATACAACAACAAAAGTTTACAAAGATTAAACTTTACTATAAAATGCAATTTACCAATTCACTTCCAAGTCATAAACCTATAGTGCTATCTAAAAGCTTAACTTTATGAAGAAAAAACACATAATAGGTACACCTTATACACATCACTACTTAATATGAAGTTAGAGAGCCATCTTCTATGAAATACAGTACTGAAATAGAAAGAATACATAACAAAGAGAGATATGAAGTTAAATACAAAACCCTAATTCCAATAAACAACCATACGCATAATCAACTGAAAAGAATGTTGCAAAATCTCTACTAATTATCCAATTCATATTCGAAAACAATTTGAAACAAAAAATGGGGAGAGGAAGAACAATAATTAAAATCAATGATTTTAAGTGTAGATTAGCTGAGATCTGTAATGAAAACATGACAAAGTACTTCGAATCAAGACTAAGATTGATTTAAAAACAAAAGATTATCTTGAACATATCTGAATCTACATAAATCATATGGATCCAAAATCGTTAAGGTTAAAGGTCGTATGGATCTAGAATAGGTTAAATTAAGATTGAGATTTATATGAAAACAAAAAATTAGCAAGAACATACCTGAATATGCAGGAAATCATATGGATCTAGGACCGATTGAAGAATGGTGAAGGTTATATGGAACAAAATCGATTGAAGATCACATATTGATATAAGAACAGGGGAAATGTTGTGAATGATTCAGCTATGACCAATTACCACTTTACCCTTTTAATTAAAACACAAGGGAAATAAATGAGTGGTTGAGATTTGTTTCATGGTTCTCACAAAAAATGGATGTTCTCATTTAAACTCTCCCATATATTATATATATAATTATATAGGGTGAGGTTATTGTGAGAAAATTTAAAAGTGTGAGAAGGATAAGAAAGAATCTAAACCATTAGATATTTAATCTAATGGTTGAGATCATAGTGGCAATTCTGTAAATATTGACTATTAAACTAACTAATTTTATAGATTAAGGGTATAAAAGTAAATTTAATATTTTTAAATTAAGAAACTAACATTAATACACACGCAAAGTTCCCCCTTCTTTTTTAAACATCAATAACTTTTTATACGTAACTCTTTTTTTAAAAATACACCATAATAATGAGTGTTTTTTTATCTTTAATATGAGTACCATAATTATACTTATGTAAAGTTATTTATGTTTTTATATATTTAGGGTGTTATTTCTGTTTTGGTTCTGATTAAAGTAGTGACTGGTGTTATATTAGAGTGTTATTTCTGTTATATTCAATGTTAGGGTGTTCTTTATAAGATGTGCGCCTTCAATATAACTTTGTGTTTTATAGTTATGGTGTTATTTTTGTTATATTTCTGTTCTTTATAGAATGTATGCCTTCAATATACATGCTGTGATGTTTTTATGAGTTAGGGTGTTTTTATTAGTTAGGGTGTTTTTATGAGTTATATTTATGTTCTTTATAAGATGTATGCCTTCAATGTACATGCTGTGGTGTTTTTATGAGTTAGGGTGTTATTTCAAATTCGAAAAATCCACTTGCATATATTCATTCCATAATTAAATTTTATTAGTTAAATTACACTTATACCCTTAAACTACCAAAATAAAAAGGGACACATATCACCTCATAATCTTTCTTATCCTCTCACACTTTTAAATTTCTCACTAACCTTACCTATATATATATATATATATATATATATATATATATATTAAACAATTTATGATTCGAGCCTCATAAGTTCGAGTTATACGAGTAGGTTAATTCAACAAGCGAAACATGTGTTTCGATTCAAATGGTTCGAGTCAGTTCCAAAAGAATAAGGATTCGGTTTCTAATTTGTCACTGTATAATATAAACTTAAATATAATTTTGTTAAGTATAAATAACTCGTCAAATAAAATAAGTATAAGACTCGATTTATAAGTATGAAAACGAATGGTTCTAATCTCAAAATTTTGAGTTGTCATATAGGGGCCTAAAGTTAAAAAATACAAAAATTAGAAAAAGAAAAAAGAGTTACTGTAGGGCGACGTGATGGACGCTACAGTAACTCAACTTTGTTTTAATAATATTTATAATTATAATTGTTTTATAGATATTTATATTCTTTGAATAGGATAGTAGTTTTTGTGTATATCATGCAAATGCTAGATTAAATTAATGGTGCTAAACCTAGGGTGTAAACGAGAGCTGAATCACTAAGTAGCTATTAGAGATCAGCTCACCAAGAGGCTAGAGGCACAAGACGATTTCTGTTCGGGTACCCACCACCCAACCGACATCACTACCGCTGGTCAATGGGTAGTAGGTTTCGGTTAGTGTTCATGGGTTTGATGGAATATATCCATCGGAAACGACTCTTTAGACACCAACGATCACTTTTTTATATAAAAAAATGAAGTCCCTATTATATATTAATCAATTATTACACCAATCTAACACTCCAAACACTAATGTCTTATTTAATTTTTACATTCCACTTCAATTTAAACTCCACTGCAATTTAGGAACATTCTATGGATCCAACAAAAGCAAAGGTTAGTGCCCTAAAGAAATCCTCTAAATCGAGAGAGCTGGTTCTAGGACGAGAGGATTCGGTAGTAACACGAGAGGAGTCGAGTCAAGCGCTAGAGGAGGCGGTTCAAGTGCTAATTTGTATTGACCGCAACCAAATTTTACACAACCACCACAACTACAACATAACTTCATCAATATTCACTATATGGATTTTCGCTACAATTTTTACATAACTGCCACTACAACCTCATATTGATTGGAGTGTCGCGCCCCGATCAAAGATAATATTTATAAACCTAATTTAGCCTTAAGTTAGTGGTAGTACGAGGTGATCCATGAAGAGTTTGTGGTTTGCGTGCGGACAAGATTGATTTTAAAGAGTGTCACAATTGTGAAGCTTGCTATTTTGTTAATTTGTTTGTTTGAAAGAGATGCCGAATTAAACCGAAAAGTTTTTTGTTAATTACTTAGCTACGAAAACTTGATTAAATGAAACTTTCACAAAAACTTGATTTATGGATTAAAACAATACTTTGGAACAAGGTTCACACCCGGTTCGACAATTGTAGGACCTAGGGTTACTACGCGCTTTAACTTGGTTTAATTGAATTAGTTCATTAACGGTTTTAGAATCACAGGCTTAGGTGCCAATTGCTATCAACGTACAAGACGAATCACAATGCACTTCGTTACCTCGGACAAGTAAATCCTATCAAAAGATAAGGCATAATTGCACATATTCATTCCATACAGTCAAATTTCATAACTCACTCAACAATTTATAGATTCAATACAAATGCAAGCCAATTATCTAATGATTCAAAATCAATTCAAATTGTCACAAACTAAATATTAAACAAGTAGCAAACCCTAGAAATCCTTACAAAAGTCTACACCGGGGTGAAACCTGAGAAGATTAGTCGCTCATGACGAACGGAACATGGTCAACCATTGATGGAAGCTTGAACTTGAACATCTTGAAGCCTTGATGAATGATGATGATGATGGTTAGGGTTTGTAGTGGATGATTGAGGTGAATGAATGATGATGATGATGGTGGTGGATTAGGGTTAGGATCGAAGGTGATGATTCAGATGTTTTGTGTGGAAGAATGATGCAGGTAGGTGTGTTCTTGGCTCTAAGATAGTGTTTCCAATGCATAACTCCTTGCAAACACCCCAAAACATGTGTTATAACCCGTCCCAATCAACAAACAAACAAAATTCGTGTCTAGTAACAGGGAAGGGCGTCGCCGACGGCCCATGGTTTGTGTGATCTCCTTCGACGGCCTAACCCACTGTCTACGAGCTAATCCAGCCGACAAGCATTTCTAGAGGGCGTCGGCGACGGCCTCTCCATTTCTTGTTTTCTGATTTCTCCGTTCCGCATTCCCAGTTGATCCCGTTCGCTCCCGATGCTCCGTAAAGCTCCCGAATAGCTCCTTAAACTCTGTTAGACCTGCAAAGCACAATTCTAAACAAAAGTAGGCCATTCGAAACCAAAAGTCACATAAAATCATGAACTTAATTATGATTAAGCACCGGTTTCGACCATGCATCAATACTCTACCACACAACCCTAATCTAGTATAGGGTCAATACGAATATTCTCTTAAAGATGAAATGAACTTCGATGCGTTTGGAATGAGGAGTCCAACTACTCGTTCCCCAAATATAGAAGTGGATCGACGACTCCCGATCGATGAAGGTGTTAATGACGATATTGTGCTAGAAACACAATATCAAGAAGATCATCGACAATATAATTTGGGTGTCAATATTGAAGAAATGCAAGTACAAGACGATGAAGATGAAGACGTTAAAGTTGAAGGAAAATTTGTCGAACGTGCGAAGAGTACACTATAGACAAATGTGGAAGAGGTAGCTTTGGCGAAAGCATGGTGTTATTCCTCAGAAAATAAGAGGAAAGGAAATCGACAAAAAGAAAAATAGTTTTTGGAAAGCAGTGCTTAAACATTACAACGAACAATTGGGTGGAAGCAATCCAAATGTCCATCAAATATCTTCAAAATGAGGCGCTATGAATACGCAAATGAATGAATTCAACGGAGACTGGATTCAAGTAGTAAAGTTTATACTAATATTTATTTTTTAGTTTAAATTTATACAAACATTTATTTTTTTAGTTTAAAGCCGATTATATTTATACTTATACTTAATTTCATATAGGATCGTATATGAGGTAGTGTATGTAGCCATCTTCAGGTGATGGAAAGGGCTTTAAAGGATTGCCAGGATAAAGGTTTTACTAACATTCACACATGGGAGATCGTATGACTGGATGACAAATGGGCCAAAGTCCCGTTGATGGGTGAAACGTTCGACAATCATTCCCATAAGAGACAAAAGTCATTGGAATCCATCAACTAACAATCATGTACACCTGACAACGTCTTCAACAGTGGTATGCCGGGTCTCAACGAAAACAACACACCAACAAGACGAAAACGAAAGGAAAGAAGCCCGCCGAGACGTCAATCAAAACTTCTTTAGCTGGCGAATTTGGAGCGTATTGATCAATAAAGCAAGAGATTAATTCACAAGTTGGTGGAACTACAAACACAACAAGAAGAAAAAGCTATAACGTTATTGGATGAACAATGCGAGTCAGTGAGGCAAAAGCAATATGACCACAACTTGTTTGCGTTTACGAAACCGCACGACCAAGTGGGCGGTATATGTTGCAAGTAGTTCTACAATGAAAACGTAAATTAGCTCAGATATGGCTAGAAATGTTATTTGGAACCGCGGAAGACTAATATGAGTTGTTTTATTTTTATTTCACTTATCATAATTTTTGTGTTTTAGTTGAATTTTATGTGCTTTTGTTATATTTAAATGAAAGTTTAATTTAGTGTTTAATTTATTTTTAAATAAAAAAAAAGTTTTAGGGTAATGGTGCCACTAAATTGAGTGTTTTAGGGCAATGGATGGAGGGAGGGAGTAGACATTGCAAGATTGGAGGGTTCCATTATACCATAGGGTTGGACCCCTGCCCCCCTAAGAACTTGATTTGAATCTAGCTTAAACAGGCTCAACTGTTTATTGAGACTCGTTTATTAAACAAGCTTGAGCTTCACATATTGAGTTCGATCCAACTCATGATCCTTTTATTTAATGTGTATTATATACATATTTATATAAAATTGAATATTATATCCAAATCTGTCTTCTCTGGGGTTCATACCTTTTACCACTCAAGAGGAATAACACCTTAATTTCATTGGCTTTGCCAATTAAACCCAACCCCCAACCTTATACATTATATTATTTATCAAATTATGACCCATTTAACGAGCCAAGCCTGGGCTATCTTCTTCACCCCACCTCTTCTATACATGAATATCCATCAAATGCTATATGCATTCTATCCGTATAAAAATATCCTCATTTGAGATTTTTGAGTAATTAATTACTTATTTATTAGGTATAAATATCTTTATAATACAAGTAGCTATGTTAAAAAAAAGTAGATAATAACTAGTTTCCCCATAAAGGGGTAACAATAAATTGAATTTTAAAATAAAAATATGCAAAAATACTGAAATGGCAAAAAGAAATTACCATATAAGATGATGTAATTTTATTTTATATATTAAGTGATAGTGTTTCAGTCAACAAAAAAAATCTACGTCACACCAACGTTAACAAAAAGAATAGGTCTACATCACACCAACATAAACAAGTAAAGCCATCTACATAGTCTCCATAACATGCGTAGGAGAAACTTAGGTGGTTTTCTTTTTTTTTTAATTTTTAACTTTTTTCTATTTTCTGCAAAAAAAATAAAAGTTAGGTTGAGATTGCTAGATATGATTTGATTATTATATTATTTAATTAATACTTAAAAAAATCAAGCTTTATGCGCGCAGTTAGCCCCAACCCCTTGGGCAGGGCCCTTTTCGTGCTCCTCTCTCGCCCCACCGTCTTACAACGGGGATGAGAGAGGGACACGAACACCGTTACGGTGCTGATGCGGCCATCGCTCACACCCCCTTTCACATACTCTTAATATTTTGGCAAGTATGTATACATAGATTATCATAACCATAGTATGTATCACCATACCATATCCATAGAAGATTAAATACATCATAAAATCATCTCAATTATAAGAATATTAGCTGAGTTTCCTTCCTTTCAATCCTGCCCCTGTATGACCTCTTCTTGCAAATTCAAAGCATATGGAACAGTCTCTTGGTATGCAACTTCTATTTTGCTGTTCCACCAAATTGGCAATAAGAATACTTGCAAAAAATAAAAATAAAAAATAACTGAATAAAGATAAAGAAAATCGGACTAGTATAAAAATATTACCTGAATATATGCGCTAAAACATATATTTCAATGGTTCGACGTCTAAATTCAGTGAGCCATTTTCACCATTCTCGATAGAAAAATCACCCGCGCAGCCATCCTAGCACGAGAAAACAGACCATGAGACTATTGACTAGACCAGGAGTCACCATTTTAGCACAGTTTAGAGGATCCGTGATTTACAACCTTTGGAGTCAATGGTTTAATCGCTTCCCTCTCAAGCAGTAGCAATAAATCATCAACCAGAACGAATGAGCCTTCCTCCATACGGACAATGGGCATTGATGGTTCTATAAGGGCTGTTAGTCCCATGCATAAGGACTCCATCATCAAAGTTGAAGTCACCTCTTTCTCTATAAAGAAATGCTCTACAACTTTTGGTAATATTGAATCTGATTTCTCCCATGACATGTTGTCCTGGGATTTTTTATCGATGCCCGACCAAAATCTACAGAAGCTGAAACATGGAATCTAAGTTTAACGTCGTGACCCCATGATTTTTTTTCCTAAATATGTTTTTTTTTCTAAACGGTAACACTGTAAAACTATGCTAGAAAGGAAACGGGTAAGATGGGTGAAACGTCGTCCAAAGTGTTTCAACGGTAGCACTATAAAACTATGCTTATTACATCCTGGATTACTGTTTTCAAGAAGTTAGTTTTATAATCGTATTTTATACGTTAGTTATGCTGTTTATAAATTCCTGAAAACCTGTTTTGGAGTCGACACTCGCCACATCTTGTACCAAAAATTACCATATTTTGAATAGTTACCCAACCCGCGCAGCCTGCTTATTTTGCTACCTCCAACTCTCCAATTGAGAATCACATACCTTGACCATTTAACCTTATCTTTTATCAACTTTCCAACTGTTCCTCTTTTCTCTTCCATCAAGCGGCCACATATATCCTTTATCATTGAAAAATACACCCTTAGAAGTTCTCTTCTATATTGATGGTCAAGGCATCGAAATGGGCGATCTCTTCTTATCCTACAAATCAACTAGCACATGTTAGCAGTTTGTGATGGGCTAAATGTTTGAAGATTTTATCTGCCCGAAAACGTGCTTGAACACATGGGTTCAAGGCTACTAAAGTGTGTACACCATTAATTATTGTATCACACTGGTTAGTTGGGGCAACTCCCCTGATGAGTCCATGGCATGGCGAACAGGCGAAGCCAATGACCCATAATGATAAGCAGTGGCGGATCTAGAAAATATTCGTAGGGGTAACTTTTATAAAAAAGGTTTTAACGAAATCGAAAAAACGTCAAAAAAGGTCAAATTTTTCCAAAATTTACACTACCGCCGGAGCGCCAAGGGGCAGCGGAGGCTACCCCTCCGCCTAAGGTAGGTCCGCCCCTGATCATAAGCAGGACAAAATTAGTCTGTGACAATTTGCTATCATATATCTTTACAAATTTGAATTAAAAAAGAGCATCATGCAAAAAAGATAGGATTGTTATAGCCTAAGAATAAGAAACATACCTGATAACTTGGACTTGCGCTTTTATAACGAGGGTGTCATAATCGACATACCCATCTGCCAATCTCGATAACTCAATATATTTTTTCCACCCTCAATCGTGCTCCTTCTTCGAGAAACAATGTCATGTGTCTGCATATATACATTTAGTATATCACAATATTATAGTGGTGATAGCAACAACAAGAAGATGAAAAATCAACCAGAATATTTTGATGTCTTGGGGTCTTTATTCACCAAAGCTATTGTGAATTGTGCAAAATGACACCATTCTGCATTGAAAGAAAAACATTGGAAATTATTTCAAGGTTTCCATGGTTGGGATAATGAAAGATAAAGAAAGAAGACCGTTGTTTGACCATACCTCTAGGAAGCTTTTCATGGTCAGCAACACAAAGAAATATTGATAAATGATCAGATACATCACACCCTTTTGGGAAGATGAGGAGGTACCTGAAAGCCATTGCAAGATGATGCTTGTATACATTATTTAACAACAGATGTATACATATTTAATGGAACTCACAAACCAAAACGAGAAAAACATACCATTTGCATCCGCCAATCTCAAAAGTGTTACTACGAAGTTCTCTCTTGTTAATTTGCGAAAACATGGTTATCGTCCACTCATGCATCCCATATAGTTCAGAAGGTTCTCGTCCTGCATGCTCAAACACGATCTAAATCATTGCCATTTTGTACAATATGCTAACTTATACTATAAAACTTGATACGTAAATAACATCCGACCCTTCATAACAACTAATACTGTGCGTTTGCCTCTAATGAGCTTACAGATTATTTCCACACATACGCTTAACTATGAAGTTTTCCTCTCACCCATAGGCAGCACGCCCAAAACGTATAGGTGGTATTTGAGCTTATGCATTCCTATGAACCCAACATCTTTCTTGTATCGGCTGTAGTTACTTTTACTTTTTACGTATAACCATAGTATATAAAAGCCCTGGCTTCATGCGCCTAAGCCCATTAGTTGCGCTTCTAGTTCCTAGGCACTCGCTTCAGCTCTCCAGGCACACTAAATACCGACTTATTCTTTTTCATTTACTATTTAATGCAAAATTATTGATCTTCTCCACAATATAAACTTCCCATAATACCCATTGAAACAACTTTCATCTAGATTTCTAATCCAATTTAGAACTTTCAAACTTTGGAATTACATTTGAATCTACTCTATTTTAGAAGCTTTGTTACTAATTCGATAATATTAAATGTTATATAATAGTTTACATTAATTTTATGTGAGTAGTAGTATTATTCTAATACATTACACACACACACATATATATAGATATATATTTTCTTTTTCATTTAAGTGAGTTTGTTTTCTCAGGTCGTCGCTTCTTTACACCTTGCACCTAGCCTAGGCCGAGGCCTATGCGCCTAACGCCTTTAATAACTATGCATATGTATAACATGCATCATTTAAAGCTGTGTAACAAATAATAATTGCCACAAAAGATTCATACCACAATTGTCATCTGTGCCAAAAGAAGGGGACAACATAGAAGCAATTCCATTTGATATTTCCTCTATTGATATGCTAACCTTGGACTCATCGCTTGAACTTTCGGCCATTTTATCACTCTTGAACTAATTCATAAATGTATTATTCAGTAAAATATGATATTCCATCAGAAAAAAAAAATTATAAACTCTTCAATAAAACCAATAGAGATCATTTAGATATACATTAGAACAAAATAGAACTCTTAGCTCAATCGATGCTTAAACATGAACCCAACTGGAACACCAAATCCTTAGTGGGTTTATAAAAAAAAAAAAAAAAAACTATTTGAGCCTTTGGAACCAACGATGGAGTTTGGCATTATATACCCTACTTAATCACCGTCGGTTATTTCGGTTGACTATTTCTTTCTTAAATTTTAAATTCTTTATTTGTTCCAAAAAAAATAGTTATGTTCGTTGTAACTAACGCTTGGCAGTCGTAATCGTTCGGTTCGTTACAGTACTGATACGATTCTAGCACTTGGTATAGCAACTAAAGAGAAATTCTCATAGGGTATTGACACGTGCTTTATATCTATCGAAACCAAAAAGACGAATATTAGTACCGATGTTGTTCAGCTGGTATCGGTTCGGTTACTGATATTCTCTATAGCTTACGATACATAAAAATAATACTCTATTGTGATACATTGAGAAAGGCATAAGAAGTATTAATGTACCGGCATCGATATTGTTTAGACGGGATCGGTTGGGGTCGTCACAGAAAAGAGCAAAAAAAACGAACTATATTTGACCTTGTCTAGATTGAACTTTTATTGATTCAAAGATAAAGAATAAGCATGCCACATTGATATATTCCAAATTTTACGAAAACTTTTATCATATATTACTTTAATAACGTAAAAACTAAATGACATATAAAAAAAGGTCAATGCAACTTTAAAGATATATACATTTATGTTTTGATTATTTGTACATTACTATTCACAACTCGATTTTGAGTAAAAAAAATATCTAGATGTAGATAAAAATAAGACGTCACGACGACATACTCAAAATTTTATAAACATCGTATCTAAAAAGTTAAAAGCGAAAAATAAAAACAAAATATGCTAAAAGGTAAATAATGACAAAATGTTATTATAATTAAATAACTGATTAATAAGAAAAAACTAGTAAAAAGGCGCGGGTATATTGTAGACATCAAATGTATTAGTCTAAGTATTATGTGATGCATTAACTATATGAAAACACGTACTTCAACGTATCTGATTGAACTCAGTGTAACGAATATAAGCATTTATACTATGCTTCGACATATCCGATTGGATCCAAACATAAAGTACATGGAATTTATATCGTACACGCGTTGTGGTGGGACCGCGGGTAGCAGCGTGTTTGCGAACTTAGTTACACTTGTTGCGACAGCTACATTAAAGTGTTTAAGTAACTTATAAGAAAACATATTAAAACCACATTATGCCTCGCATTTACAACTTAAAAAACATTTTTAACCGAAAGGCCCTAATTAGCTTCTGTGCGTTGCGGCAGAGTCTTTCGATGACATTAACGTGTCAAAGGGCACGTTTGTAAAATTCAAAACCAACGTTGAAACGGTATCACGAACCCAGTTCTTGCTGTGAAATTGATATGGCTAGGCAATTAAAGAGAGGCGTATGAAATTGGGTAAGCTATGTTATGAAAACCGACAAAAACCAAATTTCAGTTGATTGTTACGAAACAGTAATTTGACTTTTTTAACCAGCACGTTACGACCTAATAATCTAAATAAATATATTTAAATTAAAAATATAAGAAAAGTTAAAAGGAAAAAAAACTAAAGCAAAAAAAAATAATTGCAAGCCAAACGGATCGAACCTGGAAAATACCAAACTCAATTAAAATACATAACCAATTTATCTAGAGATTTCTTTGAGATTTCACCAGAATGTATGAATTTTGTGTTTGTTGTGGCTATTACGACCGACTGTTTTTAAGGTAATATAAATAATCTCTACTCATTTTAACCCTAAAATGTATAGACAGTAGTTGGATGACGCGCTCGCGTTGCAGAGTGATAAGTCAAATATTTCTTAGTTTCATAATATGTACACATGTATTTGAGTTACTTATGCATACTACTTATAACACGATCTAAAAATAAAATAAAAAATGATACATCGAGTAACTAATTAAACCAAAACACTACCATAGTTTTGCTAAAAAAAAACTAAAACGATTGTAAGCCTGTAGCTTTGAGCTGGGGCAAAATAGTAATTTGTCAGAACAATGAGCGAGTGTTAGACATTTGCTTGACACAAAAGTTAAATTGAGTCAACCAAATAAAATAAAACTACTATAGTTTGAAAAAAAACTAAAACATATGGTAAGACTACAAATTTTAACTTGGAGAAAAATCGTAATTTTTTAAATGAGGGCAAACTTATAAATTTAAACTGATGGCAAAATCGTAATTTTTAGCTAGGGCCAAAAGCACAAATTTATTTTGAATTGATGGCAAAAGCGTAATTTGAACTCATGGCGAAATCGTAATTTTTGAAAAGGGGGCAAATTATATTTTTGAATTGAGGGCAAAATCGTAATTTCAAGCTAGAGAAAAAAACTAAAACGATGGCAAGACTACAAATTAAACTGGGGCAAAATCGTAATTTTTAAATGACGGGGCAAACTCATAACTTTAAATTGAGGGCAAATTCGTAATTTTAAGCTGGCGCAAAACCATAATTTTATTTTGAACTCGGGCAAATTTTATTTGGAACTGAGGGCAAAATCGTAATTTTGCACTCAGGGCGAAGTCGAAATTTTTTAAAAGGCGGCAAAATCATATTTTTTAATTGAGGGCTAATCGTAATTTTGAGCTAAGGGAAAAATATAATTTTATTTTAAACTGAGGGAAGAATGTAATTTTAAATTGTGAATAAAATTGTAAATTTCAAAATAATATATGTATTGTATATGTTTATTAGGTGATATAAATTCGAGTGGGTTGATGTTTTAATATTGTCATATCATTTTCTCAACATAAAAACATTAATTTCTTATGTGTTTTTTTAAGTAAGTTTGTGTATAGATTCAAGTTGGTTTACGTTTTGACGTAAATGATCTGAGTAAGATCAAATGCAATATGTATTTATTAGGCGATATAGAAGTTTGAGTTATTTTAAGTTTAAACTCCGCTATAATGTGCAATACTATTTTTAACTTATAAAACACTACTTTCTTACGTGCTTTTTTAAGTATGTTTCAGTATAAATCTAAGTTGCTTTACGTTTTGACGTAATTTTTTCTTGGCAATGAATCAAGTCAAATATAATACGTTTTCAAATATTATTTTAAGTTTCGACGCTACTGCATCGCGCAACTGGTGAAAATACTAGTTTGAATTAATTCCAATAAAATTGGTCTTGTGTTTGGTTTATAAAGTTGAAAATAAAATTCGAACGTAGAAAAAATAAATTGGCAAAATTATCCTTTATTTATTCATTTGAAAACATATGTGAAAATCCAGTTAAAGAATTGAATTCTTCACATTCGATTGGAATCACCACCACTAATCAAATTGTTCACGTTACGATTCTAATAGATTTTTTCACACTTAGGAATGAAGTTTTCACATTACACGTTTTGATAAATTGATATGGATTTCATCTAGTAATCAAAAAATTGAATTCTATACAAAATTAAAGTCATAAATTAAAGCCCTCTCGTAATTTATGTCGAAAACGATGTCGACACGTGTTTTACATCGATCGAAAACCTTAAAAGTGAATTTCTTGTTCGGTCAGAATCGACGTGGTACCGAGAATGTTGGGACGACATCACTTCGGTTTGTCACAGTAGTGACACTCGTTATAGGTTATGATATAGAAAAACATACTATATATATCGCTACCGAAGTTTACTGAAGGTGTGCGATAGATGTAACTCATTTATAACGAACAAGTTGTAATGTTTTTTTTTATGCTCAAATTCTATATGGCCGAGTCTAACATTTTATCACGGCATAAAGTTTGAGTAAGTATTAAATTTTTTTTAAACGAATCGATATATAATGGTGAATCTGATTCCACATGTACAAAGTGATAACAATCAAACACCATATATACAAACATAAATTATATTATGTCACACCCTTAAATTCCACTTGCGGGGTTTTACCGCGAGGCGCGTGACAAACCAAGATCATCGACACATGACCATATAGATTTACCTCTACATGGATAAAACCGAGTTTTGACGCTGAATTAAATAAAAATGCGGAAATGTAACAAAGTTTGAAAATATAACATGTAGTGCCAACACGAACGCAAAACCAACATAGTGAATTGTAAATAATGCAAACTTTAAAAAAAATAGTTTAGAATGTTCATGCGGGACTGCCTACACGTGCTCGTGAATCCTTAGCCACCTAAGAAAACATGCAAAGAAACAAGTGTCAACATAATTGATGAGTGAGTTCACAGGTTTTTAGTTTGTTTTGGTTATTTCCCAACCGGCCACTGGTTCAAACCCGAACCAAGGTGTAATAAATGTTTCCCCCTGATTCTATCCCGAATCAGAAATGTATAAGTTACCCTTGATCCAATCCCGTATCAAGAACCCCAAATTGATTATCAAGTTCATGTTATATTTGTAGGTAGCTAGCCTAGGTTATGTCACCAAAGAGTTCGAACTGAAGCTAACGTTGTTGCCCCTGAAGGTGTCAGGCTATCACTAACCATGACTATGTTAGGCAAATTCAACACCCGTCAGACCTTTACCAGTCTGGCTAGCGCGACTAGCTCAGGTGGGGCTTGTTGGGCCCAGTAGTACTACCATAAACTTCCTCGCTAAAAATCCATTACTAACGGCTCGTAAAGTTAAGAGGGGACTTAAAGTGACTTTGTGACCAAAACCGTATAACATAACTCAAATCAATTTAGATTTTATATGCATGTTACTAAACCATAACACGTTGTCGTAAGTTTATTGAATTAGCGCTACTCTACCATAGCGGGCACATGTTTTCTCCCCCTGTATTTAAAACCATTTAAAATTAGGGGCCGTGAACTAACCTTTGTTTGCTCGGTAAGAATTCGAAAGCAAGTGTCGTGTCCGGTCAATCGCTTCCTAGAACGATACCCTTTTGATTAGTTTTAATGTTGATGCACGTTAATTGCACACAATAACACTTAGCACATTTTCTCGGTTAAGCACATATTCATGACATGTTAGACTAGTCGCAACACATAACAAACAAGCATCCACAAAGTCATGAGCAATTAAGTTGATTTCATGCACAAGTTCATCTTTGACACACATCAGCTAGTTTTTTTCTAGATTTTCAGCTGTGTTTAGGGATTTTTATAAAATAGTTACAGGTCACTAAAAATTATCAAAAATTTACACGATGTGTTAAAAGGTTCCTACGTGCTTGTATAAAATTCGTAAAGGCTAATTCCTTACAGATTTTGCATAAAAAATCATTCAATGGACAGTGTTCTGAATTTTGACGATTCTGCCCCCTGTCCGCTAAATATTTTATTTAAAAATCTCGAAGTATTGAAACTATAATTGAATCTGAATTCCTTGATCTCTATTGATGAAGAAGGGAACAATATATAATACAAGACCCTAACTAATTCTTAACTAATTCCCTGGAAATCAGGGATAAAATATAAAACGGATATACATAAGAAATACATAGAATATAAAACGGATATACATCCGCTAACGGATATACATCCGCTAACGGATATACATCCGCTAATACGCCCCCGCAGTCGTAGCAGTAGGTCTTCCGATGCATAGACTAGACCGAAATCGTTGAAACAACTGGCGTGGAAGACCCTTGGTGAATATGTCAGCGTATTGATAGTCTGCAGGAACATGAAGAACTTTGACAGAACCCATACGAACCTTTTCGCGAACAAAATGTATGTCAATCTCGATATGCTTGGATCGTTGATGTTGGACCAGATTCTGAGATAAGTAGATAGCAGAGATATTGTCACAGTAGACAACTGTGGCCCGGGTAATGGGAAGATGGAGTTCGAGAAGTAGGTTTCTGAGCCATGTTGTTTCTGCAACGGTGTTGGCCACACCTCTGTATTCAGCCTCGGCACTGGAACGTGAGATAATCGCTTGACGTTTTGATGACCAAGAAACCAGATTATCACCGAGGAAGACACAGTAGCCTGAAGTAGACCTTCGTGAATCAGGGCAGCCTCCCCAATCCGCATCAGAATAGGCTGTGATATGAGCTGATTTGGATGGTAAAATAGAGATTCCATAGTCTAGTGTACCCTTGAGGTATCGAAGGAGCCGTTTCATGAACTGGAAATGAGGATCTCGAGGGGAGTGCATAAATAAACATATTTGTTGCACTGCATATGATATATCAGGTCGTGTGAAGGTTAAATACTGCAGTGCACCAGCAAGGCTACGATATAAGGCACCATCTGAGAAGGGTTCTCCAGCAGTTGCACTTAGTTTAGAATTGGTGTCAGTAGGTGTGGCACATGGTTTACAATTTTCCATTTTAGCACGAGCTAAGATCTCTGCTGCATATGTGGTCTGAGATAAGAACAGGCCACCATTTCGTCGGGTTACCGCAATCCCGAGAAAGTGATGTAGTGGTCCGAGATCAGACATGGCAAATTCCCTGGAAAGAGTGGCAATGAAGTGCTGCAAAAGTGTCGGATTGGAGGCTGTCAAGATGATGTCGTCTACATAGAGAAGTAAATATGCCATTTGATCACCCTGTTTGTAGACGAACAAAGAAGTATCACTCGTGGTAGACCGAAAACCACACTTTTGTATGTAGGAAGCAAATCGGAGGTACCACGCACGTGGAGCTTGTTTTAGCCCATATAAAGACTTTTGAAGTCGACAAACATGCTTTGGGTTTTTACTGTCAACAAACCCAGGTGGCTGAAACATGTAAACAGTTTCATTAAGGTCCCCGTGTAGGAAAGCGTTCTTGACATCCAGTTGATGAATGGGCCAAGAACGTGAAGTTGCTAAGCTGAGGACGGTATGAATCGTAGTGGGCTTAACCACTGGGCTGAATGTCTCGTCACAATCAACACCCACCTGTTGAGATTTGCCATTTACAACCAAACGCGCTTTGTAGCGGTGTAATGTACCATTGGCATGATATTTGTGGCGAAATAGCCACATACATCTGATAATATGAGCATCTGCAGGTCTTGGCACAAGCTCCCATGTATTATTAGCTATTAATGCCTGGTATTCGTCGGTCATAGCCGAGTGCCAGTTCTGGTCGGTCAAGGCCTGGGTGTGGGATTTGGGTAGTGGGGAAATATTGTGCTCGGAGGTGGCTAAGAGGGTGGGATCTGTTGAGGGTAGGGAACCAGTTTTAGACCGGGTCTGCATAGGATGGGTAGAGGGTGGCGGAGGCAGGTTAGATTGTGAAGGAGCTAGGGTGCTATGTGCATGTTCTGGGAAGAAAACAGGTCTGGATGCATTAGAATCAGACCTGTTTCTGCGGCTGTAAGTGTGGGTAAGGGGCGGGGAATGTGGCTGTGAGACCGTGGGGGTGGGGGTGGGTGTGGAAGCATGGGCTGGAAAAAAAATGGGTCTGGATGTTGCTGGGTCAGACCTGTTTCGTCGGCTGTAGGTGTGGGTTATAGGTGGGGTAGATGGTTTGGAAGTAGTAGTGGTGTCGGTTGTGGGAGGAGAGGAGGTGAAATGAAACGGGGTACTCATGGGTGAAGGTTCCGAATCAGGGTGAGAGAATGGGGTGGTATGAGGTGTAGGTGGGGTAGAGAAAGGAAATGTGGATTCGTCAAAGGTGACGTGACGGGATAAATAGACACGTCCAGTTGAGGGGTCCAAGCATCGGTATCCACGATAATTCATTGGATATCCGAGAAAGATGCATGGAGTAGAACGGCGGGCTAGTTTGTGGGGTCGAGTGGCATTGTGATTTGGAAAACAAGCACACCCGAAGGTGCGAAGGTGAGTGTAGGTGGGATGCCGGTGATAGAGTTTGTATGTGGGGGTTAGAAAGTTATGGAGTTTGGTAGGAAGAATGTTATGTAAATAGACGGCAGTGTGAAGTGCTTCAACCCAGAAATGTGAAGGTAGGGAAGCATGGGTAAGGAGGGACATAATGATGTCATTAATTCGTCGGATCATACGTTCCGCCTTACCATTTTGTTGTGAAGTTTGGGGACATGAAAACCGAAATTGAAGGCCGTGAGTGAGAGCGATTGATTGAAATTTGGAATTATCAAACTCACCACCCATGTCACACTGAAAACTTTTGATATATTTATTAAATTGGGTTTGGACAAGGCGGTGAAATTGAGTAAATTTGGTGAAGGTTTCGGATTTATATTTGAGTGGACAAGCCCAAACAAATTGGGTGTGGTCGTCAATGAGGACCATGTAATATTTGTAACCTGTGTTGCTAGGTATAGGTGAAGTCCACAAGTCACAATGTATAATGTCAAAAGGTTGGAAAGTAACGGAATCAGAATCATGAAATGGTAAACGCTTATGTTTAGCGATTTGACAAGAGTTGCAAAAGAAATTGTTCTTAGATTTATTACAAGAAATTAAATTACGAGAAACTAAGAAATCCATAATAAAATTGCCAGGATGGCCAAGGCGATCATGCCAAACATTAGAGAGCGAAGAAGTAAGCAAAGCGGAAGCAGGGTTGTTAGTTTTGGTGTTGAAGGAGTACAGTGGGCCGGTACTATTGTGGCGGCTCAGGAGCGTTCCATTCTTGTAGTCCTTCACAGAAAAGCCAAAAGGGTCAAAAGACATGGAAACCATATTGTCAGTAGTGAATTTACGAACTGAAACAAGGTTTCGGATAATATTTGGGGTGTAAAGGACATTTTTAAGGGTGTAGGGGCGGACCCGTGAATTGGGTGAGTGAATGGTTGTATGACAAATTCTGTTTCAAGGGCTCCCTTGTTGTTCAGAAAAATTTTCCGAATCCGGGTCCATGCGCCATAAAATGTTGTTTCCTCATCAAGAATACGTGCCAGCAGGTCATCTGAAAGTGTCCCATAGATCCACTGAAGCACAAGAGAGTCAATTTTGGCCCAGTTGGCGTAGTCCGGATCTGTTTTGGCAGGCGGTTCAGTGCCATCAATGTGGTGTAACACCTCGTAACCGCGTGCATGCAGGGTGAACAACTTGACCCATGATGCATAGGTGACTTTGGAACCATCCAAAACACGAACTTTGTGTTGGATGTTAGTCACCGAATAAGCAGGGTGAAGGCTGTCAGTGTGCTTGGAGGATTCTGGTTTGTCTGACATCGAGATGAACAAAAGAAGGAAAAAGAATCGGCTGCAGGGTCCGTGGACAGGGGCTGCTACGAATTTGTTTTAGGTCAGAGCAGTAGGCTCTGATACCATATAACTGAATCTGAATTCCTTGATCTCTATTGATGAAGAAGGGAACAATATATAATACAAGACCCTAACTAATTCCTAGCTAATTCCCTGGAAATCAGGGATAAAATATAAAACGGATATACATAAGAAATACATAGAATATAAAACGGATATACATCCGCTAACGGATATACATCCGCTAATAGAAACGAGTTGATTCCAGTTGGAGAAGTTCGGTCTACTTTCGTAGTTTCTGTAAATCAAATTTTATAACAAAATTCCCAAAATACCCTTAGTTATGACCAGAAACGTCGTCTGCATTTTCTGCAGATTTTTAGCAGTTATGACCACTGAAACGAATTAAATGTTTTCACTGACCAAACAAAGTTCAAAAATTATGAAACCAACGCGGTTTGAACGGCACTTCGAAGAGGTTCATTTTAGGCTTTTGAAAACCGCATTTTCGTTATGTTTTGACCCGTTTACAGCCCACTGAAGTCGGCCACAAACTTCCAACAGCTTACTGTTTTTAGTGCTTAACCTCTTCATGCACGTTTCCAACAGCTTACTGTTTTTAGCGCTTAACCTCTTCATGCACGTTCTAGTGGTTCAGTTAGCCTATTTAGCGATCACACAACCTATCCACATAAGTTTCTAACAGTCCGTGATCATATTTACCATAATACCTACCCGTAATAATTAATCTTCAACCAAAACATGAACTTTAGTAACCCGAAACCCGTATTAATACCCCGTATGCCTAACCGACAAATAACCCGAATCCCCAAATGCTATGATCACGAAACCGTTAAGAACACGTAATCGCACATAACCAAATATATCTATTCACCACATAACAATCGAAATATACTTATTCATCTACGCACAAGACCACGTAACACCTAGCACATAACCAAATCAAGTTTCAATTATATATACAACAAATCTTTATTAAATAATATACCTAATCGAGATCGAAACCGAACCGAAGTGGGAGACCGAGAGAAAGTACGAGAGAGCCGAGAGAGATGCGAGAGAGCGGCTGGGTGTGGGTGTCGCGCCGGTGGGGGGGGGGCTTCTACCGACTGCCGCTGCGGTGGTGGTGTTTGTTTATTATTTTTTTTTGTTCTGAACTAACCTCCATGCATACATATATGCATATATATGATGTTGGCAGTTGGGAAGATGGGTGGGCCGTAAGATTTGGGGAGTTTGTTGTTTTAATCTTTTAATCTTTTTTTTTTAACATAAGTGCATACATATGTATACATATATCTTCAAATAGGTTGAGTTGTTTGTTATTATTATTATTATTATTACTATTATTATTATTATTATTATATTTATCATATTATTATTATAAACTAGACGTTATATCTATAAACTAAACCCGTCACGCACACGGATAAAAAGATACGGCGTAACAAAACTAGCGTGGAAAACAAACACTAACCTGATTGTTCGGGTTGTTACATATTATGATCACAAGGATAAAATTTATTAAGAATTAGTAACTACTAAACTTTACAGTTAAAAACCTCGAGCTGTTGTAATGTTCTTTTATGACCAAAGTTGCTCGTGACTTACTCAAGCTAAAAGCTCGAATTGACCAGAGCTTAAGCAAGCTTGAGTCTAAAGACAAACTTGTTTAATAAACAACCTCGAGCCCAAACTTACTAATCGATCCCGAGTGCAAGACTAAACCAACCTATGATTTATGTATTTCCTGTTGTTTCTTTCCCATTTCACCTTTAGAATATAAAATTTAAAATATAGATACATTATTGTATATATCATCAGTGAAAACCTAAAGTTTTTTCTTTGATTTCTTTTCTTTCTCAGATGCACGTTTTGCTTTCTGAACCTACTCATTTCACGTGACTTTTAAACAAAAGAGTTGAATATACAAAAGTGAAGCAAAGGTACGCAGTGGTGGACCTAGAGTGATAGAAAGGGTAACTTACATTGCCCCTTGACGCTCCGACGGTAGTGTAAATTTTGGAAAAATTTAACGTTTTTCCGATTCCATTACCCCTTTTCATTGAAACGTTACCCCTATGCGGATTTTCTAGATCGCCACTATGTTAATAAACTATTTGAGAAAAAAGGCACCTTCATTTCTTTTTCCTCTATATCATTTACACGTATATATATACACATATATGAATACAAGTACACAACCTTGAGAGCAATTTACTACTTATTAATTATCTCAGATGGGACTAATATCCCAGAAAATCAATAGATCCAACCTCAAAGATGGAGACCACATATATGCTTGGAGGAAACTATCATACACTCACCATGGTTAGTTCCCTGTACGTTGTAAACGAACCAACCACTCGGGGAACAGTTCGTGAACTGTTCGACAGGAAGTTCGTTTGTGTTCGTTCATTTACTAAACAAACGAACACGAACAAGAAATTGTAAATGAACGAACATGAACACATGTCGCGTTCATGAGCGTTCGGTTACGTGTTCGTTTGTGTTTGATAGTTCATTAATGTTTTTAGTTTTTTATATTTTATTTAATGACTTCAAAATTGCGGCAAATAAAATATTTGATAAGTGACAGTGTATTATATATTCTGTTCTTGAACTTTGTTTCCATTTATGTTCAGGAATATAGGTTTGTGCTCATTTGTGTTCATCAACGTTTGTTGCCTAAAATTAACAAACAAACACAAACGAACACGAACAAGTTCATTTTCTTTAGAAACGAACACAAACATAAAAATCTCTTTCGGTAAGTGTTCATAAACACATATATATTTCTTAACAAACGAACAAGAACAGTGTCTTGTTTGCGTTTGCAGCCCTAGCTCCCTGATCAACTACTAAGTGTTAATTAAGTAGCTTATTAATTTGTAAGAATTATATATATGTGCAGGCATCTACATAGGAGAAGGCAAAATTATTCATTTTGTGAACCCTGAAAAGAAGGCTGGGGATGGTAACTTATTAGCACAGTTTATAGGATCTTCATCCACTAGAGCTACTGGTGGTGAACAAGAAAAAAAGACACCTTGTTCGACGTCGTTTTATAAGTTGGAGAAAAAGGCAGGAAGTGGTGTAAGATTGTCTTGTATAGATTGCTTCATTAAAAAGGGGTCATTACACAGATTCGAATACAAAGCTAGTCGCGCGTTTCTTTTAGCGCAAATAGTTGGTGGAACATGCACCACAGCCGAATCTGATCCGCCTGAAGAGGTGATCATAGAGCTACTTATTTGCATGAAAATGGTATGGAGTAGATTTAATGAATAACAATTGTGAAGATTTCGCGCTTTATTGTAAAACTGGTCTATGGAGCACGGGTAAATGGTATCAAGGGAGGAGTGGTCAAGCGAATATGGTTCATCCAACAAGTCAGGATAAAAAAGATAAAGATTTGAGCGAGAGTGTGTGTCGATATGCAACCGCTATTCCAAGATCATTCTCAAAGAGACAAAATAAAGACTTGGGTCTTCGTGATGATGTTGTGAAGGTGCCTGTAGAGGAGTTAGCGTCGTTTTGTGCTTCTTTAATTTCAAAGCAAGATTGAAAGTAATGTTCTTGTTTAGAATCATTATGCACTTAATGTAATGCTTTTGTTTAGAATACAAAGAAAAGAAAATACTTATGTTATATTGACGTTAAAATACCTGTTCACCAGACGTATAAAACGAGTTTGTTTCATTAACAAGGTTCAGTCTTTCGTTTCACCCTTTGGCGAAGGTTTTTTGAGGGCACAAAATTTCTACTGCATCAGGGCATCGGAAATTCGAAATCCCTTTGAAGAACACAAAATTTGTATCTTTCTGTTGTGTTTCACCCTTCAATGAAGCAAAAACATACATGAACATAACACGAATGATGCAAGAATTATCGATTTAATAATACGAATATGAAGGTGTTGGTTTGTATAACATGATTAAAACACCTGATCATTGGTTAAATTTATAAGTTTAAAATAATTAAAATGTTAGTCATAGTACCAACTTGAATACTTGATTATCAATCCGATTAGTCACCCAAAATCATTAGTTAGAAGGTATTTTAGTACCCCAATATTAGCAGCCTCTTTTGTTTAGAATGCAAAGAAAAAAACATGTCACTATACCATTAATATGCCCGTCTTAGTTATTTATATATTTCCGGTTGTTTCTTTCCCATTTCACCTGTAGTATATAAAATTCAAAATATACATATAATGATCAAAATCCTAAGATAGTTACAAAACCGCATGAAACCAGATTAAATATGATCTATTATTGTTCATATCATCATCAAAAATCTAATGTTTTTTCTTTGATTTCTTTTCTTTCTCGGATGCACGCTTTGCTTTCTGTTCAGTTTCAGCCATCCATGGCTTCCTCTTCATGAATAAGTTCTTCTTGCCTCTTTAACGATTTCGCTTCCTCGTATGCTACTTCTATTTTACTGCAGTATTAAACCAGTAGTAAATATACTAATAATAATATTAGAGGAAATTACAGTTACACTCACAAGAAAATAACAAGTTTAATATGATCAAATACTAGTTTTTTTAAAATGCATGATAAAAAAATAATAGTCTAATTATTATGTATTAGACTTACCTGAAAATATTGGCTAGAACAAAGATTCCGATGAGCCTACGTCCCAATTCAGTGAGACGTCTTTCATCTCTCTCGCAAGATTCCATACCGGAAACATCCTACCACAGTAAAAAAAGAAGTTGAGATAATCAATAATAATTACAATGTGTAAAGTATGTTTGGGTTACAACGGGTCATTTTAAATATGGGCAAGATTGGGTTGACCCAAAAACACTTTTTTGTCGGATTTCTTATTTTTGACATAAACGTGTTGATACAAATAGAAAACCAAGATTATTACAAAAATAATATATTCTTCGAACATAAAACGATTCACAAGTTTGTATGAACGAAAAAAATGCTTTGGGGGCATGAGTTGACCCATTTGAGATAAAACATAACAGAACACAACCCGAACAATGATGCTAACCTCGGTAGGGTTTTGAGGAACGCGTTTTGGGGGCAAAGGTTGTTCAATGGCAGCCCTCTCAAGCAATAGCAATACATCATCAACCAGAACAAATGTGTCACCTTCCATCTGGACAACGGGCGTTATAACAGAAGCTGAAACGTGTGCAAAAATATTGTTACGTAAAGGAAACAAATGGCGGCCGCAAGTTTCCCAAAGTGTCAATACATAAAACCTCCTAAAGCAATTCTATTAAAAAAATATTACTCAAATCTTATGTAATTAACTGACATTAACTAAAAAATGTAGTAAACTGAATACCTTGACCATCTAGCTTTATCTTTTATCAACTTCTCAAGCCTTCCTTTTATCTGTTCCACATAGCGTCGACATATTTGTTCCACATTTGACAAATATACCCTTACGAGTTCTCTCCTATAGTGACGGTCAAGGCAACAAAAAGGACGATCCACTCTCTCCCTACAACAATAATCACAAGGAAAAAAAACCAACCAGAATATTTTGATTTCTTGGGGTCTATATTCACCACAGCTAATGTGAATTGAGCAAAATGACTTCATCCTGGAAGAAGCTTGTCGTGATTCGCGATGCAGATAAATAAGGACAAAAAATTTGCAGACGTCACACCCCTGAGGGTAGATCAGGATGTACCTACAAGACATAGAAGAAAGTTTAAATAAAGATGAATGCGCGGTTATTATATGATATGCGCATATAATAGGATACCATCAGCATGTTGAACAAAAGATAACAAAATCGCAACAGATAGAAGACGGACAAAAAAAGGAAAATGTACCATTTGTAGCCGCCAACCTCAAACTCTCTGCTACGAATTTCTCTCTTGTTAATTTGTGAGAATCTGTCTATTTGCCATGTATACTTGCCATATAAGTTAGCCTGTTTTATCACTGTATGTTAATAATATCAGTATTATACAGAATAAATTAACATTTTTGTAACTTGTTACTCGAAAACATTCATGAAGGTATGTAAAAATGTATTCAATTCACTCAAATGATAATAAATAAAGGCATCCTATAAGTAAGGGAGCAAAAGGTATACAAGAAAGATGCAACTTGTGACCACATAACAAACTAACAAAACAAAGGAAGAAAATGACTATACTACCCCTGCATACTATAAAAGTTACTTCAACAGTTCAGCACACATGAACAGTTGCGGATCTAGAAAATATTCGTAGAGGTAACGTTTTATATAAAAAGGGTAACGAAATCGAAAAAAACGTTAAAAAAAGGTTAAATTTTTCCAAAATTTACACTACCGCCGGAGCGCCAAGGGGTAGCGAAGGCTACCCTTGCGTCTAAGGTATGTCCGTCCCTGCACATGAACAAAATTCCTTTCAAAGATTCTAACTATTTATACATATGCAAACTATACCTTTAACTCTAGATTGAAAGTACAAATAAAACTAAAAAGAGGCATACCGCAATTGTCATCATCATCAGTGTCCCACTACAGCGGCGAAGTTGAAGTACTTCCATTCGCCATTTTCCCATTTCACAGCTCCTTATACACAATTCCGATTTCGCTTAGATACACCAACATAACAATAATCATCAAACTCAGCCATCAGAACATCAGTTTATAAAATGATGGTATATAATTCAAACAAAAAAGTTGACAACAATTCAAATCATCCGTTACCAAGTATCATAGTTATTAGTTAGATTATTATACGTCAATACCTATAAATTCAAACAAAAAAAATCTATAATTTAACTTGTAGTTTTAGTGTGTAACATGCAAAATCTGAAATAAAACAACAGTCCTCACATTGACTTAGAAAGTTAAAGTGGCCAAAATAGGATTCTGAAACTTTGATTGCTCAAAATTATACATTTAAAGACAAACATCGACGAAAGGTAAGATTTTTTTTTATTTTTGTTTTCGCCCCTTATAATATATACATAAGGAATGGATAATAAGAAAACTCATATGAGTTAAAAAAACTCAACAAACTCAATCTCCATCATTCATCTAAAAAATTGTATGATTGAGATTGGATGCTACAAAAAGTTATTTTTCAGAACATGCTACAGATTGACAAAAGTAACTCCGACAGCTTTTTGCCTTTTTTGCCATTCTGACACACTGACATGTAATAGATTTGTCTATTACACTATTTTTTCCTATAAACACATGTTTTTTTACATGCACTACACATTGAATCCTCGTAAAATTTAAGTTAAAAATGCTATACTTCGTAAAACCTGCAAAATCCGGTGTTGAAAATCGAAAAAAAAGTGTAACATGTGATGTTACATCTAGGAGTGAGCAACGGGTCAAACCCTTCGGAACCGACCCGGACCCAACCCAGACCCGAAACCATTTTATTGAAATTCTTAGAACCTTAACCAGAATGATTAGTAGTATAATGGTTCGGGTCGGGTCTCACAGGTCCTAGACCCATATGGTTATGCTAGAACCGCTTATTCAATTTTGGCATTGCGTATAGATTCTTATTTAGCTCTTTGTCAGGAGATAAGCATCCAATCACCATTGATCATTTACTAGTCCAATGGCTAAAAAAAACCACAAGTAAGTTTTCTATAAAATTATACGTACCATATTATGACTTTAAGTCAGATTGATTTTAAAAGAGATTTTTAAACAAATGACAGAATACAATAATAAAAATAACATATTGAATAACTTTTTGAGTTCACACAATCACACCTAACAGCAAAAAAAAAATAAGCCTTTTCTTAGTTCATTATCACTCTCTTTCTCAATATTAATCTCACATCGTATTATGGTTATACTTGACAAAAGTAGCCTGTAGCTGTAGCTTTTTAGATATATTTAGGTGTTTTGCAGGGTAGCTAAAGCTTTTAATAAAACGTATAAAATAACCAAAATGAACATAATTAAAAAAACATAATATAAAAATATAAAATGAGGTTGAATTAAGGTGTGTTTTTTTAATCTCTATTGGAATAACATAAATTATTTAACTAAATTAAAATATTAAATAGGTGATACTTTCACGTTTTGTCACCTCTAAAAACAATATAATATTAAAAGGAAAATACTATAAACTTTTATGCAATTTGTAGGAAAATGATGATATTGATAGTTGATATTAACTAATTTAACGTTATATTTGGACTTATCATCTACACACAATATCTTGTTGAGCTTTGTCTATAGGAAAATGATGATATTGATAGTTGATATTAACTAATTTAACTTTATATTTGGATTTATCATCTACACACAATATCTTGTTGAGCTTTGTCTTTAGGAAAATGATGATATTGATAGTATTTTAAGAGGTTGAAATTCGGGTATGGAAATTATTATGTTTAACCACTAAAACTTGAGTTGTATATTAGAGTAATAGCATATTGAATTAAAAAAAAAACACATGATACAACTATATAATAATCTATTAAACTAAAGATGAAAAAATTAAAAAAATTGGTGCATTAAAAAGTTTATTAATTTTATAGGTTAAAATATTTATTTTTTTCCTAAAAGCTGGTAGCTCCTTCTAAGCGCTACTAGTAGGAGCGTTCAACCAAAAGATTCAAGCTTCTAATCTAAAAGTTTCAAACTTCTTCAACCAAAAAAGATTTTTTATTAAACACAAGTTTTTTCTTAAAAACTTAAAACTAGAAGCTTCTAAAAGCTTTATGCCAAACATAACCAATATATAAATAAGATGATTATACATTAAACAAATAAAAAAGAAGATACATACATGAAAGAAACCATTTAGCAAAAGATTTTTTATAAACTGAACAATGAAGAACGTAAATTAGCAAATTGAATGCAGCAAGAAAATCGCGAATGGTTAATCTTGGAGAAGGCTGATGTGAATTATCGTATTGGATGATGGTTTATATATTTATAAAGGTCATAGTTAGGATTGTATTTAACATGGAAGTCCAATACGTAAATATAGTTAGGATTGTATTTAATCATGGAAGTTCAATAAGTATATAACATACTAAATCTTGAACCGCTATAGGGAAATGGGTTTTTGTGGTTCTCTTTCAAGACCCATGGGTTAGAACCAGAACCGATCCGGACCTTTTTTTGTGGAGAATTCTAAAACCACCAACCGATCCTTCCAAGGCAAAAGGTTCGGGTCCATTGTGATTCTGGTTTGGGTTCATGATCCATGTTTTGGAATCATAACTTGCTCACCCCTAGTTAGATCTATGTAAACAGGTGAAAAATGTGTAAGTATTAACTTTCTCTACAAATTGAAAGAATTGTGCACTATCAACTTCGAACCCAAGTCAACTAATTAGGGTTTATGTTTATGACACTGAACGAATTAATAAGAAATTTATATTTATACACTCATGGCTAGATGTAATCAAACAAACCGAATTGCCCTTCATTTTTCTTTGTGTTTCATTTTCACCACACAAACTAACTAAATTACTTATTGGTTGAAAGTTATGTATTTGATCCTTGAACTTAATTTTTTTTTACAAATAGCTCATAAATATGAATTTGGTACCAAGCGGTACTGAAAATACCGGTACAACATCACACCGGACCGATACCGAAAACGTAAAAAATCGGTGCTGAATTAGTACAGAAAATGTTTCGGTTTGGTAAATTTAGTATCGATATTCGATACTATTTGCTCATCCCTAATAGTGCACTATATTACAAATTTGGTCCTCAATACAGGGTTTTTCTTTTGCATTTTTTAAGTCTTTTATACAACAAGTCGTACTCCTTTTATAAACTCTTAATTTCACACGGTTTGGCCTATGTTATAGCCTAATGATATTTTAAAGGTGAGGTAAGATTTAGGGACTATGAGGTCCTGGGGTCGATTTTCACAATGGGGTTTTCTTAGATTGGGTTACCTCCTGAATTGATGTATATGTATTATAGCTTATTGGAGATGGATATAATCGGATTCCGCTGATGCCATGATAGTACTCCAGTGATACTTAGTGATCCAAATTTACCGTTAAAAATATTCATATGGTTTGTATTCGATTTATGCAGATCTCATACGAATAGATTTTCTTTCTTTATATTTTTTTTGACAAATTATGTATTTCACATAATTCCCACTTTTTGTATAACTTACTAGTATCATCTTAACAAATTGCAAAGTGAGTAAATTAAAATTTTCTATCTTTTATGTTTACCTTGTCATAAAAACAGTTTGTGAAATTTAGATACGTGCAAAGCACGTGAGGGCAACATTTATCTACTACCTAATAAATGAATAAAAAATTGGATATGTGTCACCACCATATTTCACCTCACCAATTTTTTCTCGCTCAAATCCTTCTATGACTCTCAAAAATAAATGTTTATAAAGTAGGAAATAATAACTTAATCCTATTTTATGTTACTAAATTTTTACCCATTTATGACAAAGTAAATTAATCAATAATTATGAAAATATTTTATTCATTATATATAAACCGTTAACTTAGATTGTAATTTTATGATAACCAACTATTTATTAATCTACATAACAATTATTAATACAAGTATAACAAATCTAACACGTAAATTATCTGTGTTAAAAATAAAATTTTTGCATCTCAATCTTCAAGGTAACCATGAATCTCACGTTATCGTATAATATGAAAGTGAAAACATTATTCATCTATTACTAAGGCCGTCGGCTGATCGATAGAGTATGTCTTGACTAAATGAGCTATGTAGTTATGTATATCTTCCATGTGTCTTTAAGCCGTTTTATGATATGACAACACTGGTGTTACGAGTTAAAGGTCAACATGGTGATATGGTATTTTATGGGTGCATACAAATATCATGATATTTATAATGGATTGGTAGTGGAACACGAGTCATGAGTGGATTCTTTTATCTTATACACATATATACACTTGATGAAATATTTTCTTTCTAAACATATAATCATTTTAAAAAACAAATAATATCCCAATCATTTAAAAAAAACAAATATGAAATATGCCCTTGCTAGTCCTTATAAAGCTAAATATTATAGTTGATTATAATAATTTCCTTATAATATTCATCTTATTGAGAGTTAAGTAATGATGCATCATCAAAATGAAGTCTATCCGGTTTTTTTTTTTTTTGAAGTGTGGGGATTTAGAGAATAAATATAGATTGTGTCAACAAGTTAATTTCATGTTAGATTCCTCAATTGCTATTAACAAGTTAATTTCATGATTTTTTGGTTCTTAGTCTATGTATGTGCTAATTTATTGGTTTTAGCTGCTTGCTAGCTACCTTTGGGTATAATAGATATTTTTTTGTTATAAAAATGAAGGTTTGCTAATTTGGTAATACATGTCACAAAACACCTCAAGTTTTTAAACAATTATAATAGTGAACAAGGAAAACACTGGTTTAATTTTTTTTGAACGATCGGATTCTATGATCATAGAACAGTGCCAGCAAAAGCTAAACAACCCCACAAAAAGAACATACAAATAACAAGGGGAATAATAAAAAAAAACCTTTTACATACTACGTCCGCTTTGTTATCATAAAATAATGTCTCTAACATTGAAATCTGTCCATCTTTCCTATGGAATGTTACTATATTTTGTTATTCCTTTTATCCATAGATAGGAATCCGCCTTGATGTCCTTTGTTACTTTGTCTTCGGACTATTGTAAGTATTGAAAACATTGTTTTTATGATTATCATGACAATCACTTTTTTCCACTCTTTCGATCCGGTCGTTGCCTCCAATAACACGTATTATAGTTTGTTATAGTTAGAAGCTTTAACCAAGCAAAACATTTTTTTACTTAAAACACCCACATAACATATGACATAATATAAATGAATAATTAAATAATAAAAAGTTTTCTTTATTAAATAATATAGACAATTGATTAAACCAATTCAATACTTAAAATTTACAATTTTTAAGCAACCCTTTAACTTTAACGGCTTGCTAATTAAACACAATCCCCACCCAAAATTATATATATTATTAAGCTCATATAGCCTTATCAACTTTCAAATCAATCTTCATCGTTGAATCTTGCTGAAATTAAATCTCAACCACTTAAGCTCACAAAAATAACCATTGTGGCCGCGGTTAAGAGCGGTTCAAGACGTTTCTTCGGTTCCACTTTTTCCTGCCCATGTTCTTCACGTTTCCTACAAAACCGAATAGTGGATTCAACAGTTACTTGCACTTTAATTAGGTTATCGGATAACTCCCCTTCCCCTCTCTGTCCTGTATAATACTCGCACACAATGGAAGAGGTTTTTCTATCCACATCAAAACATCACTCACACACAGGGGCGGACCCCTACATAGAGTGGGTCGGGGTCCCCGGATCCCAATCTTTTTAAAAAATTTGTAGGTTTGGTACATTAAATTTTCGATGGACCCTATAAAATTAATTAGGTGGACACCATAACATGAAGAGTGAAACTGGTGTAGTGGTAAACCCCTTGTTTGAAAACACGAAGTCATAAGTTCGAACATTGTGCCTCTCTTTTTTGTGGATGCAAATATGGAGAACACACAAATAAATTTTTTTAGGATCTATATATATATATAATATATATATATATATGGGAAGATTCATTTGAGAAGAAATTTTATATGAGAAGAAAAACAAGAAATGACATAATGGTAAAAATTAAATAGTTTATAACTCCTCTCATTAATTAAATTATCTCTCATTAATAAAGCAAAAACATTTTATTCTACACATTTCAAAATTTATCCTACATACGTCTTACATTTACCGGAATTTATCCTACAAACATGTAAATTTACGCTACACATTTCAAAATGTATCCTACACATACTAAAATTTATCCTACACATGTCGAAAATTGTCCTACACCATAAATTATTTTATCTTGAAAGAGTATATGAAAAAAATGAGTTGCAAGTTTAATTAATTAGCTAATTATGACAATTATAGATTTACCTATATGCTCTTTTTCATAATATTAAGTACACACATTAAATCAAGTAAATGGAGAGTTTCTGTTGATTTAAAAGTTATTCTTTTTATTCTTACAAAATTTTACTTCTCATTTAAACTCTCAACTATATATATATATATATATATATATATAAGTTTTATAACTTGAATTTGTTAGCTGTCTAATTATTTAAGAATTTATTACTATGAATATGACATTTGAAAATTAGAATAACAAGTAAATCTTTGGATCATTTGAGGCTATGATTCTATAATTTACATTTAGAATTTGTAACAGAATTTCTTAAAATTTGAATTCTAAGGCTAATGATGCAAGAATTAAAATTTGTATGTTATGAATTTGAACTATAAACATTTGCAATGTTTTTTTATTACATTATATTTTTATTGTGTGTTTTTAATTAGTAATGATTATATAATTTTTGTTATATGTTCTTTGCTCCGACCTAACCCGAACAACGATCGACTCGAAAATAGTAATGTTTGGTTGTGAAAAACTTGAACACCGAAAAACTTGGACCTCATTAAAAAAATCCTGGTGTAACACTCCAAAAACGGGTTTGGTAATCAAACCACATTAATGTTAAAGAGCGGGTAAAAGATCGTTAGAGGTAAAAGTGAACACGTAAACAAAATGACTAGGGAAAAATTAACCTAGTTAATAACATGTATATAAATAACAAGAAATGAGTTGTAGTCTCATTTATAATTAAAACTAAACTTGAGGGACCAAAGCTGCCAAGAAAGGAAACTTGTTTTATTAAAACAAAAATTAACACATAATACACACGCTTAGTGTGTGTATATGTCGATGGGCAGGAGAAGAAACAAGGGGAAACCTTAGTTTCTTCAAAGAATCACCAAATTGAAAGGGGAATTGGACACCAAATCGATGCATGAACGCGTATTATCGATCACCTTGATTTGGGGATCATGAGGTATGTCTAAAAACTTGGATTGATGAAAGTTATAAATTTAGACAAGTGGATTACTTGCAAATAAATTGTTGGATGATGATCCAAAGATGAAATTGAGTGTATGTGTATGCTTGATTTCGTTAGACATAAAGAAAATAGTTGATGTAAGATTACTTGTTAGTGATTAACAAGTAGATTATAAAGTAGGTTTTGATTATATGATGAAATTGATGATATATAAGTGTTTAGGATCATCATACTTGTATGTATGTATAAGATATTCGAACAAATTAGAGGTTCGAATAGATGTTCATACATGACTTGAAATGGGTTTTGATGATAAGATGAGCTTTATGTTAAACACATGTTAATAGATGCTTAAAATCATCATGTGAATGTTTAAAGTATTTGGCTAAGTTTAATGTTTGGGTAAATCCCATATATCTGATGCAATGGGTTGTTCATAGTGATGAAACAATCCAAAGTTCTTGTATAAGATTGATAAATTTGATATAAAATCCGTAAGGTGGAATAGTCGTGTTAGATGATAACTAACCTAACCATCTTGCGAACGATAAATGATAGTTTGACGCTTGACAAGCTAGGTGGAGGCTTGGGAAGAAGCGGGTCAAACGGAACAAGTACGCGGAAGAAGGCATAAATAGGAATTCAAGGTAAGTAAAGCTTACAACTTTAAAATAGTATAATTACTTATGTAGTTGGAATAAGCGTTTTGGGTATTCGAAACAAGATTCCGAAATATAAAAGTGCCAATACGGACAGATATGGTTGGAATAAATGAAAATGGTATTAAACCATGGTTTATGGTAAAAAGGGGTAAATTGGTAAATTAGTTTTGTGATGACGACTAAATAAGAAGTTTTGAAAAGGATACCATAAGGCATAAGCCATAATGGGTCAAGCGAATTAAGAGATAATTCTTAAGTAATATGATCATATAGTGTAAAATAAAATGTGTTAAATAGATGAAATGGCAATTAAGTGCCAACTCATAATGACAAGTGGTTATTTAGACCAAACGGGTCAAATGGTGATAGTATCACCATTTGACGACGATGACTAATATCGCTTGTTGAATTTTTGTGTTCTTAGAAAGAACAGAGCATGATATTTGGACGGATCAATGTATGAGCTGAACGAGATACGTGTAACGGGTTAAAACTCTCAACAAGGACTTAAAGGTCCGATGAGAGTTAAATGAGTCATATATGAATAATGGATTACCTAAGGTAAGGTAAATCCAATAATCTAATCCGTAAACATTATGTTCTTAAGAACATAATGATAATACATAGATTATGGTTAGATGTTCATTTTGGTCAAAACATGTTATGGTAAGTCCTTCATCGTAAAAAAAGAGACTAAGTTGACCAAAATGCCATCGAATGATGAATTAAGTAAATTACTCTAATATTAGTTTGAAAATGAGTTTTATAATACAATAGACCCCTTTGGTAATGTAAAAGTGAAAAGCATAAGCCGTTTCGGCTTAATGTCTCATATTAGATCTTTTCGTAAAAATGTCAAATCGAAGGGTAGAATTGAAAATATAGCATTATATACCCAATCCACCATAATTTATAGTTGTGGTGGAATGTAAATAAATATTTTGTATGAA
Organism: Scalesia atractyloides; assembly: GCA_947069175.1. Lineage (NCBI taxonomy): Eukaryota > Viridiplantae > Streptophyta > Magnoliopsida > Asterales > Asteraceae > Scalesia > Scalesia atractyloides. The sequence goes on from CAMTDV010001632.1 coordinate 1,514,559, forward strand.
AACAAGAAACAAGTAAGAGGAAATGAGATTTAAGTCTATACGCTTAAATCTCTTAACGGGTCAAAATGAATATACGCATAAACCATGAATGAATGCGTAGTCCATAAGAATTAAGAATCCGAGATAAGGATTTCAGATTACACACGTAGATAAACAAATTTCGGACAATTGGAAGTAGATAGATATCTTAGTGTGAAAACAATAAGATAGATAAGGTTTGGTTGAAATAAGCGTTGGATTACGCTAAAACAATCAAACAGGTCAAATAATATATAAATAAAGGTTTAGTTGATTAAGAAAACTATACGGGTAAAAATAAAGTGTTATTGCATACCGAAAAGGATGCGTACATGTATAGTTTATTTAAAAGGGGTTAAAGGGCAAATTGGGCAAAAATGGGAAAATAAGAATATAAACCAGAAATAAATGCTTAAGTCATAGGGAATAAGTATCCGGGTCAAGGATTTCGGGTTAAATATGTAAGAAGACAATTTACGGGAAATTAGAAACAGGTTTCAAGTAAAACGGATTAATATTGAATGAGTTACGGAAGTTTCCGTAACTAAACGGCAAACAAGAGAGAATCTGCAGCAAGCCACCGTAAGCTACGGTGGTCTACCGTAGCTTAGGGTAGGCAGCTGCTGTAATGGTTCAGAAGGTTGGGATCGTAAGACAGAAGGTCTGGGCCGTAAGGCTGGACCGTAAGCTACAGTGGCCAGCCGTAGCTTACGGTGAGGTCAGAAATCAAGATCTTGTTTTTATTGTTTTAAGCCATTGGGTTTAATCGATCGTATTATAATTTATCTATAACTAACATATTTCATAAATTATGAAATATAGGTGAAGAAGAAGAGCACCGGAGGAGGACCAAGCATTACGAAGAACCGAACACGATCAAAGACGAAGCTTCCGCAACTGGTTTTATTGTTTCGAAACAAATCAATGATAACATGTTAAAATGTTTTAAGATGTTGAAAAAGTTTTAATAAACTTGAAAATTTAAGTTATTCGAATTCGAAATTACATGTTAAAATGCAAAATTTCTAATGAAAATTCAGCTAGGTAAGATAGGGTCTTACAAGTTGGTATCAGAGCGCAAGGTTAATGATCAAATGTGTTCGGTTCGAGGCTTGGTAACATGATCCGGTAAGTTATTATAAATTTAGCCGTCAAACATAGTTAAAGTGTTGTAAATAACACATAGGGTTATCGTGTGAACTCACGTTACCCCAAATAAAATGATAAAAGACCGATACAAAAACAAGTATTGTAGATAGCCTTATACTATACTAAGGGCGCTTATTAATTTTCAGTGTTACTAATCAATGTAAACCTTTTGGTTAAAGGATGCTCGCATCTGAAGATGGCGGGAATCTAATGATCTACCGACGCGATGACAGAATGGTCTAAAGTATGACAAGTAGAGCATACTCGTTAAGGACCTAAATCAAATATGGATACGGAATAAAGGTGAAAGACAATGAAAGCCCATGAGGGCAAATATCACCCATGTGCACGTTTTAAATTATTGCACGAATAGTAGTATGCGATAGATGAGCAATGAATAATGGTTGCATACAAAAATTAAAGGATTGGAAAATCCGAATTGGACACCCATCCAGAATAAAGTTTCTAAGGGGAATTGGGTGGGAATTATGTGTTATTCACAATTGTGAATAACAAAACAATAAAAGGATTCAGATTTATAAACTTGAATGAGATCGACCATCCAAGTAGAAATTTTAAATAAGATCCTATTGAGGAAAAGTAATGATCACATGGATAAATGTGGTTATATAAAAATCTAAAAAAAATCTATATGTTTTGAGATAAGAAAGGTAAAAAATAATAATTGTTAAATAACAATTAAACAAAGTTTTACCAAATAAATCAGAAATATGAACATGAACCGAGTATTTACTTATATGGGAAGTAATGTGTTAGTTATAATAAGGTCATGTACCATGTGTTGATCGCTTACTCTAGCCAAGTAAATGATAAACACATGATACCATGAACCTGTTATAATAAACACATATACATTCAATGTGGTAAATCGAGGTGAATGGGAAAGTAAAAGATCCTTGGGGTCCAGAAACTTACAAGCGTACTTGTATAAATGGTTTCGTGAGAACCATAAAAGCGATATACAACGCACATAGAAATAAATGACCCAAGGAAATTCATGGAATGAGTCATTATGGACAAAAGGGCACGTAAAACCAAAGTATAAATGACCCGCGAGGTCATAGAAACGTAGGTAGTGCCCACACGGAAAATGATCAAAGTCGTTGACTATGATCGTAGAAAAGATAAAAAGGAAAAAAAAAGAATGATGATTATAATCATCATTCATGGTCTGTGAGGCCATCAAGGATGGTCCAATAAAGAATAAAGTTTGATTGTTCAAAAGTGGTGGATTTCACACGAACAAGTCAAATGGGTCAGATAATGAATAAAGTTTGATTGTTCAAAAGTGATGGATTTCACATGAACAAGTCAAACGGGTCAGATAAAGAATAAAGTTTGATTGTTCAAAAATGATGTATTTCACACGAACAAGTCAAACAGGTCAGATAAAGAATAAAGTTTGATTGTTCAAAAGTGATGGATTTCACAAGAACAAGTCAAACGGGTCAGATAAAGAATAAAGTTGGACAGTTCATAAGTGATGAATCTCACAAGAACAAGTCAAACGGGTTAAATAAAGAATTAGATTTGATCGCTCATAAGTGATGGACTTCACACGAGCAAGCCAAACAAGTCAAATGAAGTATAGTGATTGAATTTAAAAGTAAACACAAACCGGGTAACGGAAGCGTTAAAACAAAAAAATAATGAGCCCGGGTAGTGAGACATGATTAAATATACTTGTATGCAAACCGAATAATGGGAGCGCGAAATATTAATGAACCCATGAAATGGGTCATGAATGAATATAAATGAAATCGCAAAAGGAATAATGGGAGCGTTATGTAACCTTCGTCGAAAAACGGGTTTCAAAACCCGCTTCATTTATCAATCAAATATTCAGTTATAAGTTTCGTTGCGTATTTATGGTTCATATTAATTTCAAACAATACATAACTAATAAACATTTTTAGAATTTTAAACCATAATTAATAAATAATAAAAATAAGTAAATAAAAAAATAAAATAGGGCAGCCGGGTTTCGAACCCGGGTCACCCACAAACACAAACACACAACACACCACTCCGCCACACACTTCACTTGTGATAAACACTGAATCAAATAACATTTAAAGTAAAACCCGAAAGTCAAATCCGGTAAACAACACGCCAGAACTCGCAATCACCGGAGAAAACATAAACTCCGCGAATTTGGCTGTTTCTCCTTTGACCGAAACGGATAAACTGATTTCGACATCAGTTATAACCGATGCGGCCATCAATTTCGGTCATAACCGCCGGAAACCTTTGACCGCGAATCAAGACTCAAATTCGAACCCAATTCATCCAGTTCTTCCTTATAAATACCCACTCAAACCTCCTGTAAACCTTTCGCTCAGAATTGCACTCTCTTTCGAAGCTTTAGTCCTTCCAAAGCTCGTCGCCGAAGATTTTCATTTTTGCCGGAATACCGCCGGAATCGCTGATCAGAAAACCGTATTCGTTCATCAGACGGTATAATTGTCTAAACTTTTTGATATCTCTTGATTGATAATCTAATTGCTCAACACAATAATCAAAACTGTTAAAACAGTTCATACAGCCGGAAATCGCAAAATCAGAGCCGACGAAATTGCCGGAAATCTGAAGAAAACTCGCTGTTCTGGTATACCATATCATTTAATTTTCTGTCCATTTCAATCAAGTATAAGTCGTGATCGATTAAACAGAACAGTCGGATTTCACTGTTCTGTGTTCTTGTAAACGAAGAAGATGAAGTCGAATATATGTATTAATATAATTAAAACCGGATATTCAAACGGGTTAGACACACAGTCCAGCGGTGGACTGTGTGCAAATACAATATGCACGTCCCGAGTTCGAATCGCACATGTTACCGACTTTCAGAAATAAAACCAACATTTTTAGAACTTAATCAGATCAAGTCGCAGAATATTTATAAGAGGAATATAATTCAGTAGTTAAGCAGATTAGACACACAGCCCAACTGGTTGGGCTGTGCGCACTCGAACCGAACGTCCCGAGTTTGACTCTGGTCTCTGAAGCCGGTTCGGCCATATTAAATCATTTTGATATAAACTAAATAAGGTTAAAGTTAATTAGTATATATATATATATAATTAAAACATAGAATATTTCGGGTTATACACGTAGCTCAGTTGGTAGAGCTGCGTGCACGTATACGAGAGGTCCCGAGTTCGAACCTCACTCAGCGCATAGAAAAACAGTCTGATCGGTCAGACCCGGTCAATGGTCAACGGTCAAAAAGTCAACTTTTGATTTTATTTCTTTTATTTATTTATTTAATTGAAAAATCATTTAAAAATACTTAAAAATAAGATTCTTAAAGTTAGAAAATTTCCTTAAACTCACAAAAATAAATCTAACAAACCCATTAAGAGCACTAATTAAAAATATTAATCTCAAATAAAATTTATTTATTTATTGAATCATTTTGTTATTATATAGGTTAGTTTTTTTCTCGTCGATTGAATCATAAATTCGTACACCTTCATCGTCATCAAAGAACGCATCCATTGTGAGTGAATCTCTACCAATTCCCCGTTTTAATCATGTTTTGGGGTGTATCATGTGTCGTTTAATTCTTTATTTTATTTAAACACTTGTGTACATCCGTCAAAAACCGGATTTACCAAACCCGCTCCGTTTATTAACCGAACAATCAGTTAAAAATTTCGTTGTGTATTTAATGCCCAAATTAATTTTAAACGATACATAATTAATAAATATATTAGAATATAAAAGTTACATTTGAAAAAGTATTAAAAATAATGAAATAAAAATAAAAGGCTGAAGCCGGGTTTCGAACCCGGGTCAACCAGTTATAAACCAAGTCTTAACTACCACACGCTCAACCACTCCGCCACTTGTGTTGTTTGTGTTCATATTGAAACAATTAATACATAACATAAATCTCGAATTCAAACTGACGCGCCCAATCGCAGTCGTCGGAAATCCCGACGATTTCGCTGAGATTGGACGGTTTCTTCTGATTTAACCGAAGCATTAACCGTAACATCGGTTATAACCGATGTCCAGTCCGCGACTTTGGTCATAACCGCCGGAAAACTTATTGACCGACGAATCAAGACTGAAATCAGACCACATGCATCTCGATTCTTTCCTATAAATGCACCCTCTAACCTCTGATAGCCTTTTCCTCACAATCACACCTATTCTCGACGTAATTTCACTCGCCGGAAACTTTCTGCAACTCGCCGAAAACCGAACCCCTTCACCTCTGTGCCTTACTCTAAAAACAGAACACCTAGAGCTCATACCGAAGCCACCCACACTCACCTCAAGCTTCCTGAAGACCCTCTGCCGCAAGACACACGTCGCCGGAATAACCTGCTATCATCGAATTTCGCCGGCGAAACAGAGGATCTCTGTTCGGTATATCTTACACCTAATCTCTCTCGTTTTTATTAATCTCACATGTAGCTAATCACAACTTACTAAAGAAACTGATTATTTTTGTCAAAACAGTCGGACATCGATTCTGGTTAAGTTTAACGAAGAAGATGAAGTCTTCGGTTATAAATATATTTAATTTAAATCAAGTTATATCTCGGGTTAGACACACAGTCCAGCGGTGGACTGTGTGCAAATAAACACGCATACGTCCCGAGTTCGATTCTTGTCACACGCACACTCGCCTTAATAAAAATGTTCCTTTTTAAAACTGAACCGGAATCACTCGCAAATAGATTTTAAGTTTAATGAAAACCGGGATAATAACCAAGATAGACACACAGTCCAGTGGTGGACTGTGTGCGCGTTTAAATCATACGTCGCGGGTTCGAGTCCAGACTACCGCACCGGTTCTGGCAATTATCAAACTTTTTATATAAGGACAGAAATGAATTTATCCAGTTTGTATATAAGTATAATAAAAACCAGATTATTTACCAAGTTAGACACACAGTCCAGCGGTGGACTGTGTGCCAAACTAACCCACAGGTCCCGGGTTCGAGACCTGTGGAGAGCACCGAGCGATACATTAAAAATCGTTTTTAAAATAAATGATTTTCGGATTAATTCAATTAGTATATAAATATAATTAAAAACAGAAATATTTCGGGTTAGACACGTAGCTCAGTTAGTAGAGCTGCGTGCACGCGTACGGGAGGTCACCGGTTCGAGTCTCACCCAGCGCATATCACATACACGACCGAACCGGTCAACAAGTCAACGGTCAAACAAGTCAATGGTCAACAGTAAAAAATAAACATTTTTTTTATTACTTTTATTTATTTATTTAAATTAAAAATAATTAAAAATAACTTTTTTAAAGTTAGAAAATAGCCTTAAACTCACAAAAATATGTCCAATAATCCTACTAAAATTGATTAATAAAATCCGTTTATTTACCGAACCATTATGTTATTATCTAGGTTAGTTTCACTCGTGGTTAAATCAAACTTCGTGCGCATTCAACATCATCAACCGAACGCACCCAATGTGAGTGAATCTTACAACTCCCCTTTTTAATTACACGTTTTAGGGTGTGTCATGTGTCACTAAAATTAACTCGTTTATTTAAACTTGTGCTATACCATATTGTGATCTAAACTTAGAATGTATATATTGTTTGTAGTTATGTATTTCATATTGTCAAGTTGTATGCAAATCATTCATTAGGCCCATCAGTTCGTAGAACAACGCGTGCCTCAAAACTCATTCATTAGGCCCATCAGTTCCTCGTGGGAGACGAGTTGAGCAACGCGTGCCTCAAAACAATCTATTATTGTATGTGTGTGCATTATTTGATATTAAGTGATTTGTGAATAAGTTTACATCTATATTTACTCATATGTGGTTGTGCACTTTATTTTATAATCAATTCAATAAACTTGTTCAAATGTTTTTCATAGGATTCACTCGCCAACTTTTTGTTGATCCAAAAACCATTTTTACACATGATACAGGTGAACAGGGTGAAGCAAGGAAAACATAGGAAATGCCTTAGAAGAAAATAATGAAGTCTAGAATGATGTGTAGGACATGATGTAATTATGATTGTATGTTTCCCTTTAAATTGTAATAATAATAAATATGAAACGTTATAATAAATTTCATGAGCTTTGATGATAACCCAATCATGCCCCGATCACCTTTTCCGCTGCGGGTCGGGGTGTGACAGATTGGTATCAGAGCCATGACTATAGGGATATAGGATAGGTTATTAGACCCTTAGAGCCTATACTATAGTTGAGTAGATTTTAATTGTTTATGTGGTTACATGCAAACTTATGATATTTATTTGTTTCATATTTGTTTATACTTACAGTCAAACATACATACTTACATACACATTCATCATACATATTTCAATGTTCACATATTCAAATCATCTTCATACTTTCGCTATTCAAAGATTTTGTCGCATTTTTCATTTTTCAAATCTCATCAAAGTGAGTTCTGCTACGGGCATGTAGTAACTGTAAGGGTACAAGTACCGGTAGTCGGAACGTCCTGTCTAGGTTGGCATTCGTATAAATCCAATATAACGGACCAGTTTGCCTACCTAGGGACTAACGATGAGAGTACAAAGGACCTATTAGGCCAAAGCATGCCACACCAAACGTCGTTCGAACTAACCCCACTTTGAGGTGTCACCGTGTCCACACCTGGACACATTCCGAATATCATACGTTACATATTTCTCGATTTTCTCCGGGTTTTAGTGTACGTAACCAGGCTAACACATGCGAACCATATGAAAAACCCGGTATTCATGGGGCCCACATGATTACAAAGGTGAAGTATGGCGGCATGCAATGCCCAATTACGAGCAAAGCCCAAGACATCCTATGGATGTAGTAGATTTATTATGTTATATTTATTTTATGAATGTTCATTCCTAAATACGACCCATGATCCCAAAAACATCCAACTCATACTCTTGATATGTATTCCTTGTAGATGTCTTCTAGCCTCGCTCGTAGGAAGATGAGAGCAGGAAAAGCCCGCGAGCGCATGGCTGCCCTAATCGCTCAACAAATGGCTGTCGTAATACCCAACATTGTAGTTCAAATCCAACAAGCCCTTACCGCTAATCCCGTCAATCAAGAAGATCAAAACATTGTCAATCCTCCCCCAAATACCACTAAATGCACCTACAAGCATTTCAAATCCTGCGACCCTCCAAAATACGAAGGGACTGAAGGTGTCACCGCTCTCCTCCATTGGTTTGAAGAAATGGAGAACACTTTTCTAAATTGCGATTGCCCCGATGATCGCAAAGTGCGATATGCTACTGGTCGTTTATTTGGAATAGCACTTACTTGGTGGAATACAGAGAAGGCCAAACGAGGTGTTGAAGATGCTATGACTTTGACTTGGGAAGAGTTGAAGGAAATCATGACAAGACGGTTTTGCCCGAGGAGCGAAATCAAGAAATTAGAAGATGAGTTCTATTCGTTGAAGCAAAAGGAAGGCGATCACACCACATACAACAAAAGATTCCTCGAGTTAAATCAAATGGTTCCCAACTTATTCACTCCCCTCTACCGTTTGATCGAGCACTACATTCGAGGTCTTCCGTCTAATATTCAAGACTCGGTAATAAGTACCACACCTGTAACCTTGGAAGCCGCAATGGAGTTAGCTACAGAGCTCATGAGAACCGCATCCGGAATAAAGACTTCAAGGAGGAGAAGAAGAAGGATAAAGCATCAACTGAAACTTCAAACTCCACCCAAACCGAATCCCCTTCTCAACCCTTTTTTAAGAGAAAACGAGATGGGCAACTTTTCGCTGTCACCCAACGTAATCAACCAATTTCACAAGCCATACCCATCCAAGCTATCCCAATCACTCAAGTAGCACCCAACTCAACTTACCCAATTAAGAAACCATACCTTGGACCTCACCCTCGATGTAACACCTGTTTTTATCACCATCCATCTACCTTACCTTGTCGACTATGTACGAATTGTGGACGCTATGGTCATTTGAGCAAGGCTTGCCGCACCTCTCAAAACCAAATCTCTCCCCCTACTCAAAACATGATCCAAACCTATCAACAACCCCAATACCCCATGTTCCCATATGTTCGAACTTGTTTCAATTGTGGCGACCCTACCCACTTTAGAAACACGTGCCCTCGATTGGTTAACATCATAAACGCCCAAGCTCAAGCAAACCCAGTTAACCAAGCAAATCAAGGAAACCTAATCACTAGTCCATCAGCAAGAGGAAGAGTTTTCAACATCAACGCCAACCCTGTTGAAGATAATGACGGCCCAAACGAAACCACCCAACTAGTCCCCTTCACCGAAAATCAAGATTCAACTCCAACCGCTTAGTTTTTTTATGTTTTTCTTTATGTTATCTCAAGCTTTGGTTGATTGTGTTTGTTTATGTTTTAGAGTCACATAGAACCAATCATAACTTACGGATAAAGCCAATGAAAATTTGACAAGAATATGGTGGATACGCCGCTGGTACTTCCTATATATAAGTATTCTTGCCAAAGGATCAGAGGCATTATCTGGCGGTTATGAGAAGTTCCATGTAGAATTTAGTATTGTCTTGATTGAAGTTTGTTTTGTACTCACTGATTTAGCATTTATAGCATCTCATCATTTAAAGAAATTGGATTGTGTTCCATTTCTACATAGACTAACCTCTCCATCATAACAAACGAGAGAGGTATTGTCATCATTCAAACATGTATACTATCAGAATTAAGACTCAAGTTTTGGTTGTTGTGTTTGTTTTAGAGTCACATAGAACTAATCATAACTTGCGGATAAAGTCAATGAAAATTTGACAAGAATATGGTGGATACGCCGCTGGTACTTCCTATATATAAGTATTCTTGTCAAAGGATCAGAGGCATTATCAGGCGGTTATGAGAAGTTCCATGTAGGATTAGTAATGTGTTGGTCGAAGTTTGTTCATCATACATTTCAACGTATTTCAATTTCATCATTTAAAGAAGTTGAGCTATGTCTCACTTCCACAAGGACTAACCTCTCCATCATAACAAACGAGAGAGGTACTGTCACCATTCAAACATGTATACTATCAGAATTAAGACTCAAGCTTTGGTTGATTGTGTTTATTTATGTATTAGAGTCACATAGAACTAATCATAACTTGCGGATAAAGCCAATGAAAATTTGACAAGAATATGGTGGATACGCCGCTGGTACTTCCTATATATAAGTATTCTTGCCAAAGGATCAGAGGCATTATCAGGCGGTTATGAGAAGTTCCATGTAGGATTTAGTATTGACTTGGTTGAAATTTGTGTTACATTCACTGATTTAACATTCATATCACCTCATCATTTAAAGAAATTGGATTGTGTTCTATTTCTACGTAAACTAACCTCTCCATCATAACAAACGAGAGAGGAACTGTCACAATTCAAACATGTATGCTATCAGAATTTGGACTCAGATATTGGTTGTTGTGTTTATTTATGTTCTAGAGTCACATCATAGAACCAATCATAATTTACTGATAAAACCAATGAAAATTTGACAAGAATATGGTGGATACGCCGCTGGTACTTCCTATATATAAGTATTCTTGCTAAAGGATCAGAGGCATTGTCAGGCGGTTATGAGAAGTTCCATGTAGGATTTAGTAATTTCTTGGTTGAAGTTCGTTATATACTCACTGATCTAGCATTTATATCATCTCATCATTTAAAGAAATGGGATTATGTCACCAATCAAACATGTATACTATCAGAATTAGGACTCAGACATTGGTTGTGGTGTTTATTTATGTTCTAGAGTCACATCATAGAACCAATCATAACTTACTGATAAAACCAATGAAAATTTGACAAGAATATGGTGGATACGCCGCTGGTACTTCCTATATATAAGTATTCTTGCCAAAGGATCAGAGGCATTGTCAGGCGGTTATGAGAAGTTCCATGTAGGTTGTAGTATTAGAAGTTTTGTTTTAGGATATAACCTTATCTTTCCAAACATATCAAAACTCTTGCGCATGAAATCAGAATCAACTCCGCTTATCAATATTTTTACCGTAGGCAACAAAAAGCGATTCCTGTAGCAGGGTACTCAACCCTTACAAGGAACGTTACCACCTCAAACAAAAATTTAAACTCTTACTCTTTTTCTAAGTATGTAACTGTCAAATTAAACACCATTCTTTTTAGACAAATATGCGACTACTTAAATTTCGGGATGAAATTTCTAAAAAGTAGGGGATACTGTAACATCCGTCAAAAACCGGATTTACCAAACCCGCTCCGTTTATTAACCGAACAATCAGTTAAAAATTTCGTTGCGTATTTAATGCCCAAATTAATTTTAAACGATACATAATTAATAAATATATTAGAATATAAAAGTTACATTTGAAAAAGTATTAAAAATAATGAAATAAAAATAAAAGGCTGAGCCGGGTTTCGAACCCGGGTCAACCAGTTATAAGCCAAGTCTTAACTCCCACACTCTCAACCACTCCGCCACTTGTGTTGTTTGGGTTCATATTGAAATAATTAATACATAACATAAATCTCGAATTCAAACTGACGCGCCCAATCGCAGTCGTCGGAAATCCCGACGATTTCGCTGAGATTGGACGGTTTCTTCTGATTTAACCGAAGCATTAACCGTAACATCGGTTATAACCGATGTCCAGTCCGCGACTTTGGTCATAACCGCCGGAAAACTTATTGACTGACGAATCAAGACTGAAATCAGACCACATGCATCTCGATTCTTTCCTATAAATGCACCCTCTAACCTCTGATAGCCTTTTCGCTCACAATCACACCTATTCTCGACGTAATTTCACTCGCCGGAAACTTTCTGCAACTCGCCGGAAAACCGAACCCCTTCACCTCTGTGCCTTACTCTAAAAACAGAACACCTAGAGCTCATACCGAAGCCACCCACACTCACCTCAAGCTTCCTGAAGACCCTCTGCCGCAAGACACACGTTGCCGGAATAACCTGCTATCATCGGAATGTCGCCGGCGAAACAGAGGATCTCTGTTCGGTATATCTTACACCTAATCTCTCTCGTATTTATTAATCTCACATGTAGCTAATCACAACTTACTAAAGAAACTGATTATTTTTGTCAAAACAGTCGGACATCGATTCTGGTTAAGTTTAACGAAGAAGATGAAGTCCTCGGTTATAAATATATTTAATTTAATCAAGTTATATCTCGGGTTAGACACACAGTCCAGCGGTGGACTGTGTGCAAATAAACACGCATACGTCCCGAGTTCGATTCTTGTCACACGCACACTCGCCATAATAAAAATGTTCTTTTTAAAACTGAACCGGAATCACTCGCAAATAGATTTTAAGTTTATTGAAAACCGGAATAATAACCAAGATAGACACACAGTCCAGTGGTGGACTGTGTGCGCGTTTAAATCATACGTCGCGGGTTCGAGTCCAGACTACCGCACCGGTTCTGGCAATTATCAAACTTTTTATATAAGGACAGAAATGAATTTATCCAGTTTGTATATAAGTATAATAAAAACCAGATTATTTACCAAGTTAGACACACAGTCCAGCGGTGGACTGTGTGCCAAACTAACCCACAGGTCCCGGGTTTGAGACCTGTGAGAGCACCGAGCGATACATTAAAAATCGTTTTTAAAATAAATGATTTTCGGATTAATTCAATTAGTATATAAATAGAATTAAAAACAGAAATATTTCGGGTTAGACACGTAGCTCAGTTGGTAGAGCTGCGTGCACGCGTACGGGAGGTCACCGGTTCGAGTCTCACCCAGCGCATATCACATACACGACCGAACCGGTCAACAAGTCAACGGTCAAACAAGTCAATGGTCAACAGTAAAAAATAAACATTTTTTTATTACTTTTATTTATTTATTTAAATTAAAAATAATTAAAAATAACATTTTTTAAAGTTAGAAAATAGCCTTAAACTCACAAAAATATGTCCAATAATCCTACTAAAATTGATTAATAAAATCCGCTTATTTACCGAACCATTATGTTATTATCTAGGTTAGTTTCACTCGTGGTTAAATCAAACTTCGTGCGCATTCAACATCATCAACCGAACGCACCCAATGTGAGTGAATCTTACAACTCCCCTTTTTAATTACACGTTTTAAGGTGTGTCATGTGTCACTAAAATTAACTCGTTTATTTAAACTTGTGCTATACCATATTGTGATCTAAACTTAGAATGTATATATTGTTTGTAGTTATGTATTTCATATTGTCAAGTTGTATGCAAATCATTCATTAGGCCCATCAGTTCGTAGAACAACGCGTGCCTCAAAACTCATTCATTAGGCCCATCAGTTCCTCGTGGGAGACGAGTTGAGCAACGCGTGCCTCAAAACAATCTATTATTGTATGTGTGTGCATTATTTAATATTAAGTGATTTGTGAATAAGTTTACATCTATATTTACTCATATGTGGTTGTGCACTTTATTTTATAATCAATTCAATAAACTTGTTCAAATGTTTTTCATAGGATTCACTCGCCAACTTTTTGTTGATCCAAAAACCATTTTTACACATGATACAGGTGAACAGGGTGAAGCAAGGAAAACATAGGAAATGCCTTAGAAGAAAATAATGAAGTCTAGAATGATGTGTAGGACATGATGTAATTATGATTGTATGTTTCCCTTTAAATTGTAATAATAATAAATATGAAACGTTATAATAAATGTCATGAGCTTTGATGATAACCCAATCATGCCCCGATCACCTTTTCTGCTGCGGGTCGGGGTGTGACAACTTGTGCATACATCATATCCGTGATCAAATGTGTATCAAATGTGTATCAATTGTTGTGTGAATTATATGTAGATTGGATTTATCATTTTCAGTGCACGCATTTTCATTAGGCCCATCAGTTCCCCGTGGGAGACGGGTTGAGCATCAGGAGCCTCATTAGATCGGCTCCGTTTGATTGAGCCTTGATCTCACATACATCATCATTCATGTCATATACTCATCCAAAGTGGTTTGTGATTGTTTATCCATATATGTTTGCTCACATGTGATTATTGCACAAATTTTCCTTATTAAATAAAATAAGAAATTAGTAACAATGCTTTATCAAGGTTCACTCGCCAACTTTTGTTGACCCAAAATATCCCCCGTTTTACACATGATACAGGTGATCCAGCTGAGACAGGAAACACTTAGGAAGGCCTAGAAGAATAAACAAGTTTATGCTTTGGAATAATTATGTAGTTTCATCTTCTTGTAATTGTATGAATTTTGTTTTGGATATTTAAGTTGTAATTTGAATTTAATAAATATGAAACATCTTAGTAAACATCATGAGCTTTGATGATAACCCAATTACGCCCCGACTTTTATTCCGCTGCGGGTCGGGGTGTGACACGTTAAAACATTAAGATAAAGAACTCGAGTAACGGGTTGTAAAGCGATATAGGCTTAAACCGGATAACGGTAAACGTGAGACAACAGACGCATAAATGACATATGAAGTCGATAGAGTCGTAAGAGTTGTCCGAGCGAAAAATAATCTAGTCATGGACTACTATCACGCAGGCGCGCACGGCTAAAACAGACAGTGTCTGATCTGAATGAATGTTTGGGGCAACATACACAAAATGATGTGGTTGCCACTAAAGATGGTAGTTGTGACCCGGTGATGACAAGTGGTCAACGCTAGTTGACATTCGTAAATGATCATCACCCGGTGGAGATGAAACGACTAATAGGTTCGACAAGTGAATGTGACTCATAAATGACTCGCGGAGTCATAGAAAAGGCGAAATGTTACAACTCGGATCAAACATGGCCTGAGGACCATAATTGAAGTAAAATAAATTAGCCTTCATGGTAAAAGGGAGCCATGATTTGGCGGAAAAAAAGGGCAAGGACAACGTAAATAATTTTTCCTTTCAAGTACAAAAGATGTGTATTGACACCAAATATATTTAAAGAACGACACGGGAAAAAGGATGATCTAAAGGATCACTACGACCTTCGGGTTACGAATAGTGTAATAATTCACAAGGTCAAAATGACCTTGGGATCACGAATTAAGAGGAATGATGCATTAAAAGACCTCACCTTAAGAGGACAAGTAAAAGAAAATTTTCGAAAACGAAAAGGATAGATATAAAATTTAAATAGGACGTGATGCAATAACTGTCAATATATATATATATATATATATATATATATATATAAACATGGTAAACGATTACTTTGTGACACGAGCTATGAGACTAGGGTCTCGAAGGTTAATAAAAGCCTTGCGAAGGCAATATAAGTGTACCTAAATTATGAAGTATAAGGTAACCGGTGGCTAATAAATCTAACCGACAAGATCGGTCAAGATCAAAATTAAATTCAAAACTTGTTGAATGTGCTTATCAATATAAGATTTGCGTGGAATAAGTATGTTGACAGATACTTATGACCGAGTGGACCAATGGCGACTCGATCGAGTAAAGAAATATAAATACAAGATGAAAGTAACGGTACATGAGGCTTTAAACATGACGGGCGCATGCACCTAGGAGCCTAAAAGGCACTCCCATACCTCCCAGGTAAGATTTTTAGAATAACTAAAATCTGAGCAACGCTTAAATAAAAAAAATGAAACCAAGTTCATTGGGTTGAACCCAAGGAACGACGTAAGAAAGGTTTCAGGGACGAAACCTCCTTAAGGGGGTAGATTTGTAACACCCCAAAAACAGGTTTGGTAATCAAACCACGTTAATATTAAAGAGCGGGTAAAAGACCGTTAGAGGTAAAAGTGAACCCGTAAACAAAATGACTAGGGACAAATTAACCTAGTTAATAACATCTATATAAATAACAAGACAATGAGTTGTAGTCTCATTTATAATTAAAACTAAACTTGAGGGACCAAAGCTGCCAAGAAAGGAAACTTGTTTTATTAAAACAAAAATTAACACATAATACACACGCTTAGTGTGTGTATATGTCGATGGGCAGGAGAAGAAACAAGGGGAAACCCTAGTTTCTTCAAAGAATCACCAAATTGAAAGGGGAATTGGACACCAAATCGATGCATGAACACGTATTATCGATCACCTTGATTTGGGGATCATGAGGTATGTCTAAAAACTTGGATTGATGAAAGTTATGAATTTAGACAAGTGGATTACTTGCAAATAAATTGTTGGATGATGCTCCAAAGATGAAATTGAGTGTATGTGTATGCTTGATTTCGTTAGACATAAAGAAATTATGCACTAGTTGATGTAAGATTACTTGTTAGTGATTAACAAGTAGATTATAAAGTAGGTTTTGATTATATGATGAAATTGATGATATATAAGTGTTTAGGATCATCATAATTGTATGTATGTATTAGATATTCGAACAAATTAGAGGTTCGAATAGATGTTCATACATGACTTGAAATGGGTTTTGATGATAAGATGAGCTTTATGTTAAACACATGTTAATAGATGCTTAAAATCATCATGTAAATGTTTAAAGTATTTGGCTAAGTTTAATATTTGAGTAAATCCCATATATATGATGCAATGGGTTGTTTCATAGTGATGAAACAATCCCAAGTTCTTGTATAAGATTGATAAATTTGATATTAAATCCGTAAGGTGGAATAGTCGTGTTAGATGATGACCAACCTAACTATCTTGCGAACGATAAATGATAGTTTGACGCTTGACAAGTTAGGTGGAGCCTTGGGAAGAAGCGGGTCAAACGGAACAAGTACATGAAAGAAGGCATAAATAGGAATTCAAGGTTATAACAATCATGTTACCTTATTGAAAAAAAAAATACCAAATTACACTTTATACTTTTTTTTTAAATGTAAAACACAAAACAGAAAATAAATAATTAAGAGTTAAAGAAGAAAAAATCCAAAATAAAATCATGTCTTATGTCGTTACATATTTCTTTTCATGTGTGATTTATGGTATTAAAAATATTACAAGAATCATTATAAGAAAAATATGTATTATAGAGTTTATTACAAATAGTCTTGTGGTATAAATTTTCATAAAGTTTTTATTAAATTAATTGATTGAAATGCTAATTTAGAAAATAAATAGACTACTTATCTAGTTCACATATTTACTACGATTTATTATTCAAACTCTTTATGTAATTAACATTAATTATATCGTGTGATATAAACTTGTGTATTTTTATAAATAATTCAAATTTACTACGTTCATTATTAAACATTTAAGAACCACACAAACTGAAAACCTGGTATAAAAACAGGAAAACTTTCTAATTAGGTATTTTTTTTAAAAAAGTAGAACCTACAGGACTAAAAAACAGAATATTTTCGGACACTTGTAACTGAAACATAAACAAAACTGGTTTAATCAACGTAAAATAGTTTAAAATCAATTATCTGAATATATGAAACTATAAATAATAAATCATGGTAAATTTAAATCCTAAGGTGGCTGCTGGTTGTTGGATGGGGTGAATGAGGTCGGGGTTAATATGCATTTTATAATAAGCTGTATATTTTATTTTAAAAATTGTCCACTAATCAAAAAAACAAAAATACCCTTTTACTCTAGCTGAAAAAAATTAATAGAGTTAGAGTGATTAGATTGAAAATGCAAAGATTAGAAACCATAGAGTGTATTTGGTAAGACTTTTCATTTTTATAAAAAAATGCAACTAGATCAAACAATAGAGATCAAAATCGCAGTTTATTCAAGGATTTAACTATAAGTTGGATGGAGTTTGCATGGTGGACCAAAATCGCAATATAATAGAAACCTTTTTATTAAATTATAAGACATTTGAAGTTTGTATATAATAGCAATAACAACTGAAGCACAAAGACTAAAATCGCAATTTACTCTAAATATATTCATCACTAAACAAATTAAGTCCCATACTAATATCCTTAATTTGCTTTGATCAATCTTTTCGTAACCAGTGATGGAAAAAAAAACCTTGAGCACGAAAGATATTTAACACACGAAACGTCCGGAACAGGTATACTCGATACCTAACAATATGAGACCGAGTTTTGGATTGGAAAAAAATGTATCGTGGGTATGGGATTAGGCAATACCCGACCCAATTATCCGAAACTATATACTCGTTTACCCTAACCATTTACCCAAAACATTACATAATTTTTTTTTAATTTTATTTGTATTTTTCCCTAACTATTGTTTAGTAATGTTCCATTCTCGTACCTTGATTACTTGAAAACTAAACTTTTCTTTTTAAAGTGTATATTTTGAAGACATTATTTATATTTAATATACTACGGAATACCAAATTATTTTCTGATATTAATATTATAAATATTTACATTTTTTAAATCTTTTAAATATTAAATGCTAATAATGATATTTATGTTATTTATCATGATTTACTATAATATATAGACTTTAAAAACATAAAAGTATAAGGAAATGTAGAAAACATATAAACATGAAAATCCCAATGGTATTTTAAAAACACTAACGTATATATCTGATACCCGCAAATATGCTCAATAGCTAACAAGTAAAATGGGAAATGATTCAGATATAAGACAAAATTTACAACCGAGTTTGTAATTAAGATCAGATCCTAACCCGTTGTCATCTCTATTTATAACCACCATACTGGTTCACTAGTTGGACTATACCTTAATTAGAAATAGAAGAAAAAAGAAAATAAAATATGTTTTTTTTAACCAAATAAACAATATGAATCATGTACCATATCTTGATCAATATCCTATGATTAATTAATTATGTAAAAATTAAGATACGGTGTTAGATTTTTTCTGTAAGAGTAAATTAAAAAAATCATCCTTTATGTTGATACTATATTACAAACCATGTCCTTCATATTTATAAAGTATAATAAACATATTCGATATTTTCAAACCCTTAAAAGTTATGTCTTTAAACCCTAACTTAGTTAGTTTTCATAATTAAATCTGACCAAATAAACCTTATCTGAAAGCAAATTAGTCTTTTTTACCCATTTATTTTAAGTATTTTAATAAACAAACAAAATAAATTTAAAAATTATAAATACACACATAAGGATCTAATTAAATTCCCCCTCTCTCTCTCTCCCCCTCCTTATCTCTTTCTTTCCACCATCCTCAAACCCCAAGCCATATATTCAGATCTGGAACTGAACATATTCAACCCAAATGGCTATACTGTATTCCTTGAAGACCATGTGGGTTCGTAGCATCCTCAAAACCGTGGTGGTGGTGGTGGTGGAGAAAGAGAGATAGTAAGTGGGGTGGGTGGATTTTATTTATATTTATTTATTTATTTAAGTATTAGAGTAAGATGATCAAAATACCCTCGTGTCGGGTTTTTTTTATCAGATTTAATTATAAAAATTAATTGAATTAGGGTTAAAGGATATAACTTGTAAGAGTTTATAAACATCGAGAACGTTTTTTATTCTTTTGAAAAATAAAAGACATGGTTACAATCTGATATCAAAATAAAGGACGATTTTATAATTTACTCATTTTGTAATATTATGTGTGCACATAAATCAAACATATCAGACACTAGTTAATTTGTCCTTGACTCCTAGTATCATTGTCAGTGATGTCAGATAGAGGAAAAAAAAGAATTTGCCACCACAAAGCCTTTTTCGGTCGTCTGGAAGGTTAGTTTGTTTAGCTTAAGTGAAAACCATATATTCATAAAGTTATATTATTGGTATACCGCCTAACTCCTCATAGGAGCCATATTAGGTCTAATAAACACACAACAATCACATCATTCAACTTCGTACAATTAGACATGCCATAAAAAGTTATGCTAGCGCGCCTTATAAATGCATAACTATTACATACCACCTAAATGACTCGTTTCCACATATCATACGTGTTGTATAAAGTTATACATGTCACACCCCGACCCGCAGCGGAATAAGAGTCGGGGCATAATTGGGTTATCACCAAAGCTCATGATATTTACTAATATGTTTCATATTTATTAAAGTCAAAATTACATTCCCAATAATCCAAACATGTTCATACAAATACAAAGAAAAGTAACCAACTAAACAATTCCAAGCTCTAAATCATTTTATTCTTCTAGGCCAATCCTATGTGTTTCTTGCTGCAGCTGGTTCACCTGTATCATATGTAAAAATGGGGGTTTTTTGGTCAACATAAGTTGGCGAGTGAACCTTGTTAGATAAACATTTATTATTGATTTTCTTGTTATTTTATCAAGGAAAAATTGTGCATAATCATAAGTGAGCAAATGTAAATAATCAAACAGTAGCAATAACAATCACAAACTATAACATACAATAACATATAATAACATACAATAACATACCAACATCATACAATAAATAACATGAATGAAACTGTGCGATCAAGGCTCAATCAAGCGGAGCCGATCGTATTGCATGTACTGAAAATGATAAATGTCTGTGCGATCAAGGCTTAATCAAACGGAGCCGATCGTATGTTGGCACGCCAGGTTCACGCTCATAATGTAATGGGGAACATGCTCAACGCTCATAATGTAATGGGGAGCGGCGGCCTATGAAATTGCATGTACTGAAAATAATAAATTAAATCTAACAATAACCACACAAACAGTTGAAACAAGCTGAATACACATTTGTTCATGATATGATGAATGCACAATGATTTAAATATAATAAATGGCAAGACACAGGATACACCCCAAAAACGTGATTAAAACGGGGAATTTGTAAAGATTCACTCACATTGGGTGCGTTTGGTTGGAGATGATGAGATGCACACGAGTTGAAAGGATTGAACAACGAGATTTAACTTACCTAAATAATAACGGAAAATATAGTAAATGAGTGGATTTTATTAATAATTTTAATAAGATTTTTAGATATATTTTTGTGAATTTAAGGCTATTTCCTATCTTTAAAAACATTATTTTTAAGTATTTTTAATTGATTTTTAAATTAAATTAAATAAATAAAAATATAAAAACATGTTGACTTTTTGCGACCGTTGACCGTTTGACTTGTTGACCGTTTTATTGTGTAATTGTATGCGCCGGGTGAGGCTCGAACCCGAGACCTCCCGTTCGCGTGCACGCAGCTCTACCAACTGAGCTACGTGTCTAACCTGAAATAATTCTGTTTTTAATTATACTTATATACTAACTCAGTTTATTCAAAATTCTTTCATTTTCAAAACATTTTAAGTCATCGGACCGGTGTCACCAACAGGTCTCGAACCCGGAACCTGTGCTTTATCGTTACACACAGTCCACCGCTGGACTGTGTGTCTAACTTGTTTAATATACAGATTTTTATTATACTTAACATCTAATTGCTAAAAGGATCCGGTTCATTCTAGAAAAAGAACATTTTAATTACGAGGCATACGTGTGTCAAGGATCGAACTCGCGGCGTGTGGTTTGTATGTGCACACAGTCCACCGCTGGACTGTGTGTCTAACCCGTTCATAATACCGATTTTAATTAATCTTATATTGTTATCACACTTCATCTTCTTCGCTGAATTTACAGCCAACTGTTTACTCATCTGTTTCTTGCTTTTAAACGATTAACAATCATTCATAAGACTAAAATGAAATGGCAGAGATGGTGTTGGAAGTAAACATACCGGAGGAATGATTTATCACAGAAATTCCGGCAAGGCGTCGGCTCTGTTTTATGAGTTTCCTCTGTTCGAGTCAATTACCAGTTTTGATTGATTAGATATGAAAGTGGGGTACTAAACAAGGATTAACAGAAGTTTTGAATGTTCATACCGATTCACCGCGTGAGATTGGAAATTCCAGAAGTTTTCCGGCGAGAGCTGAATATTCCGGCTCTGACGTCTGGGATTGATTCTGATTGTTGGTTTGAGGTTAGTAACAGTCTAACAACGGTTTGAAATAGAAATAATCGAAGTATTTACCGTAACAATGAAGGTCTCGGTTTTCCGGTGACTTGCAGAGATTTTCCGGCGAGTAAAATAAACTTTTCTGATGAACTGAATGTATGACGAAAGTGAAATGGCAGGTTTGTAGAATGTTTCTGAGCCGCGAGAGAGGTCTTTGATTGAAGTAATTCAGATATTGAATATCTTCGGTTATAAAAACCGATCATCATCAGAATTTAAGTTAATTCAAGTCTGAATTGATTAGAATCGTCGGTGCATCGGTTATAAACCAGAATTCGCGATTACTCAAACGTTTTGGACGGTTGAATAGCCGATTGCGGTTTTCAGTTTGGCGCAACCGGTTTATCTATGATTGACTATAAAATTCATTTTTTTCCTAGAGTTGACAGAAAACAACAAGTGGCGGAGTGGTTATATGTGTGTGTGTTAAGTCTTTGGGTTTCAACCCGGCTGACCCGGGTTCGAGTCCCGGCAGCCTCATTTTATTTTTAATTATTTTATTTTTACTTTTTATTAATTATAACTTTTATAGTTTAATTTGTTTATTAATTATGTATCATTAAGAATCAAAATAGACATAATTACGCAACGAAACATTTATAACTTGATATTTGATTACAAACGGAGCGGGTTTGGAAAACCCGTTTTTAACAAATGTTACAGTATCCCCTGCTTTTAGGAATTTCGTCCCGAAATTTAAGTAGTAGTAGGAAAAAGATGTGGGTATTTTTCGCGCATTGAGTCTTCACGTTCCCAAGTAAACTCAGGTCCCCGTTTCGACTCCCAACGTACCCTAACAATCGGAATGCGACTTCGTCGAAGACGTTTTTCTCCGAAATCCATGATCTCTACAGGTCTTTCAATAAAATGCATAGATTCATCAATCTGAATATCTTCCAGAGGAATGTGGAGGTTTTCATCAGCGAGGCACTTCTTCAAGTTGGATACGTGGAATGTGGGATGAATCCTGTTGAGTTCTTCTGGTAGATCAAGCTTGTATGCTACAGGTCCTACTCTTTCGAGTATCTTGAAAGGTCCTACGTAGCGTGGTGCTAGCTTGCCTTTTTGACCAAAACGAACTACTCCCTTCCACGGTGATACTTTTAAAAGTACATGATCACCAATGTTAAACTCTAAAGGCTTCCATCGTTTATCTGCATAACTCTATTGACGACTTTGAGCCGCTAGAAGATTGTTTCGAATTTGATGGATCTTGTCTATGGTTTCTTGAATCAATTCTGGACCAGTTGTCACACCCCGACCCGCAACGGAAAAGGTGATCGGGGCATGATTGGGTTATCATCAAAGCTCATGACATTTATTATAACGTTTCATATTCATTATTACAATTTAATGGGAAATATACAATCATAATTACATCATGTCCTAAACATCATTCTAGACTTCATTGTTTTCTTCTAAGGCATTTCCTATGTTTTCTTTGCTTCATCCTGTTCACCTGTATCATGTGTAAAAATGGTTTTTGGATCAACAAAAAGTTGGCGAGTGAATCCTATGAAAAACATTTGAACAAGTTTATTGAATTGATTATAAAATAAAGTGCACAACCACACATGAGTAAAAATGGATGTAAGCTTATTCACCAATCATTTAATATTAATTAATGCACACACGAACAATAATGGATTTGTTTTGAGGCACGCGTTGCTCAACTCGTCTCCCACGAGGAACTGATGGGCCTAATGAATGAATTGCATATAACTTGACAATATGAAATACATAACTACAAACAATATATACAATCTAAGTTTAGATCACAATATGGTATGGCACAAGTTTAAATAAACGAGTTAATTTTAGTGACACATGACACACCCCAAAACGTGTAATTAAAAAGGGGAGTTGTAAGATTCACTCACAGTGGGTGCGTTCGGTTGATGAGGTTGAATGCGCACAAAGTTGGTTTTAACCACGAGTGAAACTAACCTAGATAATGGCATAATGGTTCGGTAAGTAAGCGGATTTTATTAATCAATTTTAGTAGAATTGTTGGATATATTTTTGTGAGTTTAAGGCTAATTTCTAACTTAAAAATGTTACTTTTAAGTATTTTTAATGTAAATAAATAAATAAAAGAAATAAAAAAAATGTTGATTTTTGACTGTTGACTTTGTTGACCGTTGACTTGTTGACCTGTTGACCGGTTTTATTGTGGAATTGTATGCGCTGAGTGAGACTCAAACCCGAGACCTCCCGTACGCGTGCACGCAGCTCTACCAACTGAGCTACGTGTCTAACCCGAAATATTTCTGTTTTTAATTATATTTATATACTAACTGAATTAATCCGAAAATCATTTGTTTTAAAAACGATTTTAAATGTCTCGCTCGGTGCTCTCCACAGGTCTCGAACCCGGGACCTGTGGTTTAGGTTAACACACAGTCCACCGCTGGACTGTGTGTTTAACTTGTTAAATAATCTGATTTTTATTATACTTATATACAAACTAAATAATTTCATTTCTGTCTTATATAAAAAGTTTGATAATTATCAGGACCGGTGCGGTAGTCCGGACTCGAACTCGTGACGTGTGATTTAAACGTTTACACAGTCCACCACTGGACTGTGTGTTTATCTTGGTTATTATTCCGGTTTTTATTAAACTTAACATCTATTGCAGTGAATCCGGTTCGGTTAAAAAAAGGAACATTTTTATTAAGGCGAGTGTGCGTGGGACAAGAATTGAACTCGGAACGTATGCGTGTTTTATTTGCACACAGTCCACCGCTGGACTGTGTGTCTAACCCGAGATATATCTTGATTTTAATTAAACATATACAATACTGAAACTTCGTCTTCTTCGTTGGACTTAACCAGAACTAATGTCCGACTGGTTCGACGATTTAATCATGTTCAGTGTGTTCCGCTTAATTACATGTGAGATTAATAAAAGAATGAGAGATTAAGTGTAAGATATACCGAACAGTGGCTCCTCTGTTTCACCGGCGAAACTCCGATGACAGCAGATGATTCCGGCGACGTGTGTCTTGCGGCAGAGGGTCTTCAACGAGCTTGAGATGAATGTGGGTGGCTTCGGTATGAGCTCTGGGGGTTCAGTAAGGCACAGAGGTGAAAGGTTCGGTTTTCCGGCGAGTTGTAGAAATTTTCCGGCGAG
Source organism: Scalesia atractyloides (assembly GCA_947069175.1). NCBI lineage: Eukaryota > Viridiplantae > Streptophyta > Magnoliopsida > Asterales > Asteraceae > Scalesia > Scalesia atractyloides. The sequence goes on from CAMTDV010001632.1 coordinate 1,539,710, forward strand.
TGGAATTACGTCGGGAAAAAGTGTGATTGTGAGCGAAAAAGCTAACACAGGTTAGAGGGGGTATTTATAGGGCAGAACATCGACGTATTTAGTTCGTTTTCCGTCTTGATTCGTCGGTCAATAAGTTTTTCGGCGGTTATGACTTGCGTCGCGGGTTCAGACGTCGGTTATAACCGATGTAGTAGTTAAGGCTTCGGTTAAAACTGAAGAAACCGTCCAATCTCGGCGAAATCGTCGGGATTTCCGACGACTGCGATTAGGCGCGTCGGTTTTGAATTCGAGACTTATGTTATGTATTAGTTGTTTCCGATAATGAACAAGAAACACAAGTGGCGCAGTGGTTGGATGGTTGGAAGTTAAGTCTTTGCTGAATCCGGTTGACCCGGGTTCGAAACCCGGCTACGCCCTTTTATTTTTATTTCATTGTTTTAAATACTTTTTCAAATATAACTTATATATTCCAATATACTTATTAATTATGTATCGTTTAAAAATAATTTGGGCATTAAATACGCCACGAAATTTTTAACTGATTGTTCGGTTAATAAACGGAGCGGGTTTGGTAAATCCGGTTTTTTTTTACGGATGTTACACCAGTGATTTGAGCTTCCCCAATTTCGTGCCAACATACTGGAGATCGGCACTTACGACCATATAAAGCTTCAAAAGGTGCCATGCCGATGCTTGAATGATAGCTGTTGTTGTACGAAAATTCAACTAATGGTAGATGAGCGTCCCAATTTCCCTTGAAGTCTATGACACATGCTCGAAGCATATCTTCAAGAGTTTGAATGGTGCGTTCAGATTGTCCATCAGTTTGAGGATGATAGGGTACTGAGATCTAATCGCGTACCCAAAGCGGCTTGTACTGCTTGCCATGTTCGTGAAGTGAAACGACCATCACGATCTGAAATAATGCTTAACGGCACACCATGTCGGCTTACGATTTCGCTGATATAAATACGAGCTAGCTTTTCGTTCTTGAAATCTTCGCGGATAGGAATAAAGTGAGCTGATTTTGTAAGTCGATCAATGATTACCCATATAGTGTCGTACCCACCAGAAGTGCGAGGTAACCCGGTAATGAAGTCCATGGTTATGTTTTCCCACTTCCATACAGGTATTTCGTGTTGGACCAGAAGTCCTGAGGGTCTTTGGTGTTCAGCTTTCACCTTGGAACATGTAAGGCACTTAGAAACAAAAACAGCAATATCCTTTTTCATTCCAGGCCACCAATAGGTGTATCGAAGGTCTTGATACATCTTATCGGCTCCTGGGTGTATAGAGTATCGTGTTTTGTGAGCCTCATTCATAAGAATTTCACGAAGATTGTTGCGGTCAGGAATCCATATGCGATCTAGATAGTACAGAATACCGTCAGATTTAGTTTCAATTTTAAGTTCAGCTCCACAGGACAGCTCCTTTCGTACATCATCCTCGTTATTGAAACATGTTGGGCTTCTCGAATTTGATCTTTAATGTCAGTTATGATTTGTGAACATAGAAGACGAATGGAGTTCGCATAACCCTTTCGACTGAGTGCATCAGCCACCACATTTACTTTGTCAGGGTGGTACCGAATTTCACAGTCGTAGTCATTTAGAAGTTCGACCCATCTTCGTTGCCTCATGTTTAACTCCTTTTGATTGAAGATATGTTGAAGACTCTTGTGGTCAGTGTATATTTCACACTTAGTACCGTAGAGATAATGTCTCCATATCTTAAGGGCGAACACAACGGCTCCAAGTTCTAGGTCATGGGTGGTGTAGTTCTTCCATGAGTCTTGAGTTGTCTCGAAGCATAAGCTATAACCTTTCCTCTTTGCATTAGGACACAGCCTAATCCTTGCCCTGACGCGTCGCAATAAACCACGAAGTCATCACAACCTTCAGGAAGAGTGAGGATTGGTGCATCACAGAGTTTTTGTTTAACGGTTTGGAAGGCTTCTTCTTGCTTGGGTCCCCATATGAAAGATTTTCCCTTATGAGTTAAAGCCGTGAGTGGTACAACAATGCGTGAGAAGTCTGAAATGAAATGACGATAATAACCAGCCAAACCAAGAAAAGATCTTACTTCAGTTGGTGTACGTGGCGCTTGCCATTCTTGTACCGCTTTGATCTTTGAGGGGTCGACATGTATTCCCTTGTCATTGACTACATGTCCGAGGAATTGCACCTCTTTTAACCAGAATTCGCATTTGGAGAATTTGGCGTAAAGCTTTTCATTCTCTAGAAGTGTAAGGATGAGTCGAAGATGTCGCTCATGATCAGACTTAGACTTTGAATAAATGAGGATGTCGTCGATGAAGACTATAACAAAACGATCGAGATAAGGTTTGCAGACTCTGTTCATTAGATCCATGAAGACAACTGGAGCGTTGGTTAAACCAAATGGCATGACCATGAATTCATAAGACCATAACGAGTTCGGAAAGCGGTCTTTGGGACGTCTTCTTCATGCACTCTAAGTTGATGATAACCAGATCGAAGGTCGATTTTTGAAAAGCATCTGGCACCTTGAAGTTGGTCAAGAAGATCATCAATGCGAGGTAATGGATAGCGATTCTTGATTGTTAACTTGTTGAGTTCTCTGTAGTCGATGCACATGCGAAACGATCCATCTTTCTTCTTCACAAAAAGGACAGGTGCACCCCAAGGCGAGGAGCTAGGGCGTATGAACCCTTTGTCAGTCAACTCTTGCAATTGACTGGCTAGCTCTTGCATTTCAGAGGGGGCTAACCTATAAGGAGACTTTGCAACTGGTGTAGCACCAGGTATAAGATCAATACGGAATTCGACTTCTCTAACTGGAGGAAGTCCTGAAATGTCGTCAGGAAAAACTTGCGGGAAATCTTTTACTACTGGGATGTCTTCAAGTTTCCTCTCCATGGTTCCCTTTTTGATGATATGAGCTAAAAACGCGACATAATTCTTGCGAAGATATTTTTGAGCTTGAAGACAGGACATTAAGCTGAGCCCTTTCGACGAGGTTTCTCCAAAGATTCGTAGAGTCTGACCGTTCGAAAAAGGAATGCGTATAAACTTTTCGCGGCATACAACTTCTGCCTGATGTTGACTGAGCCAGTCCATACCAATTATGATATCAAAACTTCCCAACTTCATAGGAATAAGGTCAACTGAAAAGTCGTGGTCGTTTAAGGTGAGTGTACAGTTGCGTATAATAGAGTTTAATGAGACCGGTTTCCCGTCAGCAACTTCTACCGTTATGGATTCCATGAGCTTATCACGATTTTGGTTTAAGATGGGTTCTAACTCTAAGGACACAAAACTTTTATCTGCGCCAGTATCAAACAACATGGATGCATATTTACCATTGATAAGGAACGTACCGTTAACCACATTGTCGTCAGCTCTAGCCTGGTTAGCGTTGATGTTGAAAGCTCTTCCTCTTGCAGGTGGAGGAGCTTGGTTCGCTTGATTCACCGGATTGGCTTGGGCTTGAGCATGAATAATGTTCACCAACCTTGGACAAGTGTTTCTAAAATGGCTTGGGTCTCCATAATTGTAGCAAGCCCGCATAGGTGGTACCATGGGATAGTTGGGTTGGTAGTATGTTTGGGCTAAATGTTGGGTAGGTGGTAGTAGTAGGGGTTGTTGGGCTTGGCCCATTATTTGTTGGTGGGTTTGGGTTGAAGGCTGGTGGCGGTTCGTTCGCTGAGGCATGCGGCAGGTTTGAACAGTATGACCTGCGCGACCACAGTCGGTGCAATGTTGGCAGGGGTGATTAGGAAAATGGTGGTATTGGTAACGGTTGCATTTTGGTAACGGCCCAGAGTATGGTCTTTTGTATGGTGCAGGTGGAGGGGCGACTTGGGTAATGGGTGCAGCAGGAATAGGGAAATTGGTTTGTGTAACAGCGAAGTTTCTGGTTTTACGCTTCCTCTTGTTAGCAAACTTAGAGGAGGAGGTGGAATGGTTTGATGTTTGGCCCTCAACAGGGGCTTTCTTCTTCTCTTCTTTAAACTTACCGTTGCGAATTCGATTCTCGGTCAGTTCAGTAGCTAGTTCCATAGCAGCTTCAAGTGTTGATGGTGAAGTGCTGAGAACTGAATCTTGAATTTTCGAGGGAAGACCTCGAATATAATGCTCGATTAAGCGATAAGTTGGGGTGAACAAGTTAGGGACCATTTGGTTCAACTCTAAGAACCTCTTGTTGTAGGAAGTATGATCTCCCTCCTTTTGCTTAAAAGAATGAAATTCGTCCTCCAACTTTTTAATCTCACTCCTAGGGCAGAACCGCCTAGTCATGATTTCCCTTAACTCCTCCCACGTTAAGGCCATAGCATCTTCAACTTCCCTCTTCCCCCTTTCAGTATTCCACCAGGTGAGAGCTACCCCAAATAGTCTCCCGGTGGCGTATCGAACCTTGCGATCCTCAGGACAATCGCAGTTGAGGAAGGTGTTTTCCATTTCCTCAAACCAGTGGAGGAGAGCAGTGACACCTTCGGTCCCTTCAAATTTAGGAGAATCGCAAGACTTGAAATGTTTGTATGAGCACTTGCTGGTAGGAGGGTTGCCGATGTTCTGGTCATGTTGTTGGGGAGGGTTAGTGGGATTTGTGGTGAGAGCTTGTTGTACTTAAACCACAATGTCATGAAGCACCGCGGCCATTTGTTTCGCGATTTGTGTGGCCAAGCGTTCGTGAGACCTTCCTGATCTTTTACCCCCTCGTTGTTGTCTAGTCGACATCTACAGGAACATACATAAGAAGATTGTGAGTTTATGGAGTCTTTTTAGGTGTCATGTGTCTTTAAGAAAATGAAAATAACATAAATATCAATAATGCAACTACATCCATAGGATGTCTTGGGTTTGCTCATGTTGGGCCTCAAATGTCCCCCATACCTTCACCTGTATAGTCATGTGGGCCCCCATGACTATTGGCTTGGTAGAATTCACATTAGTATTGGCGATTTAACACTCGCATGACCCGAATGAAAACCACAAAATATGTTTACAAGATGTATGGTCGGAATGTGTCTAGGTGTAGACACAATGACAACTCAAAGTGGGGTTAGCTCACACGACGTTTGGTATAGCATGCTTTGGCCTAATAGGTACTTCGTACTCTCATCGTTAGTCCCCAGGTAGGCAAACTGGTCCTTTATTTTGGATTTATACGAATGCCATGTAACATCCGTAAAAAACGGATTTACCAAACCCGCTCCGTTTATCAACCGAACAGTCAGTTAAAATTTTCATTGCGAATTAAATGCCCAAAATAATTTTAAACGATACGTAATCAATTATTATGCGGGGATATATATTTAGTTTTTGAAAAACTGATAAAAATCGCAAAATAAAAATGATTTGCTTCTGCCGGGTTTCGAACTCGGGTCTGTAACCGGTTCAAACAAACACTTATCACTCAACCGAACAACCGCTCCGCCGCTTTGATTTTATGGTAATAGCAAGAAACATTTAATTCAAATATTCAAGTTCGAAAGTTAAATTCAATCAATTTCCGCCCAAATAGCAGTCGTCGGAAATCCCGACGACTTCGCCGTTTAATTACGTTTTCGCCCAATTTAACCGAAGACTTAACTCTCACAACGGTTATAACCGACGTCTGAACCCACGACATCAGCCATAACCGCCGGAGAACGGCTGACTTCGAATTTAGACCAAATTCAGACCCCATACATCTCGATACTACCCTATAAATTCACCCACTACTCACCAGAAATCTTTCACACTCAAATCGCACCCTTTCTCGGCGAAAAATCACTCGCCGGAAATATTTGATACATCGCCGGAAAACCGTATCATTAACCTCCGAGCTTTACTGAACCCCCTAAACTTTTACCGAAGTCACCCACACCCTTTGTAAGCTTTCGGAAGACTCTCTGCTGCAAGACACTCGTCGCCGGAAGAACTTGCTGCCACCGAAGTTCTGCCGGAAAACAGAGGAGAAACAGTCGGTACTTTTCACGCCTAATTCCTTTCCTTTTTACTTTTATCTCGTCTGTAATTGATCATACAACGCTAAAGAAACCTGAATCAATACTTCGAATCAGTCAGTCGCCACTTCCGTTTAAAACCAGTGAAGAAGACGACGTTTCAGTAATGGTTAAGTATAATTAAAATCAAGTTAATTACCGGGTTAGACACACAGTCCAGCGGTGGACTGTGTGCACATTTAACGCTAAGGTCTCGAGTTCGAGTATTGTCCCTCACACGCCGCCTTAATAAAAATTCCTTTTTCCGCAAAACTGAACCGGATTGATTTAGATATATGTTAAGTATATTGATAACCGAGTTTATAACCAAGTGAGACACACAGTCCAGCGGTGGACTGTGTGTCCGCTAACCCACAGGTCCCGGGTTCGAGACCTGTGGAGCGCACCGGTTCGCCAGATTTAATTCATTTTTAAAATAAAGGATTTCTGTTAAATTCTAATTAATGTATATATGTAATTAAAATCAGATATATAACAGGTTAGACACGTAGCTCAGTTGGTAGAGCTGCGTGCACGCGTACGGGAGGTCTCGGGTTCGAGCCTCACCCAGCGCACAATAATATGCCTTCGAACCGGTCAACGGTCAGTCAAAGTCAATGGTCAAAGTCAACTGTAGCAAAAATCAAATATTTTTTTATTATTTTTATTTAATTATTTTAATTAAAAATCAATCAAAAATACTTAAAAATAACATTTTTAAGGTTAGAAAATAGCCTCAAACTCACAAAAATACACCCAACAATCCTACTAAAATAGATTAATAAAATCCGTTTACTTACCGAACCAAAATGCTATTTATCTAGGTTAATTTCACTCGTGGTTAAAACCACTTCGCGTGCACTCAACATCATCAACCGAACGCACCCAAGGTGAGTGAATTCTTACAAACTCCCCTTTTTATTCATGTTTTGGGGTGTATCATGTGTTGCTTAAACTAAATCTCTTATGCAAATTCGTGCTATACCATTATATGAACTAAACTAGAATGTAACTATTGTTGGTTGTGATGTATTACATATTGTCAAAGTTGTATGCAAATTATTTAGGCCCATCAGTTCGTAAGAACAACGCGCGCCTTAAAACTCATTCATTAGGCCCATCAGTTCGTAGAACAACGCGTGCCTTAAAACTCATTCATTAGGCCCATCAGTTCGTAAGAACAACGCGTGCCTCAAAACTCATACATTAGGCCCATCAGTTCGTAAGAACAACGCGTGCCTCAAAAACTCATTCATTAGGCCCATCAGTTCCTCGTGGGAGACGAGTCGAACAACGCGTGCCTCAAAACAATCATTTGGTGTTTGTGTGTTCAATATTCAATATTATGTGTTGTGTGAATAAATTTACATCTACATTTACTCATATGTGGTATGCACATTATTTATAATCAATTGGATAAACTTGTTCAAATGTTTTTCCATAGGATTCACTCGCCAACATTATGTTGATCCAAAAACCTTTTTACACATGATACAGGTGGACAGGTTGAAGCAAGGAAAACATAGGATATGCCTTAGAAGAGAACCAAGAAGCTTAGACTGATAGTTAGAACATGTTGTATCATTTATTGTAAATTTCCATTAAATTGTATTAATGAATATGAAACATATAATAAATGTCATGAGCTTTGATGATAACCCAATTATGCCCCGATCACCTTTTCCGCTGCGGGTCGGGGTGTGACAGATTGGTATCAGAGCCATGACTATAGGGATATAGGATAGGTTATTAGACCCTTAGAGCCTATACTATAGTCTGCCTAAATTTTTAATTGATTAGGTGGTTACATACAAACTTGTGATATTTATTTGTTTCATATTACAGTCAAACATACATGCTTATATACATATTCGTTATACATATATCAATGTTCATATATTCAATTCATTTTCATACTCTCATTATTCAAGGATTTTGTTGCAATTTTCAAATCCCCTCAAAGTAAGTTCTGCGACGGGCATGTAGTAACCGGAAGGGTACAAGTACCGGTAGTCGGGACGTCCTGTCTAGGTTGGTATTCGTATAAAATCCAAAATAACGGACCAGTTTGCCTACCTGGGGACTAACGATGAGAGTACGACGGACCTATTAGGCCAAAGCATGCCACACCAAACGTCGTTCGAACTAACCTCACTTTGAGATGTCACCGTGTCCATGCCGGGGCACATTCCGAATATCATACGTTACATATTTCTCGATTTTCTCCGTGTTTTAGTGTACGTAACCAGGCTAACACATGCGAACCATATGAAAAACCCGGTAATCATGGGGGCCCACATGATTACGAAGGTGAAGTATGGCGGCATGCAAGGCCCAAATTCGAGCAAAGCCCAAGACATCCTATGGATGTAGTAGATTTATTTTTCTATATTTATTTTATGAACGTTCATTCCCCAAACACGACCCACGATCCCAAAGGCATCCAACTCATACTCTTGATATGTATTCCTTGTAGATGTCTTCTAGCCTCGCTCGTAGGAAAATGAGAGCAGGAAAAGCCCGTGAACGCATGGCTGCCCAAATCGCCCAGCAAATGGCGACCGTAATACCCAACATCGTAGTTCAAGTTCAACAAGCCCTTACCGCTAATTCCGTTAATCCAACCCAACAAGAAGATCAAAACACTATCAATCCTTCAGTCACTAAATGCACCTACAAACATTTCAAATCCTGCGATCCTCCAAAATACGAAGGTACCGAAGGTGTCACCGCTCTCCTCCACTGGTTCGAAGAAATGGAGAACACTTTTCTAAATTGCGATTGCCCCGATGATCGCAAAGTGCGTTATGCTACCGGTCGTTTACTTGGAACAGCACTCACATGGTGGAATACAGAGAAGACCAAACGAGGTGTTGAAGAAACTATGACCTTGACTTGGGAAGATTTGAAGGGAATCATGACAAGACGGTTTTGCCCAAGAAGCGAAATCAAGAAATTGGAGGATGAGTTCCATGCTTTGAAACAAAAGGAAGGTGACCACACCACATACAACAAGAGATTCCTTGAGCTAAATCAAATGGTTCCCAACTTGTTCACTCCCCTCTACCGTTTGATCGAGCACTACATTCGTGGTCTTCCATCAAAGATTCAAGACTCTGTAATAAGTACATCGCCTGCAACTTTGGAAGCAGCAATGGAGCTAGCAACCGCGCTCACCGAGAACCGAATCCGAAACAAAGATTTCAAAGAGGAGAAGAAGAAGGATAAAGCATCAACCGAAACCTCAAACTCCACCCGAACCGAATCCTCTACACCACCTATTCTTAAGAGAAAACGAGATGGGCAAATTTTCGCCGTCACCCAACGCAACCAACCAGCTTCACAAGTTGTACCTCCTCAAACTATCCCAAACGCTCAAGTAGCACCCAACTCAACTTACCCAAATAAGAAACCTTACATTGGACCTCACCCTCAATGCAACACCTGTTTCTATCACCATCCATCTACCTTACCCTGTCGACTATGTGCGAATTGTGGACGCTACGGTCATTTGAGCAACGTTTGCCGCACCTCTCAAAACCAAACCTCAACCCCTACTCAACCATGATCCAAACATATCAACAACCTCAATACCCATGTACCCATATGTTCGAGCTTGTTTCAATTGTGGCGACCCTACCCATTTTAGAAACACGTGCCCTCGTTTGGTTAACATCATAAACGCCCAAGCTCAAGCAAACCCAGTTAACCAAGCCAACCAAGCAAACCCAGCTCCACCGCCAGCAAGAGGAAGAGTTTATAACATCAACACCAATCCTGTTGAAGATATTAACGGTCCAAACCAACCCCTTAACTAGCCTTCTCTCACTAAGAATCAAGATTCAACTCCAACCACTTAGTTTTTATGTTTTTCTTTATGTTATCTCAATTTTCACGTATCTCAATTGGAATTTTATCCAAGAATTTTTATGCAAATTACTAGTTCAGTTTGTTTTATACTCATTGATTTAATATTCATATCATCATACTTCACGACATATCTCAGTTTCATCATTTAAAGAAGTTGAGTTGCGTCTCATTTCTACATAGACTAACCTCTCCATCATATTAAACGAGAGAGGTATTGTCAAACACGGATACTATTAGAATTAAGACTCAAGCGCTGGTTGTTGTGTATGTTTATGTTGTAGAGTCGCATAGAACTAATCATAACTTGCGGATAAAGTCAATGAGAATTTGACAAGAATATGGTGGATACGCCGCTGGTACTTCCTATATATAAGTATTCTTGTCAAATGATCGGAGGCATTATCAGGCGGTTATGAGAGGTTCCATGCATAGGTTGTTTGTGTGATTAAGTTATTCATTTTCAATATATGCAATAAGCTCGGCTCCGTTTGATTGAGCCTTGAGCACACAGACAATTTCATTTTCAATAAATTCAATACGTTCGGCTCCGTTTGATTGAGCCTTGAGCGCACAGACATTTCAATTTCAGTACATACAATACGATCAGCTCCGTTTGATTGAGCCTTGATCGCACAGATATATTTCATTTCAGTATTTTTATGTTTGATGTATTGGTTGTAGAGTTATAGGACTAATCATAATTCACTGATAAAACCAATGAAAATTTGACAAGAATATGGTGGATACGCCGCTGGTACTTCCAATATATAAGTATTCTTGCCAAAGGATCAGAGGCGTTATCAGGCGGTTATGAGAAGTTCCATGTAGGATTTAGTGTTGCCTTGGTTGAAATTTGTGTTACATTTATATCATCTTACTATTTAAAGAAATTGGATTGTGATCCATTTCTACATAGACTAACCTCTCCATCATAACAAACGAGAGAGGAACTGTCACCATTCAAACATATATACTATCAGAATGTGGATTCAATTATTAGTTGTTGTGTTTATTTGTGTAGATTGTAGTATTGGATATTTTGCCTTAGGATATAACCATACTTCTCCAAACATATCTAAACTCTTATGCATGATATCATTTTAGCGAATCATTCCTGCTTAACAATACTTATACAGTAGGCAACAAAAAGCGATTCCTGTATTAGGATACTTAACCTTTACAAGGAACGTTACCGCCTCAAACAAAAACTTAAACCCTTATTTCTTCTAAAGCGTGTAACTGTCAAACTAAACACCATCATTCTTTTAGTCAATTATATCCCTATTTAAATTTCGGGACGAAATTTCTAAAAAGCAGGGGATACTGTAACATCCGTCAAAAACGGATTTACCAAACCCGCTCCGTTTATCAACCGAACAGTCAGTTAAAATTTTCATTGCGAATTAAATGCCCAAAATAATTTTAAACGATACGAAATCAATTATTATGCGGGGATATATATTTAGTTTTTGAAAAACTGATAAAAATCGCAAAATAAAAATGATTTGCTTCTGCCGGGTTTCGAACTCGGGTCTGTAACCGGTTCAAACAAACACTTATCACTCAACCGAACAACCGCTCCGCCGCTTTGATTTTATGGTAATAGCAGGAAACATTTAATTCAAATATTCAAGTTCGAAAGTTAAATTCAATCAATTTCCGCCCAAATAGCAGTCGTCGGAAATCCCGACGACTTCGCCGTTTAATTACGTTTTCGCCCAATTTAACCGAAGACTTAACTCTCACAACGGTTATAACCGACGTCTGAACCCACGACATCAGCCATAACCGCCGGAGAACGGCTGACTTCGAATTTAGACCAAATTCAGACCCCATACATCTCGATACTACCCTATAAATTCACCCACTACTCACCAGAAATCTTTCACACTCAAATCGCACCCTTTCTCGGCGAAAAATCACTCGCCGGAAATATTTGATACATCGCCGGAAAACCGTATCATTAACCTCCGAGCTTTACTGAACCCCCTAAACTTTTACCGAAGTCACCCACACCCTTTGTAAGCTTTCGGAAGACTCTCTGCTGCAAGACACTCGTCGCCGGAAGAACTTGCTGCCACCGGAGTTCTGCCGGAAAACAGAGGAGAAACAGTCGGTACTTTTCACGCCTAATTCCTTTCCTTTTTACTTTTATCTCGTCTGTAATTGATCATACAACGCTAAAGAAACCTGAATCAATACTTCGAATCAGTCAGTCGCCACTTCCGGTTAAAACCAGTGAAGAAGACGACGTTTCAGTAATGGTTAAGTATAATTAAAATCAAGTTAATTACCGGGTTAGACACACAGTCCAGCGGTGGACTGTGTGCACATTTAACGCTAAGGTCTCGAGTTCGAGTATTGTCCCTCACACGCCGCCTTAATAAAAATTCCTTTTTCCGCAAAACTGAACCGGATTGATTTAGATATATGTTAAGTATATTGATAACCGAGTTTATAACCAAGTGAGACACACAGTCCAGCGGTGGACTGTGTGTCCGCTAACCCACAGGTCCCGGGTTCGAGACCTGTGGAGCGCACCGGTTCGCCAGATTTAATTCATTTTTAAAATAAAGGATTTCTGTTAAATTCTAATTAATGTATATATGTAATTAAAATCAGATATATAACAGGTTAGACACGTAGCTCAGTTGGTAGAGCTGCGTGCACGCGTACGGGAGGTCTCGGGTTCGAGCCTCACCCAGCGCACAATAATATGCCTTCGAACCGGTCAACGGTCAGTCAAAGTCAATGGTCAAAGTCAACTGTAGCAAAAATCAAATATTTTTTTATTATTTTTATTTAATTATTTTAATTAAAAATCAATCAAAAATACTTAAAAATAACATTTTTAAGGTTAGAAAATAGCCTCAAACTCACAAAAATACACCCAACAATCCTACTAAAATAGATTAATAAAATCCGTTTACTTACCGAACCAAAATGCTATTTATCTAGGTTAATTTCACTCGTGGTTAAAACCACTTCGCGTGCACTCAACATCATCAACCGAACGCACCCAAGGTGAGTGAATTCTTACAAACTCCCCTTTTTATTCATGTTTTGGGGTGTATCATATGTTGCTTAAACTAAATCTCTTATGCAAATTCGTGCTATACCATTATATGAACTAAACTAGAATGTAACTATTGTTGGTTGTGATGTATTACATATTGTCAAAGTTGTATGCAAATTATTTAGGCCATCAGTTCGTAAGAACAACGCGCGCCTTAAAACTCATTCATTAGGCCCATCAGTTCGTAGAACAACGCGTGCCTTAAAACTCATTCATTAGGCCCATCAGTTCGTAAGAACAACGCGTGCCTCAAAACTCATACATTAGGCCCATCAGTTCGTAAGAACAACGCGTGCCTCAAAAACTCATTCATTAGGCCCATCAGTTCCTCGTGGGAGACGAGTCGAACAACGCGTGCCTCAAAACAATCATTTGGTGTTTGTGTGTTCAATATTCAATATTATGTGTTGTGTGAATAAATTTACATCTACATTTACTCATATGTGGTATGCACATTATTTATAATCAATTGGATAAACTTGTTCAAATGTTTTTCCATAGGATTCACTCGCCAACATTATGTTGATCCAAAAACCTTTTTACACATGATACAGGTGGACAGGTTGAAGCAAGGAAAACATAGGATATGCCTTAGAAGAGAACCAAGAAGCTTAGACTGATAGTTAGAACATGTTGTATCATTTATTGTAAATTTCCATTAAATTGTATTAATGAATATGAAACATATAATAAATGTCATGAGCTTTGATGATAACCCAATTATGCCCCGATCACCTTTTCCGCTGCGGGTCGGGGTGTGACATGCCAAGCCTAGACAGGACGTTCCGACTACCGGTACTTGTACCCTTCCAGTTACTACATGCCCGTCATGAGAACTCACTTTGATGAGATTTGAAAATACAAAAATCATTGTAGAAGCAATCATGAAAATAATGTGGTGTGTGCTTTCATGGGTATGATATGTTATGAGAATATGATTTATGATAGGCATTGTATAATAATATGTACTTATTACATGCTTGCATAACATTGAATGTAACAATAAACATAAAGCATATAAGCATCATGAATTTTGCATGTAACACACAAAAATCTTAAAAATTTCTAATCAACTATAGTATAGGCTCTAAGGGTCTAATAACCTATCCTATATCCCTATAGTCATGGCTCTGATACCAATCTGTCACACCCCGATACGCAGCGGAATAAGAGTTGGGGCATAATTGGGTTATCACCAAAGCTCATGATATTTACTAATATGTTTCATATTTATTAAAGTCAAAATTACATTCCCAGTAATCCAAACATGTTCATACAAATACAAAGAAAAGTAACCAACTAAACAATTCCAAGCTCTAAATCATTTTATTCTTCTAGGCCAATCCTATGTGTTTCTTGCTGCAGCTGGTTCACCTGTATCATATGTAAAAATGGGGGTTATTGGGTCAACATAAGTTGGCGAGTGAACCTTGTTAGATAAACATTTATTATTGATTTTCTTGTTATTTTATCAAGGAAAAATTGTGCATAATCATAAGTGAGCAAATGTAAATAATCAAACAGTAGCAATAACAATCACAAACTATAACATACAATAACATATAATAACATACAATAACATACCAACATCATACAATAAATAACATGAATGAAACTGTACGATTAAGGCTCAATCAAGCGGAGCCGATCGTATTGCATGTACTGAAAATGATAAATGTCTGTGCGATCAAGGCTCAATCAAACGGAGCCGATCGTATGTTGGCACGCCAGGTTCACGCTTATAATGTAATGGGGAACATGCTCAACGCTCATAATGTAATGGGGAGCGGCGGCCTATGAAATTGTATGTACTGAAAATAATAAATTAAATCTAACAATAACCAAACAAACAGTTGAAACAAGCTGAATACACATTTGTTCATGATATGATGAATGCACAATGATTTAAATATAATAAATGGCAAGACACATGATACACCCCAAAAACGTGATTAAAACGGGGAATTTGTAAAGATTCACTCACATTGGGTGCGTTTGGTTGGAGATGATGAGATGCGCACGAGTTGGAAGGATTGAACAACGAGATTTAACTAACCTAAATAATAACGGAAAATACAGTAAATGAGTGGATTTTATTAATAATTTTAATAAGATTTTTAGATATATTTTTGTGAGTTTAAGGCTATTTCCTATGTTTAAAAACATTATTTTTAAGTATTTTTAATTGATTTTTAAATTAAATTAAATAAATAAAAATATAAAAACATGTTGACTTTTTGCGACCGTTGACCGTTGACCGTTTGACTTGTTGACCGTTTTATTGTGTAATTGTATGCGCCGGGTGAGGCTCGAACCCGAGACCTCCCGTTCGCGTGCACGCAGCTCTACAAACTGAGCTACGTGTCTAACCTGAAATAATTCTGTGTTTAATTATACTTATATACTAACTCAGTTTATTCAAAATTCTTTCATTTTCAAAAACATTTTAAGTCATCGGACCGGTGTCACCAACAGGTCTCGAACCCGGGACCTGTGCTTTATCGTTACACACAGTCCACCGCTGGACTGTGTGTCTAACTTGTTTAATATACAGATTTTTATTATACTTAACATCTAATTGCTAAAAGGATCCGGTTCATTTTAGAAAAAGAACATTTTAATTACGAGGCATACGTGTGTCAAGGATCGAACTCGCGGCGTGTGGTTTGTATGTGCACACAGTCCACCGCTGGACTGTGTGTCTAACCCGTTCATAATACCGATTTTAATTAATCTTATATTGTTTATCACACTTCATCTTCTTCGCTGAATTTACAGTCAACTGTTTACTCATCTGTTTCTTGCTTTTAAACGATTAACAATCATTCATAAGACTAAAATGAAATGGCAGAGACGGTGTTGGAAGTAAACATACCGGAGGAATGATTTATCACAGAAATTCCGGCAAGGCGTCGGCTCTGTTTTATGAGTTTCCTCTGTTCGAGTCAATTACCAGTTTTGATTGATTAGATATGAAAGTGGGGTACTAAACAAGGATTAACAGAAGTTTTGAATGTTCATACCGATTCACCGCGTGAGATTGGAAATTCCAGAAGTTTTCCGGCGAGAGCTGAATATTCCGGCTCTGACGTCTGGGATTGATTCTGATTGTTGGTTTGAGGTTAGTAACAGTCTAACAACGGTTTGAAATAGAAATAATCGAAGTATTTACCGTAACAATGAAGGTCTCGGTTTTCCGATGACTTGCAGAGATTTTCCGGCGAGTAAAATAAACTTTTCTGATGAACTGAATGTATGACGAAAGTGAAATGGCAGGTTTGTAGAATGTTTCTGAGCCGCGAGAGAGGTCTTTGATTGAAGTAATTCAGATATTGAATATCTTCGGTTATAAAAACCGATCATCATCAGAATTTAAGTTAATTCAAGTCTGAATTGATTAGAATCGTCGGTGCATCGGTTATAAACCAAAATTCGCGATTACTCAAACGTTTTGGACGGTTGAATAGCCGATTGCGGTTTTCAGTTTGGCGCAACCGGTTGATCTATGATTGACTATAAAATTCATTTGTTTCCTAGAGTTGACAGAAAACAACAAGTGGCGGAGTGGTTATGTGTGTGTGTGTTAAGTCTTTGGGTTTCAACCCGGCTGACCCGGGTTCGAGTCCCGGCAGCCTCATTTTATTTTTAATTATTTTATTTTTAATTTTTATTAATTATAACTTTTATAGTTTAATTTGTTTATTAATTATGTATCATTAAGAATCAAAATACACATAATTACGCAACGAAACATTTATAACTTGATATTTGATTACAAACAGAGCGGGTTTGGAAAACCCGTTTTTAACAAATGTTACAATACAGACCGTTTAAGTACGTAGAAAAGGTTATAAGACATGTATAACATGTGTGGTACAAAGTTATACCGACCGTATAACTGCGTAGGAAAGGTTATAAGACCCTAATAGCCTACAAGATAGAATCCTTATATATTGCTACAAGAGTCCAGATAGATAGATATAGGAGTTAGATAACCATGACTCTCCAAATGAACTCTACTTCTCATCCCCTCAATCTTTGTCACCTTAAAAAATCAACCTTAATCATCAATAGACTATACATACTCTTTCACTCCATAGCAATACTCATCCTCATCTTCTTCAGAATCTCCACTATTCTCACTCTATTTCACTCCCAAAACGAACCACTCATCCCTCATCTCTTGATCTTCATCTCAGAGCTCATACTCTCCTTCCTATGGTTCCTCAACCAATCTTTCTATTGGCGACCGGTCACCAGAGCCGTCTTCCCAGAGCGGTTGCCAGAAGACGACCAGCTTCCACCCATAGACATCTTCATATGCACAGCCGATCCAAGGGCGGAACCGCCACTCCTGGTTATGAACACGGTCATATCCGCCATGGCTTTGAACTATCCTGCAGAGAAGCTTTCTCTTTATCTTTCTGATGATGGTGGTTGTCCGGTGACGTTGGAAGCCATGCGTGAAGCCTTGAAGTTTGCTAAGATGTGGGTGCCTTTCTGCAAGAAGTATGGTGTGAAGACAATATGTCCCCAAGCTTATTTTGCTGGTGAGGAGGTTGACGATGAAGTTATGGTGGATAGTCGTGATTTTGGAGCTGATAAACACAGGATTAAGGTCTGTCTCATTTTACTTTAAACGTATAAATATAATACTCAACACTTAACAACCAACATAACTCTAATAATTACTTATGAAACGTACAAATATAACACTCTAACAACATAACTTTAATTACTTTTGAAGTTATTACAAGTGACAAAAAAAAAATTCCAAAGATTATGATCATCGTCTGTTACTTTTTAAAGCAACTATTGTGTTTGGAGCTATGTGTGATTATTACTCTGAGCACCCACATCGGTGTGGGTTTGAATTCATTTGGAATGAGATGGAGAGTAGTGGCGGAATCAAAATTTCTTTGTAGGGGTCGTCTTAAGACTCTCTTTTTCTATCGCCAACAGCCAGAGGGTCAAAAAAACATGTTTTTTTTCTAGAAAAATCTTAGTTTTTATATTTAAACGAGTTGACGTTAACCTGCACGTTACGACGGGATGTATATTAAGAATGTCTTTAGTGTCAATACATGAGATGTATCCCGCCCTCGCTTTGCAGCCAGGGCTTAATCAAGTTATTTGTAAGTTTTAACGTTTTGTATTCCGCATTACACGCTTTTTGCATAATGTGAAAATAGTTGTAATCCAAACATAAATAAAAATTAAAAAAAATCACTGAGGAAAACAAATCCAACTCTAGAAACTTGCAATTCAAACGGTGAACATCAACCTCAGTTAAGAATAAATTAAATAAATGATTAAACAATATTAAAAACGTGAATTACTGGTTGATGATGACAAAGTGTCATGAAAATATATATAACAAAATATACTTTTGTATTAATGTATATGGAGTTATATAACCTCTTCTCCAACCGGATTAAAATATGAAAAGGAAATTGGATCGGCATGTCTTCAGTTGCTGATTGTATGGTATAGTAATATAATTTTCAAAAGCTGTGTTGATTAATATGTTGTAGATATAATAATTAAGAAAGGTTTATGTATATGTGGTCTTTTAAAAGTCGTAACTTTTTATCATAAAGAGGCAACCCAAGTTGTACATATAATAATGAAGCAAAGGGGGATGTATGTGTGGTTTTTTAAAAGTCGCAACTTTTTATTTTAGAGAGGCAACCCAAACCGTACGTATAATAATCAAGCAAAGGGGTATGGATGTATGGTTTTTTAAAAGTCACAACTTTTCATTCTAGAGAAGCAACCCAAGTTGCTTTTTGTAGGGTTATATAATATCTAACATATTTCTATGTTCACGGGGTCAACAGACTCTCTTGACCCCCCACCCCCCTCCGCCCTTAGAGGGGAGCAAACGAGGGCGACACCGGATGACGTGATGTGGAGGTGGTATGTGGGATCGGTTGATTGTAGGTGCATTTGTGAAGGTTTGTTAATGGCAACGTTTGCTTTTACAATCAATGAGTATCTGTTTGGTTCCTTATCATACTGGGACTCACATGCTATCTTTGTATAGCTTACGATACAAATTAAAACATAAGTTATGAAAGAAAAAATCAAATTAAATGAATATTAAAATCAAATTAAATGAATATTAAATAAGTTAAAAACGTATATTATTTAAAGTATAGAAGGTAAAATAAAAATTGAGAAATTATTATATAAATTAAATTAATTTTGCTATTCATACCCCATAAGGACTAAGAAACCGACAATGGGTAGTAGAGTGGTAGTAATTCATCTCCCCACTTGTGTCCTTTACTACCTACCCTTACCTGTCTGCATTGAACTCAAGCACATGCGCTTCTGGAAGGCAGTCTCATTTGAATACACTTGTTTTTCCTAAAAGTAAATTGCACAAAACGTCCTTTAAGTTTCACCAATCTTGCTGGTTTCAGCCTTAATCTTTAAAAGTTGCCAAAACCAGCCTTTAAGATTAATTTTGTTGCAGGTTTCATCCTTTATCACTAACCCAGTTACTAATCCATGTTAAATGGCCTCACATGCATAGCATGTGAGGGTAAAACCGTCTTTTCGTTGATGCATCCTTTTACTGTCTGTTGCCACATATAGTTTTCATTTACAAGGCAGTGTTCTTTTCTTCCTTTTGTTTTCATTCTGCTCCAGAGAAAAAGGCTAACCGAGGCGACTAGGGTTCCGATGACTACACTTCGATCACCATTATCCAACCATTTCGACCTCTGTTTCACAGTCTGCTTCACATAACTAATCTGAATCTCACACCTGCATTCATTGGGTTAAATCCCCCTATTTTGTGCAGCGATGCTTCTTCCCCGATTTTAGGGTTTTTAAAGACCCCGCTTCCTTAATCACGCGGTAAATATTGTTCTTGTTTTAACTTATTACTGAAATTAGTTTAAAAACTGTATCTCTTTTTAGGTTTTTGATGTTTAGTTTTGATATTTGTGTGTTTATGATGTTGTAATATTGCTTTTGTGTTTGTATGGAAGATATTGTTGTTGAAATTCGTGTTGTGTTGGGATGTTATGTTTAGTGAAGTTGTTGTGGATGATTGTGCTGTTTATCGAACAAGAGGTTATCAACGGCGCGCCGGAGCCGGACACGGCTTACTTAAGGCGGTTGTTGCCGAAGATTGAGAAGTTGTTGAAGAGTAATTGTTTTAAGGCGAAGGCTGCATTGCTGAGGGTGGTTGTTAGTGTTGTTAGAGTCGTTGCGGCTTCCGGCCCGGTCATTGTGAAGAGTTTGGTGGAGATTATGACGGATTTTGTGGCGAAGAGTGAGGATTGGGCGGTGAGGAAGGGGGCGGCTGAGGTATTGGAGGTGTTGGCTGTTGTGGAGAAGGATTTGTTGCCGGAGTATAAGGCGTCGTGTTTGAAGACATTCGAGGCGAAGAAGTTTGATAAGGTGTGAGAGTTAATTGAGTTGTGTTTGGCTAGTTGAATGTTTGTTGTTGTTGTTATCATTTATATGAATTGGATTTGTTATTGTGTATGTGTAGGTTAAAGGTGTGAGGGAGACGATGAATCAGATGATAATATGACATTGGGACGGTGTTTGAGATGCTATAACTATGGCAAGCTTATCTGTATACGGATTTGCGCTCGTTGCAGAATTTGTTGAGATTATTGTATGGTGTTTGCTAGATTTGCTTGAATCACTCGTGTTGTTGAATCGGCGTTTGACTGAAAGTGGTAGTGGGTTTGTGGTGATATTTCGGTTTCTCGAGTGGTGAGTGAGTGCTGACTTTTTCCCTTTTTCGATTTTGAAGGCAGTCATTTTTGGTGGTGGTGGTGGTAAATGGAAGAAGAAGATGGGTTGGGCTGGGGTGGGAAGAAGTGGGGCCTACTTCATAAATTATTCTTTTTATTTAATGTTTAATTATAGTTTTATTAAGGTAAGAGAGATGAAAAAACGGTTTTACCCTCACATGCTATGCATGTGAGGCCATTTAACATGGATTAGTAACTGGGTTAGTGATAAAGGATGAAATCTGCAACAAAATTAATCTTAAAGGCTGGTTTTGACAACTTTTAAAGATTAAGGCTGAAACCAGCAAGATTGGTGAAACTTAAAGGACGTTTTATGCAATTTACTCTTTTCCTAATGGTAACAAACTTGGGTTTTTCAATGCAGACTTAAGTTCAATTTTCAATTGTGTTATATTGGGGTGTATACAGACAATGATGAAGGATTTGGACTAGGCCTTATGTGAGGTTGTCAGTTCAATTTCCGAGCCCAACCTGTGTTCGTCTCACTGTGTATTAGGCCAGAAAGTTCTGCTATTATGGTGACACAATAACTGTCAAGTGATAACCGACGGTACGGTTTCGCAAAAGAATACCCAAAAGACAAACTTTAAAGTCAACGTGAAACCTTATAGTAGGCCAAACTTTAAACAATATAGTATGGCTAAAATGTGCCAATACAGGATTCTTTAATTTAAAAAGTGTGATAACCTTATAAATTTATAAGTTTACCGTTAAAAAAAGAGTGGTAGTAATTTCAAAAGTCTTCGGTCCCCAAAAACAAAATTCGGTGCGCCATTTATACATGAAATAAACTTTAAAAGATTTTGTTTTTTCTTTTTGATTTTTGGGAAATTACAAGCAATAAGCGTTAAAAGATTTTGTTTTTTTTGTTATGTCTGGATTTGAAAGTTTCAATGAAAAGGACAGAAATTTAGATATTTATGGTGATGCATGTATTTTGTAGGAAGAATACGAATTATTTGCTCAGAAAGTGATGATGATGTCGGAAAGTGAAAGTTGTATACCAAACAAAGACCATTCTGCCATCGTTGAGGTACAACATCAACTTCTTTCCATTATTTCATTTAACTAATTTAATGCATTAATTTTTCTGTTTTATCATATTACCTACGGGCACCTTTTTAGTTAGAATCTCCTACTAAGTTTAAGTCACCATCCAATAATATTATTGTGTTATATCACTATCCAATAAACATCAACTTTTTTAAAACAGAAACTAACCTACTCCTAACATACAACGTTAAATATATACAAAATTTCTCACAAGTCTTGTTGAACCTAGAAGGTGGTCAGTGACGGATCTAGAAAACTTTTATAGGGGTAACGTTTTGAAAGAAGGGGTAACGAAATCAAAAAAGCGTCAATTTTTTTCAAAATTTACACTACCCCTAATTATATGGTACATCCGCACCTGAAGGTGGTGGTGTTCCTGTGGTACTTGGGTGAACCCATGCCTATGATATTAGGCATGAATTTTACTATAGATGTCACTAAAAAGTAGATAACATTGATATCTTGATCTCAAGATTTTACTCTCTAATATTGCTTTACAGGTGATGGTTGATGAAAGCATGCATGACCAGAGAAAGATGCCTCTTCTTGTCTATGTTTCACGTGAAAAAAGACCTTCTCATCCTCATCATTTTAAGGCTGGAGCCCTCAATGCCCTTGTATATAAATCTCTCTCCATCTCTACACATTATGTGTATATATAGACATGAAACACATCTGAGACGAAAACTAACCAACGGAACATATATATGCAGCTCAGGGTGTCGAGTTTGATAAGCAATGCACCATATATACTTGGCTTGGATTGCGATATGTATTGCAATAACAAAAACTCAGCACGTGAAGCTATGTGTTTCCATCTAGACCCCAACTTATCTTCCTCTCTGGCTTTTGTCCAATTCCCACAAACATTTCATAACATCAGTAAACATGATATCTACGACAGTAAGTTGAGATGTTTCTTTAAGGTAAACAAGTTATTATCTTAATTTGCACGAGACATGTTTTAGATGATTGCTTATGGAAACCGATTATATATATATCTTATTTGACTTCCAAATATGCAAACAAGTCCCATACACTCATTGGCCTATCTTGAACGAAAAATCAGGGGGCTTAAAAAGTCCAATATTTTACACTGCAAAAGAAATTCGGAAGTTTTCAGTAAATTAACACTAAGAAGCGAGAAAAACAAGAGGGGGGGGGGGGGGGGGGAGCTCTTGGCCCATGAGAACCTCCACCATTGGATATACTATCAAAATGCTTAATGCTGTTTAAAAAAGACAATAATCAGATAAAGTTAAACATGTTTCATAAGCAAGTGCAGGACCCTACCAATTGGTGGGATTTTTACTGGATACGTTTGTTTTTGTTTGTAGCATTTTGACTTCTTATTCCGATAGAACTTTTTTATTAACCAACCGAGTTATTGGAAATGAAACTAGACGTTATGGTTCGGTATGGACGGGATCAAGGGACCGTGTTTGTCTGGAACTTGTTATTACTTGAAGAGAGAAGCACTATACGAGCTACCCGTAACACAAGAAGGTTTGTAATAAGTAGATTAGTGAATTGTGATAATTATGAAAGAATCACTAGATTTGTAATAATTTCTCTGATCTTCTAGATATCAACTTAATGGAAGTAAAACAATGTTTTGGTTCTTCCAACGAGTTCATTCGATCGCTTTATAGAAAATACAATGCAAAAGTACTAGATTGTGAGAAAGACTTGTTTGATGAACCGCTGCAAGAAACAAAGCACTTGGCATCTTGTGAGTACGAGAATGACACAAAGTGGGGCAATGAGGCAAGTCTTTTATTCCAAAAGTTGTGCTTGATGAGAATTCTTTTTCTATGTTTTTTAATCTAGATTGTTTATAGCTCTGGCCCATGGGCTGGGTAAATTGAGCAACCACCCAAGGCCCATTTTAAGTGGCCCAGTATGATTTTTAAACCTAATGATATTTACAACTCAATATGATTTTTAAACCCATTAAGCTTTTTAGAAAACTAACCAAATACCCAATAACCTGTTTATTTTTGGCCCATTCAAACCCATTTTTAATTGACTCAATTGAAACCCGTGAACTGATGGCCCATTTTTATTTAAACCCATAGATTTAGGGGCCCATTTTTTCAAGTCGCACGGCCCCTAAAAGATCAAGGACATAGCCTGTTGTTTACCTACTAAATGAATGAACATGAGAAATAGTATGTTCAAGCATTTGTATTGGTTTATTTGTTCGTTTAAAACTAAACATATGAATACAAACAAAGTGTTCATCTAAGTAATCTTGATGGTTCGCAGGTTCATTTCGTTTACAACCTTAATAATCAACATACTCTTTCGTGAAATGTTGTAGGTTGGTTTTAGATACTTCTCCGTGACTGAAGACTTCTACACAAGCATCCATATGCACTGTAAACACTGGATCTCAGTTAACTATATGCCATCACGACCAGCCTTTTTGGGATCTTGCACCACAAATTTAAACGATGTTTTGATTCAAGGCACAAGATGGACTGCCGGCTTGATGGAAGTTGCTCTATCAAGATTCTCTCCCCTTATTTATGGGCCACCAAGAATGCATATTCTTCAGAGTTTTTGTTATGCATGGGTCGCTTTCTTTCCTACCGCTTTCATATCTTGTGGATTCTAGCAACTATTCCATTTCTCTCCTTGCTCAGACAGATCATTATTTATCCCAAGGTTTGGAATGAGTGATCAACCTGAACCCGCTAGTAAAAACTGTCGCATTTCTGACCAAAATTTTCGTTAAAAACAGCCACTTCCGACGACTTTATATTAAAAAAATGAATATTTCGTCAAAAATGGTCAAAAGTCTTCGACAAGTTTTTTTTTCGGAAATTTACGCAGGAAAATATGCTTTTTTCAAGTAGTGAACTGCTAATTTTAAAGCATTTTAGTAACTTGTATTACAAGAAATATGCATGGATTTTGATAATATCTATTATATGTTAATTTGTTAATTATACATGCAGGTTACTGACCCTTTTTTCCTAGTGTTTCTATATGTGTTTGTATTATCAAATTTACAACACATGAGAGAGATCCACTCTACAGGAGCTTCCCTCCAAACATGGAAATATGAACAAAGGGTATGGATGATAAAGGCAATCACATCTTATCTTTATGGAAGCACTCATGCAATTATAGAAAAACTTGGGGTGAAAGAAGCAAATTTCCTACCAACAAATAAAGTTGTCAATGAAGATGAAGTAAAACTACACCAATTGGGCATCTATAATTTCCAAACTTCAAGTATCTTTCTTGTTCCCCTTTGTTCTTTGGTCACCCTCAATCTCCTAGCATTTGTAGTCGGGATCCTTCAAATAGTGTTTCGTAGAGAGTACGTTGAGGCGATCTTCATACAAACTTTCCTGGCGTTGTACATCGCTTTGATGGGTTATCCGGTGCTCGAAGGTATGATGTTGAGGAAGGACAAAGGAAGGATTGCAACCAATGTTAGTTGCTACTCACTTATATTTTCTGTTTTTATTTTGTCTTTCGGAAAACTTTTTGTTGCATATTGAATATTAGTTTTGGTCCAAAAATCAATAATTACATTTGTAAGATACTGATTATTATGTAATTCATTGGTATCAGTTGTGACTACTTTGTATTAATTGATGTTGTATTTGATATGTTGCCCTTTCACTTTCAAGTTCTAAATGACAACACTTGTAATCTTGTATTGTGTCTCGGTTAGGGACCAAAAGAATCTTGGTTGTGGACTAATGTTTAGAACGTTGACATCGGACCCTTATTTTCTGTTCTATGTTTAAATATGTTTGCAAACTTTTTAGTTCTATAATAATTACCATTTATTATAAATATTTTTTCTTCTCATTTTGTGTTTTTAATATCAATGAACTCTGATGCAACTTATTTGATAGTTCAATGAACAAATACAAAATATATTAAAAACATGAACCTACAAACAATCCTCGTGATAGTGCTCCAATGATAAGAAGGTGAGAATCTATTGTGAAAGTCTTGGTAATCATACCCTAGCGTCACCTAGTTTACCCCGAAACACATGATTTATCTTTCTTTTGTTGGTCATGGGACCAGTCGCTGGGAAACAAGCTAGGTTGTATTCCTTTTTATGCATCTCTAAGTTCGTTATAAGAGACAAAACATATTAAATTACCGTAACGCGATAGATCTTAAATTAGCATTTATATATTTAGATACCATCATTGAATAGTCACCTTAGTTTTTAAAATCACCTTGATTTCATTATAGATCATCTTAGAAAGTGCAATAATTACAAAAAAAGAAAAAAAAAAAGATAATCACTTTTGATAATGTTACATCTCACCCGATAAGATCTCTTATAGCACAATTGATACAAAGAGTGCTTATTTTATTGATAACAACTTATTTTATAAGGTCTAAAAACTGAAATACAACATCTGATCAGACTAAACCTAGTTTAACATTACAAAACTTTAACCAGATTACACATTCTGGGATATACAGTTCTACCAACTATAAAGAGTCAGTAAACTATTCATTGCACTATTATCAGCCTGGACTATAGCTCAAGTTCATGCTTCATTACCTACGACACATGCTTAAAAGACGTCAAATATAACTGGTGTGTTCATGAATATACACGAGTCATAAACCACCTTATTTCACTATAACTTGTACCTGCCATATCATTATAACCAACGTCAACACGTGACACATCATCTTACAGTTAATGTCTCTACACCGACCGTGTAGTACCAGACAAATCCCGCCAGCGGCACGTATAAGGACCACAAATATCGTTGTGTATAAGTACACAAATTATGTACATGCTACAACAGTCATGCCACATTATTACAGTTTAGGACAAGCATGTTCACATTTGAAAAGCATTTATAAACTCACCTCTTGCTAGTTGCGTAACAATTGATACTAGTTGCTAGTATGTTCAGGTATTATCTCAAGGTCCTGACACAAATTACATAATCCTTCGTTAGATAGAAGTACCTCTAACTAGTTATTATCATGGTTGGATGTTGGTTAACGTTGCCTTATTTAAGCATGGGTGATCAGTCCATGCCTAACTAAAGCTAAACTACCTAATACCCACCCCTAATGATAACCCCAATACCTAACAATAATAATACTAATAATAGTATTAACTCTAACAAGAATAATAAATTTATAAATAATAAATGCTAAACTTAAACTGGAACATAACTTGAAACTATCTATGACAATTTGATATAGAGTCTCCCTAACTCCTACTCAAGCTCTAAAAACGACTATTAACAACACCCAACAGTGTAACATATGATCGGGATTCTCTATAATAGAACGTTTAAAAAAAGTGAAACTGATGTGCTAAAAGAAACTCTGAACTTCTATATGGAAGTAAATGGACGGTGATGAAAGTAGTTCCATCGATGTGGGATCAGAGTGTGGTGTGTGCATGGCTGCTTACTAAGATTCCTATACTTTTGTTTTGAATTTTATGTTTTTAATATATAATATATTATATTATTATAATTAATTCAGCTGTTTCACTCGTTTTTCTTGTATAACTTTTAGAATATAACATTTTATAAAACGACGAGTATACCATTGAAACGAGCTCATTTTTATCTATGTTTTAACCTAAGTCTCACTAAGATCAATTATAATATATTTTATTATCATAATTAAACAATATCTTATAATACTAAAGGTTCGTCTAGATATCTCACACTTCGATTAATCATCTGATTCGTTACTTACTTGCTCAACAATATATGATATACAAACTTTAAATATATTCTTGTTGGTTGCAAAACAGATGTTACAGATAAGAAATAAAATAAAAATTAAATGATGAGGATGAAGAATATGAGAGGAATAAAAATTAGAAGATGAAGAATATGATTCAACTTTTCTATATAAATCATCTGGTTAAAAAAACATATTTTTAAACATTTAAATATATTTCTTTGATTATAAATAAGGATATAGAGTAAAATACAATGGTTAAAGCGATGTGATCAAAAAGATAGATAAAGGGTAAATGCCGTTCAAAAACAGATAAAGGGTAGATTGGTGTGGTTAAAAATAAAAATAATGATGAGGGCTTTTTCTGAAGACAATTGTTGAGTCAAAAACTCCCAAATGGTTAGTGTTCAAGTTTTCCATGAAAGGAAAGAATGTAAGTTGAAGGCTTTGAACTCTGCACCAAAATGCATCCCGAAACTGTTTAAGGTAATTAAAGCTCATTATCACCTTTTGACACCCAGCCACCCACCCAGACATTGTTGGGAACATGCAAGATATTATGTGATCATTTGCAAATCATTCAAAGTCATTCACTTTTGTAATAGGATTGGTATATGTCATCACTTTTTTTTGACAACCAAAGCTCCATTGGCCTAGTGGTAACAATGGGTACTAAAAAAAGTGTTATTTTCTTAGGCTATGCCCTGTGGGGACGGCCCAAGCCCGTCACGGCTCGTCCACACCACCCCCTCAGCTCTGTCCTGTCGGTTTCGTCGGCTTGGAGACGAAGGCGACGTTCCTCTCTTCCTTATCCAACACAAACACAATACATGCATACATAGGGCTCATCATCACTACCCTTACCCATCCCTTATAGCTCATCACCACTACCCTCTAGCCTTAGGGTAACCCTTTGGGCCCATCCCTTATAGCTCATCACCACTACCCTCTAGCCTTAGGTATATGGGGAGAACATCACTGCAACACACTCAATCACAATTTGACATCACATTTCACTCTATCACTCTTGCAAAGGTCATCACATTCTGTCACTCCCTTATTTTTTGTTTCTTAATAAATACCACGCCCAGTCACAACTTATCACCTCAACATCAAAGTCAACTCACACACAAAATACAAAACCGTTACACCGCGATACTCATCAGTCATCACGATTTCCATCCCATCACCAAGTGATACACCCCTTGCGGCGGTGTATCACGGAGCATCACTGAATTTGCATCCATCACGTGCCCACTCCGACCACACTTAGTTGTAAAATTAAGGCGTAGTGAACAAAAGATATAGGTTTATAAGCAGCTTTAGTGAGTTTAAGAGGAAAGTACGAATCCAAACTTAGAGTATATACAAGTTGGGTTCATGTGGAAGTTCTTCATGGGGCAAAAAGTAACAGAGAGAAAAAAAATAAAAGAAAAGGAGGCATAGTGCATATATAAAATAAAATATATTATTAGTTATTGGATGCTACAATGTACCTAGGTCAAGAGTAAGTCAGTTTTTAAGACAAAATAGCTATGATATTGTTATAAAGTTTTTTTTGTCTTTAATCTACATCTATTTATAAGCAACGAGTATGGTTGGAATGGAACACACTTTATTTATATTCAAAAAAATTATAATAGGCCATAGTTATTACTTAAACTATTCTTATTTAATCCTCCTACCGTATCAACATTCATATAATTGCGAGCCTATAAGGACATTTTATTTTAATATATTGAATTGTTAGGGTAATATTGGTTACAGTGTTCCATACTTCAATATCAGTATTAAATTTCGTCAATTATCAAACCTTTCCTAGTCAATCATAATGTCATTTTCTTTCTAGTTTTCATCTCCACCTAAAGGTGGAAAGAAGTAATGGGTTTTCATTATTTTGGTGACGAAAAGTATTTAATTTAGGTATATATGCATTTATTGTAACTATAAAGATACAAGCTTGATTTAGCCATAATTTGGTGGTCTACCAGTAAAATGTTTGAATCCCACAAAAGTGGTGTAGATTTAATTACTTACAAATGTAAGTTAATTAAGTAAAATTTAAGTGTAAAAATTATTGTTAAAAAATATAAATGGACTTATTTACACAATGTAAGTACTTAATTGACTTGATATAATTACTTGATTGTTTGGAATATGATAGTTGTTTATCCTTTTGGCTATTTGATTACCAACAACAACTACCATCACTCGTTAAGTTCTCACATATAATAAAGTTATTTATGGAGTTATACGGAGAGACTGGTTTTAAGATGACACGTCTTCAAATTCAATAATTAAAATATATATATATATATATATATATATTTATTGAAGAGTTCAAATAAGAAGAAAAATTTTATAACACTAAAAAAAATAACTTTTAAACAATAAAATTCTTTATTTACTTAATTTAATGTGTATTTAATGTTATGAAAAAGGGCATATTGATAAATCTATAATTGTCACTAATTAGTTAATTAATTAAACTTGTAACTTATATTTTTTTTCGTATACTCTTTCAAAATAAAATAATTTATGGTGTAGGACAATTTTCGACATGTGTAGGATAAATTTTAGTATGTGTAGGATAAATTTTGAAATTTGTAAGGTAAATTTACATGTGTGTAAGGTAAATTCCGGCAAATATAGAGCATATGTAGGATAAATTTTATAATGTGTATGATATAATGTTTTTACTTTATTAATGAGAGATAACATAATTAATAAGAGAAGTTATAAACTATATAATGTTTTACGATTATGCCCTTTCTTCTTTTTCGTCTCATATTAAATTTCTTCTCAAATGAACCTTTTCATATATATATATATATATCATATAGGAATCAAAAACACAACAAAAAATATGCTAAATTCAAAATATTGTTTGATTAAATAAAAAATATTCTCTATTTAATTATCAATCAATACAAAATATTGGTTAAAATTGGGTCCAAAAATCTATACCGTTCATGTTATTAATCAAATTTAATATAAGGCATTCTTTTTCTGTTCATTACACCAACAACATACAAAACAGTGAGAATGCTTGCAATTTGAATGTTAAGCTTAATTAGACGTTATCATGATCAGAATCATAACTCGAACGTAAGTAAGAAAACACCACATGTTGTGTTGAGAACTCCAAAATAACTTAACAATTAATTAATCAAGAAACTTCTGATTATAAAGTGAGCATACTCTAAATTAAACAAGATCATATTAAACTTTGAAGATTTAAAGTTGTTCAACGTAACCTAAGAGCACCCAAGTCGAAGTTCCAAATCCAAATCATCAAACTTGGGCTCCACAAGCAGACTAGTAGCTGACTTCTTGACAATCACACCCTCCTTTTCTTGAGAACAATCTACCACAAAATCGGGTTTTCGAGTTCGACTTTCGGATTTTGCACTGTTTGAAAGACTCACAACACGATGGTAAGGAGGATCAGAGAGTGGAAGACAACATGAATATGTTATGGGTAGGGGCATTGCTGGAAATGATGAAGTATTTGAAGATAAACATGTTATGACATTAGGGTTAGGGTTTTGGTCAAGAAGTTGAGTTTGAGGATGAAGAAAAGAAAGATATATTTGAGGGTTTACTTGTCTAAGCTTGGCTTTTTCCCTCCTATGAACATTCATGTGACCACCAAGTGCTTGAGCAGATCTGAACTCTCTTTTACAGAAATTACAAGTGTAAGATTTTGGAGGCCATGAAAACTCACCAAAACTGGCTTCACCATTGCTATCTTCTCTTCCACTTTCTATTGTTGATTTCGTGCAAGTGATGATGGGTTTATATGTTGATTTTAACACATTCTTGTAGTCTTTCATCTTGTTATCTTTACTCAAACTTCCATTTTCTTCCATTTTAGCTCTCTAAGAAGTATAAAACAGTGAGAAAATGTGAAAGAAGAGAGAGAAGGGTGATCAAATATAATGGTAATTTAAATGGATGAATTGAAGGGGTGGAGATATGTAGTTCCATGTATTTGGTGACTACTTACTAAAAATAGAAACTCTTGTCCTGACCAGGGGTACCTTTTGCTCAAATCTACCACAGATATGTTTCATTGTTCTCCTCAAATACTTGTTCTCATTCCCTATGCAAGATCTTCATTACTTATGAATATTGCAATTCTTTAATTAGTTTCATCAAAATAAAAACATGATTTCTTAATTAATTTAAAAAACATATGTGAACATTATCTATACTTCTAAAGGAACTAGACACCAATGTATAGAATTTCTTTATTAGTTATATTGACAAATATTAGATGTATTTAAAGGTAATATTTTTAGCCTATGGTTACAAATGTATGAAGTCACCAAGGTTTGGGTGAGGGTTTGAGTCTCGTGATAATATGTATTGCATCTTTTAACTTTTTTTTCTTTTTTCATTTAATCTAATTCGATAAAATATCATTAAAAAATGTTAACTTGATGATCACGATTCTTTTCCTCTGCTCTTCCCATTCCCTAAGGTACTCAAACCCTCTCTTAATACACTCGGTTGTGATCTAGGTGAGCATCCAGATTTATCCTCTAATATTGCGACACATGACACTAATCAGACGACTACTCATTACCTTGCCTACTCGCATCCCCCTCACTTGAGCTTGTTATGGTAACTTCACCAATAGCGCCTCAAAACACCCCCATTTACGCCCAATAACGCCAGCCATCACCCTCACGCGCGCTGAAGCCTCCAATCGTACCCCCGCTAAAGCTTTGCCGTTTTAGTGTTCGCAAGCCACCGTGGCAGCCACGCCCCACGCTCACGGCTCCACAACGCATAGTCTAACTCAAATTCAATTTGTTCAGAAATATTTCAATTTTTCAAGTTGGATTTGAATAAAGAGTACTTGTACCTCTTTTCCTAAAATGGCTTGCATTTGCTAATGTTAGTTCATGTTTGCTAATAGTAATGAAACAGTACACAGTTCTTGGGAAATATCGAATGACTAAAAAGTGGTAGTCTGAGTGATGGTAGTCTGTCATTGCCATAGGGATGTATATATGTATCTGGTGACGATGGTGTCATGGTGCTACGTACGTTACTTTTCATGATTGGTGAAAAATCTAAAAGCTAGTTGTGTTTTTCATCATTAATTTCCACAAACAAAAAACATCCTCTGACGTTAACTGTGAAGTAACATATTTTGTAACTAGCATGAGCATCTTTCTGTCTTCTTTACAGTACTTCTTACCTTATTACATCAATTAATAATTATTACATTTTGTAGAATAGGATCAGGGATCTACAATATGTTGACTTAATATTCGTACTGAGTTAACTTCCTTGATGAAAGATTAAAAAAGAAAAAAAAATAAACTTTATTTGTAAAAATCAATCAAATAAGTAGGCTCCATATGTCAAAAGTCTGGAGTTAGAATTGTTGTTCCTCAATAAGGTAATTTGAATCCACTTTATTGACTCCTTTTATTTATTTTTAGTTTATGAATAATTAACATGGATGTAATATCATAACTATATAAACAAAAATTATAAAGGTTGATATAACTAATTTGGTTTCAGTTCGATTAAATTATACATATATTAGGGTTGGCAAATTATGATACAGATCTACTAACAAAACACGAAATGACATGAAGTTAACATATTTCGTGTTTCCGCTTAATATGTTTCGTGTCTTAAGCAGGTCGACACATTTAAGACACGACTAAATTCGTGTCTTCACAGGTTAAACACATACTTACCGGTTAATAACCTATTAAGGATTGTGAATTAATGTATTAGTTAAGACTTTTAATAACTTTTGGCAATTTTTGTTTCATTACATATGAGATATTTATTGTGACCCTTAACAGATTCCTAAACAGGTTGTATTATGTTAATTTGTTTCTAAATAAATTTGTGTTCATGTTTGGAAAAAAATTACACAATTAGCTATCGTGTTGTGTTCATGTCTGGCACCCAGGTCATCATGGCTTATCGTGTCGTTGCTGGCCTGTTATGACAGCTCTAACAAATTGGTTGGCTTTCTTCATTTTTATCGTCTTCATAAAGCTTTTCTGTTGCCATATCTAAACTTGTCGTAAATGACACGATGAAGATCTAAGCAAATCAGTTCGTACTTGCCTTTTGTAGATGGTCTAAGTAGTTCAATTTTGTACTTAGCTTAATTGAAACAAGATCAGGTTCACCATAGGCAATTTTATGTATCTCAAGGTTTAGTGTTGACAATTAAAACATTGTCAAAAAGGTATTGACCTTAAAAGAGATGGTCTAATTCTTGGTCAATTTCAAAATCTCTCTATATGCATGTATTTTTCACTCATTCTATATATCCCTTTCCCAAAACCCCTTAATTTTGCATACAAATCAAGATCAATAGACTAGGATGGCGCTAAAGTGGCAAAACAACATTGTTGCTATTCACTTTGGATATTTATCCTTCATCAATCTATCCCCAAAAGTAAATGGCCATCTCTCCGTAGCATTAGTACAAAATATATTAAGTTAATTGGTTTTTATATTTTGTAGGTTATAATTTACAAAAATATGAAGCATAACGAAATTACTATTTGGAAAATCATGTTTATAATTGTTAGTTGTAAAAATGATTAAATTATTCTAATATGATAAAGGAGTAATTAGATGGAGAGGAAGTGAAGATTTTGGTTTGAGGCCATTGGTCTCAAATTTGAATTTGATCCGAACTTGATTTTACCACAGTGGACCTTTGGGCAGCGGGTTTCCCCGCAACTGGAGATGGTGTGCTTGCGTCACCCAGCACGTATGGGGTCGCCTTTTTACCTTTGGGTTACCCCGGGTAACCGTGCTTCTATTTCGTTTGCCATTAAAAAATGAGTTAGCAATGCAATTATTATAGTAATAAGCAATTAGTTCAATTGTTTACTTTGGGTCTTATGAAGTTTTAATTATTGATGAAAGTTAACTTAAAAGAGCTTGTAATGAATAAATTGTTCTTCAACATGGGCCAATAAACCAAGTGGGCTGAAGAACTTATTGTCAGGTGCTAAAGCTGAAGGAAAAGAGATTTAATCAGATTTAGTTAGTAAGTGTATTCAATTGGGTTTTACGACACATTTTTTCCTTGTAATCCTTTCACTCTTTCAATATTGTAAAGAGTTTATACATTTGTTTTGATTTTTCGAAGAGTGTAAAGTCCAATTTTCCTTTGTTCAACTAGCGATCTAGAAAATCTTTGTAGGGGTCACATTTTATAAGGAAAGGATAACGAAATCGAAAATACGTCAAAAAAGGTCAAATATTTCCAAAATTTACACTACCGCCGGAGCGCCAAGGGGTAGCGGAGGCTACCCCTTCCACTAAGGTAGGTCCGCCCCTGTTCAACTTATGAGTAGTTTTCTTTAGGGGATACTTGGTTCATTAGTGTAGTAACAAGTATTCTTATTTGTTTTTCGAATCATTAAGTCAATATGGCCAAATTTTGTGTCTTGTAATTATCCTTCAAAACCCTAAGATGAATATGATTATGTTAATTTAATCTTCTAACTTGATAATTAGCCTAGGTTATATTTTCGGTTTATAAACTGAACCTTAAAGGTGATCTTTCAAGTATTGTTTTCAACTTAATTTTAGTTTTCATTAGTAATCACAATCGGTCAAATCAAATCAAAGATCATTTTTAATTTAATCAGCCAAATCAAATCAAAATTATGTTTTAATTAAGTTTTAATAACATTCATTAAAGAAAATGTGATACTGATCACATGCTCCTCTTAGATATGATACCATACTTACTTGAGCTATATAAGTTAATTAGTTTTTTGCATGATTTAACAACGGTTATCAATCACGAAGTGATGCAAGGGGACCCCTTGTGAACATTCTTGTTCATCATTGCCATGGAGGTGCTTCACGTAGTAATTCAAAATTCTTGTCATATTTGAATTTTCCATGGTATCAAACTTCCAAACAAGGATCCTCTAATTTCACATCTCTTCTAACAAGTCAACGCAATTCTCTTAAAAAAATGATCTGTAGAAAACTAGCGGAAGGGGGTGAATAGGTTTTTTTTAAATCTCTTTGCTAAACACTGCGTTTACTTAACTTACCACTTTTCAAGAACTTAATAACGCACTTGTTAGCAACAAACAATTAGATATGCAAGTATATAAGGGGTTAAGGGAAGGATCAGCTACTACATCTCACTAATCTCAACTGGTAGTGATCACCTCTTACTCAAATCTTTAAACAAACTAAGTGATTCCCTTTTAAATGTCTCACAACAACACTAAACAAGCTCACAACAATACAATATAATGCTCATGCACTATAATGAATAATGGTCAATTGTGGAACAACTCTTCTTTTTGCTCTTAATCTTGAATCTCTCTTGTATTTGGAGTTTGAATCTTAAGGGAATTAGGTAGATTTATCTTATAGTGATATTCTAGGAAGTTTAGAGCAAAAGGGAGTAGATGATCTTTCATTCTTGAGTTTTACATCTTCAAGCCTTCGTCAAATGTTATTGCCATGATCTTTCACATTTGAAAATGACAATATGTTACACTTGGTGATTTACTTTGATCATTGTTGCACTTTAACATTCATTCAAGACTTCATCTTCTAATACTTCATCACCATTCTCGAAATATACATTAAGTGTATAAAGATACGTATGTAGTACATGCATATTTACTACCAATAGCATAATAACACAAGTTCCAAATTCAATCATATCAAAACTAGGGACATTTGAGTTTCTTAAATTATTATAACTAGCACTAACCACGTTGTTTCCCTGCATAGTATAGAGATAGAGAAAGTATAAAATATAAATACATGATTATCAGGAATTACATATAAGGCTATGCAACAGTTCAGAATCGGACCGAACCGAACCGAACCGAACCAAAACTGTTCATTCTAAGTATAAGAACCGAAACCGAACCGTATTTTAATGGCTCCGGTTCGGTTGGGAACCGGGTTTAACGATTTTCACACAAACAGTTCTTGTTGGAACCGGTTGTCAATTAATTCTAAAACCAACAACAAAATAAAAACAATAAAAACAATAAAATGTTTACAACATATTACTAAAACTTGCAACATCAAAAATTCAAATCAACCAGAGTAAAAGTAGTAACAATAAAATGTTTTAAACCGAAAGTATCCAATCTAAAAAAAATAAAAGTTAACTAAAAAACTTTTAGTTAACCATCTGTAAAAACTTCATTCAAACATTATGTCAAAACTATTCTATATTCTTTAATACTAGATACATTTTTTAAATACAATATAAAAAGTTTAAATGAATTAATAGGGTTTTTAAGTATAATACTTAAAGTTTAAATCCAAACCGGTTCTAGCG
Organism: Scalesia atractyloides; assembly: GCA_947069175.1. NCBI lineage: Eukaryota > Viridiplantae > Streptophyta > Magnoliopsida > Asterales > Asteraceae > Scalesia > Scalesia atractyloides. The sequence goes on from CAMTDV010001632.1 coordinate 1,576,483, forward strand.
GTTCTTTAAACGGAACCATCAGTTATAGCCGAGACCGAACTGAAACTGTTTTCTCCCAAACTTAAGTACCGTAACCGGACCCGAAATACAACAATACAGTTCGAATCTGACGGTTTCCTCGGTTCTGGCGGTTCAGAACCATAATTGCTTAACCCTATATAGGGTTAGGTTCATTAGTGAACAACCCAGTAAACTAATCCTAACCTTTGAATATCAATACACAAATGTAAATAAATTGCAGAATTTGATGATGAAAATAAACTATTGTATTTTACGATTTGATGATGTAAATGAATGGCTAGGATTTGTTCACTCAGTTCATAAATACACTAGTGTTCACTCAAGAACCCATCATATATATATAACTGCCCCAGTACTGTATTACGAGACAAGTTTGTCGAATATGTGCGTCACAGCATTATTGCATAATTTGTTTCAGTTTCCGTGAGCTCCAGGGGGCTGAGGACTGTTACAGGTTTGAACCAACATATAGGATCACTACAAAAAGCAATGATTGAAGAAAAACAAGTTGAAGTGGCAAAATGGGCGGCCCAGAAAGCGAGTCAAAACTGGTTGTATTGGGATGGCCTAAAACACTTTTTTTATGAGTCGATAGTGCCTAATTATGATTACAAATATCGTATTATCTTAAAGAGAATCTATTTACTTGAACAGAATGACTTTAGCGGTTTATACATTATAACACACACTAGACGTTTTTCAACCCGTTCATCCCATTTGATAAGCTTTTTTCCACTTTAATTCCCTGAATCCCTCATCAACCATACCATTTTCGAATGGTCAAAATTTCCACCTCTAAAAACAAGTAAAAAGTTTGAGCCACATACAAGAACATGTAAATCAGCCATGACAAACGAAAGCAGGTAAAAGAGGCAAAATGGGCGGCTCGGGGAACGGGCCAAAACATTTTTTATTATAAGCTATTTTTTTTGTTCGAGACTAAATAGTTAATGGGTCAAATTTGCCGACTCTAGTACTCTGTAATAAGATGAGATGAGAACTATTACCTCTCCAACGATAAACTTCAAGGCATTAGAAAATCTGCCACAGCTGAGGTGGGGCCCCTTCTAGCTTCTCAAATGCCATAAACTTTGACCAGATGTATCATATGGAAGGGCTATCGATGACTTGGTTCCGCTTCAGAAGCATCTACAACAACAATGACCTAAACAAGCGTCCATGATTAAGGTGCGAGATTTTTTAGTTTATTTTAATATATAATCTACTAGAAAAGGCATCTTTCTCTAAGATAAGCTTACATATCCAATAACTGCTTCATAGCATTTACTGCATATTATGTTTCAGCTTCAGTTATCTCCACGAGGGCTGAGGATATGAATACAATAAAAAGCCACAAAGGAAGAAAGAACAGGTAGATGTGACAAATGGACAGCCGAATACCGAGCCAAAACAGGTCGGATTGGGTTAGCTTGAAACACCTTTTTATGAATAATTAGTGTCTTAAGTATGATTACAATATTGTCTTATTTCAAAATAAAACACTTTACTTGAATAAATGAGTTAGGAGGGTTTATACATTATGATACACATTGGGTGTTTTTTCAACCCGTTCATCCCATTTGACCAGTTTCGATATAAAAGCTATTTTTCCGCTAGAGATATAAAATAAACCCGACTCCCCCATCGACCAATTCATGTTCGAATAGTCAAACTGACATCTTTGAAAACAGGTCAAAAGCTGGTACTTTATAAGATTATTTCCAAATGAGGAAAACTCTAAGATAGAATGTAGTAGCTTATCATATGCATCAAATGTGACGTGGGCTCCACCACAAGAGCAGTGAACTTTTTACCAGCAGAGTTTTTCTCTGCAAGTGGCTCATACTTGGACTTCTTTAGATACAGACTATGCAGTTAAAATCATGATATATATCACCGATACCCCGAGTTTTTACCGCATTAACTGCATAGGATACAGAACCGATATCATGGTTCTTTAGTAGGTTCCCATAATGGCAAATATACAAATAATATAAAATGGATTACTTTGGCTTTAAGAGAAGCTACAAAGGTTTCATAGCTTGAAAAAAAAATGTTTACCATATACAAACAACAAAACCTACAGTTACGATTTACGAATGCAACTAACCTCATCATCATACAAGCAGCCACCTCAAAACACCAACTATATGGGGCTGCAGTAATATATATATATAATCCAAGTCAACCTTAGTAGCCAAAAAGAGAAAATCCACCCTTACGAGTAATGTTGACATAAGAAAAAAAAAATGTAAGCTAAGTCACCTTCAAAGAACCAACCATCACACCAACGTGGCAAAATGTGCTTACAGCACAGGCCTAGACCACTCCATTATCAAGAAAGACATGATTATATATATGCCTTATGCATCTGCTAGGACCTAAGGTCTTTGGTCCCTTTGTACCAAGAAAATGAAGTATCCGATCATTAATTTAGTGAGATTTAGTACTGTAAAGCAGAACATTGCCATTCTACAAAGAAATGTAGAATCTGATTGTAAGTTTAATGACACTTTTCAACATTTAGTACCTTACCTCTTAATTTGAGTAAGAAGCGTTCCATCTTGATTTGCTATTCATATCCCCCAGAAAAAAAAATCAAGTAAAAACAATAATAAAAGTCCAATAGTTCGTATCTTCAAAGAAGAATAAAAACAGCAGAAAAAGTTAAAAGCACAAAAACTGCAAGTTTTATACAAAGACAGGTTGAAATGAGTTCTTCGGTGCTTGAGTAACAACAGGCCTAGCTCTCGAGTGCGAGTTCAGTTTTGTAAAATATTATAAAAACTGTCAAACCACAAATCTATTACAATATATCAAAAAAAATCACATTACCAGGAAACAAAAGTTATGAAAATACACATAAATTACATCTAAAGAATCTAATTACCATAAAAAGTTGAAAATAACATAAAGAACTTCCATTAAGAAAGCAATCCATGCTACAAACGCAACCTACGTAGGCCGAATCAACTGCAAAGTACAAGCCTCAAAGTACAAAACAGATGAAACGGGTTTTAGGTGTTCATGTAACAGGATCACTAGTTCTCACATGTTAGTTCCGTCTTATAAAACACCATATAGAACAAGAAATGTACAATAGTTTATAAATAAAACAAGATCTTCACAGAACTACAAAATCAAAATTTAAATTCAAAAATAAAATAAGAACAGCAGAAAGCATCAACAATAATATGGGAGTGTTGAAAACATTAAAACAGCTGAGAGGTGAAACAATTTCAAATACATGAGAGTGCTGAAAAAATGCAGCTACCAAAAAAAAGTAATAATGATACAAGGAAGTATAGAAAAAAAACAAACGTGAAAATAACATAAAAAACTTCCAATAAGAAAGCAATTCATGCTACAAACGCAACCTACGTAGGCCGAATCAACTGCAAAGTACAAGCCTCAAAGTACAAAACAGATGAAACGGGTTTTAGGTGTTCATGTATCAGGATCACTAGTTCTCACATGTTAGTTCCGTCTTATAAAACACCATATAGAACAAGAAATGTACAACAGTTTATAAATAAAACAAGATCTTCACAGAACTACAAAATCAAAATTTAAATTCAAAAATAAAATAAGAACAGCAGAAAGCATCAACAATAATATGGGAGTGTTGAAAACATTAAAACAGCTGAGAGGTGAAACAATTTCAAATACATGAGAGTGCTGAAAAAATGCAGCTACCAAAAAAAAGTAATAATGATACAAGGAAGTATAGAAAAAAAACAAACGTGAAAATAACATAAAAAACTTCCAATAAGAAAGCAATTCATGCTACAAACACAACCTACGTGCGCCCAATCAACTGCAAAGTACAAGCCTCAAAGTACAAAACAGATGAAACGGGTTTTAGGTGTTCATGTAACAGGATCACTAGTTCTCACATGTTAGTTCCGTCTTATAAAACACCATATAGAACAAGAAATGTACAACAGTTTATAAATAAAACAAGATCTTCACAGAACTACAAAATCAAAATTTAAATTCAAAAATAAAATAAGAACAGCAGAAAGCATCAACAATAATATGGGAGTGTTGAAAACATTAAAACAGCTGAGAGGTGAAACAATTTCAAATACATGAGAGTGCTGAAAAAATGCAGCTACCAAAAAAAAGTAATAATGATACAAGGAAGTATAGAAAAAAAACAAACGTGAAAATAACATAAAAAACTTCCAATAAGAAAGCAATTCATGCTACAAACACAACCTACGTGCGCCCAATCAACTGCAAAGTACAAGCCTCAAAGTACAAAACAGATGAAACGGGTTTTAGGTGTTCATGTAACAGGATCACTAGTTCTCACATGTTAGTTCCGTCTTATAAAACACCATATAGAACAAGAAATGTACAACAGTTTATAAATAAAACAAGATCTTCACAGAACTACAAAATCAAAATTTAAATTCAAAAATAAAATAAGAACAGCAGAAAGCATCAACAATAATATGGGAGTGTTGAAAACATTAAAACAGCTGAGAGGTGAAACAATTTCAAATACATGAGAGTGCTGAAAAAATGCAGCTACCAAAAAAAAGTAATAATGATACAAGGAAGTATAGAAAAAAAACAAACGTGAAAATAACATAAAAAACTTCCAATAAGAAAGCAATTCATGCTACAAACACAACCTACGTGCGCCCAATCAACTGCAAAGTACAAGCCTCAAAGTACAAAACAATTGGGATGGATTTTTAAGTGTTCTTGTAACTGGGTCACAAGTTCTCACATGTGAGTTTAGTGTTGTAAAACACCGTATAAAACAACAAATATACGATAGTTTAAAAAATAAACAACCCCTTCATAATACTACAAAATCAAATAAGTTTAGAAGTCAAGTTAAAAACAAAAGAAAAGACTGATATAAAACTGTCAAACCAAAAAGCTATTACATTATATAAAAAAAATCTCATCGCCAAGAAATAAAAGTAATATAAAACATAGTCAAAATCATAAAAAAATATCAAAAGAAAAAACTTTATCAAGAAAGCAATTCACATTACAATAGCAACCTTCGTCACCCAACCAACCGCAAAGTACAAGCCTCAAAGTACAAAGACAAGTTGAATTGGGTTCTTAGGTGCTCTGGTAATGGAATTCCAATTTCTCGAAGTGAGTTCAGTCTTGTAAAATAGCATATAATGTCAGGCAACAAAGCTAACACAATGTATTAAAAAATCTCATTACTAAAAAATAAAAGTTATGAATATAACATAGTCAAAATCATCAAAATAGAATATCAACGAAAAGAACTATATCAAGAAAGCAATTCACACCACACTAGCAACCTTCGTCACTCATTTAACCGCAAAGTAGAAGCCTCAAAGTACAAAGACAAGTTGAGATGGTTCTAAAATACTCTAGTAATGGCATGCGTAACTCTTGAATATGAGTTCACTTTTATAAAAGACTGTATAAAACTATCAAACCACAAGGCTATTACATTATATTAAAAAAACCTCATCACCAAGAAATAAAAGTTATATAATTAACATAGTCAAAACCATAAAAAAATTGTAACATCCGTCAAAAACGATTTTACCAAACCCCTCCGTTTATTAACCAAACAATCAGTTAAAAATCTCGTTGCGAATTTAATGCCCAAAATAATTTTAAACGATACATAATCAATTATTATATTGGAATATATAATTTGTTTTTGAAAAACTGTTAAAAATAAGAAAATAAAAATAATTTGGCACTGCCGGGTTTCGAACCCGGGTCAGTCGCCGGGTCATACAGCAGACTTAACACTCAACACTTAAACCACTGCGCCACTTGTATTCTTTGTTAAATATTAGAATCATTTAATTCATAACATGTTTTTCCGAATTCAAAATCGGCGCCCAAATGCAGTCGTCGGAAATCCCGGTGATCTCGCCAAGAATTTACGATATCTTCAGTTATAACGTAAAACTTAATCGCTACATCGGTTATAACCGACGCCTGAGTCCGCGACACAAACTATAACCGCCGGAAAACGTAATGACTTTGAATCAAGTCGGAAATTGGACCAAGTTCATCGATAACCTGCACTATAAATACCTCCTCGAACCTCTGCAAGCTTTTTCGCTCAAAACCGCACCCTTTCTCGGCGAAAATTTACTCGCCGGAATATTTCTGCACATCGCCGGAAAACCGAGTCCTTCACTTCTAAGCCTTACTAAACCCTCTGAGCTTATACCGAAGTCACCCACATCCTTTTCAAGCTTTCTGAAGACTCGCTGCTGCAAGACACACGACGCCGGAACCTGTTGCTGTCGCCGGAGTTCTGCCGGAAAAACAGAGGAATCCAGTCGGTATACCTTACGCCTATTTTCTCTTTCTTTTTATTTATATCTCACCTATAATTAATCATAAAACGTTAAAGAAACCTGAATATAAACTTCAAAACCAGTCAGCCATCATTTCTGGTTAAAACTGACGAAGAAGACGAAGTTCGGTAACATATAAGTATAATTAAAATCAAGTTATCACTCGGGTTAGACACACAGTCCAGCGGTGGACTGTGTGCACATTAAACACACTAACGTCTTGAGTTCGAATCTTGTCCCACGCATGTGCCTTAATAAAAATGCCTTTTTTTTTGTTAACCGAACCGGAGTCACCACTGTTATATGTTAAGTTTATTAATAACCGGAATAATAACCAAGTTAGACACACAGTCCAGTGGTTGACTGTGTGTATGTTTAATCACAGGACACGAGTTCGAGTCCGGTCTACTGCATCGACCCGGATAATTATTAAACTTTTTCCTTAAGTCAGAAATGAAAATACTTAGTTTGTATTTAAGAATAATAAAAATCAGTTTAGTTAACAAGTTGGACACACAGTCCAGCGGTGGACTGTGTGTTAGCATAAGCCACAGGTCCCGGGTTCGAGACCTGTGGAGCGCACCGAGTCACGGATTAAAATCGTTTTTAAGAAATAAAGGATTTTCTGTTTAATCTAATTAGTATATAAATATAATTAAAACATAAATATTTCGGGTTAGACACGTAGCTCAGTTGGTAGAGCTGCGTGCACGCGTACGGGAGGTCTCGGGTTCGAGCCTCACTCAGCGCACATATACACGTATACGAACCGGTCAAAGTCAAAAGTCAAGGTCAACGGTCAACGGTCAACTGTAGCAAAAAAATCAATTTTTTTTTTATTATTTAATTTATTTAATTTAATTAAAAATACTTAAAAATAACATTTTTAAGGTTAGAAAATAGCCTTAAACTCACAAAAATACACCTAACAATCCTACTAAAATGGATTAATAAAATCCGTTTACTTACCGAACCATAATGCTATTTATCTAGGTTAATTTCACTCGTGGTTAAAACCACTTCGCGTGCATTCAACATCATCAACCGAACGCACCCACTGTGAGTGAATCTTACAACTCCCCTTTTAAATTACACGTTTTGGGGTGTGTCATGTGTCACAAAATAATGAACTCGTTTATTTAAACTTGTGCCATACCATATCGTGATCTAAATTTAGATTGTTATTATTGTTGTAATCATGTATTTCATTTTGTCAACTTATACGAAATTCATTCATTAAGCCCATCAGTTCCTCGTGGTAGACGAGTTGAGCAACGCGTGCCTCAAAACCAATCCATTATTGTTCATGTGTGTATTATTGAGTTTATATTATTTGTAGTTATGTCTTTCATATTATCATGTTTATGCAATTCATTCATTAGGCCCATCAGTTCCTCGTGAGAGACGAGTTGAGCAACGCGTGCCTCTAAACGATCCTTTATTGTTCATGTGTGTGTTGTTTAATATTAAATGGATTTATGAATAAGTTTACATCTATTTTTACTCATGTGTGGTTGTGCACTTTATTTCATAATCAATTAAATAAACTTGTTCAAATGTTTTCCATAGGATTCACTCGCCAACTTTTTGTTGATCCAAAAACCCTTTTACACATGATACAGGTGAACAGGATGAAGCAAGGAAAACATAGGAAATGCCTTAGAAGAAAACAAAGAAGCTTAGACTGATGTTTAGGTCATTGATGTAATTATGATTGTAAATTTCCATTAAATTGTATTAATGAATATGAAACGTTAAAATAAATGTCATGAGCTTTGATGATAACCAATCATGCCCCGATCACCTTTTCCGCTGCGGGTCGGGGTGTGATAGATTGGTATCAGAGCCATGACTATAGGGATATAGGATAGATTATTAGACCCTTAGAGCCTATACTATAGTCTGCCTAAATTTTAATTGATTAGGTGGTTACATACAAACTTGTGATATTTATTTGTTTCATATTTGTTTATACTTACAGTCAAACATACATACTTATATACATATTCATTATACATATATCAATGTTCATATATTCAATTCATTTTCATACTCTCATTATTCAAAGATTTTGTTGCAATTTTCAAATCTCATCAAAGTAAGTTCTGCGACGGGCATGTAGTAACTGGAAGGGTACAAGTACTGGTAGTCGGAACGTCCTGTCTAGGTTGGCATTCGTATAAATCCAATATAACGGACCAGTTTGCCTACCTGGGGACCAACGATGAGAGTACGAAGGACCTATTAGGCCAAAGCATGCCACACCAAACGTCGTTCGAACTAACCCCACTTTGAGGTGTCACCGTGTCTACACCTGGACACATTCCGAATATCACACGTTGTATACATATTTCTCGATTTTCTCCGGGTTTTAGTGTACGCAACCAGGCAAACCCATGCGAACCATATGAAGAACCGGTATTCATGGGGGCCACATGATTACAAAGGTGAAGTATGGCGGCATGTAGGCCTAATGGCGAGCAAAGCCCAAGACATCCTATGGATGTAGTAGATTTATTTTTCTATAATTACTTTATGAATGTTCATTCCTAGTGCGACCCATGATTCCAAAAACATCCAACTCATACTCTTGACGTGTATTCCTTGTAGATGTCTTCTAACCACGCCCGTAGGAAGACGAGAGTAGGAAAAGCCCGCGAACACATGGCTGCCCTAATCGCTCAACAAATGGCTGCAGTAATACCCAACATTGTAATCCAAGTCCAACAAGCACTTACCGCTAATCCTGTCAATCAGGAAAACCAAAACATTATCAACACTCCCCCAAATACCACTAAATGCACCTACAAGCATTTCAAATCATGCGACCCTCTGAAATACAAAGGGACTGAAGGCGTCACCGCTCTCCTCCATTGGTTTGAAGAAATGGAGAACACCTTTCTAAATTGTGATTGCCCCGATGATCGCAAAGTGCGATATGCTACCGGTCAATTATATGGGATAGCACTTACTTGGTGGAATACAGAGAAAGCCAAACGAGGTGTCGACGATGCTATGACTTTAACTTGGAACGAATTGAAGGAAATCATGACCAGACAATTTTGCCCAAGGAGCGAAATCAAGAAATTAGAAGATGAATTTTATTCGTTGAAGCAAAAGGAAGGAGACCACACCACATACAACAAAAGATTCCTCGAGTTACATCAAATGGTTCCAACATGTTCACTCCCCTCTACCGTTTGATCGAGCACTACATTCGTGGTCTTCCGTCAAAGATTCAAGACTCTGTAATAAGTACCTTGCTGCAACTTTGGAAGCAGCAATGGAGCTAGCAACAGCGCTCACCGAGAACCGAATCCGGAACAAAGATTTCAAGGAGGAGAAGAAGAAGGATAAAGAATCGACTGAAACCTCCAACTGCACCCAAACCGAATCCCCTTCTCAACCCAATTCTAAGAGAAAAAGAGACGGGCAACTTTTCGCTGCATCCAACGAAATCAACCAATTTCACACGCCATACCCATCCAAGCTATCCCAATCACTCAAGTGGCACCCAACTCAACTTACCCAAATAAGAAACCATATCTTGGACCTCACCCTCGATGCAACAACTGTTTTTACCACCATCCCCTTACCTTACCTTGTCGACTATGTGCAACTTGTGGACGCTATGGTCATTTGAGCAAGGTTTGCCGCACCTTTCAAAACCAAATCTCTCCCCCTACTCAAACCATGAACCAAACCTATCAACAACCCCAATACCCCATGTTCCCATATGTTCGAGCTTGTTTCAATTGTGGCGACCCTACCCACTTTAGAAACACATGCCCTCAATTGGTTAACGTCATCAACGCTCAAGCCCAATCAAACCCAATTAACCAAGTAAACCAAGAAAACCCAACCTGCTAGGCCACCAGCAAGAGGAAGAGTCTTCAACATCAACGCCAATCCTGTCGAAGATAATGACGGCCCAAACGAAGATACCCAACTAGTCCTCTTCACCGAAGATCCAGATTCGACTCCAATCGTTTAGTTTATGTTTTTCTTTATATTTTAGAATCACATAGAACCAATCATACTTAAGGATAAAGCCAATGAAACTTTGACAAGAATATGGTGGATACGCCGCTGGTACTTCCTATATATAAGTATTCTTGTCAAAGGATCAGAAGCATTATCTAGCGGTTATGAGAGGTTCCATGTGTAGACTGTTAGAGTAATTATTGTTTATTATTTTCAGTACATGCAATTTCATAGGCCGCCGCTCCCCATTACATTATGAGCGTTGAGCATGTTCCCCATTTTATTATGAGGTTGAACCTGGCGTGCCCACATACGATCGGCTCCGTTTGATTGAGCCTTGATCGCACAGCACATTTTCATATATCAGTATACTTGTGGTTTGTGTGTGTTTTTGTGTTTGTGTAGAGTCACATAGAACTAATCATAACTTGCGGATAAAGTCAATGAGAATTTGACAAGAATATGGTGGATACGCCGCTGGTACTTCCTATATATAAGTATTCTTGTCAAATGGTCGGAGGCATTATCAGGCGGTTATGAGAGGTTCCATGCATAGGCTGTTTGTGTGATTGTTGTCTAGATTAAGTTTATTATTTTCAGTACATGCAATACGATCGGCTCCGTTTGATTGAGCCTTGATCGCAAGACATTTTCATTTTCAGTACATGCAATACGATCGGCTCCGTTTGATTGAGCCTTGATCGCACAGACATTTTCATTATCAGTATTTTGTGGTTGTTGTGTTTGTAGTAGAGTCACATAGAACTAATCATAACTTGTGAATAAAGTCAATGAAAATTTGACAAGAATATGGTGGATACGCCGCTGGTACTTCCTATATATAAGTATTCTTGTCAAATGATCGGAGGCATTATCAGGCGGTTATGAGAGGTTCCATGTATAGGCTGTTTGTGTGATTGTTGTTTAGATTAAGTTTATTATTTTCAGTACATGCAATACGATCGGCTCCGCTTGATTGAGCCTTGATCGCACAGACAATTTCATTTTCAGTACATACAATACGATCGGCTCCGTTTGATTGAGCCTTGATCGCACAGACATTTTTCATTTTCAGTATTTATAGTTTGTTGTATTGGTTGTAGAGTCACATAGGACTAATCATAATTCACTGATAAAACCAATGAAAATTTGACAAGAATATGGTGGATACGCCGCTGGTACTTCCTATATATAAGTATTCTTGTCAAAGGATCAGAGGCATTGTCAGACGGTTATGAGAAGTTCTATGTAGGATTTAGTAGCTTCTTGGTAACTAATCATAACTTGTGGATAAAACCAATGAAAATTTGGCAAGAATATGGTGGATACGCCGTTGGTACTTCCTATATATAAGTATTCTTACCAAAGGATCAGAGGCATTATCAGGCGGTTATGAGAAGCCCATGTAGGATTTAGTATTGCCTTGGTTGAAATTTGTGTTGCATTTATATCATCTTGCTATTTAAAGAGATTGGATTGTGTTCCATTTCTACATAAACTAACCTCTCCATTATAACAAACGAGAGAGGAACTGCCACCATTCAAACATATATGCTATCAGAATGTGGATTCAAATATTAGCTGGTGTGTTTATTTATGTTTTATAGTCATAGAACCAATCATAACTTACTGATATTAGCTGTTGTGCTTATTTATGTTCAAATATTAGCTGTTGTGTTTATTTATGTTCCATGTAGGTTGTAGTATTAGAAGTTTTCCTTAGGATATAACCATATCTTTTCAAACATATCCAAACTCTCATGCATGATATCATATTTAGCGAATCAATTTTGCTTATCAATACTTATACAGTAGGCAACAAAAAGCGATTCCTGTAATAGGGTACTGAACCCTTACAAGGAACGTTACCGCCTCAAACAAAAACTTAAAACCTTACATTTTCTAAGCATGTAACTGTCAAACTAAACACCATCATTCTTTTAGTCAAATATATCACTATTTAAATTTGGGACGAAATTTCTAAAAAGCAGGGGATACTGTAACATCCGTCAAAAACGGATTTTACCAAACCCGCTCCGTTTATTAACCGAACAATCAGTTAAAATCTCGTTGCGAATTTAATGCCCAAAATAATTTTAAACGATACATAATCAATTATTATATTGGAATATATAATTTGTTTTTGAAAAACTGTTAAAAATAAGAAAATAAAAATAATTTGGCACTGCCGGGTTTCGAACTCGGGTCAGTCGCCGGGTCATACAACAGACTTAACACTCAACACTTAAACCACTGCGCCACTTGTATTCTTTATTAAATATTAGAATCATTTAATTCATAACATGTTTTTTCCGAATTCAAAATCGGCGCCCAAATGCAGTCGTCGGAAATCCCTGCGATCTCGCCAAGAATTTACGATATCTTCAGTTATAACGTAAAACTTAATCGCTACATCGGTTATAACCGACACCTGAGTCCGCGACACAAACTATAACCGCCGGAAAACGTAATGACTTTGAATCAAGTCGGAAATTGGACCAAGTTCATCGATAACCTGCACTAGAAATACCTCCTCGAACCTCTGCAAGCTTTTTCGCTCAAAACCGCACCCTTTCTCGGCGAAAATTTACTCGCCGGAATATTTCTGCACATCCCAGAAAACCGAGTCCTTCACTTCTAAGCCTTACTAAACCCTCTGAGCTTATACCGAAGTCACGCACATCCTTTTCAAGCTTTCTAAAGACTCGCTGCTACAAGACACACGACCCGGAACCTGTTGCTGTCGCCGGAGTTCTGCCGGAAAAACAGAGGAATCCAGTCGGTATACCTTACGCCTATTTTCTCTTTATTTTTATTTATATCTCACCTATAACTAATCATAAAATGTTAAAGAAACCTGAATAAAACTTCGAACCAGTCAGCCATCGTTTCTGGTTAAAACTGACGAAGAAGACGAAGTTCGGTAACATATAAGTATAATTAAAATCAAGTTATTACTCGGGTTAGACACACAGTCCAGCGGTGGACTGTGTGCACATTAAACACACTAACGTCTTGAGTTCGAATCTTGTCCCACGCATGCTGCCTTAATAAAAATGCCTTTTTTTTTGTTAACCGAACCGAGTCACCACTGTTATATGTTAAGTTTATTAATAACCGGAATAATAACCAAGTTAGACACACAGTCCAGTGGTGGACTGTGTGTATGTTTAATACAGGACACGAGTTCGAGTCCGGTCTACTGCATCGACCAAGATAATTATTAAACTTTTTCCTTAAGTCAGAAATGAAAATACTTAGTTTGTATTTAAGAATAATAAAAATCAGTTTAGTTAACAAGTTGGACACACAGTCCAGCGGTGGACTGTGTGTTAGCATAAGCCACAGGTCCCGGGTTCGAGACCTGTGGAGCGCACCGAGTCACGGATTAAAATCGTTTTTAAGAAATAAAGGATTTTCTGTTTAATCTAATTAGTATATAAATATAATTAAAAACATAAATATTTCGGGTTAGACACGTAGCTCAGTTGGTAGAGCTGCGTGCACGCGTACCGGAGGTCTCGGGTTCGAGCCTCACTCAGCGCACATATACACGCATACGAACCGGTCAAAGTCAAAGTCAAGGTCACGTCAACGGTCAACTGTAGCAAAAAAAACAATTTTTTTATTATTTTAATTTATTTATTTTAATTAAAAATCATTTAAAAATACTTAAAAATAACATTTTTAAGGTTAGAAAATAGCCTTAAACTCACAAAAATACACCCAACAATCCTACTAAAATGGATTAATAAAATCCGTTTACTTACCGAACCATAATGCTATTTATCTAGGTTAATTTCACTCGTGGTTAAAACCACTTCGCGTGCATTCAACATCATCAACCGAACGCACCCACTGTGAGTGAATCTTACAACTCCCCTTTTAAATTACACGTTTTGGGGTGTGTCATGTGTCACAAAATAATTAACTCGTTTATTTAAACTTGTGCCATACCATATCGTGATCTAAACTTAGATTGCTATTATTGTTGTAATCATGTATTTCATTTTGTCAACTTATACGAAATTCATTCATTAAGCCCATCAGTTCCTCGTGGTAGACGAGTTGAGCAACGCGTGCCTCAAAACCAATCCATTATTGTTCATGTGTGTATTATTGAGTTTATATTATTTGTAGTTATGTCTTTCCTATTATCATGTTTATGCAATTCATTCATTAGGCCCATCAGTTCCTCGTGAGAGACGAGTTGAGCAACGCGTGCCTCTAAACGATCCTTTATTGTTCATGTGTGTGTTGTTTAATATTAAATGGATTTATGAATAAGTTTACATCTATTTTTACTCATGTGTGGTTGTGCACTTTATTTCATAATCAATTAAATAAACTTGTTCAAATGTTTTCATAGGATTCACTCGCCAACTTTTTGTTGATCCAAAAACCCTTTTACACATGATACAGGTAACAGGATGAAGCAAGGAAAACATATGAAATGCCTTAGAAGAAAACAAAGAAGCTTAGACTGATGTTTAGGTCATTGATGTAATTATGATTGTAAATTTCCATTAAATTGTATTAATGAATATGAAACGTTAAAATAAATGTCATGAGCTTTGATGATAACCCAATCATGCCCCGATCACCTTTTCCGCTGCAGGTCGGGGTGTGACAAAAATAGAATATCGAAAGAAAGAACTTCAACAAGAAAGAAACTTACGTTACACTAGCAACCTTCGTCACCCAATCAAGTGATCAACTGCAAAGTACAAGCCTCAAAGTACAAAGACAAGTTGAATTGGGTTCTTAGGTGCTCTCATAACACCAATCCTTTTTCTCGAAGTGAGCTTAGTCTTGTAAAAACCACAAAAAATTATCAACCCACAAAGCTATTATACTGTATAACATAAAAAATATGATAATAACATAGTCAAAATCGACAAAAATAGAATATCAACAAGATGAACTTTATCAAGAAGGCAATAAACGTTACAGTAGCAACCTTCGTCGCCAAGTCAACTGCAAAGTACAAGCCTCAAAGTACTAAGACAAGTTCAATTGGGTTTTTAGGTGCACTAGTAACGGTATTCGTATTTCTTGAATGTCAATTCAGTCTTGTCAAATACCATAAAAACCGTCAAACCATAGCATCATTATTGAAAAGTAATAAATCACATACAAAATTAAGTATATAAAACATCTCCAATAAGAAAGGGTGAGAACGTAAAATCAAAGAGATTCGAAGAAGTTTGGAACAAAATAACATAAATTACATCTAAAGAATCTAAGTACCATAAAAAAAGTTGAAAATAACAGAAAGAACTTCCATTAAGAAAGCAATCCATGCTACAAACACAGCCTACGTACGCCCAATCAACTGCAAAGTACAAGCCTCAAAGTACAAAACAGTTGAAATGGGTTTTTAGGTGTTCATGTAACAGGATCACTAGTTCTCACATTTTAGTTCTGTCTTATAAAATACCATGAAGAACAAGAAACGTACAATAGTTTATAAATAAAACAATATCTTCACAGAACTACAAAATCATATAAGTTTAGAATTTAAATTCAAAAATAAAATAAGAACATCAGAAAGCATCAACAATAATATGGGAGTGTTGAAAACATTAAAACAGCTGAGAGGTGAAACCATTTAAATAACATTAGAGTGCTGAACAAATGCAGCTAGCAAAAAAAACGTAAAGGAAAAAAGATACAAGGAAGTATAGAACAAAAACAAACGTGAAATAACATAAAGAACTTCCAGTAAGAAAGCAATCCATGCTACAAAACACAACCTACGTACGCCCAATCAACTGCAAAGTACAAGCCTCAATGTACAAACACTTGGGATGGGTTTTTAAGTGTTCTTGTAACAGGGTCACAAGTTCTCACATGTGAGTTTAGTGTTGTGTAACACCATATTAAACAAGAAATATACAATAGTTTATCAAGGAAAAAATATGTAAAAAGAAAAAATATGATAGTAACATAGTAAAAATCATCAAAAGATCAAAAGAGAGAACTTTATCAAGAAAGCAATTCACGTCACAGTAGCTACCTTCGTCACCAATCAACCGCAAGGTACAAGCCTCAAAGTACAATGACAGATTTAAATGGGGTTTTAGGTGCGCCGGTAACAGTGTTGCTATTTCTCGAAGTGAGCTCAGTCTTGTTAAAAACTAAGTAAAAACAACAATAAAAGAACAACAGTTTATACTTCACAAAACTATAAAATCAAACAAGTTTAACATTCAAATTCAAAAACAATAAAACAACAGAAAATATCTACGATAATATGGGAGTTTTGAAAACATTGAAATAACTGAAAAGTGAAACATACGGGAGTGCCAAAAAAAGAAAACGTAAAACGAAACGAATTCAGGGAAGCATAAAACAAACAAATGTGAAAATAACAGAAAGAACTTCCATCAAGAAAGCAATCCATGCTACAAACACAACCTACGTACGCCCAATCAACTACAAAGTACAAGCCTCAAAGTACGAAATTGGGTTTTTAGGTGTTCTTGTAACAGGATCACAAGTTCTTACATGTGAGTTCAGTCATGTAAAACACCATATAATAAAACAACCCCTGCAAAATCAAATAAGTTTAGAACTCAAGTTAAAAACAAAGAAAAAGACGAAAAAAACAAGTGAAAACAGTTACAATTTGTTTAAAAATTTCAAAAAGGTCCGGATTATCTTTACAAACACTGCAGATTTGATCACTAATCAACCCAGAAAACTAACAATTTCAAAAGATCAAGAAACCCTTGCAGAAGAAACTTGCCGGTTAATTAATTAAATTCCAAGACTGAGAAACCCTAAACTTGCAATTCTCACAAAACCCTACAGATTCTTGTTTATTTCATAACAAATCAAATATCAACCGATGTACAGTTCGATTTTGTAATGTAAAATTGAAAGGAAAAAGGCTAAAGTAGTCGTCGTACCTGGTGATTCTCGGCTGCATCAAGCGATGTAAAGTGTGGTTTTGAACTACGCAAATTTGATCTTACTGAGAAACCCTAAACAACCGTAGTTCTTGGTGATTTGGGATCTAGGGTTCATATATATATATATATATATATATATATATATATATATATAATATATATATATATTATGAAAGAGACGCTTGATTTACGATTGTGCGCGAATATTTAGCGCGACCGTTGAGTCGGCTTTATTTATTAAATTACATTTTGTTTAAAATTAAAATTATGTGACCTCGTCTTTTAAACCGTAACAAAGTACTATTTTGAAAAATGTTATTGTTCATGACACATATATTTGTTAAGTGAAAGTGTAAAATACAATATTGTACGCTGTAAAATTCAAAATTCTAATCGTGTATGTTATATTTGTGTAACTAAGCATGTTACGGTTTTCAACATGCGTGATTATGATTTTTTCAACATACATGATTAGGGTTTTGAATTTACAATGTATGAAATTTCACAGCGTACGCTTGTACGTTAGGGAGTATTGTAAGTTAACCCGTCTCTTGAATGAAAGTGTAAAATACAATATTTGCTTAACATATAAAAAAACATATATTCTTAGGTGTTTGTCAACAAATATTTGTTAATATGTATTTTTTTTAAATGTGGTTTATGAAAAAAAAAATTAAATAATCTTAGGTGTTTGTTATATAGAACTTAATTCAAGAAAAAAAAACATATTCTTAGGTGTTTGTTATATATAACTTAATTCAAAACTTTAAATTATAAAATAATACTATATTCAACCAAAACCAATGCACTCAATTTGGTTCTCGGTTCTTAACATAACAAAAAAAAATCAATAGGTTTTTTAACTTTTGCTTGTTACATGTCTTTTTCTTGAACACCGCGACGCGATAGTTTCTTGTGTTCTAAATAAAATAGAAGAGTTTTGTATAGATAAGCATATGCATGTATTTAAAGATTTAATTAGTTTTATGACAAATTTATTTAAGTGTTTCTAACTATATTTGTTTAACATCAGTATCTTGTATCAATTTGAAATTTTCTAACTTTTGTTTAGCCCCAAAAGTTCATCGGTCCAAGCTTATAAACGATCTGATTTCAGTTAATTCAGTCCAAGCCTATAAACAATTTGATTTAAGATAATTTAATCTTCCAGCAATGTTATGTTCGTTTATTTTTTGTCATATTCGTTTAAAACATAAACTAGCACGAACACAAAAATGTTTTCATTTAAGTATTGTGTTTTTTCATTTAAAGTTAAACAAAAAGAACACGAACAAGCCCTCATTCGTGTGCATTCGGTTCTTTTACAGGTCTATTTCCAACCAAAACTCCTGTTAGTTTGCCCAAAATGACCCTACTTTCAAACAGAAATTATAAAAATACTAACACAATGGGATTTTGTCAAAATATCCCAAGTGGCTTCTATTACAACACAATGTATCAAGTATCCTCTCCTTTTCAAATTGAAATAGATGGATACAGAAATACAAATAAAACTTACATACGGAAACTACATAATCTCTTTTGAGTATAACGTATAAGAGAAGTATAAGCCATAAAACATTGAGAAGGCTTATTAGGTCCCGTATCTTCTCTCACTTGTTCTTGAAGATCCTGCATCCGAAACAGGCTCACGGGTCCATGAGGCTTGACTTGCATACGCACCATTAAAATGCCCGCCCGCATGTAACCTTCCCCACCACTCACCAGCATTGTTTCCATGTGAAAATGAATTAAAAACACTATATTTTGTATTTTATATACACATACATATAGTGGTGGCAAAGTTGACAAGTTGGATGGGTTTAGGTAATGTATCAAGATGGGTTTGGGTTAGGATGGGTATAGCTCAGAATGGGTATTTTAAAAAAAAATGGTAGATGGGTAATGTGTCAAGATAGGTTTGGGTTAGGATAGGTTTAGATTAATATAGGTTTGAGTAAAGATAAGATGAAAAATAATTAAGAAAATTAAAAAACTTAAAATAAAAATATAAAAATAATAAAAAAAATATAAAAATTCTAAAAAATCAAAAAGAAATTTAAAATCTTAAAATTATAAAAAAAATATTAAAAGAGATGTAAAAAGTCAAAAAATTCAAAAAGTCAAAAAATCTAAAAATAAAAAATAAAAAAATGTAAAATTTTCAAAAAATTCAAAAAAAATCCAAAAAATAAAAAACAACTAAAAAGTTATAAAAAATTCAAAAATTTCTAAAAACTCAAAAAATTAAATTTAATTACATATATGCCTATATATGAAAATGTTAACTTTCAGTCTCCAAACAAGCAGATAAGATGGTCATGCCAGGCAGCGCATCAATTCCATGCTGCTTTTATTAAACAATAACTGATCTCTTAGGGCGGGCAAATTATTTAGGGTGGGCACGGGCCGGCTATAATTGATCTCTTTGTAGGGAAATTACATTGTCAACAGTGCTTAGCAGCATACTTAAGAATTGTTTATCACTGTTTAAAGTCCCTCTACATGTTATCGAGTCGTTTGCAAGCATCCATAGAATATTCCTATGAGGCAACTACAACTCGAGGCCCAAAAATGTTGGGTGGCTTTAAACAAATACTAGTGGCGAAGGTTTAATGAGGTATTGTAATTGGCAATATCCGCTTTGCGAATCTAACTTTATTATCAAAATGGTGAGAAAGGTACAAGTCCAAACCTCAAATTTTTGGGTGTGTTGTATGAAGGCTTCGCCTTCCGACCCTTATACACCCTAATGGGTAAATTGGTAGGTTACCTAATTTACATTTACCTGGAAAGAAAGTTTGTAACACTAATCTTTATGGCAACTAGATGTCTAGGAACTGTAATTTCTCGTCTCTTCCAAAAATAATAAATATCTAGTTGTAGCCTGTGGACATAGGTCAAACTATATTGAACCACATTGAATTCCGTGTTCTTTACTTTTCTGTTTGGTCTCATGTTTGTGAGTGTTTCCGTCTGCTACAGCGACGTGAATAGTAACCGTTGCGATAGTACCGTAGGCCAATTTTGGTCAACATTAACTAGTCAACGAAATGTCATACTCGGTCAATTAGAGTAGTTGCTATGTTTCTGGCCAGTTTTTTGATTTGTTCACAATCGTTAATACCTAACACAAATTTACCAATTCAAGCTATCAAAGCTATTCATTGTAGTCATATTAGATGAAATGGTATTCCGCAAAAAGGCACCACTCAAAGGAATTTGGAATAGAGGACAGTGGCGGATCTAGAAAATCTTAGTATGGGTAACGTTTTATAAAAAAAGGATAACGAAATCGAAAAAAACGTAAAAAAATGTCGATTTTTTTCAAAATTTACACTACCGCCGGAGCGCCAAGGGGTAGCGGAGGCTACCCCTTCTCCTAAGGTAGGTCCGCTCCTGACTGAGGATGACTTTGGGAAGCTGGACCTTGAAATACACGGTCTTCTAAAAAGAAAAATAAGTAATGGGGTAGACGTGTTATTCTGGATGGATAGGTGGACGAGTCACGACATGTTAAAGGATATTTTCCCGTCCCTCAACACATTGTAAAACAAAAAAAAGATAATCGTGTAAAGATCGTTGATCGACTATAAACTGTGCACAACCGTAGTGCTAAAATAGTTATGGGACGAGTTGCATCAATGTGAAGCCGTAATATCACAAGAAGGTTATGACAAATTCAGTGGAAAACTCAATCTGGCTAGATGATTCCACTAGAGGCTTCTCGTTTCAATCGACATGAACATTGGTCGAAAACTATTTATTGAAACTTGAACCGTTTAAGTTCGCATAGTCTAGATGGGTGCCACTAGATTTAAATAATTATTTGTTACTAGAGAAGCTCTAGCAAAAAAGATGAGTTGATGTTAATCCAACATGTGTGTATTTTGCAGAGCAAGAGGAATTAGTAGACCATTTTCTTATTAGTTGCATTTTGCAATTGAAGTATGGACAAGGTTTCAAGTTTCTCTAAAGCACCAAAGATATCCGCAAGATCAGTTATGGATCTCCTTGAGATCACGAAGTCATGGTCTACCTTTTCGAGCCAAAGTAAGATGTCCCAATGGGTGAACCTTTGTAGAGACCATGGGTGGTCACCGCTCCCCATGGAAAAAAAGCTGTGTTATTAATACGCTAAAGTACTAATCGCTCTTCATAAAAGTTTTATTAAGCTCCCCGATCACCCCTCGTGAAAAAAAAATTATGAGTCTGCCACGGGATGTTCCATGTGATCTTTCTATCCTCTATATGCCGCATATGACAAAAGAGAAAGCGGAAGTTGTTCAATTACAAGTCTCATGGGCCCACAAATGTATTGGGAGGAGATAACAATTTGTATGTTTTTGTGGGTTAAGTATACAGGTATGTCGATAGATCTTATAGTAATGTTTGATCATATCTCTATTCTAATAGCCGGCTCAACTTTTTTTTTTTCATGAAGTTGTAAGGATTCTAAATTAAGGGTCCTTTCATGTAAAAAAGAAAATTCATATTTGAGATTTGAACTCATAAATTTTTTAGACGATTTATAAAAAACACACAATCACACATATTATAGTTGGAGTGAGTTTGGAAAAAAGACTTTAAAATATATCGAGTATTTAACGAGAGAATTAAACGCAGTTAAACTCTCAATCACCTATCCACATTAAATTTGTTAAAACACGAAATAAATAAAAAAAAAACCCACAAAGATATGTACCATTTTTAACATAAGTTCTAGAGATTTGAATTCCGGACTCGAGCTTCAACTTTTTTTTTAATCGAGCCGCCCGGAATTCTTATATTTTATAACGTGAGACTTACAATATAGGAAGAAAAAAAGAAAGGAAACCAGCAAGCACCACAACGTAGAAAGAGTCAAGTTTCATATTTTGTTAAAGTGTACGTTATACGACACGCAAATGCAACCATGTATGAACTTGAAGGGTTTTAGACTATTCAGCATGAACTGGAGACAGTGTCTCCATGCAGCTGGCTAGTAACGCTGGAGTACGTAGTGGTTTTATCAATTTTAAAATATGTCTTAATAGTTAATACAAACAAAATATATATAGTGATTTTTCAAATATACTTCCATTTGTGTGTTTGTCCTTCAAAGAGCTTCATACATCCAGAGCAGCATAAGCTGTGTGGGTATATATAAATATATATATGAATTCCAACAAGATCCAGTCAAAAAATATATATGTACGTTGGGATTAAAAAAAAGCGAAAATAATAATACAATATTTCTAACTTTTAGTTACAAAGAAGGTATGTTATGATCAGTGCAATTTTATAAATATATTATTTATAGTTATTAATAAGATGTCATATTTAAAACATATCAACGTTATGACTTCATGAAGAATATTACATTTCGAAACTTATACTTGTAAAGGAAAGTAATGATATTTATCTTAGTGGCGGATCCAGAAAATCTTCGTAGGGGTAACGTTTTATAGAAAAGGGGTAACGAAATCAAAAAAATACCACATTTTTCAAAAATTTACACTAGCGTCGGAGCGCTAAGAGGCAGCGGAGGCTACCCCTACCAATAAGGTAGTCCGTCCCTGATCTATCTGTAATTACCAATGCAGAGACATCGTAATCATTACCTATTAGAAATATAAATTACTGGGAACTTTTTAAAATTTAATTTACTATTTTCCACGGTTGTAGTTTTGGATTATATATATATATGTAGAACACGTCAGTATTCTTAGCTTTGTTTTACTGTGTGCCTTGTTGATAAGAATATTAGGTCTGTTTATATGCCTATCCTCAAAGAAAATATATTCCCTTAAGAACAAAGGCATTTTTCTGACTTTTAGTTGCTACTTATGTTATTTTAAACTACAAGAAACAATTACTATTTTTTACTGTTCACATAAAAGGATATTTCGTCACAAATGTCTTAGGTAAACAATGGTAAAATGATTTAACTTTTTTTTCTTCCAAAGTCATATATATTATTTATACTAAAATGACCCAAAATTGACCGAAAATAATAAAGTTTACAATAAACAATAATTTAAAAGGTGTTAAAAACGGCAGGAATGAACTTCGACCTAATTAGAAAACAATCAATTTACAATAAATGACCGGACACAAGAATGGTAATAGATTCGGTCATGGAAGAGTCATTTAAAGAGGAGGATCGACGTTCCCGATACTAATCTATTTTGCATGTTTTTTTCGAATGACACCGATGTTTTTTACAATTCACATCATTGACATGAAAAAAACTATATATATTTCTAACTAAAGAAAAAAATAATGTAAACGTTTTACCTAAAAAAGTTGTAGCTTATTAGTTAAGCTCATTTACTCAATTCCATCTAATATATAGTCAACTCTAAAACATTAAAAGCTAATGTATTATTTTTATGTTTTTAACCTAGTAACCAATTAAAGGCTCAATTAATTACTTCCAAATGGTTAACCTTTATAATTAAAAAAAAAAGACTGTTAGGGACAAACTGAAGAATCATGATATGAACATAAGCTAAGAAGAGTCATGATCGGTGTAACTCATAGACAATTTCATTTAAATTGAAGACACATGCGTGATTGATTCTTATTTTTTTATCAATAGGTGCAAAGACATTGTACTTTATTTATGATGTTGGTTTTATTGTGCGATTTGACCTGACCCGACCTGAAATATTTAACACCTGGTTGTTATAAATCCGAGTATGAAAACCAAGGCTCCATAAAAAGAATTCCCGGCTCCGCCACTAGATTCCCTAGTTAATTATAACTAAGCTATAACCAATGTGATGATGGTCATAGACAAAGATAAAGTCTTTAAACACCTAGATTTAGTAGGAGGAAATTTTGAGTTTAAATCTCACTAATAGAAATTAAAAGAAATTTGTCATTAAAAAAAGTATTATAACAAAACTATAACTAAAATATAATTTGGTTTTCATCAATTTAATGAAAATGTGTTCCTTCAATTAAGTACGATAACAAGTATCATAGATTTCGTCAGAAAATTAAAGTATGTTCCCTAAAATGGACAAAAAGATATACTATTTGAGATAATAAAAAATTATGTACATTTTACTCATAGATTAATTAAAACCACTAGCATCGCTTTTAAGAGCAAGGGGTGGGGGGGGGGGGGGATGGTGTACAATAAAAAGAAAACAAAAATAAAGGTATAAGATAAGGACGAAAAGGGAAACGGGGGATGCATGTCATCCAAAGCCTTCAATCCAATGAAAATAAAGAGATACAGACATTAAAGACCAAGACAAACAACCAAAAGCAATGGAGGAATTCGTCCAAACAAAAAATCATCTGAAGATAATTTAAACCGAAGAACCAACCTCCAACCTAAGGAGGAAGACAACAAATTATTGTCGTCCTTTTGTGGTGTTTTTTTTGTTCCATAACCTCCCAAAGCTAAATGGACTTATACACAAGCTAATTTATCATTATATGTAGTGTGTTTCCTATCAAAATTGCAAGTGTATGTGATCATGTATGAGTTTGATTGTGATTTAAGCCGTTTTTGGGACAAGTAAAGGAGGTATGTTGGGAGATTTGATAGGTGCACATCAAATATTATATCTTTTTGCTTATTTCATTATATTTTTTTATCGCCAAACTAACTTAGTCTTAAATACTTCATTTTGCCTACAATGGGACTATAACCAACATCACTTCAGAAAAACAACATTATAAGCAAAAATTACATAATTGGTCGGGTATGGCACAAGTTTTGGTCATTGCAATTCCAAACTTGGTTAAAAGATTGTGTTTCATACCCATCAGCGGTATCAGGTATACCTATTTATGATCATATGTAGTTTAAAATAAACATCTAAAAAGCTAGAAGGGCGTGGATAGGTTTTCTTAAAACTATTTACTGTTTAAAACTCTAAGCAAAGAGGTTTATCACTAGTTTGAAACCCAACAATAACATAATGCAACTATGTAAAAAGTTTAGGGAAAAAAGATAAAATCGATTTATAAACGTCATTTCCCCGATTCTACAATCAAGAGTTGTTCCACTAATCGTTTCTCTTGAGCAAAAGAGATCACCAATACAAGCGTTTCACTAAGCATGGTAGTGATCATCTTAACAACATCTTACTAATCGAAGGTAGTGATCACCTTCTTCAACACACTATGTCTTTACATTCTTCACACATTCACTATATGAAGAGGGATAGTGAACCTTCACAACAATCACCAACTATGGTGAGACCCCTCACAAATCACTTACTCTTATAAGAGTAGTGCTCACAATACAGCAACAATTATAAGGACTGGAAGTTGTAGCACAACTCTTCTGATTTAGTTGTAAAACGACTCTTTAATTTGATGTTTGAATGATGATGAGAATAGAGAAATCTGATTTAGATGTGTATTTAAAAGTGTTTTGAGAAAAAAAAAGTGCTTTAAAATGAAAGATGTTGGTGCTATTTGTAGGCACAACACACAAAAAATGAAGGTAGGAGAATCTGGACCTTCCACGCTTGATACCACGCTCGATGGATCAATCGTGGATCATCAAATTTCTCTTATTTTGTCAATTTGTTTTGTAAACATTATGCATTGTCCAATTCATCCTTTCTAACACTTATAAACACATTTGCTCCAGATTTGAAGTCTCAAGAAGATTACATCTGACTTGGTGACTTTGGAATGTGTTAAAACCAAAAAATGTTAGTTTACTCTTGTGATTTGTAAAAGGTTTACGATGTTTTTCTCAACGTGTTTGTCTTTAAACCATTTAAAGCAACTATATGTTTTCAAGGTGGATGTATTTTGAATTAATACCAAGCTTAGCACTTAAGCTCTATCCACCAACTTTCAAATGCAAATTAATTTAAAAACCAGCTTTTATAAATTTACAAGACTTATAAAAAGCGCAACTGAGTATACCCTAGTTGTCATAGTTGTTTTTCTTTTGTCAAATGCACCATCAACAATGTCACACCAAAGCTAAACGTGGCTTCAGTACCAATTCTTAGAGCAAGATAAAAATAACAAAATAAAGATGACGATGACACAAATGTCTATATACAAATAATGTATGTTAAAACATTTCACAAAGGTGCATATACTATATTCTTCTAAGCAGCATGTTAATAGGCCATTAATATCAATAAGTTAGAGCAACCCAATGCATCCATTTATATACGAGCATGTTTGTGGAAAAAAGAAACGAATGCAAATAATGTGGCAAGGAGAGTAATAAACTTCGTTTTCAGGGATCACATTGGGTTTTGGAATGTGATAGTGAGAGAGGAGAGAGATGGCTAATTTATGAGTGATGAAGTGTTAACACTAGGAATAAGAGAGATCCTAAAAAACATTCATATTAGAGTCTCTGTTCTATATTATATAGAAAATATAATAGAGAAAATAATAAAAACATCATTATATTGGAATCTCTATAATAGAGACTACTTTAAAGAAAATAAAGTACAACTCTATTTAGAGGATCATATTCAACCCTTTGTATTGTTACTGTGTGTAGAAAAAAGAAAAAATAATAAAATAAGTTTTTATGAGTAAGAAATAGATAGAGAGTATGATATGAGATGTTTTGAAAAAATAACAAAATCTAGAAAGATGTATTTTTATATAGATGGAGGTGGAGGCTCAAATGTAAATACTCTAAGAGCATTCATATTAATTGGAGTCTCCATCTTTATGTCTCTAACTCTATAATTTAACTAAAATATATGTTTTTCTCTTTTTTTTCAAAAAACTCTCACATCCAACTTTCCATCTCTATTTTTATCTTCCTCATAAATACTTATTTTATTATTTTTTCTTGTTTTTATACGCTCACAATAAATCATATAGGATTGAATAGGAGTCTCTAAATATAGGTGTACTTAGAGCATCCATATTAGGCCCTCTATATCATCCATATTACTAAATTATCAAGAGAGAAAAATACAACTTTTCATTTTGTAACTTCTCTGTCAGCATCTTTAAATAAACATTAGGTTTACTAAACTTACATTAGTTCTCTAAATATAATTTTATTAGTGTATAAAACAGAAAAAAACAATAAAATAAGTTTTAGTCTTTAAGATAAAAATAGAAATGAAGAACCTGATTGTAAACGGTTTTTAAAGAAAAGATGTGGTTTAGTTAAATTATAATGATAGAGAACCTTTCGAATATATGCTCTTAAGTAGTTTCTATATTTTTTATCTATTATAGAAAATTCAGTGGTATAATGCATAGAAATCATGGATATAAAGACTCCAAAGTCAATTTGATCTAAGGGTTGTGTTGTAGAGAGCTCTCTCGCACAATAGATCCTCAATTTAAACCTTTTAATGAAAAACCTCTATCATTCAAACTAGAACTTGAGACCTGAAAGGGAAAACTCACCCGGACTCACTATAGGTGAAACTTAAATACCCGTGACCACCACTAGAGCACTGGTGATGTTTTTTTTTCTATTAGCATCTTTGTCTTGTAGTGAATAATATTTATATTTTAAGTACCTCAAATTTAAATGTTTTACTTTGCCCCTTCAAATTTTGTCTTTTTTTTTCTTTAAATGTTTTACGTTTTATGCAAGCTCGCGGTATAAGTTTGTATTTGCAGTACTTACGTTTTACGTCATATGGCACCATAAATTCGTATTTTTGTTTGATGATTTTTTTTTAATTTTGATCGTTGTTTACTTACTAGTTAGCACAGTTTTAAGACCCTCGCATCCGCAACACGCGGGGTCGTGGGTTAACCTATACTTATATAAATATTTTGACTAAATATTACAATATGTACTTTAAAATTAAATTCCAAGAAAGGCTATAACATTTATTTTGGGATGAGAAAACTACAATGACAATGTTGGCTGAAATGAACTTGATTTCATGGTGGTGTGGCTTCCATAAGTCCAACGTTTAATACAAATATTTATGTATACATATAATATAAAAAGAAGTATTTCAACAAAGAATACACATGTATGCCTATACATGTATTTATTTACTCACTCTTAATTTTCATCAAATTAATCATAATTTATTCATTGCTTATTAGGGTATACATGTATTTACTTTAGCTACACTCGTAGGGTTTTTTTGGCATTTTGTAGTCGGTAATAAAATACCAATTTACGTCAGCTTTGTATTCATATAAGTTATACAGATAGGTAAGTTTCCGGGCCGGCCGCTTGCAGAAACTAGCAGCAAGAAAATTCATTTTTTATGTGATGATCTGTGATCCAATGGATCTTTTGGTCAATATAAACTCCCTTCATTCGTCGCTACATTTTCCTCTTCAACTGTGTCAACCCTAAACTTTATCACCATTTATTCTCTCGACAAAGAAACTTTCTTGATCTTGATATATCCTAAAACCTAAAAGATATCCTTCTTGAAGTTATGGGTTCTGGAAATTCAGATACTTCCAGCGATCATGAAACTAGTCGCTGCTCGTTGTCGCCGAATAGCTCGAAAGAGGGTTTAGGTCGCTCATATGTGTGCACTTTCTGCAAAAGAGGGTTCACAAACGCTCAAGCCTTAGGAGGTCACATGAACATCCATAGAAAAGACAAAGCAAAAGCCAAAAAACACAACACTGCTTCAACAAAGCCCGATAAAGATCATTCGGCATCGGTTTCTTCGAGATCTTTCAGTCTTACTCCTAACGAAGAGGCTCAGTATAATCTTGGTTCTTCTTTAGGGTTTCGGACAGGTGATCATGGTAATCAGTTTACACCATCAAACCCTAATTTTCACTGGGTTTTGGCTGCCAAACAGTTCGATGATGATCGTGCCCTTCATGAGGAGCATTTGAGGGTGAATTTGAACCTTGGAATTGGGAGTTCTGAAATGGAAACTAGCAATTTAGAGAGTACAAAAGTAGGGCATCAAGATTGGGTTGAAAATGATGTTGATTTGGAGTTGCGTCTAGGTCATCATCCATAGTGATATGATGATCATACAACTACTATATGTCATATTTGATCGATGCTTTTTGCCCATGTAAAGTGAAGGAAAGAAACACATTTTCAAAGTGGAAACAAGGATTGGCTATAATTACTACTTAGGTGAAGTACTTCTTAATTTCATTCTATATATATTTGTAAGTTGAGTGTTTATAGTTTGCTTGGTATATACTACAAAACTTATTTATATGGCTGATTATTAATCATGTACTATTGTACTCTATACAACTGAAGTATATACTAATTTGAACAAAACCATCTTCAATTGTTAAATTGATCTACATTCCTTCTATCGCCCTCAAATTTTACAAGAACCATTGGGTGAACCTAGCTTGGAGGAATGGTCAGGTTATTGTCATGCGACATGGAGGTCATAGGTTTAAGTTGTGGAAACAACGTGTTGCAGAAATGCGGGTACAGATGGCGTACATTAAACCCAAGTTGGCCGGATACCCTTAGGACACCATGCATGCAGGAGCTTCGTGCACCAGGTTTACCATACGATTTTAGTTTGTTTTGTTAGATCTATAAGCCACCAAGAATCGACACCTTTTTCTTGGGACAATAACAATTCGATAGGGATATCTTAAAGCCTTAGATTTTTACTAACAGTAATTTCCAGATCGACATGAGACCTTGGCATACTTGATTTTTTCTAAGTAAACAACTAAGAGTAATCCTATTATTTGATTTGTCTTGTTTCAGGCTACTTACAATTTAGGCTTTATTACACTTCTAGTTAACAATTCTTAGTTATATACTTGTATATATGCGGCAACAGTATATGGATCATAATTTCTTCAGTCAACATAATCTGTTGTCTTTGATGTTGGTCACCTTGGAAAGCATAATTAGTTGTAGTCTTTTCTTGTTGTTTTGTGTTTTTTGGCCTGTCTAAATTGATAACTTTTCAAAATTGTATAAAACTATGCACCATACAGAGGTATATGTTTACCAACTAATTGGTATGATCGGGTGTTAATTCAAGCATAGTGTTTAACTCCCAAGTTAATTAATTGTCATCTTCACCTTCTCATTTTCTGTCAAGTGGATCTTTAATCAACTTAATTGTTTTAACTATCAACCTCATTTTCCCAAGAAAGAAATGTGAAATTGACATACTTGAGTACTACTTGCACCTACCAAAATGCATGATCCTTCCATGTTCATAGTTATATATATGCTGCCTCTTTTATATATACCTAAAAGTGTCATGTAGATCAACTTATTACGCATAATTTATGTGTGTAAATATGTTAGAAATGTATGTACATTTAGTTAGCTATCTGTTGTAGCTTGTGAACTTTGTTAATAAACCATTCACATGTTATATATCTTCTGCAATATGTTTATAGAAAATGGTGAGTAGGCCTATATTTGGTTAGGTTGAAAGGTAAAAAAATAAAAAGACTATGTTTTGCGAGTAGATTCACGCACATGTATATTGAGTCCTAGTTGTGACAGGTAAAAATGTAAGAACCTATAATGAAAATTAAAGAATTTAATTTAGCATTTGTAGGATTGATCAAAACTCATTCAATTATGACCAACAAAGATTTTTGCGTGAATATAAGTGCATCACCAACTAAATTCATTTATAAATGTATCAAGTCGACTCACACATTACGTTTTCACAAACGTATCAAAAATACTTATTTTCTCTCTACCATACAAACTTTCTTACCAATACTTACGCTTCCACATCATTACAAACTATTACATTTATTTTCAATAATTAAATTCGTCTTATAATTAACCCATTTTTTATTTTTGTATTGCTATAAAACAATTAATTAAATATAATTTTAACAGTTACAATAAGAAATTTTAATTTAAAATAGTTAAAACTAAAACAAAACATCACAGTATAAGTGTTTATTTGAGTTTCATAATGGGTTTGGATTTTTTTATGTTTTTAACGTTGAGTTTCAAAATAGTTTGGATTTTTAAAATTAAAACAAAACATCAAATACGTAATTTTTATATGTTTTTTTAATTAAGTTATTAACGTTGGAAGATTAAGGTTAGAAAAACTTGTTTTTTTATGTTCTAAAATGACGGTTTGAGAAAGAGAATATTAAATGCCGGACCTCACAAATACACCGCTCGTAAGTACGTGTGTCTCCTTTAAATGTTGCCCTCCACATTGATGATCCTTCCGAAAAGCAAGCCACGTAATTCAAATGCATCGCTTGATGCGATGCATTGGATTTGATCTAATTAGACGCATCTCTACTCATTTATAAAAAGAGCCTTCGTTTTAGCCACCAAAATTTAGGGGTCCGAAAAAGAAAAGGAACTAGGGTTTTACCGCGAGTGAATTATAAGAGTTGGTTGCATTTCATTTCTTCAGTTTGTGTATAATACCATTCGTTGATTTATAAGTGTGTATTTATATTCAACGTGTTATACCCTTTACTTAATAAGGATTCCTTTAAGATGAATTTGTTAGCGGTTTATATAGAGAAAATATCAAATACAAATACCTTTAACGTACAAAACGTAGGAACTGGAGTTTTTCTAAAAAAAACGCGGTGCATTTTCGTAATTATCAAAATTACTCTACAAATATATTGTAGGGTAATTTTGATTTTGTATGGTAATTTTGTAATACTATCTTGTAAGGTAATTTTGATCTTTGTAGGTTAATTTTATAAAGTATCATAATTACTCTACAATTGATCTTGTAAGCTAATTTTGATTTTGTAAGATAAATTTGTAAAACTATCTTGTAGGGTAATTTTGATCTTTGTAGGGTAGTTATAAAGTATCATAATTACTCTACAATTGATCTTGTAAGCTAATTTTGATTTTGTAGGCTAATTTTGTAGAGTATCGTAAGTACTCTACAAATGATCTTGTATGGTAATTTTGAATTGTATGTTGTTTGATAAACTAGTAGAGTAATTTTGATACACTTGTAGAGTACTTTTGATAAACCCTACAAGCACATTTTACAAAATTAACGTTACCAGATCAAAATTACCCTACAAGATTATTTGTAAAGTAATTTTGATAATTACCATACAAGCAAATAATTACGAAAATGTCAGCGCAGTTTTTATTTTTATTTATTTGCTTTTTTATGCCTTTCGTACATTTTATTGATCAGACACTTTGTACGTGAACTTAACTCTGGTTTATATATGCTCAATTAGAACACGAATACTGATGACAAGTTATTATTAGGATTGTAAGCAAAATAATTACGTTTGTTAAAAAAAAAAACTCTCAGTTGTTTAGGCCCCAAAAAAATTGACCCGATCTTGTTGTATATATTAAGCATGTTTGATAATCTTAGGATTAGAGAATCCACACTATAGGGGTTCAAAATATTCTAATAATTAATATCGACTTCTGTTTTTCTCTTCTTGTTCATTTTTTTGTTTGACAAACTTATTTAATAAATAATATGACGCTAGAAGTTATTTGAGTTATGTAGTTTCACCTTTGCTTTAGTTCAAAACAAATAACGAAATGTTCAATTATAAATTTGTAGGTTTTTATTGACCCCAGATCTAAATGCGAAATAAGCATTTATTTTATATTAAAATTAAACGTGTAATCATCCAATTAATTAGGTCATTTATATGAATAACTTAATAAATAGTGCGTCAAGACCGTGGGGTTGGGTGTGGGGGATTTGGATTGACATGTGGCGAAGATAGGCTCTACCAGACCACCCCAAAAAAGTGGGATGTGGGAGCGCCGTGGGCTAGCCGGCATGGGTGACCATGTAGATTATTATATTTTGACATTAAAGTCAATCTAGCTAGCCACGTCATCGTCCCAACCCGCCCCATGCTGGCTTCATAGCCACGCCAGCAGGGCAACACCGTTACCCACGCTAGTCTGGTGTGGCTAAAGCGACGTTGATTGGCTACTCACGCCCCTAATCCAAACTCATACCCCCGGTCTAAGAACAACAAAATTTGAGATCCCCTTATTTAGGAAATTTGAAACCCTCACATATACCTAAACCCTGACTTCGATTAGTATTGGTTGGTTTAGTATTTTTCTTTGTCGGATTTAGGCGTTTTTGTTTTCAAAGACATGGTTTTTTTCGTCCGAGTGAACGCCATTTTAGGTGTTTTTGTTTTCAAAGACGTTTTTTTCATCCGGGTGAACACCCCTAGCTAAAAGGTACAAACTCCTAAAGGTGTTAAATAAACACAAAAAAAACATTTTTAACAACCTTATACATCAGAAAACACTCAAAAAAATAAATAAATAAAAACATTTTAAACAACCTTATACATAAATAAACAATAAAACACAGACCACAGTTATGAAACGCTCCAAGACTCCCACACTGGTGAGGAAGTTAAATCATGAATAAAAATTTCACCTACAAAGTTAAAACCTGTGCCACAAAAGTAAAACCACTAACTACAAAAACTCATCAAATTGACCCATTTTGATATAGAAAACCAATAGCTAAACCACAACTAAAAACCTTAAGCACAAATTGATTGAGAAACCGATAGTTTAGTTATAATGTTTTTATAAACTAGTCATATGGTTTAATTATGCTTATAAGCTGAAATAATAATAAAAAAACAACTAAAACCAACATTTATAATTTGTTTATTTTTATTAAAAATATTATGTGTCTAAAAACTTGTAGATTGTTTTATAAATAATTTATTGTTTGTTTTATTTTTTAACGGCGATTTGTTTCTCTTTCTTTGTGAAGGTTTGAACCCACAACCTTTGCTTGCGCTATCCTTTACCTATATATAGGGTATGTTTGGCGAAAGTAGCTAGTGGCTCGAAGCCGGTAGCCGGTGGCTGTAGCTTTTTATATATATTTAGTTGTTTGGCAGAGTAGCTGAATCTTTTAAGGAAATGTATAAAATGACCAAAATTGACATAACCAAAAAACATAACTAAAAAGTTTATCATCTTTATAGGTTAAAATAGTCATTTTTTCCCTAAAAGCTTGTAGCTCCTTCTAAACGCTACTAGTAGGAGCGTTCAACCAAAAGCTTCAAACTCCTAACCTAAAAGTTTCAAGCTTCTTCAACCAAATAAGGTTTTTTTATTGAGTAGAAGCTTTTTCTTAAAAGCTTAAACCTAGAAGCTCCTAAAAGTTCCATACCTAACATACCCATAGTTAACTTGTCTTATCCTTTACCTTTAAATTAATTAATCATTTTCACTCATTATTTATATGTATGTTATAAGTAGAAAAGTACTAGAAACTAAAATAAAAGTGCAATAGCAATAAATGCAAGAATGTTTACTTCCATAATTTCACCATTTTCTTTATATCACGGTAACTTGGTATTAGAGATAATAAATCTTTCACCTGCCAATTCAATGAATGCATTACCTATCGATAATTTTGTATCAAATCAATATCATGAATAACTATATATGAGGTATTAGATGAATTCCTCGTTTAGAGTTAAGAATTGAACAGTATAACATGCGAACATCTTTTATCCATATTGCATCCAAGATTGGATTCCCGAACCAATCAAAAACTTATTTGTATTTATCAACCATAATGAGCTTGAATTGGCAGCACGTAGAATCGGTTGTTACCCGGTGCTTAACTGAATTAATCAAACTCTCCCTTTAGATAACCAAAATGTTTGTAACTGAAAACAATCCGTTATAAAAATCTACAAACCTAAAAATGGGTTAAAGAATTGGTTTTGAAGCATAGCTTCCTATTTTAGTAAGCTTCAAGCTTCCAAAGCCTAAAAGAAGAAGTTTTGAGGGGCTGCAAAGAGTGGGCTGGACAAAGAAGTTTTGGCAATTGTTGGGCTGTTAGCAATGGGTTCCTGAGCCCTAGATGGATCTTTGACTCTGGGCCTGGTAGAGACCCAATTTCAGGAGACACCCCATATTTAAATTCTCGTCATAAATATATCCGAGTATTTAACAAGTTGGTCTTTATTATCATTCTCAAGTAAGCATTGAACCAGTAAGAGATCATTAAGTGTTAAACAAGTAAGAGGTTTGAACAATTAAGAGCTACAATTATGCTTAGCCATTTAGAAGAAAATGTCTGACCAATTCGGATAAGAGGTCTTAACCATTCAGACTCATTATAATACTTACCGTTCATAGGCAAATGTCTGAACCGTTCACAGATCTGCTCGCGAAACAAACAGTCTGAACCATTAAGTGTTAAACTCGTAAGAGGTCTGAACTATTAAAAGCTGAAATAAACAGCCCATAAAATGTGATGATAGTAAACGGGAATTCTAGCGTATATCCGATCAAGAGTTTTAGTTGTTTCTAAGCCAAATAGCTCAAATTCTTATGTCATCCACCCACAATTTAGATTTTCTACATTTATAATTACACAAAAATCTACTCTTGTGGCCTTGTACATGGGGGCCCATATATACTGAATGGGCTATATCAAGGTTGTCCAATCATATTGCATAAATAAACATGGGATAAATGGATGAGGTTTCAGATCATCAATATCTTTTTTGTAAATTTAATCGATAAGATATATTTAAAATATTATTTCAAAACCAAATTGTGGTGGAGAAAATCACCATCCCCAAATCACATTGATTAATTGATATTTACAAAAATGAAAAAGAAAAAGAACCGAACAAAAATGATACTAGGGTTGGCATAACAGATAACAGATGAGACACGATAACTAATTGTATATTTTTTTTTTCAAACATGAACTTAAACTTGTTTCGAAACAGGTTAATACAACATAACCTTTTTAGAGACATGTTCAGGGACACGATAAATATCAGGTATATAGTAAAATAAAAATTGGAAAAAAATCCTAAAACTCAATTCGAGGTTGACGTGATGTGAGCCTGTATGATTCTTAATATATTTTTAAGCACTTTTTACTCGTTTATCAAGTCTTAAATTTATAAAACACGATATAACACTATCACTCTCTACGACACGCTAGGGCAAGTGAACCCATCGTTGGCGTAGTACAGTGATGGTAAGATACCGAGGTCGTCCAAGGACACAAGAGCTTTTAACACCGGATATTGTCAACGTCTAATCTAACCAAATTTTGAGAAAAGATTTTAGCAATTTAAAAAAAAAAGAAAGAAACTAAAATAATAAAGGAAACAAATAGACAAGATAGAATCACTTGATTCCGACTCATCTTTTACGTATTCTTTGATAATTTTCGCACTTTGGGTTTTTTAAAAGATTATCTTGGTTATAGTGGTGTGTCCCTCTTTTGGAGGCAACGCTACCCTAGGCCATGTTGATATGAGTCAGCAGTGATACAGTCCCGTAAGGCCGGAATATTGAAAGATAATTAAGTAAGTTATTAATACAAAATGTGGCATGTCCCTTTTTTGGAGGCAACGCTTCCCTCGGCCACATTAGTCTGAGTCAGCAAGGATACAGTCCCGCAAGGCCAATTTAAAGTTTTAATAGTAGTTTATTTATAATGGATTCAAGCCATTCTTACTTCCCCCGATTTGATGTTATCTGGCTCAAAGAAGTCCTAATAAGCTTGAATTAAGTTCTCGCAGAATCTATACACTGAACGAGTCAAGAACTTTAGCCAAACCACCATTCTAACCCCATTCCAGGCAGTTAACGTGCTTTATACAGACCGCAAAACACAAAGGAGAGAATCAACAAAACATGAAGAGATGATAAAATAAAGTTCACTTTCAATTTTAAAAACTAGATATTAAAGTCATTAATATAAACCCAATTAAAAAGTTAACCAAAGCTTAGAAATGAAAGATAATACATAGATGACTTGTCTTCACCAAGTGATGTAAGAAATTAGCCAAGCATGGCCTTTGTTTGACAAAAACTCTTACGATCAATTTTGGATCCCGAGACTACTACACGCTCTAGAGATGGATGGTGGATGATGATGATATTGTGGTGGTGGAATGCTGGCAGGTGTGAGAGAAGTGGTTTGCCAAGGGATGGATTGCAATTAAACCAAGCACCCCTATTTATAGTTGGAAACAGTCAGTTTACACGTCTCGTGCCCGGAGGGCACGACCCCGTATCTCCCTTCTTTTTTGTCTTCATTTAATGAGTTGTGTCAGTTCGTATGCTCACACGGCCCCGTGGCCCTTGTACTTGCTATATTATCCAAGATTTGCATATCTGGTAGTTGACCACGGCCCGTGTCTATGGGAACGGCCCCATGTCTCTTGTCTGCTTCTCTTTGTCTTTTTCTTCATGGAATCTTGAGTGGGGCACGATCCCATGCCTTCAGGGCACGACCTCGTGCTTGTCTTATGATTTGTTGTTTTTGTCTTTAGGTGAAGCTCGGAGGGTCGGTATGATATATCAACCTCTCTTCTTTTGTATTCATGTAGGTTTTTGCCGTTAATTTGTTCATTTCATACATTTAAGCTCTTTTATTCCTGAAAATTAAAAGTGTACAAAGAAACGCACCTTTTCAAACATTAGTACACAAAAGAGTTGATTTTATACCATATTTGATATAATTTATATGTTACGTTTGGTTTGGTGTATAACAAGGTCAGGGGAGCTAGGCCTTGACTCAAAATTGTCGTGCTGCTACCAACCGTTTGTGGTTTTGAGAATTGGAGCACGAGAGGCAAAAGTAAAACTAGGATTTGGTTTAGAAATTATGACATAAGTGGCAGGAGGGCGTTTGCCATACATTAATTAAGGTAGTAACTAGTAAGGCATATGCCATAAGTTTATCTTTAGAAGATTAAAAATAAAAACATGCCATTAACATGTTCACATGTGTTTAACATGTTTATACACGAATTTATATTGGTTGTTAACAGGTTTAAGACAAGAAACATGTTAAGCTCAAATTCAAACTTGTTTGACTTCGCATTGTGTTAGCAAGTCCGTGTTAGAAATTATCAGCCCTACAATATACCAATTTTGGGGTGTGGAGTGCACACTCGTTAGAGACTATCTCATTTTCGGCACTGACGAACCCTGGTGGTCTAATGGAGTAACGAATTCGACGAGTTAAAGAGGTGGTGACCCGATCAGGGTCTAAGGGGTGGTGTCGGTGATGTGGTCTATCGCGACGAGGTCATGATGAAAACTGGCAAGTGGCACCAACAACGAGTGAAAAAACCATTACAGTAACTAGAAGCCTCTGATAGTTAGCTATAGATCTTTCTTGTCGCTAGAAATGTTAGTTCCCACTAATCCATCACTAGAAATTAGTTGATCAGCAATAACTCTGCATGATCAAACTAAGCCTTTTGTTCTATATCGGGTATATTGTTTTCATTGCAAAAATCACATACTCTTTCTTAATTCTTTATGGGTTATCCGATTAAGATTTTGAGAGTGGCATTGATATAAACATTTTTGCATGATTGAGAGATTATCCAGGACCTTTAAGGCTACAATGAAACCTACAAACTACACATCTCACAAAAAAAGACCCAAAATATTATTAATTTATTAATATCGACGTGGATACAATCTTTCTTAATATTTCCAACCTTCCTTATAGATGCTTGATTTGAAAAACATGTGATTGGAAGAGACAATGAACATGATAACCTTGACTTTCTTTGCAATATGTGTCCTAAAGTCAAAAAAACTAGAAAGAGCCCAGCCCATCTTCTTTTACTTTGCTTTAGCATCAT
This sequence comes from Scalesia atractyloides, assembly GCA_947069175.1. NCBI lineage: Eukaryota > Viridiplantae > Streptophyta > Magnoliopsida > Asterales > Asteraceae > Scalesia > Scalesia atractyloides. Next base: position 1,615,232 of record CAMTDV010001632.1, read on the forward strand.
CGGGACATAAGAAGGGCCCTTATGTTGTTAGTTTCATTCCATTTTTAGTGCTCCTTTCTTATATTTATTGCACACCAAGCATTTTGATGCTTGTTGGTAGGGATGTATATTTATAAATTTAGAACACGGTTTCTAATTCATCGTTATCATTATCATACTTGGTAGATCTTATTATTAGCAAAGTTAAGGTAGGGTCTGAATATAGTAAGATGTAGACAGTGTTACATCTACTACGTAAGAATTGAGAGACTGCTTCCAGTGAGATCTCCCGGCTCCATGGACGGAGCTTTTAAGGAACAGGGGGTGCATCCGCCCCGTCAATGTTTCGGTAGTAGTGTAATTTTTTCGGTTTTTCGTCCAAAAGTTTTAAAATTATATAGGTCTGCCCTCGCAAATTATTTTGTCTAAAGAAATTCTGCCCCTACCAAGTTTATTGTCCAAAAAAATTATACATATCTTCATATTGAGTTAAAAACAACGTGAATAATGAGGCTATTAGTAATTTTTTATAATCGTTATTAAACTTGAAGTGAGTTTGAATATAGTCTGAAACTAGTTTCTATGTAAAATGAAACATGGCGGTTGAAATTTAGTTTTTTTATGTATAAAAACGGGTCATTTGAATGAACGAAGATTATTTAGTTTTATTTGGAGTTATTATTGTTTGACCCGACCCGAACATATAACTGAACATAGTGATAGGAAAAAAAATTTGGGTCTCATGACTTTCCGCCCCCGTGGAGCTAGGGGTTTTCTTTTTAACCGAAAACTGAACCCGACTCGAGATGACCCAACCCGAAAAACTAGCTTACCCGATTAACCCAAACCCGACTATAGTTTATTGGGTCGGTGTTTGGATTAGAAATCTATGTTTCGGGTTCACCCGAATAACCCAAGGAATTTAAACATAGAATTAAAATGTGATTTTCCAATTTATCGTTTCCTTGATTCCCCTCTACTTCCTATGTAAAATTTTCTCACTTCATAATCATTTCCTATTTCATCCATATCTTCTTAAAAGTTTAAATTAATATAATATATAATGGCATGTTTTGATGTGTTATGTGTATGTCAAGTATTCAACAAACTCAAGTCTACATTGTATATCCCTTTTGCAACCCAAATATAGCCAGACAAACCCTTCTAAACGGAAAGAATAACACCTCCTTTTAGCCGATTTTCTAACCCGAAACCCGATCTAACCCGACCCGATAAAACCCGAACACCGAAGAACCCGAACCTAGAAAGGGTTGGTTATCGGGTTATATATTTAGCTTTGAAAACCCGAAAAACCCGAAACCTGATTAAAAAACCCGAAGAACACCCCTACTTGGAGCTTTTGGTCAAACTCCGCCACTGCCCGACTCGATAGTAGTTTTGTATCAAGCCTTGGACATGAGGTGCATAACACTCAACAATCGGGATAAATGCGGATTTGTGCATGTACCCCCTTGTTTTTCGGCTATCAAGTCATCACATGATGCATGATTAGTCGTTCGCCGCTTTTAACGTTATTTTCACGAAATTAGTAAAATAAAGTTAAAATTAGTGCACTTTCACTTTTTCCCGTGAGGTCCCACACATATATACATTATATGCGCATATCGCAAGTAGGGGGTAAGATATTATCAACTATTTATGGTTTCGTTGAGGTTGAGCACTTGAGCATCTAAATCTGACATATGATATTTTTCTATCAATCAAAAGTTGGTGTTTTGTCTTGGTATCACTTGTATGACATTATTACTAAAAATGGGATCCATGTTTCATAACTATGTCTACAAGTATCGACACACGTTGAGTCGTGCATACGCGTGAACATAAATTTATGTCAAGGATGTGCATCAAGGTGGTTATGAAACTAATACTGATTTTTTACAAGATATGCTTGCATTATCTTTGTTACTACTATATTTATTTTCAATTAAAGATATCATTAGTAATAAACAATCTACTTCCATCTTCAAAAAGTATTGAGTAAAAGTTTGAAAATGAAGAGGGGCAAAGTGCAAAATAATGAAAATGAAAAGGACCATTTGACGAGCAATCAGAGGAAACCAATCATCATATAGGTAATATGTGATATTCAAGGATCCAATCAAATAACATATATCTATGCCATGGACACTTTTCATCATGTGTAATAAGTAATCATGGTATGGTACATGGTTACCAATCACCATGTAGGTTAAAGAAATGATGAGAAAAATGATCTCTAAATCTGTTTATTTGCTTTAAAGTTAACTACATCTAATCTAGTGGTATCAAGAAGTATAGTGTATGTGTTTCTTTTTAAATGGTCAACTTCTATGACGAACATTAATGTGGATTTAAGAGTAATTTTGGTGAGCGTATAAATTAGTAATTTAAAACGAATTATTTGTGATAGGCAATTATCCTTAGACTACAAGGAGTCATGAGGGTAAGGCTAAAGCCCTCACTCTGTTATGTAGGCATTACGTAGACCATGTGGATTTTACCCTCCGCATCACAAAAAGCATGGGTTAGTCAAGTGTAAAGACAAAACCCCCATTATATTTTTAAAAGAAAACAAATAGGTCAAGAAGCAACATCCACAAAGATCTTGCCTTAGAGGGGCAACGTCCATGTGTAGACATGGACGCAACAATATTGGAGCGTGAAGAGGCTTTGCACTCCCCTCACCACCACACCATATAGTTTTACAGGTTGATTTTCAATGCACAATATTGATGGTATAGAAATGTTAGACGTGAACCAAATGATTTCTTGAAATATGTGATTAATTTTATTATAATTAACTATGCAACCCTTAGTATACAATAATCTTAATTATAAAGAAAATAAGCAAATTAGTATTTTTTATAATCTAATACTAATAAAAAGTCCTCTTAATGCTACATGGCTTTCTCTCATTATAAAGGATTTTATCAAAATGTCATATAACAATTTATCATACTATATCAACCATAATAAATAATAACTAAATTAATATAAAGACCATTGTCCATCTTAATAAATAATTCTACTTATGCATCATCTCACTCAGAAGAAATTAATATGCCATGATGTTTGAGTTACTAAATTATACTATGATATATAGATAAAAATATAAGGATTACTTTATCTTTTGAATATACTGATTTTACATATTAAAGATCAAAATTATCTTCACCTTCATAACATACGGTAAAGAGTCATTATATTTTTTTTTTCATATTTGTGTATTTAATATGAGTATCCTTAAAAGCCATTTAATCGTTAGTTTATTACTATCTATAAAAAACTATTATTATTTTAATTGTTATTAATACCTCCGATTTAATTATTTATGCATTATAATTTTTACTTTATTTGATAATATAACACCTCATTAAGATTAACCATATATATTTTTCATATCAAATGATCTAAATTATTAATTACTGATAAAGATGATAAAGTAACAACTCTACTAATAAAAAAGTTTCCTTAATGCCACATGTCACTCTGATTTAACTTTTGATAAACATCAAATCTTATTTAACTTTTAATATAAGACTCTAATTATTGTCACGTGTCACTCTCTTCTTTAACCTTACAAATTAGACTTACATTTTATTTAAAAATATTTTTAATCCTTATCCTTACTAATATAATAAATTTAATTTAAATATGTTAATAACCATATTAGGATACACTGTTTAATTAATTTTATAGGTAAATACAATGCATTTGATTAAATATTATTGTAATAAAAAAAATACAACAGTTAGATCTTTTTCGTTAAACCATCCTTGTATTAATACTAATCGGAAAAACACAATAATTAGATTATACCATTATACAATTTTTTAACTATGTGATCAGGATTATACACAAGTATGATTTACATTTTTTTTATTTTACGTGTGTAATACACAGATTTGTATTACTTATAAATTAAAATAGTATTCAATCTAATTTTTTCAATTTATTAAACCATCATTGTAGTAATTTTGTTATTTCACACTCACTTAACTGAGAAAACTAACTGACATCCGCTGTAGGGACTATCTGAGTAACAATTTATCAAACCACATAAATCAAGAAAGTTGAGAGTTAAAAGTAAAATTTAAGAAAAATACATGGATTATCTTGGCATTTTTCTCAAATAATAATTATTGAAGTTTTAACGTTAATAAATATCATAATGACTTTTTGAATAGTAGAGTTGTAGGCGTAATATATGAAAAAAAAAAAACTAAAATCGACAAATATATTAACACAATAATATCTTCTATTTTAGGAAACCCCACTTACTTTTGAGTTAGGATATTTTGGTTTAGCATGGACACCTAACTTGATTAAAATATTTAAATAAGTGATTACAAATCTATTCCTGCCTGCTGCTGCCGATATATTCCCAAATGTGGACTTTATGCCTTTAATGGTGATTCCGTTTGCATTGGTTTTGTCCATTTAAAAGGGTTGGCCAACTATATTAGGGTGGTTTGATATAATCCAAGCTTTATTAGAATATTGAAAATTATCAACAAATATTTAAAAAAATTAATATCATTCATAATTAATAACTAATAACCATTATATACTTGTTATTATTATATAATTAAAGGAGAAGTTTATTTAAGAATAAATTTAATGTGAGAAGAAAAAGAAGAAAGTGCATAATGGTAAACATTAAATAGTTTATAACTCCTCTCATTAATTATGTTATCTCTCATTAATAAAACAAAAAAATTATGTCCTACACATTTCAAAATTTATCCTATATATATCTTATACTTATCGAAATTTACCCTACACACATGTAAAAATATCCTACAAATTTATCCTACACATACTAAAATTTATCCTACACATGTCGAAAATTGTTCTTCACCATAAATTATTTTATCTTGAAAAGGTATATTAAAAAATGAGTTACAAGTTTAATTAATTAGCTAATTAATGGCAATTATAGATTTACCTATATGTCATTTTTTCTTAATATTAAATACACATATTAAATGAAGTAAATGAAAATTTTCTATTGGTTTTAAAGTTATTTTTTTTATTCTTATAAAAAAAATTTCTCATCTGAACTCTTTACTATAATTAAAAGTATAGGCCCTTCAAAATTTATTGCTAGATAAATAAATGTCGGGAAAATGTCACAGAATAGTAACCAAGTTTTAAAAGTGTTCTAATTAGGTCACTCATATCGTTTTTGTCCCAATTAGATAACTTAACATTCAAATCGAGTCATGCCCTTTTTTCCATGGGTCAAGAGAAAAATTGAGCATAAGATGCTCTGGTCAGATTATTTTAATATATGAAATTTAATTTGTTAAAAATAGAAACACTTTAATTACATTAAAAATTAAAAAAATAAGTTAAAATCCACGTCATCACTCGACGTTAGCATCAAGTGAAAGGAAAAAAATAAACAAAAATCTGCATCACCACGGTAACCTATGAAATGGATGATAAAACCCTTAATTTTAATAAAAAATGAATGTTGAGTGACCTGATTGAAACACTTTTGAAACTTGAGTGACCTAATTAGAACACTTTTAAAACTTGGTTATTATTCTATAAAGTTACCCCATAAATGTATGCACGTTAGGTAATCCAGCTTTAAAGAACAATCATGGCCAAAATCTTGGAAGATTTTGTAGTTGTAATGACGATGTTACACTCAAAACACTCCAGTATTTGTTACAGTAGTCAATATAACATTGGTAGACACATGTTTTTATGAATATATATTTGTTTCATAGTTTTATATTTAAACAAGAATACTATGATGGGTGTTTAATCCATTGCTATATTTCTATTGATCTTTATAAACATATGTTGTTATGTTTCTTGCATAATTAACATAATGTTATCTTTCAAACTATAAAAGTATATGCAAAGTAAAATTAATAGTTATGTTAATGAAGTGATGCAATCAATCGTGTCTAGCTTTAAGCAAGAAAATGTTACCATAAAAGCGACTGTTAAGATACCATTTACTGGACGGTTGGGATTGGGCAGGTACAACTATGAGGCCCACCGTGGGACCAGAACCCACCGGGTTTCTCCAAGGGGCAACAACACCGGCACATGGGACCTCTCTGTGTCCCCATGGGAAACCATATCGACGCATGCAACTTGACAGACATTGCGTCACCGCAAGAGCTGAGACTCTCCGACATAACATACGATGGGACGAGAACACGTGTTGGCTTGGATTCGAACTTGCAACCTCCAAAGGCGGCCTAGTTTGAGTATGATAAAAATTATAAAATCTTTGTTAAATATTACATTGATTATGAATGACGATGCAAACCTCGTCAAGAGCAACGATTTGTAAGGGGTTCATTCTAAAAACTTAAATGAATCATTCGTTCGTTGTGGACATGAGAGGTGTTAGGTTCTTAAGGAATTTCCGAACTCAAATACGATATGTGTACATAAAGCTATTACACAATGCGTTGCAACTCTCCAATAATTGTTCTTAATAACTTTAAGGTCCAATATGTTTTATTTGAGCTCCCCTTGTTAACGATTTTAAACATAATATGTATGGTTTTAAAATGCAAATGTGTCAAATCGTGAAGCCTTGCATCAAGTGTATTACTACAACTAAAAACTTATTCTTATAGGTGGGTGCCTTCCAACAGCTAGTGAATTAAAGTTAAAAAATAAAATCATTTCTCTTTTATATATATATATATATATATAAACACATACCACATATTCAAACTCAACACTTCTATATATTTTTCTCAAAAAATGGCAAGAAGGCCTTTGAGTTAAGAATAAGACATCGCTTTGGTCACATCTTGGATTAACGTGTTCGAGAACATGCCACAAGAAACCGGCTCGTTTGTAAGAGCTGCATTTCAAGAACTTTGTTAGCGTGTAGGCAAAATCAATCGGTTCTCAGGCCAATTGGCTTCAAGGTTAAAGGATTCGAGAACAAAGGTTTTCACATTTAAGCGACTATTCAACATTTGTGATGGCTCGCGGTGATAGCAGAACAAAGGCGGTAGTGATCAGCTGATCGCAGAGGCCCTTCGTAATTGCTAGGTGTCCTACAGTAGAACAGTTACTCACATCTCATCCTACCATTTATTAAGACATCAACCTCATTCGAGTCCTGTTGCGCGTCCGGATTACGACTAAGACTGTTCAGGGGTTAATGATTAAGAACAAGTAACTTATTGTTATTTTAATATTCCTTAATAAACGAATACAAAGTTGGATACGTATCACCGTCGTATGTCACCTTATCAATTTCTTCTCCGCTTAAAACCATCCATAACCTTAAATAAAGAAATATTTTGTAAAACAGAAACGAGTAACTTAATCTTATTTAGTATTTCTTTTCAACTCATTTGTGTCATAGTAAATTCACCGTTGAAATATTTATATTCTTCATATATGACTAACGGTAAGTTAGATCATAATTTTATAAGAACTAATCATTAGTTAAATCCACATTACCATTATTAATAAGAACTAGGTTTTTTCCTCGCGCTACGCACGGGGGTTTAATCGTTTTCCTCGTGGTATGCAACGTGACTTGGTTGTTATCAGCTCGACTCATCAGAAAACCAAAAAAGTAAAGATCGCTAGAAGCGAATATCGATACTAGGTTTTCCCCGCGCTACACGGCGGGATTATGATTGGTTTTCCCTCGTGTTAGGCGTGACTTTGGTCCTTATCGGTACGACTAATCGGAAAACCATAAAAGCGAATATTGATATCGGTCCCAATAATACCACTTAAAAAAATAAAAAATAAGGGTTTCCTATTGCACTACGCTGTTAGAGTTTGATCGTTTTTCTTTTGTGCGATGCGACGTGGCTTTGGTCGTTATTGGTTTTACTCATCAGAAACCATAAAAGTGAATATCAATAAAAGCGCATATCAATAATAGTTCCAAAGATTTCAATATAAAAACAGAAAAAAACCACTTAAAATAAAAAAAGAACATAAAAACAAAAATCAACTAAAAAAATCATAACAGCCAAAAAAAAAAACAAACCCACTATTCATAACACCTTTCAGTAGGGCTGTAAACGAACCGAACGAACACGAACGAGGTCATGTTCGTGTTCGTTCGTTAAGGAAATTAATATGTTCGTGAACTGTTCACGAACGCATACCGAACATAAGTTTATGTTCGTATTCGTTCGTTAAGAAATTCATTTGTTCATGAACAGTCCGTGAACACTGGGCTCGAACACAGACGAACGCGAGCAAATAAAAACGAACCCAAACGAACGTTTAACTAGAAAATAAAAAAAATATAAAAACAGTGTTATCCTTAAACGTTAGATATAAGTAGTTAAATACAACCATTAAATGATAAATTAAAACACAAGAAGTTTACTACACCACCAAACAATGAATCAAGTCTAACTAACCTACACATAATTATCCCAAAAATGTCTTAGAATGTTTAAATTTTAGTTAAATTAGAAAAAAATAGTGTTTCAAGTTTTCAATATGTTTAAATAAAAGGCTTATCATTTATTATATTATTAAAATAATCAAACGAACATAAACGAACGTATCGAACATCTTACCGAACATTCACGAACGTAACCGAACATCTTACCGAACGTTCACGAACGCAGTCGAACGAACGAGACCTGTGTTCGTGTTCGTTTGTTAAGCTAACCGAACAAATTTTTTTCTTCGTGTTCGTTCGTTAAGCTAATCGAACGAACATAAACGAACTTCCCGCCGAACAAAATTTTTTCTTCGTGTTCGTTCTTTAAGCTAATCGAACGAACATAAACGAACTTCCCGCCGAACGGTTCACGAACTGTTCGCTGAACGTTCGGTTCGTTTACAGCCCTACCTTTCAGAGTTGTTATATTTATAAAAAACAAACAAACCCACTATTCATAACACCTTTCATAATTGTTATATATATAAATATAAATATAAATAACAAATATAATTTATGAGATACCAATAATAAAATAATACTATTTATATGCATTATTATATGTAATGTAATGTAATACATTACACACATATATATATATATATAGATATATAACATATTTCTTAGTATTTAATCGTTTTTTAATTCAAATTAGTTGTATGAATTATTATATGCCATTAAAAATATGTTAGTTATATGAGGTTTTGTAGAGATACATATAATTATATTGTTTATGTTATATAATCCTATGCAATACACGAGTCTATAAATTAATGATTTATATGCATTAGATTTTGAATGGTTATCTTATCTAGGGGTGCTAAACGGGTCAGGTTCATGGGTTGGTGGGTTTAACTCGACTGGAACTAGAAAACAAACCCAAACTCAACCCGAACCCAAAAATCTTGTCATACATATGAACCCAAACACGACCCGAATATTAGCGGGTTGACCCAAACCCCACCTGTTTAAGCCAAATTTTAAAATTTTAAATTCTTTTTTTGCAAATTAATATTTTAAAATTAAAATTTTACTACAATAAACACAAATGTATATAATACAATTGCATTTAATTATAAAATGTTATGTTAATCTCACTTTTAAGGTTATAATTATGTATAAAATACACACCTAAATTAAGTTATGACATAAAACATATTATAAAAAAAACAAAATATAATACAAATGGGTTAAATGGGTCAACCCGTCAACCCCCGAACCCGACCTGTTTTCACGAATTTAACCTGAAACTAACCCGATCTATTTATACTAAACTTAAACCCGCAAATTCCGTGTTAGATTCATGTCATATTTTCATACACGTGTGTCTCAGAAATTCACAGGTTTAATCTTATTATCCCAAATCTCTCCGATTTCACTGTACGAGAGAGCTTATATTTGTTTTTTTCATAAAAAATAATAAATCACTAATATTAAATTATTTATTTATTTATTTATTTTGTTGATTTCTTTGGTATACCTTTTTTTAACGGCAAATTTGAATCAGTGACGGACCATTGGAGTATTATCGTGCCACCCGAGAGAACCACCTGATCATATCCATCTCTACTACACATAATGCCACACCAATTCAGAAAGAAACCAATTAAATATGAGAAAACTTCCTTATAAGAATCAAACCTAGAACTTATTGATCCCAAATCCTATCACACCACCAAAATACCACTATCACTATACTATACAATTCGTATACCGTTTTCCTTTCCACCTTAACCAAAACAACGGCGCGGACAAATCTCTCTCTCTCTCCCTCTCTCTCTTTAGAAAACTAGTTTTGAGAGTGCAGATCCTGAAGTGGGTGCATGTATAGAACTTATTGATCCCAAATCCTATCACACCACCAAAATACCACTATCACTATGCTATACAATTCGTATACCGTTTTCCTTTCCACCTTAACCAAAACAACGGCGCGGACAAATCTCTCTCTCTCTCCCTCTCTCTCTCTTTAGAAAACTAGTTTTGAGAGTGCAGATCCTGAAGTGGGTGCATGTATCTCTCTCTACATTCAATAGTTTTTCCGCATCCTTCAACACCATAAAAGACACTCAAAAAGCTCATAATTATATGAGATTATGCAAACACTCTTTCCATTTTGGGTTTTCCTGTAAATTGTTCAAACTCATATGTATTTGATTCACAACTGAGAGAATTAACCAGATGCTGCGCTCGTAAAGTTGGTAAATTTTTAGTCTTTTTGTTATTGCGATCTGAAAAAAGCCGCTAAGGGTGTGTTCTTGTAAGGTACGGCTCACTTTTTACCTACATTATTCATTTTTGTTTCACTTTTGATCCATTTTTTGTGGGTTTTTTAGATTAGCAATCATTTGTTGGGAATCTTGGTTTTGTTAGATTGGATTGTATGTAAGAAATTTGGGTGGGAATTAATTGATTAGACAATTTATAACTGTTTTATATGCTGGAATCTGGAATTACTACATGAGGTGAAATTTTAGCACACCAACTGTTTGATTAAATGTCTAAAAGAGATTATTGATTTGTAGAATTAGTCAATTACTTTGTTAATTTTGATTTTTGGTTAATTAATCCTTTTCATTTTTTTTCTCTGTTTTTATCTTCAGGATGGTTTAGTTTGATCAAATTATGCAACAAAAGGGTTGAGTAATCAGAAATCTGTTCATATGTGGATTCAAGAATCAATTTTGATAACCCGAATGTCGAAAACATCACCGTCTTTCTGGATAATTTTCTTGTTATTGGTCTGTGTTTCGGCATCAGATAACGGATTCTCAGGGTGTAACTGTGAGCTTGAAGGGTTCTTCGGGTACAGAAACATAATGGTGACACAAAGAGTTAGTGATTTCTTAATAGCAGTTGCTTATTTTTCAATCCCATTGAACTTCTATACTTTGTTAGCTGCTCAAATGTGCCTTTCAAATGGGTACTTGTTCAATTCATTCTTTTCATTGTGCTATGTGGAATGACGCATTTACTCAACGGTTGGACGTACGATGCCCACCCGTCTCAGTTAATGCTTGCACTCACCGTTTTCAAGTTCCTTACAGCGTTAGTCTCATTTGCAACCGCAATTACTCTATTCACTCTCATTCCGTTGCTTTTAAAGGTTAAAGTTAGAGAATTAATGTTGAGAAAGAAGTTTTGGGATCTCGGTAGAGAAATGGGAATGATCAAGAAACAAAAGGAAGCCGGATGGCACGTTCGTATGCTCACGCAAGAGATACGAAAGTCTCTCGATCGCCACACGATTCTTTACACGACTCTTGATAAGTTATCCGAGACTTTAGATTTGCAAAATTGTGCGATTTGGATGCCAGACGACGATAAAAACGTAATGAATCTCACCCATCAGTTAAAAGGTGGAGAATTGTTGACCGCTGATCAGTTTTATATCCCAATCGACGACTCCGACGTTCAAGAAATCAAAACAAGCGAAGATGTGAAGTTATTAGAGCCCGAGTCAAGATTAGCTGAGTTAAGCAGTGGTGGAACGAGTCAACCGGGAGCTGTGGCTGCTATCCATATGCCAATGCTTCGAGTTGCCGACTTTAAAGGTGGGACCCCCGAGATGATTCAAGCGTGTTACGCGATATTAGTTTTGGTTCTTCCCAACGGAACTGTTCGATCTTGGACGAATTCCGAGCTTGAAATAGTCAAAGTCGTTGCTGACCAAGTAGCAGTTGCACTATCGCACGCTGCGGTTTTAGAAGAATCACGACTCATGAGAGACAAATTAGTGGCACAAAACCAAGCGTTACAACAAGCGAAACAAGATGCCTTGAGGGCAAGCCAAGCTAGAAACGCATTTCGAACGGTTATGAGCAAAGGTTTAAGAAAACCGATGTATTCCATCATGGGCTTGCTTTCGGTTTTACAAGATGAGAACTCAAACGGTCAACAACGCGTGCTTGTTAACACGATGGTCAAAACAAGCGATGTTCTTTCCATGCTAATAAACGACGTAATGTATGATTATCCTAGAGACAACGTCAAGTTTCCGTTAGAAATGAGATCTTTTCCGCTTCATAACATGATCAGAGAAGTTGCTTGTCTTGTAAAGTGTCTATGTGTTTATAAAGGTCATGACTTTGACGTCAAAGCCGATAAGTATCTACCCGATAACGTAATGGGAGATGAAAGACGAGTTTTACAAGTGATCTTGCATATGGTTGGGAATCTTTTGAGTCGGGCTAATCGAGGTGGATGTGTAACGTTAAGGATTTTTAAAGAGAGCGGAAGCCATGGGAGAAATGATCAACAATGGCGTTCTTGGAGATCGAATTCAAACGATGGATATGTTATCGTTAAATTCGAAATCGATTTTTCTATGTTGGAACCATCTTCGATTGATCGGAGAAACCCGAGAGTTGTGGCGGAGGAAAACTTGAGCTTTAGTATGTGCAAAAAGTTGGCTCAGGTTAGTATTTGAATTCTAAACCCTTTTTTCTAAATCTTTATCAAGAAAGTTATAAGGTATGATCTTTGTAGTTTTGTTTGTTATGTATATGTGATAGGTCAAACGGGTAAAAATTAATATCCAAAAAGGAAGCGGGTCAAAAGTTGCCCAAAGCGCATTTTAAGCATAAAATCTCACGAATCATCTTATTCATATACCTTAAGTATATTGATGTTGTATGCTTTTTATGTTTTCAGACCAGACTGGATGTCGAACCGGTCTCTTTCCGGTCCACTGGTGAGTGGTCGGGCCGGTCAAACCGGATATAAGAACCGGGTCATGCTGTAAACATTATAAAATTAAATAGGGTAAATTTGGAGTTTTTTAATTAATTAATCCAGTTCAACCCGCTGGTTTTCCGGTCCGACCGCTGGTTCCCGGTCCAACCGGTCGGTTCGGTTCAAAACGGCCTGATAGGGTGAACCAGATTGGCCAGAACCCCGGTTCCTGGTCCGGTCCGATTTTCAAAACAAATATTGGCACACTAGTTAGTTTTAAATAAATAAAATATAAAATATTGGTCAAAAAGTGTTTTTTTTGTCAACCTAACCCGTTTCAACTTGTATCGGCCCATTGACACTCAACTAATAATTTAGCATTCTTGGCTACTTTAATTTGAGATAAATATTGGTTTTTTTACAGATGATGCAAGGAAGCATTAGGGTAGTCCCGAATCCGTTAGGGTTTGACCAAAGCATGTCACTTGTTCTACGGTTCCAGCTTCGGCCTTCAATCATGACCGCACTATCCGAAACAGGCGAATCATCAGACCACCACCCGCAATCAAACTCAATCTTTACGGGCCTTCAAGTTCTTTTCGCTGACGAAGATGATTTAAACCGAGCCGTAACCCGTAAGCTACTTGAAAAGCTCGGCTGTGTAGTCACGACCGTGATCTCAAGTTCCGACTGTCTCGCAGCTCTCATGCAGCCTGTATCCGCTTTCCAAGTCTTGATTTTGAATTTACATATGCCCGATCTAGACGGGTTTGAAGTTGCATCGCGTATACGCAAGTTTAGAAGCCGAAACTGGCCGTTGATCATCGGTTTAACAGCTAGCGCTGATGAAGATTTGTGGGAAAGATGCATACAAATTGGGATGAATGGAATTATTCAAAAACCGGTTCTTTTGAAAAGTATTGCTGATGAACTAAGGAGAGTATTGATTCATTCACAAAAGGTCTCATGAAGTCAAAGTCAACGTTGAAGGTTGACTAATAAACTAACATGTCTAACTGCAATATATGAGTATATGTATAGTGTAAAGATGGATTTGTAAATGAAGATTTTGATCTTCTGCATGATTTTGATGAAGAAATGATTACTAGATGAAGATGAAGAACAAAATCCATTATTCAATATTGGAAAATGACACGTGACATACACATGGTGTCGTATACTGTATGTACTTAAGGAGCCCAATATCAACATGATGTGTTTGATAGTGATATATTATTATATTATATTATTGACCAAAGGAGAGGGAAGAGAAAGCATGCATGAATTTGGTCAAGTAAAGATGTGATAATGAGTTTCTATGTGTTTCAATATTACAGGCCAAGTGGGGCCCACCTTCCTTATTGGTCCATTTCTTTATTTAAGGTTTTATTTTTTTAATAATATTATTATTATTGTATATTAATTCATGTCCCTTGTCATTGTATGCATAGCTTTTACATCAATTGTTGAACAAGTCGTAGGTATGCACAATAAAAATATCATGTAATATTCTGATAGTTTGGAGAGAAAAGATAAAAGAAATGGATATAATTAGAATGCTCATTGTATAAGTGGCTTTTACATCATTGTTGGACAAGTAGTAGGTATTCACTAAAGAAATATCTTTGTAATTTAATCAACTAAAGTTATTATATTCTAAAGGTTTGGAGACATAATAAATTTCTGTCATTTTGGTAATCGGATCGGAAGCGGTCTATATACCATGTCCTGTTATGTATTCTTGATTTTTTTGCATTTGGGCTGGTCTATTATGCAGTGGCGGATATAGAAAATCTTTATAGGGGTAACGTTTCATATAAAATTGGTAACGAAACCGAAAAAAGGTAAAATTTTTCGAAAATTTACACTACCGCGGAGCGTTAAGGGGTAGCGGGGCTGCCCCTAGTAACATGCTAGGTCCGCCCCTGCTATTATGGCGTCGGCTAGTTGAACCAGAATGGTGGTTGGTTCCGATTTCCAAATTATATATGATCTCATCCATTTTTAAAAACCGATATGACTAGTGGACGACCACTCAACTGGTTATCAAAACATGAACTATGTGCACATTGCACTCCATAGTTGGTTAATTAAGTTAGTTTTGTTAAAGAATGTATTATTAGTATCTCAGTTAAAAAGTAGGATATTGAATTTAAATAACCCAAATTTTCACTAATTTGCTGATAGCACTCCTAATTTTTTATTTGTAATACACCACTCCTCATTTTCAACTTATTAGCTGATATCACTCCCAAACTAACCCAACACCAACCCAGTTTGTTGACATCAGCCGACACGTCACCAAACCAGTGCCACGTATAAAAAAGCCAAGTCAGCTGCCACAACCTCAAAAGCCAAGTCAGCTGCCACAACCTCAAAAAGCCAAGTCAACCGCCATGTCATCAAAAAATGCCACTTCAATTACCACACCACCATATAGGCGCCAAATCAGTAAAAAAAAATAATTGGGTTAAGGTTTAGGGTCAGATAGTTTTGAAGTGCTATCAACCAATAAGTTGAAAGTTGGGAGCGATGTGGTACAAATCGAAAGTTAAGAGTGTTATCAGCTAATTGGTAAAAGTTGAGTTTATTTAATCTAATACCCTTGTAAAAAGCATTTAGGTTTCTTTATCTTGGAATTTTGCTATAAATTATCTACGACTTCTCGTCCAATTGCATATATTTGCATGTTACTCTTGGTACTTTTAAGTTTTAAATATGATTATACAACTATACACAATTTGTCACGAAACACATATTCGTGATTTTAATATTTTATGCATGTCATTGTACCTAAAATTTTTGTAGAATCAATTATACCGTTACTCATTGGTGTTACGATTTTATTGTATTATGTGTATAGTCGTTTTATATTCATGACACCAAATGATGCATACTTAACCTTCCGCAACTTCGAACTAAGACACAAAATTGGTGTAAAATTTTATGTAACAATTTTCACTCCCAACAATTTTGATCATATTTGGTGACACTAGTTATCACACAATATCTTTATTTTTTGTTCTAACACTTTATTGTATTTTTCTTATCTTACACGTGTGTTAAATAACTAAATTAAATAAGTAATTTTAATTAATAAAATTTACATTTTAAAACAATATCATAGAGTGATTTTAATAAATAAGTAATTTCTTTTATAAAAACCTGAGGAAGGTACAGCCCAACTATGAAGTACATCAGCAGATGTTACAATAATACGTAGATGACTTTTGGCTGGTACAACCACTCGATTGTCCACTTCTAATAAACGTAATTGATTTTTTACCAAATCTATATGTTTTCTTATAAAAAAGGTTTTTAAAATAAGATCCTATAGTAAATCTACTAATTTCTGTTTTTCAAATAAATAACTAAATTAAATAACTCATGTGGAATTATAAACATAAATTTGCTCTATAGCATTGACCTTGAATTTTTTATAGTGCAAGTATATTAAAAAAAATACTCCTAATTTCTATACCAAAATGATTTGATTATTTGGTACAAACATTGAAAATATACTAAAAGAATGATTGTTCAAACTACGATTTGTCCAACTACCTTTTTAATAGTCTTCTAATGCTAACGTCGTGTTTGTTAATACTTTCTTTTCTAATTTTGTTCACTGTTTGTCTTAATCTAATAATTTTCTTTGGGTAATTAACTGTATATGTTTTAATATTAAATATATTTACATCGAGATGGATGGTAAACGGGCAACAAGCTGCGCCGTTATCCCTTTCTAAATAGCAAAATCAAGTCTTTTAAAAATTACATTCATAGATCTCGGGGTCATAACATTACTAACAATTGGAATTAATATTTTCAGCAAAATTAAAATACCTTCAACTAGAGCTATTAATTTACAAAGATATTATTTTATTTTTCAATAACATAACGGATTATCTCGATCACAAGGATCTAATGTGGGTCAAGGGGTTCGTTGACCTTGATGTCACCAAAATTCACCGGGTTTTTTTTTATTTTATAAATTTAAGTTCTTTAAAAAAACATTAGTTAAACTCCGTAGCTTTAGTTGATATAGAGTAAAACTCTATGATAACTTTATGACTGGTACGTTCTGATTCAACCACTAAGTTTTATCAATTTTTTCTTCACAATTTACACTTTTTCTAAAACAAAATGATAAGAATAGTAAGTTTATAGAGTAGCTATAATTTATATAGAGAAAAACTATATGATAACTTTGGTACTTGTATGTTCTTATTCAACCACTAAGTTTTATCAAAAAAAATTTCACAAATTACACTTTTACTAACAAAATGATAAGAATAGTAAGTTTATAGAGTAGCTATAGTTGATATAGAGAAAAACTTTATGATAATTATGTGACACGTACGTTCTTATTCAACCACTAAGTTTTATCAATTTTTTTCTTCACAAATTACACTTTTTTAAAATAAATGATAAGAATAGTAATCAAAGTGAATGTCTACTTCATCATGTTATCCTCTTTTTTAAAGCTTAGATAAAATCATTATAAAGAGTGAAAAATTACTAAATCACGCGTATACAAAGATCCTTTATGATATTAAATGATATCTAGAAAGTATTATACTAATAATAATGATATGAAATGATTTCTAAAAAGTAATAATACTAATAATAATAAGAAGAAAGAAAATCGTGTCTTGATAAGTCAAATTGACATGATGTCAATACAAGCATGAAGTATTGCCATCAAACTTGCACAAATGGATTTTGATTGGATGTTTAAAATGTTTTGTAATCCAATAAACTAATAGATTGGTGTTGAAGAAGATGTAATGTAAAGCTATAGTTATGGATTAGACATGAGTAATAAAATAAAAGAATTATACTCATTATTTATTTTGAAATAACTTATTTGAACTAATTGAATCACGTAACTTTTGAAGAAAAAAGAACATTCTACTTGATATTTCAACTTCACACTTTCTTTTCATTGAATAAAAGTTAAAATGTTAATTTCAAATAATTTGAGCAAACACGTAATTAGGCCATTGGAATCCAAGTCAAAATTAGACAAATGACATTTTCTAATTTAACTATTTTAACATTGATGGACCACTGAAGTATTATTGTGTCATCAACAGAACTGTCTGATTATATCCATCTCCACTAGGTAATAATGTATCTACATCAATTCAGGAGGAAACCCAATAAATCTAATAAAACCCTTTTGTTAGTATCGAACCAAGATCTAATGGCCCCTAAGCCTTATTCCACTAAACAAGTTTGTTTTTTTACCTTTGGAATAACCAAGGAAGGTAATTAGCTCACTTTTGATACTTTTCACTAATGGTACTACACCTATTAGATAATACTTTGTATGTGCACGAAAAACCTTAGCCTAATGTTGTGGTGTTTTTATCTTCTAGCATTCTAAATTTCATAGAATATTAACCAGCATGATCATATATGTCAGGGGCGGATCTAGGCCTGTTTTGTGGGTTTCGAGAAACCTATTCGGTTTGGAAACAATGGTAAAAACTAGTGAGAAACTTGTATGTTTTAGAAAAAATAATGAAAATTAGGAAGGATCTACCAAAAAGAACCTACAGAAAAATAAATCATAGATCCGTCACAATACATGTTAGATCTGTCGTAAAACATCGCATAAAGGTAACAATTTTTATCACCATATACAAACATGTTTACGTGGTTGTGGTCTTTACAAATGTTCGGAATAACACCCTCCGCAACGCATGGCTACGCCATGTAATTTTGTAACAAATAACTACTTATATTATACTACACATCAGTTAGTGTAACTTCTATTTTATATAATAATTATATTTTTTTAAAATTAAAAATATAAGTATTGTCTTCATTCTTTTTTTATTTTGTTTATAATTTATAAATATGGATTATAAATAACTAAATGTTATTTTTTAGAAAAGAAAAGTCAATTGTAAATAAATTCTATATACCTACAAATTGGAGTTATATATACACTAACTATAATAATATTTTAGGTTACTTTACATATTTATTTTTATTTACTTATAATTTCAGGTTGATTTACGTTTTAATGTATTTTTTTTTTTTAAATGGTAGGCTCAAATATAATACGGTTTTTATGTTTTTTTCCTACCTTTTTAGTTGGTTTACATTCTGACATAAATTTTGTTTTGAATAGGTCAAGTCAAATTTATTATGTTTTCATTAGATGGTAAAAATTCGAGTTGCATTACGTTTCGATGTTGCAGCAACGTGACGTGCCATTCTTTAATATAAAAAAACTAAATTCACTTACGTACTTATTTTTATGTGTGTGTCGGTACAAGTTAAAGTTTTTTAACGTTTCAACGTAAATTACTTTTGTAAATAAGTCGGATTAAATATAATACGTTTTTGTGCTTATTTTTATGTACGTTTTTAGTTTGCTACTGTTGTAAGTTTTGTTTGAAACAAGTCGGGTTAAATACAATACCTTTTCATTAGAGGATACAAATTTAAGTTACTTTACACTCCGAATCCGCGAAAACACGCGGGAAAATTTACTAGTTACCTATATAATATAGGCTAAATTAAGAAAGTTTGGAAAGATGTTGGGCCAAGTCCAACCTCAAAACCTCCAGAGTCCAGTCATCAAATTATTCAGTTGTAGGCCTAAATGTGGATGATCCAGCCGTAAGCCCAATGGATCCACTTTTTGACGCTAGGCCCAACTCTCTTTACATGATGAGAGATCGAGAGATGCTAGAGCCTACAGCCTAGAGAGATTAATTTAAAGCTAATTGCTCCAAAATATGGCTTCATAAACAAAAAACCAAAAAAAAAAATTCATAAAACACAGATTAATTTAAATCTAATTGCTCCAAAATATGGCTTCATAAACAAAGAACCAAAATAAAACTTCATAAAATTTCGCATAATTGGTGGTTTGAAGAGGCTTCATAAACAAAGAACCAAAATAAAACTTCATGCATTTTGAAGCAACGTTTCGAGCTAAGTTTTACATCAACAGACTCGTATCGTTGTTCTAATCAAAAGCCTTAAAACATATGTTTGTAATTCGGAAAAAAAACTTAACCCCATTAATTTTTTTAATGGGGAACCGGGGAACCAAAATATTCAAAAGACTGTCAATGGTCAATAACGTCTAGTATGGATTATTACAGACCAATTTTCCCAATATAATTAGAAAGGAAACAATAGTTTTCTTTTATAATACTATATAGCTTTTTAATAATATTATTATTATTTACATATTATTATAGATTGTTATTATATTTATTTTTAATTTTATGTTGTATAACAACTAAAACCGATTAGTAATATAGAAAGAAGAATGAGAGAATGGGAAATAGATTTTCTTATTGATGTGTATGTATGAAATACAAAACCTCTATTTATAGGTTCAACATTAACATAAGGGTAAATAAAATGAGGAGTTAAAAATGTGGAGAGTCACTATAAATGATATATTCATAACACTCCCCCTTGACTATCAACATGATGTTGGTAATACGCTTCCTAATGCTGCCTCATTAAAAACATTGCTAGGAAAACCCAATGGGATAAAACATAGAGCTAAGGGAAAAAGAGTGCACCGCGCATTTTCTCCTTCTGATACTTCTGGATCAAATTTGTTACCTTGTTAAAAACCTTACTAAGAAAACATGCTAGGAGAAAACATAGTGAAGGGAAAAGAGTGCAACGTGTATGTTACTCCCCTTCATTTTAATATGTATCTTTTAAGTGGCAATGTTGATCTTCTATAAAGTTGCTCAAAACTTTTATTGTCAATGAATTGTTGCTTGATCTCTTGATGTGCAATCCTTTAAACTAATTAATGATGTATGATCTTCATATCAAACTTCTAGTGCCTCATCTCAAATACGTATCACAAGATCAACAACCATGTTATGTTACATTCCTTGCATCAACAAGACTAACCAAACTCTTTGATGGGTTAGTAAATATATAAACATATCTTCCATACCTTAAGGGTATCAAAGTATTAGTTTTAGAGCCATTTCAATGTCTCCTCATTAACATGAGCTATATCTTGTCAGAAATTTTAAATAAATAATATATCAGTTATGAATAAAACTCGAAATAAAAAGGTGCATTTCTAAATAACTACCAATAATTTATATTTTGGAGATGATAAGAGTAATTTGTTCTATTACAAATGATTTAACCCTCTTCAACTTTCTTATAAATGAACTTTGTCCACATTAATGTATTCTAACATGTTCTGGATGTCGTTTGATTGATATATAAAAATATCATTATATAAATTCTCGACTCGCTTATCATCTCTTCAGGAGATACAATGCTATCATCAACATATACTTTCATATTTTTAAACATGATGGTGTCAATTTTAAAATACACGGACTGAGTACATCATATCCGTATCTTTGTTTTTTTTAGATAATCTCCGAGTTGATTATATCATGTTTGACTCGGATATTTTATTCCGTATACAGAACTTGTTGCATTCATATAATTTTCTTCTAGGCTATAGTCTATCATGGACTTCCTTCCATATTGAAAAGTGATGTACGTGAACGCACTCTTCAAGAGTATGCCGTATAAACTTCATCATTTAAAATATCAATTTCTATATCATATATTCATAGAAGTCGTTAACAATTATTTCATTTCCAATTGTACAAGAATTGGATATCATAATCACCATATGTATTTCTCGTTTTCGAGCTCACTGGTGAGTCAATTATATCATATTTGACTCGACTATTTTAGTCTACACGTATTTTGTCAACTTCATATAGTATGTTCTTGAGGTTTTGACATCAATGCTTCTAGTATTATCAATCCATGAGGGAATTCGTTCCATCTTATCTATATATGCATGTGCTTTCACTCTTCAGGAGTTTTGCTATATATATTTGCACATTTAACACATAGATATCTATATCATGTAAAAGTGTCATGAACACTTGCTTTTATCTCCAAAATCCATATTTTACCATGCGTGATTTATTAAGATATCACAACCACTGGGTACAAGTTTTCAATGTATGTTTATTGGTGCACAAGAATTACATCGTTAAAATGTTTTGATTCACCTTTAGGAACTCAATTGCTTTAAGAAAATTATCAGGAGTTCAATCATATTCAAAAATGAATCTGTATACAACGATCATATTGTTCTCAAGAACTTACTTTACATGGATTACATAATTTAAATCCTTCAAGGACTTGCATGTAAAGTTTAGTATCTAAATGATACATAACATTTTATAAGACGCATATCAATTCTCTCTTTATATTACCCGACTAATTAAATACTGAAAGCTATTGCATCCACCACTGGAGAATACGTCTCCTCATAATTAATCATAGGTATTTGTGAAATCCTTGTGCCATCAATTGTTGATCCACATAAAAGACCTAACTATTTTAAATATTTTACAACTATGGACTACTGGCCCGTAAGCTTTCCATTTCAATAGAGAATTCAACTCTGCCTCATTTGCGTCGTTCCATTTTTTGCCCTCATTTTTTTGTATTTATTCATAGGCAAGATTTTAAATCTTGATCCTCATCATTTCATCTTTTCAAGCGCTATATATATAAAAGTATAACGACGTCGATTTTGTTTCGATTCCATACACTTCTGAACATGATATAATTTACTAAGAGCTCTTTATTTTCAGGTAACTGAGGTTCTTCCAGAACCATCATGTCTAATGTCTCTTCAAGAGACCCTTTTTTCTACTATAACCTCGACTTGACCATCTTCTTCATTACTTGCTCCAATTTTTCGAGGAATTTTTATTTTCTTGGAATCGACTAGTCTACCACGCTTCATGCGTGCAATAGACTCATTAATATATGGTTTGCCCTACTAGGACAATTAACTTAATTGTAGCATCAGCAGTTGACTACGTGACTTACTTAGTCACTGTATTTAGGTCAGTGAACATGTCTGGTGATTGATTCTTTAATCTAGGTAACAAATTATCTTTTGAACTTCTTGTTCACACAATTTAGTTTGAGGATCAATGATGATTCATGCATACCCATTCCTTTTTCAACTGCCATTAATCTCCCCCTAATGTTGAAAATGTTAATTTACTTAAAGTAAGATTTAACGAGCCGTAAATAAATCTCTCGTTAATTGCTCTAAGTATGTAATCATAACTAGTATTTTCATCCAACATATATTCCCAACATTATTTGAGTTTCAATATTTATGCGTTGTGGTGGATCAATTCCAATGTATACCGCACAATAAAAGGTTTGATGGGAAATATTTGGTTTCTAACCAAAACCAACTATAATGGGGAGGAAGTTTAATTACTTGCTTTCTTGATGTGAATATGAACTTTTGCTCTCATGATTATTGGTTTCACAATCAATCAAAGACGTTTAGTCATCATTTTCAACAAAAGCAATTCGTGTAACAATATTTGTCACATATAGTTTAATATTTATTCCAATAATCATAAGTAAATTGGGAATCAAGATCACCGCATTTATCAAATTAATATAATAATTTAGAATAATGTGCTTGCTATCTTATCAAGTAAGCCACATTCAAGCAAACTTCAGGTTGCGAATTTGATAACCATTTAGACGATGCATCGATTTAAAAATACTAAATGGTATATACGATGTCATTTCCATAATATTTTAGGGATTTACGCCCAACTTGTAGTTGGTAAATAATTAACTTCCCTTTGAGAGCAAACATTACATGTATAATTATCATGAAGACACTTCAGGTTCTATAGTAGATTTCACATCATCATTGACTCGGTATGGTCTAACCAGTCATGCCAGTCATTAAATAATTATGATCCATAAGCTTTAGGTTTATGATAATCATATATGCCTTTCGTTGCACTCGTGTTTGTTTAATACACGATACAAGAGAATAATTATTATTATTTCAATCATTCATATTATAACATATTTTCATACTTTATTCGTCTATAATCATCATTAGGATCATTAACATGGTTGATCTTATTATCAACATTAGGATCATTACAATTTCCTCGTTCACCATGATCATGACCTTTATAACAATCATTGTATAATCATCACATTATTACCTTACTTGATCTCATTATTAACATGAGCATCATAACAATTTTCTCAACTACCATGACCACGAACTTTATACATATCATTATATCATCACATTCACCTTAGGGAATGAATTATAAATACACAACTTTCATGGTGGCACTATTACAATTGCCTTTGTTATGTACATGATCACGACCCAGATCATTACATCATCACATTTATTTCATAGAATGGATTAGAACCACACAACCTTCATCCCGGTCATTTCAAACCTTATATATTCTTTAGTAATGTTGCTATTTTATGAGCATAATTTAGGTTTGACAATGGAAGTTGTTTTATTCAACGTATTCTTATAAATAAACTTCTCATCTCATGATATATATCGAGAAGTAATTACATGACCAAGTCATTATGATCTATTAGTGTAAAATCATACAAGCTTCCATATATTTATAATGGTTCACACTTCGGGTGTCATGTCTTTACCCCAAAATGTTTTCAATAAGTATGCTGAATATAAGATTTCAGAAATAATAATAAACAACTTTGATATATTATCCGAACATACAAATAATAGTATGCTGAATATAAACAAAAGTTCTTGATCATATATAAATATTTCAATATAATCAAAGGAAGGCACACAAAACTATTATAGTAAACATATATATGTAGGTACATCATGCGTTTAGTGATAATGGTATAATATAATTGTTTAAATGATACACAATTGTATATGAAAATATATTTTCCTAAAACACACAATACTGAATGATAAATCATACACATTTATTATTTAGCCATAGTAACTAGATCACTTCAATACTGATTTATTTTTAATTTATTTTTATCCACTCAGAAGATTTATAAGATCATTAAAATATTAATATCATTCGTTTAACTTCTAACTACATGCCTATAAAACTACATAATCTTTAATTGTAATAAAATAAATGATAAGCGATAGCAAATCTTGCAATCTATAGAATTTTTAAACATGGCCAAATGACGGATATCATACAACATACATTTTTTTTCATACAAACATTTCAAATCTTTAAATCTATGTAATTAATAAAAAAAAATTGAAGTTAAAACATAAATATGTGTGTGGTAACATCGACCAATGTAAATTATACTTTCTACATGATAACATAATTTTACATCATATTATCATAATATGGCAAATAATAATCTTCCGATAATAAAACAATTAAACAATTGGGCTATTATACATGTATACATTAAAAATTGCGTTATTATACATCTACACTTCTACTCATATTGAACTTTTAATTACAACATAATTCTGAATAAAGATAACATGAAATAAGATCATAATGAAACTAGTGTCGTTGTTATATTTCTATAATAATAATAATGTAAACTTAACTTATTATAACTTTTGATAAACATTTTTTAATTCAATTAATTAAGGATAAAAAAATAAAGAAACATAAATTCAAATGAATAATGTTTTGTAATGAGGTTAATGAGAAATAATATCACAATTAATACTTTTCAATTCAATTTTACAATTATTAATATTTAGTTCACCCTCCTAAGTTACATTTGATTGAATTTAAGTTATATTATTATTAATAAATTAAATAAGATATAAAAGAAAAATTGTAAGAAAGTGGACTACTGATAATATGCTTCAAACCATATTCCAAATGAATTATAATTTTTGAAGAGTCAAAACATCTATGATATATATTAATATGAGTACCACATTCACATGTAACAGCTTTCAAGAAAATTATGGTTCCAAGTAATCTAACATAATATCATATTTGAAAATCTAATAAGTTAGATGATAGAAAATTGGAAAAGAAAAGAAAATGAATCATACATTGATCTTTGTTCATGTGAGCTTTTCAAACAAAACTTGTTTGTGTAACATTGATGGATTTCAGGTTCCTTGTAGATCGATGTAAAGAAAAAACTGATATAAAGATGGTCACTTTGACTTATGATAACATGGTCTAACTTTAAAAGCACTCTTGCTGATAATGTGTTGTGTAACAACTAAAACCTATTAGCAATATAGAAAGAAGAATGAGAGAATGGGAAATAGATTTTCTTATTGATGTGTATGTATGAAATACAAAGCCTCTATTTATAGGTTCAACATTAACATAAGAGTAAATAAAATGAGGAGTTAAAAATGTGGAGAGTCACTATAAATGATATATTCATAACACTTTACACATATTTTCATATTTACTTTTAACCTTAAACATATTTTGATTTTTAATTTTAACTTTAATTTAATGAATTTTTCAATTTTTAATATTATAACTACCATCTGAACAATATCGGTACCAATACCGTATAACATCGTTTTATATTATTATAAAAAATGACATCGATTACGGTTGCCCTTTTATTATTAATATAATATAACATTTTATAAAATTCTGAGTATACCGTCATTATTTACTTATTATTATGTATATTCGATAAATGTTCTTTGAACAGGTCAAATATGGTTGATATTCTAAAGTTCGAAACCGAACATGTACTGAACGAACAAATCGGTACCGATACCGTATTCATTTCTATAGTTTTCTCTACTTGGCGGCATAAAATTCGTTGAACATTGAGTTACATTCGGAATAAAGTCTTTTTTGTATCAAAAGCTATATTGAGCGAGCTGAACCAGTACCGACCAAATAACATCGGTGTTGGTATGGGTATTCATTTTTATGGTTTTCAATCGATATAAAATACATGTTGATTGCTATGCAGAGTGCCAGTATCGTACTAATACTATAATGAACTCAACCGATAATGACCGAAATACCGTCGCGAAGCGCTGGAGAATCCTACTGGTGTTCAATATAATTATAAAACGAACGAACAAAGTAGACAAAAGTTTGGTGAGTCAAATTAACCTCGCACATTTCAACATCCATTAAGAAGTTTTAAGTTGAACTCATTTCAACTTACCAAACAAAGCCATCTTAACACATACATGACTACATACACTTAATACCAATGTTTAAAATCTGATTTTTATACTGTATCGGATTTGGCTCAGAAACGGTTTAACCGGGTGTGTGGGACGGTTCAACCGGGTATAGCGGGCGGTTTAACCAGTTCAACTGGCTAGTTTGAACCAGTTTTTAAAACATTGCTTAATACTGCTTTGAAATGTCACGAATAAAAGAATCGATGTCTATTTGACAAGAACTTCCTTCTTCGGTCGCTCTTCGACAAATCCTTTCGACTTCTTTCGCACGTTTTCTAATTTCTTTCCCAGTTTTACTATCCGGATCCATAAAACTACTTATGAGTTTCGAGATTTCAGCTCGAGTGACCATACTACGCTCATCGATCATCACCCTTCTTCCAGTTTTCCAATCTTCGACTATCATCTTATTATTCGGAACTTGATCCTAAACTATCGGAAAAGTGAGCATCGGCTTTCCCGAAAAGCGGCTTCTTTCGTTGAATTCCACCCGCCAATGTGACCAAAAGGCTCCTACAGAACTATGGCACAACACGCGTAGTTGGTCGCACCAAGGTATAACGATCCCTTTTTCATCATTTTCCCGTTTAAAACGAGATGTTTCCCCACGAGCAATCCACATGTATCGTATTCCGCTATCTTGCACACCCGCTATAATTTCATCCAGTTGGGCACTTGACACCGAGAGAAAACTCCCTTGGGAAATGTACAACACGGAACCCTCAGGTTGACCGTCTAACCATTTTATGTAGTCAGGGGTATTTTTGTCTTTTTGTACCTCGTTCAAACTAAAGTAAGGAATAGAAGGTCCTATAGGTATACGAGTATGGAAAGACTCGATTTTAACGCATCAATGACTTCAGCTTCGAGCTCATAAACCAATACGAATATAAGGAACAGAGCTTTTGCGGACATCGAAATGGCATCTAAAGCTACCGATGTAGTTTCCTTGCTCTTGCCACTAAATCCTGTCACCAAATCGGCCACCCGAATCAGAGGAACTCCAGGTATGTAACATACTATTTCTTCGGTATTTCCTGTACAATATCATATTAGTTTTTCCGATATATTCGTATACACATGACTAGAGAAGTTGTTCGTTTTCTACGTTAAAATGCGTAGGAAACGAATATTCTCCAACAAATTCCACACGAAAATGATTTCGTGGGATGCTTTCGCTAGACTGGTCTGACCAGTGGACCTATAAATGAACCACTTTTTGAATCGGGTCCCATTTGTGGACCACTTACACAACCGGTTTAACTTTAAAAACACTTATTTTAAGTAGGGGTGTTTATCGAATCGAATTTTCGAATTGCTCGAATCGAAAACTTTGAGTGATTTTTTCTTGGATTCATATTCGATTAAGAACCAACGAATTCGTATTCGAATTAAAATCCCAATTCGAATAAATTCGTTTTGATTCAAATTCAATTAAAATATGCAATAAATTCGTTTTAGTTATGGGCTTTGTAATATGTTTGGTAATGGGCTATTTTAATATTTTAGAATAAATTTAGAGATTAATTTATAGCATAGCCCAACAAAAGTTACATATGTATGATGTATAAAATAATAAATGAATATGTATTATTTTAGTTTGAATTTCGAATCGAATTTAAAGTTATAAATTCATATTCGCTTTACTAAACTTGAATCGATTCGAATTCTTAATAATCGAAACCCTCCTGAGAGGTTTTCACCAACATGGCCATTTTCAACAAGAAGATTGTAATGATACATCATGGAAAACACGGTCGCGGACATTGTGAACAAATTGGTAACCGGAATATCCATCCGGTTGCCTATACCCAACACCCATGTCAGGTAAGTATCATATAAGAGTACACTTATTGGTACTCCCATCCAGTTGAGCAACTGCTCCACCGGATGTTCCATTTTCGTTTGGGTGGCTTTTACAAACCCTGGAAAATCAGCGGCTCGGTTCACCTCCGACGGAATAACATTGGGGATGGTAGCGAATTGGATGTTAGGCGGTTTAGGCTCACATTCGATGAAGCCGAGCCCTTCTTCGGTGACGATGAAGGTATACTCTTCTGCTTATTTTTCTTATCTATATTATTAATTTTACTATGATTTAATTTTATTAATTTTTAATATTTTAATCTTTATTTTTTTTAACAATAATGATTTTAATCCGTAAAATATTTATTTGTTAAAAAATGATTTGATTTACTTACATATCACATTAGCATTACAATTATTAGATTTATCCAAAGCACATATAATTAAAACTATTTATCGTGAACATATTTTTACTCCATTTGTAATTAAGAATTTTAAATATATTTTTTTATTACTCGTCGATTTTGCACAAGGTAATGAGAGGCTCCAGCTTATACACACGCACTTTATGCCTCATAAATTGTTCACTATATTCCAACGACTTATAAAATTAATTCACTATATTCCAAGACAATTTGAATAAAAATATTCTTTTATTAACTGTGGTTATGTTAAATGTACATTCAACAATACAGATTATACATATTATTAACTTCCAACTTATAATCGTGGTTATGTTAAATGTGCATTTAACAATACAAATTATACATTATACATAATATTAACTTCCAACTTAATTATGCATTATGGTTTGTACCTCATGTTTTATAGGTTGTAAGTTGTTTTTTTTTTTTACTTTTTAACCTTAATAGTTTTTATCTTTTACAATTAACCCTAATACTTTTTAACTTTCAACTTTGATTCTATTCCGTTTTACAGTTACATTGTGTTTTACATTTCGGTCTAATTTTTGCCCATCGTAAAGAGGAAAACAATGACATTTTTGGGGATATCAAATCTTTGGGTTTTCTTTGGATAAAACATAGATCCAGACATAAGTGTATTATTCGGAAGGCATGGTGTAAAAGGCCCTCTTTATATGTTGTAATTAGTTTTGGTGAATCTGTGCTATTTTTTTGGCAGCCCTGTGTTAATGAAAGTTAATCTTCAAAAAAAACTTAGCATAATATTACAACCCGACGCAATGCGAGGGTTTTAATACTAGTTAAATTATATTTAGATATACGATCTTGAATTATTTTATAATATTTTTGTATTAAATTATATTTAAATATACGATAAAATTATAGGTAGTGAGAATGAAACAATTTACCGTTTTTGGACTCGCAAGTATGGCTGAATGTAATGGATTCATTGTTTTTACTACTACATCATAAAGTGAGTGACACACTACTACTACATAGACAGATCTTTCACTCTATTTTTTCATCTTTAGCACGTAATAATTTTATAAGTTTTCACTACACGTCACCTCTTAAAATCCCAATTAAATGAAATAAATAATAAAGAAAAATGAATTTGATTGATTGGTTTCACACCGCCATTTCACCCCTAGTAACAGTCCAAGAGACAATGTTTATTGGCGCTTTACCGCCAGATCACCAGCGTGAACTACCTAACTCTAAAATATATGCCTTTTAGTAAACGAATATTTTTTAAGTATGTTTTTATTATTTTTAATTAAGAAAATGGTTTAGGATAAACCAATTATTATAATTGCTTTTTGTTACCAGTAGTTAATAGTTAAGAGCATCATCAATTGTCTTTTCGAGTTTAATAATCGAAAAAAAAAGTTAAAATGAATTAAGGAGAGAAAAAAAAGAAGATGGAAAGAATAGATTTAATTAACTAGCGTGTAACCGAATTGAAGCAAATAAAAGGAAAAATAAAGATTTTATGTGTGTCCTTTCCTTCTAAACCTTTATGGTGTTTTATTCATGTAAAATAAAAAAGGCATTCCAAATATTAAAACATCATGATCAATTATTGATACGTAAAAAATTAATCAAATTGTACCAACACTATAACCAATTTTATATTTATTATAATTATTTATAAATAACATATTCATCATATTTTTTCTCCTTTGTAAATTAAAATGACTTCTAATATTTTATTTGGTCCACATCAGTGTTTTAAAAACCGGTTTTTAAATCACATCAGATTGGGTTCTGAAAAAGGTTTAACCGGTTGAATCGGGTTGTATCAAACGGTTAAACCGAGTTACTAGTTAACCCTATAATTTATAAAATACAAACTCATCTAAAAAAATAATCAAATCTCAATTAGAATTTATGTAACTAATCATAGTTTTATCTAAAAAACAACTATTTTATGGTAAAGTATTAAGCATTTTAAAAGCATTTTTATTACTTCTAAGCAATATTGCATTGTACAATGTGGAAAACAGTTTCAACAATGATGGAATACTGGAATGGAAGGCACTAGATTAATTACCATAAATATGGAAGGTCAATATTATCTTAATTTTGTATTTTATTAAAATTAAAAAAATCAAATTCCAAGATAATGCAAACCGGTTCAACGATTTGAACTGGTGGAACCGGATTTACCGCCGGTACATAAGACATACCGTATTCAGGTTTTACCGGCCTTTATCGTACCGAACCCATGTCCGATATCCGGTATAACCGGCGGTTCATACCGGTATTTAAAACACTGGTCCGCCATAACTGAATTAGCTTGAATCTACTACCAATGTACAAACTGGGGGTTAAGAGATGGTTAACCGAATTAACCATACAATATATAATGGGACCATCTTTTAGCCCAAAATCGGACCGAACGAACCCAACCTCGCCTATAATTTACAGTTTAAAAGTTGTAACCATTCATTCACAAATTTATACAACATGGATTTGTTACAATTTGACAGTTGACACAACCTTGTGCCCTTTTTTACATACACGAACTTTATATGAACACAAGCTTTGCCATTTGATATTTTTAAGATATTGAATTTAAATAACTACAATTTTCATCAATTGACTGATAGCACTCGTAACTTTCAGTTTGTACTAGTTAGCTAACTCAGATGCCACGTCATCAAAAAGTGCCACATCAGATGCCACGTCATAAAAAATCCATGTCAGACGTCACGCCACTAAATAATTGACACATCAGATGTCACGTCAGCAAAAAGCACACGTCAAATGCCACATCACTAAACACAGTGCCACGTCAACGGAAATCTAACTCGGTTAAGGTTCAGTTAATTTGGAAGTATCAGAGGAAATGAGTTGAAAATTGAGATTATTTAAATCTAATATTCTTTTTTTAACTTACACAACTAAGTGGATTTTCACTGTTTAGCGCCTTGATGTTAAAGTTGTTGCCATTTTCTTCACAAATTTATACAACATAATGGATTTGCTACATCTCACACAGCCTTTTGCATGGTTTTTTCTAACCGAACTTTGTGTGAACTCGTCTAGAAAATATTTGTAATATGACTTGATAAATTATCGAGCCTACAAAGAACACCTATTAAGCCATTGTATGTAGACTGTAGAGCAGTGGCGGATCTAGAAAATCCGCTTAGGGGTAACGTTTCAATGAAAAGGGGTAACGAAATCGAAAAAACGTTAAATTTTTACAAAATTTGCACTACCGTCGGAGCGTCAAAGGACAACGTAAGTTACCCCTTCTATCACTCTAGGTCCGCCCTGTTGTAGAGTCTAAATCCTCATTATTGGTAATTCTCATTGAATAATGTAAAAATTATCACCCAAACAAACACGTGAAAATCAGAAGTCAAAACCTATGGATTTCACATGATGTGCCTGTGTTTGAAAGTTGTGGCCTACTAAAGTTATGTTTTTATTTCCCAAACTTGTTTGTAGCGACGATAATAAGTAAAAATATTAATAATTTCAGTCTCATACCCGATTTTGTTTCAATCCATTAGTGTAACCCACCGGGTTGTTGGACATACCAGCATATTAGCGGGTACTTGTCAATCAAATATGCATGTTTATGATCTTATGTAGTTAAAGGTCACTCGATGCTCATTGCCTGAGACTTGATCTAAACTCATCTCAAAAACCGACTTAAATATTATATATTCGACCACGCGTATAATAACTTTTAACTTTTACCAACTTCAACATGTTATTTATTTTAACTTTTTTTTAAATTATATTATATAATAATATATTCGGTTTTAATACAGGAAAAGAAGGTACATTATCAGACGGGCGTATCAACATCACCTGATACCATGCCCGTCCCAAACCCATGAGAAAAATTGAAACTAATTCCATATACTTGTATACTTGTCTCAAATGTTTTAGATTTCGGGTTTTCCATCGAGTTTTGGTTACTTTTACCATCCCTACTTGTTTGACACACTCCAATTCCATAAAAAAGTTAACCCCTTTTCAAATTAGGTAACAAGTTGTACATTGTGTTGGGAAGATCATACAATGGTAAAGAAAAAAGTAAGGAAAATTGTCAGGAATTTGAGCAGGCAATAAGCATGAGAAATATGATGATGGTTCAAACAAAGTCGTATAAATGGGAACACTCTTCATAGTTGTCTACTTGTCTTTTGGTCCACTTTCAGTTTAGTAAATCAAATTCACACCTACATGTTCATTTCATCTAATTTCATTTCTTCTAGTAACATTATCTGGGACCCACTTAAAGGTGTGCAGGATAAGACATATGATCTCACCATGGTTCAATAAAGGTTCTAAAGTTGTTTGCTTGCTTCACCTACTTTGATATTTTAACCTTTTTCTTTTCAACTAAACCACTACCAGCCACACCATTATCAGCAACTAAAAGTTGATCCATTTTGAAGGGGACCCCACAAACCCGATCGCGCGTTGTAT
Organism: Scalesia atractyloides; assembly: GCA_947069175.1. Taxonomy (NCBI): domain Eukaryota; kingdom Viridiplantae; phylum Streptophyta; class Magnoliopsida; order Asterales; family Asteraceae; genus Scalesia; species Scalesia atractyloides. Next base: position 1,648,977 of record CAMTDV010001632.1, read on the forward strand.
GCATTGGCGTCTTGTACAGTACAATCAAATGCTCAACTAGTAGTAGAATGAGAATCTAGTATTTAACAAAAGATGGTCCAGTGAGCACATCAATGATGCTGGGATAGCATGTTAGGCAATTCAAGTATCAGAATCATAACTTCACATGATTACATGTTCTTAACAAGAGTTCTAGTGTCGGCGTGGTGATATAGTGCAAACATTCCATCATTACATGTTTTTAGCTAACCTAACATAATAAGTTTGACATCAACACCAACTAAATGATTTCGCAAAGTCAAACGACGACAGCATTCATTCAAAGAGACGTGTGCTTGAGATGAAGCGTAAGGTTGGCAATCAAATTGATCAAACAAGATTAAACATCTACGAAGACTCGTGTAATAGCAGAAACTGACAAACAGTTAAATATGTTATAGATTTAAATAAGGAAGACTGTTGTCAAGTTAATTTATGTACTTCAAAGGCAAAGAGATATGATATGCCTTGTAACAAAGTACATAAAACAACTCATCCATACAAATTACAATGGGTAAAAATCTATTGAAAGCCAAAACTTCTAATATTCACATCATATTGTATCAAATAATGGGAGAAAGCGAAAAACATCACTCACACAAATCCAATTTATCCACCACGAAGCTCAATATTGCGTTTGCCATTCCACGCAGTCTTCAAAGTCAAAACTGCTTGCACAATCCAATAACGCATTTTGTTGATGCTCGTAACGACATATATAATTTAACCCCACAAGAAGCTCACAAATGGCTGCCTCTGTCTTTGTTCTATCCGCAAAATATAATGTTTGCAGAAGAAGAACATTGGTTCTTGAAACAATTTGTTGTTGCTCGAAATTTCTCTCATTTTGCCACCGAATCATGTTATGTGCCAAAGGTGCAAGCCAAGCGAGAATCCCGTCAAGCCGATCTTTCCAATCATGAGCAAGAGGTGCATCGTATATTGCTAAATCTTTCACGTAAGACTTTAAACTCGTCTTCAACGCCAACCGTAAGCTTGTTGGCAACATCTGATACAAATCATCTCTAGCTTCCTCACCAACTAAATGCGGGTATTGAACTAATTTCTCAATCACAATAATAACATTAGCATAATGCAACTCTAACGCAGAGCCTCCAATAGTGTTTTGAGAAGCTTGTACCACTAGCCTGTTTTTCGGATCCGTTTTAAACCCGCTCATCCCGTTCATTTTAACCCGTCTTTGTTCCCCAATCATTGGAATCCGAGTTTGAAAACCCGAATGATTCGTGATATCTTTTCTTATGCTGCTTGCCACACTACAAGGACCGGAAACCTGGCTGCTTACATCATCACCTTTTGTAACAGAACCATCATCAAAATCATCCAACTTTGAAACCGAACCGTTCCTATTTAAACATTCCATAAACAACCTCCCCGGTCCCAACCCACAAGCAAAACTAAAATCATCTCCTTTAAACAACGACATTTCCCCCTTTTTCGATCCCGCTTGAGCCTTAGAAACCTTACTCAAACCACCACCAGATTTCGCACTGCGAGCATCAGACTGTAAATTCCCCAAACTTACTCTCGAAACCGAACTCGAACTATTCGAAAACATCTCTCGTCTCGCAATCGTCTCACCAAAAACCAAACAAATACGCGCGTAAAGCGTACAAACCGTTCTAGCAAGCATCTCTACAATCTTATCAAAACTCTGATTCCACAAACTAACATCCTTCAACTGCCTAACATCCTGCTTCTGCCACACCACTTTCTGCTCAAACACTTTCCGGCTTTCCTCATGCTGATTCTGCTGAAACTTATTCTTTGCAACCTCTAACTGATTCAACACCTCCATTTCACTATACAAACTAGCAGTTGTATTAACAAACCTCTCCATTTTCCTCACCATTGCATCCATATCCTTCACTAAAAACCCTAATTCTCCAACATCAATCACTCCAGTAACAATATCATTATACACATGTTGAAAACCTTGCAGTTGTGTTACTGTACACTTCCTACCAAGCCTGGATACAACTCCAGCAATGATATTCAAGTCCTCTAGCTTCTCGGATACTGCGAGTTCTAGAAGATACGTTTCGTCTGACGAAACTAGGGTTTTCACACCCTCTGTGTTTATAATCTCGGTTTTTAATTTGTAGATTTCCGCGTTTGTTAACGATTTGTGGAGATGCACTGTTTTTGACAACACGTTTGCCACTTCGAACGATAAGATTTCGATCGTTTCAACCGCTCGATTAGCTTCATGCTTGCTGTTCTTCTTCGATTGATTTGAGTGATTCGATTGTTTCGAGTGTTTCAAACTCATTTGATTACCTAATCTGACTAGCCACGGCTCGGCTACCATTGTTGAATCTAAGAGATCTGCGAGATATTGAACACACACACACACAGAAAAACGCAGTAGATCTGGTCAGAATTGGAGCGATTGCGATGCGTTGGAGTGAAATTGAGTGTGAATGTGGTGAAATTGGAGGTTTAATTGGAGAAATATGTGATTGAATTGTGTTGTGATATGGAGAATTATGGAGAATTTGGAGAAATGAATGGTGAAATTAGGGTTTTGGAGGTGAAGATGGAGGGAGAATTTGGGGGATATTTGAAGAGGGGAAATGACAGTTTGAATGAAGACAATGTTGATTCAGCTGCACCACTGTCTTTCTGTGCAATATTAATATTAAATAATATTAATTATAATTTTAAATAATATTAAATTACCAAAAAGGTGGTGTTAATTTTGTAAAATGTTTCAAGTTGTTTTGGATTTGTATACTTTAGAACTAACTAATCCATGTCAGATTATGTGTTTTCATTGCTTTATGTAAAATGGAATGATTTTCTTATTTTTCTGTTGTGGGTTATGGTATTTGTATTTTAGTGGTTGTGTAATTTAAAAAAAAAAATAAACTTTTTTTGATAAATTAATGGTGGTATATATGGGAAACGATACGACCATATATTTTGGTATTCGATTCAGTTTGCTTTGGAATAGCTTAAAGTAATAGCAACCACAAATATGTGTTCGGATTCTATAACGAATCAAGATCTAAGTTTGTTATTGTTGTTCAAACAAAATTTCGGGTTTAGTTTGGTTTGATGATGGTGCTTCAAAAAAAAACATACATTAAAATCCGAATTCGAAATTTAAATTATTGTTTTGGTTTAAATGATTTGATAATTAGTTTTACCAATATATTAGAGGGGGCCTTTGAATTTACATTAGAAGTGATTATTGAAGTCATACTAACAATTTGGTTGTAGTTTGGTTTGATAACAGGTTTTCCAAATAAAAAACAACTATTAAAATCTAAATTTGAAATTCTAATTATTATTTTGGTTTATTTGGTTTGATACTTAGGGTATGTTTGGCAAAAGTAGTTGTTGTTGGTAGTTGGAAGCTGGTGGCTGGAGGCTAGAAGCTGGTGGTTGGAGGCTGGAAGCTGGTAGCTGTAGTTGTAGTTTTTTAGATATATTTAGGTGTTTGGCAGAGTGGCTGAAGCTTTTAATAAAATGTATAAAATGACCAAAATGGACAATAAAAAGTTGGTACATTAGAAAGTTCATTATTTTTAGAGGTTAAAATTGTCATTTTTTTCCTAAAAACTTGTAGTTACTTCTAAACGCTCCTACTAGTAGCGTTTAACCAAAAGCTTCAAGCTCCTAATCTAAAAGCTTCTAGCTCCTTCAACAAAACAAGGTTTTTTATTAAATTTGAGCTTTTTCTTAAAAGCTTGAAGCTCCTAAAAGCTTCATGCTAAACATACCCTTAGTTTTACCAATATATTACAGGGTGCCTTTAAATTCACATTTGAAGTGACTATTGAAGTCATGATAATCAACTTTGAGTAATTAATGAAAAAAAGTTATGCAATTTTTTTTGTTATTTATGTTAATATAATCAAATAAAAAAACATGGGAGAATAAAATAAGTAAAAGTAGGGAATTTTTGGAATGGGCCAAGTGGGTATAAACTATAAAGACTGTCCAAGCATCACCATCATGGAGAGGTTGTGATTATTATGCAACTTGCAATGTCAATATTGTTGACTTCCTATTATTGTGTTGATCTTTTCCTAATTATAAATTTTTTGTTTAAGTCAACCAACAATTCCATATTCCCTTACCATTTCTGGTGTAAATTAAAAGTTAAAGACATATATAATTCTTAATGTTCTCTTTTATGTAAACAAGTGGTTTAGTGGTTTAATTCTCATATTAATTTTAAAGAACTATAATATTAAAATAAAATACTAAGTTAAATTCAAGTAACTTAGTTTTAGGCAACAATTAGAGATAAAAAAAATTTAGAGGAAAACCCATAATTTGGTAACTAAAATAAATATAAAAAGGTTTATGAGTATATTGTTTGAAAGAATATGATATATTACAAAAATGGAAATTATAAGTCAAACATATGGAAATTAAAGGTCGATTATGGCTTAATGGAGGGGTTGCCATTAGTAGAAATGGTTGACTGCTTTTTTTCTTTTCACCAAATGCAATCAACAAAATGTCAAAATCCAACACACAATGTGTATGTAAAATTGTAAAAACACACACTATACATACACACCTATGTCTAATTACATAAAATATGTGTAAGTAAAAACACTTGTATTTAACATGACACACAAAATAGAAAGATCTTATAAAAATCAAATTAAATAATAGTAGCAAAAGTTTATCAAAGTCATAGATCAATTAAATAAACGGATCTTTTTTCTTTAACTGAGTGATTACAAATTACAAGGTGTATTATATGATATTAATGATGTAGTAATTAAAACTAAATTATTATTATATTTTGAGCCCTCACTATTTGCCTTTGGGGGCAACTAGATTATTTACAATTGCAATCATACCATACTAATAACAAAAGACGAATTATACATGGGATCACATGTATCTCGATTCAATAGTTTATTATGTTTTTTAATCTCTACTTATCATTACATATACTTAGAATCTTTCATTTTACTCACATGTTCAATTCCTTAGTAAAAACTCTCTCAACCTCAAGGTTCATTAAGGTTTTCTTAAGTCGCTATGCAAACAGATCATTCTTTTTACCAACACATCTGCTTGTACGACGCATTCTTTCCATGTTGAAATAACTGATATCAATTTTGTTGATAGTTCTATATCAAAGTTACATGTCAGATTTTAAGGTAGAAAGACGAATATTAACCTGTTTCTAACATGTTATGTGAGTTTATTGAGAATAAACAATTCATTTGGTAAGCAAAAATCTCATCTTTTAATTAGTCCTTGAGTTTCTACACGTATATTACATCCACGGAGTAAAAATTAACATTTTTTTTAATTGTGACATCTCTTAAACAAGATACATTATATTTGATGTTTCAAACATGGTGATAATATCACATATGAAGTTTTTCGATAAAAATATTGGTGAACATGTGCATGTATGAACTGGGACAATACCGTTATCTAATGTTTTCGTGTATAATTTTTGTATTGTTGTCTTCGATAACGTGTATCACTCTATATGTGTATATGCACTACTAACTTGTGGCTAATTTTGCTTCTCGAAAACTAGTATTGCCTTACATTAGCTATTGTTGTGTGTACATTGTTTGAATGCATTTTATAAAGTTGGATTTTATTGGTAAATGGCTACTTTATTTTGGCCAACCACTATGACATGCTATGTGTGGGATTTCATATGATTGTGCCATAAATAGGGTTGTTCACAAGCTAAATCGAGTCGAGCTAGGGTAAACTCGGGCTCGGCTCAATTAAAAATCGAGTTGGCTCGGCTCGGCTCGGCTCGGATTTGAAACTGAGCTAGAAATCGAAGCTCAGGCCCGGTTTGGTTTGACTCGATTTTGAAAAGAAAAATAATATGCGGCTCTCAAAATTCAGTAATCTAAAATGTTATTCAATAATTTAAAACAGCATATCCAAAATAAGCTCAACCTAATACATTACAAGCCAAAATCAAGTTTAACAACACAAAATACATTCTTAATTTCAACAAAATACAATATAAGTTCATTACCATAGTAATCAACCTTTAATTGTGGTATAGGTATCAAATTACACTCCTAATCACATGTAAATAATAATCTATTTTTGTGATATATTATAATGTATATAAAAATAAAATATAGTAAAAGTAAATAATCCGAGTTAAGCTAGCCGAGCTGGTATGCGAGCCAACCAAGCAATCCGGCTCGTACGAGCGAGCCGAGCTAGACTGACTTTCTAACCGAGCCGAACCGGCTTGGCTCACTTTAAACAAAACCAAATCGAACAAGCTTTTCCGGAGCTAAATACGAACGAGCTTCAAACAAGCTTCAAGCCGCGAGCTTTCTGGACAACCCTAGCCATAAAAAGTTTATGTAAAAGTTCAATTATTTTAAACATTCACATAGTGGTGTCTTCATTTCAAAATTTTGGGTAGTTGGGATCATGTGTCTTCATTACAATTTTTTTTCCAACATAACACAACTATGTATAGAAATTTCACATAGTTTTCGAGTTTCATACCCATTTTCAACAATGAATCACATGAATATCTATTTAGTTTCACATAATCGTGTCTTGGAGCATTCACATCTCATTCATGTTTGGAGCATTCACATCTCATCATTAACCCTCACATCTTTAATATATAAAAAAATCTACTAAAAACTCACTACATCTCATCCACCATTTCTCTACCCCACCTCTATATTTTGAAAAACTATCACACTATAAAAAGCAACTATTTATCCTCCATCAAATTAGTGTGACCCCGTATAAAAATGAGAAATTAATATGTTGGTAAGTAAGGTAAAGATAAAAACTGTGGATGGGATGTAGATGGTTTTCTAAAACGCGTGATAAATTTTGGAAAGTGATTTCAGACGAAAAGGTGCGCCTCTTCACAACGACTATATCCCGCCACCCATGGCAATGGCTTCAAATCTTTGAATCTTGGCGAGATTTATCACTGCATGTGAGCTGATCCGTAAATGTTGTTTGGATTGGTTTTTGGATTTTTGGTTGTTTGAGCACCACATTGTGGTTGTTTGATCTTCGAGTCTGGGTGAAATTCGGGACCAAGTGTCGATGTCTTATTGTCAAGGCGATGATAATTTTGAATAAATAGGACCAGATCTGTAGATCTGTGTGATGATTTTGAAAAAAAAAGTCGGATCGTGTAGACCCAATTTGTATCTTGGCGAGGTAATCCAGATGGCAACTATCGTTTGCAACCGTGAATGCAACCATCGCAGATTGGGCACCATAAACTGACCAATAATTTGAGCCTCTTGTTATTCGATTGATTTATTTGATGTGTATATATATATATATGTATTATCAATTTTTAAATGTACTGATATTCTTTATCGACTTTATGTAATTTAGGTTTGTTGGAAATATAAAATGTAGTATAAAAGTATCCGATGAGATGATGTGGAGTTTGTAAAGATTTCTACGTTGTGAGGAAAGTGAGTGGTTTTTTGGAAGTCTGAAATTTTGATGTGGCGCTGAGGTGACAGTTTGTGAAATTGTCAGTGCTCTTAGTTCACTTGTTACTTGCCTCTTAGTCGGAGATCTCATTTAAAAAAAAAAGTTTAATGCGAAAAGATTCTAGAAAAATAATAAAAAAAGGACCACACATCAAGTTCCAGACTTACAATATGAGGGGAGTTGTAGGTGGTTCACCAATTTATGGAAACTGTAGTACAATCCTACTTTATGATTGGGGGTCAGAAAGGGACCTTTTGGTGTTGACAAGTCAAAGTCTACTTATTGTGAAGTAGTAGGAAACAACCTTCCAAGCCACTATAAATTTATGACACTTTATTGAGCAAAATTATATTAATATATGTTAAGATTTAATTTTACACACTTTAATAATAACTATAAAATCAACTATACACATATAATATATTAAAGAACATAATGATTAAAACAAATATATCTGCTTTATATTTTGAATAATTTTTAATGAATTTTGTATTGAGAATTATGCTTCTTTTATTATTCTAATATTTGTGTTCTCTTATTATAGAAATCCCTAAAATGATAATTTAATAAGAAAATAATCATTAGATATATCGATTTATAAGTCCTTAAAGTTGGGCTTCAGAAGCTGGACACATTTAAGGCTTTGGCCTTTGGTAGCTAAGTAGTCCTAATAGACCCAAGCCACAAAACATACTCATATATTATTATGGGCCAAATCCAAACAGATTACTCATCTATATTCAAGTATTCAACTAACTAATTGATTGCAAGTAGGGCGGACCTACCTTAGGCGTAGGGGTAGCTACCCCTTGGCGCTCCGGCGGTAGTGAAAATTTTGGAAAAAATTGCCCTTTTTGACGTTTTTTCGATTTCGTTACCCCTTTTTTATAAAACGTTACCCCTGCGAATATTTTCTAGATCCGCCACTGATTGCAAGGTTGAATTATTAACGACTTTACGTTAGTGGTTAGCCTATATATTTTAGTTCGGTACAGTCAAATAAAGTATTGTCAAAAAAATAATAACAAACATGTCATGTAATATTATTAGATAATCAATATACAAAACTCACCAGTTCTTTGTTAATTATAACAATAACGATCTGGATATTTAGAGATTGATAAAAAAATGATTTCTTAAAAACTATTTATATTATATACATTTTCAAGGAAAATCATACAAGATCGTTTTAGTTTTGTCGTTTTTTTAATGTGTAACAACCACTCCATAAACCGGCAAAATTAGAATTTTGATTTGAGATGCATAAATGAGATAGGAGTTGCATCTCAGCCGCAATATCTTCATTGAGGATAGAATATTGACTTGTAGGGAAGTAGTGACGAGGGTGCCTATGACTTAGGTTCGGACCACAAAGCCTAGCGAAGTCTGGACTAAGATCAAATCTATAAAGTGGAATTACTATCTCAACTTAGGCCTCGCCCCGTAAGTCTAGACCTGCCTCTAATCGGCCTATTAGGGTTCATACATTCGAAACAATTGGCTGACTTGAACGTCAAAGCATCCTTGGGGCTCATCCCTTGACCACCGAACAAGTTGCTCGCATTTGTAAGTCAACTTAAACCTAGGAAGATAAAAAACACCACCAAACCATCATTGAGATTTATACAATAAACCAAACATGCCTTCCCCTTGCATTGTTGCTCAAGGCCCATCTCAGTCCGAGCACATGCTTCTGATTCATTGTGGCATCAAGGAGCGCATACAAAACCACCAAAATCATTTGAATTTTCATTCGATCACCCCTCTTGTAATTTGATGAGCTGATAGCATTTGCGACTCCACAATGGAGCGTGACCCAACCTACCGGCTAGGAGAATGGACAAAGCAGAGAACGAAGATTCACATTGCGATCTACCCAATTGGTGATTTGGCCCTAGACCCTAGTAGGGAGCTAGTCAAGAGCCCACATCATACAAATACATTATACATCCCATGAGAGCCCATTTAAAACCCACAGAACCCTGTTTACTCTGTGTAGCAATCATGCTAGCCCAAATCTTGTCAAACGGCCCAAACCCAACATACAAACTCATATAGGCTGTTTTCCTTGTAGCCCAAATACTGATTTCAATGCCTAATCTTACCCATCATTTTTTAACTCCAATTCCTTTACCCTACTTATTTTCTATGCGGTTAATGCGGTAAATATTGGATATCGGTCAAAGACCGGTATTTGAGATATAGGTTATCTTGGTGAGATATCAGTGTGATATCCCTAATTTTAATATCATGCAGAATTTATATATATAACAATTTAACACCAACAATTAGTGATATATCGGTGAGATTGATCAAATATTTATGATATATCGGTCAATATCGCCTATAATATTGGTATCGATATTCTGACAAATATTTGACACCGATATTTTACTAAGGGACCGGTATAATATTAACTCCATAGCTTATTTTGCAAATTCAACTTTCTTCCTCCTGCAAGTTACAACTTCCTTTACTTACCCCCACTCCTCATTCGGATCTACAATGTCCCTAAAGCACTCCACTTCGATCTGTCTGAAACTTTGACTCGTCTTCAATCATAGCACTAACAAATGTTATCTGATCTAAAACACCTTCGCTCACCACTGCTTGATTGTTTCAAGTTGGCTGTCAAGCCACAAGATGACTCAGTTTGTTAACGAGCCAAGTTCATGCTCATTTCTCACCTCGTTCGAACATTGCAACCCAGTCCGAGCTGGTTCATAACAAATTCAAGTCATGCTTGTGTTGGTAAATGACATGGCTCGGCTCGTGAAAATCCGTGTTCTTAATTCTTATATTATACAGAATGCATCTTGTGCAGCCCAAAAGGAATCTTTAGGATTACTATGCATCCTTTATTTGAATTCTTGACTTCAGCTTGTGTGGTTGTTGATTCTATTTACTATGTAATTAAGTAAGTGCCAAAAACATTTTTTTGAACGGTAAAGAATCTTACGTGTAAACCAACTCTGCTTGGGGCTATATCCAAGGTGGACTGATCAACCCTCCTGAAACCGTGCCCCTGATGCGCGGGAAACAGATGGAATCCATTAACTTTCGCCCCCGTCAGGTTCGAGCTCGGGCTCAAACAGTAATCCAACCAACGTCTCCACTAGAAAGGGTGGATCTTTTGAGCACTAAACTAACATCTCGGGACATCTGCTAGATTAAGTTAACTAGCAATCACATGCCAAAAACATCTAACATACAATTTCCACTACTGGATTAACTTAACAATTCAATAAGTTCAACTGGTAGATTAAGTGAACTAGTAATCACATAATAAACAATTAAACCAGTGTTTATCATTGCAGAGATCAATTTCCTCCAGATCATAACTTATTAAGAACAAATCAATCAAAAACAGGAGAAAACTGATATCATTCACCGTTAGATCTAACTTCTAGATCAAAATACACATCGCAATGACAAAACCTAAACCTACTAAATCTATCAATCAACAATCAACGTCTATCAACACCGCCACTACAAATCGACTGCAACAACGTCGGCGCCGGCTCATAATAAAACGGAGCAGCCGGATGTTGCCACTGTTTACACACTACCGGAGCCTTCTCCGGCTCCGGCAAGGTTTTATCGTCACTAATATCAACACAATTTCTCTTCACGTCAGGTGACGTAGCTAACGGAGATAATAACGGAATCGCAACGTTCCAGTTACTCGCCGGAGTTACCTGAATCGACGCCGGTGCTCGCCGCTGTAACCGACTCGGTTGCGTTCTCGATTTCGCCGATCGATCCGCCATTATATGAAAATCAGAGATTGAATATCGATTGAATCAGCAACAGGATGAAACAGGATGAGAGAGAAGATGATTAGGTTTTTTTAGAGAGAGAGAATGTTGATGGTTAAGATCTGTGGGCGATATGTGATATATAGATACAGAGATGCGTGTGGTGAGCACGCTGAGCTGAGCCGATGACGAGTGGTTTAAAGTTTGTAAAGGTGGGTTGTTTTGTGGCTCGGCTCGGCTCGGAAAGGAGGTGATATAGTATTGGGTACCACGGAAAAGGAGTCGTGGTTTGACTGCCAGCTGGATATTATTAACAGCTTGGAGTAGTTTAGAATTAGATTTAGACAGCTCAACCAATCCCGTACTGGGTTTCTTACAATTATTGGTTTCTTGAATACGGATAGGCATTTGGTAACAGATATCATACCAGGTATATTCGGTACTGGTATCGGTTTTTATTTTTCTTGATTTTTGGTATCGGTACCAGTATGGTATCGGTATTTACGGTTAAAATACCGGTAGTACGATATAACTTTTTTCCGTTTTTCGGTACTGGTACTTTCGGTATCAGTAATAGTTCCGTACCGAACGGGTTGAGTTAATGATTTGTTTATTGTAACTTAAACTTAAGGTAACGTATATGTAGAGATGAGTTCGGTATTCATACTAGTAAAGTACTAGTATCGGAATTCATCAAAGATAGGTACTGGTATCAGTTTAGAAAACGTTTGGTGTGGTATAGTACCGGGACGGTAGCATTATTTGTGTGTAAAATTCGATAAAATAGGGTATCGTATCGAAAATACCGGTCATGAAAACTCCGAAAAGTGGGTATCGAATAGGTATAAAAGAAATTCGGTACGGGTATGAGACACGTTCGATACCAGTATCAAGTACCAAATGCTTATCCCTACTTATATGGGTGGTGGATTGTTCCTACAAGATTAAAGAGTTATATTTAAATTATTATTCCAATTAAATTTTATGTAAGTTTAAGAGTAAAATTAGTTTAAAACATATAAAAAGGGAAGTATAAGGGTACCAGGGGCGTATTTGGGTGGTGATGTATGGGTAGGATTATCGATTTGATAACATGGGCGTCGGCTCATGGTAAAGCAGTTCGGTGAATGAAATTGGTGACCAAAGAAAGGCGAGTTGAGTTGTGTGTTGTAGAGGGGAGAGAGAATTGTGTGAGTGATTATCGAATAGCTTCCACTTCCACCTTGTTGAAGTCTTGTGTTTCGGGTAGGTGTAGTGTAGATGTGACACACATGTTTTGCTTAGGTTATCAGTGAATACCTTGAATTAATAGAAGTTCAATAGTTTTATTAAGTTTTTAAAACTTTATGCATGGGTTTTAGACTATACGTAGTGAAGTTCAATAGTTCTATTAAGTTTTTAAAACTTTATCCAAGGCTTTAACGGGTGTGAAGGAAATGAGACAAGGGGCTCACAAGTTATTAACTAATCACTTTTTTTTTTCATGTATTCAGTTTTAAGTTAAACCACTACACGCTTGTGTAGTTTATTTGGAGGACGGTTTTAGATCGTATTCCTACGCTGACTGCACTCCGGGATCTCTGTTACCAAAACTTTTAATTAACTCATTACATTTAACTTCATATATTTTAGTTAAAAAGATCAAATCAAGCTTGCTAGTGGAATCTATTTAAGATGTTTAGACTTTTATTTCAATTTAGTTATCGATGTTATTTTGATTAAGATTTTAGAAGTTTCTAGATATGTCTGTTGTTAAACTAAATTTGTGTTAAAGACTTTTAACATATACATTTATTTTATTAAATCTCGTGATTATTTTAGAATATATGTTTTATTGACTGTACCAAACTTCTTTATATTTATCATCTTTAACTTTTATAAATCAAAATTCGAAGAAAAAAGTATCAATGAAAGAAATTAAAAACCAAAACAGAAAACAAACGCCATACAAAATCGTAAGACAAAACACATGACCCATAAAACAAAATTGCAAAAAGTAAAAAAGAAAAAAAAGGAAAAAAAAAAGAAATCAAAAATAAAAAAGAACTTCACATTATATATATTATATTATATTATATTATATTATATTATGATAAAACTAAAATGAACAGAAAACATGGTTTTTACATCATACAATCTACCCCACATATTATTCCGGTGATTCATGAAATGTAACTTGTTTAACGTGTCAAAACCACAACCAATTAGTTCATTTTTCTAAATTTCGAGTTATAACAAGTCACTCATGCCTCTTATTTAGGATATTATTTTTTTGTTAATAAATGTGTCAAAATCACGACCCGTATGTTCTTTTTCCATGACGGTTTTTTTAATAGTCTAAATTATATCAAATCCGTATTCGACGGGGTTCGAACCCTTTCCTGAAACAACACATTAACTCCAATAGCTTTACTCATTGGACTCGAGCCTCCACCCTCTAAATGACGGTGTTAAACTTACATTTGGAAGTTTAGGAAATTATAATTACACTAGAAGTCTAGAAAGACCGAATTCTCACCTTCTTTTTTATCCATGTATACGTGTTAGACTTGATCTCTACAATCTTAGCTTCAGATGTAGTTTTTTTGTTGGAAAATGGATGAAAATTTGTATATTTTCATGAAGTGTAAGTGTAAATGTGTATATATCGTAAACTTATTTATACTATACTTTGGTTAATATAATTAGTATTTTGTGGGTTTGTGTTCTATGTTGTAAGGGTTTTACAATAAACTAAACCACGTCTAAATCAGAGCTAAGATTAATGAGATATTGATGCTCCAAGTTGGAACTTAAAGATAGAAAAAGTAAGAAAAAGGGAATGGAAAAGAGCTCGAAAAGTGGGAACTAAGAAAAATAGAATGACTTACATATGGAAGCCTTATTTCCTTGTAGTTTCCTAGAACCTCGCATCAATGGGTTCACAAAGGGTGCGAAGAACCCTAAACTTGTACTTGTGCACGCGCGCATGGCGTTGGCGCTTTGATGTCACCCTTCGATCACCACAAGTCGCTTGAGGGCCACCTTTGTATGTTTTATTGCCTAAGCAAATGACGCACACCAGCAGGTTCAGCCACAGTTTCAAAGTTTGAAGTTTGTAAACTAAAATAGATCAATCAAACAGTTTCGAAACAAAATTCAAAAATGCAATAAAAGGCATTGAAGACGTTCAATGGCTCAATGCAATTTGTTTTTCCGTGTTAAATACTGTGGGACTTTTTCGACTCAAGTTTCACTCTAAAACCAAGGAGAGGTCTTGGTTGAAAACAAACCAAAAACACATTGCTTACACAAACACACTTCAACTCTCTCTGCATCTTTTTGAACTTCATCTTCAAGCTATACTTTCGAGTTTAGTGTATCCCCCGAGTTGCAACTACTTAGGCTATTGTACTCTAGGAAACAAATGAGTTCTTTTGGGAAACTCAGGATTTGTTTTAAGGGACCATGTTCAACACGATCCTTAGTCGTTTCTTTTCTGTCTCATAATCATTTTTTGTATTTATTTATTTCGGTTGTAATTTAGTACCCCTATTTTACTCCTTTCCTTCTGTATTGTAATTCTAGATAAAGTTGTTTATATTTATTTTATATGCTAACGTTTTCTACCATTGTTGAATACCTTGTCATTGCATGCTCTCCATAGAAACCATTTGGCTGCTATAAATATACTTGCGTCGCCAATTTGCTTGAGGTTGTGTTTGTAGTTCTCATCCGTGTGGTGTGGAAGGGGCGTGGTTAGGCGGCGTTGGGGTGCCATGTGGCACCTAATTTTCTTTTTTTTTATATTGATTAAAGAATTTAATAAAGTAGTTTTGAAAAAACCTTTTATTTATATTAAATAACTACAATAAAAAATACATTAAATCACCAAAAAAATCAATCATCTTTATCTTCAATGGAGTCGAATCTAGAAAGTGTCAAAATATGTTATACCAAATCAGCTCGAAGGTTTGAATTTATTTGTCTTGACTTTATTAGATTTTGGATTTGCGTTCTCTCTTTGTCACTAATGTCTTCGTTATTTGATTCGGTCTCATTGCCATAATATTCAACTATTGTACGCCTTCATCCTCTAAAATCTGTTGTGTAGAATGATGCACGTGTACATCACGTTTCTTATTTGATCTTTTTCATACAATCAACATGACATGCTCAAAATGAGCCACCTTTTCTCCAAAACACCAAATGCTCACTCGATGTCTTTGCGTACCGCCATCTGAACTTTGTTAAACTTTATATTTTTGGGATCTAGGGTTCCATCTCTTGAATATGATTTCACAAAAGCAGCCCACTTAGGGTAAATTCTATCAACAAGATAGTACCCATACTTGTATTCAACCTCATTTACAAAAGATGTTCCTTTCGGTCCAACACCATTTATTAGATCATTGAAAAGGGGCAAGTGATGTACAATATTTATATCGTTATGTGAACCGGGCATACCAAAGAATGCATGCCAGATCCAAAGATCTTGTGATACAACAGCTTCAAGCATCATAGCCGGCATTCCATTATATCTGCTTGTGTGAGAGCCTTGCCATGTAGTTGGACAAAGTTTCCACTTCCAATTCATACAATCTAAACTACCTATCATCTCGGGAGACCATGATACTCAGCGTGATGTTCCAAAATTTGTTGCATATCATTAAACGTCGGTTTTCTCAAGTATCTTTTCATATATAGTTCAATGATATACGCACAAAAATTGTGAAGACTTTCTCTAGCCACTCGTGCCCACATTTTTAAATAGTTGTCTATTATGTCGGAACTATTGTCGTAAGCCAATTGTCTTAGGGCGGCTGTAACCTTTTTCCACGTGGTAAATCCTAAATTACCACGCGCATCGGGTTGTTCTCGGAAAAAAAAGCACAATTATCCTCTAAATCCTTTGATATTCTTAAAAATAAATTTTTACTCGTACGAAAACAACGCCTAAACATTCTTTCATCATATGTTGGTTCGGGTGAGAAATAATCATTCACGACCATCTCCATTGTTGATAATAATATTTCCGCCCCGTTGTTTGATGAGGATGACAAAACAAATCTATCATACGAATCGCATGAACTTGAAGAATCCATTGTATATATATATTTCTTTGGATATTAGGAGTGGTTTTTGAATTTTTGGATAGTATAAATGAGTAAAAATTGTTTGGTTTATATAGAAAATAATTAAAAGATTTTTTTTTAAAATAGCCGTTGGCCAACGGCTAGCTCAACGGTCCTATCTTACCCGTTAATCCAAACCAGCCAACTCACCTCCCCCCGCTTCACGCCAGGCTTTAAACCCACACCAACAAGGCAACACCGTACCCAACGCTAGCCCGGTGTACTTTAACCAGCATTGCTTAGCAACCCTGCCCTAACTCACCCCCACACCATGTGGTGTGATAGATTCCTATATTTTCAACTTTAGAAGAAAATAGAATACATCAATATACTTATTTACCTAAAGTTAGTAATAATCACGCTTTTCAACTAAACTTTTCTAACAAATACTGAATTACTTGATCCACAAAGCGTTAGCCATCAGGTTCAAGACATTTTACTATTTTTTTCTTGCCAAATTAACTTTTTCCTTACAAACATTTTTATATTAATTTGCTCATAGGTGTATCAGAGTGTCAACATGTTTAGCTCGTAAGTTATTACGACCCACCAATATGTTTTTGACTCGTTTAACTATCTACAGTATAATTTCATCTTTTCAGCCTATTTAACTCGTATACATAAATAACTTACACGGGTTATATTCAGGTTATATAATTTTATGTGTATCCCAATTAGGGTTAATGCCTTTGACACTAAGAAAATTTTAAATAGTGTTCGGGTTTATTAATTCAACTCATCAACCCGTATACCGGACACATATGTAATCTTTAATTTAATAATTATTGCGGTACCAGAGATCCACTACACTACTTTGTGAGTTACCTTAGTTGGTTTGGCAGTCTAGATCTCAATTGGTTCTTTCACTTTAGATCTCAACCGGCTCGGCACTTCAGATCTAAACTAGTCAAACCACATTTATTTCACGCCATGCATTTATCTTAATTTTATCTTTTTACAAATGCATTTTTTTATATATTTATTCCTCTATTCAATTTTCATAGTTAATTTTTAGGCATGCCATATCGTTTCTCTAATCAAAATCATCCAATATTACCAGGGTTGTAAACAAAGTGAATGTTTAGCGAACAGTTTTTGAACTGTTCGACGGAAAGTTTGTTAATGTTCGTTCGATTAGCTTAACGAATGAACACGAACAAAAGATTTTGTTCGGTTAGCTTAGCGAACGAACATGAACGAAGATCTCATTTGTTCGACTGGGTTCGTGAACGTTCGGTAATATGTTCAATTACGTTCGTTCATGTTTGTTATTTTGTGCTCATTCGTGTTTGTTTTATTATATTAAAAAATAATAAATAATAGACCTTTTATTTAAACATATTGAAACTTGAAACCCTTTTTTTCTAAGTTAGCTAAAATTTGGATATTTAAGACATTTTTTGGGATAGTTATGTCTAAGTTAATTAAACTTTGAATAATTATGTCTAAGTTAGTTAAATTTGATTAATCGTTTGATGGTTGTAGTAGACTTTTTATGTTTTGATTTATCATTCGAATGTTGTATTTAACTACTTATTACCAATGTTTAAGGTTAACAATGTTTTTATTTTCAAGTTAAATATTCGTTTTTATTCGTATGTATTTGAGACCAGTGTCACGAACTATTTGCGAACAACTTAATTTTCTTAACGGACGAACACGAACATAAATTTATATTCGGTACGTGTTCGTGAACGGTTCGCGAACATGTTAATTTCCTTAACGAACGAACGAAATGATCTTGTTCGTATTTGTTCGATTTGATTACAACTGTAAAAATTACATAAAGCCTAAGCCTAGCCGAGCCAGATCAGACCCAGCCAAGCCTAGCTGAGCCAGATTACGCCAAGCCAAGCCAATGCATAGAGTTGTCTTAAGTTATATATAGCAAAGCAAAGGCATATTCGAGTCCAAGATAAGATCCCTCCTACTTGTGGTAAATATATTCTCTAGATCTTTGACCATATCATCAATCTACGGTCACTGTAGCTTATAAACCACACACCATCCACGTGGCACCAATAAGATGTTGGTTCTCATGTTACCGTTTGTTACATGAGACACGTGCTCTCTGCCCATCCATGTATTAAACTCAAATTGGTAGCCATGTTCTACGTACGTGCAAGAGTATTTTGTTTCTAGGTTTTCATTTAAAAAATACATACATATATATATAGATATACACTTTAAAAAGGTAATATGTATACTCAATTCATTTACTCTCATACTTTAATTATACACTAATATGGAAATAATTACAAAACACTAATTATTACGAGAAAAAAAAACAGTTATAAATTACTAAATTTTGGGATTTAAAGTTCGTATTTTTTAAATGTTATGTTTCTTAAATTCATATGTGTATTGTATATATGTAAAAAAACATATATTCTTACCTTCACATAACCTACATATGTGTAGGTTATATAACAACTGAAATTTACTTGTAACATTTTCATTTATTTTAAAGGTTTTTAGGATTGAAAAAAATGAATAATTTATTTTTTCTGCGTGCTCTCGTAATATTTGGTGTTTTGCATAGAATTTTCTTGTAATACCATATTTATAAAAGACTGGTAACTTGATAAAAAGTATATATAGAAAAGATAGATTTATATTATTATTAAGTTTTAAGTCAGGTGTTTTAAAACTTGTGATAACTGTTGACCAAGAAATATTCATCCACATTTTGTATTTGTTAGGCAGAAAAAGTTTGATGTGACTTTAAGCTTAAGAATAGAAGTTTTAATTAAAGAAGACGGAACTAGTAAAATCAAGTGTTTAATTGGAATTTAGGGAGGAAAGGCATTCTATGACACTTATCCTAGTTCTTATCAATCTCCTCTCTCATAAATCAAAAGACGATAAACTAGTAAATGACGACGGCATCTATCACAGCCACAAAGTTTTTTTAAATAATGTTAATTTAATTTTAAATAAACTTTATTAAATTAAAAATAAAAATACATTAATTTAAATTTTACTAAAAACCGAAAATAAAAAAAATACAAAATTACACAAAACATCCTTTACGTTTAATGTAAATTGCAGGTCTCATCTTTAATCTTTAAAAATTGCACTAGTTGTCCTTTACATTTGTTTTTTATTAAAAGGTTTCATCCTTTAACATTAATACCGTTATTTTTGTGGTTAAGTCATACCACGTGAGTTATACGTGAGGGTAAAAAGGACAATTTACACTCCATATTCTTCCCTTCTTTTATGAAACCATTCCCTTAACTGAAACAGCAATCATTATTATTATCCAAGTCACAACAAGAAAGCTTCTTCATTTTTTTTCCGCTTCACTAGCTTTCAATTTATCTTAAAGATCATCATTTGCCGCCTGTAACTGGTCATTAAAAGCTTGTAAATGGTAATTAGAAGCATGTAGTTGAGTATTTGCAGCTTGTAACTGGTAAATGGCAGATTCAAGCTTGTTCCTTGACCTTAACAAACCGGGAATGATAGGCACTGATGGGCGACAATGTCACACCCTGACCCGCAGCATAAATAAAAGTCGGGCATGATTGGGTTATCACCAAAGCTCATGATATTTACTAATAAGTTTCATATTTATTAAATTGAAATTAAAACTCCAAGTATTCAACACAAAATTCATACAAACACAAACATAAACCAAAAGATTGTTCCAAATGTAATAACTTGTTTATTCTTCTAAGGCCATTCCTATGTATTTCTTTCCTCAGCTTGTTCACCTGTATCATGCGTAAAAACAGAAGATTTGGGTCAACAAAAGTTGGCGAGTGAACCTTGATTAAAACATTTAAATAGTTGACTTATATTGTTGTTAAATAAAAAGTGTGCATGAATCATATGTGAGCAGATGTATATATATATCCAATCACAAACCACATTATATCCACAATGAACACATGATATGATGAATGATGTATTTGAGATCAAGGCTCAATCAAATGGAGCCGATCTAATGAGGCACCTGATGCTCAACCCGTATCCCTCGAGGAACTGATGGGCCTAATGAAATGATTGCACCGAAATGATAAAATGTAACCACATGTAAACCACATAACAACTATACACATTTGATCACGAGATGATATTAGCCCAAGTATTTAATTAAAATAAAAAAAATTGTACGACACATGATACACCCCAAAACAATGATTAAAACGGGGAATTCGTAGAGATTCACTCACAGTGGGTGCGTATTCTTGATTGAAGATAAGAGGGCACGAGTTGAGGATTTAACTGATGAAGGAGTACTAACCTAAAATAATACCGTGATAATTCGATAAACAATAATTTAATATTTAGGTTAAAAAACCTTTGTTTAGATTTTTTAGGTTATTTTTGTGGTTTTTATTGATATTTAACCCTTTGAAAATATATATTTTTAAACATTTAATTGATTTTCATTTAATATAAAGCCATGGAATAGAATAAAAATAAAAATAAAATAATAATAGTAAAAAAAATTGTCAATTCTGACAACTGCAAGACCGGTTCGATTGAAGATAATAGCATGCGTGTTGAGACTCGAACCCGTGACCTCTCGGTTACGTGCACGCAGCTCTTCCAACTGAGCTACGTGTCTAACCCGAAGGAAACTGGATTTTAATTACATTTATACACTCTTTGGACTATTTCATAAATTGATTTAATTTTAGAAAGATTAACAGGATCGAACCGGTGTGCATCAAAGGTTTCGAACCCGAGACCTTGTGGTGGTTTTGCACCCAACCCAACCAACTGGGCTGGGTCTCTAACCCATTAAAACTTGGTTTTTAATTATACTTATACACTAAATATGTTTATACAGAAATGATAGATTTTAAAAAGGTTTTAAAGTGGTCAGGCCGGCGTGTGTGCTTGGATTCGAACCGGCGATCCCGGGTTTGGTTTGCACCCGGCCCAACCAGTTGGGCTTGGTGCTTAACCCGATTGTAATCCAAATTATAATAGATATATATACGTAAAGCACTTCATCTTTTTCGTTCAAATACTTTTACCCAGAGACATTTACCCGCCCAAAAAACAGGAGTGTGATTAATCACTTCGATTAATCTAAACAGTGAAACAAAACAATTAGGTAGAGGGTCGATACCGATGGTGGCGTTTTCCTTTGATTCTCCGGCGGGGAGTAGCGATTTCCGGTGAAACAAAAGAGAGGGTGTCGAGCAGAGTATTCACAGCTAAATGAAAGGTTTGGTGGTATTTATAGGGCAGGGGTACACGGTTCGTTGATTGATTTCGGCCAAAATTGTGGAGTTTTGATTGACAATCGACCGTGATTGATTCCAAAATTAGGTGAAGCCGCGTTGAATTGGTGACAGAAAGACTTGACGAGTTTATATCAGGAAACCCGCGTCGAAGATTTTGCGAAATCTTCGGTCGGAGTTGCAGGTTTTCCTTACAGTGTGTATATATGTATAATTCGTTTCCAACTTCTAACCAATTGGTGTGTGTGGCTCGGTGGTGTTAACCCGAGGAACCCGGGTTCGATTCCCGATTCCCCTTTTTTGAGTCCTATTTTCTTTGTTATTTTTATTAAGCATATTAATCATTTATTAAGTATAAATATTTATTATTTAATTGATTATTTATTATATTATTTCATTAAGGTTATTTAAACATTGATTATTTATATATAAAATATTTTAATATTTTAAACAATAATAAAATAACCGAACGACACAAATAAATGCACTTTGATTGATAATTTGGGGCGGGTTTTCGAAACCCATAAGAGCCTGTTTTAACTGTGGTGATCTAATGGAGATTTCGCGACTGGTGTAGCACCAGGCACAAGATCAATTCGAAATTCGACTTCTCGCACAGGAGGAAGTTCTGAAACGTCGTCGGGAAAAACTTGAGGAAATTCTTTCACGATTGGAATATCTTCGAGCTTCCTTTCCTTGCCTTCCTTCTTGACGATGTGAGCTAGAAACGCGACGTAATCTTTGCGAAGATATCTTCGAGCTTGAAGACATGACATCAATTTGAGCCCTTTTGAAGGAGTTTCTCCAAAGATACGTAGTGTCTGACCGCCGGCGAGAGGAATACGAATGAACTTTTCATGGCAAACTACTTCGGCGTGATGCTGGCTGAGCTAGTCCATACCGATGATAATATCGAAACTTCCCAATTTCATAGGAATAAGATCAATTGAGAAATCGTGATCATTTAGAGTAAGAGTACAATCACGTATAATTGAATTTAACGAAATGGGTTCTCCGTCAGCAACTTCCACCGTGATCGATTCAGCGAGACTAACACGAGGTAGATCGAGAATAGATTCGAATTCTAAAGACACAAAACTCTTATCCACACCAGTATCGAATAATATGGATGCGTAACTACCATTTACGTGAAACGTACCGTTGACCACATTGTTGTCAGCCCTTGCTTGGTTGGCGTTAATGTTGAAGGCCCTTCCTCTAGCAGGTGGGTTAGCTTGATTAGCTTGGTTCACCGGGTTTGCTTGGGCTTAGGCATTAATGATATTCACCAGGCGTGGGCAAGTATTTTGGAAGTGGTTTGGATCACCACAGTTAAAACAGGCTCTTATGGGTTGCATCATGGGGTAGTTGGGTCGTCATGATTTCCCTTAATTCTTCCCATGTTAAGGCCATGGCATCTTCAACACCTCGCTTACCTTTTTCCGTGTTCCACCAGGTAAGTGTTACCCCAAACAGATGTACAGTAGCGTAACGCACCTTGCGATCCTCAGGACAGTCGCAATTGAGAAAGGTGTTTTCCATCTCCTCAAACCAATGGAGGAGAGCGGTGACACCCTCAGTCCCTTCATATTTTGGGCGATCGCAGGACTTGAAATGTTTGTAGGTGCATTTAGTGGTTTTAGGAGCGTTGGCGACGTTTTGGCCTTCTTGATTCGTAGGGTTGACGGGGTTTGCGGCGAGAGCTTGTTGAACTTGTAGTACGATGTCAGGAAGTACCGAAGCCATTTGTTTAGCAATTTGTGTGGCCATGTGTTCGCTCGACCTTCCTGACCTTCTACCTCCTCGTAAGTGTCTAGCAGACATCTACATGAATATATGTAGGGAGATTGTGAGTTTGATATTTTTCTAGGTGTCATGTGTCGTAAAAAGGATGAAAAATCAACATTTATGAATAAGTGAAGAAAATAACTTAACTACATCCATAGGATGTCTTGGGCTTGCTCATGTTTGGGCCTCCAAATGTTTCTCATACCATAGCTTGTATAGTCATGTGGGCCCCCATGACTATTGGGCTTGGAAGGGCTCACATTGGTGTCGGCCTGATAACACTCGCATCACCCGAATGAAAATCGTAAAACATGATTGCGAGATGTAAGGTCGGAGGGTGTCCAGGTGTAGACACAATGACGACTCAAAGTGGGGTTAGTTCACACGACGTTTGGTGTAGCATGCTTTGGCCTAATAGGTCCTTCGTACTCTCATCGTGAGTCCCCAAGTAGGCAAACTGGTCCTTTATTTTGGATTTATACGAATGCCAAGCCTAGACAGGACGTTCCGACTACCTGTACTCTTACCCTTCCAGTTACTACATGCCCGTCGTGTAAACTCACTTTGATGTGATTGAAAAAATATGAAAACATTGCAAAAATCTTTGAAAAGAATTCATGGAAATTGTGAAATCGTGAGGTGTGTGCTTCCATAGGTATGATATGTTATTGAGATATGAACTATAACGAGCATCGCATATTAACATGTACTTGTGAGAGTTCTTGCATAAAATTGTGTGTGAAAATAAACATGAAACATATAAACATCATGAAATTTGCATGTAACACATAAACAATTAAAATATACTCAACTATAGTATAGGCTCTAAGGGTCTATCAACCTATCCTATATCCCTATAGTCACGAGCTCTGATACCAATCTATTGTCACACCCCGACCCGCAGTGGAAAAGGTGATCGGGACATGATTGGGTTATCATCAAAGCTCATGACATTTATTATAACGTTTCATATTCATTATTACAATTTAATGAGAAATATACAATCATAATTACATCATGTCCTAAACATCATTCTAGACTTCATTGTTTTCTTCTAAGGCATTTCCTATGTTTTCCTTGCTTCATCCTGTTCACCTGTATCATGTGTAAAAATGGTTTTTGGATCAACAAAAAGTTGGCGAGTGAACCTTGTTAGAAAACATTTATTATTTATTTCTGGTTGTATTTAATATGGAAAAATTGTGCAATATTCATATATGAACAAACGTAAATAAACATACAATAACAACAATTAGCATACAATAACAAACAACAACAAACAATAACATAAATGAAACTGTGTGATCAAGGCTCAATCAAACGGAGCCGATCGTATTGCATGTACTGAAAATGAAAATGTCTGTGCGATCAAGGCTCAATCAAACGGAGCCGATCGTATTGCATGTACTGAAAATAATAAATTAAATCTACACAATAAGCACACAAACAGTTTACACAGGCAGGATACATATTTATTTATGATATGATATATGCACAATAATTTAAATATAGTAAATAGTAAGACACATGATACACCCAAAAAACATGATTTAAACGGGGAATTTGTAGAGATTCACTCACCTTGGGTGCGTTCGGTTGATGATGTTGAATGTGCACGAGGTTTGATTTAACCACAAGTGAAACTAACCTAGATAATGGCATAATGGTTCGGTAAGTAAACGGATTTTATTAATCAATTTAGTAGGATTGTTGAATGTATTTTTGTGAGTTTAAGGCTATTTTCTAACCTTAAAAATGTTATTTTTAAGTATTTTTAATTGATTTTTAAATAAAATAAATAAATAAAAATAATAAAAAAATGTTGACTTTTTGCGACCGTTGACCGTTGACCGTTGACTTGTTGACCGGTCAGACTGTGTAATTGTATGCGCCGGGTGAGGCTCGAACCCGAGACCTCCCGTTCGCGTGCACGCAGCTCTACCAACTGAGCTACGTGTCTAACCTGAAATATTTCTGTTTTTAATTAGATTTATATACTAATTGAATTAATCTGAAAATCATTTATTTAAAAACGATTTTTAATAACTCGCTCGGTGCTCTCCACAGGTCTCGAACCCGGGACCTGTGGCTTGGGTTAACACACAGTCCACCGCTGGACTGTGTGTCTAACTTGTTAAATAATCTGATTTTTATTATACTTATATACAAACTAAATAATTTCATTTCTGTCTTATATAAAAAGTTTGATAATTATCAGGACCGGTGCGGTAGTCCGGACTCGAACTCGTGACATGTGATTAAACGTTCACACAGTCCACCACTGGACTGTGTGTCTATCTTGGTTATTATTCCGATTTTTATTAAACTTAACATCTATTGCAGTGAATCCGGTTTGGTTAAAAAAAAGAACATTTTTATTAAGGCGAGTGTGCGTGGGACAAGAGTCGAACTCGGAACGTAAGCGTGTTTATTTGCACACAGTCCACCGCTGGATTGTGTGTCTAACCCGAGATATATCTTGATTTTAATTAAACATATATACAACTGATACTTCGTCTTCTTCGTTGGACTTAACCAGAACCGGAGTCTGACTGGTTCGACGACTTAATCATGTTCTTTAGTGTGTTGTGAGTAATTACATGTGAGATAATAAAAAGAATGAGAGATTAAGTGTTAGATATACCGAACAGTGGCTCCTCTGTTTCGCCGGCGAAACTCCGGTGACAGCAGTCCGGCGACGTGTGTCTTGCGGCAGAGAGTCTTCAGAGAGCTTGAGGTGAGTGTGGGTGGCTTCGGTATGAGCTTCTGGGTGTTCAGTAAGGCACAGAGGTGAAAGGCTCGGTTTTCCGGCGAGTTGCAGCAGTTCTCCGGCGAGTGAAATTATGTCGGGAAAGAGTGTGATTGTGAGCGAAAAAGCTAACAGAGGTTAGAGGGGGTATTTATAGGGTAGAACATTGACGAATTTAGTCCGATTTCCTTCTTGATTCATTGGTTAATGATTTTCCGACGGTTATAACTTGCGTCGCGGGTTCAGACGTCGGTTATAACTGATGTAGTAGTTAAGGCTTCGGTTAAAACTGAAGAAACCGTCCAATCTCGGCGAAATCGTCGGGATTTCCGACGACTGCGATTGGGCGCGTCGGTTTTGAATTCGAGATCTATGTTATGAATTAATTGTTTCCATTAATGAACAAGAAACACAAGTGGCGCAGTGGTTGAGCGTGTGTGTGTTAAGACTCTGCTGAAATCCCTGGCTGACCCGGGTTCGAAACCCGGCAGAAGCCTTTTATTTTTATTTCCTTATTTTAAATACTTTTTCAAATATAAATTATATATTCCAATATACTTATTAATTATGTATCGTTTAAAAATAATTTGGGCATTAAATACATCACAAAATTTTTAACTGATTGTTCGGTTAATAAACGGAGCAGGTTTGGTAAATCCGGTTTTTGACGGATGTTACATCTATCACACCCCGACCTGCAACAGAATAAAAGTCGGGGCAAGATTGTGTTATCACCAAAGCTCATGATATTTACTAATAAGTTTCATATTTATTAAATTGAAATTAAAACTCCAAGTATTCAACACAAAATTCATACAAACACAAACATAAACCAAAAGATTGTTCCAAACGTAATAACTTGTTTATTCTTCTAAGGCCATTCCTATGTATTTCTTTCCTCAGCTTGTTCACCTGTATCATGCGTAAAAACAGAAGATTTAGGTCAACAAAAGTTGGCGAATGAACATTGATTAAAATATTTAAATAGTTGAATGATATTGTTGTTAAATAAAAATTGTGCATGAATCATATGTGAGCAGATGTATATATATAACCAATCACAAACCACATTTATCCACAATGAACACATGATATGATGAATGATGTATTTGAGATCAAGGCTCAATCAAACGGAGCCGATCTAATGAGGCACCTGATACTCAACCCGTATCCCACGAGGAACTGATGGGCCTAATGAAATGATTGCACTGAAATGATAAAATGTAACCACATAACAACTATACACATTTAATCACGAGATGATATTAGCACAAGTATTTAATTAAAATAAAAAAATTGTACGACACATGATACACCCCAAAACAATGATTAAAACAGGGAATTCATAGAGATTCACTCACAGTTGGTGCGTATTCTTTAATTGAAGATGAGAGCGCACGAGTTGAGGATTTAACCGATGAAGGAGTACTAACCTAAAATAATACCGTGATAATTCGATAAATAAATAATTTAATATTTAGATTAAAAAACCTTTGTTTAGATTTTTAGGTTATTTTTATGGTTTTTATTGATATTTAAACCCTTTGAAAATATATATTTTTAAACATTCAATTGATTTTTCATTTAATATAAAGCCATGGAATAGAATAAAAATAAAAATATAATAATAATAATAATAATAATAATAATAATAATAATAATAATAATAATAATAATAAATTGTCAGTTCTGACAACTGTCAGACCGGTTCGATTGAAGATAATAACATGCATGTTGAGATTCGAACCTTTGACCTCTCGGTTGCGTGCACGCAGTTCTTCCAACTGAGCTACGTGTCTAACCCGAAGAAAACTGGATTTTAATTATATTTATACACTCTTTGGGCTATTTCATAAATTGATTTAATTTTAAAAAGATTAACAGGATCGAACCGGTGTGCATCAAAGGTTTCGAACCCGAGACCTTGTGGTGGTTTTGCACCCAGCCCAACCAACTGGGCTGGGTGTCTAACCCGTTAAAACTTGGTTTTTAATTATACTTATACACTAAATATGTTTAACCCGTTGGGCTGGTGCTTAACCCGATTGTAATCCAAATTACAATAGATATATATACGTACAGCACTTCATCTTCTTCGTTCAATTACTTTTACCCAGAGATATTTACCCGCCCAAAAAACAGGAGTGTGAATCACTCCGATTAATCTAAACAGTGAAACAAAACAATTAGGTAGAGGGTCGATACCGATGGTGGCGTTTTCCTTTGATTCTCCAGTGGGGAGTAGCGATTTCCGGTGAAATAAAAGAGAGGGTGTCGAGCAGAGTATTCACAGCTAAATGAAAGGTTTGGTGCTAGGATTTAAGGTGTGGGATCGATGGTATTTATAGGGCAGGGGTACACGGTTCGTGGATTGATTTCGGCCAAAATTGTGGAGTTTTGATTGACAATCGACCGTGATTGATTCCAAAATTAGGTGAAGCCGCGTTGAATTGGTGACAGAAAGACTTGACGAGTTTATATCCGGAAACCCGCGTCGAAGATTTTGCGAAATGTTCGGTCGGAGTTGCAGGTTTTCCTCACAGTGTGTATATATGTATAATTCGTTTCCAACTTCTAACCAATTGGTGTGTGTGGCTCGGTGGTGTTTGCGGTGTGTGTTAACCCGGGGAACCCGGGTTCGATTCCCGGTTCCCCTGTTTTGAGTCCTATTTTCTTTATTATTTTTATTAAGCCTATTAATCATTTATTAAGTATAAATATTTATTATTTAATTGATTATTTATTATATTATTTCATTAAGGTTATTTAAACATTGATTATTTATATATGAAATATTTTAATATTTAAACAATAATAAAATAACCGAACGACATAAATAAATACACTTTGATTGATAATTTGGGCGGGTTTTCGAAACCCGATTTACACAAATGTTGCAGACAAATATTGGGGTCGACCCATCCAATGAAACTCCTACACCGTGCACCCTACATGTGTCAATCAGAAAGTAACTCAATTTTGGGAAAAAAAACCTTAAATTACATATAACGTTTTGAAGAAAAAAACATACATTTAGTGGACATGAGTAAAATAGACGTCCTGGATTTCGAGCAGTCCAAGAAGTCTTTCTAATAGCTTCGTTCCCACATGAGCAATAAACTGTTGTCATGGTTGTTGAACTTGGCTATGCTTGTTTTAGGGTTCTTGAAAATGCAACAGTTTAGGGAAGGGTTTAATAAAAGAGGAGGAGAATATAGATTGTAGATTGTCATTTTTACCCTCACATGTAACTCACGTGGTATGATTTAACCACAAAAAAACGGTGTTAATGTTAAAGGATGAAACCAGTAAAAAAAACAAACGTAAATGACAGCCCATGCAACTTTTAAAGATAAAGGATGAGACTTGCAATTTACACTAAACGTAAAGGACATTTTCTATAATTTTGTATAAAAAATTACAAATTTTTAATAAAAAAATCCTAGAAATCTGGTAAATGACTTGTTGGCCAACCCCATTCTTCCGCTAGCTCTCGTTTGTGTGCTATAAAAACTTGTTGAATTTCAACAAGGAAATTTTCGCAAGGGACAATATTATAACATCCGTCGAAAAACGGGTTTTCAAAACCCGCTTCGTTTATTAATCGAATTTTCAGTTATAATTTTCGTTGCGTATTTAATGTTCATATTAATTTTAAACGATACATAACTAATAAACATTGTTAGAATTTTAAAATATAATTAATAAAAATAAAGAAATAGTGAATAAAAAAAATAAATACCGCTGCCGGGTTTCGAACCCGGGTCAGCCGGTTCACTCAACAAACAACCATTTCACCGCTCCGCCACTTGCATCTTTTGTGAATAATACTGAAACAAATAATACTTAAAATAAAACTCGAGATCAAAACCTGAGTTCAGCGCGCCCAATCCGCAGTCGCCGGAAATACCGACGATTTCGCCAATCACAACTGTTTTCCTTTGACTGAACGCGTGTATTAACTTCGACATCGGTTATAACCGATGTCTAATCCCGCAATCCCAGTCATAACCGCCGGAAATGTTTTGACCACGAATCAAGATCAAATTCGGACTCGATTCATCCTGTTTCTTCCCTATAAATTCACACTCAAGTCTCTGGTAACCTTTTCGCTCAAAATCGCACAATTTATCGAAGTCTTAGCACTCGCCGGAGAAATTCTGAACTCGCCGGACTTTCACTGGAAAACCGAGACTTACATCAAATCGGTAAATTTCTCGACTCTTTCGTTTTCAATCCATTGTTAGACATATACTAACTTCAATCCTTCAACCAGAATCGGTTCCAGACGACGTTGCCGGAAATTCTGCACTCGCCGGAAAATCTCTGGAAATTCTGAAATCACACTGTAAATCGGTACAATCATCTAAACCCCCTGATATCTCTTGTTTAGTCACTTAATTTCACAACTCATTGA
Source organism: Scalesia atractyloides (assembly GCA_947069175.1). NCBI lineage: Eukaryota > Viridiplantae > Streptophyta > Magnoliopsida > Asterales > Asteraceae > Scalesia > Scalesia atractyloides. The sequence continues at coordinate 1,679,492 of CAMTDV010001632.1, forward strand.
TCAAAACTGTTAGTTGATCCGCTCAGACGGAATTCACAAATCAGAGCTGACGACCCTTGCCGGAGTTCTGAGAAAAACATCCTGTTTGGTACAATTCTGTTCTTTAATCTCAATATCTAATACTTTCCAACCAATTATAAGTTTCGATAATCGAATTAAACAAAAACAGTCGGGCATCTGGTTCTGTGTCTTTATAGATGAAGAAGACGAAGGCGATATGTGTATAAGTTTAATTAAAACTGAATATTATACCGGGTTAGACACACAGTCCAGTGGTGGACTGTGTGCAAATTTAATATCATGGTCCCGAGTTCGAGTCCTAACACGCTGCCCGGTTCTTACAAATTTCCAACCATTTTTAATACTGATATATATTAAGGCGCAGATAGTAAATAAATGTAATTAAAATCGCATATCATTCGGGTTAGTCACACAACCCAGTTGGTCGGGTTGTGTGCAATACAAGGCTATGGACGCGGGTTCGAGTCCAGGCCCTCACACCGGTTCAATGATTTAAAAACCTTTTTAAATTAAATAGAATTCTGAATAATCTAAATAGTATATAAGTATAATTAAAATCAGAAATATTTCGGGTTAGACACGTAGCTCAGTTGGTAGAGCTGCGTGCACGCGTACGAGAGGTCCCGGGTTCGAACCTCACTCAGTGCACACTCAACCACAGTCCGACCGATCAACGGTCCGGTCAACGGTCAACGGTCAACAAAAGTAAATTTTTTTTATTATTTTTTATTTATTTAATTTAAAAATCAATTAAAAATACTTAAAAATAATATTTTTAAAGTTAGAAAACGACCTTAAACTCACAAAAATAAATCTAAAAATCCTATTAAAATTGTTAATTAAAAGTATTAGTCTCCAATAAAATCCAATTATTTACCGAACCATTTCGTTAATATTTTAGGTTAGTTCTTCCTCGTCGATCAAATCCCAAAACTCGTGCGCATCCAACAACATCAAAAGAACGCACCCAAGGTGAGTGAATCTCTACCAATTCCCCGTTTTAATCACATTTTTGGGGTGTATCATGTGTCGCTTAATTATTTATTATATTTAAACACTTGTGCATCCATCATATCCGTGATCAAATGTGTATTCAATATGTATCAATTGTTGTGTGGATTATGTTTAGATTAAAGTTATCATTTTCAGTACATGCATTTCATTAGGCCTAACAGCTCCCCGTGGGAGACGGGTTGAGTACAGGTGCCTCATAGATCGGCTCCGTTTGATTGAGCCTTGATCTCACAATACATTATCATTCATGTCATATACTCATTCAAGGTGGTTTGTGATTGTTTGTTTATATATGTTTGCTCACATATAAATATTGCACAACTTTTCAATATTAAATACAACAAGAAATCAATAACAATGTTTTTAAACAAGGTTCACTCACCAACTTTTGTTGACCAAAAAATTTTCCCCATTTTACACATGATACAAGTGATCCAGTTGAGGCAAGAAACACATAAGAGGGCCTAGAAGAATAAATAAGTTTAAGCTTTGGATTATTTTACTTAGTTTCATTTCCTTGTATTTGTATGAATTTGATTTGAACATTTAAGTTGTAATTTGAATTTAATAAATATGAAACATTTTAGTAAACATCATGAGCTTTGGTGATAACCCAATTATGCCCCGACTCTTATTCCGCTGCGGATCGGGGGTGTGACAAATATAAGTTTGAAAATCTCTATCACTTCTCGCATGGGCGACACTTTCACGTTGTTCGTTAATATACGTTTGAAGCCGCACCGCGTTTACTCGAATCGGCACCTCTAGATTTTTTATGTGAATCAATAGAAGAGAGTTCTGAGGGTTTTGGTAATGAAAGGGATTGGGACTTGGGAGTAGATGTGTTATAGTTATATGGGTTTATATATATATATATATAGAGAGAGAGAGAGAGAGAGAATATAATAAAGTGATTTATTTAAACTAGTGGGTTATGGTTCGGTTCATTAAGATACCAACACTTACTGAAAGGGATATAAAAAAGTCATGAGATGACTAAAGAATATCAAGATGTGTTTACATCGATCGAAACAATAACAAACGAACATCAATTTCGATACTGGTGTTGTTCGATCAGTATTAGACCGTTCGTTTTTTTACACGTACAACACCAAGTTTGATTGAAATTTAAAAAGAAAAAGAAAAACAAAAAAATTGAATAGAAAAAGAAAAAATAAAAAAAATTAACAAAAGACAAAATACATAAAAGCACAAAAGTCATTGTAACTATTAAGTTCATAAACCAACGGCCAACACATTGAAATCACTAAAATATTAGCGAGTTCGTTTGATAAAAAAATAAATATGCTCACAAACTCTTCACATTTAATTCGTACAACTAAAGAAAGGTGCAACACTTTCATATAATACAAAATTTACTTTTATAATGTTAACAAAAAAAGGTGTAACACTTCCATATAACACCGTACACCATCAAATACTCCCCCAACAAACTTATTATTAGTTCTACAAACGAATCAAACGAACATTAATAATATCTTATTCGTTTTTGTTTGATAAAAAAATAATATGTTCACAAACTGTTTATGAACACCTACCAAACGGGATATTATGTTCGACTTCGTTTGTTAAAAAAATGAACATGTTCGTTTACGTTTAGGGCAACAAACGAAAATGAAAACGTTGATAAAAGCAAACTAATATTCATGACCACATACACTAGAATTACCAACATCCGTGAATAGTGACTTTTTATTTTTAGTTTTTCCTTTTTTTTTTGCTTCTTTTTTGTATTGATGTATTGTTATATTTTTATTACTAAATTTTCAGCATTACATATACTACTTATTACCAACATCTGTGAATAGTAAACAAACACAAACACGCGTTTATGAACTGAATATATAATATCGGATTGTGAAGTGTTCAAATAAAATATAAAAACTAAAAACACTAATAAACTATCCCACACAATCGGATATAAACGGACACGTTACCAAACATTAACGAACATAAATGAATCAAGCGACCGCTGTTCATGTTTGTTCATTTAACTAAACCAACGAAATTTCTTGTTCATGTCTGTTCGTTTATTAAATAAGCGTTTACAAACTGTTTGCTAAACGTTTGGTTTATTTCCAGCCCAAGCTACTATTTAGGATATATTATTATATAATATTACAATATATTTTAATTCCCAACAAAAACAAAAACCACCTTACACTTACAAAAGTAACAATTCCACCCCTTCAACCTTCTAAAGCCGACCTTTCACAACCGATTTCGCCGTTAACCCCAACACGTAACACATCTCCGGATACAACGCCTTCCGTATCTCCCCATAAACCTCGCCGTCCCACTTCCGTTTAACCAACTCTTCCCCCAACTTAACCGCACCCGCAACCGTCATCTCCGCACTATCATACGCCGCATCAACCAAACCCTTAACCACCGCCTCATCCGCCTTAACTTTCACCCCCCGCAACAACACATCCCGCCGGACCTCCGGCCTCGAAACCTTCTCCCTCATCACCGCCGTAAAATAATCCGGCAACGTCATCCCCATATCCACTTCACTCATATACAACACCCCCCGATCCCGCCTCATCATGACGTAATCATGACTCATGGCTAACAACAGTCCGGCGGCGGCGGCGTGGCCGGTGACGGCGGCGATTGTCGGCATGGGGAGCGAGATTAAGTCGGCGATTAAGGGTTTGAAGAGTTTGACCATGTGAAGTAAGAGGTTGACTGCTTCGGTTGGTGAGCCGTTGGATTGGGAGGCTGCCCAGGCGAGATCGAAGCCGTTGCAGAAGAATTTGCCTTCTGCGACGGTGATTAGGGCGGTTCCCGGCGTTGACTGGGATTTGACTTCGGCGAGGAGTGAGCGGATGGTGGCGATTGAAGTGGGGTTGAGACGGTGTTGATCGGATCCGGTTAGGGTTAGGATGAAGAGGTTGTTGCGTTTTTGTAGAGTGCACATGTCGCCGGAATTTGGATAGGATTTGGTATGGGGAGAATGAACGAAGATTGGGGGAAGTTGCTGAAACAATAAATATATAACGTAGAGGGTAAAATAAGGAGTTAATTAAGCAAGAAATGAAAATTAATTATTAATTAATCTATTGGACGTGAGGGTTTAATTGGTTAATAATTTGGTGGTTCATTTGTCTTTATACAATACGCGGTTTTTTTTCATGAAAATTTTGAGTTAGTTATTTATCGTTAGATTATTATCTTGTGATCACGAAATTATTTGATCATATCAATCTTTGTTAGACAATAACATCTATACACCAATTCAGGTATAAATCAATAAATTTGAGAAAAATCTTTTATGAGAATTCAATCCAGAAACTAATATTTAGAAATATATTTCTAAAGCTTGGCTAGAGCTAGCTTGTTTGTTATTTATTATTTATTCAAATATTTTATTTTTATATGTTTTAAGCTATTTGCATATATTTGTAGCTATAACTTTTTGGGTTATTGGATTTGATCATCCCCAACTGATATTCGGTGCTGCTAGAGGTGTACAAATCGGTTTTTTTTCAAAAACCGGTTTCGGTTATTAACCGAACCGGTTTTTCTCTTCAAAAAATAACCGGTTTTTTTATAACCGGTTCCAGTTACTAACCGTTTTTTTCAACTCAAAACAATAACCGGTTAGGACCGGTTTTTAACCGGTTTATGCCAAAAAACCGTTTTTTTTTTCGGTTTAAACCGGTTATCTATAACCGGTTTCGGTTTTAAAACCGGTTTCGAATATAAAGATCACTAACCGGTCTATAACCACCGGTTCGGTTCGGTTTTAAAACCGGTTATAGAAAATCCGGTTAAAAACCGTCTTCGATTCTAAAACAGGTTTTTTGTACACCTCTAGGCGCTGCCACCCCCTAAGTATCACTTTAACAACCACCACCTCCAACTTAACATTTGGTTTGTTGTGACACCTCGGAGTTAACCAAACACTAACTCAATCAGTTTTTAATCCTATGGTGGCTTTTTTTTAATCTAATATGGCAATGTGACGTGGCAAGTTGATATGTGATGTAAAAAGTTTAAGTTTCACACTGAATAAACACTAAACTATAGGGGCATGTTTTACAAAATCCTTTTATTTACAACAAATACTTAAACCCTAATTCCACAAATCATATTCACGATCCGCTCGACAACAAAATGATACAAACAAAAAGATTCGCAAATCCACCTTTCAGATATGATTGAACTAGGTTGTGAATTCGTGGTGGTTTGCGGCTTAGTTGAATTTTTAACGAGCTGATCTCGAGTAACTTACGAGTAGCTCTGCTTGTTTACACCTTTACACGTACCCTTAGATGGCAAAGTTTTGAATTATGGTTAGAAGTTTATATACCACCTTATTAAAAGCCTTTTAATGAAATTTATGTGGGAAATGGTTGAAGTTTAAATACCACTTTATTAAAAACCTTTTTAAATAAATTTATGTGGGAAAGGCAAAGAACTCTAGGTTAGGTAAAACGAGTAGTATATGGTTGGGCCCCTCTTGTTGACGTCCAATAATTACATATTTTGCACATGCCTAATCTCAAAGTTGTAATTATGCTTCAAGAATAAAAAAAATTGTAGCCTTCATGAATATATTTGCTTAAATTTTGTTATATTATATAGTTCATTTAGATATGATATTGTTGTTATGGCAATATGTATAGCTCATTTCATTTGTGTGACACATGTCGCATTGTCTTCATTAATAATAATAAGCTATGGTCACTTACCAATCCACATGAAATTAAATTGATTTGGTCTCTTAACCATACACAATCTCTACTAACTTCACTCATTGCAATAAGTCCAATATGATTTGAAGATGTTGCAACAAGTGTTTGTTCACACAAATAATACATTAGTGATACGCACTTGTTCTCGTACAAATTGAAGAACATGTTAACTTGCATGACTCCAAATAAGTTTTGTTCGCATTATTAGTGGTCTAGCTCAGGGGCGGACATACCCTAGGTGCAGGGTTAGCCTCCGCTACCCTTAGCGCTCCGGCGGTAGTGTAAATTTTGAAAAATTTGACCTTTTTTTCTATTTCGTTACCCTTTAAAAACGTACCATTTTCTAGATCCGCCATTGGTCTAGCTATTAGTTTTAGAGTTTAAAGGCTTGTTTAACTAAACCATTTTGTATGTTTTCATGAGAAACTGATAGTCAACTAAATTTTATATAGACATGCATTAGTGTTTAAATATTTGGGATATAATCTTTTCATTGTTTTAGCAGTATAATCAAGAAAACGTGCCCCTAATTTGATGGCCTCATCGATGAATTTTTCAAATGCCTCATTTCTAGTTTCTAACAGCCAACACATGAGCCCATCTACTTAATGGGTCCAATGGGCCCTTAAGGCTTAAGATCTATAAAAGGTTTGCATGATGAATGAAGTGAATGTTTGACATGCTAGTAAGGTATCTATAAAGCATGTTAAAAATTTGACTATTCATTGGTTTATTTTCATCAATGCAGGACGGCTGGACAAATAATCCAATGGATTAACCATTTAACAAACTAGTTATCCACTTATTGAACTATCTACTTCATTCTTATAACAATTACATACCATATATAAATGAAATGAACAGAACAGTTTGTGAACCGTTTAACGGGATGTTAGTTTACGTTCTTTCGTTTAGTTTAGTTAAGGAACGAACATGATCAAAAAAATCCGTTTGGTTAATTAAATGAACGAACATGAACAAATGTCTTGTTCGTGAACGTTCGATAATGTATTTGTAAACATTTGTTTATGTTTGTTTGTTTGTGTTGTTCATTAAACTTTTTATATTTTTAATTGTTATTTATCTCATTACCCAAACAAATAAAATAGAAAACCCGATCTCTACCTTGTTTATGCACCGCTCCACTTTCCTTCTCATTATTCACATACAAATATACTATCAAATCTTCGTTTAACGATTAGGCTTCAAGGTCTAGCGTTGCTCTCTCTCACCATCTACCTCTAGCCACCGTCATCTTCGTTCGATTTTATCTGTGTTCGTGAACACGCTTCTCTCCTTAATGAACGAACACGAACATAAAATCTCGTTTGGTAAGTATTCATGAACCGTCTCTGAACACATTATATCCTTAACGAAAATACACGAACAAAGCGTTGTTCATATTCATTTAGTTCGTTTACAGCCCTATTTGTATACATCAAAACTGAAAATCCTTATGCGATAGTGGTTCCTACACATTAAATAGTAGTTACACTGTACATGTTACTATTCATTGATCTCTTTGTGACCACATGACGGTTGTTGACGCTATGTAATAGTGTAGTCATGTCACAAACTATATATATATGCCCTAAAATTTGAATAGACCAAATAAATGTCAATAAATAGAAAAATTGAAAAAAGAGGGTCGGCAAAAGGGAGCCAACTCTATTAGTTTTCACAAATTGTCGGCCATATGTGTTAAAATAGCCATACAGCACTCACTATCACCATTTAATAAGCCAGCCGACCCTAAGCATGTGCTGGGTGGGTGACGGCTTAGGCCCAAAACCTCCGGGCCCGTATTTTTTTTATATATTATCAAATATATAAGTGAAACAGTTAATAAAATAAATCAACAATCTTCTCTCATGTTTATAGCACGTTGATCATTAAACAAAAGTAACCAATATTTACTTCGAATGTCAAAAAAAACATCTATATTTACTTTAAACAAAAGTAACCAATGACTTGTTGGCCAACCCCATTCTTCCGCTAGCTCTCGTTTGTGTGCTATAAAAACTTGTTGAATTTCAACAAGGAAATTTTCGCAAGGGACAATATAAGTTTGAAAATCTCTATCTCTTTTCGCTTGGGCGACACTTTCACGTTGTTCGTTAATATACGTTTGAAGCCGCACCGCGTTTACTCGAATCGGCACCTCTAGATTTTTTATGTGAATCCATAGAAGAGAGTTCTGAGGGTTTTGGTAATGAAAGGGATTGGGACTTGGGAGTGGATGTGTTATATATATATATATATATATATAGAGAGAGAGAGAGAGAGAGAGAGAGAGAGAGAATATAATAAAGTGATTATTTAAACTAGTGGGTTATGGTTCGGTTCATTAAGATACCAACACTTACCGAAAGGGAAATAAAAAAGTCATGAGATGACTAAAGAATATCAAGATGTGTTTACATCGATCGAAACAATAACAAACGAACATCAATTTCGATACTGGTGTTGTTCGATCAGTATTAGACCGTTCGTTTTTTTACACGTACAACACCAAGTTTGATTGAAATTTAAAAAGAAAAAGAAAAACAAAAAAATTGAAAAGAAAAAGAAAAAATAAAAAAAAATTAACAAAAGACAAAATACATAAAAAGACAAAAGTCATTGTAACTATTAAGTTCATAAATTATACATATAAACCGTTGCTCAACGGCCAACACATTGAAATCACCAAAATATTAGCGAGTTCTGGAGCTGGCCATCGCTACCCGCCCAGCCTACCCGTGAAGATGGTGGTGATATGCTGACTTAGCTTCATAACCGTAAGATGCCCCACCCACCCTTATAAACAATGGTATTTGAAACTTAAAATCCGAGATAATTAATTAAATATAGATTTTATTCATTTAAAAACAGAAATTGAAATATTCTAACCTTCGTAATAAGTCAAAATTTGCACAGTATAAGAAACGGTTTGCTCTTAATTGAGCTCAACGTTTGGGCCAGGCTATACCCATTGGGCTTGGTTGTACAAAAAAGCTATTCTCTCACATATTTTGATATTTATCACTATCTCCCACATTGTCTTTACTTTTTTTTTTGTAATATTATCACTTGTCAGCTTAAAATACTAGTTTTTACATGTTCTAAACCTTTATTTTATAACAAGAGTTCACACTTTTCTTGATTTTTAAACATAATTGCGAAACATTTTAAAGAAGAGTTAAATGTTAGGTTGGTCCATGTGATTTGTGGATTTTGCATCGTTAATCCTCAACTTTTGATAAGACAACTAGTTTTGATGCTTGTAAACTTATTACTCGAAGACGGGCCTCTAATCTACCTTCTTATAAAAAAAGCTATGAGACATCGAACTATGATGCCAATCTCCTAGTTGTATCTCAAATGATCAGAAAAAGATGGTGATAACTAACAAGTGTAGGTTTGTAACATCAAGTGAACATCCTTTTAGAATTTATGTTACACATTGGTTGTGCTTGAAGTCAATAATAAGAATCTATGCCTCATGCAATATGAATCTCATTTTGAACCAGTCGAGACGTATCCTAGCATCATGACCATAATGGGTTACACCTAGCATCGCATAATATAAGTGGCCGTGTTTAGATATAACATGCGACTATAACACACGCGCACACACACACCAGTTTTTGCCATGCACCGTATAACTGTTGATGGCGATGGTTGGGCAGTGGTGGTGATGGCACTTGTGGCAACGACTTCTTGGTGGTGGCAACGGCGATATGATAGGATGTGTTATTGTTATTCATTCGGCCTCGCATGTTGGGCACATAAGAATATCTCAATGACTGAGAAGTTGTCATGAAAAGCTATAGCGTGAATGCCGTAAAAAACCGTAATAATAATTTACTCGTTATAAACCAAATATCGGTTAATGATTCATGTGACCTTTGCGTAGCTTGCTAGAAATAAATAATCATTCTATTTTACTTGCACTTCTCATGATTTGAACTTTACAATCGTATTAAAGGTTAAAACTTAAAGCAAATTATTACTTTTACATTATACATAATTTAATAAAACAAAAAGAAATTTAAAGTTAGCAGCATGTCAATATCCAATAACAATTAGGCTATCCATCACAAACTCTCACGTAGATAGAAAACATGTTTTAACTATCACGTTATGATTAAACAAATAAATACAAAAAGAAAATTTGGAATTGGTGCAAAGCACATGGGCACCACCTCTTTCTCTCTCTCACGCCCGTTAGTGCTTAACAAATGCAACAATGGCACCCGGGTTAGCACCCTCAGGACGGTGTTTAGCGTTGTTACAAGCATGTGAGAGGGTATCAAACCACAACACTCAGCCTTACTATTAGAAAAAAAATATATAACTATTAGCAGGAAGGTGCATTTGTCCTGAGAATTTGGTCCAATGGTTAATTGGCTTGCCCTCCCTGGTGGGGATGAAGGATCGATTCCTAATTGGACCGTTTTCGATGGACATCCGGTAAAGGGACGAATCAGGGCTTTAATCATTAGTTCAAATATGACAGAGACGATGGTTTACGGACTTAAGTGTTCCGTAAGAAGTCGACCTTGGACATAACATCGAGAAAAGTGAGTTTAAACGTGAGATTATTTGCAGTAAAAGAAAGAGAGGAAGGTGCATTTATGTAATTAACCACCCAAATCCTCCAAGTAGATTAAAGCAGTGTCATAAAAACAACCCAACAGCTTTGATTTCTCTTGTATTTGATCGAGTTCCGACACCGACAACGGCGGATTTCAACACACAAACGCCGTGAAATGGGGTTCGTCTCCTTCCTCGGAAGACTCCTTTTCGCATCTCTCTTCATCCTCTCCGCTTGGCAAATGTGCGTTTTCCAAATCCACCTTTTCATCCTTCACTTATTATTATTATTATTATTTGTAGTTTCAAATTACGCGTCTTCAGATCCACCTTCACCCTTATTTCGTCCTAATTTTGCAAATTTTGATGTTATTTTTAGGTTGATTAGTTAGTGTTTATTGATGTTATTGTTGTAGGGATTTTGTTTTTGGCTTCTATGAAATTCGTTGAGTGTTTGCTTTAGCTTTTGGATTGATATTGGAACGTATCATGTGTGATTTCCAACGGTTGATATGCTGTTGGATGATTTATTTTTCGATTTTATTATATGCTTTTTGAATGATATGTTTGTCCCTTAAACTGAAGCAAGAATCTATCAATTTACAAGTTTTTTTTTATTAGTGAATTTATGTATTAATCCTGCTTTATCCAAACCTTGGAAGTTATTATATATTTTTCTATTTAAATGAACCCTAAAGTCTATAACTACTAAGGCTGTTAGTTTAGCTCTTAATGGTTCATGGTTCTGACCTTTTACGTACTTAATGGTTCAGACTGTTTGTTTCGTGAGCAGATTTCTGAATGGTTCAGGGGCGGACCTACCTTAGGAGAAGGGCTAGCCTCCGCTACCCCTTGGCTCTCCGACGGTAGTGTAAATTTTGGAAAAATTTGACCTTTTTTGACGTTTTTTTCGATTTCGTAACCCCTTTTTCATAAAACGTTACCCCTACGAAGAATTTCTATATCCGCCACTGGAATGGTTCAAACATTTCCTCTGAATGGTTAAACATTATCTGAATTGGTTAGACATTTGCCTCTGAACGGTTAAGCTACTGGCTCTTAATGGTTCAGACCTCTTAGTGGTTCAGCATTTAACCATTCAGAAGTTGCCAAACAACCTAAGTAACTATAATTTGTCTGAATTATGGCACGCAGTGGCTACGTTGTTGTATTTGTCTCCAATTTATAACATGCCTGATATTGCATCATCTTTAGGTTGGCTCGTTTCATGTAGTGGTGCTAGACGGGTCGTGCTCACGGGTTGAACCCAACACGAACCCAAAAATCGTGCCAAACACATGAAACCAAACATGACCACTTAACCTGAAATTTTTGATATTTTTGCTGCATATTAATACTTTAAAATTACAAATGCACAACCAAAAAGTAAAGATGTATATGTTTAAACTATAAAACCTCATGCAAATTTCTCTTTTAGCCTTTAAATTTTGGCGTAAAATACCCAACCTGTTTAAATTATAAAATAAAATACTTTATTTAAAAAAAATTATAAAACATGGGTTAAACGGGTCCCGGACTGTCAGGTTGACATGAACTTGACTGTTTAGCTAAACTTGTTCTTGGGTTAGACCCAATACTACACCGAACCTGTGTATACTAAATGCAAACTCGCTAATTTGTTGTTAGGTTCTTCTCGTGTTGGAAATTCAGACCCCTACTTTCATGCGGATTTGTTTGTACTTTGTAGGTGTTGTATGCTATGCAGTTAATGCGGTAAAATATCGGATATCGATCAAGGACCGATATTTGAGATATAGGTTATCTCGGTGGGATATCGGTCATTTTAATATAATGAAGAATTTTTATATATAGCAATTTAAACCTCCTGTTATGTTTACCAAAATGTGTGATTAAGTAGTAACTGTTATGCTAATTACTAATTACTGTTGGCACATATTTCAAATTAAACTCTTATTAATAATAAATAGATTCAAATAAGCCCAAACGTAATTCAACTAAAAAAGAATTACATTCCTTCCCATAAATGATTGTTAAAAAAGGCTCGATGAAACATCTTTTTTACTGTTATATAGTTTAGATACAACTGTAACAATAAACACATCCAATAAACTAGCGGCGATATGATACATATATATTAGAGCCACTTAAACATTCAAACGCATATTGTTTGTTCTAATATTTGAAGGCCCTTATTTTTCGTTTCTGTTTACTAATCAGGTTCAATGATTTTGGCAATGATGGTGGCCCAGCTGCAAAGGAAATAGCTCCTAAAATTGTTTCTTTTCAGAGATATCTTGTCTCCAAGTTTGGAAAAGGAGTGCCAAAAATTGACGTGAGGCTCCTTTTTATACCAAATAAATTGACAAAATCGCAAAAGTAACACTACACTACGCAAAAGCCGGCAATTTTGGCTAAACCATTAATGGAATCTATGTGTGAAAATAACGTTCATATATGGCACCTTTTTATCCAATTGATTAAATCTTGTGAAGTGTAGTGTGTTTTCAAGAAAGTTTGTTTTGTATGCAATAAAAAAAGTCTAGTGTAATGTTTCGAAAAGTTAAGTGCTCAATTACTTTTAGGCATAGTTGTCAATAGCAGTTGCTATAGCGAACAACATAGCGTACAGGTCGAAGGTTCCCACAGGGTATGTAGTCACAAAAAGCGGGATTTCAGTTTCTTTTTTTTTAATCTAAGTAGCGATTAAATATAGCTATAAAATAGCTGGATTTTAGGTTTTTGTTAAATATGCATGTAAAATAGCGTATATACCACAGGGTATTTTGATATAATATACATATAACATTTTAAAATTTTATTTTTCTAGTGTATCGCCATCTATAAAATAGCGCCCGCTATTTATCGCTATTCGTTTTGTAGCATATAGGTACCTTATCGCTATTTGCCATTAACAACAATGCTTTTAGGTTATGTTTTCATATTTTTCTTCTTTTTTTCTACATATTACTACAGGTTAAGTATGTTGTTTTGGCTTCAATGGTACTTAAAGGCGTTGGCGGGATTTTATTTGTATTTGGCAGCACCAACGGTGCCTATTTGCTGGTAACAGTTTCACCCTTCTTTATGTGCCATTGGCTGGAACATAATCTGATTAGATTAGCGTTTATGAAGGGACCCGCAAGCATTGAAGTTTGATCAAATCTTTATCTTCATATGCAGATATATTACCTGTTACTTATGACGCCATTGCTGCATGACTTCTACAACTATGACATGGATGATCTAGCGTTTCATCCTCAGCTTACAGATTTCGTGCAGGTTTCTTTTCTTAATTTTATATATTTATATATATATATATATTAATATATTAATTAAGTATTAAATTTATAGCAAATTGCGTATAAAGCATGTAACGTTTAACGGGACCCACGTTCGTTACAGAGCCTGGCACTGCTGGGCGCACTTCTGTTTTTTATCGGAATGAAGACTGTGCTTCCAAGGAAGTTAATCAAGAAGAGGCATTTAAAAGCTAAAACAACTTAGATTCCTTATGAAAATGATCTTTATGTGCTGGATGGTATCTACTTTTTTTTTCCTAGAATGTGCTTCAACGGTTCGGATTCTTTCTAGAACGATTTTGGGAAGTATTTTTGTTTTAAGTAACACGCGAAGATGTTCGTTTAATTAAAAAAAACGTGTTCTTCGATTTAGTAAGTTATTGTCTGTAACGATCTGCTAACAACTATCGCTTTCGGTTGAGTTGTTAACAAAATTTGTAATTTACTAAATTTGAGTAAAATGTTTTAAATATCGACCGTTGGAAAAATGGTTAGTGAAAATGGGGTTTTCACTAATTTTGTACAATAAATAATAGTATCTATATATGAGTTATATAGATAATTATTTATGAGTATGTGTTCTATGACGTGAGAGTTTCCAAGTGAACGAGACCACATCCAAATTGAATATGAGATAAATGGAATATCGATGCTTGAAGTTGAGTGGTTGAAGTGAATATTTCTACTGAAACCTAATTCTTCTTTGCCATAATTGGTCGTTTTATTACTCTTAATCTTCATTCAAGAATCATGATGAAGGCTTTTATATGTCTTATTATTTTTATTATGACATTAACATGTCATGAGTTAAATTTACCTTTATTTGACTCATAATGAAGGTTTTTATTGTTGTAATTATCTTTAAACAATAGAAATTAGATATGGAATTTTGGTTTTGAGTATAAAAGAACCTTTGATTCATTGTTGGAGACTAGAAAAGAAAATAGAGAAAAATGAGATGAAAGAGATACTAAAAAAATAATTTGTGTGCAAAGTTTTATACAATTTGTAGAGGACTACTCTCTAATTCTTCCACCATTACCAACTTTATGTTTATCTAATTCTTCTAGATGAATGTTAGGTAATAAACACTAGATGAATGGCGTTTGATGCACCAACCAAAGACATAGTTGAATTACGTTCGGTACATATAAAATTGTATTTTATATTTAATTTTTATGTAACTTTGTAATGGGATTGTACTATCATATAAAAATATATTCTATGGATAGCAAGAGTCTTGTTATTATATATTTTGATTATTTATTTTAATAAAAGTGAATCCATTTCCTACAATCATACAATATAAATAAAGAATTTTATTTTTTATATTTTTCCATTTCCCTCTTATACTATAGTGATGAAATTCAAAATAAAAAGAATAAAAATCTTCTTATTAATATATATATATATATATATATATTAATATGGTTTTAGTATTTATGATTACAAATTTAAAATTATCATTGACTATTCTTTTATTAAGAGCTGTAGACAACTTTTGAAATGTCTTTGCTAACCACGTGGTTATTATTGTTTGAATACTTGTAGGATTTGTGCCGTAGGAACATGGACTTAACAGACTGATGAAGATATAATTAAGCATTTCCAAAATTTTACTTATCAATTTTTTGTAAACTATATTGTTTAAATAAGTTAAATGATCATCTCATATTATTTATTGTTTAAATAAGTTATATGATAATCTCATATTATATTTTATCATCATTTTTTGTTTCTTTCGCCCAATTTATTTATGATTCGGCTAGTTACTTGCCCACGTTTTAGTTTTAGTACTAACTAGTATTATGGCCCCCCGTGTTGTGGTGGGGGCATAGACCATGCAAGTAGCAATAGTGCTAACAACTATTAGCAACCAACAACACTAGAAAAGCTCGTACAAACAAAATGAATAAAAAGAAAAAAATAACACCATATGAAAATACGTAAAATCGTTTAAACACGCATGCCCGTTGCGGCATATCAATGCGAAGAAATTACACTAAAATGTAAAAATAGAAAAGAATAACTAAGTTGATCTAAGACCACACACGTTGTGATGAACTGTCAAACAGGGAAAAATAGACGCGTTGTGACGGCACTGTCAAACGGAAAAAAAATAGTCAGAAAACGTTGAAACCCACACGTACGTTACGACGTGTTCACTCGCAAAATTAGAACGAAACGTAAAACGAAAAATTTGTAAAAGATGAAAAATATGGGGATCAAAATTGAAAATAAAAATATGTTAGGATTAAATTATAAAAGATGAAAAATTTTAGGTTAAAAGTAAAAAAATTAAGAGGTTAAAATGAAAAAAAAATAAAAACCTTTGAGTCTGTAGTGAAAACTTAAATTTCTTATTTTAGAAAACTCTCTCAATTTTTGAAGTACATTTCATGAAGTACAAAGGTATTCTTAATTTATAATATGATAATTTAATTAACTAATTTAAAATGATTATTGAATATTATTTGATTACCTAACCTTAAAATGACTATTGACTATTCTTCTATTAGAAGCTGTTTCAAACTTTTGAAAGGAATTTGTCAACCACATGGTTATTATTAGGAGCTGTTTCAAACTTTTGAAAGGTATTTGTAAACCACATCGTTATAATATTTGAATACTTCTATGGTTTGTGCCGTAGAAAAACATGGATCGTTACTCTGCTCTACTTTGTACTAAATATTATAAAATTCTTCCGTAGTTCAGTTTTAAATCAGAGATCCTTATTTTTAAGAGATATGGCTTTACTAAGTGGGTTATTCAATATTATCAGAAAAACATAGACTAAGGGTCTGTTTGGATGAGGGAATGGAATGGACGAAGTAATGTGATGAACAACGGAATGAAATGGATCATTTCATTCCATTGTGATTTTTGTTTACTCATATGTGAATAGAATAAATAATTACTTTTTACAATTTGATAAACAAAATAATATGAAGTAACGAAACACAATTGTATTAAAAACGACAAAAATATAGTTGTCTCAATAATAATAATAGTATATTAATGGTAAAAAATTAATAATAAAATTTTTGATATAAATTAATATTAGTATGAATTTTATAAATATAAATATAAAAATGATAATAATATATTTTTTCCATTCTTGAAGGAATAAAAAAAAACACCCTCGTACCAAGGAAAGAAAATTGTTATATTTGAAAGAAGTTACAACCTTTGGACTACCTTATTCCATTACCACATAATAATAAAATATGTTTTTTTTTTCATTTCAATAGAACAATCCATTTCATTTCACCTTCTATTCTTTCTTACCAAACGCTATCTTAACAACACTACTGAAGAGGATGTAATTAAGCATCTACAAAATTTTTGAAACACGCAGAAGGCAGATGTACAAATAATTTGTATTTATCATTTTCAATAAACTATATTATTTATTTATATTGCATAATTTCATGTTATTTTATCAATGTTTTTATGTTTACTTGACGTGGTCCATTTATGATCCAACCCGTTTTCCCACGTTTTAGTTTTAGTACTTAATTGATTTTTTAATTTATGATCTAACTGGGCTTAAAGGATAGTGCTTTTACGGTGGGTTAAACTATTTTAAATACTACTTCGGGCAAAATGACCAAACAAGAGAAAACGTGTCTTGACAACAAGCACGTGTTTATCCCATTTGATTTTGATACTTTTGTTTCCTAATGCAGAGGATGTGGACCTACTTAGTCGAGTTATGGAGTTATACATAGTAATGATATGACCACGAGATCTATGGTTGAAGTTTATAAAAAGACTTAGTTTAGCTATTAAAAAATGGGTAGCGACACAGCTTGTTGCCCGTTTACAGTCTATCTTGATATAAATTTTTGACTTGAAATTATTTCAATATTAATTAATTTAAAATGATTTTTTACTATTATTGTATTAGCTATAGAAAATTTTTGAAAGGTCTTTGTCAATCTCATGGTTATAATTTTTGAGCATTTGTATGGTTTGTGACAAACATGGATTTGATAGTGTTTTCTGTAACATCCGTAAAAAACTGGGTTAACCAAACACCGCTTCGTTTATTAACCGAACATCCAGTTAAAAATTTCGTTGCGTATTTAATGCTCAAATTAATTTTATACAATACATAATTAATAAATATATTAGAATTTAAAATCTATAATTGAAAATTTATAATAAATAATGAAATAAAAATAAATTGCTGATGCCGGGTTTCGAACCCGGGTCAGCCGGGTAAAATCCTCCAAGACTTAACTCACACACATCCTACCACTCCCGCCACTTGTGTTATTTGATAATATATCGAAACAATTAATACATATAATGAAACTCGAAGTTGAATTCAGTCACTCAGCGCGCCCAAATCACTCTCGCCGGAAAATCCGACGATTTCGCCAATTATCGACGGTTTACTTTTGACTTAACGTACGCATTAACAACGACATCGGTTATAACCGATGTCTAGTTCCGCGACATCAGTCATAACCGTCGGAGAAAATCTGACCAACGAATCAAGACTGAAATCAGACTAAATTCATCGCGATTCTTCCCTATAAATACACACCCAAGTCTCTGGAAATCATTTCGCTCAAAATCGCACCATTTCCCGAATCAATTTCACTCGCCGGAGATTTTCTGCAATCAACGGACTTTCGCCGAAAAACCGAGACTCACATCAACACGGTAAATACCTCGACTCTTTCTGTTTCAATCCATTGTTAGACTATTACTAACATCAATCCATCACCCAGAATCAATCCCAGACGACGTTGCCGAATATTCTGCTTTCGCCGGAAAAACTTCTGGAATTTCCAGAATCACGCTGTGAATCGGTATAATCACATAAACCTTCTGTTAATCATTGTTTATAACTCAATTTCACATCTAATCAATCAAAACTGTTAATCGATCCGAACAGACGGAGTTCACAAAATAGAGCCGACGATCCTTGCCGGAGTTTTGAGAAAGACACCTGTTCCGGTACATTCTTTTCCAAAAAATCCTCTCTGTCCATCACATTTCAATCGCTTATAAATTTCGTTAATTGAATTAAACAAGAACAGTTGATTAATCGTCGTCTGTATCTTTGAATGAAGAAGATGAAGTTGAACTATTGTATAAGTATAATTAAAACGAGATATTAAACCGGGTTAGAGTCACAACAGTCCATCGGTGGACTGTGTGCAAACATTTATCACACGTCGCGAGTTTGATCCTTGACACAATCTCATTCATCTGTAATAAAAATGTTTCCTTTTTAACTGAACCGGATCAACTCACAGAGAGATGTTAAGTTTAATAAAAATCAGTATATTAACCAGGTTAGACACACAGTCCAGCGGTGGACTGTGTGCAACACTAAACCACAGGTCCCGGGTTCGAGACCTATCACCGGTCAGATGTAATTGAATCCTTTTTAAAAATAAAAGATTTATGATTAAATTAAATAGTGTATAAATATAACTAAACAGAAATATTTCGGGTTAGACACGTAGCTCAGTTGGTAGAGCTGCGTGCACGCGTACGGGAGGTCTCGGGTTACAGCCTTACCCGGCGCATACTTGCACACTAGCGAACCGGTCAAACAGTCAACAGTCACAGTCAACGGTCAATGGTCAACCCAAAAAGTCAACATTTTTTTTATATTTTTATTTATTTATTTAATTTAAAAATCAATTAAAAATACTTAAAAATAATGTTTTTAAAGTTAGAAAATAACCTTAAACTCACAAAAATAAATCTAAAAACCCTATTAAAATTGTTAATAAAATCCACTTATTTACCGTACCTTTCCGTTATTATTTAGGTTAGTTATTCATCGTCGATCAACACTCTAAACTCGTGCGCATTCAACATCGTCAAACGAACGCACCCAATGTGAGTGAATCTCTACAAATTCCCCGTTTTAATCACGTTTTTGGGGTGTATCATGTGTCATACTATTTATTACATTTAAACAATTGCGCATCCATCATATCCATGATCAAATGTGTATTCAATATGTTTGTGTGGTTAATGTTTAGATTATATTTATCATTTTCAGTACATACATTATCATAGGCCGCCGCTCCCCATTACCTATGAGTGTGAGCCGTTCCCCATTACCTATGAGCGTGAACGAGGCGTTGCCAACATACGATCGGCTCCGTTTGATTGAGCCTTGATCGCACATACATTTCATCATAGGCCGTCTGCTCCCCATTACCTATGAGCGTGAGCCGTTCCCCATTACCTATGAGCGTGAACGAGACGTTGCCAACATTTACATTATCATTCATGTTATATATTCATGCAAGGTGGATTGTTATTGTATGTTATTGTATTGTTATTGTATGTTATTGTATGTTATTGTTTTATTGTTATTGTTATTGTATGTTTATTTACGTTTGCTCACATATGATTATTGCACAATTTTTCATAATAAATATAACAAGAAATCAATAATAAATGTTTTCTAACAAGGTTCACTCGCCAACTTTTGTTGACCCAAAAATCCCCATTTTTACACATGATACAGGTGATCCAGATGCAGCAAGAAACATATAGGATGGCTTAGAAGAATAAACCGGTTTAGACTTTGGATTGTTTAGTTAGTTATTTTTCTTTGTAATTGTATGAACATGTTTGGAATATTGAGGATGTAATTTTGAATTTAATAAATATGAAACATATTAGTAAACATCATGAGCTTTGGTGATAACCCAATTATGCCCCGACTCTTATTCCGCTGCGGGTTGGGGTGTGACATTTTCGATGTGGTTAGTTTCTTGTCAATTTTAATAACACCGACTTAAATATATTATACCATCTCATATAATTTACTGAGTGTATCATCAATTATAAGTTTACCTGACCCGACTTAGGAAGAAGTAGCTTGACCCATTCACATCCTGATTATGAATATGTGAAATCCATCTCATTTAACTAAGTTAGAAAACCTAGTGTAGTCTCTATATATTCATGTCTTAGCACATTGTAATTCATCAAGAGTGAGGCAGAAATCAATAAGAGTATTTTGGTTGCAACCCGTGGACGTAGGTCAGTCTAGACCGACCCATGTAAATCTCGCGTGTTCATTTTCGTTTATTTTTTTCTTTTGAAGTTTGTTCGTGTGTTTGTGTGTGTGTTGCGACACCTGAATCCCTAACAGTTACTTTGTATCATACACACTTCCGTTTTTCCTCTTTCTGTTCTGATATCGAGAGTATACGTCATAAAGAAATTGTATGAGTATGTTGATCCGTATTTGATACATGACAGTTCAAACAAAAACATACTCTCATCCAATTTCGTGCACTAAAACATATTTTTACACTTGTTATAATATCTTTACAATGGGTTACCATACCTTAAATAATTACACAAAATAAACATACACGCTTAATCTAATACAATTACATACAACGGTAACAAAATGTAAATATGTATTTTCAGATTAGATACTAAAAGCAAAAAGTAGATTATTATAACATGCTTACAATTTATTATCTTTATATAGTTATCTAAATCTAAATAAGCAGAACCGCTCTTCAGTTATTTAAGCTAGATCAATTCATTAAAAGCTCAAATCAAACAACACCAAAGCTAAATTTCAACACATTTTTGAACCAAAGTGCTATATTTCAAATTTCAAATTTTGTTGGTTCACCAAGCCTTTCGATTTTATAAATATTAAAGTATAATTCATAATTTGAGTTAAGGTGTGGCTATTGTTGAGGTTAATGTTTAGCGTCCCGTCAAAGAAGGATTTGGTGTAATTTAATTCGGTAAAAAAATATCATAGTTTAAAGGTAAATCATATATATATGTATATATTATGTTATATATATTTATATATATATATATATATAATTATATATATATATATTTGATAAAATAGCTATAATTACAAATTTAATAAGTCATAAATAATTGGTTAGTCGACCCCGAGCTATGATATTTCCTACCACTCAAACTCGATTTATAAACATAAAATATTAATATTTCCTATCACTCAAACTTGAATTATAAACATAAAAATGGCCTAACCTTATTTATAGTTGTATTTTAACTCATTATACTCAACTAATTATATATAACTATGATGATCTAAATCCAAGAAGAAGAAGAAAGTTTCAATATAAATGAAGTTACCTCCGATGATTATTAGAGATATCCTTTTATATAATCTTAGTTTTATAATATATATATATATATATATATATATATATATATAATATATAATATTACACATGTGTTAATTAGAAAAAAATATATAGTGTGGACTTTTATGGTTGTTATACCGGTAATACTATTTATATAAACATTACACACTTGACACTTCATCCTACATTGACACAGTTTAATTATTTATCAGTTAAGGTTTCTGTCATCCAAAAAACAAAGAACATGGCCCTCAATGGTACCTCTGCGTTAATCCAACCGGACTATGACCGGAAAGCGGAGCTGAGGGCGTTCGAAGAAACCAAAACCGGCGTCAAAGGGCTCGTTGATGCCGGAATAACCGAAATCCCTAGAATATTTCATCTACCTTCACCTGAAAACCTCAACTCCGAACAACCCGGACTAACTCTTCCCACCATCAACCTCCAAGGGATCGATAACAATCCCATACGACGAAAGGAGGTGATCGAGCAAGTGAAGGATGCATTGGAGAGCTGGGGATTCTTTCAGTTGGTGAATCATGGGGTCCCAAATAGTGTTTTAGAGGAGATGATGAAAGGGGTGATAGATTTTCATGAGCAAGAGACTGAGGAGAAGAAGAAGTGGTATGCAAGGGATATGAGGGACAAGAAGAGGGTGGAGTACAACAGCAACTTTGACTTGTATGCTGCACCGGTGACTAACTGGCGAGACACCTTCTACTGCACCATGGCTCCTAACCCTCCTCAACCACATGAGTTGCCACCACCATGCAGGTTTTACTTTTTAATCCATTCAACACTTTTCTTTCACTAGTTAAGAATCATTTATAGTATGCTACATGTTGATTTTGTGACAACTTTTGTAGCACAAGATTCTTCTTCCAACTATCCATATGTAACACATACATGATCAGCATAATAACCAAATCTACAACAAGTTCTAATCATACATATATATATATACACACTTTATTGCGAGAACTGTGAGAACCAATTTGAACACAACCAAAAGTACCTTAAAAATATAAAAGGAACACAATTTTTTTAAATCGCTATATTTCGTCTCTTAAAAAAAATTCGAGTAACAATTATCCATGCACATGTGCATATGTATCATTTCTTTGACAAATTCCGTAATACATTACTAATATTAGACAATTGCACTTTCATTTACACTACCATCCATAATACACTACTTTTTACATTAACAATATTAGAAATACACATGTGCATCTATATGTATAAACATGATATAACGTGTTTTGGGATACTTCTTTAAATACACTTTCTCTTTCATCTAACTTACATCCATAATACACTACCATTACCTCCTACCATTTATAATAGAATAGCATTATCTCCTACCATCTATAATATAATATCATTACCAATATTTCACTTTATTACATGTACATCAACACCCTTTATACCATCCAAACAACGTATTATATCATAAAGTGACAAATATAACCAAACCATCAACCACTAGATATAACTAACCAAAAAACATCTATATGGGCCTTCATCATTCAAAATCACAAACTTTTTGTACCAAAACACGTTATATCATGGTTATACATAATGATGCACATGTCAATTTTAATGTTGGTAATGTAAAAAGTAGTATATTACGGATGGTAGTGTAAATGAAAGTGCAATTGTCTACTACTGGTAATGTATTACGGAATTTGTCCAATAAATGACATTTTGTGCATGTGCATTGATAATTGTTACTCGAATTTTTTTGGTGACGAAATATAACGATTTTTTAAAAGAATATATTACAGAATTGTGTGTTTTTTAGATTCGTTTTAGATATTTTCTGTGTTCACATTGGTTCTCACAATAAAGATGATTCTCGTATGAACCCTACCTATATACAAACACTATTAACATCACAAAATCTATACTTTCTTTAACATATTTATAGGAATTTTGGTCCCAACTTTTGGCAGAAAAATTATTTCAAGAAACACGTAACCATATTTCATAACATTTAAGTTTATATATATGGGAATGCATTATGAAAAAACTAGTTTAAAGGAAAAAACCAAAAAACTAACTAAAAAAGTCTAAAAATAATATTTTTTTTTGAATTTTTTAATTAAAAATCGCCATGCTTAATAGATAAAAAAAACTTTAAAAAAATTGTACCCCACATGTGCAATAATACGAAAAAAGCCTAAACCACCTAACTCATCCTTCACCGACACCCCCAAAAAACCTAAACCCACCACCCCCAGAAAACTTAAATCCACCCTCCTACTAAAAACCTAAATATCCCCATCCACAAATAGAATGAACAGACTTAACTGAATACAATGAACTGAATCGAACAATTAAACGATGGCTTGGTTAAGGCATAACCAATTAACCAAAATTTATGGTTCGATTTTGCTATGTTGTGTAATTAAATTAACTGAACCGAATCAAATTTTTTATTTAAATTAATATTTTGTATAATATAGTGCACATCATTCCTTGGACTTTAATTAATGGGATAATTTTAGAAAAATGTTATCAAGTTTGTTAATTATTCTAAGTAAGTCACTGGAATATATTTTTTTGTCTCTCTAAAACCGTTTAAGTTTACTTTGATGTTATATTGCTATTTAATACAATAACAGGTTTCCAATGATGATGTCTCAGGTTTTATTAAATTTGTCTGATATTTAATATGATATGGCAAAAAAAGTAATAAATTGGATTCTTCAATTAAAAAGAATTAAAAACTATATTTTTATTCTAAAATTTATAGAATAATCAGTTTAAAATTTGAAAAATATAATTTTTTTTATTTTTAAATCTTAAAATTATATATTGTTTTAGTATGTATATTTATTACCAATTATACTAAAAATAATACTAGAAAGCAATATAATGAATGAAAAAAAAATTAGAGAAAAATGGTAATCTGGACATGTTAGTGTAGCGAAAATATTTTCGTCCTCATCAATAAACATAGAATTTCTTTTAATAAATTCATTCTTTTATGTCGGTACTTAAACTATTTTTTAATAAATATTATATTTTACGAAGTATGTGTATATATAGGCTAGCGTGTTTTGGGTATGTTTTGTATTACTAATTCAATTTTATAAGTTAGTGATGTTTCATAAACATTTTTTTATATAACTAAAATTTAACTACATACTTTTTAATATGATAACATTTGAAATTATTTTTAACGAGTTTATCAAAACCGGTCAATTTTTTATCCGTCACAATACACAGGATTTAAACTAGTTTTCTTACATTTGTAAATACTCACATTAATTGTTTTGGGTATGTTTTGTATTACTAATTCAATTTTATAAGTTAGTGATGTTTCATAAACATTTTTTTATATAACTAAAATTTAACTACATACTTTTTAATATGATAACATTTGAAATTATTTTTAACGAGTTTATCAAAACCGGTCAATTTTTTATCCGTCACAATACACAGGATTTAAACTAGTTTTCTTACATTTGTAAATACTCACATTAATTGTTTTGGGTATGTTTTGTATTACTAATTCAATTTTATAAGTTAGTGATGTTTCATAAACATTTTTTTATACAACTAAAATTTAACTACATACTTTTTAATATGATAACATTTGAAATTATTTTTAACGAGTTTATCAAAACCGGTCAATTTTTTATCCGTCACAATACACAGGATTTAAACTAGTTTTCTTACATTTGTAAATACTCACATTAATTGTTTTGGGTATGTTTTGTATTACTAATTCAATTTTATAAGTTAGTGATGTTTCATAAACATTTTTTTTATATAACTAAAATTTAACTACATACTTTTTAATATGATAACATTTGAAATTATTTTTAACGAGTTTATCAAAACCGGTCAATTTTTTATCCGTCACAATACACAGGATTTAAACTAGTTTTCTTACATTTGTAAATACTCACAAGTTATTTTACATTTGTCAAATACATAGATTAGAACAAATTTTCAAAATCAATACATGACAGCCTACTTAACAGAGATATATGTTTCTTAGAGGAAAAGTCTTATATTTAAACTTAAAAAAGTTGAGTAATTAAAATAATAACTGATATAAAATAGAGCAGTAGTAAACATTTTCATTAAAAAACAAAATAAAAAAAATTCATAAAGAATATAATTAAAAACTCTTGATAGCATCAGCTACTTTTTAAAAAGATATGCTTATCCCACCGAGTGAGAAAGTAAGCATGCCTGAAATAATTGATTGCCTAACGACAAAAAAAGGCCTTGTGTGCTTCACATTGGTTGTATTTTTTTATAGCTTTTTTTTTTAAGTTTTCTTGGGTTATTTAAAATTTTTATTTTACTGGTTTAAGTTGCTACAACCCATGGTAACCGATCGAACCGAGTGACCGCTACTAACCAACCGACCGATTTTCCAAACACCTTAACCATAAATTTTGGTTTCGGTCTTGGTTAAGGCTCAAAACAAAACCGAATTTGGCGTGCAAAACTTGGTTAATAACAACTTATAAATATGTTTACGAGGTTAATTTTGTTAGAGATATTTTGGTGGAGTACACGGAACAAGTAATGAAACTGGGGACTTGTTTATTCGAGTTGATATCTGAGAGTCTTGGGCTTGACTCCAATCACCTTTTGAACATGGGATGTGCTGATGGGCTTGCTGTTCTTGGTCATTACTATCCTCCTTGTCCGCAACCCGAATTAACAATCGGAACCCCGGGGCACACCGACAACGATTTCATCACCATTCTTTTACAAGATCATATCGGTGGCCTCAAGATCTTTTATCAGAATCAATGGACTGACGTTCCTCCTATGAAGGGTGCTCTTGTAGTGAACGCTGGAGATTTTCTACAGGTACATCCAGTCCAGTGGTGGATCTAGAAAATATTCGTAGGGGTAACGTTTTATAAAAAGAAAAGGTAACGAAATCGAAAAAACGTCAAAAAAAAGTCAACTTTTTCCAAAATTTATACTACCGCTGGAGTGCCAAGGGTAGCGGAGGCTACCTCTGCGCCTAAGGTATGTCCGCCCCTGGGTACATCTTTCTTAGAGTTTGAAGCCTCGTTATCGCTTTATTGGTGGTTTATTATAGCATAAACTTTGTCATCTCAAACTTGCTAAGATTGTTGTGACATTATTAATCGGAGTCGAATATATTTGAAACAAAGATTTAGGCTTAGAAGTTAAAAACCCGTAGTTTATTAAGGTAAATTCATTGGACTCTTGCAGTTGATTACAAACGACAGGTTCGTGAGTTCGCAACACAAAGTGGTGGCAAACAAGGTTGGGCCAAGAGTATCAGTGGCGTCATTCTTTACGACGGGTGCGATGCAGACATCGAAGGTGTATGGACCGATCAACGAGCTGCTTTCAGAAGATGATCCAGCTAAGTATAGAAACGCAACACTGAAAGAACATGTAGAATACTTTAGAGCAAAAGGACTTGATGGCTCTTCTTCCCTTTTGCATTTTAAGATTTGAAGTCGTTTGAAAGTCATATGTTGAAAAAAGTTATTTATTTCACTTATTTAGTTTTATATTAGAATGATAAATTCTTCATGTGGTGTATTGATAGTGAGTAGAGTTTCTTTTATAACAATTGATTAGAGATTTTATGGCAGAATTAAGTCTCTAATTATGTTGGACTTTTCATCACCCCTGGCTCTTGCATACATAGTAGGCTATGTGTTTTGATGTGGTTAGAGAAAAAGAAAAAATATAAATAAAAAGATACAAGAAAGAAAGATGTATGCATGAAGAGTCCTTGGAGAAGAAGTACTTGATAACCCATATGTTGGGAACATATAGAGATAAGTTTCTCTACACGATTCAACTACATTTCTATTCTTAGTTTTCAAAAGTTCTAACACTATGATTTACCTGGTGTAACCTCGGGCGTGTGGTCTTCTCCGGCAGTACAGACTGCTTCGGCTGTTGTACCCTGGGAGGCAGACATGTCGTCTTTAGTAGAGGAGTGAAATCTGTTTTAAGGGAAGCGTGTTGAACACGTGCCTCAGCTACAACCGCCAACATTTGTTTGTTCTTTTTGTAGGAAATTAATATGCAAGAAGACGTGGTTCAAGACCTCGTTGAAGCATACACAAAGGACTGAAAACACAGCAGACTATACAAGAAGACGCGGTTAAAACTCTTGTTGAAGACCATAGATTGAATCAATTTAATTACAAATGTTGTTTTATACGTTATATTCGCAAGGATTTGTACAACGATACATGTGTTATAATTTCTCAAATATATAAAGAGAACATCTTTACTATTTTATTTATATATTTTTATTAAAATGGTGACTCAGATCCTACAATCAAATTATGTTCATTATCCACTATGAGTTTGAAGCTCCATGTTCATCTTATATAACTTAATCTATCTCGGCACAATGTACTTTTTGGGACTTCCAACCCCTAGCTTCCAGCAGGCCTCTCCTTTTGACAATAAAATGTTGTAGTTCAATAAAACACGTTTTTATGGTTTTGTTGTGATTCTTTTTTGTAAGAATTTGATGAAATTGTTTGCTTGCTATGTTGTATATATAATCCAAATTACTGCACCCTTCACAAATATAGAGTTGACTATTTAATAACTATATTAACACTAATTACTTAATTGTAAAGAATACTCAAAGAAGATATAAATTATTACCAAGCAAAAGAAAATAAGAGTTCTACTTAGAACAACCAAAACTTAATCTCATTCACACGATGAAATGCTAAACAAAAGTAACAAAGATTTAAAACAACACGACGAACAGATCTAAATATATAGGTTTCGTCTATAATGTTAGTACATTTTAGTTCACTTAAAGACAATGCTAGGAGTAGTGAGAGTGTTGGCTATTATTTAGCATATTTACGAGTATGAGAACCCATGTTGATTGAATGAGGGTTAGTTTGGCGCACCCAAATAGACGTATGAGTTCTCAACACATGAGCCACCATCTACTAGTTAAGTTGATAGAAAGCTAGCCCAACAAATAACAATTATATGATTCTCTTCTACAAACTTCTTTAAAGACTGTCCATTCATACTTGATCCCATCCTAACACACTTGATGACTTTATCTTTCTCTTACTATTTATGTTTCTGTGTGTGCCACTATGAGCCGTTGCTTTCTTAGAATAGAGATCTCGTCCTCAAGAATCACAAATAGGTTGGTTGGATGCTTGAACTTTGTGAATATGAGTGTAGCAAGTTTTGAGCTTTAGAGATGGAGCTCTAAACTAGCCTAGCTCCTCTCTTACTTAAACGAGCCGAGTATAAACTTTGAGGATTATGTTGGATTTTTAATCTTGATTTCATATGTCAAAGTCTAATACTTTAAGGGTATACGTGCATTTTAGTTGAATTTATATATCACTAGCATTAGGTTGAGTCCCAAATATTTTATGGGCGCACATCCTAGGTGCCATGTGATTGTAGGGATTGCAGACCACATGACGAGCTTATGAAGAGATAGGGATCTAGAGGGCTAGTGAAGTCTTAGACATCTAGTATAGTTAAACTGATGTAATATTATTGTATAATACTACACATGTATAACAAACTTTAGTAATTAAAGTTAGAAATCCGCTGTGAATTCTTTAGTTGCTATCGTTTTATATATCCGATGCGTAACACTTCCTAAAGCCCATACAATAATAATAGGTCATGGTGTCTTTTAGTTGTCAAGTCCAATTTCTGGTTAATAATAAAAAGAGTGGATCATTGTTCTCATCAAAAGATGCGTTTTCTTTGTCCTTTCTTTATGTAAAGCCCATTACATCACTCCCCTACTTAATCCAACATAAAGGCCCATACGAAATTGGGCTACTAGACTATTAAACAAAAAAATAGGCACAGTTCTTCTTGGTCTCTAGGGTAGAGATGCACAGAATACCCGGTTCCGGACCCGACCCAGAACCGATTCCTACCCTACCCAACCCAACCCACGGATACATACAAGTTCCAGACCCGGGTGTAGAAAATGGAACCGAGCCGGACCCGGTTCCACCTCGTCCGGTCCCGAACCGACCAAAACCCGAAAAAAACCCGGCCAGTCTAGTCAAAACCCGGACAAAAACCCGAAGTACCCAGAACCGGTTCCTAGCCTAACCGGTTCTTGATTTTGTTGACCAAACCCGGACCTGGTTCCTACCCGGTTTTAGGTTCTTGACTTTTGAGAAAGAAAGAAGTAGCAAATCTATAGTCAGTAAGTACGTGATTTATAACCAGATGTATGAAAACTTCTTTCGGTGGGTTCGTTTTGATAGATTCTCACTATTTTTTTTTCCAAATCATACAACGTTCTCACTAATTTTTTCTAAACCGAGTGGGTTCATATGAACCCATAAAACAGGGCTGGATCCGCCACTGTATGAGAGTGCCTAATGTGTTGACATTCTAATTAAGATATTCTTATAAACAGAGGTTTGAAGTATCTTATTTTGAAATTAGAAGTACCTTGCTAGCTTACTCTTTTATGTGTTTTATTTAAGAGACACTAGAGGAGATTGAAGTCTTCTATCAAGAGGAAACATTGAAGAATGATAAATAATATTGTTGTGTTTTCTCTTATTTAATCTCTTTAATGGAGATCTTAAATTTTGTTGTAGCAAGTGGCAACAGTTCAACTGCTTCAGTTTTGCACTTTTGCAGTTCAAAGGGAGACATGTGATCAGTTGTGGTTGGTGACTTTGGTGTATACTTTATATATAATGGCATGTAACATTTAACCTATTTAATTGCTTTAAATGTTTACTCTTGTGCTTGAACATGTATAGTGGTCCACGTCCAAGGCGTGGGAAGTGGGAAACGCCCCTTCCCCCTTCACGTCCACCAGCACACGTAGGTTGCTATGTACGTAGATATATATGTTGTTGTATTGGATAAATCCACAGTCTCTAGACGTGGATGACTATAGATAGTCTTATGAGATATCCCTCTACATTTGACCCATTTCAAAAAAGGCTTTTTTGACACATGACCAAGCCCGACCAGCATATATAAGTGTGCTTTGGGCGGGTGTGACGATTGTAATGACTAACTCACTCCACGTATGTGATGTTTGTCTCCGTATTAAACTATTAACCATCCGGCTGCTACAACCTACCAGATAAGCACCCTGGAAAAACCACTGGTGGCGATGCGGTGGTGGACTGGTGGTAGTGGTGTAGACGACGAGTTGGTAGTGAAGACATAAACGAGTAATGAATAAGGCATGATAAGCAGACATATGTGATCATTTCCTAAGGTCGTTGGGTATACTTTAAGTATCTTAACTCCACTTAAGTGTCACATCAACCTTTTTTTCTCATTTCATTTTGTCTCATTTCAAGGAAATGGTTTAATCTCATTAACTTCATCTAACCTTATCTTTTAGTGGTTTTTTGTCTAAAAAAGAAAAAAAATTGATTAATTCAATCTCTTAACATTCGGTTAACATGTTAACACATAACCCATTTAATGCTCTTTAACACAAGGAATGAGTGATTTGCAGTGTCAGTTAACATGTCATGTTATTGTTAACACTTAAATGTTAGAGTACATCTCATGGCCTAATCTAAGATTCACTTCAAAGAAAATAAGTAATGATTTCTCTTAATTATCCAGAATTAGGCTTGTAATCATTCCATTCTAGTGATGACGAGTAGTTGGTGAAGACATAAACGAGTGAGTAAAGTACATGGATAGTCCATGTGATTTACCAAAATTTAAGATTTGGTCCATAGCTTTTCAAAAGTACACAAATGGTACTGCTGGTTTGTACTTTGTAACACATTTAGTTTCCAGATTTTTCCAAAAGTACATGGCTGGTCCCTATGGTTTGCACTCTGTAACACGTTTAGTCCATAACTTGGACATGCTAAAACTTTTACATTTATTGGTTGGAGATTAAATGCGTTACAAAGTGCAAACCACATGGATCATCCATATACTTTTGAAAAAAAACTAGAAACCAAATAGTAAACCACAGAGACCATTAATGCACCTTACTCTAAACGAGTAAGAATAAGCGATGGAGATTAGACATATGTGATCATTTCCTAATCTAAGCTTCATTTCAAAGAAAACAAGGAATGATTTCTCTCAATTACTCCCGAATTAATCATTCCATTATATCGACACAATTGGCACTTTAATTTAATTCACAACACAAAGTGGTTAGTGGTGTGGTGTCATTATTTGATGTACTTTCTTTTTATATGCTCTTTTAAGTTGCACTATATGCATTCTAATTCTAACTTGTACTTATATGTAAATTTCTGATGGAATACGAACCATTTTAAACTTTTTCGGTCAATTTTATACATTTAGAAGAAAATAATAATCTAGCGCATTATATAGCCATAGAATGCTATGTCAGTCACCTAATGAGATTTTATTTTAACTTCTAAATGGACAATATTTAACTCAATATTATTGTATTGACAATAATGATCCCTGACGTTTCCATTAACTACATTACGTTTCTTAAGTTTATATTTTGACTTCTAGAAGTAGGTATTACATAGTTACATTATACAAACCATTAAAACCGTCGGTGTAATTTCTTTTAATATTATCAAACTATTGCTACGACATCGATTTTGACCGAATGTGGTGGATCCGTCAGTGATAATCATTTTCCGTCGAATTATCGACCCTTTTTATATTTTTTGTTTACTATTCTTTATTGGTGATTACCGACAGATATCGTCTATTAGTGATTAGACCTTACTAGTACTCTGTACTCATTTTCATTTGTGTAGTAATATCGTGTAATAATAATTTTTGAACTTAAAAACCACATTTTTCAAGTCAAGAATTTCACTATTAGCATGGTTATTTGGCACCTTGTTGGTAGTTGGGGCAATATTCATCAAATTTGCGCCTTCTCGGTTACAAACTTGCTTGATTTATATTCAAGATAACAACGAATGTCGTAGGTTTTCAATATGGAAGGCTAGAAATGAAGCCCACTTCTCAAACAAGACAGCCAAAGTGAGGAAAATATATGAAGATATCAAGTCTCTTGGGTTCTTACAGATAAAAAAATAGATCAACACACAAATCGCTATAATGGTCAGTGATGGACCCAAGAATTATTTGTTGGGAGTGTGGATGAGTGATTCAAGCATTTTTTCAAGTGGTCCGGTCGGGTTTTCTTTGCCTAAAAAAACACTAGTTTTTTTCAATGGGTACGTCCGTTCACCTAGGGCTCTACCTAGAACCACGTCAGATAGTGGATACGACTAATGTGATTTCAATGTTTTGTAATCTTGTTTAAGTTCTCTTGTTTTGGTTCCTGCCTTGCTCCTACCTTTTGCTTGGGTTGGCTGTCGTTAAAAAAAATTGCCTTTGAAAAAAAAACATAGTTAGATAGTTATGTAAAAAAAAAAAGATGAATGTCCGGATATTAAAAAATAAAATTGAAATATTTTTAATGACAGGAGATGACAAAATCCCTGCCAATTTTTGAATGTTTATGATTATACCGATACGTAAAGTAAAGCATAATCAAAGACGTACAAACTCGAATTTATATCAACTCGATTGATAATATATTTATACTGATAGATCATAAATATAGTTTCGGAAGTGACAAATAGCACTTATTTAATGAATTAATATGATCTTTCTAAAATATGTAAACTATTTGATATTCAATATTTCATTTTTCAAAACACTATCATAAAGCCATGATGCTACCATTAGTAAAAACACATAGCATCACTCCAATTGAAGAGTAAAGAAATGGCAATATTATAATCAAGTTTCAAATCATAGGTAAATATTATGATGTAGCTAATATCCTATCAGAATTGTTTTTTAACAGTAAATTTGGATTACTGACGAATCACTGGAATATTATTGTGCTATCAGTGGAACCAGCCGATCATATCTATCTCTACTAGGCTATAATACATATGCACTAATTCAGAAGGAAACCCAATAAATCTGGGACAAAACCCCCCTTATAGGAATTAAACCCAAAACCTAATAGTCCTAAGCCTTATCTCACCCCTAAAATGTCACTATGCTATAATTTCACGTGCCTACAAAATTGTTGTATAGAATATTATATGGAAGACAAATTTGATTAAAGAAAATATTTTTATAATTTTTATATTTTTTCAAACCTGAACAAATAAATGGCATGTATTATGATAGACGATTTGGTATAGACATGAAGAGATTTGTTGGTTTTTTTAATGATAATAATGGGCAGTGGCAGGTGTGGACATTTCAGTTATGATATGCATGATGATGATACTAATAGGAGAAGTTGGGAGATATATTATCATTTATAACTAATAAATAAAAAGATACAGGATATTTATTTACATCTGGTGTATCCTATGTAAAGATAAACGAGTTAAGTCAAACTTTAGCTTATTTAAGCTCGAGTTAGGATTATATACTTAAACAAATCTTAAAGTCAAACTTGGTTTGTTTAATTTAACTGAGCTTAAGTTTCATTCGTCTTTATATCTAAAGCTTGAACTTGTGAATATGCTTTTAAACTCAAGTTTGGCGCGTCATGACTCTGGTAGGAATGAGCTCGGTACAGTATCGGTGTCATAAGTACTGATCCAGAAAATCACAAAAAATGGATACAGGTACCGAAAGTGTTCAGTACGATGCGGTATTCGAAGGTATATAAACCCAAAACACCTGTACCGTCCCAAACCGAAAAGAGAGATCCTGAAAAATGCGAAAAAGTGGGTACCAGAAATGGCCCCGTACGATACAGTTTGGTACTGAAACCGGTTCGGTTTTAATATCGGGTCTCCTTTTCTCATCCCTAACTTTGAAGTTTGGTCCAACTCGTTTAATAACTATAAATTATTAAATTGTTTATATATGTACGGGTACAGTACATTTATGATTGTATTCGTATATTATTTTTAAGCAAATTGGATTTAATAATCTAACCTGAATATTTTTTGCCAATAATAATAATTCTAACTAAGTTTATTGCCGTCAGTGGTCCAACCTTTTTAATGTTATTTGTATAATGGTCTGCTGTTAAAAATAACTTAATGGAGTTCAGTTTTTCCGAATTACAAACCGATGTTTTAGGGCTTTTGATCTGAACGACGAAACGAGCCGATTGATGTAAAACTTACCTCGAAACGATGCTTCAAAAGGCTTGATTTTTATTAATTCAAAGTTTAAATACCCGAATTGAAGCACCGTTTTCATCATTTGAAGCACGTTGTGTATGAACAAACCTTCACACACCTCTACTCCACTCTCTACGTTATTACCTGCTTTTACAATTAATTAAATAAACAAATTTAATTTTATAATAATTTGTTTTCAACGTTTCCTATTAAATATATCTAATAAAATATTATTTAATATTAAATAGAATAAGAAATCCAAAATAATCATTACATTACAATTACAATTACAATTACAATTAACATTAAAAATGAACATAAAAAATAAACGTTTGTTACTTCCAATGATAATCTTTATTTGAAATATTTAAATGAGTATCATACTCATTGTCGAATAAAAACGAGGATGGTCATATTTGTTGTAATACCATCAATTGTCTCTTTCGGCTTCATTATCCCATCAAGTGTCTCTCGGCTTCACATTTTTTATCGTATGAAATCATCAATATCTGGTAATTTAAAATCTAATATTTCATCTTTGTATGGACCACAACCTTTGTCACACCCCGACCCGCAGCGAAAAATGTGATCGGGGCATGATTGGGTTATCATCAAAGCTCATGACATTTATTTTAACGTTTCATATTCATTAATACAATTTAATGAAAATTTACAATCATAATTACATCATGACCTAACATCAATCTAAGCTTCTTTGTTTTCTTCTAAGGCATTTCCTATGTTTTCCTTGCTTCATCCTGTTCACCTGTATCATGTGTAAAAGGGTTTTTGGATCAACAAAAAGTTGGCGAGTGAATCCTATGGAAAACATTTGAACAAGTTTATTTAATTGATTATGAAATGAGTGCACAACCACACATGAGTAAAAATAGATGTAAACTTATTCAACAATCATTAGATATTAAATAAAGCACACATGAACAATAATGGAACGTTTAGAGGCACGCGTTGCTCTACTCGTCTCTCACGAGGAACTGATGGGCCTAATGAATGAATTGCATAAACATGATAATATGAAAGACATAACTACAAACAATATAAACTCAATGATACACACATAAACAATAATGGATTGGTTTTGAGGCACGCGTTGTTCAACTCGTCTCCCACGAGGAACTGATGGGCTTAATGAATGAATTTCATATAATTTGACAAAATGAAATACGTAATCACAACAATATAAACAATCTAAGTTTAGATCACGATATGGTATGGCACAAGTTTAAATAAACGAGTTAATTATTTGGTGACACATGACACACCCCAAAACGTGTAATTAAAAAGGGGAGTTGTAAGATTCACTCACAGTGGGTGCGTTCGGTTGATGATGTTGAATGCACGCGAAGTGGTTTTAACCACGAGTGAAATTAACCTAGATAAATAGCATTATGGTTCGGTAAGTAAACGGATTTTATTGATCCATTTTAGTAGGATTGTTGGGTGTATTTTTGTGAGTTTAAGGCTATTTTCTAACCTTAAAAATGTTATTTTTAAGTATTTTTAATTGATTTTTAAATAAAATAAATAAATAAAAATAATAAAAAAAATTTGACTTTTTTGACCGTTGACCGTTGACCTTGACCGTTGACCTTGACCTTGACCGGTTCGTATGCGTGTATATGTGCGCTGAGTGAGGCTCGAACCCGAGACCTCCCGTACGCGTGCACGCAGCTCTACCAACTGAGCTACGTGTCTAACCCGAAATATATATGTTTTTAATTATATTTATATACTAATTAGATTAAACCGAAAATCATTTATTTTTAAAAACGATTTAACTGAATCGGACCGGTGCGCTCCACAGGTCTCGAACCCGGGACCTGTGGGTTGAGTTAACACACAGTCCACCGCTGGACTGTGTGTTTAACTGTTATATAAACCGATTTTTATTATACTTAAATACAAACTAAGTATTTTCATTTCTGACTTATTTAAAAAGGTAGATAATTGTCCTAGTCGGTGCAGTAGACCGGACTCAAACTCGTGACGTGTGATTTAAACATACACACAGTCCACCGCTGGACTGTGTGTCTATCTTGGTTATTATTCGGTTATTATTGTACTTAACATATACAGCAGTGTCTCCGGTTCGATTAACAAAAAGACATTTTTATTAAGGCAGCGTGTGTGGGACAAGATTCGAACTCGAGACGTTAGTGTGTTTAATGTGCACACAGTCCACCGCTGGACTGTGTGTCTAACCCGAGTTATAACTTGAATTATAATAAATTTAAACATTACAGATACTTCGTCTTCTTCGTTGGTTTTAACCAGAATCGGAAGTTCGACTGGTTCGATGATTAAATCATGTTCGTTAGCGTCTGATGGGTAATTATATGTGAGATTAAATAAAAAGAATGAAGAAATTAGGCGTAAGGTATACCGACTGGACTCCTCTGTTTCTCCGGCAGAACTCCGGCGACAGCAACAGGTTCCGGCGTCGTGTGTCTTGCAGCAGCGAGTCTTCAGAAAGCTTGAAAAGGATGTGGGTGACTTCGGTATAAGCTCAGGGGGTTTAGTAAGGCTTAGAAGTGAAGGACTCGGTTTTCCGGCGATGTGCAGAAATATTCCGGCGAGTAAATTTTCGCCGAGAAAGTGTGCGGTTTTGAGCGAAAAAGCTTGCAGAGGTTTGAGGAGGTATTTATAGTGCAGTCGTCGATGAATTTGGTCCAATTTCCGACTTGATTCAAAGTCATTACGTTTTCCGGCGGTTATAGTTTGTGTCGCGGACTCAGGCATCGGTTATAACCGATATAGGTTTAAACGTTTACGTTATAACTGAAGAAGTCGTAAATTATTGGCGAGTTAGTCGGGATTTCCGACGACTGAAATTTGGGCGCCGGTTTTGAATTCGGAAAGACACGTTATGAATTAAATGATCTTAATAATTAACAAAAGATACAAGTGGCGCAGTGGTTGAGTGTGTGTGCGCTAAGTTCTGCTGGACCGGCTGACTGACCCGGGTTCGAAACCTGGCAGGAACATATTATTTTTATTTTTCTTATTTTTATCAGTTTTTCAAAAACAATTTATATATTCCAATATAATAATTAATTATGTATCGTTTAAAATTATTTTGGGCATTAAATTCGCAACGAAATTTTTAACTGATTGTTCGGTTAATAAACGGAGCGGGTTTGGTAAAATCCGTTTTTGACGGATATTACAACCTTGACCATTTTGTACTCCCGGAGTGGTTTCTGGTTAGACCACTGGTGCGTTATTTGGTTGGACCATCAGAGCATTGTTCGCTTCGACTATCGGAGCATTTCCCTCTTTGATCGCTAGAACGTTGTCCGGTTCAACCACTGGAATGTTTTCTGGTACATTTTGTGGATGTGGTTTTGGAATCGAGAAATTATTACTAAGTCGGTATTTCAGGTTACATGTGGCCATTAGTTCAAACAGTTTGAAGGAGATTGAATGTCGCACCCCGACCCACAGCGGAATAGGTGATCGGGGCATAATTTGGTTGATCCAAAACTTACAACGTGCTATTACGTGTTTTAAATAATCATTAAACTATATTGAATGTTTCACAAATCAAATAATCCAACGAAAACAATTACATAAGAGACATTTTTATAGCACTTAATCTTCATTAAACCGTTTGTTGTTAACTAAGGTCCATCCTATGTCCAATCTTCTCTTCTTGTTGGTTCACCTATATCACGTGTAAAAGTAGTTTTTGGGTTAACAAAAGTTGGCGAGTAAATCTCTTGTTATTAGGAAACTAATATGTTTACTTTATTTATTGAGAAAGCGTGCATTAACCAATGTAAGTAAATATGTTGCTTGTCATACGTCAACCTCAAACAATAAACCAATCACATGTAATGATTCCAATGAATGTATGCATGTTGCACGGTATTATGGCGTGATGCAAGGTCTAAGCTCAATCAAACGGAGTTGGCCTCGTATGTTAGGAATCACGGCGGCCATTTGTTTGGCAATTTGGGCAGCCATGCGTTTACTGGAGTTTCCGGTTCTTTTTCCTCTGCGAAGGTGCCTAGAAGACATCTATAGGAATCAACGCGAACGAGATTGTGAGATTTTCGATGGGTTTGCTAGCAGATATGCGGAAAATATAAACGTATGATAAAATGAAAACTTTTGGGGTGTATTTGAAAACAATAACTTATGATAATACATCACTTTTAAAAGTGTTCTTAGGCTTTGCTCGTAATTGGGCCTTGCATGCCCCCATATTTCGCCTTCGTAATCATGTGGGCCCCCATAATTACCGGGATTTCGTATGGTTCACATGTGTTAGCCTAGTAACATACACTAAAACTCGGAGAAAATCGAAAAATATGAATGTAACATATGAAAGTCGGAGGGTATCCTGGTGTGGACACGGTGACAACTCAAAGTGAGGTTAGTTCACACAACGTTTGATGTGCATGCTTTGGCCTAATAGATCCTTCGTACTCTCATCGTTAGTCCCCAGGTAGGCAAACAGGACGTCTCGACTACCGGTACTCGAACCCTTCCAGTTACTACATGCCCGTCAGATGAACTCACTTTGATGAGATTTGAAAACAAAAACATCACAAAAGTTTGAATAACATAATGATAAGTTTTATGGAAAATTGAGGGAAATGTTTCGAAAATTTAGAGGAAATCGAGGACTTATAAATAAAGGTTTTATAAGTTTTGTTTGGTACATTTCAAGTGGAGTGATATAACATATATGTAGACTTCATGACATAATTATAACACATTGCATGTATCACGTAATCAAGTAGTAAGTAGAGTGCTTGCATGCGTTTGTGTGTAAAATGAAAGTAAATTAAATGTGTGAGTAATAGCAAATCATAAGTTAAACAAAACATGAAATCACATAAGCACATAGGTCCTAGTTGACTAAAGTATAAGTTCTATGGGTCTAATAACCTATCATATATCTCTAAAGTCATTGGCTCTGATACCAGTCTGTCACACCCCGACCTGCATCGGAATAGGTGATCGGGGTATGATTTGGTTGATCCAAAGCTTATGACTTGCTATTACGTGTTTTAAATAATCATTAAACTATATTGAATGTTTTACATATCAAACAATCCAACGAAAACAATTACATAAGAGACATTTTTCATAGCACTTAATCTTCATTAAACCGTGCCTTGTTAACTAAGGCTCATCTTATGTCCAGTCTTCTTTTCTTCCTGGTTCATCTGTATCATGTCTAAAAGTAGTTTTTGGGTCAACAAAAGTTGGCGAGTGAATCTCTTGTTATTAGGAAAATAATATGTTTAATTTATTTATTGAGAAAGTGTGCATTAACCAATGTAAGTAAATATGTTGCATATCATACGTCAACCACATAAAACAACCTCAAACAATAAACCAATCAAATTTAATGATTCCATGAATGTATGCATGTTGCACGGTATTATGGTGTGCTGCAAGGTCTAAGCTCAATCAAACGGAGCTGGCCTCATATGTTGGCAATGTCACGTTCCGCTCATAGGTAATGGGGAACATATGAGCCTATGATGATGTGATGTCCAACGTGAATGAAATGCACTAAGTGATAAACAAGAATCCACACATAACGCATATACTTCACGTAATGGTGATTGCACGTATTTGAATTTGTAAAATGAAAATAAATATGCGACACATGATACACCCAAAAAACGTGAAATAAAAAGGGGAGTTTTAAGATTCACTTACAATGGTTGCGTGTAAGAATTCTTTGAAGATAACGCACGAATGAAGATAGGGAATTCCGAAAAACGAAAGCAGTTACCTTAAATGTTACAATACCATAACGATCTCGTTATTATATATAGTTTAAATAAGATTCCTAATATTTATGGTTTACAAATTAATTATTTAAATACTATAATTTATCTCAAAAATTAACATTTAGTGTTATATAAGAATCATAGTAAATTGTTAATTAGTTATCTTAATGGTTTTATTATAAATGAAATGAAATAATAATAATAATAATACTAATAATTAATAATAATAATAATAATAATAATAATAATAATAATAATAAAATGTTACTTATGTAAGTTATAATAAAAAAGAATGGATTTAAAAAATAAAACACAAATATCGGGTGTGCCGGGATTCTAACCGGCAATCTCGGTGTCGTGTGCACACAGCCCGACCGCTAGGCTATGTGTCTAACTCTTATGAACAAACAGAAGCATATTGCAGCGAAGAACAAGGGGTCAGGGACTTGAACCCATGAACTCTTGTATGATCAAACAAGTAGTATTAACCATTGCTCTATAACATCAAAATCTGAAATGTTTGGATTTTTATTTTATTTGTACAAGATGTAACAGGCATCTTCTTCATTTTATACTTGAAACGGAACACTTTTATTAGATTTTCCAGCAGTTCAGTTTTGTTAGGCGAGTATTTACGTCGAAAAATGAAGTTTTCAACCGAGAATTAACAAGAAAACAAAAGGATGGCATACCGAAACGAGATGAAACGATCTCGGTCGTGAAATCTCCGTATGTCTCTGGTGACGTCCTCTTATCTCCGGTGGATGTGCAGATGGTTCGAAGGAGGTTGTTTTTGAGTCTGTGTATCTATTATTCAAGTTATCCCCTTTGGTTCTTGTTTTGAAATCCTTATAAATTTCTGAAATGAACCGAAAATATAGATTGGAAAGTATACGAGATCTTGGTTAAGAAAAACGTCCAGGTTCTTGATCCGTAAACAAGGAAACTCCAATCACGAACAATCAATCGAGATGTTAGGACTAATCAAAGGAAAAAGGAAACACAGCTAAGTGTTAGCTGTTAACACTTGGCGGTATTTTCTTTGTTTCCAAAAGAACTTGTTTGTTGCTTGTGTACCACTGAGACCCTGGTTCGAGTCCTGCGGTCTCCGGTTTTCTTTTTAGTTGAGGATTTTATCATACTTTTATTTTTCCACACAAATAGTCCCTGAACTTCATCCATTAGAAAGATGCAATAACAGCCCCTCTAGTTAACATTTCATGAAAATCATTTATATTTATATTAACAAGGAACCTTGTAATACATATTTTGAAGTATAAATATATATATATATATATATATATATATATTATATATATATATATGCCCATCACAAGTGTTCATTTCATGAATTTAGTTTATATATATATATATACACGTTTATATATATATGCATGTGAGTGTGTTATACGACAATATCGTTTATATATATGCATGTGAGTGTGTTATACGACAATATCGATTGAAAAGGATATTGGGATTCAAGTTTATACAGAAACAAAATTCGATTTTTTTTTCAAATGGAATTGATTTTGGGAGCCCATTTTAACGGATCTTACATTGAAAGAGATATTTTGTATATTGCGTTTTTTTCAAGCAAGTTGGTTTGATATATATATATATATATATATATATATATATATATATAAGATATTTTGTATATTGCGTTTTTTTCAGCAAGTTTTTGATATATATATATATATATATATATATATATATATATATATATATATATATATATGAGGTTGAGTTAATTATTGGCTACAGAGTCCAAATTTACTAAAAAGTGTAAAAATGTCATAAAACATCATAATATCAACCATAAAACACACTAAAAACCTACAAATAATATAATGAAGATTACTAAAACATCATATATGTGGGTTTTGTGTTGTGTTTTGGATGATAAAACTTTGATTATGAAATGACAAACATTATTGGGTTTTATGTTGATTATTATGTTGTATTTTATATTCATAGTTCTACTAAGGTGTGTTTGAAGTTTTTATAAACTGCTAGGGTTTGAATATGGTGTTTTACTAATCTTCATTTTATTATTTGTGAGGTTTATGTGTGTTTTATGACTTTTTACACCTTTTAGGAAATTTTAACTTTGTAGCCGAACCCAAATTTGTTTTACCGTTGTTTTACCATTGGGTTAATACATATTAAAATTTTCTTTTGAATTTACCGTTGTTTAACGGTTGTGTTTTTTTATTTCAAATTTGTTTTTTTAATCTAATCCTTTTTACGCCCCGCTTGCGGTATGCGCATATAATATATATATATGTGTGGGCGTTCGGGGGGCCAAAGTGAAAGTGAACTAATTTTAACATTATTTTACTAATTTCGTGAAAATAATGTTAAAAGAGGGGGATGGTTAATCGTTCATCATGTGATGGCGTTGATAGCCGAAAGAAAAGGAAGTACATGCACTAATTGGCCTTTGTCTTAATTGTCGAGTGTTATGTGCTTTATGTCCAAGACTTGATGCAAAACTACTATCGAGCCTGGGCTCTCACTAGAAGCAGTCTCTCTATTTCTACGGGGTAGAGGTAAGGCTGTCTACATCATACCCTCCTCAGACCCTACCTTAGCTTTGCTATTGATGGAATTTACTGAGTATGATGATGATGATAATCTAATCCTTTTGTCGTCCATTTCCAAGTTCATTATCTTGGACCTCACGCTCGACTCCAGCCACAAACTCCACTCATATCAACCTTCGTCCGGTGTTGCCATATCAACCGGGACTTCACGCAGTTGACGACAGTTATGGATGGTCAAAATGTTGTCTTGATATGACTATAAACAATAACTGTGTGTTTGAGATTGAGTTTGGAAATGACTTGTTAACTTATTGAAGCTAATAAGTAATTAAGTCATCCGAAAAACCTTAAATCCTGGCTTTTGAAAATGACTTATTGACTTTTTAAAAAACTAATAAGTCAATAAGTCATATCTAAACTCAATCCAAAAACCATATATAATATCATTATGATATATATAAAGAATTGAGAAGTAAAATCATTTACTTATAATTTTTTTCTAAGGTAGCCTATATTTAAAGAAAACAAAATCTAAACCGTTTTGAGGTGAAATATTTTATTTTGTCTTTGAGCACACTTTTATTGAAAGGCAACATAGAAAGTCGTTAGTGCGTTGAATATCATATGCCTGACTTTTCAAATCAAGATTTACTTTAGCTTAATTTATTTCTGAAAAAGATTAAATATTTAGGAATGAACAAGCACTTTAAAAAGAGAATATGTTCATTTAATACAATATTTCATTAGAAGATAATACAATATTTCGTTTGAAGATAGAAAACAACGTCAGCATTTTACCAATTTAGCCTTCAAACTTATCAGATTAGTTATTTAATAAAATTATTAACATTGAAAAACAAAAATTAATAACACAAATGGATCAACAAGTTAAATAAATTAATGTTTTATAAAGTTGGCTTATCACAAAATATACTTATAATAAATAACACACTGAATACATAAATTTGTTACATATAAACAACTTTCTCACGTATAAATAACAGCGCATTTACTCCAGAGAGTTGGCTTTCACAATAGGGT
The DNA here is from genome assembly GCA_947069175.1 of Scalesia atractyloides. NCBI lineage: Eukaryota > Viridiplantae > Streptophyta > Magnoliopsida > Asterales > Asteraceae > Scalesia > Scalesia atractyloides. Next base: position 1,723,700 of record CAMTDV010001632.1, read on the forward strand.
CGACTCTTGTGGAGGATGCAACTCCTGTCAAGTGGCATGGGGCTGGAAATTTTCTCAGGGATAGCCAAGCCACACTCGACCAAGGCGTGAGCCCGGTTTAGACAACATAGTCCTTGATAATGAGTGGGTGACGGGCCTGCGACTAGCAGGTGTGAATTAACCGTCTGTTGTGAAGTTCACTTATAAAAAAAACGTATAAATAACCCTTTTATAATAAAATGATGATTTATATACATAAACCTAATAAAATATAACTTTTATAGACCGGTATATAATATTTATTGTTTACACATGTTAGATGTAGACAAATCAACTCCTATTCTTATATTGTATTCTTATTATGTAGTACGATTATAAGAAGACACAATGCCTTTAGTTACTCTATAGTGTACGAGAAAAGAACTTGTTTGTTAATCTTCTATTGAACCAACACATCATATTATTATACTCTTCACTAGGTGTTGTTTGTTTTTTAAGAGGTAAAATGTTTGCTAACCTTTGCAGATATCTGTAGAAGAAGAGGTCGACCAAACCTCTGCAGCCTGCAGAAGAAGATTGTTTGTTTTCTAACGTATGTAAACTTCTAAAATAAACTGGTGGTGGTGTACGGACGGTAGTGATGGGTGGTGGTTGTGCTGGATGGTGGTGGTGAACAGTGGGGGTGGGTGGTGAACGATGGTGATATACGGTGGTGGTGATGGACGGGTGGTGGTGCTTAACCCTCTGCAAACCTTAGAAGTGGCTGGACCAAGTCTGCACCAAAAAAGCTCGCATAAACGTTTTTTAATGAAACGTCTTCAGAAAAACAGTCTGTAGATAAAAATGTTTGCGCGACACAGACAGCAGAGACTGACAGATTATTTTTAAAAAAACAAACACTATCTTATAGTACTCTGATTATTCTCTAACTTGCATTTCTACCCTTGCATAAAACAAATATATGAAAAGTAGAGGTGTTAATTATCTAATTGGACTTAAAAACTTTGAAATTCGATTGGGATATTGAACTAGATTTTAGGTTTCGAATTTTTGAATATGACTATATCCGAACCACATTTTGAATCGAATTTAATTCTATGAATGTCAGACCAACCCGATCTTTTTTTCAATAAATATACATGTATTTTCTTATTTATTTGTTTTTGATAATTTAAGATATTCAAGTTCAAAATTTTAAATTCGAATCAGATTTTTAAATTTTTAGTTCGAATTCATATTCAACGTTTTTCCTTTTGAATAACCCAAATAATCTGAAAACCGACCTGATTAACAATTCTAATTGAAAGTGGGTCAAGTCTGATTAAATAAAAAAGTGATTATAATCATAAGCAACGAATTTAAAATCTGATAACTAAAGATATATTCTATGGTAGGGATGAGCATGGTACCGGTATTGTACCGAAAATACCGGTTACGAGAATCGTCAAAACTGAGTACCGACATCGGAAAGGTTCGTCATGGTACGGGTACGGGATCAAGGTATAAAATTGGTATTTTACCGGTACAGGTACCGAAAATACTAAAAAGTGGATACTGGTATTGGTATTGAAAAAAATCAGTACAAGAAATCCGATAACGGTACCGATTCGATATCAATACTCGGTACCAATGTTTTAAGAACCGGTTTTTAAATTATACCGAGTTAGACTTAGAAATGGTACAACCGGTTGAACTGGGTTGTACCGAGCAGTTCAACCGTGTTAACTAATTAACACTATAAATCCATAAATATAATTTTACCTCAAAAAATAATCCAAACTACATCATTTTATAACAAAAAATATTCTAAAAGTTAATCGATAATTAAAAAGTTCACTATCAACGTCATCCTCATTAATTTAATCAATTGAAGTGTTGAATGCATCAAGTTAATGATAGCTTAAAAGATGATTAGTCACCCTTTTAGGTTCATAAATTTACAATTTTAACCTTTAGTCCGGTATAAACTGGTATCGCTACACCGGTTTAAACTGATATAATCTAATTTACTAATGGTACAACTTCTTTATTGTTTCCTTAATTTACCAGCGTGATTCGTATCAATCAAACATCCGGCATCTGGTTTAAACCAATTTTTAAAACATTGATCGGTCGCAAATGGTCATCTCCATGGGGTAATTTTGAAACTAGTATAAAGCTATGAACACACGCGCCAAACTTGAATATTAAAAGCAATTTGGTCAGGCGCGTGCGTGGCCGGCTGTTTGCTATTGGTCCAACTACGTGTACCTTGCCACATAGGATCAAGATCACTTTGCATCCTTCATGACCTTTTCATCTGTCAAAGTATCACCTTCATTATCATAACTTGACATCTTATACCCCTTTGCACTTGAAACTTAAAATTTTAAAACCAACTAGAGAAAACTTTTTATAATGTCTATTAAAATTTTTAAAACTAACTAGAGAAAGATTTAGTTAGATACTTGAACAACTTGATTTCAAAATTTTGAAAATGCCTAACTGTTTTATTGTTTTTTTTTTAAATAGTAAAACCATAATATCAACATGTTGTATAAGACACGTTTGTTATCGAAAAGATTGCTTTATCTAAATATTGTTCTTCCGTCCAAAAATTAAGAGCTACAACTTATGATAAAAACCTAGAAAATACATATATGAAATAGAGTAAAAAATTAGTAATTTAATAAATAACAATCATACCCAAACATATATAATAATATTAAATAATATAATATATATATTATATATATATATATATATATATAATATAAAAGAAAACCTTTAAATAAAAATAAAACCAAAATTCGAATTACCTCACGACTTGTCAAAGTTCAAATAAATAGTCATGTTTTGTTAGGTATTAAACTACAAGCTTATTTATTTAAATTAGCCCAATCAACTAGATGTTAATGTTCATATGCAATATTTTTTATTTCTTATATTCGCATCACCTAATTTCCTATTATGCAATAATCTCGTCGAAGATTTAGAAAATTTCCTATTATGCTACTTGCTATTCACCTTTCACTCCACTACCATATATTTCAAAAGATTAAACTTGCAAACTAAGACGATGTTGAAACCCATAATAAAATAACCGAAGGTTCAACAGCCTTGTAGTTTTCTCCATATTTGATGCGTAATGAGATTGAAAATACGTAAAAAAGAAAGAAACAGAAAATGTACATGATATGCTATTAATATATCACTTTTACTTTTAGTTGATTTATTCATTAAGAGTTAATGATATAAACCAAGCTTACACTTAAATACTTTTCTTTTTGTCTTTTTAATAAAGCCGTGATGACAAATGCCATAATCCTTACTTGAACATACTCCTAATCCTATCCATAATGAGTTATAAAGACATCATAGTATACTGCACCCGTGATAAGTTCGTGAGGTGCCGCTACAACTTATTTCCTATATCTTCCTAGAAACAAGAAACTGATACCGACCTCATCTATATCCCCAACTTTTTTATTCCAGTTTTCAAGTTAGGTGACAATATTACTTCATAATCAATGAGCCGTGTTACCTACTAACACACTTTGTACAACCTTTTTGAATCACTCAACTACTATTTCGTTTTCCTACTCTTTACAAACTCATCACATGCTATTTTCTCCTTTTTGGCACATACCTATTGTAGTCTTGTAGTGTCTAAAACTGTATACTTCAAAACTCAAGGTCCTTAACTTAACCAAACACCCAACCTCGAGGACCTAAATGTAACATATCCACTAAAGCGGTACTTTTTCTCAAAAGAATTAAATGCTTGGTTGGTCCATTGGTTTGCGAAAATTGCAGACTTGGTCCAGTAGTTCACTAATTACACGCTTGGTCCTAATAGTTGTAATTTTTGCACTCGGGTGGTCCTTATCATTAACCTATGTTAAGTTTTTCAGTTAAATACGTGCAACAAGCCCTAAACAAATAAAAAAAAAGAACTGAACCCCCATTTATCTTCTTCATCCTCTCCCCCCCTCTCTCTCTAAAACCCACCACCCACCTCCACCGTCAGCCCATCACCACCACCACCGCCACCTTCAACCCACCACCACCACCTCCTCCACCGCCTCCTTCAACCGCTGCATCACCGTCATCTTCTCCGGTGAATTTCTGGCGAGGTGTTACAATTCCGGCTAAAATCAACAGCTACAGGTTAATTATTTCTAATGATGAATCAGATCAAAACAGTGATCATGATGCAGCTAACATAGCTAAAAAAAGGTTCGATTGATGTACCGTCATCTTCAAAACATAAACAAAAGCAACTAACTGACGATCATGAAGCCAGCAGCAGCAACTTACATAAACAATCACCGGTTAATTCAACAGACGAGCCACATAGAAACATTCATGATCCACGTAGCTCAATCGAGCTATCTGGCCATGAGGATCCTAAGTCATCACCCGAAGCCACAGGTCATACCAGAATAGATCAACCACAAGAACAAGCTCATAATGATCATTCGTCAGGCGAGCAGAAAACCAAGCAGCTATCGGATAATAATGTAACAAGTAGCAGCTCGAATAAAAAACTAACTGTTAATTCAACCAATGATCATCACAAACCTCATAACTCATCAGAACTTTCACATCATGAGGATCCATTCAATCTAGATCCAGATCAAGACTACACTAATGATCTAGATCAATTCTTAAGCTGCAGACACGAGGCCGAATTCGAAGAAACCAGTAGTGAATTCGAAGAATCTTACGCTAACAAAATCGTTAGAGATTCCGATTACGGCTCCAGATCGAGCTTCAAAAGCATAATTGCTGACAAACTGCTGGATACGAGGCAGAAAAAACCGGTGAATCTGGAAAACGATGACGTACTATCGGAATACGAAAGTTCAGATCTGAATCATCGTCGGATATTCGATCGAATTACCTCGAATTACTACGGTTATGAAGGCAGTGTGTCCTCTTATGACAGAAACGAGATCCAAAACCCTAGAAGACATCGAATCGGTCAAATTGAAGACGAATATGTGGATCGACTCAATCGGGGATCAGCTAGAGAGAACGAGCGTCTCGAATCTTCACGGTGTGAATAATCCGGCGAGATTCGGCCGGCGAATGGCGTTTTCTGGTGAAACAACCGTCGTGAACCGACGGTTAGACGGTGGCACGTGCCACATTGCTGTCCTCCACATGACCGTACTTTCTCAGCCCAGCTTCCTCGACAGGCCCAACATGTTTGTTGATGCAGCGGTTGAAGGAGGCGGTGGAAGGAGGGGGGTGGTGGTGGGTTGAAGAGGCGGTGGTGGTGGTGGTGATGGGGCTGACGGTGGAGGTGGGTGTTTTAGAGAGAGAGAGAGGGGGGGAGGATGAAGAAGATAAAGGGGGTTCAGTTCTCTTTCTTTTTTTATTTGTTTAGGGGCAAGTTAGTAATTTTGCACGTATGTAACTGAAAAACTTAACATAGGTTAGTGATAAAGGACCACCGAGTGCAAAAATTACAACTATTAGACAAGCGTGTAATTATGAACCACTGGAACCAAATCTTCAATTTTCACAAACCACAGGAGCAACAAGCATTTAACTCTTCTCAAAATTTAAACACCCTCGGTCTTCTCAGCTTCTCTCTCTATCTCTATACCATTCTAGAGAGAGAAAGTAGACAGAGAGAGCTTGAAGCTGCATCAATGGCGTTCTTATCGTTCGTCGGTCGTGTCCTCTTTGTCTCCGTCTTCGTTCTCTCCGCTTGGCAAGAGTAAGCATCGTATCTTCTACTTCAGATCTAGTTTGAAAGTTTAAAATTCATCGTTATGTGTGTTTGTTTTCTCGATATGTGGTTTCGGATCTGAATTTTCGATTTCGGTTCTGTATCTATGCATGTGTGTTACATGTAGCTTTGAGTTATGCGATTGTTGATCTGTAAAGTTATAGTTAGGTTATTTATAATACGAGTTTTTTCAGTTGATTTGTTGTACACGAAACGTTAGATTTAGAAATTTTTATGTTGATTATGTTATGCGTTTGCTTGATTCATGTTATTGATGTTTTTGTTTTGAATTTTCGTTCTGAGTTACACAATATAGAAGCTAAATACGAGGAGTTTGTTCTATAAAATAAAGTGTTTATATGTCAATGTTGTAGGTTATTTGTATGTGAGATTTATATGGATATTTATGTTTGATTGAGCTATTAGGTGACTTGTTGTCCACAAAACGTCAGATTCTAGAAGTTTTTATGTTGATTGTGTTTTAAGTTTGCTTGATTGATGTTATTGATGCTTTCGTTTTAAGTTTTATTCTGATACTATTAAAAGTTCCTTATTGCAGAGTTTAAGATGAAAGTTGTCATATGTTATTAATTGCTGTTTTTAGGGAATGTTATTATAGATCAGGAGTTTAAGTTTCATTGACTCTTATTTCCAAAGGAAGATAAAATTTAAATTTTCTGTAAACTGAAAAATGAAGAAAAAAGATGTTAATTCATTCGAAATAATCTATGTTTTTATGATGTGCTTTATGAACATGAATATGTTGTTTTTATCATTATTGCTGTGAGTTTTAGTTTAATTTACTACTAAAAGTTCCCCCAAAAATACACAATTATCATTTTTTACAGTGCTTAGTGACTCAATCATCATTTTTTACGTTGCTTAATGACTGAATTTTCTTTTGGCGCTCGTAGGTTTAACGAATTTGGAGTTGATGGTGGATCTGCAGCCAAAGCTCTTAAACCAAAGTTCAATGTGTTTTCAAAGCATTTGACAGCACACACAGGCTTCCAAGTGCCAGCTTTTGAGGTATAATCTATTTCATAGTGCTTTGCAATAAATAATAATCAAAATAATTCACATCTTAAGGAGTAAAGTTCCGTTAGCATACATTAAATTTGTGGTTGTTAAACGGTGTTATCATACAGATCAAGTTCTTGGTTGCTGGTGCTATTGCTCTGAAAGCCCTCGGAAGCTTGCTGTTTGTTTTTGGCAGTACCCTTGGCGCTACTCTGCTGGTTAGCAATACCTGATTACAAAATCGTGTTTCCTTTTTATCTTTCAGAACGAATTGTTTAAAACTTTTCTTTAACAGATTCTGCACCAGTTGATCGCTACTCCCATCCTCTACGACTTCTACAATTATGACATCGAGAAAAAGGAATTCCTTCACCTTTTCATCAAATTCACACAGGTTTAATTGCAAATCTTTCGGCACCATATACTCATTATTCAGATGGGTTAACTGACCCGTTAGATTGGTTCTTACGTAATCTTGATTCTTGAATGTGTGGTTAATAACTATTTTTGGTTGGTTATTTTTGTAGAGTTTGGCGTTGTTGGGGGCACTTCTGTTTTTCGTCGGGATGAAGAATTCGACTCCAAGAAGATCATCAACAGCAAAGAAGGCTCCCAAAACGAAGACCCAATAAAGAGATATTTTACTTTGATTTTCTTAATTTTTTGTTTCGCGGACATTTTGAGGCAATCTTTTGCATGATCTGTGTCAAGGTTTTGTTGAGTATGCTGAGTCGGATTTGTAGTTTAAGGATTCATCTCTTATTTAAGTTATCTTCTAAAGGAACACGTTTATTACTAAAACAAAATTACGTTTTGATGTTATCCATTGGAGCGTTTTTCGCCCAATGGGTGTGATGGTTCATCCTTCTTTCATGCCCCTTGCAACTTTTATCTGTTACCTTGGCATGGAATCGTCAAAAGAGTATTACCAACCTCATTGGTTCTCTGCACGTTAGACCATTCAATCACGCTCCACCTAAAAACCCAGCTAATCGTGAGGAGAGGGGTGGTGTGGGGGCGTGATGAGCGCCATTAACGTCCCGTTACGTATGGTTTTACAAGAACTATTTCGTTTCAAGTGGTGAATCTTGAATTCCCCTGTAGTGGAGCATTAGATAATACAGTTGTTTTTTGAGTGGTGAATTATTGAATCCCTGTGAGTGTGTTGCACAAGATGCTAAATTTTGGGAAAGTTAAAAGTGACAAAATAAAAAATTAACAAAATATGAAGGGAAATCTTCATTCAAGAAGTTTAGAATAGGGCTTTAGATTGACCTAAACCTTTTGGAATTTGAACTCATCACCTTTTGAACAGAGGGAAGACACTCATCAACAAATTATGTTCTTTTGAGTGGTGGCGTAGCTTGAATGAAAATACAGTTGGAGCGAGACTCTCAAATTCCAAATCAGTGTGGGCCGGGGCATCCGTGGATCGAATCAAACCAATCTCAAACCTAAATTTCAGTTTGGTTTTGAACCCAAGTTTCATCTTTTATATAATTATTGTTTTAAAAGGTTGAATATCCAGTAAATTTTTGTTGGACATGATACATCTTGAAATGTTGATAACATATTTTATTTTTCTTTTAAATTTACAAAGAAACAAAAGTCCAATTATTATGATGGACAAATCACTACGACACGTATCCTTGATAGACAAATTATTCACCTGTTATCACTTCAAGGTTCTTGTTTTCTACATGACAAAGAACATGTCACTCAATGGTACCTCTGCCTCAATCCAATGACCGAAAAGAAAAGCGGAGCTCAGGGCGTTCGACGAAGCCAAAACCGAAGTGAAAGGACTTGTTGATGCCAGAATATTAGAAGTCCCTAGAATATTCCATCTACCTTCACCTGAAAACCTCAACTCCCAACAACCCGAGCTAACTCTTCCCACCATCGACCTCCAAGGAATCAATAACAATCCAATACGACGAAAGGAGGTGATCGAGCAAGTGAAGGATGCGTTGGAGAGCTGGGGATTCTTTCAGGTGGTGAATCGTGGAATCCCAGTTAGTGTTTTGGAGGAGATGACAAAGGGAGTGATGGATTTTTATGAGCAAGACAGTGAGGTGAAGAAGCAGTGCTACACAAGAGATATGAGTGGGAAGACTAAGGTGATCTACAACAGCAACTTTGACTTGTATGCTGCACCGGTGACTAACTAGCGCGACACCTTCTACTGCACCATGGCTCCTAACCCTCCCGAACCACACGAGTTTACCACGGGTCCGATTGAGACATTGAAGATTTATGAACCGATTACTGAGTTGCTTTCTGAGATAATCCGGCCAAGTATAAAGGCACAACAATAGAAGAATACGTAGATTATTATGTGGCAAAGGGACTTCATACTTCTGCCCTTTTACATTTCAAGATCTAACTCGTTTACAAGTCAATTTGGGAATCATCACTATGAGTTAAAACTATTAGTTTCATGTTCATCATATGGAAGATGTAATCTATCCTCACTTATGTTTGTTCAAATCGTTTTGGTGCGACTTTCGTTAAAGTTTGTTCAAATTGTTTGATTGCCACAAACTTAGAGTTGAAAACAGAAAAAAAATATAATTAATGCAAATGGATTTCTCTATTTGTTTGTAAAGATTATGCATAATCCTACCAATGGTTGGAAACCTATACAAACTAAGAAACAAATGAGCTTATTGATAGGATCAAACTATTGGCACACCAAGGCTGCCTATTTGCACACTTAGGGTTTATATACGCTGCGTATAGGTCTATACGCGGCGTAGGTAGAGGGTAGGTACACGACCAGACAGTTCAACCTCGTACCATGTCAAATCTGTCTGACATACGTTGCGTATAGACCTATATGCAGCGTAGGTACAACATGTATATACGTTGCGTATAAAGCTATACGCAGCGTATGTCAGATAGATTTGACATTGATACAATGTTGTCTAGGCATGTGAATAAAGTTATACGCCGAGTATAGAGCTATACGAGGCTGAGGCTGATAATTGTGAATTCAAAACAGTATTTAGACACCCATCTCTGCTTACAAATTCGAAACAATATATCGTATTCTTCACTTCCTCAATTATTTACTTCATCGGTGGAGCTAAAAGTCATCATTTTGACAGGGAATTATTTCTTTAATCACTATTCTAACGACTCGTGGGGAGTAAATGATGTTAATGAAGAGTAGGAGGTTGTGTCTGGCGTCCCTGTTGATCAAAACATACAGTTGCCAGGCTTGAACGAGGGTCCGACTCCACCTGTTGATGAACCATATTACCCGGCGCATTAAGTATATCCGAATTATGGATACGGGAATGAATCTCCGTATGTGCAACAAGGTAATTTGGATGGATACGTAGGATACGGTGCTGAGAATGCCCCTGTTTATGAACCATATTACCTGACACAGCAATCGTATCCGGATTACGGATATGGGGTGAAGTTTCTTACGTGTAACAAGATAATTTGGATAGATACGGAGTATACGATGATGAGCTCCTAACACACCACTGTATAATAGTTATCAACCCTCTACCCCGGGCATTCCTTTCAAATTAAGGAGGTATTACATTAATATTTGTATTATTGTTGCAATAATTATTATTATTGTTAAAATTATAATTATGATTATTATTGTTAAAATTATATAACTATTGTTAAAATTACATAACTATTGTTAAGATTATTATTATTATTATTATTATTGTTAAAATTATAATTACTATTATTATTGTTAAAATTATATAACTATTGTGATTGAACAAACATGAAGAAACGTAGAGATTCGGGTGAAAAGATGTCTGAAATCTCCTTATTCTTCCTTCTAGCTCGTAAAAACGGCTCTTGATGTGAATGGTAAGCCCCAATATGATTTTTAGGTTAAAAACACAAAATTCCGGGTCTGTCGCATGGCGAGCCAGGACACTAGTGCCCCGTCGCGTGGCGCAATGGGTGTCAAATTGACTTTTGTTGACTTGGGCTCTGTCACGCCACGCGACTGGCCCCTAGTGCTCTTTCGTGTGGCGCGGAGCAAACCTGTTTCCATAACTTTGTTTTGGCTACCGGCTTGCCTCGCGTGCTCCAAATTTCTGTGTTTATGTTCGTTTTCCATCATTTAACACCCATTAAACCTATAAAACCCAACACATCATAAGTACAACAAACAGATACAACACGACGCGTTAAAATTATGAAAACTTGTATAAAACTCATACAAATACAACGTGCTTTTACTAACACATCATTAAGAGTCTACGTTTACTAGTCACACAGGGCATCCGAACTCCAAGTACACCCTATTGATAACTCTTTTGCTTCTGGTGCAAGTAGGTTTATTGGGTTTGGAGTTAATGGTGCATATGTAGCAAAAGCTCTCACACCAAAGTTCATTGTGTTCTCAAAGCATTTCACAAAACATACATATTTCCAAATGCCATATTTTGCACTAGCTAATCACAACTCCCATCTTATCAAGACTTCTACAACTAGGAGTGTGTAAAGTCGGTTCTGGAGCCGGTTAAGCAAGTTTGGTTAACCGTCGATTACGGATCGATTTTGGTTATTTTAAGTTAATTATTAAATTTTTTTTTGCCTTGTTCATACTGAAAATGATTCGACAATAGTGTTCTATACTCGGTTATACATGGAAATATGCATGGTTCATGTCAAAAACATAATTGAAAACATTTTATTGAAAATTGAAAAACATATATATAAATATATCAAAATATGAAACGAACTATATAACCCAAACGATCTCTATTAATTTCTAGAAACACAATCAGCCTAAAAGGCATTTTTGAAACTTCACCATAAGTCTTGATTTTCTATCTTCACTTGTCACACTTTTTTGAACTTCAATATACCTTTTGTAATTTGTCTTTTAAATATCACATTCACTTATTGCACTCTTTTGGGTGTTTTGATTTTAGAATTTAGGAAGGGTTTCATCACATTTATCTATAACGTAACAATTATAGGTTACTTTTTTATGTAACATTTTTTAATAGGAAGATAAATTTTATAACAATGTGACATATGTAACACTGTGTTAGAGGGGATAGGAGAGAAAACATGTTACAGTTTGTGTCTAAATAAAGAGTGTTAAAGAGGATAGGAGAGAAAACATGTTACAATTTGTGTCTAAATAATGAGAACGTATTACATTTTTGAAAGTACTCCTTTTGTAATTCTTAACAATATTTAATCAAAAAGTATAAGTGGATGAATACTATGTAAAAAGGAGTGAAAAAATAAGGGTAAAAATGGTAAATAAAACAAAATGTGAAAGAATAGAAAACACCCTCGGTAAACGTTAAAAAGATAGAGTTAACTAATTAGATGAATTTGACAAGAATATAAACCACGTAGACTAATTAGACTCAGATGCAGGAAAAAAACTTTTAGATAAAAATGATCTTTAGACTATCTCCGATGCATCCTTAACATCCTTGGTTTTACATGCCCTTTTTATTGGAGCAATGGTGTCCTTTGAGGCACTTAACAATGGAAAATTAATTATGGATGTTGTATTGGTTTTGGTAATAAGGTGGCCCTAAACTAAAAAAAAAAAAACTTTTATTTAAGTATTATATGTAATGAGGGAATTTAGAAGAGTAACGATATTTGTAGGGTTTGAGATGAAATGAAGGTTTTAAGGATTAATAAGGATGTTATCTGATAGATAACGTGGTAGGTAAGGATGTCTAAGGACACCCGTAGCATTGAGGATGCTCTTATTACCAAAAAAACATGTATGAAAATGACAATTCACTCTAAAATTTGAATATGACTTTTGTTTATCATCATAACTATTTTTAACTAATAAAAAGGTAAATCAAACAAGAAATGAAGACAAAAGAAGAAAGAAAACAAGAAATTTTGTCTTTAGAAGAAAGAAGTCACCATCTCGACTGATAAGTAGATATCTTTTCCTATAATTCAGTCTTAAAAGGTATGAGTCCACACATTTATATCTTTTTTTTTCCTTTTAGAGAAAATTCTGATGATTATCCATGATGATAACACGGACACGATATGGTTATAAACATCATACATCGAAACTTAAACTGATTATTTATCACTTCAAGAGGTACCTTTGTCTTTCAGAAGACAATTAAAGAAAATGGTCACGTCTGCATTAGTACTAGCACAACCGGACTATGACCTGAAAGCGGAGCTCAGGGCGTTCGACGAAACCAAAGCCGGCGTCAAAGGACTTGTTGATGCCGGAATAACCGAAGTCCCTAGAATATTTCATCTGCCTTCACCGGAAAACCTCAACTCCGAACACCCGAGCTAACTCTTCCTACCATTGACCTCAAAGGAATCGACGAAGATCCAATACGACGAAAGGATGTTATCGAGAAAATGAAAAACGCATTGGAGAGCTTGGGATTCTTTCAGCTGGTGAATCATGGAATCCCAGTTAATATACTGGAAGACATGAAAAAAGGAGTGATGGATTTTCATGAGCAAGACACTGAGGTGAAGAAGCAGTGGTACACAAGAGATTCAAAGAGTAGGGTGTTGTATCACAGCAACTTTGACTTGTATCCTTCATCGGTGACTAACTGGCGAGACACCTTCTACTGCACCATGGCTCCTAACCCTCCTCAACCACACGAGTTGCCACCACCTTGCAGGTATTCTTGGTCAAGGGATTGAATAAGTTTATTAATGATCAAATTGAATAAGTTTATTTTAAACTAAAAACTGAACCATCAAAACTTGAATGGTTGCAAAGGTTTAATCATTGGATATTAATTTGTTTAATTGGGATATTGTTGTAGAGAAATATTGTTGGAGTACTCAAGACATGTGATGAAACTCGGGGTTTGTTTATTCGGGTTGATATCTGAGGCTATTGGTCTTGATCCGAATCATCTTGTGGACACAGGATGTGCTGATGGGCTTGGTGTTCTTGGCCATTACTATCCTTCTTGTCCACAACCTGAACTAACAATAAGAACCCCGGAACGTGCTGACAGCGATTTCATCACTATTCTTCGCAAGATCACATTGGTGGACTCAAGATCTTTTATGAGAATCAGTGGACTGATGTTCCTCCTATACCAGGAGCTCTTGTAGTGAACGCCGGAGATCTTCTACAGGTATCTCTCTTACCCTCACCCTGTCTCTCTTGGAGTGTCAAGCTTCAAAATCATTTTATTGGTCTACACCCGCGCTCCACGGCAAGGGCGTTCTTACCAAAATTTATATGGAAATGTTGGCGCGATGGCACCTAAAACTAATATATTATAAAAAGGTGGCTAAAACTAACATTTTAAAAGTATTGAAGTGTTTGAGGATTAATACAATATATAATAGATTAATAGTATAAACTTGGTATCTCAAATTTGCTATGGAACTGTCATAAAATTTTTAAAACAGGTTAAGTATATTTATATTTGAGACCGAGATTTCATCTTAGAAGTTTTAAGCATAGTGTACTAAAATAAATCCATTGGAATTTACAGTTGATTACAAATGACAAGTTTGTGAGTTCGCAACACAAAGTGGTGACAAACAAGGTTGGGCCAAGAGTATCAGTTGCGTCATTCTTTACTACGGGTCATATCTAGACCTCGAAGGTGTATGGACCGATCACTGAGTTGCTATCAAAAGATAATCCAGCCAAATATAGAAATATAACAGTGAAAGAATACATAGATTATTACGGGGCAAAGGGACTTGATGGCACTTCTGCTCTTTTGCATTTCAAGATCTAATTCGTTTATAAGTCACTTTGTGACTCATCACTATGTGTAAAGGCTATTGTATTTATGTTCATCGTATAGTACAGGAATTTATCTTAGACTCGTTTTTAACGTTTTGGTGCAGTGTTTATAAGAATTTGGTTAAATTATTTGGTTGGTATATTGTTTATCATTTGCAAATATCAGTGTAATTTTTAGGAGGGAGAGAGGGGGGGGGGGACTTTTGTTCTTCATCCAGACGAAGAATTCCATCTCAATTAAGAAGATCTTCAACGACAACGAAGGGTACCAACTTAAGAGAGATGGTGTACTAAGGTTGCATCTTGGGTTTTTTTAAAACATTTTGAGGCAATCTTTTGTATGATTTATGTCAAGGTTTTGTTGTTTTGGAATTATACAACATTTGTTGAGTTGGATTTCTAGTTTAAGGATTCACCTTACCTACCAAGACCAAAGGAGGTTGATGCCTAAAACACGCGTGTTGTAACTCTTTTGGGTCACATCTTGATCTTGCCATCTTGGAGTTAGAATGATAGAAAGTATAATTTTTGTTTTAGGAGAAAATGGCATTTATGTAAATTCGTGGATCAGTTTTTTTTTGAAAGGCAACCATATATTGAACAACACACCCAGCACGACTGCTGGAAAACAAAGACAGCAAAAACATAATACAAAAAACAACAGGAAACAATAACAAACTAAACAAACTGAAAGCTGAACTACACAAAACACAAGTCCATCGACCTAGTCCACGTCTCTCAGCAGAGAAACGAGCGCTTCGACTGTTTTTTACCCATGAGAACAACTAGGCAATGATCTCATCCACTGTGCACCCAATAGGCTTACGAAACTGACTGAACACCAGCCTGTTTCTACAGTCCAAAAGAACCACAAAGTCAAGTAAATAACCACAAACCCCGCCTTCTATTCGTGGATTAGTGATTTATATTTTATACTGGATATCATAGTAGTGAGCTTTTAGTATGCTAGTGGGCTACTGATGGCTTCAAGGAGGGTTTTGGTTTGCACTATCAGTTATCACACATGTCATCAGGTCCACAGTTCGTTACCAGGCAAGGTATCCTATTAAATCCTGAAAAAAATGTGACAATACGTGAATTTTGAATTTTGTATTCCTTTTTGAGATGTAGAAATAAATAAGAAAGCACTATTGATGGACTATAGTTAATGGCAAACTAAGATCATATCTTTTTCAAGAGCTGAGAAAGTTTTTATCATAAATTTAGAAAGGAATCAGAGGTCCGGAACTACGAAGGAGCCTGTACCCGGAATTGATGAAATGTGACTTCTATTGTTAGCAGGATAGTTGTGAGAAAGCTTTGCATGGACGTAAGCAAAGATGAAGCATGGAGATGTGATAGAAGGGTAAATAACTATGTTTTAACGTGTGTAAGTAGATGGTTTTAAGTGTTTATTGTTGGAAAATTAGAATAATGTGAATGGAAATTAATTTAGTAATAATTAATGAGACTTTTCATGGTGACAAACTCTTGAGTAGGGTTTTTTATGTCACTTTATTAGCTTTTATTAGAGTTTTTATATCTCTAATTAAATCACTAATTAAGTGAAACTTTTCACTGCTCACAACTCTTGTAAAAATGATAGGCTATGTGCTTCATTGGATTAATAAGAAAACTATAAGAGAAAGATAATATGTATGAAGAATTTTTGGAGAAGTTGTGAAGACTTGAATATCCATATGTTGGGAATTATAGAGAGATAAGTTTTCTCTACTCGATTCCATCACTTTCGTATCATTATTTTCCACAAGATCAAATACTGTAATTTTATCCAGTGTAACCTCGGACGCGTGAGCCATCTCCAGCAGTACATACTGCTTCGGCTGTTGTACCCTGGGAAACAGACGTAGTAGAGGCGCGAAATCTGTTTTAAGGGAAGCGTGTTGAACACGTGCCTCAGCCACAACCGTCAACATTTGTTTGTTCATTTTGTAGGAAATTATTGTATAAGAATATATGGTTCAAAACCTCGTTGAAGCCCACACAAAGGATCATACAAGGAGACGCAATTCAAGAGTTCGTTGAAGATTACACAACGGACCATACAAGAAGACGCGGTTAAGGCTCTTGTTGAAGACTATGGCTTGAATCAATTTAGTTACATATGTTGTTTTTTATATATTATTTTGTTTAGATTTGTTCATGTACATGTATTATAATTTCCCAATATGTAAAGAGAGTATCTTTACTATTTTTATTTATATAATTTTTATTAAAATTGTTACTCATATCCTACATTTATTACCACAAAACATGGTTACTTTGAGTTTGACTTGATTTGCTGATACCCTGAGCTTAACAAAGGTTTTCGGGAAGCACTACGAAGGAGTGAAAGCTTACATGCAAGACGAGGTTTAAAAAACGCATAAATGGGCAAGAAACTAGTAATCACAGTGTAAGGTGGTGCTTGTCTAGCGCAAACTGGTGCCAGATAAACATGCGAAAATTTAGTCTTTCACCCTATCTAGAGATATCTTCAACCCCAAATGCATATACCTTTAACCCTAGACCTTTTTTGGCCTCCCAAGGCCGAACTTTCAAGTTCCAAATGCATATACCTTCTTGGATGGACTAAAATACCCCTCAAGGAACCCACACGTCTTCTATTAATTTTGTTCCATTCCACTCATTTAATCTAAGTCTGTAATTACTAAACAGATAATCAATATTACTTTCTCACCTTTTTACCCAAATAAAATTTAAAGTATCCTTTAAATTAAACAAGAAATGAAGAAAAAGAAGTAGAAAGAAGTCACCATACTATTAATTAGAGACAAGTCCGTTATCTTTATTGCGTCCACATGTATTTAATGAAATATCTTGTGATGAACAATATAGACACGTTATGGTTATGAATATCATACATTATTATTTATTACTTCAACATTTTTGTATTCTAGATAACAAACAAATGGTCCTCAATGACACGTCTGCATGTCAACCGGACTATGACCGGAAAGCGGAGCTCAGGGCGTTCGACGAAACCAAAACCGGCGTCAAAGGACTTGTTGATGCCGGAATAACAGAAGTCCCTAGAATATTCCATCTACCTGCACCCGAAAACCTCAACTCCGAACAACGTCCCGAGTAACTCTTCCTACCATCGACCTCCAAGAAATCGATAACAATCCAATACGACGAAAGGAGGTGATCGAGCAAGTGAAGGATGCGTTGGAGAGCTGGGGATTCTTTCAGGTGGTGAATCATGGAATCCCGGTTAATATATTGGAGGACATGATAAAAGGAGTGATGGATTTTTATGGGCATGAGGATGAGGTGAAGAAGCAGTGGTACACAAGGGATATGAGTGGTAAGACCAGGGTGGTGTATAACAGCAACTTTGACTTGTACACTGCACCGGTGACTAACTGGCGAGACACCTTCTACTGCACCATGGCTCCTAACCCTCCTCAACCACACGAGCTGCCACCCCCTTGCAGGTTTTATTATTATTTTTAATGCATCCATACTTTTCTTTGTGATTGATTAGTTTGTTGGGTGGGTTGGGTTGGGTTGGGTTAGGTTATGTAAGGTGGGTGTCAGTCCATAATGGTTCTGGGTCCAGGGATTAACGTTATAAATTAGGTTCAAACCTGGGCAACTGTAAATGTTTTAGGATAACTGGTGCAAGAGAGTAGGAGAAGTGTTGGCGTTCAAAAAAAATATGAGATTGACTTTAACTTATAATAATGACTAATCTGAATATATTGTTTGATTGGATATTGTTGTAGGGATATTTTGTTGGAGTATTCGAAACAAGTGACGAAACTCGGGGTTTGTTTGTTTGAGTTGATGTCTGAGGGTCTTGGGCTTGACCGAAACCACCTTTCGGACATAGGATGTGCGGATGGGCTTGCTGTTCTTGGACATTACTATCCTTCTTGTCCACAACCTGAATTAACAATAGGCACCCGAGATCACACTGATAATGATTTTATCACGATTCTTCTACAAGATCATATTGGTGGCCTCAAGGTCTTTTACCAGGATCAATGGACCGATGTTCCTCCTATACCTGGAGCTCTTGTAGTGAACGCTGGAGATTTTTTACAGGCATCTCTCGCACCATCCCCCTTCAGTGTCGTTTTATTGGTTTATTATAATATACTTGATATGATTGTCGTAAAGTTATTAACGAGAGTCAAAAGACATTTGAAACTTATATTTAGACTTGGACGTTAAAATCATAGTGTATTATAATAAATCTATTGGATTTTTCAGTTGATTACAAACGACAAGTTTGTGAGTTCGCAACACAAAGTGGTGGCAAACAAGGTTGGGCCAAGAGTATCAGTGGCGTCATTCTTTACTACAGGTCATATCCAGAATTCGAAGGTGTATGGACCGATCACTGAGTTGCTTTCAGAAGACAATCCAGCCAAGTATAGAGGCGCAACAATAAAAGAATACTTGGATCATTATTGGGCTAAGGGACTTGATGGCACTTCTGCCCTTTTACATTTCAAGATCTAACTCGTTTAGAAGTCAATGTGGGAATCATCACTATGAGTTAGAGCTACTAATTTCATGTTCATCATATGGTAAATGTAATATATCTTGACTCACGTTTTTTTGTTTTGTTGCTATTTTTATAAATGTCTGTTCAAAATGTTTAATTTGATCTGTTTCTAAAGATCATGCATATTCCTACTAGTTGTTGGATACTTAAACAATGTAACAAATGAAATCTATTGATAAAGGACATAACAACTAATGGCATATGCATATATAGGTGGCATATGCATATGCATAACAACTTCATTAGGTGTACTATGAATGATGTTATAATCAACAATGTTTTAAAATCCTCTGCAATTTGTGTTACATATTAACTTTGATTGTATTATTTATTACATTCTTAGGGAAAGCCATGCCATGGGTATTTGAAAATCTTGATGCATAGGTCATTGCTAGAATGATATTTCCCCAAGAATGTAATAAATATTACAAAAGGAAATACTATGCCGGCCCCAAGCCTCCCTTGTCTTCGTCTCCTTCAAGTCCAATAACCGGTCTTCTTGTCTTCAATAAACCGAGCCAAAACCATAGAATGGGCCTCCACAAACCCAACAGTTTTATGAATATCATTCTAGCAATGACCTATGCATCAAGATTTTCAAATACCTATGCCATAGGTATTTATTACATTAACTTTGAACTTGATGATGTCATCTTTATCCAAATATCCGACCACGTCGTTCTTGTATCTTCGTCATTTGTATCTTGTTCGTCGAATTGAACCGACGGAGGAACGTTGTTGACTTCGGTCTCGGACTGACACTAACGATATCCACACAAAAGTGCATCAACAATCACGTGTGGTTTTATAAGCTCAGGCTCACTCATCCCCAACATTCACCAACTTTTCTTAAAAATCTATCTATTCTATAGACATTGTTACGTTTTATATATATAATCATCATCCTTATATTTATTTATAAAATTTGTTAATTTAATAAGTTTATTTTATAAAAACTTTAATAATTTATAACTTACACAAATTCTAAATTTAATAAAAGTTATACTTCAATACCTTATTTTATAAAAAAATTAATATTCTTAGATAAATAAGGTTACAAATTTATAAATAAATTTTCTAAAAATAAAAATATTTAGATAATTTTCATTTATAACTAAAAAAATCAGGGTGGCTCACGATGCCTTGTTCATGGCTTCACCTCTACGAATGCGAAAGCCATAATAGCCCACGAATGTAGTTGTGCAATGTGACTCCGACAATTTTAAATCTGTGAGTCTTAGTTGTCGTTTGTGGACTCCCCACAAACGAACATTTTTCATGATCTAAGTAGTTCAGTTTATTTAACTAATTGCTTATAACTTAAACAAAACCAACTTATTAACATATATAAAATTTGAAAGGAATAATGGATTTTAATAATCCCAACTATTAACCGTTGGTCGGCAATGGTCTCAACTTAAAAAAAATAACCAGTGGTGGTCTCACATTTTCACATATTGTAAATCAATGGACCTTTACTCCCAGAAAAAGAAAAAAGGACAAAAAGAAATTAAAACTCTATTACTAAAGGTCCACTTAATTACAATATATGAAAAAGCAGGGCCATCACTGGTTATTTTTAAAATTGGGACCGTTATCAGCCAACAGCTAATAATTAAGTTTATTAAAATCTATTATTCAATTTGAAAGGGTTTATTATCATAATCGTTTTCCACTTTGACTAACCAACTCAACTTACATAAAAAGAAATGTAAAACAAACAAGAAATGAATAAAAAACAAGAAGAAAGAAGTCACCACACTTTTAATTAGACACAAGTCCGTTATCTTTATAGATACTCCAGTTTTAAAAGGTTAATTAGTCCCGATATATTTAATGAAATATCTGTTGTCATATCGTGATGAACAATCAGGACACGTTATGAATACGAATATCATAAATTATATTCATATCCGAAACTGATTATTATTTATCACTTCAAGGTTCTTGTTCTCTACATGACAAACAAAATGGTCCTCAATGACACGTCTACATGTCAACCGGACTACGACCGGAAAGCGGAGCTGAGGGCGTTCGACGAAACCAAAACCGGCGTCAAAGGACTCGTTGATGCCGGAATAACAGAAGTCCCTAGAATATTTCATCTGCCTTCACCTGAAAACCTCAACTCTGAACAACCCGAGCTAACTCTTCCTACCATCGACCTCCAAGGAATCGATAACAATCCAACACAACGAAAGGAGGTGATCGAGCAAGTGAAGGATGCGTTGGAGAGCTGGGGATTCTTTCAGCTGGTGAATCATGGAATCCCGAATAATATATTGGAGGACATGATAAAAGGAGTGATAGATTTTCATGAACAAGACACAGAGTTGAAGAAGCAGTGGTACACAAGAGATTCAAAGAGTAGGGTGGTGTATAACAGCAACTTTGACTTGTATGCTGCACCAGTGACTAACTGGCGAGACTCCTTTTACTGCACCATGGTTCCTAACCCTCCCGAACCACAAGAGTTGCCATCGCCTTGCAGGTTTTGCTTCTTTTGTTATTTATTTATTTTTCAATGCATCTTATAATTTACTTCGTGATTGGTTAGAGCATTCATTCATGCTGGTGGCTCTATCTCTATCTATATAATTCAAGTAAAAAACACACTTTTCTTTATATCTTGTTTATTATTAAAAAACCTCACGTATCCAACTCTCTATCTTTATCTTTATCACACTCACAAACACTTATTTAGTTACTTTTTCTCTTTCCTACATACTCACAACAAAAATACAGATGGTTAATATGAGCCTCTAAATATAAAGGTTGTACTTTGCTTTCTATAAATCTTTCTCTACTATATAGACTCGAATGCAAGAGTATTTTTGATATTTTATTTTTTATTTTTACTCAATATTATATAGAATGTGTAAAGAGACTTCAATACGAAGCCCTTAGCTGGTTGGATAAGGATTGGTGGGTGATTTGGTGAAAGTCCAAAATGGTTATGGGTCAAGGGACAAATATTTTATATAATCTATTATATAATCTATAGGAGAAGATGGTGAGATTATTGTTTGTTTCTGGAATTTGATTGAGATTGAGTTATATGCTTATATTTAGTTGACTTTAACCAAAAAATAAAAATTTAACAATCTTTTATTCGGTAAGATGAATTAGAAATCATTTAACTTTTTTACTGACTACACTGAAAAAATAAGATAGTCGCACCAAAACTTGAATTATTTGCAACGGAAAGTTTTAATCACTATTGTTTGACTGGATATTGTCGTAGGGATATTTTGTTGGACTATTCGAAACAAGTGATGAAACTCGGGGTTTGTTTGTTTGAGTTGATTTCTGAGGCTCTTGGGCTCGACCGCAATCACCTTGTAGACATAGGATGTGCCGATGGACTTGCTGTTCTTGGACATTACTATCCTTCTTGCCCACAACCTGAATTAACGATAGGGACTCCAGACCACACTGACAATGATTTCATCACGATTCTTCTACAAGATCATATTGGTGGCCTTAAGGTTTTTTATCAGGATCAATGGACTGATGTTCCTCCTATAGCAGGAGCTCTTGTAGTGAACGCTGGAGACCTTTTGCAGGCATCTCTCTCTGTCTCACACACACATGGAGTTACAGGCTTCAATGTCGTTTTATCGGTCTATTATTAAATGCTTGATATCTCCAACTTGATATGATTGTCGTAAAGTTATTAACGAGAGTCGAATATATTTGAAACAAAGTTTTAGGCTTAGAAGTTAAAAACCATAGTTTATTAAAATAAATTCATTGGAATTTTGCAGTTGATTACAAACGACAAGTTTGTGAGTTCGCAACACAAAGTGGTGGCAAACAAGGTTGGGCCAAGAGTATCAGTGGCATCATTTTTTACCACAGGTATGATTCAGACATCGAAGGTATATGAACCGATCACTGAGTTGCTTTCAAGAGACAATCCGGCCAAGTATAGAGGCACAACACTAAAAGAATACGTTGATTATTATAGGGCAAAAGGACTTGATGGCACTTCTGCCCTTTTGCATTTCAAGATCTAACTCGTTTAGTAGTCAATATGGGAATCATCACTATGAGTTAAAGCTATTAATTTCTTGTTCATCATATGGTGAATGTAAGATATTAATGTAATATATCTTGAGTCACGCTTTTTTATCGTTTTAGTGCCAGTTTCATAAATGATTGTTCAAATTGTTTGATTTGATCTGTTTCTAAAGATTATGCATAATCCTACCAACTGGTTGATACATAAACAATTTTGCAAACAAATGCAACCTATTGATAAAGGACATAACCACTAACGCCATACCGGTGTTTTTTTTTATGGTTAAGTTAAAAGTTTAAGATTCACTCCATCTAATGCCTCTTTATTGAGTCTCATACTTAGGTTGAATCTGATATGTTATTTATCAACTTTATTTTTGGTCAGCTTAGAGCACCAGTCACCTACAGACATTTATGTTGCTTCTTTTGTCCTCGATCCGAGTTTTTTTTTTGAACTGTGAACTTCTATCTCTAATGTAAGTAGCTTAATGTAATTGTTGGAATTCAGTTGGAATAGAAAGTAAACAAAATAATTGCAGCCCACCTTTTAAACAGATAGATGGTTATAAGTTTAGCTTTTATAACACCTCATACAAAGAAAGAGTGGATGTTGTAGCGATGCATCTTGAGGGTGATGCCCTCGATCTCTATTCGTGGTTATTTACAGAACAGGAGTTCACAGTATAGGGATGAACTAACTAATACTTTCAAGAAGCATTTTGGCCCCCCGGAATTCCAAAACCCTTATGAGTATCTTTGCAGCATAAGGCAAACTGGGCCTATTCACGAGTACAGACAGAAATTCAACCAACGGTTGTTGCCCAGACTGATCTTTGATCTCTAGATCTCAGATGATAAAACTAAACTAAACTTTCATAAACATGATTCGTAACTTACAATGAATCGTATATGTGTATGTATACAAACTTTAACTATGAACAATTACAAATGAAAACTAAAATCCCTATTTATAGTTTAGTTTCTAATGGGTACGAGTGAATAGACGCGTCTCTTCGTGAACCGGTGCGTCTCTAGATCTTGTGGTTGCAATTGAGCGTGAAGAGGTGTGTCCATTCAATGAAGAGTTGCGTCCCCTTCTTTTCCTTGTGTGGTTGGTCGCGATCATAGAGGTGTGTCTCTAAGGATTCGCACCCCTTGGGGTGTTGGTTGACAAGTTCTGTTTTGTCACAATCAGCCCCTCAACTTTGTAACCGCCATACTATCTTCTAATTACTAGTAAACCCTTGTAGTTTAGGATGTGAAATGATTAGACTTCAACGGTCAGCTAGAGTCTCAAATTTGCCCGATCATTGTTTATTAGGGTTTTCTCAACGGGACGAGGAGTTAAAATATGATGTCTGTATCCATAAACCACATTCTATTTACAAAGTTGTGAGCCTAGCCCTTGAATTTGAGTCTAAACTTAGCCACACCCAAACTGAAAAGAAATATACCCCAGCTCGTAAACACGACGCCAAACCATTCACCCCTACCTCTTACCCAACCACTTACCAGCCCAAACCACCTACCCGTATCACAGACCCTAAAAAACAAGCATGTTTCCTTAGGGGGGAGTGCTTTCATTATGGGGATAAGTATGGGCCCGGTCACAAGTGTAAGACGGGTACTTTAAAGCTGCTTGAGGAGGATGAGGACCATGAAAATGTTGTGGTAAACAAGGAAAAGGGAGCACTGGAGAGTCCAGAAAGATAAGTCTCCACGCCATTTTCGGGAATCACATACCACGGTACCCTAAACTCAACCATGTTGAACGTGTTCAAGAACTTCATCTGGTCACCCAATTCACAAACCCATTTGGAGTTCAAATTAGGAATGGAGATATCATTTATTATAGCCGTGTATGTCGTGATGTTTCACTATAAGTTTCACACCTTAAAATCCAAGAGGATTTTATCCTTTCTCTATTGGTGGGGCTGATGTTGTGCTGGGAATGAAATGGTTATCCTCATTGAATACAACTCAAGAAAATTAGAATGAAATGTTCCTAATTTTTATCATAGACGGACATACGTATAAACTTCAAGGGGTAGCCTCGGGCTCCAAAAGTCTGCTGCTTTCCAACATTTATCTTTGAAACCCGACACCACCACACCCATTCCACTTGTTCTACAACCCTTAATCACCGTCTTTAACCCACTGTTTGTTCTAGATTCCCCAATAGAACCATAATCTCCTAGGCCAATATGTTGCACGTTTAGAGGAGAGACAATAGACCATGAAGAGTATCAACCTGAAGGTTGTAGATCGAATACTTCGTATTGAATTTGAAGGAATGTAGATATTGTCGTTGTTAATTTAGAAATCACTTATATAGCTCGAAGAGCACAAATCAGTATACTATGGATCCATAAATCGTGCCAAGAACATAAAGTAGTACCGATCTGGATGTTGCAAATCTAAACATCACCTATAGAACACCATAGAGCACTATAGTGTCCAAGTAGATACTGTTATTTTTCTCTCGAACCATAATAATACTATTTGATCTGATCACTAAATTATTTATTCCTCTTGCAATCT
Source organism: Scalesia atractyloides (assembly GCA_947069175.1). Lineage (NCBI taxonomy): Eukaryota > Viridiplantae > Streptophyta > Magnoliopsida > Asterales > Asteraceae > Scalesia > Scalesia atractyloides. The sequence continues at coordinate 1,749,251 of CAMTDV010001632.1, forward strand.
TGTTTCTTTTGCAAATATCTTCAATTTCTATTTCTACACACATCTTTTGCTCAGGGTCTACAGGCTTAGGGGTTACATCCTGTATGAAAGTTAATAGTATACAACTTTTGCAAATAGCACGTAGTGACATGTCTCTTCGAGACTGAGACATTTAATAATGACTTATTCTCGTTGCATACCTTGATCTACTACTGCATGAATAGCGTTTGTCGCTATGTTTTGAGTAGCAAATGGCATCCCTCTTCTTGTACCTCAAAAGCCACAAGTACTGGCAGAGGACCAAGTAACCACTCGCCCGCATACATCTATAACAGTCACAATGGTATTACTAGATTTCTTGATATCGCGCGTTGCAGCGAAACAAAGCAAATAATAATGTAAAACAAATGCTATTTGAAAATGAAGGGTGTTGTTTAGAAAACCAAACCATCAGAATCGGTTCGGTTTAGTTCATCAATATACCATTTTACGATACCAAAATACAAACTCTATTTTGAATACAATTTCGTTTTAACAAAATTTATACCAGAAATGTCGAGTAAAAAATTAAGCACAACAACGTACGTAGATTTTACAAAAAGTTAACGAATATAAATTATTATAAATATTAACTTAGATTATAAGGGAAACACGATTTAAAAAATAAAAAGGAATTATTAAAATTAAAAATGAACATATTTAAAAAATAAGCATTCATTAGAGGAGGGTTTAAGGATTGAACTTGAGTCTATGTTGTAACCAACAACTTTAACCACTTCAACATCCAAGTTTATTGATTTTATTTGTATATCTAAATGTATATATTAACTAAAAAATATCACTAAAGTATAAAATAGAAACTATTCATGGGCCTTGCCAAATAATATATTAATATATTAATATATAATATATAATATAATATATAATATATAATATAAATATATAATAATATAATATATAATATATAATATATAATATATAATATATAATATATAATATATAATATATAATTGAAACTTGCTTAAAAATGAATAACCCCTTTTGATGTTTTACTTATACTTTTACGTAAACCAACCAATACATCCACATCCACATGAACCATTTTTTGATATAGCTTTCTTTTTTATCATCTCATAAATTTGAGTTCGATTTAGAGATATATGGATATTATGATTTTATGTTAGAAAAGATCCCCCTTCTTATTTGTATATTGGGTGAAATTTTTTATTTAAACAAATTCACTTTTGAAATTGTGGCTGTTAAGACTGACCCTGAAGGTATATCACTGTCTCCACAATAAGACTATGGATATGACATTAGGATTACACAATATAAAGTCACTTTCACAATCAGAGGAATAGATGTTGTTAACAACTGTGAAAACTCTGCCACTGCTGGATCAACCACTGTTGATCCTCAATCCTCTGCCATCTCATCAACTATAACCTCTGTTGATAAAAGTCCAAACACTATGGATAAAAGTAATCATTTTTTCACACCTCTCTCTCCAATACTGTAGGTCCTCTAATCCGTATGGATCTTCACAGAATCGTCTATTAAAATGTCTTTGTTTATATTTTGGTTCGAAACAAATTACTAAAATTTGTCCTTGACGACGGATTAGTCGACATTTTTCACAAATTTTAAGAACACAAGCTCTTATTTTCATATTTTCCATTCCTTACTTTAGTCTTGAATCCATTTCTTGGAATAAAATAAGTTTATTTAAATCATTCATTTTCAATCGTATTCTTGCGAAAGATTAAATACTGAAGTTGAAAACACACCTATTTTTTCGAATCTTTGTTGCAGAGTTGATAAATTATAGGGATAGTGGTTTTAAATAATCTCAACTTTCACCAATTGGCCGATAACACTCTTAACTTTCAATTTGTACACAAGCACTCCCAACTTTCAAGTTATTGGCTGATAACACTCCCTAACTAACTGAACCTTAACTCAGTTAGCTTATGTCAGTTGCCACATCAGCTACCATGTCATCAAAAAATGTTATGTCAGCTGCCATGTCATCAAAAAAATGTTATATCAGCTGCCATGTCATATGCCACGTCAGCAAAAAAGCCAAATCAGATGCCCCGTCAGCAAAAACTAACTGATTTAGAGTTCAGTTAGTTAGTGAGTGTTATAAGCCAATAACTTGAAAGTTAGGAGTGCTGGTGTACAAATCGAAAGTTGTGAGTGTTATTGGCCAATTGGTGAAAGTTTGGGCTATTTAAATCCAATATCCCTAAATTACATGACCTCTCGTTGAATCATAACGACTTCAGTTTTGATTCTATCTCCTAGAAATATTCGTATAAACTGAACCGGATCTTTCCTGAAACATAACTTAGAATCATATATTCATTATCTAAACGAACCCGGAACATTCTGTTGATTGAGAAGCAATTTAGTAATTAAACCTTCATGAATCTATTTTTGTTCTTTTATTCCAGGTAAAACCTCCTTTAAGATCACCTACTCGAGGAATTAGACAACCCACCTCTTCTCATTTCTCTTTAACAAAAAAGAAGTTTCCTACTCAATTCGGATATTAGAAAGATTACTATATATAACACAAAATTTCTCCGCCTATTCTTTCTACTCGAGTCTCTCAATCTGTCATTATACCTTGAGAGGTAGAAAGAATTACAACTCCCATCTCGCCTAAAATTCTAGAAATTCATTGATAGCTACAATAGATTCGTACGCCATATTTGTGTTGCCGTTAAAAAGAGCTACTCATAAGTCTTTATCAATGTCTTCACATTTTCACACCTCACTTAATTTTACATTTATGTAAAACTAAAAATAAAATTTGGTTTAATAAATTGTGAGAGAAATATTAGATAATCTCTAGCACCTATACGGCTTGTACAAGTCGTACACGTAAGCTTTTATCCGTGAGAATTAACTGTTCTTAGCGAAAAACAAAAACAAAAAGCATAATAATTGATAATGCTTTCAAATCTATCCCTGTCATCTGTCAGCCAACTATTTAATTTCCATCCTGCACATCTCCACAAAAGCCACCCATGAGAGAAACAATCCAAAACAAAGAGGATCAACTCATGAAAAAACGGCTGGCCAAAAAAGAACACTCATGAAAGAAACGAGTAATGGGTCCACAACGACACGTTAGTAAAAGTATCTACAGACAAACCCGTGCAATAGGATGCCAAAACGCCTAGTTGCAGATGCTCTAAGGCGTATTTATTGACCATAATTTGTTTATATATGCTTTAGGGAGATTATATCAACGGATATTAGTCCATCAATAATAATATGGCTGGCATTTTGTCCCAGTGATACTTCTTTTCTACAAGTGCATGCATAAGGTGCTTAGGTGCATATCATTTCCCTTCAAAAGAAAAAAAAGAAAATGGCCCTCAATGGCTCGTTTGTATAATTAAGCATGTATTTTTATATAAGTTGGTATTAGTCAACGTACAATATGTCCAACATATCTTAAAAACAAAATATATCACCTTACAAACAAGTGGATCTTAATCCATCAGTAATTAACAAGTGGATTTTCTATTTTCATTGGTATCTATAATCGGCAATGATTATTGATCGCATTTTGTCCGTTGAAATACTTGTTTTCCTACAAGTAGATATCATTTCTCTTCAGAAATTAAACAAAGAAAATGGACCCGCTTGCATTGATCCAACCGGACTATGACCGGAAAGCGGAGCTCACCGCGTTCGACGAAACCAAAACAGGCGTCAAAGGCCTTGTCGACTCCGGCGTAACCGAAGTCCCACCAATATTCCTTCTACCCACACCGAAAATCTCAACTCCGAGCATCCAGACCTTACACTTCCCACCATCGACCTCCGAGGAATCAACAAAAATCCGATAAGGCGAAAAGAGGTGATCGAGCAAGTGAAGAATGCGTCGGAGACATGGGGATTCTTTCAGATGGTGAATCATGGAATCCCCATGAGTGTTTTGGAGGATATAATAAAAGGAATGAAGGATTTTCATGAGCAGGAGACAGAGGTGAAGAAGCAGTGGTACACAAGAGAGGTGAGTGGGAAGACTAGAGTGGTGTACAATAGCAATTTTGATTTGTACACTGGACCCGTGACTAACTAGCGAGACACCGTCTACGTGAACATGGTTCCAAACCCACCCAAACCACATGAGTTGCCACCACCTTGCAGGTTTGGTTTTACTTTTGTATCCATACTATAATCTTCTCTAGTGATTAACTAGAGGATGTATAGTATATTACTACATTTATACTATTTATGGAAAGTGATGAAATTCAATGTTTAATCATTGGGTTTTAATTTATTGGGATATTGTTGTAGGGATATTTTGTTGGATTACTCGGAACTAATGATGAAACTCGGGGTTTGTTTGTTTGAGTTAATGTCTGAGCTCTTGGGCTCGAATCTAATCACCTTTTGGACATGGGATGTGCTGATGGGCTTGCTATTCAAGGTCATTACTATCCTTCTTGCCCACAACCTGAATTAACAATAGGCTCCCCATGCCACACCGACAACGATTTCATCACGATTCTTCTACAAGATCATATTGGTGGCCTCAAGGTCTTATATCAGGATCAGTGGACTAATGTTCCTCCTACACCTGGGGCTCTTATAGTGAACATCGGAGACTTTCTACAGGTCTCTCTCTCTCTCGAATGTCGTTTTGTGGTTTGTTATGATTGTCGTAAGCTTTTAATGGGAGTGAAATACATTTGAAATTGTGATTTCATCTTAGAGGTTGTATATTGTATTGAAAGGGCACACATGTATTTTTCAGCTGATTACAAATGACAAGTTTGTGAGTTCGCAACACAAAGTGGTGGCAAACAAGGCTGGGCCAAGAGTATCGGTGGCATCGTTCTTTACAACGGGTGCGATTGAGACATTGAAGGTGTATGAACCCATCGTTGAGTTGCTTTCAGAAGATAATCCAGCCAAGTATAGAAGCACCACACTGAAAGAACATGTAAATTATTATAGGGCAAAGGGACTTTATGGCGTTTCTTCCCTTTTGCATTTCAAGATCTAGCTCGTGCAAAAGTCAATTTATGAGTCTTCATTGTTAGTTAAAGCTATTTTTATGTTCGTCGTATGGTAATGTAATCTCTCTGTTGAAACACTATATTTATCAGTTTGGTGTGATTGCTACTAGGAATTAGGTTATATTGTTTGGTTTACATATTTGAAAAACTAGTTTAAAAATGAGTTATCAAATTTAGACACATAATTATCGTTCTAGATAAAAGTGAATTGAAGAAAGAAGTGTTCACAAGAATGTACATATAGTTTTCAAAGAGAAAAGGGAATTGAAGACAGAAGTTTACCCAAGAATATACATATAGTTTTCAAAAGTTTAGTCAAGTTCTTAGACTTCAATCTCGTTTAAATCTTGACCCAATAATGATTCATTGATCTCAAGCATATGGGTCAACTTTAAATTAAACTTGTAGTAGTTTCAATGAACGTTGCCAATGAGGTAGTGGTGGAGTGGTTGGAAAAAAAATTGGTGTTCTTTGTGACCCAAGTTCGATTCCCACTCTCCTCATTATTTTCTGCAGCATCTAGGTGAAGAGCGAATATGAGTGGCGCAGATTTAACTTGGATGGGAGGCGAGGTTTAGCCAATTATTCCAATGCATGCCTTCGGGCGGGTGGAGGCCGGGTTTCCGCGCATCTGGGGAGAGCCAAGGGGCTTGAGGCAGTCGAGTAGTCGACCTTGGCCACAGCGCCTGATGTCACGATGATTGAAATGTCATTGCCTGCCGTTCAAAAAAAATGAACACACCTAAAATCTAGATTACACAAATCCAATTTATTTACATTCCACAAAACAAAAGCCATCTTAAACATCAGGATAACCGTCTAATATGCTTTGAGCTTATTAAGCATTGTACTTGCCTCACATATTACACTCTCAACAAAGAAGCCGAAGCTAAAGCCGACTGATGCTGGTATACATCGTCAATAACCAGTTTAGAGTCAAAATATCATGATGATTTCCTCTATATACAAAAAAGTTGCAGTAAAAACCAATGATCACGATAATTGAACAATTACCTAACAATCCCCAAACAGAAAATGGACTAAAATACTTAATGATCATAAACTAAAGCATAAGAACATCATTAAATCAATACGAATCTAAATTAACGACAATAAAATCTCAAAACAAAACCATACCAACTTAACGATGAATATTAAGCATCGTCTTCGCTTCAGTCTGCTCCTCCAAAAGATCCTCACTAGCATACTTACTCAACAACTCCATCTTCTTCTTCTCCAAAACCATCCGCTCAATCTCCTTCTCATCAGGCAACGGCACGTGCACAACAAACTCCTCCTTCTCTTTCTCCTCCAACTCCCTCACCCTCCTCTCCTCCTCCACCACATCCTCCTCCTCTTCAAACAATATCGCCTTCGCCACACCCACCTCCGCCACCTCCCCGCTCTTCACCGCCCGCCTCGCCTCCTTCTTAATCTCCTCCATCCTCATCCACTCCGCCACCGCCTCCGCCCTCATCCGCTCCTCCGCCGGCCCTTCCACCTTCTCCAACACCCCATCCTCATCATCTCTATATCCATAATAACTCGCATCAATCCGTTTATATACATCGTACCGACTCCTTCGCTTCCTCAACTCCGGCGGCTTCTCGAACAATTCCTTCACTCCAGGAAGCTTTTTCGCCGCACCGAAATACCTATACCCCGGTCCACGTCCGCTAGGGTTTGGCACATCAACAATATTACCATCTAAATCAGTCATTTTCGCTGAATATCTCGAATAATTAGGTCCACCTAACTCTACAATTCTACGCTCCCAATGCACTTTCTCTCGAATCAGTTTGTTGATCTCGTCGTTTAGGTCACGGAGCCGGTGCTCGCCTAAACCTTCGTTTTGGATCTCGGCGACTTTATGGCCGATTTCGCGCATGATTTGCTGACGCCACTTATCGCGTCGGAGAGATCTCGGCACTCCGAGGCGAGGAACGGCCGGCGTTCTTTAGGTTTCTTTTTTTCTTCGGCTTTCATGGTGATGAACCTGTTGAGCATCGATTGAGCTTTCTCTTCGTTACGAGCCATGGTGAGATTGAACTGAGTGTAAACCCTAACCCTAGGTTGTTTGTGGTGGTTTTGAAGATGAAGATGAACACTTTATTGTTTGTTTCGGATTTCTGTTTTATGAAGATGTGATTTGGGGAAAACGGGTTTGAATGTTTGCATATGGATCCCTGTATTAATATTTTTCTTCACTTTTGGTTCTTTTAGTTTTAATTTGCGCATTATTAATCATAGTCCTTTTACTTTTGTTTTGCACTTATTACCCTAAATTCAAATGTGTAACTTGTAACCAAAGTAACTTGATGGTATGTGTTCTAGGAAATGCTTCAAAATACATGAAGGTGTTGCTTTTTGCCTAAGTTGTCGCTTTAGGTTATCATTATTGGATTTGTAAGACTGAGTGGTTGTTGGTTGAGAAGGGCATGATCGAGAGAGTTAGTGATATGAAAGATTTGAGAGTATGAGAGATGGGTTTCTTGCAATCAGGTTGGAACATAATGGCATGACTAAGAAGAAACTATGAATATGTAAGAGAAGAAAGAGCGAATATCAGTTTAAATGTTGGGAATTGCTTGTTTGTGGATGGTGTTTTGAACCAGGTAAAAACCAAAAAGTATTACAATAACTCCTTTTAATACTTAAAATAAGAAAATAATTTTTGATGGATTTTTCTTGTTTGTGTATTTCATATTATGATACTTAAAAGGGGTAGTGGATTTAAATAACACTAACTTTCATCAATTGGACCGATAACACTCTCAACTTTCGATTTGTACACCAACACTCCCAACTTTCAACTTATTTGCCGATAACACTCACTAACTAGTTGAACCCTAACCCAGTTAGCTGATGTCAGCTGCCATATTAGTTGCCACGTCATCAAAAAATGCCACGTTAGCTACACATCATATGCCACGTCAGCAAAAAAAGGCAACATCAGCACAAACTAACTGGATTAAGGTTCAGTTAGTTAGGGAGTGTTTTCGGCCAATAAGTTGAAAGTTGAGAGTGCTGATGTACAAATTGAAAATTGAAAGTGTTATCGGCCAATTGTGAAAGTTGAGGTTATTTAAATACAATATCCCTGCTTAAAAAGATCGGTGCTCTTGCATGTCATCGCTTATTTGTGTCTATCTGATGTCTCATATGCCACTGTTATATGTTTCCATCAATTACCTGTTATTGGTAGCTTACTAGCACTATTTTTATTACTGTATGTCCGTAAATCATGTATGTTTTTATTTGACTTTTATATTTGATAGGGCTATGCTTTAAAATATGAAAATAATTGTTATCCTTTTCCTCTTGTTTTATATTTTGTTTTTCTAAGGTTGTATATTGAGCTTTTTCACTTTTTTACATTAATAGACTTGTAAATTTTTTTTTTCGTTATCTTACTTTTTGATATTTCTTCTCAATATCTTGTAAACTGAGGTTGTTCGTCTTGCCAGGACCCTAAGCGCGTCGAGTTCTCCCCCTTTTGAATGAAGGGTAAGTTCTTACAAGAAGAATCAACAAACAAGAGTAATACAAATGAAATGTAACAAAGATTTGACCATTGGTTAATTCTCAGACAAGATGTTTACTAGTCAACATTTCAGGTTGACTACTGCTAAGTTTTCCTTGATGGGCATTTATTACTTGGCATATAAACAGCTTTCAGGAATCTAAAGTTTTGAAAGCAAACAGGCCAACAAATTATGAAGGAAGATACAAAAGTCAAAGTAACAATGCAAAAAGAGGGTATTATTTCTATCCAACAAATTCGCCCTACGATAAACTCTTATCAGTCTCTAGAAGTCAATAACAGCAGATGAAAACAGCACCATGCAATTAAGCATGCTTCTATAAACAAACTACAATGAGCTAACAATATTCTCACTGGCTGTCGTCCTTAGCCACTTATTAAGCAGCAGGTGGCCTGAGCTCATGATCATGAGACGTATCACAAGAAGATGGTGGTAAATACTGCCACATTGGAATGTAACCGTAGCCTGGAAAAACAGGCACCTTGTTTGCTCCAGCCTGAAATGCAGCTGGATGCGGTGCCATATATCCAGGTGGCGGGATATTATTGGTCATCGCTTTCACCTGCTGCTCCAATTTTGCTTTTTCCTCCTTTAAAACGAGTTTCTCTTCACGAAGCTCATTCTTCTCTGCCTGCCAGTTTTGGCAAAGTTATTTTAATCCACACACCACATATACATTTCTATCTATTATTATAATGAGTTAAGTTCACGTACAAAGAGCCTTAACGTACAAAACGTACGAAAGGCATGAAAAAGCAAAAAAAAAAAAGCGGTGTCATTTTCGTAATTATTCGCTCGTAGGGTAATTATCAAAATTACTCTACAAATGATCTTGTAGGGTAATTTTGATCTTGTAGGGTAATTTTGTAAATGATCTTGTAGGGTAATTATCAAAATTACTCTACAAGTGTATCAAAATTCCCTATGCAAGTTTATCAAACAACATACAATTCAAAATTACTCTACAAGATCATTTGTAGAGTAATTATGATACTCTACAAAATTACCCTACAAGATCAAAATTATCTTACAATATCAAAATTACCATACAAGATCATTTGTAGAGTAATTATGATACTCTACAAAATTACTTTACAGATCAAAATTACCCTACAAGAACATTTTTACAAAATTACCCTACAAGATCAAAATTACCCTACAAGATCATTTGTAGGGCAATTTTGATAATTACTCTACGAGTAAATACTCGTACGTTTTGTAGGATAAGGGTATTTGTATTTGATCTTTTGTCATTATTATAATATACACATGACATATGCTGATATATAGACAAACCTTCAATGTTTTAATTTCTTCCAATAGTTTCTCATTCGTTTCTTTGTAATCCTCAGATTCAGATTTGAGTCGATTCAAAACTCGGATAGCATCTCCAAGTATAGCTAATTTATCAGTAGTGGCGGGCCGGTCAGGTTCCAAAGTAGAGCTTAATTCGAAGAACCTGCAAAAAAAATTAACAATAGGTCATCTGTAAACCATGAACAAGAATTATTTTACTAATGCTAAAGGGTATATCAAGTTTGACTAAATCACGATAATGTTACAAAGGGGAAGCTTTTAAGGAAAACTTAATAAAGAAAAGGGTCACCTGTTATTCAACATTTCCCTTCTTTGCCTCTCACGACAGGCTTTATTCTCGGCCTTGCTGCACGAATTACTACGTCCCCTGTTATGTGATCCAACAGTATGAAGTAATTAAACATCAATGGATGACAAGAAAAGAGAATGAAAAAAAGAAATTAGAATTTATACACAATATGAACAAAACCCCAAAGTAAGTAGTTCCAGAATAATGGGACTATTAGGGCCCAATCTGTACTTCTTTTACAAAACCCCAAAATTATGATTTCCAACAACAACAAAGGTTTTAGTTAAAAAGGGCATGTGTCATACTGGATTCAAAGTTGCCCAAATCAAACCGAAAGGGTCTGCACTATGCAAATGTTAAGTGTGAGAGCGGATATGAAAAGTTCTAAAAAAGCTACAAGGGTTAACAGGTACAGTAGTTAGTTTGCAACAAAGTGACATGTACCAATCGGATTGAGATAGATAGAACGGGGATTAAAGAAGACCAGAAGAAATTTGGAGAGATTTAGACTTAGGTCATAATTCCTTCATACTCCATAAACATGAACAAGAGCTATTTTGTAGCCTTACAAACCGACCCACTACTAAGAAGAAAACCACCCTCTAACTAGACCCAACTAATAAATAAAAGTGTATTGTTAACAAAAACAAACAAACAAAAGGAATTAAGAAGAACATGCAGTAATCGTGGAAGTGGAGAACCTGCAATGAACATGATGCATGGGCAATATGGGGATAGTGTGCATGGCCTACATGGCACATATCACAAAGGTACAATTAAAATCATTAAAAAACTAATTCAGGCATCGTTCAGTGTCTAGTTTTTGTATAACATTCGATTAGCTTGTAACAAAGTACAAAAAACTAACTCAGACGTTGAAAATGGAGATAATATTTGCAAAAAATCAAACTTCATATGAGATTACATCTAGGCCAATAATCTTTATTTCATTAGAAAGAATCCAATTATGTTAGCCATCGAGTCACTTCGACCAGATTTGATCAAATTCCCCTCTTGCATTATGCATAGAATAACTGTTGTTTTAAAAAGCTTAACACTGTCGTGTAACTAACACAACTATCATCCTTTTAGAGAGACGTTAGAATCTCTTTTCCACTGTCATCATAGTGTGGGGTTTTAACTTTTAACCAAACTTAAATCAACCTTTGCTCATACGAAAAACGTACTCCATAATACCTTTTCCTCGAGCATTCTTTCTCCGTACATCCTTCTCCGGTGGTGAAAACCTAGGAAGTGAAGCATCTACTTGAACGGTAGCACTGCAATGCCAAACCAACTTTCAATCAAACAAATTTGTTTGCAACTCCATAAACCATTAACACAATTCAACTCAACTCCTTTCATACAACCTAACCCTAACTAACAACAGCAGCAACAACTTAACACACAACTATCCCAAATTCAAAACCTAACTAACAATATCAACATTTCATCCCTAATCTGAACTCAAATTCACAAATAATACAATTCAAAACTACTAAAATCAAATGTCAAATCCAAAAACACAAAAAGAAACGAGAAACAACAAAATCAGCTACCTCTGATCGGCCCAATAGAGATCGGCGGATGGAACATCGTTAATTAGACTGTCGTAATCAATCAGATCCCAATTAGCATCTTCAAAAGGATCCATTTGATGTTGATTTCGAAACAATCGCTCACAATATCAAAAATCGAAACCCTAGATGATATGAGTATTTTTAATTTTTAACAATTAATTAAAAATTGATTGATTACACTTTTATCCGGGATGTCACGTCAAAAAGGATTGGATCTCACCCAATAATGTTGTGCCACGTGGAAAATGTTAGTTTTAGGGTGTTATTTTATAGTAATGGTCTAAATTGGCCGACGGACATTATTGAATTAATCATTTAAAGTTTTAAAATAATACGTTTTGGATGTATTATAGAGATTTTTTTACACAAGTTGTATGATAAATAACGATGGCAAATGCTTTAATCTTTATTTGTATGGATGCGCAGTGACGGATCTAGAAAATATTCGTAGGGGTAAGGTTTTATAAAAAAAATGGTAACGAAATCGTAAAAACGTCAAAAAATGTTAATTTTTTCCAAAATTTACACTACCGTCGGAGCGCCAAGGAATATAGCGGAGGCTACCCCTGCGTCTAAGGTACGTGCACCCCTGTGGATGGCATCACAATTTGCATGTGATCAGGGTGTGTCTATATGATATGGAGTCAAGGCATTGACAGAAGAATTAGGGGAGGGTCCGAGGGTTAAAAACAAATCTTAAAAGTTTAAACTATTGTTGATGTGACTAATACTTAAAGGAAGTAAAGGATGATTAAATTTTTTGAATTATTGATCCTTTGTTGTATAAATTGATTTATGATTAGTTGAGTGATATACAAGAAAATAAGGAGACATTACGAAATCAAATGCTTTTAACGTATATCGTAAAAAAAATATTTTGGCCCTCTAACTAGTGGTTTAGTTTCATCACTGAGTTAGATATTTATTTTACTCAATCAGAAGGATAAATAAGATATACTTTTACCATTATAAATATTTTTTGTGTTTTAACAACTTGATTAATTCTTGTATATCTGATAGAATTATGTACTACTAATGATTAATGATAAGTGGATCAAAGTTCCATTTTTTTATATTTGGGTCCGGACTTAAATAACAAAAGACCGTATCAAAGCCGGATACACAAGCACAAATGTCCTTAAAAAATACAATTTGTTTTTTGTGGTGTGAAAACCGTATAATTTGGTTTGGTTATGATTTTGAATGCAATGGAAAAGTAACCGTAAAAATTTTTTTAAACGAAATAGCAACTTCTGAATGGTTAAGTGCTAAATCAGTAAGAGGTATGAATCATTAAGTGTTGAATCAGTAAAAGGTCTGAACCATTAAGAGCCAATATGTTTGACCAATTCAAATTAGAGGTCTTAACCATTCAGAATCTTTTTGAACCATTCAGACATCTGCTCACAAAACAAACAGTCTGAATCATTAAATGTTGAACTAGTAAAATGTCTGAATTATTAAGAGGCTCATTAAGAGGTAAATAAACAACTTAGTAACATATCACTTAACTTGGTTTAACTTGTATGTTATTATAGTTTTAGTTTCTCTTTATATATAATGAATGTATGAATGTTTTCTAACTTCTAACATTCGTACCTAAAGACGAGTAAAATATTAAACCCTTGGTTGTTTCTTACCTTCTCTAAAGTGTTAAGACAATAAGGGGTTGTTTGTTTATCTTTTAATGAGATTTTTAATGGTTCAGACATCTTACTAGTTCAGCACTTAATGGTTCAGACTGTTTGTTTCACGAGCAGATATCTGAATGATTCATACATTTGCCTCTGAATGGTTAAGTATTATACTGAGTTTGAATGGTTAAGACCTTTAATCTAAATTGGTCAGACATTTGTCTCGGAACAGTTGAGCATTATACTGGTTCTTAATAGTTCAGACGTCTTACTGGTTCAGCACTTAGGGGCCGTTTGGCAACTTCTCAATGGTTAAGTGCTGAACCAATAAGAGGTCTGAACCATTAAGTGTTGAACTAGTAAGAGGTCTGAACCATTAGAGCTAGTATAATGTTTAACTATTCAAAGGCAAATGTCTGAACCATTTAGACATCTACTCGCGAAACAAAGAGTGTGAATCATTAAGTGTTGAACCAGTAAGAGGTCTGAACAATTGACCAATTCAGATTAAAGTTCTTAACCATTCAGACTTAGTATAATGTTTAATCATTCAGAGGCAAATGTCTGAACCATTCAGACATCTGCTCGCGAAACAAACAGTCTGAATCATTAAGCGCTGACCATTAAAAGCCCCATTAACAGATAAACAGACAACCCTAATCATTCAGAAGTTACAAATAGCCAGTCTTAAACCACCCTTAATGCTCTACACTTCTCATTTTTATAAGAATTGAATAACAAACAAAGTTCAACACATCGCATGTGGTATTTATCAAAATCTTAAATGATTCACGAGAGTAGAACTTATAACTTACGTGCTTTTGTTTTCTAGCATTAGTTTTTCTGCTACAGTATTTTTTTTTATTCAAAGGTAGTTTATTTTGGGGTATTTTATTCTAATTCAAGAGTTGTAGCTAAGAGTTTACTCAGGGCCCTGGTACTTGGCGATGTTTCGATCTGCAGTGTTAATTTTTCAATCTTTCATCCGAAATTTTTCATAAATATAGAGGTCGAGCCTCATCAATTATTTTGCCTAAATTTTCCGACCCCTACCAATTTAGATGACAAAAAAATATATGTATTGTAATATTGAGTTATAAAAAAATATGAAGAACGGGTCTATTAGTAAATTTATGAGTAAATTGCACAAAACGTCCTTTATGTATCACCAATCTTGCTGGTTCCAGCCTTAATGTTTAAAAGTTGCCAAAAACATCCTTTACGTTTATTTTTGTTGCGGGTTTCATCCTTTGTCACTAACCTAGTTATTAATCCTTGTTAAATGGCCTCACATGCATAGCATGTGAGGGTAAAACCGTCTTTTCTGCTAGTGAGGTTATAAAACCCAAATAAAATCCCAGACCCATGTCTTCATTGCTCCTCTTCTTCATTGCATTTGGAAGCAGCATAAGGCGATCTCGGATGAAATGGAGTATCCTCCCCTTGCGGTGGCGGAGTAGATCCAAACATCTCCGACGAACCTGCCTGATAATACTTCACATGAGTTCTACCAGTAGCCGTAATATGCGACCGTAACGCTTCTAACAACCGCAGCGCACCAGTAGCCACAACATCAGCAGTATAATCCGGAATCTCAAACGAAACGGCGACGTGCGATTGCGCCGCGAGGTTATAGATCTCGTCAGGCGAGATCGTGTCGATCCAACGGCGGAGAGAAGAGGCGTCGGTTAGATCGGCGTAGTGGAGCTTCATACGCGCCTTGTGAGCGTTGTGTGGATCGATGTAGATGTGGTTGACGACCGTCAGATCAGACCGTGAACTTCGTAGCCTTTGTCTAACAGGAGTTCAGTGAGGTACGAGCCGTCTTGACCGGTGATTCTGGTGATTAGAGCTACTTTTGATTTAGGTGGAGATAGGGCGGTGCCGCCGTTAGCGGTGGCGGTGACGGTGGTTTCAGATCTGTCGGTGGTGGATGCCATTGTGGTTTTGACCGTGTGTGTTTTGGTGTGTGAGGGTTTTGACGGGGGAAGTGTAGCGGTTATTTATAAAGGGGGCGAGTGGAGTGACGCGGTTGGTAGGTTTTCAGGTGGGAGGCGAGGCGGTGAGAGGGAATTACCGGTGGTTTTTACGGAAATGGATGGTGAGGGGGAAATTGGGGGGATAAAGGATCTTCAATCAAGAAGGTTGAAGAAGAGGAGCAATGAAGATCTTCAATCAAGAAGGTTGAAGAAGAGGAGCAATGAAGAAGAGGAGCAATGAAGACATGGGTCTGGGATTTTATTTGGGTTTTATAACCTCACTAGCAGAAAAGACGATTTTACCCTCACATGCTATGCATGTGAGGCCATTTAACAAGGATTAATAACTAGGTTAGTGACAAAGGATGAAACCCGCAACAAAAATAAACGTAAAGGATGTTTTTGGCAACTTTCAAACATTAAGGCTGGAACCAGCAAGATTGGTGAAACTTAAAGGACGTTTTGTGCAATTTACTCTAAATTTATATATTTTTTAACACTTGAACGTGTCTCCTAATTAGATATTTAGAGTTATTATTGTTTGATCTGAACCGAACATATAATCTGAAACATAGTGATAGAAAAAGAAATTGAATCTCATGACTTTCGGCCCCCACAAAACTTTTGATCAAGTTCCATCACTAAGTTTGCTATTGATAATTTGTTTTTAGAGATCTCAAATTGCCCTAGGATAAAACCGAAGTATCTATCCCCTACATAAATCGAGATTTCATATTGCTTTTTTCCCTCTATAAAACGAAAATTAATATTCTCTTAATAAAGTTTAGTTCACACATGGTAACATTTTTATGGCAATACACAATTTGGCTAGTTTTGATTTTTTCACGGGTGATTTATTCAGTGCAAACTAATTGATTAACTAAAACTATAACTGAACTTATGTCATTAACCGAGCCTGTTATGACCAAATTGAGCGTTTGGATGTTCCACGTAATAAAAAATTGTGGTTATAGTCCTGTTGGAGGTCAAGACCGACTCGTTATCACATCTCAACCGATGGCGGAAACATCAGGACGGGACGAAAACAAGATTGTAAGAGACTTCATAACACTATTTATAATAATATTTATTAATTCAAAATTGCATTTATACTAGAATGGCAATACATTGTTTTGAAAGGAAATCCAACAAGTAGCAAATAACGAAATGACATGAAACCAAGTACATAAATTTAAATCTAGGTGTGTTTCTAGTCCATCCTAACTAGTGTTCTTCATTGGCATCAACTAGTTTCCTGCAACATGTATTAAAATAAGTATCAACAAAAGTTGGCGAGTATACAAGTTTTATTACATAGCATAATAATGAAAAAGTTGTCTCATATCCGACATGATAATTTGCATATATTGTTACTATCATACTAACATGTGTTAACTATATGTCAAACCAAGTTTAACGCAATCGTGCATATCATTGTCGCTGAAACGACAAGGTTGTAAAATAGTTTACTTAACAATACCGCAAGAAAAGGGTGGTGCATTAATCCTATGCGCTGTATTTGTTAAGGGGGCTAGCAAAGTTAATGAGCATATAGGCACAAGTATACATAACATGCGATAACAAGAATAACACAAGTATCATGTTTTAATGTATAAAGTGTGATTATAACAAGTTTAACATCGTGATTTTTGTATAAGTGTACATGTTGCATCCAAAGTGAATAAAACGAAAAATGGGATCGAGTATACTCACGGTTTTGCGTATAAATCCCGCGTACGTGAGTGATGTGTTGAGAGTCGAGAACACCGAGGTTACGCTACATTTAGGAAAAACTGAGGTGTGTAAGTATTCGGATTTGGAATTTAAGTATATAAAAGTATGTACACAAAAGTATATTTTGTCTAAGTATTCGTTTTGACACTAAGGATTAAAGTGATTTCATGGGTCCTAATTTGCCCATGAGAATCAAACCGAGGAGTTTAGAACAAAGATAAAGTAACCTGTGTTCATGACATATAACCATAATCCAGTTTACATCAAGAACTCGGCTAGTATATATTTTATATTATATATAATATAAGTCCATCATGTATAATCATATAAGTCATGTAATGTCAAGCATGGAGGTATATATACCTCATTGTATGATTCACCAAATCACAAAGTTACCAACTATGTTGATAACCCTGTTGGTCATGAATAAAAGTAAAATACATCTATCTAATATTGCTAAATAGCTAAATAAGGACAACCGGGCGTGTCATACCCAACATGGCAAATTAACATTTGTATAAAACGGGTTTCGAAAACCTACACCATTTTCATTAATCAAGGGTGTATTTATATATCGTTATGTATTTTTATTATTATTTATTTATTTAATAAGGATATAAAAATCTATAAATAACAACAATTAAATTAAAATAGACTTAAAAGAAATAACAAATAAATAAAAAGTTAAACTAAACCTTTTAATTAATTAATCAAAAACTGAAACAAAAAGAAATTGGGAACCAGGATCGAACCCGGGTCGCCCGGGTAGTCACACACACTCAACACCACTACGCTACACACAAGATGTGTTAGTTTTTATGTCTCATTATATAAATATGCAACCTGGGCGGAAAACCCGCAACCACCATCACCGCGGCGCCGGAGATTCCGCCAATCTTCAAACGCGGTTTCTTTGACGACAGCTGTTACGTGATCTAATTAGAGTAAACCTCAATCAGGCCCCTATGTCATCGATCATCCTTTCCAAATTTGCAAATTCAAAAACCGAAACTTGAGTGATCAAACCCCCTATAAATACCATCGATCTATACCTCTAATCCTCGCTCAATTCTTTCACAACTAATCACAAGATCACCCTGCTCAAAACCCCCCCCCCCCGGTTTCACTGGAAACCACAACTTATCGCCGGATTAACTCGCCGGAGAACCCACTGCCGACCGGTAACAGTTTCTTACCTTCTAATTTAGTTCGTATATTATTTCATATATCATTTCATTCATTTCGGTAACTGCAAAAGTATAGTAATCAAGCTTAATCGAGTTTTGAAATCAAGAACGTGTTCTGGGTAAATTTTTAAACGAAGAAGATGAAGTGTATAGTGGATATTTATATAATAAAATTCGAATCATAAACAGGTTAGACACACAGTCCAGCGGTGGGCTGTGTGCACTTTAAACACACACGTTCCGAGTTCGATTCCTGCTATCAACATTGTCGAAATAAACAAATATTTTTTTTAAAAACCAAACCCCACTGATCCCTCAACAAGTTGTTAAAATTAACAAAAATGCTATGTTTTACGGGTTAAGCACCCAGCCCAACTGGTTGGGCCGGGTGCAAACCAACTTCAAGTCGCCGGTTCGAGTCCACGCCTTCACACCGTCTGATCACTTAAAAATGTTTTTAAAAATTAATCATTTCTGTATGGACTTAACTTGAGTATAAGAGAATTAAAAATCAGATATCTAACGGGTTAGACACGTAGCTCAGTTGGAAGAGTTGCGTGCACGTGAACGGAAGAACTCAAGTTCGAATCCCACCTCACGCATACAGATCCGCTATTAAACCGGCCTGGCTTCTCTTACTGTCAGATCTGACAGTATGTTTTTTTAATACTCCTTTTTTTTCTTATTATATGTATTTTTTTATTTAAATCACTTATATATATACTCTTTAGTTAAAATAAAAATTAAATAATGCAAGTTTAAAGGAAATGAAACCACCAAAAATAATCTAAAAACTTAACAAAGATGTTTAAATAAAAATATTAATTTGTTTATATTTATCGAATTATCGTATTATTATTTTAGGATAATATTTGTTCGTCGATCAAATCCTCAAAATCGTGCGCATCTTTCATCAATCGAGAAAACGCACCCACTGTGAGTGAATCTCTACAAATTTCCCCGTTTTAATCACGTTTTGGGGTGTATCATGTGTCATATCATTTCTTTATTTTATTTAACACTTGTGCATATACCATTTCATGATCAAATGTGTATTGCTTGTAGCGTGGTTTATATGTGGATACATTTTATCATTTCAGCGCACTCATTTCATTAGGCCATCAGTTCCTCGTGGGATACGGGTTGAGCATCAGGTGCCTCATTAGATCGGCTCCGTTTGATTGAGCCTTGATCTCAGATAAATCATCATTCATGTCATATATTCATTTAATGTGGTTTGTGATTGGTTACATATATACATTTGCTCACATGTGATTCATGCACAATTTTATTTAAATAAACATAAAAATCAATTATTTAAATGTTTTATCAAGGTTCACTCGCCAACTTTTGTTGACCCAAAATTTCTCTGTTTTACGCATGATACAGGTGATCAAGTTGAGGAAAGAAACACATAGGATGGCCTAGAAGAATAATCAAGTTATTTCGTTGGAACAAGAATTTAGATTATTATTTGTGTTTGTATGAGATTTTGTTGGATATTTGAACTTTAAGTTGAATTTAATAAATATGAAACTTAGTAGTAAATATCATGAGCTTGGTGATAACCCAATCATGCCCCGACTTTTATTCCGCTGTGGGTCGGGGTGTGACAGCAAATGTTGAAGGCGATGCGGATTTAACTTACTTTAGATCTTGGAAGCTACTTAGATGAACACATAAAAACAAATAAGTGTGGTAGTGGAACAAGGTTAGAAAGCCCAAGCTTCCATGATTCACCCATTTAGATGCATGCAAGCCCCACTATATGAACAATAGTGAACTTGGATGATCACACACTTAAAGGTTACTTAGAACCTTGTTTAAAACAGAAAGTTTAAAGGGTGTTTGCACCTCTAAACTCATAATATCAACCATACACAAGCTTACTAACCATGAACTTGGTTTGAAGCAATGTAAGTAGAAGTTTGCATAAGAAAATCATAAGTTCATAAAAGTTAACAAAATAATCTTCCAAATAAAAAGTTTGGACCTCTAAATGGTGATGTTCCACATTAGTTTACCATGGTAAACTTGTGAAAATACTCATAGAGGTGCTCACTTTGGCACTTAGAACAATCTGCCTTTTTCTGAAGTTTGCAACAGATTTCGGAGTGATTTGAGAGTATTAGTGAGTTGGGAAAGTGAAAATGGGAGGTAGGAAGCTTGTTTACATAGTGGTTGATTAGGTTTAGAGTTTTAATAGAGTTTAAAGGTGATTGGGAAGAAATAGGTGGGAAAAAGTGGCCAATCCGTAGCTGGGAAACCAGCTTCTGCGGATTAAGGGGCGTCGCGCTACGCCACACTAAATAGGATTTGGTGTCGCGTAGCGCCACGTCTCATTTAGCCAGAACTTTCATTTTTTTGCAATTTGGCCCCTGAACTTTCAGTTGTCCTCATTTTAAGCTAAAACTTGGTGTTTTGACTTGTTTTGAGCATGGAACGAGTTTGTAAGTGTTGTGTAATTAATGTGCAACGTATAAACGTTAAATCAAGTATATAACAAGTCTCGGTTTGCATGAAAATGTGTATTTAAAGTTTGATTGTGTATAAGTCAAATTTAACAAGTATAAGTATAAAAGTGAATTTTTATTACAATCGAAGTCTCGGATTACAAATGTAGGAAAGAAATACGAATGCAATATAATCACAAATTTCCGAAAATTGAAATACGAGTACACTTTCTAAACAAGAAATATACATAATGCGAAGCATTACACTCCTGCACACCGTAACAAGGACCACCCAACAGGACCGGTCCAACATTTTTAAAGACTCTTAGCAAACTACAAAGTCGGGACCACAACGCACCAACCCTAAGAGAATGATATAACAAAGTGCATATAAATAGGTAAAATCCACCGTGTTTATGTGGTTTTCGTAATTAATAATATAATAAAATAACCTGTGCGAGATTCCTTTTAATAAATAATTGCTTAAAAGAAAATGAGCATGTGTTCTCACTTATGGAAAATTGGAAAGTGATACATACGAATCTGGAGTTTTGTCCACCAAGCAAGATATTATATAATAATATAATTTGGGTCATCTTGTTGCATTAAACCTTATATATCAAGCTTTGTAGATGCATTAATATATTTTGTATCATCCTGTTGCATTAAAGCTTGTATATCAAGCTTTATAGATGTATTATACATTTTATGGTTGTATCAATGTGGGTTTACAACTTTGAGTTACATGAGAGTATAAGGGATTATTGTGTAGGGTGCTCCATAATAATGCGTGAGTCTTTAGCAAGCATAAGACCTTGCGTAGTGGGGCTTGAACTTCAAGCCCCATTCATTTGGCATTATCCGACATATGGCTCCTAGTATAGATATAATTTGTAAAACTTGTATGCATTAAGCTACTGTACATCATGTTTAATTGTTTTTTTATGCTTAATGGTATTGTATACATCATGTTTAATTTCTCTTTATGCTTAATGGTATTGTACAACTTTGAGTTACAGGAGAGTATAAGGGATTATTGTGTAGGGTGCCCATGATAATGCGTGAGTCTGTAGCAAGCATAAGACCTTGTGTAGTGGGGCTTGAATTTCAAGCCCCCTCCATTGGGCATTATCCGATATGTAGCTCCTAGTGTAGATATAATTTGTAGCACTTGTATGCATTAAGCTATTATACATCATGTTTAATTACTTTTCTTATGTTTAATGGTATTGTACAATGGTGTACAAACAGTCCACCCTTTATTACCCATTTCCCAATACTATAATTTGTAAGATTTTTAGGCATATAGGTGTGGTACCTTATGCTTTGAGAGTTTTTAAAAAAATATTTTTTTTTACTTTTAACCATAAACTATTTGATTCTTTACTTTTAACTCAAAACTATCTGATTTTTTTAATTTGTAACATTTTTAGGCATAGAGGTGTGGTGCCTTATTGTCACACCCCGGATTTCCAACCCAAATCCATACACCGGTGGGCCCGGGTGGGGAGTATCGTGACGTCAGTTGATAATCATCATAGTCAATTAAACACGGCACATCAAAAGTCTTGGAGAAAAATTACTATTATAAACCAAATGTTCGAAATAAAATAATATACAAGCTTGTAATAGAAGATCCATAGGCGGATCATTAAAATGTACAAGAAAGAATATATAACAGACTTTAGGGCAGATCTAAGGATTTGCAAGATCCTCTTATTCACTACCGAGCAGCTTCCGGCCTATTTCGTATTGTACCTGCAGTTTAGCCTTTGGACGATACCTCAGCTTACGCTGGTAAATACACCCAACTGACTCATTTGAAAACTTTAAAATGGTTTTTAAGCGCAAAACGGCACAAAATCTTTTATTAACTTGGGAAAGTTGACCTTGCAACCTTGTATCAGATTCACATGTTTGTCAATACATACAGGGCCCAGGACAGAAACCGAGACATGATTAAATACATGTCACACCCCGACCCGCAGCGGAATAAGAGTCGGGGCATAATTGGGTTATCACCAAAGCTCATGATATTTACTAATATGTTTCATATTTATTAAAGTCAAAGTTACATTTCCAAATATCCAAACATGTCCATACAATACAAAGAAAATAAACCAAACTTAATAATCCCAAACTCTAAATCATTTTATTCTTCTAGTCCAATCCTATGTGTTTCTGACTGCAGCTGGCTCACCTGTATCATGTGTAAAAATAGGGGTTTTTGGGTCAACATAAGTTGGCGAGTGAACCTTGTTAGATAAACATTTATTATTGATTTACTTGTTAGTTTATCAATGAAAAATTGTGCATAATCATAAATGAGCAAATGTAAATAATCAAGCAGTGGCAAATAACAATCACAACTATAACATACAATAACATATGATAGCAAACATTACATACCAACATCATACGATAATAACATAAATGAAACTGTGCGATCAAGGCTCAATCAAACGGAGCCGATCGTATTGCATGTACTGAAAATGAAAATGTCTGTGCGATCAAGGCTCAATCAAACGGAGCCGATCGTATGTGGGCACGCCAGGTTCACGCTCATAATGAAATGGGGAACATGCTCAACGCTCATAATGTAATGTGGAGCGGCGGCCTATGAAATTTGCATGTACTGAAAATAATAAATTACATCTAACAATAACTACACAACAGTTGAAACAAACTGAATACACATGTTCATGATATGATGTATGCACAATGGTTTAAATATAATATATATAACAAGACACATGATACACCCCAAAACGTGATTAAACGGGGAATTTGTAAAGATTCACTCACATTGGGTGCGTTTGAATGGAGATGATGAGCTGCGCACGAGTCGGGAGAAATGAACAACGAGAATTACTAACCTAAATAATGGCGGAAAAATATAGTAAATGAGTGGATTTTATTAAGGATTTTAATGAAATTTTTAGATATATTTTTGTGAGTTTAAGGCTATTTTCTATCTTTAAAAATGTTATTTTTAAGTATTTTTAATTGATTTTTAATTTAAATTAAATAAATAAAAATATAAAAAAATTTGTTTATTTTGCGTTGACCGTTGACCGTTGACCGTTGACTTGTTCACCTACTGACCGGTTCGGTCAGGGTGCAAGGATGCGCTGGGTGAGACTCGAACCCGAGACCTCCCGTGCGCGTGCACGCAGCTCTACCAACTGAGCTACGTGTCTAACCCGAAATAATCTTGTTTTTAATTATATTTATATACTAATTCGGTTTAACCAAAATTCTTTTAATTTCAAAAACATTTTAATTCAACAAACCGGTGCCAGTAACAGGTTTCGAACGCGTGACGTGCGACTTAGTGTTGCACACTGTCCACCGCTGGACTGTGTGTCTAACCTGGTTAATATCTCGGTTTTTATTATACTTAACAACTAACGGAGTTAACCCGGTTTAGTTTTAAACAAAAAGGCATTTTATTACATAAGGAGTGCGTGTATCAGGGATCGAACTCGGGACATGCGTGTATATTTTGCACACAGTCCACCGCTGGACTGTGTGTCTAACCCGTTCATATTACTTATTTTAAATAAACTTATAACTTAACTAACTTCGTCTTCTTCATTCAAATTACAGTCGACTGAAACACTAATCCGTTTCTTGTTTTTACGATTAACAAACATTCTTAAGGCTAAAATGAAATGGCAGATATGGTGTTGGGAGTAACATACCGTAGGAATGATATATCACAGAATTTCCGGCAATGCGTCGGCTCTGTTTTTGTGCACTTCAACTGAACCAAACAATTAACCATTTTGATTAGCCAATCGTGGAATTGAAGTGATAAACAAACGTTAACAGTGTGATTGAAGGTCCTTACCGTTTCACAGACGAAGATAACGATTTCCAGAAACTCTCCGGCGGACTGGAATTATCTGATAACGGTGCCTGAATTCGATCTCAAGTGGATGGTTTGAGTTAGAAACAGCTTAACAACTGTTAGACTACGATGGTATTGAAGAACTTACCGATTTGAGGACAAATACGGTTTTTCGGCGAACCTTACAGAAATTTCCGGCGAGTTAATTTAAGCGTTCTGATGGACTGAAAGTGTGACGAAAGTGAAATGGAATGTTTGCCTGATGTCTCTGAGTCGCGAGAAGGGTTTTGATTGGAGTAATCTGAACTTTGATTATTTTCGGTTATAAAAACCGATAATGATGAAAATTGATGTTCAATCAATTCCGAATTGATTACAATCGTCGGTGCATCGGTTATAAACCTGAATGTGCGATTAATCAAACGATTAGTCGATTGATTTGCCGATTTCAGTTACTCAGTTGGCGCAACCGGTTTAACTATATTTGCGCATAAAAGTTATTTGTTTCCTAGAAATGACAGATAATAACAAGTGGCGGAGGGGGGATGTGGGTGTGTGCTAAGTCTTTGGATTTATAAACCGGCTGACCCGGGTTCGAGTCCCGGCAGCAACATTTCTTTTTTATTATTTTGTTTTCACTTTTTATCAAATATAATTTTTATAGTTTAGTTTGTTTATTAATTATGTATCATTAAAAACCAAAATAACCATAAATACACAACGTGACATTTATAACTTGATATTCGATTACAAAACGGAGCGGGTTTGGAAACCCGTTTTTGACAAATGTTACAGTATCCCCTACTTTTAGGAATTTTGTCCCGAAATTTAAGTAGTTGAAGTAGTAGGAAAAAGATGCGGGTATTTTTCACGCATTGAGTCTTCACGTTCCCAAGTAAACTCAGGTCCCCGTTTCGACTCCCAACGTACCCTAACAATTAGAATGCGACTTCGTCGTAGACGTTTCTCTCCGAAGTCCATGATCTCTACTGGTCTTTCAATAAAATGCATAGATTCATCAATTTAAATATCTTCCAGAGGAATGTGGAGGTTTTCATCAGCGATGCACTTCTTCAAGTTTGATACGTGGAATGTGGGATGAATCCTGTTGAGTTCTTCTGGTAGATCAAGCTTGTATGCTACAGGTCCTACTCTTTCGAGTATCTTGAAAGGTCCTACGTAGCGTGGTGCTAGCTTGCCTTTTTGACCAAACCGAATTACTCCCTTCCACGGTGATACTTTTAGAAGTACATGATCACCAATGTTAAACTCTAAAGGCTTCCGTCGTTTATCTACATAACTTTTTTGACGACTTTGAGCCGCTAGAAGATTGTTTCGAATTTGATGGATCTTGTCTGTGGTTTCTTGGATCAATTCTGGACCAGTAATTTGAGCGCTTCCCCAATTTCGTGCCAACATACAGGAGATCGGCACTTACGACCATATAAGGCTTCAAAAGGTGCCATGCCGATGCTTGAATGATAGCTGTTGTTGTACGAAAATTCAACTAATGGTAGGTGGGCGTCCCAATTTCCCTTGAAGTCTATGACACATGCTCGAAGCATATCTTCAAGAGTTTGAATGGTGCGCTCAGATTGTCCATCAGTTTGAGGATGATAGGCGGTACTGAGATCTAATCGCGTACCCATAGCGGATTGTACTGCTTGCCATGTTCGTGAAGTGAAACGACCATCACGATCAGAAATAATGCTTAACGGTACTCCATGTCGGCTTACGATTTCGCTGATATAAATACGAGCAAGCTTTTCGTTCTTGAAATCTTCGCGGATAGGAATAAAGTGAGCTAATTTTGTAAGTCGGTCAATTATTACCCATATAGTGTCATACCCACCAGAAGTGCGAGCTAACCCGGTAATGAAGTCCATGGTTATATTTTCCCACTTCCATATAGGTATTTCAGGTTGGACCAGAAGTCCTGAGGGTCTTTGGTGTTCAGCTTTCACCTTGGAACATGTAAGGCACTTAGAAACAAAAACAGCAATATCCTTCTTCATTCCAGGCCACCAATAGGTATATCGTAGGTCTTGATACATCTTCTCGGCTCCTGGGTGTATAGAGTATCGCGTTTTGTGAGCTTCATTCATAAGAATTTCACGAAGATTGTTGTGGTCAGGAATCCAGATACGATCTAGGTAGTACAGAATACCGTCAGATTTAATTTCAATTTTTAGCTCAGCTCCACAGGACATCTCCTTTCGTACATCATCTTCCGTTATTGAAACGTGCTGGGCTTCTCGAATTTGATCTTTAATGTCGGTTATAATTTGCGAACATAGAAGACGAATGGAGTTCGCATAACCCTTTCGACTGAGTGCATCAGCCACCACATTTGCTTTACCAGGGTGGTATCTAATTTCACAGTCGTAGTCATTTAGAAGTTCGACCCATCTTCGTTGCCTCATGTTCAACTCCTTTTGATTGAAGATATGTTGAAGACTCTTGTGGTCAGTGTATATTTCACACTTAGTACCATAGAGATAATGTCTCCATATCTTAAGAGCGAACACAACGGCTCCAAGTTCTAGGTCATGGGTGGTGTAGTTCTTTTCATGCGTCTTGAGTTGTCTCGAAGCATAAGCTATAACTTTCCCTCTTTGCATTAGAACGCAGCCCAATCCTTGCCCTGACGCGTCGCAATAGACCACAAAATCATCACAACCTTCAGGAAGAGTGAGGATTGGTGCATCACAAAGTTTTTGTTTAAGGGTTTGGAAGGCTTCTTCTTGCTTGGGTCCCCATATGAAAGGTTTTCCCTTATGAGTTAAAGCCGTGAGTGGTACAGCAATGCGAGAGAAGTTTGAAATGAAACGACGATAATAGCCAGCTAGACCAAGAAAAGATCTTACTTCAGTTGGTGTACGTGGAGCTTGCCATTCTTGTACCGCTTTGATCTTTGAAGGGTCGACATGTATTCCCTTGTCATTGACTACATGTCCGAGGAATTGCACCTCTTTTAACCAGAATTCGCATTTGGAGAATTTGGAGTAAAGCTTTTCATTCTCTAGAAGTGTAAGGATAAGCCGAAGATGTCGCTCATGATCAGACTTAGACTTTGAATAAATAAGAATGTCGTCGATGAAGACTATAACAAATCGATCAAGATAAGGTTTGCAGACTCTGTTCATTAGGTCCATGAAGACAGCTGGTGCGTTGGTTAAACCAAATGGCATGACCATGAATTCATAATGGCCATAACGAGTTCGGAAAGCAGTCTTAGGGACGTCTTCTTCATGTACTCTAAGTTGATGATAGCCAGATCGAAGGTCGATTTTTGAAAAGCAATTGGCACCCTGAAGTTGGTCAAGAAGATCATCAATGCGAGGTAAAGGGTAGCGATTCTTGATTGTTAATTTGTTGAGCTCTCTGTAGTCGATGCACATACGAAACGATCCATCTTTCTTCTTTACAAAAAGGACAGGTGCACCCCAAGGCGATGAGCTAGGACGTATGAATCCCTTGTCAGTCAACTCTTGTAATTGACTGGCTAGCTCTTGCATTTTAGAGGGGGCTAACCTATAAGGAGACTTTGCAACTGGTGTAGCACCAGGTATAAGATCAATACGGAATTCGACTTCTCTAACTGGAGGAAGTCCTGAGATGTCATCAGGAAAAACTTGTGGGAAGTCTCTTACTACCGGGATGTCCTCAAGTTTCTTCTCCATTGTTCCCTTGTTGATGATATGAGCTAAAACGCGACATAATTTTTGCGAAGATATTTTTGGGCTTGAAGACAAGACATTAAGCTGAGCCCCTTCGACGAGGTTTCTCCAAGGATTCGAAGAGTCTGACCGTTTGAAAGAGGAATACGTATAAATTTTTCGCGACATACAACTTCTGCCTGATGTTGACTGAGCCAGTCCATACTAATTATGATATCAAAACTTCCCAGCTTCATAGGAATAAGGTCGACTGAGAAATCGTGGTCGTTTAATGTGAGTGTACAGTTGCGTATAATAGAGTTTAATGAAACCGGCTTCCCGTCAGCAACTTCTACCGTTATGGATTCCATGAGCTTATCCCGATTTTGGTTTAAGATAGGTTCAAATTCTAAGGACACAAAACTTCTATCCGCACCAGTAACAAATAACATAGAGGCATATCTACCATTTATAAGGAACGTACCGTTAACCACATTGCCGTCAGCTCTAGCCTGATTAGCGTTGATATTGAAAGCTCTTCCTCTTGCAGGTGGAGGAGCTTGGTTCGCTTGATTCACTGGGTTGGCTTGGGCCTGAGCATGAATAATGTTTACCAACCTTGGACAAGTGTTTCTGAAATGGCTTGGGTCTCCGCAATTGTAGCAAGCCCGCATAGGTTGACCCATAGGATAATTGGGTTGGTAGTATGTTTGGGCTAAATGTTGGGTGGGTGGTAATAGTAGGGGTTGTTGGGCTTGACCCATTAATTGTTGGTGGGTTTGGGTTAAAGGTTGGTGGCGGTTCGTTCACTGGGGTATGCGGCAGGTTTGAACAGTATGACCCGCGCGACCACAGCCGGTGCAATATTGGCAAGGATGATCAGGAGAATGGTGATATTGGCAGCGGTTGCATTTTGGTAACGGGCCAGTGTAAGGTCTTCTGTATGGTGCAGGTGAAGGAGCGACTTGGGTAATGGGTGCAGCAGGAGTAGGGGAGTTGGTTTGAGTAACAGCGAAGTTTCTGGTGTTGCGCTTCCTCTTGTTAGCAAACTTAGAGGAAGAGATGGGATGGTTTAAAGTTTGACCCTCAACAGGGGCTTTCTTTTTCTCTTCTTTGAACTTCCCGTTGCGAATTCGGTTCTCGGTCAGTTCAGTTGCTAGCTCCATAGCAGCTTCAAGTGTTACTGGTGAGATGCTGAGAACTGAATCTTGAATTTTCGAGGGAAGCCCTCCAATATAATGCTCGATCAGACGATAAGTTGGGGTGAACAAATTTGGAACCATTTGGTTCAACTCCAAGAACCTCTTGTTATAGGTGGTGTGATCCCCCCCCCCTCTGTTTTAAAGAATGAAATTCGTCCTCCAAC
This sequence comes from Scalesia atractyloides, assembly GCA_947069175.1. Taxonomy (NCBI): domain Eukaryota; kingdom Viridiplantae; phylum Streptophyta; class Magnoliopsida; order Asterales; family Asteraceae; genus Scalesia; species Scalesia atractyloides. Next base: position 1,778,871 of record CAMTDV010001632.1, read on the forward strand.
TTTTTAATTTCACTCCTAGGACAGAAACGCCTAGTCATGATTTCCCTTAACTCCTCCCAGTTAAGGCCATCGCATCATCAATTCCCCTCTTCCCTTTTTCAGTATTCCACCAAGTGAGAGCTACCCCAAATAGTCTCCCGGTGGCGTATCGAACCTTGCGATCCTCAGGACAATCGCAGTTGAGGAAAGTGTTTTCCATCTCCTCGAACCAATGTAGGAGAGCAGTGACACCCTCGGTCCCTTCAAACTTAGGAGGATCACAAGACTTGAAATGTTTGTATGAGCACTTGCTGGTAGGAGGGTTGTCCATGTTCTGGTCATGTGGTTGGGGAGGGTTAGTAGGATTTGTAGCGAGGGCTTGTTGTACTTGGACCACAATGTCAGGCAGTATCGTGGCCATTTGTTTCGCGATTTGTGTGGCCAAGCGTTCCTGAGACCTTCCTGATCTTTTACCCCTTCGTTGTTGTCTGGACGACATCTACAGGAACATACATAAGAAGATTGTGAGTTTATGATGTCTTTTTAGGTGTCATGTGTCTTTAAGAAAATGAAAATAACATAAATATCAATAATGCAACTACATCCATAGGATGTCTTGGGTTTGCTCATGTTGGGCCTCAAATGTCCCCCATACCTTTACCTATATAGTCATGTGGGCCCCCATGACTATGGGCTTGGTAGGATTCACATTAGTATTGGCAATTTAACACTCGCATCACCCGAATGCAAACCACAAAATATGTTCATGAGATGTTTGGTCGGAACGTGTCCAGGTGTAGACACAATGACAACTCAAAGTGGGGTTAGCTCACACGACGTTTGGTATAGCATGCTTTGCCTAATAGGTACTTTGTACTCTCATCGTTAGTCCCCAGGTAGGCAAACTGGTCCTTTATTTTGGATTTATACAAATGCCAGCCTAGACAGGACGTCCCGACTACCGGTACTGGTACCCTTCCAGTTACTACATGCCCGTCATGAGAACTCACTTTGATGAGATTTGAAAACACAAAAATCATTGTAAAAGCAATCATGATGTGGTGTGTGCTTTCATGGATGTGATATGTTATGAGTATATGATTCATAATAGGCATTATATGATAATATATACTTATGAACATGCTTGCATAACATTGAATGTAACATTTAACATAAAACATAATAACATCATGAAATTTGGCATGTAACACACAAAAATCTTATAAGTTTCTAATCAACTATAGTATAGGCTCTAAGGGTCTAATAACCTATCCTATATCCCTATAGTCATGTCTCTGATACCAATCTGTCACACCCCGACCCACAGCGGAATAAGAGTCGGGGCATAATTGGGTTATCACCAAAGCTCATGATATTTACTAATATGTTTCATATTTATTAAAGTCAAAGTTACATTTCCAAATATCCAAACATGTCCATACAATACAAAGAAAATAAACCAAACATAACAATCCCAAACTCTAAATCATTTTATAGTCCAATCCTATGTGTTTCTGACTGCAGCTGGCTCACCTGTATCATGTGTAAAAATAGGGGTTTTTGGGTCAACATAAGTTGGCGAGTGAACCTTGTTAGATAAACATTTATTATTGATTTACTTATTAGTTTATCAATGAAAAATTGTGTATAATCATAAATGAGCAAATGTAAATAATCAAGCAGTGGCAAATAACAATCACAACTATAACATACAATAACATATGATAGCAAACATTACATACCAACATCATACGATAATAACATAAATGAAACTGTGCGATCAAGGCTCAATCAAACGGAGCCGATCGTATTGCATGTACTGAAAATGAAAATGTCTGTGCGATCAAGGCTCAATCAAACGGAGCCGATCGTATGTGGGCACGCCAGGTTCACGCTCATAATGAAATGGGGAACATGCTCAACGCTCAAAATGTAATGGGGAGCGGCGGCCTATGAAATTTGCATGTACTGGAAATAATAAATTACATCTAACAATAACTACACAACAGTTGAAACAAACTGAATACACATGTTCATGATATGATGTATGCACAATAGTTTAAATATAATATATATAACAAGACACATGATACACCCCAAAACGTGATTAAACGGGGAATTTGTAAAGATTCACTCACATTAGGTGCGTTTGAATGGAGATGATGAGCTGCGCACGAGTCGGGAGAAATGAACAACAAGAATTACTAACCTAAATAATGGCGGAAAAATATAGTAAATGAGAGGATTTTATTAAGGATTTTAATGAAATTTTTAGATATATTTTTGTGAGTTTAAGGCTATTTTCTATCTTTAAAAATGTTATTTTTAAGTATTTTTAATTGATTTTTAATTTAAATTAAATAAATAAAAATATAAAAAATTGTTTATTTTGCGTTGACCGTTGACCGTTGACTTGTTCACCTACTGACCGGTTCGGTCAGGGTGCAAGGATGCGCTGGGTGAGACTCGAACCCGAGACCTCCCGTACGCGTGCACGCAGCTCTACCAACTGAGCTACGTGTCTAACCCGAAATAATCTTGTTTTTAATTATATTTATATACTAATTCGGTTTAACCAAAATTCTTTTAATTTCAAAAACATTTTAATTCAACAAACCGGTGCCAGTAACAGGTTTCGAACGCGTGACGTGCGACTTAGTGTTGCACACTGTCCACCGCTGGACTGCGTGTCTAACCTGGTTAATATCTCGGTTTTTATTATACTTAACAACTAACGGAGTTAACCCGGTTTAGTTTTAAACAAAAAGGCATTTTATTACATAAGGAGTGCGTGTGTCAGGGATCTAACTCGGGACATACGTGTATATTTTGCACACAGTCCACCCGTTCATATTACTGATTTTAAATAAACTTATAACTTAACTAACTTCGTCTTCTTCATTCAAATTACAGTCGACTGAAACACTAATCCGTTTCTTGTTTTTACGATTAACAAACATTCTTAAGGCTAAAATGAAATGGCAGAGATGGTGTTGGGAGTAACATACCGTAGGAATGATATATCACAGAATTTCCGGCAATGCGTCGGCTCTGTTTTTGTGCACTTCAACTGAACCAAACAATTAACCATTTTGATTAGCCAATCATGGAATTGAAGTGATAAACAAACGTTAACAGTGTGATTGAAGGTCCTTACCGTTTCACAGACGAAGATAACGATTTCCAGAAACTCTCCGGCGAACTGGAATTATCTGATAACGGTGCCTGTAACATCCGTCAAAAACGGATTTACCAAACCCGCTCCGTTTATCAACCGAACAGTCAGTTAAAATTTTCGTTGCGAATTAAATGCCCAAAATAATTTTAAACGATACGTAATCAATTATTATACGGGGATATATAATTAGTTTTCGAAAAACTGTTAAAAATCGCAAAATAAAAATGTTTTGGTTCTGCCGGGTTTCGAACCCGGGTCTGTACCGGTTCAACAAACAACTTATCACCCAGCCGATCAACCACTGCGCCACTTGTGATTTTTGTTAGTTATTAGAATTAATTAATTATTATCATGCGTTTCCGAATTCAAAACCGGCGCCCAAATCCGCAGACGCCGGAAAGTCCGAAGTTTTCGCCAATTGCGACAATTACTCTTTTTCTTAACGTTTATATTAACGACGACATCGGTTATAACCGATGTCTAGCTTTAATTCCGGTTCGTAACCGCTGAAATGACAAGGAAGTCAAGGGCATAAGCAGCCTATAAATACAGAGCTTGTTTTCTCAATCCAAACAGTCTAATCTCAAACACTCTCTGAAACACTCACTAAAACACTCGGAATCAGTCGCTGCAAGTCGCCGGAATATTTTTGTTTCGTCGCCGGAAAACCGAGTCCTTAATCTCTGAGCTTTACTGAACCCCCTAGACTTTTACCGAAGTCACCCACACCCTTTGTAAGCTTTCTGAAGATTCTCTGCTGCAAGACACTCGTCGCCGGAAGAGATTGCTGTCGCCGGAGTTCTGCCGGAAAACAGAGGAATTCAATCGATATACCTCACGCTCAATTTCTTCATTCTTTTTATGTAATCTCACTTGTAATTAACCCTCTGTCACTAAAGAACATGTTTTAATCATCGAACCAGTCGATTTCCGATTCTGGTTAAAACCAGTGAAGAAGACGATGTTTCGGTAATGTTTAAGTATAATTAAAATTAAGATATTACTCGGGTTAGACACACAGTCCAGCGGTGGACTGTGTGCACAATAAACACTAACGTCGCGAGTTCGAATCCGTCCCAGCCTTATTCACTTGAAATAAAAATCTGCCTTTTTAAACTGAACCGGGTGGACTTTCAGTCTATGTTAAGTATAATAAAAACCGAGTTAATAACCAAGTGAGACACACAGTCCAGCGGTGGACTGTGTGTTACACAACCCACAGGTCCCGGGTTCGAGACCTGTGGAGCGCACCGGTTCTCTTGCTTAAAAATCGTTTTTAAAGTAAAGGATTTCTGTTTAATTCTAATTAATATATATATATATATATATATAATTAAAATCAGATATATAACGGGTTAGACACGTAGCTCAGTTGGTAGAGCTGCGTGCACGCGTACGGGAGGTCTCGGGTTCGAGCCTCACTCAGCGCACAACAATACGCACGCGAACCGGTCAACGGTCAGGTCAACGGTCAACGGTCAAGTCAACGGTCAGAAAAAGTCAAATTTTTTTTATTATTTTTATTTAATTATTTTAATTAAAAATCAATTAAAAATACTTAAACATAACATTTTTAAGGTTAGAAAATAGCCTCAAACTCACAGAAATACACCCAACAATCCTACTAAATTAGATTAATAAAATCCGTTTACTTACCGAACCATAAATGCTATTTATCTAGGTTAATTTTACTCGTGGTTAAAACCATTTCGCGTGCATTCAACATCATCAACCGAACGCACCCAATGTGAGTGAATTCTTACAAATTCCCCTTTTTATTCATGTTTTGGGGTGTATCATGTGTCGCTTAAACTAATTCTCTTATGCAAACTCGTGCTATACCATTATATGATTTAAACTAGAATGTAAATATTGTTGGTTTTGATGTAGTACATAGTGTCAAGTTGTATGCAAATTATTTAGGCCCATCAGTTCCTCGTGGGAGACGAGTTGAACAACGCGTGCCTCAAAACTCATTCATTAGGCCCATCAGTTCCTCGTGGGAGACGAGTCGAACAACGCGTGCCTCAAAACAATCATTTGATGTATGTATGTGCAATATTTGATATTATGTGTTGTGTGAATAAATTTACATCTACATTTACTCATATGTGGTTATGCACATTATTTATAAACAATTGGATAAACTTGTTCAAATGTTTTCCATAGGATTCACTCGCCAACTTTATGTTGATCCAAAAAAAAACCTTTTTACACATGATACAGGTGAACAGGTTGAAGCAAGGAAAACATAGGAAATGCCTTAGAAGAGAACAAAGAAGCTTAGATTGATAGTTAGAACATGTTGTAACATTTATTATAAATTTCCATTAAATTGTATTAATGAATATGAAACGTATAATAAATGTCATGAGCTTTGATGATAACCCAATCATGCCCCGATCACCTTTTCCACTGCGGGTCGGGGTGTGACAGTGCCTGAATTCGATCTCAAGTGGATGGTTTGAGTTAGAAACAGCTTAACAACTGTTAGACTACGATGGTATTGAAGAACTTACCGATTTGAGGACAAATACGGTTTTCCGCCGAACCTTACAGAAATTTCCGGCGAGTTGATTTAAGCGTTCTGATGGACTGAAAGTGTGACGAAAGTGAAATGGAATGTTTGCCTGATGTCTCTGAGTCGCGAGAAGGGTTTTGATTGGAGTAATCTGAACTTTGATTATTTTCATTTATAAAAACCGATAATGATGAAAATTGATGTTCAATCAATTCCGAATTGATTACAATCGTCGGTGCATCGGTTATAAACCTGAATGTGTGATTAATCAAACGATTAGTCGATTGATTTGCCGATTTCAGTTACTCAGTTGGCGCAACCGGTTTAACTATATTTGCGCATAAAAGTTATTTGTTTCCTAGAAATGACAGATAATAACAAGTGGCGGAGTGGTGATGTGAGTGTGTGCTAAGTCTTTGGATTTATAAACCGGCTGACCCGGGTTCGAGTCCCGACAGCAACATTTCTTTTTTATTTATTTTGTTTTCACTTTTTATCAAATATAATTTTTATAGTTTAGTTTGTTTATTAATTATGTATCATTAAAAACCAAAATAACCATAAATACACAACGTGACATTTATAACTTGATATTCGATTACAAAACGGAGCGGGTTTGGAAACCCGTTTTTGACAAATGTTACAATACACACCACTCAGGACTCACGAAGGAGTCATCCCCAACGTCTTGGGCATATTGCATATGAGCATCAAATGGTGTATGCCCACCCCTTTGCTAAAGTTGTGGCCAATAACTAATGTATTGAGTTGATGATATCCAGGACACGGTAATTTAACCCCAGATGTTTAAGTTATCAAACAAAACTGATTAAAACGAAATATGCGGGTTTACTAGCCACAAGCGGCCATTCGATTGACCCCATTTTGGACCAAACGGTAATAATTTACCGTATCCCAAGCCCGTATAGGGAAAATAAGTCTAGAGTATTTACCTGAGCTAGTCTTCTTCTTTTTATTTTTAAAAAAATCAGCCGTATACAAAAGTACCAAGTGCAGATAGCATTTACCGGCAAGGCTCTAGTCTGGATTATGACATAAGCTAGCCAATTAAATACTAACGGTCTTATAAACCAAATAGTGTACATGATCATTACGTATAACTCTTGATTAAACGATGATCGGATAGAATGTAGTTTAATCCCGACAATTACTTGACTTGTATAATATGGGTAAACTATATACATTCTGGATTTTGAAACTTAAATGACAAGGTTAAACCTGTTTCGATTGATTTCCGTAAAATGGTTACATATACGTAACCATGCGTTTTTTAGCGATATCGGGTAACCGGATAAGTTATGGACAAGTTCTATATGCCATTATATTTTAAATAAGTTAAGATATCAGTAGGATATCAACTTATATGCCCGTTTTGGTTTTAGAATGAAACTATGCCTCATAAGGGCGTTTTGGTAATTTCATATCATATAAAAGGAACTTGGATATAATTTAATGTTATAACTATAAGTATTCTAGAAAAATACTTTATTTAATATCAGTAGGATACCAATTATAGGTGTATTTTACCTTTTATGACCAAACTATACACCGAAGGGGTATTTTGGTCATTTTACACAGAGTTTATAAATTATTTGTGATTCTGAGTTTATAACATGTACCTACTGTAAATACGTTTAAAATAAGTTTTAGAATCAGTAGGTAATAAGTTTTGGTCCATTAATATGGTTTAAAACCATATTATGCGCCGAAACGACGTTTATGTCGTAAAATGACGTCTTATGCGATGTTTAATGAAAACTGACATTACGGTCATATTAAAATGTCTTAAATATGTTATTTAATATAAATATCAGTAGGTAATTGATTTATCTTGAAAATATTTGATTAAAACCATTTTATAAGCCACAGGGGCTAAAATCGTCAATTATCGATATAGTTTAAGGACCTGTTTGAAAACTCAGTTTATAACTTGGTTTAACATCCCAAATAATCCTACTTATAATATTACATCAGTAGGAAACTTATTTTTAAGTTTATTATCATTTAAAACTTTGTTTTATGTAAAAAGGACATTTTGGTCAAAGATGGCATAATTATGGAACTTGCGCATAACTTGGATTCTGATTATGATTGTCACACCCCGACCCGCAACGGAATAAGAGTCGGGGCATAATTGGGTTATCACCAAAGCTCATGATGTTTACTAAATGTTTCATATTTATTAAATTCAAATTACAACTTAAATATTCAAAACAAAGTTCATACAATTACAAGAAAATGAAACTACATAATTATTCCAAGACTTAAACTTGTTTATTCTTCTAGGCCTTCCTATGTGTTTCTTGTCTCAGCTGAATCACCTGTGTCATGTGTAAAACAGGGGATATTTTAGGTTAACAAAAGTTGGCGAGTGAACCTTGATAAAACATTATTACAAATTTCTTGTTTTATTTAATAAGGAAAATTGTGCAAATATCACATGTGAGCAAACATATATAAATAAACAAACACAAACCACTTTGAATGAGTATATGATATGAATGATGATGAATGTGAGATCAAGGCTCAATCAAACGGAGCCGATCTTATGAGGCACCTGATGCTCAACCCGTCTCCCACGGGGAACTGATGGGCCTAATGAAATGCGTGCACTGAAATGATAAATCCAATCTACATATAATCCACAACAATTATACACATTGATACACATTTGATCACGGATATGATGAATGCACAAGTGTTTATATATATAATAAAAGGATTATAAGACACATGATACACCCCAAAACATGATTAAAACGGGGAATTGATAGAGATTCACTCACATGAGTGCGTTCTTTGATAACGATGAGTGCGCACGAATTTATGATTCAATCGACGAGGGAAGAACTAACCTAGATAATAACAATATGATTCGATAAATAATTAAATTTTATTTGAGATTAGTATTTTTAATTAGTGCCTTTAAATGGGATTTTTAGATTTATTTTTGTGAGTTTAAGGAAATTTTCTAACTTTAATAATCTTATTTTTAAGTATTTTTAAATATATTTTTCATTTAAATAAATAAATAAAAAGAAATAAAAAGTTGACTTTTTGACCGTTGACCGTTGACCGGGCCTTGACCGGTCAGACTTGTTCTTTTATGCGCTGAGTGAGGTTCGAACTCGGGACCTCTCGTATACGTGCACGCAACTCTACCAACTTAGCTACGTGTCTAACCCGAAATAACTCAGATTTAATTATATTTATATACTAACTAGAATATTTCAGCAATTAGTTATTTTAAAAAGGTTTTAAAATATGCAGAACCGGTGCGTATAACCCGCATCGAACCCGTGACCATTGCTTTGATTTGCACCCAGCCCAACCAACTGGGCTGGGTGTCTAACCCATTTAAATTAAGATTTATATTAAACTTAAGTACTATCTGAGGGTGTTCTGTTAAACTTAAAAGAAAAAAATGTTTTGTTATTGCGGGAACCGGATACGTACACGAATCGAACTCGGGACTTGAATGTTATAATTGCACACAGTCCACCGCTGGACTGTGTGTCTAACCCGTTTAGTTTTCTGGTTTTAATTATATTAATACACAAGTCAACTTCGTCTTCTTCATTTATAAAAACACAGAACAGTGAATTCCGACTGTTCTTGTTTAATCGTTCACGACTTATACTTGATTGAAATGGACAGAAAAATTAAATGATATGGTATACCAGAACAACGGGTTTGCTTCGGATTTTCCGGCAAGTGTCGTCGGCTCTGATTTGCGATGTCCGGCTGTATGAACTGTTTAACAGTTTTGATTATTGATTTGAACGATTAAAGTATTAATTAAGAGATAGCAGAGAAGTTTAGACAGTTATACCGACTGATGAATGAATACGGTTTTCTGACGATCGATTGCGGCGAAGTTCGGCGAAATTGAAATTCTCCGGGCGACGAGCTAAAGCTTCGAAAAAGTGCACGGTTCTGAGCGAAAGGATTTCCAGAAGATTGAGTGGGTATTTATAGTGGAAACAGGCTGATTTGGGTTTGAATTGAGTCAAGGTTCGCGATTGAAGACTTTCCGACGGTTATGACCGAGATTGATGGTTAGACATCGGTTAAGTCGGTTATCGAGTTTTAGTCAAAAGGAAAATGGCAAAAATCGCGGATTGCCGATTTTTCCGGTGATGACTAGTTCTGGGCGCGCTGATTACCGGATTTGATTTTCTGGTTTTACCTTAAGTGTTATTTATTTCTTGTTCATCACAAGTGAAGTGTGTGGCGGAGCGGTGTGTTGTGTGTTTGGGTTTGTGGGTGACCCGGGTTCGAAACCCGGCGTCTCCAATTTATTTTTTATTCACTTTTTATTATTAATTATAAATTATGGTTTTTAAATTCTAATATATTTATTAATTATGTATTGTTTAAAATTTATTTAAGCAATAAATACGCAACGAAAAATTATAACTGAATATTTGATTAATAAACGAAGCGGGTTTGAAAACCCGTTTTTCGACGAATGTTACAATGACCATGTAATATAACCTCAGAGGGTTATGCTACATTATATTATGATCATAATGCAACTTTAGATCAGTAAGTAACTAATCTAAATCGGTTCAGAATCGAAAGTCAAAGCAGAAGTCAAACTTCGCGACTTTCGGTTGCGAACCGCCCCTAGAATTGAAATTGACGAGCCGAACATGTTCTTACATGTTCTAATAATTATTACCAACTTGTTTAAGTGTCAAAAAAGGTTTCATAACATATATAAGATTAATTTATGATTTTTTCTGAAAAATGGCCTGTTTGACTTTTTATTTTCATAACTTTGACCCGTCAATTGGTCTAGCAAACGTGATCTTCGGGAGGTGCCCTTTATAGGGACTAACACCTACCGTATTACAATCACTTAGCCATGTTCATTTCAAACAATGGCTGGACAATAATGGTCTTAACCGAAAGTCAAAGCGTTTTCCTTAAAACGCTTGACTTTTGGCTATAAAAGCCTATAAACGAAAATGCAAGAGCAAGGAACACTTACAAGAGGTTCCTACAATGCAAGAGAACTAAGTTGGATGCTCCTTTCAGCTAGGAACTTCCAGAGGAGGGAGAAGAGTTATGATTTAGAAAGGTGCAAGTTCAAATGAAACACTTGAACACCTATTTATAGTTGGAGAACTCAAAGGAGGTAAAGCCAGGTGTTTAGGGGTGTAAGAAGAAGCTTACAAGTGTCTCAAAACGTGGCATAACAATTTAGAGAAGCCATGGTTTCGAATTAATGGTTTTGGAGTTTTGCTTGGTCTCCGAACAAAACTTTCTGCAGCAGACCTGTTCTCGCGCCCCGCGAGAGACCCAGGCCTGGTCTCTCGCGGCCCGCGACCGCCCCAAGGCCACTTTCAAAGTTTGACACTTTAGCCCCTTAACTTTTAAAAGCTTCTAAAAACCTTTTTAAACACCTTTTTGGCACTTTTAGCCCCCCGTAGCCAATACTTGGCATACCCGGGATTATGCTCGGACATTGTCAAGCTCTCGGTTCATTAAAAGGTCACTCAGAAGTATAAATTAGCATGTTGACGCTTTTAATCCCTCCATCATCCAACTTTCACATATTTACAAAATTGAACCCTCCCGTTCAACAAATGGCACGTATGAGAGTTAGGACTTCACAAAGGACCACTCAGAGGCTTATTATAAGCATGTTAATTCCGATATCATTCAGAGGCTAGGCATGTTGACATATCAGTCACTCAGAGGCCAAATTTCAAGCATGTTAACATATCAGTCACTCAGAGGCTAATGATTTAAGCATGTTGACATATCAGTCACTCAGAGGCTGTTATTTATGCATTTTGATATCGGACCGTCACTCAGAGGCTCAGATTGAGCATGTTGACGCCTTTAGACCTTATTGGTCTTTAATAGACTATATTTAAAATACAACACGTGTCACTATGCTATTGAACACGATTTTACAGGGTGTTATACGTATGCTTTGGTAGTTTTTAAAAAAATTTTGATTTTTTTACTTTTAACCAAAAACTATTTGATTATTTACTTTTAACCCAAAACTATTTTATTTTTTTACTTTTAACCCTAAAACTTTTTATCTTTACTTTTAACTCAAAACCATTTGATTTTTTTGTTACTTTTAACCCAAAAACTTTTCATCTTGTACAATTTAACCTCACAACTTTTTCACTTTCAACTTTGATCCTCTATACTTTTCATTTTTCGCAAAATTTCCGTTTTACGTTCCGTTAAATTTTGCGACTTAACACGGCGCAATGTGCGTGTGTGGATAAACGTTTCTACGTTGTCTATTTTTTTCCGTTCGACAGGTTCATCGTAACACGCGGGTCCTAGATCGACTTAGTTATTCTTTTATATGATTTACGTTTCGGTTTAATTTCTTCGCATTAACACGCCGCAACTTCAGTATTGGTGGTCGTTGACAGTAGTGTGGCATTGGTGTTCGCCCCCGCGCAACGCTGGGATGCTTAATCCTACTTATGTCTATGTTTAAAAGAAAAGTAATCTGTATGCATCATTAGAATATTTATTTTGAAAACGATAACAATAAATTATTGTCTACTAACTACGTTTTTGAGCTTTTAAACAACTTACTATTTAGGGTTTGATACAAGTCACAAAACTAGGTTATCATATTAACTTCCCGTACAGATGCCTTAAGGGTTTGATAGTGAATAGACTCAAAATCACATAAATTTATGAGGAATCACGTAGCGACTTGTTAATTCAAATTGAAATCAACCTTTAATAAAAACAATTTAAATGTAACAAATAATTACATCTAATTAAATTAAAAGTCTTGAAGTTTTGCCTGAATCAACGAAAAAACTTAACCCATCTTACGATCCTTTTGAGTAGTCACTCTCTTCAAGGCAAAACCTTTATACTTTGTGGATAGTTTTATTTTTATATATATATATTATTTAGAGTAAATTGTAAAAATGGTTCATGAGGTTTAGTCATTTTTGTCACTTTAGTTAAAAATTTAAACCTTTTGAATCTGAGTTCCTGTGGTTTTAATTTTGTTGTCATCTTCAATATCCAGTTTTTTTTTGTCTTTTTTCTCCCTTTTAATGAAGGGAAAAATAGTCAGATTTTTTAATTTATTATAATAAAATGGTAAAAGACCATTTTGCCCTTCATCAAAAGAGATAAAAAGACAAAAAAACTGGATGTTAGCTGAAAAATCTAACTAGATTTTGACTTTGGATAAAATGGCAACAAAATTAAAACCACAGGAACTCAATTCAAAAGGTTTGAGTTTTGAATTAAAGTGACAAAAGTAACTAAACTCAAGAACTATTTTGGCAGTCTACTCTATTTTTTAAATCTACAACTATGTAGCCCAATTGCCTCTCACGCTCTTGATGTGTAAATATGTGGCCCAATTCCCTCTCACCTACCAGTGACGGATCCAAAAATATTTTTAAGAGGTGTAGACGAAAGGTTTAACCAAATTTTCAAAGGGTGTGAACAAGATTTTGCCCGATAAAATACACTAATTTTTTCTTCAAGGGGGCGCCCCCCCACTAGGTCCGCCCCTGCTCTCACCCCATGATTAGAGGTGCACAGAAAAACCGTATCCGGTAAAAAAAACCAAAAAAATTTCATTGTTGGGGTGGTGTTTGCGGTGGGGTTCTGTGGTGCGGTGGGTGGTGGGATGGTGGAAGGGGAAATTTGGTGTGTGTAGGGGGAATGGATATATTAATTATAGTACGTTAATGTATAAGTTTGTCCAAACTGACATACTTGATAGATGATGTTAGTTACTTGGACTCGAAAAGTTTATACATAGAAAAATAAATGCTTACATAGTTAAAAATATAAATTTTGTTTGGACTCGTTTTGTATTCCAGGCTCGAGGTCAGGTTCAATAACTAAACGAGCTCTATTTCAGCTCGAGTTCATCAAAGCTCGACTCGTTCGAACTTTTAACCGAGCCAATAATAAGTATCAATCGGGTTTCTAGACTTGTTTACACCTGGCATGCCGATAATATAAATATTTTTAGCAATTTAGGCAAGTCGAAGGGTATTCATTCTCCCAAACCCCATCATTCATTCATTCTTTATCCTGCTTTATTTACAAAGAACCCTCAAAACCAGTTATTTGTGCTCCAAGATTCCCCCAATTCACAGAAGAACATGAAGATCACAGCGTTGCTTGTTCTCAAATGCAACCCTGACGGTTCATCAGATCCGATCATTCTCGCAAACTCCACCGACGTTAGCCACTTCGGTTACTTCCAGCGGTCTAGCGTCAAGGAGTTCATCGTCTTCGTTGGCCGTACAGTCGCCAAACGCACGCCTCCATCTCAACGTCAATCTGTTCAACACGAAGGTACCGTTGTTCGTTCTTCTGTTTCTTCAATTTTAGTTTGTTCGATTGATGTTATGAGTTAGCTAGTTGAATCGAATCTGTTATTCTGTTTGACCGATTGAGTTATGTGAATAGATTGTGTTGATTAGTTTGATTGAGGTGAATTTAGTTGAGAATTTAGGTTATTCTATTGAAGTATACGAGTATATGAAAGGAAACTTCGATTTTAGGTTATGTATTGTGTTTTGTTTGTTCGAATTGATGTTGTGAGTTACGTGAGTTTGTTAGTTGAATGGATCTGTTGTTCTGTTTGACGGATTGAGTTATGTGATTAGACTAGTTTGATTGAGTTGAATCTAGTTGAAAACTTAGGTTATTCTGATGAAGTATACGAAAAGGAAACTTCAGTTTTAGTTTGTGTATTGTGTTTGGGGTGTTTTGTTTGTTCGATTGATGTTATGAGTTGTGTGAGTTAGTTAGTTGAATCGGATCTGTGTTTTTGTTTAATGGATGAGTTAAGTGAATAGATTAGTTTGATTGAGTTGAATCTAGCTTAGAATTTAGGTTATTCTATGGAGTTTATGAGTATACAGAAAATAAATTAGGATCAATCTGTTTGTATTAGCAATAAAGGTTTAACTTCAATTTCTGGTATGTAGTTTGTTTTGGTGGATTACGATTTCAATTTCGTGAATTCGCTATTCGGTTTGGATCTAGGTTTCTGTTATAGAGCTTGAATGTTAGCAACAGATTGGACAGATTGTAATTCTATCTGTTGTGTTTGAGATGAATTTATCTAAAAATAGTAAAATACTTTGCTAAATGAAAAAAATAAAGATACAAATCTAACACTATAAAAGCCCTAAGTCTTAAGGAAAGATGTTTCTGTTGTAAATTGCTAGATGTGAAACGTCTGTTTACTGAACTGGATCAACTTCAATTTATGGTATGTAGTTTCATTTGGTGGATTACGATTTCATTTTCGTGAATTGCTATTTGAATTGGATCTAGGTTTTTCTTATAGAGCTTGAATATTAACAATAGAGTAGACCGCTTGTACTTTATTTGTCGTGCTTAAGGCTGCTTACGAGTGAACCTAGCTTGGCTCTTTTACAAACCGAACAGAGCCGATCTGCTCTTTTATAACCGAGTCGAGTTTGAATGATTGAGCGTCGAGCTTCTTTTGAGCAATTTGGACAGCATATAATAGGAATCGACCTTAAATCAGCGAATTACAAAATAGGAATTAATGATTACTTGCGGATCGAGATGTTTTTACTTTATAGTGACTTTTGAATCTTCAATTGTGAAGTTCTGATGCAATGAACTAAGCTAGATTGTGAAAAATCCTTGACCGATAGGCGATGAGAGCGGCTGCTAAGGGTCAAAGAGACATTTAAAAATCAAAAGCACGTTTTTGAATTTTGATAAGGGTTTTAGACAGTTACACTTTTAGTATTCAATTGTTTATTTGGTTGGGTATTTGGGTTGTATGCTGGGCAAGTATAATAGTATAGAGAATATCATAATGGTCCAATAGATTGGTATGCATAAATGTATTGTTCTTTCTATATATATCATGTCTGTAAATAAATATGATTGATTATGTGTTGAACTTTGTTCACTGAAGCTTGAGTCACCACTTACCATTGTATAGCCCATGACGTAACACAACTTGTGTACATTTAGGTATTACCGTTGTGCGTTCTGATCCAGTGTTTTGGTGTGTTAAAAATAAAGTACTGTAGTTTCGTACTACTTGTTCATGGATAATCTCTTTCTTGATATGATGCTCCATGAACCAGAAAATAAGGTCTTATTTGGTTCATTTGTTAATCAGAATACAAGGTGCATTCCTACAATAGAAATGGTCTATGCGCTTTGGGCTTTATGGATGACCACTATCCTGTTCGAAGTGCATTTTCGCTTTTAAACCAAGTAAGTTTATCCAACCTTCATTTTCTTTTATTAATCCATTTACTCTGATTTTCTTAATCTGAAAGTTGATTAACTGTTGGTTTAGGTGCTAGATGAATACCAAAAGAATTTCGGTGATTCATGGAAAACTGTGCAAGCAGATTGCAGCCAACCGTGGCCTTATTTAGATGAAGCTTTGACCAAATTTCAGGTTTTGGTTATATGCTTATAACGAAACTAACTTGTTTCATAAGTTGATAACATGTACTAAATTGTTTTTTTCGTTTTTACTTGATTACCTTCAAACTATCAGGATCCTGCTCAGGCAGACAAGCTGCTGAAAATTCAGAGGGAATTGGATGAAACAAAAATCATACTTGTAAGTAATTTTTAACAGACTTGTGAACTAACGTTCGGTTACAGTCGTGTTTATGATGTATGCATGATGATATACGTGATTATTGCATATTGTAACACAACATATATACAAAAGGTCAAGCTTTATTAGTTATGAAGAGGTTTTTTGCTTTCAAAACATACAATATGTGTTAATCACTGGATTACATCAGTCTAAAATCATAAACATCTATATCATGTAATTTATGTATTAGTGTATTACATAACTGATCAAATGGATAATATTTTGTAAGTTTCTGGTGATGCATAAATATGTTTCTTTTACAGTACAAGACTATTGATTGTGTCCTTGAAAGAGGTGAAAAGCTGGACAATTTAGTGGAAAAAAGTTCAGATCTCAGTGCAGCTTCACAGGTATGAAATATATTTCCGTTAATTATTTCATTTTCCCCCTAGTCTTCTTGATTTTATTATATATTAAAAGTTGTTTTTTTTTCTGTTTCTCCTACTTTAAACGTTTAGTAAAAACAAAGCTGCAATTTTCACACGTATTCTTGGTGTATTTATCTCATGATAGCATTGTCAAACGATTAGTTCTACAACTCATAATTTTCTACAAATAACCAATACATTTTATTTTAAATTTAAAAAAAAAATTCAATAGCGGTAGCCTGTAGAACACCATCTATAAAATCGGTATTCGTTTTTCATGTGCTTGGTTGTGGTATTTTCAACGACACTGGTACTGAACCGACAAAATCGGTACGGTATTCAATTTGTACTTTTACTCGTTTTCGGTATATTTCTGTATGGTACCGGTTCGGTTCCGATCTCATCCCTTGTTTATTACTAATTGAATATTATATTATATAATTATATGTATAATTATTTTTCTATATTTCTATTATTATAAATTTATGCATATAATACAAGTTATATTATTTAGTTATTTTTATAAAATAAAATTACTTGTTTATAGTAACATGCTCGTTTAGGCGCACGAGCTTAGTTCAGTTTGGGCCCGAGCTCCAGCTTAAGTTTTAAGCTCAAGCTCGGGCTTGTTGAAGCTCAGATTGTATTGAGCTTTTAGCGGGTTGATCCAAGTATCTCACGAGCGTCTTGGCTCGTTTACACCCTTACACGATGCATTGAAATGGTACACCCTTGAATTCTAATCGACCGTTTTTATGTAATGGTGACCAGACGATTTGACGTCTTGCTTTGTGGTGTTTGTTGCTCATACGATCTCTTATTTATGCTTAACAGATGTTTTACAAACAAGCGAAGAAAACGAACCAATGCTGTACAATATTGTGAAATGTTAAATGGGATGCAAGGTACACTGTGATGTGTTTGCTGTTTAATGTTGATACTCTTAAAAGTCTTATGCTTAAATAGTTCTTTTGTGATTTATGCTTGATACTCTTTGTAATATATATGGTGGAAAAGGGTGTTTGATATTCTTTTTTATTTAATAGGCCTATTTATTTAATGTGTTCAAAAATGCATATAATGCTTTTGGGTGTTTGTTTGGATGATGCAAATGTTTATTTTTAAGTAGTTACATACATCAGTCGTTGATCATTTATACAAAAATTACGATATTTGTAACAACTTATAAAACTTCTTAAAAACAGCAATTAATTAAGTGCAATTTATTCTTCAAAGTCTAGAACAAGTGTAATATCTAGAACATGTTACTACATATTAATTTTCTAACCATTGTGCATTTGTTTTCATAGAAAATAGTATTGATTCTAGTGGTTACAATATTAGCTCATTAAATAAATTTCATTGTTAGGTGCAAAAGAAACATTAATAACAAAAAAAGGTATCCGGAAATAGGAGTTCAATATTTAATAGTTATCTGTTTTTAGTTAAACTGGTGTGTGAGCATTATTGTCTACTATAGATGAATATGATCGGTTGATTCTGCTGGTGATACGATAATACTCTAGTGGTCCGTTAGTAAAAAATTTACCATTAAAAAACAAGTAACTAAGTTTGTTGAGCTAAAAATTCATAATTTTATTTTCATATTTTAGCCCTTTGTAATTTAATTCTTAGTTTAAAAAAATTAATTTTATTCATATTTTATCTTAAAAAATCATGTTATAATTTTAAATCTTCATTGCTAATTATATAATATAATATTCTTCTTTATGTAACCAGTGTAATCCAGTTTCTAATAATAAAGAAATATTTTTGCATAAATACGTAAATTTGCATCCTTTATGTTTTTTTAATAATCAAAACTTACAATGATGTGTGTGTATATATTGTAACATTTGTAAAAAATCGGGTCACCAAAACCCGCTCCGTTTTGTAATCTTGTACCAAGTTATAAAAGTTGCGTTAATTATTTATGATTATTTTGAGTTAAAACGATACATAATTAATAAATAAACTAAACTATAAAAATTATATTTGATAAAAAGTTAAAATAAAACAAATAAAAAATATTTGAAGCTGCCGGGACTCGAACCCGGGTCAGCTGAGTCGCTACAACAAACTTAACAATCATTCCCTAAACCACTCCGCCACGATGTGTTTTCTGTTAACTCTAGGAAAACAAATGACACTTATACACAAACTCAGTTTAACCGATGATACCATCTGAAAACCGGTAATCGGCAAACAAATCGTCAAATCGATTGTTTACCTCACAATTTCAGTTATAACCGATGTGTGACGGTTTCCAATCAAGTTAAAATTGATTGAACTTTAAGTCTCATCATTTTCGGTTTTTGAAACCGAAAGTTTATCAAGGTTCTAATTTAATTCAAGCTCCAGATCATTCTCACGATTCAGAACTATCACAACAATACTCAATTTCATTTTCGTCGCATTTTTGAACCATAAGATCTTCTGAATCAGTTCGCCGGAAAATTTCTGCAAGTCACCGGAAAACCGGGACTCACATTCTCACGGTAATTCCTCCGACTCTTTCTGTTTAAAACATGTGATTAATCAGTCTCTAACACAATTCCATCACCAGAATCGATCCTAGTCAACGTTTATCGAAAATCTTATCTTCGCCGGAAAGTTTCTGAGACTGCCGGAATCACACTGTGAACTGGTATGATATCCTAAACTTCTTTTAAACCTTGTTTAAGCGACTCAACTTCATGAATAATCGATCAACGCTGTTAATTGGTTTCAACAGCCGGAATTCATTTCCAGTACCGACGAACCTCCGCCGGATTTCTGTGATAACATCAATCGGTATATTCTTTTCCTTAAACTCTCTCCATTCTCTACTTTTGAATTACTGTTAATGTCTGAGAACTTTATAAATCACAAATCAATCATAACCAGTCGAATTATGCTGTCTGTGTAAATCGGCGAAGAAGATGAAGTTATACAGAACATAAGATTAATTAAAAACGGTAGTTTAAACGGGTTAGACACACAGTCCAGCGGTGGACTGTGTGCAAACTTCACACACACGTCCCGAGTTCGATCCTTGCTACACGCACGCCTTGTGTAATAACATGCCTTTTTGATCAAGAACTAAACCAGGTTAAAACAGATAGTTGTTAAGTATAATAAAAACCAAGAATATAACCGGGTTAGACACACAGTCCAGCGGTGGACTGTGTGCAACATGAACTGCGCGTTCGAATCTTGTCACGAGCACCGGTCCAACTGAATTAAAACGTTTTTGCAAAAAAAGGAATTTTCGGTTAATTCAAATAAGTATATAAATATAATTAAAAACGAGTTTATAACGGGTTAGACACGTAGCGCAGTTGGTAGAGCTACGTGCACGCGAACGGAAGGTCGCCGGTTCGAATCCCACCGGCGCAGAATTTATCCGCTGACCGAACCGGTCAACGGTCAACACTTAAAAAAAATAATATATATATATATTTTTTTTATTTATTTAATTTAATTTAAAAATCAATTAAAAATACTTAAAAATAACATTTTTAAAGATAGAAAATAGCCATAAACTCACAAAAATATATCTAAAAATTTCATTAAAATCCTTAATAAAATCCATCCACCTAATATATTTTTCCATTATTATTTAGGTTAGTATTCCTCGTCGATCCGCTCATCTAAATCGTGCGCATCTCACCATCTCAAATTCAACGCACCCAATGTGAGTGAACCTTTCAAATTCCCCGTTTTTAATCACGTTTTTGGGGTGTATCATGTGTCTTTGTTTATATACATATTATAACTAAACTATTGTGCATACATCATATCATGACATGTGTATTTAGTTTGTTGCTGTTAAGTAGTTATTATTGGATGCAAATTATTATTTCAATACATGCAATTGCCGAGGCCGCTGCTCCCCATTTGTGAGGTTTGAGCTTGTTCCCCATTTTATTATGCGGTTGAACCTGGCGTGCCCGCATACGATCGGCTCCGTTTGATTGAGCCTTGATCGCACAGTTCATTTTACATTTTCAGTACATGCAATACGATCGGCTCCGTTTGATTGAGCCTTGATCGCACAGTTCATTTTACATTTCCAGTTCATGCAATACGATCGGCTCCGTTTGATTGAGCCTTGATCGCACAGTTCATTTATGTTAGTTATCATATGATATTGGTATGTTCATGTATGCTATCAAGTGTTATTGTATGTTATAATTGTAACTGCTATCTGCCAATGCTTGATTACTTACATTTGCTCTTTTATGATTATGCACAATATTTCATTGATAAACTAACCATAAAATCATTATCAAATGTTTATCTAATAAGGTTCACTCGCCAACTTATGTTGACCCAAAAACTCCCATTTTACACATGATACAGGTGAACCAGCAGCAGCTAGGAACACATAGGACCTGGATTAGAAGAATAAAACGATTTAGTATTGGGATTGTTATGTTTGTTTAATTCCTTTGTATTGAATGAACATGTTTGGATGTTTGAAAATGTAACTTTGACTTTATTAATTATGAAACATAATAGTAAATGTCATGTGCTTTGGTGATAACCCAATTATGCCCCGACTCTTATTTCCGCTGCGGGTCGGGGTGTGACATATATATATAAGAATTTTTAAGCCAAAATTTTTAGCTTAACTTTTTATAGTCACGACTCACGATTACTACGTGGTTTAACTAAAACAGAAAGATAAAAATCACCTAACACGTATGTTCTAAAATACTGAGAAGCGTATATATAACCAATATTCTACGGCGCAAATTGTTTGGTGTGAGTGGTACTAATCACTAGAGTTATTATGGCTATTAAAAAATAACTATAGTAATTATTATTTTACAATTTTAAAGTATCGTAATAAGTATTACGATATTCGGATTATACCACAACAAATTTTGTATACCATGTTTTGGTTTACATTTGTTGATATTAAATAATATAATAATGTTAGTAATAATAACTTTATACTTAGTTATAAAATAATAATAAAGTAGTATCTTTAAGTATTATTTATCACAAATACAAGAGTGTATATGACAGAAAAAATGTTATCTTTCACCTTAACTTTCTTTTAACATAACCAACGTTTCAAACCTTTAAATAAAATGTCATGGATTTTAAGTGAAATTCAAAGGGAAAATTAAAGTTCCATAAGAAATCTCTCGATAATTTGGGACCATATACTCATTTCCATTTTATATTTGAATTTGTGTCACCACAAACTTCTAGACGTTCTAGAAATTAACCATAACCTTAAACCAATTATTTAATTATCAACGACCTAATAGAAAGTGTTGTTTTCATTTAAATAAGTAACACATAATTTTTTGGTTTATACATAGTTTAATATAAGTAATTTATAAAGATTAGAGATAACAGGAGTTGAATAACTTGTTAAAAAGAGAGAAGACAAAATTATAATGTTAGTTCTCGTGGTTTTCGTCAAATTTCAATATTGGTATTAATAGTTTTTTATTGTAAAATCATGTATTAAGTATTAATGTTTTAATTTGTTATAATATTGAGTACTAAGATCAAACCTTGTCACAATGTTGAGTACTAAGTCCAAACCTTGTTAACTTTTTTGTTAAGTCTTACTAAAATAACTAAAATGCCCTTCAATAATTAAAGTTTTTAGTCATTTTGTAAAACTTAGAAATTGCATGGATTGTATGTGTTAAATAACCACTTGTTAAATCAAACAAAAAGAAAGCCCGCCTTTCAGGGGTTCTTCTTCAGCAAAGTCGTCAGATTCCGGCCATATCGGATCCGTAAAAATAGTCCGTTTAACTCGTTTTTTTTTCGTTAATGTTTGTTTCCATCATAATCAAAACTAACAACTCGTTTGATTCACGTATAAACTGCAAGTTGTGCATATCTGCTAACCTGTTTAACTCTAAAATTCCCATTATCCTCTCAATCTGTTATATATTTCAATTCGAGTATAAATATACGCCTCTTGACCCGATGCGACCTCATTCCCAAACAATTTCACATCCAACTTCATCTCTACGACTGATCGAAGCCGCGTCGGCATACTTGAACTCCGGCGATGCAATTCTTGTACACAACATCGCAAACTGGTATGAATATTACATGCTATTTATTCGTTTTATCATACAGAACCAAACCCCATATTTATTTCAACTTACAAAACTGTTATATTTCTAGAGCAAAAATTTGTTTTAGTTATTTTTATAAATCTTAACTTGGTTTATTATTTAGATTAAGTTAAAAAGTTTAATTTACTAGCATATTATTTATAAACTCAAAGAGTATAAATAATAAACTTCAGATTCATTTAATTTTATAAATAAGTATAAATAAAACAGAAAACTTTACTTTAAATTAGTTTACTCAAATATACAGCAACAACAACAATCGTACTTAATGAATCCCACAAATGGAAAAACCATTTGTAGCGTCTGGAATGGGTGAGACATAGAAACACCTTACCTCTATCCTTAAGGATGGAGAAGTTACTTCCAAAAAGACTCACGGCTTCAAAACACCCAAACTATGTAATATACATATACTAGGATGCATAAAAGGTGGTGAAAAAGTACTATAATCAACCCAAATAGATAAAGCATTGTGTAACCACATATGGCCATAGACGCAGGAATGTAGTCACATGCAAAAACCACTGTAAGTGTATTAAGGACCTAAGCCTCTAACAACAAAACTAATACACCTATGTACTCTCTCCTAAAAAGTATTTAACCTTAATTCTAAGTCTTCACAAACTCTTATCCTGAACCATATCCTCAGAGTGGTGCAACTATAGTAAATCTAGCCTAATCCGCTCTTCCCAAGTCAATTTAGGTTTGCCTCTATCCCTCAACCTTCCATAATTAAGGTTTCCACTACTCTTACTGGCGTTATCATTTGTCTCCTCTTCACATGGCCAAAGCATCTCAATATCCCTTCCTTAATCTTTTCCATTATACTAGCCACGTCTAACCTTCCCCTTATAATTTCGTTTCTTATTGGGTCTAGTTTTGTATACCCACACATCCACCTCAACATACGCATCTCTACTACCTCCATCTTGCGTGCTTGTGTCTTCTTGATAGCCCAACATCTGTCCCATACAACATAGCTGGTCTAACTCCAACTCTATAGAATTTCCCCTTTAGGATTTAGTTGGGAACCTCTTGTCGCACAATACCCTAGTGGCTGCTCTTCACCTACACCAGCCTGCTTGTATGCGGTGGGCTACATCGCTTCTATTTCCCCATCACTTTATATAAACGATCCTAAGCACTTGAACTTAGTTACCTTCGGAACCACCTACCCAACAATGATAAGCTAAGGTACCCTTCGTTACCTGCACCACTGAAACCACAGTATATGTACTCTGTCTTAGAAGGACTAATTCATAAACCTTTGTCCTCCAAAAGTTGTTCGCCACTCCTCTAACCTCATGTTCAGACTCTATTTTTTTCTCTGCAACTAACACAATATCATCTGCAAAAAGTATGCACCACGGGATTATATCATGAATCAACTTTGACAACTCACCCAGGACAATCGCAAAAAGAAATGGGCTTAACGAAGATCCTTGGTGTAGCCCTACCTCCAAAGGGAAGAAATCGGTATCGCCTATAGGCACCTACATACTAGTTTCAGTTCTATCATACATATCTTTAATTATGTCTATATATTTCCTGGGAATCCCTCTACCCTCCAAACTATCCCAAATCAGTTTATGTGGCACACTGTCGTATGCCTTTTCCAAGTCAATGAACACCATATACAAATCTCGCTTCTTCTCCCTATACTTTTCCACCAATCGCCTCAGATTGTGTATCGCTTCCATAGTTGAACGCCCTGGCATGAAACCAAATTAGTTTGTCGTAACCTGAGTTTCCCTTCTAATTCTAGTCTCAATTACCCTCTTCCATAATTTCATAGTATGACTATTTTAGTCAAATACAATTACTTTAAAAAAAGACCCTCTAGTTATTAATCATTTTAGTAAGATTTAACAAAAAAGTTAACAACGTCTGGCCTTAGTACTCAACATTGTGACAAATTATAACGTTAATACCTAATTTAAAAAAAAAACTATTAGCACCTAACATTGAAATTTGACAGAAATCACAATAACCAACGGTGTACTTTTTTATAGAGAGAAAAAGGATTATTCTAGACAAGGGTTACACTCATTAGCTTATCCAAACTTTCATCTACCTTTTCTAAAGACAAATGGGACTTTTATTCATTAGAACTTCAGGAAACCATAGCATGACGTTATGGGTATTCATTCCAAACTTTTATCTATTGCTTTAAATTTTACATTGTTAACCAGTTCCGACTTTGAGAGAGGGTTGGATGGGTGATGGCCCAGAGGCCCGGTCTCCATGAGGGCCCAATTTTTTTAATATTATATTATTTATTTCAAGTCAATTAACAACTAAAATTCTATTCAAATTAAGTCGATTACTCTTTTACTCATCAATACTTAATAGAAAAGTTTAAAATTAAACCTAATCAAAGTCTAAACCCTTTTAAAATGGCTCAATCGAGGCCCGTATTTTTCTACTCGCCCTAGACGCATATCTTTTAGAATTCTTAGGAACGACCAGATGTTTACATGTTTACGTATAAAATAGGTTTTATTAAAATAAGAATGTGTTCCTTTATATACTAAAATGATAAGATTATTAAGTTATGTTATTTTGTTTTTTTTTCTTATTCTAGTGATCTTTGAATCGTTATTAATAAACGACTATCTAATATGAAACGTTTTCAACTTTTCATATGATTGGGTTGAAATTGTTGACTATCATAATTTTAAGTAACCAGAACCTTGGTTATAATTTATAAACTTTTAATTATTATAATATATATTATTTTTACACAAGTAAAAGCGATGGTTTCGCACACATAATCAAACTTTGCGTATGAAAAGCGGGCTCAAAGCCGAAAATTTTTTAGACTCTAGTGAACAATGGGGTGAAAACGTTTAAACATTCGGGTTAGGGAAGGGGAAGTCTTGGTTTCAAGTGTCACTGACGACATGAAGTAAAAGAAATTTCCGTTAAAAAAATGAACTCTAGTTACACTTGATCTTGCACTCATTAAAACCTTTAACGAACCCGTCTTGAATAACTTCTAAAACGAGTTGATTGTTTACACCATTATGACTAATATTCGCGGTCTCCCCTCCTTAATTAAAATGCACGTAGTTAAAACGACCTGTTGTATATTATCATCATTATTTTAATTTTTTCTGACTCACTATTACAACAAACATGAGCATAAAATCATCTAATGATACATCGTTAATTGTCTTGTTGACGGTCAAAATGATATTAGGTCGACAAAACTTATACAGGTTTATTTGCAAGACAAGTCTTAATTGAATTCTCCTTCAAGTATTTATGTTTTTTGACTTTTACATAAAAAACAACAGGTATTGAAAAACAAAAGGTTAGTGATAAATGCACTATTTATTTCACAATTAAAGATTCAATATAATAAATATTTTGTGTTTATTGATATATATAAATTTATTTATTATTCGTTTTCATAAAATGATCTTATACTGGTTATTTATTATTAACCAATGAGATGGTGGTCTATTGACAAATACAAAGCTTTTAAACACATTGAGATGAGGGGGCTTTGGGTTCAAGTTTCACAGACAGTAGAGAATAAAAGAAATTTGTCGTTAAAAAAGCTGGTTATTTTTATTAACCATGGCGCTATTGTTCATTTACCGATATGGGTTTGTTGATATATGATTCAGACGAACTCGCGAGTCTCATAAAACATTGGAGTTTTGTGTTTAATCTTTTGTGGAAAAGAATAGAGCATGCTAGATGTTTGCTAACGAACAAGAAATGTTTTTAGGGTTGGACCGGATTATACACAATTATAGGCGTTTGCGAATGAGCTGACTGGTATGCGCAAGTCAACAGGTCACACCGGTTTTTTTCTTTTTTAATTTTTAGAAGTTAGGTGGGTAACAAGCTGCGTCGAACCTCCTTTTGAATAACAAATCCAATTCTATCAAAAACAAAACTCTGTTCTTCGGCGACGAAAATTGACATACACAACCTTCTGCACTCTATCTAGGAAATCATCAGCTTTAAAAGACAAAAAACCTGAAAGTATCAAAGTCCCGTGTTCAAGGTTAGACCTTAGACCGGTTAGTGTAGCCACTAAGCCACATGTGAAGGGTAATATGTAAGAACAACTATGTGCAAAAACAAAAAGTATATTCATGAATAACTGGTTTTAATAACAATTTAAGTTAATAATCTTGATCAAAGGATGGTAACTATTTATGAATTTTTGTTGGAAAGCTACTACTTTATGTTAGACTTACAAAAAGGTTAAATAAAATAAAATTAGAATTTTATACTAGGCATATTGTTGCAAATAAAAAAAATGTCAACTGAGAAAAGAAAAGTATTAATTTAATAAAAGAGTATGGGTGTCCATGTTTGAACGAGATCCTTTTGAGTTCTTTATTTTCTTAGATAATTATTCAAGTCTTCACATCGGCCAGCCGTTCCATTTGACCATAATTGAATGTTACAACTGAAAGAGAAAATAAAAATAAGTGTGACATGCTTAAAAGAATGTCAAATGTGTTTTACATGGACGAAATGAAGTCGTAACATACTTAAAAGAATGTCCAAATATGTTTTACATTGACGAAAAACCATAAAACGAATATCAGTAACGGTTTTGATAATACCAATACTAGTACTAGTACTGATGATTCGGTCAGAATCGGTTCGTCACACATCAGTACGCAACTGTCACTCGTATAGCATACAATATGAAAAATACATCGTATTTTGAATACAACTCATTTTTCAACTTGAAGTCAATCCAAAATAATAAAAACGATTACCAATGTCGAATCTAAGAATATAAATACTGGTACCGATGTTTAGTCGAAATTGATTTTGTTTGTTAGTGACTCATGTTAACAATACATTACCGCCACTCGTATAACTTAGGATACCAAAAATACATATTTTATTTTGAATACAATTAATTTCCAACAAAAATTTTACCGGAATGTCGAGGGAAAAAATAAACACGTTCATGGCGGGTTTTAGGTCGGTATTAGTTCAATTCGTTATAACACTTGTACGATAAAGATACTTGATATAACAACTAAAAGAGACAAAAACGAATACTGATACCAACATTGTTGGAACTCGTTTAAAACGTGAGTTGTTATTCTGTTGTTTATTAATTATTATTGAATATTAATTACTTTTAAACGATAACTGTTACTTTTACTCTATTTTATACTAATAGATATAAACTACGTCATTACCTACGGTTAAACTTAAGACCTTTTATTAAAAGTCATTTGTCTCTAACAAATGAGCTAGTGTCACATTAAATATTATTCATATTGGTATTGAATTTTTGGATACATTAAATATTACTAATATTGGTATTAAATATTTTTGATACATGTTATATTTTCCATTATAGACCCATGCATATTGGAACCTTCCTTTTGGTATTTAAGGAAGCAAAGAAAACAAACAAACAATCAAACCTTCAAACACAATGAATCCTTCTATGTCCAGCCACTCGCCGGAATCCTCCAACTGCTCATCACCGGAGTTCTCCCACAACGATCTCCTTCCATTCAACGAAAACGATTCGCAAGAAATGTTTCTTTTCGGCCTCCTAACAACCGGCTTCAACACCACATACTCTAACAAAGTTACCTCAACACCACCCACCAAAACCGCCGCGTTTAAAGGCGTTAGAAGGCGGCCATGGGGGAAGTTCGCAGCGGAGATAAGGGATTCGACGAGGAATGGAGTAAGGGTATGGTTGGGCACATTTGATAGCGCAGAAGCGGCTGCTTTGGCTTATGATCAAGCCGCTTTGTTGATGAGGGGTTCGTCCGCGATATTGAATTTTCCGGTGGATAGAGTGAGGGAATCTTTGCATGAGATGATGGGGGGCAAGTTAGCGCCGTAGAAGGCGGTGGTTCGCCCGTGATGGCGTTGAAGAAGAGGCACTCAATGAGGATGAGAGATGAGGTTAGGAAGAGCAAAAGAGAAAAGAAGGTGGTGGTGTTTGAGGATTTAGGGGTTGAGTATTTAGAACAATTGTTGACTTCTTCAGTAGAGCATTAGATTTAGTTTGCATTACATGTTTACTTTGTAAAGGGTTAAAAGTTGACAATAGTGTTTTAGACTTGCACATAAGAATAAGAGCAACCCAACTATGGTGTTAAAAAACCGTTAAAACGACTTAACCAGTTAAACTTTGCCTCAAATCAGTGGTTCGGCTCACGGGTTACGGTTTGAAAAACCGGATTGAACGCGGTTTTTCTCTGGTATCTGGATGGGGATTACATATGTTGTAGACATTTTGAACTTTGAAACATTATATGTAAGTGCTTGGGTGGAATATGGTAAAAAAGGCCTTTAGTTACATATTGTTCAAACATTATTGTAGCTTTTTTTCTTGATAATTTATTTTGTTTCATTTAACTAGCACTAATGAGCTGGTAGTTTTCTCTTACCCGGTCGCGGATCTAGCAAAAATGTCAAGGGGCAACGTTTCTTTTCTATAGGCAACAAAATGAAAAAACGTCAAATTTTCAAAATTTACACTACTGCCGGAACGTTAAGAGGTAGCGGAAGCTAACCTTTAAAAGACTACATCCGCCCCTCCTCTTAGCATTAGAACCATAGTAATGAAGTTTATATTTTAAATTTAATGCTTATAGACTTTTTTTTATTCATGCAACACTTAAATTGGTCTCCACACGGTTTTTGTTGAAGCTTTGGGTGAGGTTTAGATTTAACTAGAAACTTTGCACGTCAATATCCATCTTAATTCCATTTTTGCATGATTATTCAAACCATTTGCTTTTCTAGAAGTAATATATTAGTTTATTTATGATACTAATTTGATGGCTACATTTACACTAATTTATCACATAACGTTTGGACTAATCAATTCGATGTTTGCGATGTACCCCCGCCACAATGTGCGCGGGTCTTATTACTAGTTTAATCATAAATAGTAATTATATCTGTCGCGCGTTGCGGCGGCGTCGAAACATACGGTAACTCAAATTTATAGGTTAAATGAAAATGTATTATATTTGACCCGACTCATTTAGAAACAAAATTTATGTTATAACGTAGACTAATAAAAACATACATAAATATAATCACGAAAATGTATTATATTTGATTTTATTCCTAAAAGACTGTTGTCGAAATATAAACTAACTTAAATTTATACTTCTTAGTACAAATAATTCTGTTAGTCTTGGTATCGTCATGGTACCAATACCTAGCGTATATACGTGCATTGTCATACACAAAATGATTCCAAAAGATGACGGGAACGCGACTGCACCGGTACATATTCAAGATCCTTCAGTCGAGCCGTTTTCAATGATACTTTTTATAACGAGCTCATTGATGAAGATACACATTGGAGACTAAAATATGATCTCATGGAGCATCTTGGAGAACAAGATTTATCCTACCTTTTGGCGGATTCCGACGAGAATAGTTAATTAATTTTAAAATGTCTTTTTATATTTTAATGTTATTTTATTTTAAGGTGTTGTCTTATTTTTATTTTAATGTAATTTTAGTTATTTTAATTTAATATAATGTCTTTTTTTAATTAAATGTAATTTATTTTGTTTAAAATATGTTTTATTTATTAATGCATAATTTATAGAAATACAAAAAAAAATGGAGTCCCCATGTGTTTGAGCACCCGAATATTTGACTGCAAAATAGTGAATGAAAAGTGAAGTTGACACGACATGTATTGATTGGCTAGGTGAACACTTTACAACTTCATGTGTTTGACCCTAAAATAGATAAAAACATATTGTATGCCCACATCATGTTCGCCCTCTCTACTAAACAAACCTTCCCCCTCATAAAAATAATATCAAATGCTGAAACTTTCAAAACCCAAGCGACGATCCGCAAGTGTTGATAGCATTGTGCTGCAGCCGGTGGGTGTGACACCTTTCTCTTTAAGTATATGTAAATTACGTTTTAAAAGAAATTAAAAGAACTAGGGAACATGTGGAAAGATTTACCTATAAGCTATGACGTCAAGCAACTAATGTCATCTTAGTTGTCACGTCATCAAAAAGGCATGTCAGTGTCACCGTAACTGCCACGTTATTAAAAAAGCCCAGTCAGATGCCACGTCAACGGAAACATCAGTTGTCATGTCATAAAAAATCCACGTCAGATGCCACGTCAACACACAAGTGCCACATCAGCAAAAAACTAACTGGGTTAGGGTTCAGTTTGGGAGTGATATCGGCCAGTAAGTTTAAAGTTGGGAATAGTGTGATACAAATCGAAAGTAAGGAGTGCTATCGGTTAATCGGTGAAACTGAGGTTATTTAAATCCAAAGGATAATTTCATATTTCCCCTTAATCATATCTCAATTGCATATTTACCCAACCCCAAGTAAAATTACATATTTCCCCTGTCGAATTAAAACTTTTCAAAATGACTAAATTGTCCCTTTCATTATTTAAAGATCCTATCAAATATTATTTAAATAACCAGGATAATTGTTGTTCAAACTCTTGAGATGTTCTTCCTCTTTCTTGGCGATGACGATTAGTCTTATTGCATTCGTACTTGTTTACATACAAGTTGGGTCGAACCACGAACGGACCCCGCAAACTGATCTAACCACCAACCCCTCCTCTTGTATCATCCATCCCGCTTGCAACTTTACACCCGAATCTCAAACATTCCTTTCTTTTTTTACTTTCAAATCATTGCCTACAACTTCTGGATTTCGAATCCTCATCACTATGGGTCAAAACACATTGTTACTATTAACATTCAACAAAACCCTCAACCCTTATTGCCTCTTCGAAAACCATAAAAGCTTTATGAAGATCGATAAAAGTGAATATCACTACCGAGTTTTCCCCCATGCTACACGGCGCAAGTATGATCGGTTTTCCTTCATGTTACACGGCTTGACTTTGGTCGTTATCGGCTCGGCTCATTGGAAAACCAACTAAAAAAATAAAAAATAGGTTTTTCTCATCGCACTATGCGGCGGAGGTTTGATTGTTTTTCCCTGTGCTACGCAGGGTGACTTTGGTTGTTATGCTATATTCACCGAAAACCATAAAAGTGATAATCGATAAAAACAAATAATAATACCGGTTTCGATGATAGCAAGGAAAAAACAAAAAAAGAACCATAAAAAATAAAAAAAAACATAAAAGACAAAAATGACCACTATTCATAAAACTTTAATTAATTGTTATACGGTTGGATTTCTCCGCACTTCGCAACAGGCTTTCAGTCAGTCAATATCGATTTGGTTGATTACAGTATCATAACGATACCGACACTCAGTATAACAATTAACATGTGTTTACATCGATTGAAATCCATAAAAACAAATACCCGTAATAATACCGTTGTTGTTCGATCGATATCGGTTCGGTTCGTTACGGTACCAGTATTACGATACCAAGATAATATTCTTTAATATGTTTATTGTTAAAAGTAAATATAATAATAAATTATTATCTTATTAAAATAA
This sequence comes from Scalesia atractyloides, assembly GCA_947069175.1. NCBI lineage: Eukaryota > Viridiplantae > Streptophyta > Magnoliopsida > Asterales > Asteraceae > Scalesia > Scalesia atractyloides. Next base: position 1,811,121 of record CAMTDV010001632.1, read on the forward strand.
AATAACAAAAGATACTAAAAAAGATATATAATACTAAAAAACTAAACCTACTATTCATACAACCTTTCCAATTATATATATTAAATTTAAATACTTCAAAATTCCGACATTAAAATATTTAATAAGTGCATTTGTGTATGAACATCAGTTTGTGTTCATCAACCCTTGTTTGCGTTCGTTTGTTTCCATTTATGTTCATGAACATTAGTTTGTTTCATCAACACTTGTTTGTGCTCGTTTGTTTTCATTTGTGTTCATGAACATTAGTTGTTCAATTAACGTTCGTTGCCTAAAATTAACAACTAAACACATACGAACAAGGACTGTTCATTTCCTTAACAAACGAACATAAACATTAAATCTCGTTCGGTAAGTGTTCATGAACAGTTCGTAAACACATATATTTCTTAACAAACGAACACTTGTTAATGTTCATGCGGTTCGTTTGCAGCCCTACTCACACTTAAGTGTTCTAAAAGGTTTGACTTGCCACTGGACCGGACCACCGTTATTTTGCTATCAACTTATCGGTTATGGTACGGATTCAGACAACCTTATATGCACTCATTTTGATTTCACTATCTAAATTCGTTATTTTGTGGCACACTGAAAATGATGTTCTAAAACTGCTACTGTTAGCAAGACTATGCACTCAAATGATTTACTGATGTGTTACTAAAAATTGTTTAGTGGAATTGTCACTAAGACTGGGTGCTATAAATGGTTAACACCAAATGTGCATCTAGAATGGTGCTATTATGAATGTGCTAATATCAAGGTATTGAGCTTATATTGTATTTTTTTTATATATATTTTAATGATTTAAGTATTTACGGATTGAGGTTTGATTTCTCATATTTGTATATATGGCACGGCACGTTAGCACTAAGTGGGTTAGGGGCTACAAGATAGTAGACGTTGTAATGATTCAGTCTAAAGTTGTGAAACTATTTAAATTGGTCATTCATTTAGTTTCGTAATTGGTTTTTAAAAATTTGTCTCGGTTTAAGAATGTTCAAACCAAACTGAATGTTTTTATAGTTCATACTCGAAATGGGTAGGAATAACCCGAATCGGGTGATAGAATTTTGAACTATGCAACTTTTATATTATACTTGCATTTAATTATTTTAAGTTGGACCATAGGGATGATTGGGCATTACTTAATAATATAAGTTGTTCTTTTAAGTTTTAACGATTGGAATGTTTTTATCGTATTTTTTTTACACTTCAATTTTGGATTATAACGGTAAAATTTGTTGTTAAACGGGTTTTGATCTAACAGTCATTAGGATCGAATCGTGAATGCCCCAACCAAGTCCTATATATAAGGCCATACGAAGTTGTCCGATAATTCCTCATTTTCCCCACATGACACATGCCCGTCATTTCGGCATTGTTCCCATTTTCCTATTCTTCCCATTTAGAAGGAGTTGTCCCATTTTATCCGGATGATTAAATGGGATTGTGTATCAGTTTGGAATTGGCATAGTACTGAATTTTTCGAACTGACTCGATTTTTGATAAACCGATTCGGTATCGGTATTTAGCGTTTTCAGTACTAGTATTTACCGGATTTTACCTTCATATATCCGTCTGTAACAATAACGAGCTCATTCATACTTTTCCCCATTTCTCCATATATGTGTGTTTGAATCTCTATAAACATCAGTGAATATTCATCTATTAGTGAAGCAAAAAGGTCCTTGAGAGTTTAGACTAGGGGAACAGTGCTTGATGAAACACTTCCCCGACTCCCACTCCGTGCCTTCTAAGTGGTTTTAAAAATCCTGACTAAGCGTCAATCAACCACCTTTAATCTTGATTAATGACAACTAATCCCGATTAATTTAAACTAATCCCTAGTCCCACCCAACCGATCGATTAGCGATTTCTACACCATAACTCTACCTTCTAAAGGTCCAAAAACTAAAATCAAAGGGGTAAAATTCGACCATTGAATTAGTCAAGGGACGAATGTTGCCTCTTCTCAAAACCTTTCCAAGCCGAAGCCCAAATAACACAAACCCTCAGAAACCCAAACCCTTTCTCACACCCAGTGAAAGTTGAACCCTCGCATACTCAACGATTTCACCTCCACAATGAGATAATCAACCAACAATTAACTCAAATCTCACCAAAAATATGGTTTCGAAACACTCCGGCAAAGACAGCGAGGATGCCGGAGCCGAAGCTGACGTTGATGCCGGCGTTGTTTCCTCACCGAGACCTGTTCGCACAAGCGACAGGCTCCGGATAAGACCGAAATCATTCAATCGGTTTGTGTATCCGAATTCGAAACGGAGTAAAACACGGAGGAAGACGAAAACTAGGGCTTCTGCTGCTCAGATTGCCAAAAGGATGTCAGGAGACAGTAAACAGAATAATTCGGTAGCATTCGGTTTGTTGTTTAACTGTTTAAGTAGTTTTAGGGTAGTTTGTAGTTATTCATATGCTTGTTTGAAGTTTTATTGTGTTTGTTTGATTATTTTGTTGAATATGTTTGTGATCATGTTTAGTTTTGTGGATTGGAATTAGAAATGGAGGTAAATAGTACTGCATTTTGAACTTGATTTGCTAGGGTTAGGGTTGCACCGCGTTGAGGACATGGTATAGGAGTTCGTGGAGACCGTAGTTGTCAATAATGATTGCTACGCTCGCTATAGCGAATAGCGTATAGGTCTAGTCTCGCTATAGCCTTTGTACTACCAATAGACAACGATGGTAGTTACCTTTATTTTGTTTAATATAAATAGCGATTAAATCATAGTTGTCACTAGCGAGCGTAACAATCGCTATAGCGCGCTATGTAGCGTTTAGGTATAGTGTCGCTATTAGGGTTGTAGCGATGGATAACGAGAATAGTGACATCTTATTATTTTATTTTTTGTTTTTCTTTAATATAATAGCAATTAAATATAGCTGGATTTTAGGTTTTTGTTAAATATACATGTAAAATACCATATACACCAGGGTATTTTGATATAATATACATATAAAATTTTTAATTTTTTTTCTAGTGTATCGCTATTTATCGCTGTTCGCTATGTAGCATATAGGTACCTTATCGCTATTTGTCGCTATTCGCCATTAACAACTATGAATTAAATATAGCTAGAAATTGCTGGAGTTTTAGTTCATGTTAGATATACATGTAAAATAGCGTATATATCTGGGTATTTTGATATAATATACATATAATTTTTTTTCTAGTGTATCGCTATTTATGAAGTAGCGCCCGTTATTTATCGCTATTCGCTATGTAGCATATAGGTAACTTATCGCTATTCGCCGTTAACAACTATGCATAAGATTAAGGTTAAGGACAATTGGGGGATGATAAATGATACATATGTGGCATAGCTTTGTTTTAGGGCCTAGATTTTTACTACACTTAAGGTGGACTCTTGGTTTCAATAAAATCAAGAAGCGCACTAAAGTGAGGAGGTCTAAAACCGAAGCGCAAAGGCGTGGGCTTTTCGTAATCGAGGCGCAAGGTGATTATATATCCCATAGGTTTTTAGCATTCTTTATCCAAAATATAGCTATAAATAAGGTTTATGTATGATTTTACCTACATGTACAAGCCAAAAACCTATTTTAATGCATAAAAACGGCCAAAACACAAGAGACGGCGCCTCAACCTCAATTTCCAAAAATGCGCTTTTTTGCGCATGTTTTATGTGTGCCTCGGTCTACATAAGGTGCCAGCAGCCGCACCTCATACGAGCTTTTTCAAAACCAAGGGTGGACTTTGCATGTGATTATCTTCATGTATGCTTGTCTATGTGTTATATGATGTTATAGTTGTCTTTGTTTTTATCTTACTAAGTTACTCTTTCACTCCTTTTGGTATTTAGTAGCTTTCTATCTCTATAGTGTTAGGTTATTTGTTCATATGCTGCTGCTGCTGATGATGAGATTGATGATAAGCTATTGGTCTGTTGGTTGCTGTTTGATATTGTTCTAAACCTGTTTATTTTGTATTTTTTCAGCTTAGCTAACTTAGATAACAAAACTTGAATCTAAATAACCTTAAATATGCCCAACTTCATTCAGTATACAGTATTTTTGATTGCTATGATGATTTTCCGAAACTAAAATCCATGCTTTTCATCCTATTTTGTTTTATGTACCCATTGTTAGTGCAGGCTGCTAATCTTGACGTTCCACAAGACAACGGAAAGTTCCGGCAGGTCTTGACGGCTACACAGATGACAGTAGTGAGGATGATGACTTAATGGTGAGTTTTTGATACAGGTTCTTTTACAAGCCTTTTGAGATGAACTTTTTTTATCATTAAAAATATGCACATTTTGCAGGGTCCCAAGTACCAAGTTTCTAGAAGCCGGAATTCTAACAGTGCTAGACATAAAGAGAAGTTTTCGCCACACGATGAAAATCATGGAATGAGATCACGTCTCCGTCCTCGTTCCAATACAGGTTCAAGAAAACTAATTCTTGAATCAGAGGACGGAGGAGATGGTTATGAGGAGGATAACGGTCAAAACACGGAAAATGGCAATGAGATTGAGGATAACGATGCGGATGACGGTGAAAGCGAGGAGGGCGGTGCTGAGGGTGACGGTGATGATGATGATGATGAAGGTGAAGACGAAGACGAAGGCGAAGATGAAGACGAGGAAGACGGTGACGATGAAGACGTTGAAGAAGAACAGGACGGTCGGAGACGATACGATTTAAGAAACCGCGCAGAGGTCCGACGGTTATCCATCGAAGAAGGTAAACAACGACCACGATGTCCAAGAAGAGTACTTCAACAAGGAGTAGGTACAAAACACAGTCGGGATGTTAGAAGAGGTGGGTCCCGAGTTCATAAACGCCATCGGACTATCACGTGCTGACGATTCAGACGATTCACTTCTCGTTGATGAGCTGGACCAAGCCATGCCTATGCCATGGTCACGTGGGCGAGCCGGTCTGGTGCACCACATGGCTTTTATCCGGACCAGATATGCATGGGCCCGCTTGGGGGTTAAACATTGCTGCATCCGGTTGGGTCATCAGGTGACGTTTTGGCTAACCAAGCTTCCGGTGTTCAAACTGCGGGGCCCAGTTCCAAGGGTGGGGCCGACATTCACCGTTACAGGTCGATGAAAGTGTAAGTTTTGATGACATTGGTGGGCTTTCGGGCTATATCGATGCTTTGAAAGAAATGGTCTTTTCCCGTTACTGTACCCTGATTTTTTCGCTAGTTACCATATTACCCCTCCGAGAGGCGTGTTGTTATGCGGTCCACCTGGCACTGGGAAAACGCTCATCGCACGCGCTTTAGCTTGTGCAGCTTCAAAAGCCGGACAGAAAGTAAGTTTTATATGCGAAAAGGTGCTGACGTGCTTAGCAAATGGGTCGGTGAAGCCGAACGACAATTGAAGATGCTGTTCGAAGAAGCTCAAAGGAATCAACCGTCTATAATTTTCTTCGACGAAATTGACGGTCTTGCCCTGTTAGGTCAAGTAAACAGGAACAGATTCATAACTCCATTGTTTCAACGCTACTTGCTTTAATGGACGGTCTCGATTCACGGGGTCAAGTCGTTTTAATCGGTGCAACCAACAGAATTGACGCCATTGACGGAGCATTAAGACGACCCGGTAGATTCGATCGTGAGTTTACGTTTCAGTTAACCGGTTTCGACGCACGTGCGGAAATACTAGACATTCATACTCGAAAATGGAAACGACCTCCGTTAAAGGAGTTAAAATTAGAGCTTGCTGCTAGTTGTGTTGGCTACTGTGGCGCTGATTTAAAAGATCTCTGTACCGAAGCCGCAATTCAGGCTTTTCGCGAAAAATATCCTCAGGTTTACACTAGTGACGATAAGTTTCTTATCGACGTTGAATCGGTTGAAGTTGAAAAGAAACATTTTATGGAAGCTATGTCAACGATAACTCCAGCTGCACATAGAGGCGCGATTGTTCATTCTAGACCGTTATCTCCAGTTGTTGCACCGTGTTTACAACGGCATCTTCAGAAGGCAATGAGTGTTATATCCAATATTTTTCCCGCTCTTGATGTTTCGTCTGAATCCAAGAAATTATCTACCTTGTTTGCGGTTTTGCTCTTCCTCTTGTGTACAGACCAAGGCTTTTGTTGTGTGGCGTGGAGGGTGCCGGACTGGTAAACTATCTTTTTAGATTCAGATGTTTACATATTAATTGCTTATAAACGAGTTTATTTTGGTCACAACTCAAAAGGTGTTTCTGGTCAACCCAACATGACCTGTGCCAGAATCACCTTTTTTTGGCTTGTCACCTGACCCACCCATTTGCCACCTCTATATCTATTTATATAACCTTAAAACGACCCAATTCAACCACTGAACTTTTGTATAGTGTCAAAAGTAACCTTTAAATTTTGTAAATGTCATTTTAACTCCCTCAAGTTTCTAAGGTTTCGAGTTTAACCTAAAACTAAATTCTAACATTTTTATTTTTATGTACGTGTCGGTTATGTATTCGAGTACGTCTACACTTTAACGTAATTTTGTTTGAAAACGAGTTGGGTCAATTATAAAATGTTTTATTTTTGTGTACGTTGAGTTGGACTACGTTTTGACTTAACTTTTGTTTAGAAACAAATCGGGTCAAATATACGTTTTCATTCGACGGGATATATTTGAGTTACTATATGTTTCGACGTAAATTTAGTTCGAAAGCGTACGACGCCACTGCACGTGTTTATTCTATGTATGCTTTTAGTTGGTCTACGTTTCGACGTGATTTTTGTGTGGAAACAAGTCGTGTCAAATATAATACATTTTCATTCAACGATATGAATTCGGATTACTCTATGTTTCAACGAAAATTTAATTCGGAAACGAGTCGGGTTGATTGTAGTCTATAATTTATCATGTTGCGTACGGCGCCTCTGAAACACGTGGCGGGTACAAAATCTAGTAATCTTTTAAATGCAATATTAGAAGTAAATTTACAAGTACATTGTTCTAGGATCACTTGGGACCTGCTATCTTACACGAACTGGAAAAGTTTCCAGTTCATTCTCTAGGGCTTTCGTCTCTTCTCTCTGATCCGAGTGCTAAGACACCAGAGGAAGCTTTGGTACATGTATTTGGTGAAGCAAGGAGAACTACACCTTCTATACTCTATTTACCTCAATTCCATCTTTGGTGGGAAAATGTACGAGCACTGTCACATCTCTATACATTTTTTCATTTGATTTAGTTCAAGAATTGTTTTTTCTAATGCTGTATGCCATTGTTTGTGAATTCAGGCACATGAGCAACTTAGAGCTGTGCTGTTGACATTATTGGCAGAGCTGCCATCGGATTCTCCTATACTACTTCTTGGAACGTCCTCACTTCAGCTCGATGAGCTTGATGGGGACCCGTCTTCTGTATTCTCTTCACGTAACATGTATGTCCAGTTTATTTATTCTGTTACAAATTCATAAAGCTATGGTTTGATGTTTCATATGATGTGCTTTTAAAACTTCACGTAGTATATCATGAATAAGGTTGCTTGCATTGTGAAGCGTTCTAAGGGTAATAGTGTTCCAAAATGAGACTAAAAATAAATCTCGTTAGTTATATTCTTCAGTTATTTCTGAAACTTTTGGTTACTCTGTTTTAACTTAAACTTGAATGTATGTCATTAGTGAATAAAATCTCAGGTATCTTAAAAGGTATATTATATTAAACGGTTATAGTTATTCCTACGGGTGTTAAATGGATCGTGTTCGTAGGTCGAACCCGGTGCGAATCTGAAAATTTTACACAACACGAAAATCATGTTGGAAACACACGAACTCGAACATGACTCACGTATTCATAGTTTGGCACAAACATGACCCGTTTAACCTGAATTGTTACAATTTATATTTCATATTAGTACTGAAATTACAAATGAACAGCAAAAATGCAAATGTTAATAAAACAATTGCGTTTAGGCACATTTCTTTTTTAACTTCTAAATTGTGACATCAATTTAAACAATTTTAAGTTACGACATAAAATACCTTTCAAAAAGGTACAAAAGTAATCTGGTCAGTCCTACCAGGCTGACCTGGATCCGACCCATTTAGTTAAAAGTGTTAAGCATTGTCAATCCGAAACTGACCCGAACCCGTGATTGTTATGTACTTGTAACAGCTACCGGATGGACAGACCATTGATGGAAGATAGAAGTATGTTTTTTGACCGTCTGATTGAAGCTGCTTTGTCTATATCATCAGAGGGACCCACAAGCAAGTCCAGAAGTCGGCTGCTGTTCCCGAACTCAGCAAGGCACCAAAGGTAGACACGGGTCCCAAGGTCTCCGAACTAAAAGCTAAAGCAGAAGCCGAGGGTCATGCTCTCCGAAGACTGAGAATGTGCCTCCGTGATGTTTGCAACCGGTTAGTTTTTCATGACTACACTTATTTTTTTATTGTCGTTTTATGGCGTGATTCGTGCCTATGCCAAATCTTAACCCTACATGTGTATACCAATCATCATCGTTATTATATATGAGGTGTCAAAAGTCATTAAGAATTTCGTCTTTCACAATGACCTACTGTTTTTTAAATAGAGTAAATTGCCATTTCGTCCCTGAGGTTTGGCCAGTTTTGCGACATTTATCCAAATGTTTGTTTTTCCACATCTGGATGATTGGATCCAAAAGGTTTGAAATCTTGTCGTTTTCATCTGGCTCGTTAACTCCATTCATTTTTCTCTGTTAAGTGAGGGTATTTTCGTCTTTTTTATTAACTTAAAGGGCAATTCTGTCTTTTTTCAGAGGTATTCCGTCTTTTTACATAAATTGAAAAGACGGAATTGCCTTTTTAAGGTATGATGTTCCAACATCTTTATGAACTAGAATAAGGGTGGTACTTTTTTTGGATTCTATTTATGAGAGCATTGGTAACCTATAGTACAACACTATGTTTATTTTTCTTTATTTAGCCATGATCACCTTCAATCTTAATTAATAGCTTTATTCATGTGACAGATGTCAGAAATCTTCTTAGACACTAGTTTGTTTGTTTTTTGTTATGGGGCAGGGTTTTGTATGATAAGCGTTTCAGTGCTTTTCACTTCCCCGTGTTGGATGAAGACGCCCCAAACTATCATGCGGTTATTCAAAACCCTATGGATATGGCTACCCTTCTACAGCGTGTTGATGCCGGAAAATACATAACTTGCAAGGCCTTCTTAGAAGATTTTAATCTCATATTGGCAAATGCAAAGGTTCATTTAACGTGTACATGTTTTGAAATATTGAAACCGTTTGTAAAGATAATGCTTTATTTGTACATGCAGATATATAACAGGGATGATTACAATGGAGCTAGGATTGTCAGTAGGGCTTACGAACTTCGAGATTCGGTATGTCACTATTTTTAATAGTAATAGTAATAAACTATAAAGTCACATGTATGTTATTGTTTTAAAAAAGAGTAATCACGGATGGTCCCATTAGCTACCAAAATTTTGGATTTAGTCTTTAGCTTTCCAAAGTACACGGATGGTCCCTGTGGTTTGTACTTTGTAACACATTTAGTCCCCAACTTGTGGTTTGCACTTTGTAATGCATTTAGTCACTTGGGGACTAAATGCGTTACAAAGTGCAAACCATAAGGACCATCTGTGTACTTTTGGCAAAAGTTGAGAACTAAATGCGTTACAAAGTGCAAACCATAGGGACCATCCATTTACTTTTGGAAGCTAGGGACTAAATTCAAAATTTTGGTTAATCACAAGGACCATCTGTGTACTTTACTCTTTTCAAAATTATGTATGATTCAAATATTGTTTGTTTTGTATAGGTTCATGGGATGCTATCGCAGATGGACCCTGCATTGGTCGCTTTCTGTGAAAAGATTGCTGAAAATGGTGGTCCGGTGTCTTTGCCTGAAGATGTAGCGGGATCTTCTTTCCAGAATGTTCCGGTTGTTCAGATGGCAACTACGACTAGGGCTAGCGCACGTCTTCGTCATGTCCAGCCCGAAGTTAATTTAGATCAAAGCTATGAAGCACTAAAACGACCCAAGAAGACCACTGATCCTTCACATACAGGTTTCATATCCTGCGTTATTGATTCATAGTTTTTAGTCATTGATATGTTATAGCTAGGACTGCAAACTAACCGAACGAACAAGGCCTTGTCGTGTTCGTTTGTTAACGAAATACATCTTGTTAACGAACAGTTCATGAACACTTACCGAACGAGATTTTATGTTCATGTTCGTTCATTAAGGAAATGAGCGTGTTTGTGTTTGTTTGTTAATTTTAGGTAGCGAACACAAACGAACGCAAACAAACGTTTTGATGAACACACACAAACACAAACAAACGTTCATGAATATAAACAAGTGTTCATGAACACAGGCAAACACAAACGAACGTTCATGAATCATGAACATAAACGAACAGAAGAGGATATATGTTAAATTTTGAATAAAATAGGCATTTTTCATTATAAACATCTAGATGATCCACCCAAAATTACTAATGAACATGGGAATACTAGAATAGGGTTTTATTTGTCTCAGTTACCTCAAATAAAAACAAAAAAAAATATAAAAATCTAAAAGCATAATTAACTATTGAACGTAAATGGACGGACGAACATAAACGAACGTGTTATTGAACGCTCACGAACATAGATGAACGAACCCGACTTCTCTTCATGTTCGTTCATTTGCAACCCTAGTTATAACTAAAAGCCTAAAGCATCAAAGTGTTTAATCAGGAATTGTAATTTTGGACTAATCTAATCTATACTGTAAATTTTCAGCTTCAACAGCTGACGAAGGATCTCAACAGCCTCAAGAACCCGCAGCCGAAGTTCAAGATGATCCAAACCCTGGTGAAAGCTCATCGCCTGTTTGCATTGACATCAACGCTACTTCCAACGAGGTTACCGAGCCAGAATCACAAGATACCATTATGGCAGATGTTGCGAGTGACGGCAAAATAGAATCCGCTAAGAAGCTTTTGTTGGAGCGCACTACCAATTACGGGATTCCAGAGTTAGAAAGGCTGTATACCCGAATTGTAAAAGGTGTATTTGAGTTGAAAATGTTGAAACCGACAATCTCAAGCCCGCTGTTTCAAACTTTCTGCTCAGCTTCGCTGAAAACGAGGCTAATTTTTAAAGCGAACCGATTTTCTTTCTTTCCTGCTGGATAGATTTTGCATGTTTTAACCGACAGAATTCGAAATTTCAAAATATTTGGGTAGAATCTAATATGAATCCAATCCGAGAGATGGTTTCGCTTTGAAATGGGATATTAGAACTACTACATTTTGTCTTTTAACTTCTCATTCATTATTAAGTTTATGGCTTTTTGTACCTTATCTCTCTTTGAAGTGTTCAAGCTAAAGTTATTTGATACCATAGGTTTTGCCGTTATGTATAGAGTATGAGACTGATCTATAAAACTAATGTTAACACTTCATAAAACTAATGTTAGTAGCTCAACTGTAATTGTCATAAGTCTAGGGGTTAATCTGTAATAGATAGAAGTGTGAGGATTGATTTGTAATTAGGTCTAACGATTTGTTACATACGACTTAGCTTTTGAGCTGTAAACCTTTCTTCTCTGATTTTTCTCTTAACATAAGAGCACCGCAATGTCAGTTGAAGAAAGAATGCAGTTCACACAAATGGCTAACGGACGCCACAATGTGGATTAGGCTGTAAACAAGCTGAGTCGAGCTAGAGTGGGTTAGTTACTCAAAGGGCTTGGAGTTAAACGAGCCTAGCTTGGCTCAGTTATAAAATGAGCCAGCTCGGCTCACGTCATCCTAAATTGAGGTTTTTATCTAGTTTTTCTCGAGCTGCCTTCGAGTGAGCCACGAGCCTAATGTGGATCTACGGTTCTTTAATTGTTTTTTTGGTTTACATGTTACTTTATACTTATCAAAACTCGAGTAACGTTTAAATTTCTATAAATTTTTATAGCACAATTTTTTTTGTTTTACATGTTACTTTATAAACCTTACAAAATAACAAATACAATTCAACACATAATGGCTGTTATTTGAAATTTCATATACAGACCTTTTCGGGTTCTTTAGATAGATCCTTGAGGTAGCAAAATATGCGAGTCAAGCTAATGGTATACCTTTTTTTTCAGTTGGCTTGAAACACTTTTATGTTATGTTAAACGGGTCATGTTCAACAAGATACATATTAAACATGACAAATTTTTTAATGGCTAAACACGATACATATAACATGCTTATCTAAACCAAACACAACACGCTTTGCTAGCATGCCATTTACTTAAATGCTAATACAGATCAGTGGCGGATCTAGCCGGAGCGCCAAGGGGTAACGTTTTAAAAGAAAGGGGTAACGAAATCGAAAAAACGTCAAATTTTCCAAAATTTACACTATCGCCGGAGCGCCAACACTAGATCCGCCCCTGATACCGATATTCTTAACCCATAACATGAACTAAACAATACGTTTCCAATTATTGACATCACCTTTTTTTCTTTTGAAAGGCGGTGTTTCATTCACAAAATAAAAAAAATCCAACACGGAGCTAGATACAACATACACCCACCCATATACACGTAAAGGTCTAAGTCAACCTATTTAACACATTTACTTATATAAGTTATGCGTTCCATAAACGGGTAGAGGGGTTGAACCAGTTTAGACACATTTTTAGCCGTGTTAGCCACATGTCGTTTCTATTTATAACCCGAACGCATTACTTCAAACTCAGTTGACTTTTTATTGAGTTTCCAGTTATTTGCTTATGCTTTTTTAGTTTTTCTAAAACATGTTGACTTGTGAACCCATTTAACCTATTTAGCTCACCAATCGTGTTTGGGTTACATAGTTTTCAGTTATTTGCTTATGTTTTTTTAGTTTTTCTACAACATGTTGACTTGTGAACCCATTTAACTTATTTAGCTCACCAGTCGTGTTTGAGTTACGTGTTGTAACTTGTGGTTGCAACTCTAGACTAGGGTCAACTAGTCAAAACCCCACAAAAACTAAGCCTGAAACAAGTCATAATATCAAAGATTGAGGTCGAATTATCGATGTTGAGGTCGTTTTTTAATATATTATTGAACCAAATGTTGAACACATTGCAAGCATGGTGATAAATTTGTCAACTGAAATCTTTTTTACTAATAATTCCTTCTTTTTAAAAAAATGTTACTTTACAAAACCAAGTGAGAAACAAAATAAAAAGTATACAACTAAGAATAATACAGAAAAAAAAGAAAAAAAATTAAAAATACCAAAATAAAATGGCAAATTGGATTTTAATAATTCGAATTGGCTCTCTGATAATAATCTCAACTCAATTAATTACCCACAATAATCTGAATTCTTAAATTTTGTTTGTAAAATAGTTCGCCGATAAAAAAACATAACAGAGTTAAGTTTTTTTCCAAATTACAAATCGATGTTTTTGGGCTTTTGATGAGAACGAGAATATGGATCGATTGATGTAAAACATACCTCGAAACAGTGCTCTACACAACTTGATTTTTGTTAATTAGAAGTTCAAACACCCGAATTGAGCACTGTTTTCGTTGTTTAGAGCACTGTTTAGAGGTAAGTTTTATATCAATTGACTCGTATACTTGTTCTTATCAAAAACCCGAAAACAACGGTTGGTAATTTGGAAAAAAAAAAACTTAACTCCGTTATGTTTTTTTAACGGCGGACTATTTTACAAACAAAATGGAAGAATTCGGATTATTGTGGGTAATTAACTAAGTTGAGATTATTATTGACCAAAAAAAGCTAGTTCGGATTATTAAAATCCAATTTTTCCCAATAAAATCTATGTTTATTTTTACAAGTAAAGAAAACCATAAAAGTTTTTTGTTGATTTGATTTGAGGAAGGGTAAAAACAGACTAATATTGTTGAACTGCTTTCTTTCACCAACTAATACATTAAGAGACTATTATTTATTAACATAGGCTAATTCTAAAAACAAACATATATGCTTAATTCTAGTCTACATGTTAGAAATTAGAAACGATAATATGTCTATATACTTTCAACTAGCTTGTTGCTATTGCTCGTTCGCTTTCGATGTAGTCGTAATCCAGCGGCATCTCAATTATGTGGTGCTCGAATGCAAGTCACACGAGAAAACACGCTTCCGATGTCTGGACATTAGCATCTACGCATGTCGATCCAGCCTTGAAAGACCGGTTGGCGACTCGTATGTTGATTTTCTTGAGAGTGATGCCAACACAACTATTCGATCTGGACATTAGCATCTACACATACAATTATCAACTTTTGTTAAGAGTGATTTACAATTTTACAAGCATAGCGTACAATCTTTGCTTCTTATGTGTTGAGAAGAGTAAATAACTTTTGTCTTTTACTTCATAATTTCATTTACACCCTCTTAATTATAATAAATTATTATACGATCCCTCAATTTTAATAAAATATATTTTCGTTTTTATAACAAATTTACACTATATCCTCTGAATTTTAATAAAGTTACTTACACACTCTCCACTTTAAGCTACAAAGGGTATCAACGCCGTTTTGCGTTGTCTCTTTTTGTTGCTATACAGAGTGTCGGTACTGTACTAAAATGAACCAATACAATCAAGTTATTGCCACATCGCGCGAGGTCATATCACTAGTTGAAATACACATATTAATGTAAATGTAACAAGATATACGACGTATATAGACCTTGTTTTTGCAATGTTTAGGATCGACATGAGGGCAATAGAACTGAGAAAGTATGATCGGATTTTGCACATTCACCATTGTTATGCTGCTAAATGTTATTTGGCTTGCAAATCTCGATCCTCCTTGAAAGAGACAACAACTAATTATATACATGTAAAGTTGTAAACATCATAATCAAGAGAATGATTGCTCTAAAGAAAGAATAACTATAATTAATTATTTAAGGGTTTTTTTTCTTTTTACGTAATTCCCCTTCCTAAAAGAACGAGGTGTAATATACCGACACGGTCTTGATCCTAACTCCGTTTTGAGTACCGCTAGAGGTTATGCCGATAACCCTGTACAACATCATTGGCACCGTTCCTTCCTAGGCTTCCAACACTTGAAGAAAAAACCCGAAGAATAATATATAGTTAATTTGTTAATGATATATATTAGAGTGTATGAGTTATATATGCATTTAGTTAGTTATGCGAGCTGGCATATGTGGTTGTTGTTGTTTTGTTAGAATGTGTTCTAAAATCATATAGCATATCTCTATATATACAATAGAACATCTTACAAACAACCACACATGTGAGTGGTATAACTAAGTGACATAACTAACTAATTGCATATATAACTCATACACTTTAATAATATAAAATTATAAAATAAAAGATTAATTAGTTACAACTAAATAATGATAAAACTAAGCTTATGCCATGGCCAGGGCCACAATTTACGTATAATCTCTTACCGTGGGATTAGTTTCACAAGATCGAAACAACAAATCAACAAAGGTTAACACAACATGCTTAAAAACTTAAAATTAATAATCAACATGATTAATTTATAAGAAGATTGATTAAAGTAATTAACTACTAATTACCTTCCCGCCGCATGAGTTCCACCAATCTAACCCTTGCCCGTTAAAGTTTCCGGTTCCAGTTATAACGAGGTTTTCGACATGTTCAAACTTAATCCATGTATCGCTGTTAGGTGGCCATGCGCTCTTCGGTTTGGATACAACGCTCCCCACAACCTATTGACATATAAAGGTACGTAGAATATCTCAAGTTCAAATCTCACAGATTTAAAAAAACGTACCCATGAAAATTTGTATTGTTTTTTCATAGTAACGAATAATAACAGAGTAAATTACAAAAAAAAAAAAGTCATTTAGTTTACACAAAATTGCAAAATGTGTCATTTACCTTAAAAATTACAAAAAAAAACGCACTTTATGTCTTTAAACCTATGCATGTTATGTCCTTTAGCCATAACTCGGTTAATTTTCTTGGTTAAATCTGACTAAGTAGACCCCACATATTTAATCTTTTCCCATCCTAATACGATTTTAATTTTATTGTTTAGAAAACAAACAAAACACACATGAGGGTATTTTGGTCTTTTCCGATCCAAAATACCTTCATTTGGCGTCTACTTAGTCAGATTTAACCAAGAAAATTAATTGAGTTATGCCTAAAGGACATAACATGCAAGGGTTTAAAGACATAAACGACATGACATGCTGCATTCCATTTGTTAACCAGATCTTGCTCCTACAAATATACATTCAAATAATAAAATATTTAATAATTCATAAGTATGTAAAATTAAAGATATTAAAGTTGGAATTATGTATAATAAGTGGAACTTAATTACCAAAGAAACACTTCCAACAGTGACGAGAATGAGATTGAATGTAACTGCGACTGCTGAGTTATAAGTAGCCTACATTTGACCGATAAACACATATACGTAAATACTTTTTTTTGAATGGCAACGGAATCGCTTTATTAACAAACCAAAACACAGCAAGAAGCTACGAAGAATAGAAACACACGTAAGTACTTAATCAATCAATCAACAATTTATTTAATTTAACAAAACAAATCTAGTTAAATTAATGGAGATAAGTGTTAAAGAAAGCTAATTACCATGATAGATCGAGTATGAAAAGAGAATGATTTGAATTGATGAAATATTATGAATTGGTTCCGACATTTATAGATTATGGAGAGACATGTAAAAATGGTAATCAAGTTTAATTTCGTCAAGAAAAATCTTTAAGACTAGAATTGTAAGATCTAGTTTCCTTTTATTCTTTTCTTTATCTATTTTTTTGCAAAGATAGAAGAGAGAAAATTTCAAAACATATATAAAATTGACAAGATTGAGATAAATTTTCAAAACATATATAAAAATTGACAAGATTCCTTTAGGAAATATATCTACTATGTATATTTGGTTGGCTTTTAATATTTATATAGCTAGAACTAATTCTCTGTGTTACGGGTCCAGTTTTTTTTTAATATGATTTGAGCATATGGATTCTTTTTCCAATTGTCGAGCGATTACGTTTACAATCATTTCGATACTTTCAAAGTTGTTTGAGACATAAATTGTAGTCGGATCTCATGGAGTGTTAATACGGTTGAACCTACATTTTACCGTAATTTTGTAGAGTTCCAGTATTTCAATACTTTCAAAGTTGTTTGAGACATAAATTGTAGTCGGATCTCATGGAGTGTTAATACGGTTGAACCTACATTTTACCGTAATTTTGTAGAGTTCCAGTAAATATACACACAACACAGATACTAAACTCATATCACTTCATAAAAATTAATTATATTTATTATTCATTTTAATTTAATTTCCATTATATAATAGGGATGCAACTTTAAAATTATAATTAATCAAATAAACATAGAAATCATGAATATTATAATAATATTAATTTAGAATTTTCGTGTAAAATATATATTAATTAGTGAGATGACATTACATTCACCATGGTTGGATAAAATTATGCTTGTAAGTCACCTAAGTGTCAATATAATTTCATCGTAGCTAACAATTTCTTCAATTATATATAATAATAACCATCGTTTTGTATTCCATGCAATAACAACAGACTTTGTCCATGGCTTTATAGCCTAGTGACGTCTTAGAGTGGGATAAAAAAATTGGGACCAATAGGTTTTGGGTTCGATTCCCACATGTGGGTTTTCCCATATTTATGTCTAGTGGAGATGGATATAATCAGGTGGTACGTCAGTAATCCAAATTTGCCGTTAAAAGAAGAAAGAAAGAAAACAACCGACTTTAATGAATAAATTTGGAAAGATATCTATAATCGATTGAGTTAATTTTTATAATATTGGATAAGATTGTTTTAACATACAAACTAATTCTATTAAGAAATTATTTAGTTTGTGTCACAAGATAATTTTGTATATCCTTTTCAAAAAAAAGTACTGAATATATTTTTTAATAGTTAAGATATTTATTTTTTTAGTTTAATTTATTAAAAAAAATTAATACAAGTATTTTACCTTTATTTTTTAATTAAAAATCTAGTTTTATTTTTACTATAACTAGTAGGTTTCCACCGTCCTTCGCAACGGTAGTTCGGTTGGTATCTAATCAATTCAGTATGAAAACAACATTCGGTACCGCAATCGAAAGTTAAAACCCAAAAACATAAAGTTGTGATAATCGAAATAGAAAACCAAAAAAAAGTCGTGTTGTACTAAAAAGGATATCAACTTTCTAATTCGTTATACCAATATTCTTAGGATGGTAGCAATTCGGTTTGTCACAATATTGATATTCACTACAGTTTACGATATTATAAAAAATATTCTCAATTGTGAATACAATATATATTGTTTATCGTAAACGGTACAGATACCACTATCAAATTTGTTCGGACCGTGACTTTGGTTCGTCACCGCAAAAAAACAAAAATAATATTAAAGAAAAGTATATCAGATAGTTTTAATAATTCTGATTTGTTTACTTTTTAGTTTGAAATACATAAAATATAACATACATAATAACAAAATAATGTAACTAAATTTGTGTGTAACGATGTGTTTTTAAGTTGTTTGATTATTTTAATTTGAATTTTTTGTTATGGTTTAACTATATAATTTTTCTTACGGGTGTAAGCTGTAATTGTAGTATATTTTATGAAATTACAAAAGTCAGAGAAAGTTTGGATAAACAATCAATATGTCGTGTATATAACACTTGTACCCTAATCTAGAAGTTGTGTAAGAAAATGTTTATTTATAAAAATTGAGAAACTACTAAAATAGCCTTTGAAGCACTTATTTTGTAATTTACAATATATAATATTTAGAGTAAACTATCAAAATGGTTTTTGAGATTTAGTCATTTTAGTGCAAAACTCAAATATTTTGAATCGGGGTTCCTATGGTTTCAATTTTGTTGTCATTTTCATCTAAAATCAAAATTTGGTCAGATATTTCAGTTAACATCCAGCTTTTGATCTTTTTTCTCCCTTTTAATGAAGAGCAACAATTAAAAAATCTTACCATTTTGCCCCTTCAATGAAGGAAAAAGACAAAAAACTGAATGTTAACTGAAAAATCTAACCAGATTTTGCTTTTGATGAAAATGACAACAAAATTGAAACCACAGGGACCCAGATTCAAAATGTTTAAGTTTTAGACTAGAGTGACAAAAATGACCAAACCTCAAATACCATTTTGGTAGTTTACTCAATAATTTAAGTCAAAAGAAGGGCATTTTTGTAATTTAACTATATAATTTAAGTTAAAAGAAGGGTATTTTTGTAATTTAGCCTTTGAAGCACTTCTTTTTGTAATTTACTATATTTAAGTTAAAAAGAAAGGCATTTTTGTAATTTGGATAATGCCCTGTACTTTCTACGATGAAAATGAGTGGAGTTACTGTAGTAATCTTGTGTTTCATTTAAAATATAATTAATTCAACTCAATTTGCAATTCTACACCTTCATTTTTACTGCAGATTTTTTATTTACAGTTTTTACCGTCTTTTTACTGCACATGTTTTACCACAACCTTTTAATTTGCAATTTTTACTGAAGTTTTTTTATCACAGTTTTTATCTCAATCCACAGTAACGTATTTTCAAAAGCTAAAATCATCATCAATCCAAAAAAAAAAAAAAAAAACCATTTTCATGCTCTTTAAAGTCTTTTTTTTTATATTCATTTGTTTCTGATCATATGGTAAGAAGATCAACGGCTAGTGTTTTATTCTAGAGGCTAATCCTAAGTTAAAATACTTACACCATTTCACTCCACATCAGAACATAAGCCTCATACACCAAAATAACACAAAACCAACGGTAACATAAAGACACCAAAGAATGTACAAAGTCAGCCACTAAAACGCAACCTGCCAACATCCCTAACCGGTTCCGCCACATCACCATCGCCACCACCACAAAACTCACCGCCGCTGCCGCCACCACATTTGCCGCAAACAAACTGCGCAGGCACGACGTCGCAATCAGGAATACCAGCGCATCGCGTATGCTGCCATACACCACATACATCACACGCCAACATCCGCTCACCATCATCATCCTTCGCCCCGCAACTACAATCCAACGTCCACGTTTCCTCCCCGCGTTCCATTCTAAACTTATCTAACCCACTCTTCCCTAAACACTTCCCGACGACGTTGACCGCCGTCTCGGTGTTTGACCCGACCAGAAGCTTGATTTGGGTGGATTCATCAACACCTCTATATTCAACAAGCTCTTCCGCTTGAAACCGTCTCAGAATCAAATAAACTTCTTGAAAAGCTTTTGATGCTTCAACTTTAACGTCCTGAACAGTCGAATCAGGGGGGAGGATTATGTGTTCAGCAGGTGCGTTTATAATATTTTCTTCGGTTTGTTCACTTGGTACGGGTTTACACGACAGTACGAGTGAATGTGGGTTTGCTTCTGAAAATGACTTTTCGGGGTGGTAGTTTTTCACGAACTGCTTGCAATCTAGAATTTTGGTAGCTGAATTTACCATCGTATCCCTCTTTGTTAAAGGTATATAATTTACCATAAACTGAGGATGGAGTAGAGCTTCGTATAAGTATTTTAGATCTCGCATTAAAGTATCTTCGGACGGGTAAGTTGTAAGAGCACAGTTGTTCATGGCATCGCTCGAATCTATACTACTACCAGGTTCAAGCCTGCATTCATCGATGAAATTATTCCAGTTAGACCCACCATACACATTTAGGATATACCAAGCAAAATGGATTGGTCAGACAAGTTTGTTCATAGTTAACTTTTAATACGGGCTGGGTCACATTCACCCTCAAATAGTTTTAATTAGCATTTGGACCTGCCGCGTGTTGCGGCGGTGTCGAAACTTAGGGTAACTCAAACTTATGCCGTTAAATATTTGACCAGTTTTCAAACAAAATGTACATCAAATGTAGACCAACTGAAAATTGCACATGAAAATAAGCAGGGAAACGTATTATATTTGACATGACTCATTACCGAACGTAAACCAACTTAGATTTATAAGGAAACGATAAGCACGTAAGAAAATAGTTTTTTTCACGTTAAAGAATGGTGCCACACGTTGCGGCGGAGTCGAAACGTAAAGTAGCTTGAATTTATCTCGCCTAGTGAAAACGTATTATATTTGACCCGACTCGTTTCCGAACAAAATGAAGACCAACAAAAAATGTACATAAACATAAACACGAAACTTATTATATTTGACCCACGTACATAAAAATAAGCACGTAAACTCAAGGGGTCAAAATGACATTTTACAAAGTGTTTAGAAAGTTGAGGGGTGTAAGTGGCAATGCTAGAAGTTGAAGGGTTGAATACACAAAAAGAAAAAAAAAACATGGGTTCGATGGCATTGTTGTAAATTTGGCAAAAAAAAAAACCAACAAAAATAGAGTTGTGTCTTAGGCATTATTACTAAAACACTCTCTTTTGTTACAAAGTTGGTTATGAAAACATATATCAGAGTGAAGTGTTAACCTGTATTCAAGAGTACCGGAATCCGGATTAGATCGCGCGTTAACCACCATCCCATCAGCTGCCCGTTTGCCTTTAAGTTCCTTAAGACAATAATCCAAAAGTTCAGGACGGCCCACTCGACAAACGGCCCCACGTAGGGACCCCCAGCTCACCCAACAAGACCCACTAACCGCTTTCAACACTCTAAACATTGCTTCTTCAACACGAACAATATCACTCATGTTCCAAACACACACCACCCTCGAATCACTTGATTTAACCTTTTTGGCTGTCCTATAATCAACCGTTGGACGGTTTTTGTTAGCGTCATGTAATAATGTAGTTAAGTAACGGAAAAGATCTCTACTAGTTACAAGTTCCTGATCCGACAGTGATTGGTAAAACGCAATCAAGTCGTGTAAATGTGTTCTAGGTTTACGCCCTTGAGAAGACAAGGTAGATAACGGCATGTTTGCAAGGGTTTCAATTGCGTTATCGTACGCTTCATGAGTGATCGCGTAACTTCCGCCACCAAACTCGTAGCCCCAATCACCGTACCATGTATGACCCATAATTACTGAGTGAAGCAACCGGAACTCTAAACCGTACTTTTTTGATACATCCATAACACTAACCTGTCTGTTTAGAAATTTAAATAAAAAAAGATATTAGAAACAATATATTTATGAGTAAAATGCCATTTTTGTCCTCAGGGTTTAGCCAGTTTTGCGGCTTTCGTCCAAAGGTTTGTATTTTTGTATCTGGATCCAAAAGGTTTGAAATCTTGCCATTTTTATCCGACTCGTTAACTCCATCCATTTTTCTACATTAAATGAGGGGCATTTCCTCTTTTTAAACATTTTTATTAAAATAAAAAACACTGTCAGAAATAAAGATCCACCTTAGTTGACTTTCTCCCCACCCAAACCCTTTAATCATCACAAAAAATGTCTAAAAAGACGAAAATGCCCCTCAGTTAACGGAGAAAATTGGATGGAGTCAACGAGCCGGACGAAAATGGCAAGGTTTCAAACCTTTTAGATCTAGATGCGGAAAAACAAACCTTTGGACGAAAGTCGCAAAAGTAACAAACCTCGCGAAAGTCGCAAAAGTAACCTTTAGTAATGGAAAATATCTCTAACCTGACTCCAAGAACTTTGCAAAGGCGATCCCAGAAGTCCATGATATTACGACCCGAAAGGAAGCAAGAACCGCCTTCTCTACCATTGACACGGAGAATGTGACCATAACCGTTCATATGGACCACACCATGTAACAGATGAGTGGTATAATCCAACTGGTTATACATCCAATCCTCGATATCTTCAGTAGTCATGACATGATTGACATGCCTTGCACCTGCAAATGTTCATGATTCATGCATATTGAAGTGAATATTTGGCATCAAATCCATTACTTTGAATTCCAAAATTCTACAAACAACCTGAACACCACAAGTCATTCTAAAGCCTATTACTTTGTATATTTTAGATAAAAATGAGAGCAGACCTTGAGTCAGACGAATGAAGAAAAGCACCACAAGCAGCACATGGCTTACTGTAGGCACCAATGGAAGCCCCATCAGCCTTTATTATGAAATGGTATCTCTTCCCACACACTGGGTTCCCACTCCATCCTTCATATATCAAGTATATTCATTAATAATATACAAAAAAAAAAAAAAAAAAAAACAGGGGAGGGGTAAGGCCGCAAGGGTAAAACTTTAAATACATCAATACGACGTAGCATTGAAATATACAAAGAAATAAACTAGAAACAAAACATATATGAATATCAAACAAGGGTGAGGTTCAATGCGGAACTGAAGAACCATGAAAAACATTTTACATGTAAAAAATCAATCTTTATCTAGTCTTTTTTAGAGGATTTTTTTTTCTTTTGTAAATAAAAATATGTGGAAGTTGTTTTAATAAAAGAATTTGAAAAATAAAAAAGTAAAGTTTAAAATCAGTTAAAAAAAGTAAAAAAAATAATTTTTTATCCTATGTGTTTACATGAAAAAGTTCCAAATAAATCATGTAAAACTGATTTTTTTCTATGTAAAAAAAAACATTTTTTCTATGTAAAAAAAAAATTTTTAATAATATTTTTACATGTAAAATTAGTGGTTCTTAAACAAATTTAATGCCTTCAAAAAGCTTATGAACCATGTAGATATTAACAAAAATATCATATCATATGAAGAATAACATTAGACAATTAATTCTTTTAAAAAGTTGAAAACAAATAATATTGTACACTTTATTGAAAGTGATTGACAGACACGTAGCAAAAAGAACACACACGAATGTGGTTAACCCCACCACCATGAGTCAGCATCAATCATATCATATCCAAGTCATATGAGGCACCATTAATTAATTTTATTTTATGTTTAAAATAATTGATATTTTTTTAATTACTTAAAATAGTACTCATCAAATTACCTTTCACTCCATAAAATACCACTAACTTTTAAAATTGCCTAATATATCAAATCAACTATTAAAAAATTATTATATTATTACTAAATTATCCACGTCATCTGATTAAAATATCACTATATCAAACTATATCAAATAACAATTAAATATTTATTATATTATTATTAAATTTACACGTCATCTTAATTAAAATATCACTAAACCTTTAAAATTGCCTAATATATCAAACCAACTATTAAAAAATTATTATATTATTAATAATTATCCACGTCATCTTAATAATAACCATAACTAATTACATCATTAACTACTCACCAAACTCCACGTCATGCCAGCCGTCAATTAGACATTTCTAGAACACAGCCAAAACAACACGACCGAGTCAAACTGAGTTAACTCATCAACAACTCGGCACTGATCGCAATAAACAGATCTAGATCTGATACCAACACACAACCAAAGGTCCAAAACACGGTAAACACGACCGAGTCAGACTGAGTTAACTCACCAACAACTCGGCATTGATCGCAATAAACAGATCTAGATCTGATAACATCTTCCTCCACCACATCGAGACAAACCGAATCATCACCGTTCTGTTCACCAACCCTAAACAAGATCTGCCACGTCAGCAGGTGCGGTAGGACCGACGACGGCGGCGGTAGCAGCGCGTGGCGGAGTAAAAACTCACGTACGGTGGTTCGGAACGTTTGCCGGCGGCGTGTTCGCCGGACGGGAAGGTGAGAAAGTCGTTGAGATCGGCGGTTACTCTCCGTTTCATTTTTTTGAATGGCCGGTTGTTGACGACCATTGTTTGTGGTTGGATCGTCAGATGTGAAGAATTTGTGAGTGAAAAGGGGAGTTGTGAAAGAGGAAATGGAAATGATTGATTGAATGGTGAGATTTGGGTGGGTGGAGTGGGTGGTTCGGATGTGGAGAGTGAGTCAATCAAAGGGGATGAAAAGGATATTTTCTGAGGGGTTGGGGTTTGGAATGGAATCTATCTGTTTTGACGATTTGTTTGTGGTGACTAGTTAATGATTGTGTTTAATGTAACGCAATAAATCAATCTCGAGATTTTCGGGATATTCACTGTATCAAACGGAGTATTCTGAGAGTAACCCGAGTCCACACTAATCTCGGGAAAACCTATTCCACTCGCCCGTATACACGACAGTGAAATTACCACAGGGATCGAACACATGTTTCCTTGAATCTCCTGTCATTGTCCACTAGTGAGAATTTCTTTCTTATGTACATTTTTTTTAAAAGCCAACAAATCATTTATTAGAAACCTTGTCAAGAACCGTTAACACGGAAATTGTAAAGAGTTCACCAAGAGAAACCATACAATTATATCACATCACATCATATACATGCTAAGTCAAAATTACTCTAGCTGGTCACACGGTAAGGCGTTGCACCTTGCCCTGTTTTTTTAATCTAGGAAACCCAAGTGTTTTAATCTCCTTCTCTAGTCTTGTGAAATTCGTTTGCTTTTGATTAAAAACGACATTGTTTTTGTTTTTCGATAGCATCCAAAGCGTGATCTGAATGACTGAAAGCACGACCCGTTTCCATTTTCGAGATCCTCGGTAGTGTTGATACAGACCCATGAAGTCAATTAGATCTAGCACGAATATCAACCCCAACTTGCACCAATCTACGAAAAATTCCATAGACTCTGAGCCAATCTACACGCACAAATTTATGACTCGCCGTCTCGTCCCCGTCGCCACAAATCCTGCACGCACCAGCTGGAAATGAACATTTCTTCGTCTAAGATTCACTGCTGTTGGAAGTCGATCAAAAACAAGTCGCCAAACTAAGAAATTCACTTTTAGCAGTACCCATCCGTTCCAACAGAACTCGAACCCCTCTTTTAAAAATGCCTTTTCTTCGATTATCTTTTTAAAAATGATTTTTCTTCAATTATCATAATTTTTTTATTTTATTTTTTTCGCAAATTAATATATTAAAATTAAAATTTACTATACACAAATGTGTATAATACAATTACATTTAAATTATAAAATTTTATGTTAATTTCTCTTTTTAGGTTATAACTATAGCATATAATACACACCTAATTTAATTTATGACATAAAACTTATTGTAGGAAAACATAATATAATATAAATGGGTTAAACGAATCAACACGCCAACCCGACCGGGTTAACCCGAACCCGACCTGTTTAGCTAAACAGATTTACGTGTTTAACATGAAACTGACCCGAACTCGTTTAGACTAAATCCAAACCCACAAATTTCGTATTAGGTTTATATCGAGTTTTCGAATCGTGTCAAAATTAACACCCAACCGTAAATTGTAATACTTAGATTTAGATTACTTTAGTAAAGAAATTAAATGGTATTTTTACACATCATACTACACATCATACAATAGTTTTCGCTATCTTTAGTAACATTATTTATCCATTTCATTACAAAAATACGGAATGAAAAAAAGTGCTTTTATTGAAAGATCAAAAATCTCGATCGAGAAAAACAATATATCGTAATTACAAAATCATATGAAAACCAGTTTCATATTTAATAAATTAGTGTAGCCACAAAAAACAGTTCAAAAGCATTACAATATGATTAAGTAGTTAACATGTTACATAAAATTAAATGCACACTTCAATATTCACTTAACACTCTTTATTACCCTCTTAAACTAAATGCACACTTCAATATTCATTTTTTTTTAATAATTAATTTTTTCTTCTTGAATATTTATACTTTTTAAGGATTGAACATTAGTTTCCTCACAAAAAATAATTGCTCTTGATCACTAGATCAAAGCCTAAGGCCACTCGGTGTGGGGGTCATCCAGGCCCGGTCTAGCCCGACGACACCCCCCAACACCGCCATGGGTGGTCCGGCGTCGTCTTGGGGGTCCCCTAGGAGACGTTGGAGACGGGGCTAATATTAACCTCCAGCTCCACTGCGGCTTTCACCAACTGCAACCACCACCGTCAGAATCACCACCCACCTCCGCGTGAACATCACCACTCGCTACCATCCCCACAGCCACCACGTCTAACAAATCTTTCTGGTAGTTGTGGTTCATAATAGAGACATTGGCAACGGTTTCCGGCGAAAACTTGACGAGAATCAACGAGAGCGGCAGATGAAACGATGATAGTTCGAGGTAGCGACGGAGACGAAGGTTGACGGGAACCGACAACAGCATTAGGGTTTCAAGAAAAACATGAGAGTGACTGTACAGATCTGACCACTCTTTTTATTTTTCCGGCAACCATTGCAAATGACTTGACAGTATGGGTTTTTCAAATGGTTGTGGCGTCAAATTTGGTGGACTAGAGAATTACGGTGAGATTTAGGTGAGGCAATGATGGTGTTTGGTGATTATGACGGTTACCGGAGATGAAGACGATGGTGAGAGTGGTGGCCGATGGTGGAGCTGATGGTGTTTCCAAAATGGGGTTAATGTTGAACAGCTATAATATTAAAAGAAAACTAGGTGGGGTCGGGTCGTCACCCATTTCCTTAGTTCCATCTTTGGAGGGACAGTCTTCAAGGACTCTGACGTGGACGACGGACGTCGTCCTCCAAGTAGATCCGTCACCCACACCAAGTAGCCTAAGTGTAACTTCAATATTCACTTAACACTCTTTAATACCCTCCTAGATAGCATTAGCAAATTCTTGTGCGTCCTTAAAGGAATAGAGTTAGCTTTCATCCATCTTAGACTTTGATTTTAGAACCTAGAATCTATGTTATACTTCTCCCGGCTCTCAATATTTTAATTTTTTTATATTATTTTAAATACCACTAAATTATATTTTTTTTAATTTTAATAAGTTTTATAATCAAATAATTAAATAATGCTACTAGAATAAAAAACGACATGCTGAAATACATATCATAAAAAATAAAAGTACATTATTTGAAAGATACTATAATTTAATAAAAAAAATACAGGCTAACTCGTCTTCTTTATTGACACAAGCGTATCTTCATATATATTCCATCAATCTTGCACGTAGGTTGGGCATGTGTATAAGTGTATCTGGGTTGTGCAACACCCACCTATTAGACTCTCGTTGCTCTTCATCAGCGTCTTCAACATCCTCATCAATGGCGTCTTCAAAATATTGACAAATTGCACTACTTTCATTTTCGAGTATCATATTATACAATATGATATAAGCGTACATAATGTACCTCATTTGTTGGTGTCCATGTTGTGCGTGTCCGTTGAACACAATGTGTCATCGTTGCTTTAGAACATTATATGTCCGTTCGATACCTTTTCTTGCCGTTTCCTGGAATTTCGTGAATTTCATTTGTTTATCATCTTTAGGAAAGGAGAAAGTTTGAAAATTGTCTCGTGGTATGTTCCATCATCAACATAATACCCATGGTTGTATTGAATGTCGTTAACCATGAACGAAATGTCGGGTGCTACTATGCTTCTGCTTCTGAATGTCCTAAAAAACCTTTGAATGGCTGAGAACATTTATGTCATTATTGGAAGCCGGAACACCAAAGAAGGCATGCCAGTGTCATAGAATATGTGACGTCACAAACTCCAAGACTAAAGAAGGATACTAGTGATCACCCATCGTAAATTGATCACGCCGTGTGTTAGGACAATTATGTCACACCCCAACTGATGGCGGAAACATCGATGCGAGACATAATAAATTGCTCAAAAACATCATAGTGCTAAATTTGCGATAATATATTAAGATTCAAAATTTTCATCTTCGTATAATCAAATCAAACAATACAATGTTCAACGAAAAGGAGTACAACAATCAAAAATTACATGACTAAAACATCAAATTTTCATGGTTAAATTAGGTGAGTATCTAAATTCACCCTGAGTAGTTTTTCTTATGATAACATCTCAAGCGTTTCCTGCAACATATATAAAGTATCCGTCAACACAAAATTATGTCGCTGAGCGTACTAGTTTGGTTACATAGCATAAGTAAGAATGAATCTCAAATCCACATGTTTATAGTATACTAAATTACGTATCATACTAGTATGTTATAGCTAAAATCAATTCAAAGTTTGACACTAGCGTAACCTTATCACGAAGAAATTAAGTCCGTAAAGAACAACTTAACAATGACTCACAAAAATGGGCGGTGTGCTAATCCTATAGCGCTATAAATGTTAAGGGACGCTTGCAAGGTTAATGATAGATAGCTACACATAAGAATAATCTAGCATGTATTCACAATTAGTATAACAAATAAGTATGTTTAAGGATTGAGTGTTTGAATAAGTTTGCTTGTATGTGTGTGTTTAGTATGGATACATGTTGCAACCCAAAGAGTATGAACTCATGATTTGCGAAAAAATTTCCACAAATACGAGTGAGCTGGTTTGAGGGATGGAACACCGAAATCATCAAACAAAGGTGTATGAGTATACGATTTAGAATATTGGAATGTAATCAGAAATTTATGAGTATGAAATAGCATAAAACATGTCTTCCAACATTTTACGTTTCATATCTCTCGTGGGTGCATGTGGCATGCGATTTCGCACTAAGATATGTTCACAATGGTATAGTGTTTTGAAAGTTAGAAAAGATATTTCAGATAATTGGCTAAAAATATGTTTATGTTTGGAATTTTCGTTGTTATTTAACCAAGTCGTTCATGAGTTCAACTGTACGGTACCTTGTCTTGTGGGTTCCATGTAAAAAAAACAAAATAAAAATTGACGATTGGTCTACTTTGGGAAATTAGGTCCCGGTTACATGTTTTGTCTTTGTTATGGAACGATGATGACATTTGAGGATGAAATCCTTACACAATCTTTGAGCAGTAATGGATCTACAAAATGGTCCCACTAGGCACAAAGGTCATGTGTACGTAAATTGCTAGGTTCTAAGCAATGAGAATCATATCAAGTTTAAACATCTTC
Source organism: Scalesia atractyloides (assembly GCA_947069175.1). Taxonomy (NCBI): domain Eukaryota; kingdom Viridiplantae; phylum Streptophyta; class Magnoliopsida; order Asterales; family Asteraceae; genus Scalesia; species Scalesia atractyloides. The sequence goes on from CAMTDV010001632.1 coordinate 1,840,914, forward strand.
GTTATGATACTATATATATAATATATATATTATAATATATATATATCCTGAATTCTACTTCTAAAATAACAAGATTATCAAGAATAAGTAAAGATGGTATATATGTTTTTGTTACCGATTTTAGTGCAATCGATTTTAACTTGTTAACCAAAGGTAATTATAACATACATCGAACAAGTTAGGAGGTGCGGGAGTGCAGGCTCGTTCGAGTGGTTATAATTCCGAGAGTTCAGGCACAGTTCCAAACGGGGGTTCGCCCCCTTTGGTGGGGATCCGGGGCTGAGCACCTGGCCGGAGGCTTTATAAAAAGTTCCTTAGAAATTAATTTTTTTACAAAATTTGGACTTTAATTTTGAAATAAAAAACAAGGCATATTTGGAGGCTTTTTATTTAAAATAAAAAGATAACTGTCCCATAGAAGTTACTCATCCCTAACCCTATAATTCTCAGACGTTTTTGTTACAGTTTCTTCTGGTTCATTCACGGATTTGCAATACAAAACATACTGTTGTTTGATTTCTCAATCAGAGTTGTATCATATTGAATTATTCGGAAGAACCACTAAAATAAGTTGATTTGAGAGTGACTGCACACCTCTCTGATTATCCGATTTTATAAAATTCCCCGACATGTTTGATTAAGATTAAAATCATTTAAAGGAGGTAGTAGCTAGTTTGATTAACTTCTTTAAATGGCCTCCACTATTCATACACCCTAATATCTTATTCACACAAACAATCATGTATACGACTCGTCCAGGTTTATACGGGTCATATAGTAAGAGAATGTCAGAGTGTGTTTGGTTGTGCAAGTATATGAGTCATGTATACATGTATACGAGCCTTATATACGACCCATAAACATATATACAACCAATATACATATATACGAGCCTTATATATGACCTGTATACATGTATACGGGCCTTATATATGACTTGTATACATGTATATGAGCCATATATACGATCCATAAGCATATATACGACATGTGTATATGTATACGAGTCGTATACTTACATAACCAAACACATAACATTCTCTTACTATTATACGACCAATATATATGTATCAACACATTCTTAACATTCTCTTACTAGTATACGGCCAGTATATGTGTATCGAGCCATATACTTGTATATGACCCGTATATAGAGTGTGATAAATTTTAGGGTGTACCTTTATTAGGCCTCTTTAAAATTATAATGTGTTTTTTGTCCGAATTGATAGAACAAAACATAACATGTCTGAATTGTTTCAAACTTTCAATCTACGGCTATCTTATTGTAAGTAGTTGCTTTACCTCAAAATACATAATTATTTATTTATAATATATGAGCATAGTAAAGCATGATCTAGCTTTCCATACCATAAAACTTTTGGAGTGTGATTTGGTTCATAGGGACTCACTCTCTACTTAATTTCCAAACTGCAACTTCCAAGTAATAAACTCATTGTTTAATCCAAGTTTCCTTTATTGTATTTATAGACATAGATTCTCAAGAGCCACTGTACTTACACTAATTATCCATACATACAACAAGAACCACCAATAAACAATATTACGTGCAACAGCAAACGAAATAGAATCCACATCCCATTGCCGGACCAAAGATGCCGGCATTTCTCCCTTGTTGAGATCCTTTCAGCAATTCAAATCTGTACTGAAGCTGCCATTGGAATTGGTGGATTCAGCGAGGTGTTCAAGGGTTACCTCAAGGATGGGCCAACTACAGTTGTTGCGATCAAACGATCTAAATCAACGTCCAATAAGCTAACCCCACAGTTCCGGGCTGAAGTTGAAACACTTTCCACAGGTCGACACTGTAATCTAGTGTCGTTGATCGGATATTGCAACGAGGGAACAGAGATGGCTCTTGTTTACGAATATATGCCCAATGGAACGCTTGAGGACCATCTTCACAAAAATGGTGCTCCTCTATCTTGGTTGCAACTGCTCAAAATATGCATAGGGGTAGCGCAAGGCCTGGACTACCTTCACACCAGACCGGAAACTAAGCTCTCAATCATACACCGTTACTTGAAGAGCTCCAATGTTTTGTTAGATGCGGATTTTGTAGCAAAAATATCAGACTTTGGCATAGCTAGAACATGCCTGATAAACCAGAAAGCTACGCATGTGAGCACTGTGGTCAAAGGCACATTTGGGTATTTTGATCCATCTTATTTCAATTCAGGGAGATTGAGAATAAAATCTGACGTTTACGCTTTTGGGGTAATTGAGAATATATTGTTTGGTAGGTAAAAAAAGACGAAGAAACAAAATCGGCGGTGAGTGGTGGTGGTCGGTGGCTGATGTGGTGCGAGCGGGTTATAAATTTTACTATATTTTAGGTACTTTTTACTCGTATATCAAGCTTTAAATTTATAAAACACGTTTAGGGCAAGTGTACCCATCGTGGACGTAGTATAGTGATGGCAAGATACCGATGTCGTCCAAGGACACAAAAGCTTTTAATACCGGCTTATCGTTAACGTTCTAATCTAGCCAAATTTTTTATAAAAGTTTTGAAAGTTTAAAAGATATTAAAGTAAAAACGTAAATAAAAAGGAAAACAAATAGACAAGAAAGAATCACTTGGTTCCGACTCCTCTTTTACATATCCTTTGATGATTTCCGCACTTTGGGCATTTTAAGAGATTATCTTAGTTATAGTAGTAGGCCCCTCTTGTGAAGCGCGACGTTACCCTCAACCTATTGGTCTGAGTTAGCAGGGATACATCCCGCAAGGTCGGAATATTGAAAGATAATTAAGTAAGTTATTAATGCGAAAAGTGGTAGGCCCCTCTTGTGAAGACACGTTACCCTGGCCATATTGGTCTGAGTCAGTAGGGATACAGTCCCGCAAGGCCAGGTAAAGTTTTAATAGTAGCTTATTTATAAGGGGTTCAAGCCGTTCTTACTTCCCCTGATTTGATGCTACCTGCTTTAAGCGAAGTCCTAATTAGCTTGAACCAAGTACTCGCAGAGAACTTTACCCAGACACCCTTCTAACCCCTTCCAGGTAGCTAACGTGCTTTATATAGGCCGTAAAGACACGAATGAGTGAATCAACAAAACATGAAAAAATGTTTTATATAAAGTTCACTTTCAATATAAAAAACTAGTTATTAGAGTCACTAATACATATCCAAATAAAAAGTTGCAAAGATTGGAAATAAAACGTAATACATAAAAGATTTGTCTTCACCAAGTGATGTAAGAGATTTAGCCAAGCATGACCTTTGTTTAACAAGAACTCTTACGAGCAATCTTGGATCCCGAGACTACTAGATACTCTAAAAGATGAAAGATAGATAATAGTGGTGTGTGTTGGTGTTGTAGTGGCGGTGTACTGATGTCAAATGTGAGTGAAGTGGTTTGCCAAGGGATGCCTTTCTCATGAACCAAGCACCTCTGTTTACAGCTGGAAACAGAAGACGACCACACAGCGCCGTGGTGGACATTTCTCTCCCTTCATTAACTGCAGATGTCAGGTTGTTGTACCAACACGCTCCGTGGTGACGGAGCACGACCCCGTGGTCAGTGTACTTGATGTACGTACTATCTAAGATTCTGCGAATCTTAAAGTTGACCACGGCCCATGTTGACTTGGCACGACCCTGTGTTGGTTGTCTGTTGCTGTTGTCTTTTTCCGAAGAGAATCTTTGACTGGGCACGAACAATGCTTGGTGGGCACGGCCCCGTGCCTAAGCTTTTATCTTCATTATTTTTGTTGTTTTGGATGTGAATGGGGGTTTGGCAAGTCGGTCAATCCTCCTTCTTTGTATTTGTGTTGGTTTTGGCTGTTAATTTGTTCCTTTTGTGCGTTTAAGCTCTTTTGATCTTGTAATTTAAAAGTAAACAAAGAAACGTGCTTTTTCCAACATTAGTACCCGAAAAATGGTTGATTTTATGCTTTGTTTGATATAATTTATATATTGTATTTTGCGTACATTAGTGGCCGTGGTGGGTTGATTTTATAGTTGGGCTGTGTAACATTGTCGTAAAACGGGTCCTGAAACCCGCTCCATTTTTGTAATCAAGTATGTGATCTTTGGTTTAGAATTTATGTTAATCGTTTAATGGATTTTGGTATTTAATAATATAAATAATAATAAAGATAATAGAGATAATTAAATATATATATTAATAATTCTAAAAAAATAGTAAATAAAATTATGTTGACCACGGGACTCGAACCCAGGTCGCATAGATATACACACACTCAACACACCACTACACTATACGCACATATCGGATTAGATCCTAAAACAAATAAATTTTATATCAAAACAAACCTCTAAAATCAATTCAAAAACACCCGCTCAACATCAACGACGGTAGCTCCGAAATGTATTCAATAGCCGTTTCTTCTTCGATTTAAAACAGAGAAACTGACCTCAAATCATGCTTTAAGACCCAATCATGGCACAATTCAGTTACAATGTAATTGTGATAATCAATTCACTAACTAGAATCAGTTGAAACCGATTTCCAGAATTAAACCTGCATTCACCTATAAATATCAGTCCAAACCTATTCTAAATTTCGCTCTCAAATACACTCAAAATTCTTAGGAGATCCGCTGTGCCCAACATCCACCTCAGCCGGAAATTCCACCGGAGAAGTTAAGATCACGTCTGTTCGGTATAACCCCCTTAAATCCTCTCCTTATTATCTTTTACTTATCAGTGGTAGGTTAAAAATAAAGTAGTTGCTTAAAACAAGCCGGGTAAATGTTTCGGGTTTCAAACAGGAAGAAGATGAAGTACACAATGTGTATAAGTATAATTTAATTGCGTGTTTTTAACGGGTTAGCACACACAGTCCAACGGTGGACTGTGTGCATTTTATACGAATATGTCCGGGTTTGAATCTTATGCAAAACCGGTTTTTGGAATAAAAATTATATTTTTTTTAAAAAGCATCCAGACTACCTTTCAAGAAGATGTTCGATATAATATAATTTCTAATAATGTTGGGTTAGACACCCAGCCCAATCGGTAGGGCTGGGTGCATGTGAAGTCACGGGGGCGAGTTCGAGCCGGGGTGTAAGCAGCGGTTCAACCATTTTAAAACTTTTTAAAAATAAAGAACTTTCTGAAAACAGTTTAACTAGGTATAAATATAATTAAATCAGAGAAGCCAACAAGTTAGACACGTAGCTCAGTTGGAAGAGCTGCGTGCACACGTACGAGAGGTCGCGAGTTCGAATCCCATCACACGCATTCAAAATCGCTTAAAAACCGGTCAGGTCTTGTCAGACCTGACAATATATTTTTAATATATAATTTTTATTTTACTTTTATTACTTATATATTATTTTAGTTAATAAATAAATACAAAATATTAAACAAATCTTTAAATAATTTAATCGTATATTTATCGAATTACGTACTATTATTTTAGGTTAGTAAGTGTTCGTCGATCAAATCCCAAACTCGTGCGCACACATCATCAACCAAGAATACGCACCTCTGTGAGTGAATCCTTACAAATTCCCCTTTTTATTCATATTTTGAGGTGTATCATGTGTCGTCTTATTTGTGTCGTTTATTCAAACACTTGTGCTATTACCATTATATGATCTAAACGTGTGATGTAAATGTTGTTTGTTGTGTTGCGTGTTTACATTATGTCAAGTTGCGTGCAAATCATTCATTAGGCCCATCAGTTCCTCGTTGGAGACGATTGAGCATCAGGTGCCTCATTAGATCGGCTCCGTTTGATTGAGCCTTGATCTCATTGTTCATCATTTGATATGTGTGTGTGCATTAATTGATATTATGTGTTTTGTGGTTAAATTTACATATACGCATACTCATATTTGGTTTATACACATTTTTATTTAATAACCAATATAAATAATTCTTTCCAATGTTTAATTAAGATTCACTCGCCAACTTTTGTTGACCCAAAACCCTATTTTTACACATGATACAGATGGACAGGTGGAAGCAAGGAACACATAGGGATTTGTCTTAGAAGAAAAATAAAGAATTCTTGAATGTTGTGAACATGTTGTGTCTGTGTGTTATTGTAATTTGTTTCTTTAAATTTGAAATAATAAATATGAAACTTATAGTAAATGTCATAACTTTGATGAAAATCCAATCATGCCTCACTACTATTTCCGCTGCGGGTCAGGGTGTGATAGGCTGTACCTTCCTCAGGTGTAAAATGTGATGTTGTACCTGGTCGTTTAAATCAAACCTGTATTTCGGTACAACGAGAAGGATATCATTTCTCTCTCATTTCAATTAAATAATATTTTTTATACTTTTATCATTACATTTCTCTTGCCTCCACCCACAACTACTTTAAAAAAATATTAAAGGTTATAGAGGTGAACAATATCTTCTCCAAATTTACAATGAAAAGTTACGTTTTCTCTCTTCTCCACTCATAACAATTTACAACTACTTTAAAAAATATAGAGGCTACACTCACACAAATAGAGAACCCATTGTGAATGCTTTATGGAAAAAGTGAGTTTGGAATATTCAAAATGAGATCAGAGTAAGAGAAAGAAGAATAAAAAAATTAAAGAAGCATGGATCAACCCATGCCTAGAATGTAAACAAAAGAAACTAGAATCACCAGAGCACTAACCATCCACTTATGAACTACAAACTACGTTCATATATACATAATACATAAAAAATTTAAGGTCCTTGGAAAAAACTGGCCTCGGCCGGGTACGACTCGCCCACCCCTAGGCCGGGTCTTGGTGATAAGTAAACTAGTAGAATTAAAGATAGAGATAGTGAACGACAAGAGAAGAAAAGAATAAATAACATCGAGATAATTATAATTTTTTTTAACGTCAACTAAGTTACTCCTAAATATTTACCGGACTAATATCTGAATGTTGAATAATATTTGGATATCGGAGAATCAAGTCATCTATCAAATTTACTTATATGCACCCAAATACGGATATGGTTTTGTTTAAATATTGTAGATTATTAAAATTACAATGAACATGGTTTTGTTTAAATATTGCAAATTATTAAAAAGAATAATGAATTTTAATAATCTTAACTATTAGCCATTGATCGGTAACGGTTTGAATTTCAAACATAATCCGTGGTGGTCCCATCTTCTCATATATTGTAAACCAATGATTTTTTACTAAACTGAAAATGATAAGGGAACAAAAAAAATAAGATTCTGTAATAAAAATCCATTAGTTTACGATATATGAAAATATGAGACTACCACTAATTATTTTTTAAGTTAAAACTGTTGCCGGCTAACGACTAATACTTTACATTTTTATTTCTTATTAAGATTACCAAAGTTTTTGAGGGTGCATCATAGGTTTTTTAATGTGTTTTTGACTTTCTTTTTTCCTGAATTTTATAAATACAAACCATGTGTGTTTGACAATAATTGTGTTGTAATACACGTGAAGCCGCCCAAGTAAGAGTTTTACGTTCTCACGCGTCACGTCGAATATAATTCCCAATTAAAAAAAAACACCACTAGGAGTACTAAAAGATTAAAACTCATGAGACTTATTCTTAATTATGAAAGTCCTAAATATGAAAGCTGCCATAAAAAGTACCAAAGAGTATATGAAATATTTTATTTCATATGCAAAATCAAATCATATAAAATAGCATTTATCATAACATATTTTACATCATTCCATGTTTGTACATATTTTATCTCCTCCATTTATTCTTTTCTTAACCTTTTTTAAAGCATTGATCCGTACACACCAAAGAGTATGCAAATCAATCACACATATATAAAACATGACTGTAAATTTATGCATTTTGATTCTATTCTTCACCAATATTTATGTGTCACACCATTTTATATCACAATGATGGGCAAATGATCATCCTCACATGAAGGAGCTAACTTGGGTAAAATGATGCATACACATATATAAACATGATTGTAAACTTAAAAGACTGAATGCCTTTTATCTGGATTATAAAAGGTTAAAAGTTGGTGTCAGTGGCGGATCCAGAAAATTTTCGAAGGGGTAACGTTTTATAGAAAAGGGGTAACTAAATCAAAAAAATGTCAAATTTTTCAAAAATTTACACTACCGTCGGAGCGCCAAGGGGTAGCGGAGGCTACCCCTACCAATAAAGGTAGGTCCGCCCCTGGTTGGTGTTATATTAAACGAGCAAGATAACGAGAGAGCCAATGAGCAAGCCAACCTTGGGCCAAGCTCGGTTCATTTACAAACCGACTCAAAAATGGGCCAACCTCAGTTGTGGCGATCAAACGATCTAACTCCACGTCCAATAAGGTAGCTCCACAGTTCTGGGCCGAAGTTGAAATGCTTTCAACACTTCGACACTGTAATCTGGTATCTTTAATCGGATACTGCAATGAAGGAATAGAGATGGCTCTTGTTTATGAATATATGCCCAATGGAACACTTAAGGACCATCTTCACAAAAATGGTGCTCCTCTATCTTGGTTGCAACTGCTCAAAATATGCATAGGGGCAGCGCGAGGCCTGGAGTACCTTCACACCAAATCGGAAAGTAAGCCCCCAATCATACACCGTGATGTGAAGACTGTCACACCTGACCCGCAGCGGAAATGGTAGTCAGGGCATGATTGGGTTTTCATCAAAGCTCATGACATTTACTATAAAGTTTCATATTTATTATTTCTCTTTAAAGAAGAAGTTACAATAATCATACAAACACAACATGTTCAAATACATTTTCATTCAAATTACAGACTAAAGTACAATTACAAAGGAAAACAAAACTAAATGTCCATTCCAAAGCATTAACTTGTTTATTCTTCTAGGCCATCCTACGTGTATCTTTTCTCAACTGGATCACATGTATCATGTGTAAAAATAGAGTTTTTGGGTCAACAAAAGTTGGCGAGTGAATCTTGTGAAAGCATTTGAACGAATTTGTTATTTTAGTTATAAAAAGGTGCATAACCACATATGAGTAAACGTAAATGTAAATTTAATCACAAAACACATAATATCAATTAATGCACAAGCACACACACCAAATGATGAACAATGAGATCAAGGCTTAATCAAACGGAGCCGATCTAATGAGGCACGCGATGTTCAACTCGTCTCCCGCAAGGAACTGAGGGCCTAATGAATGATTTGCATGCAATTTGACAAAATGTAAACACACATCACAACAAACAATATTTACATCACAAGTTTAGATCATATAATGGTAATAGCACAAGTTTAAATAAACGAAATAATTAAAACGACACATGAACACCCCAAAACATGAATAAAAAGGGGAATTTGTAAGGATTCACTCACAGTGGGTGCGTTCCTTGATAATGATGAATGCGCACGAAATTATGATTCAACCGACGAGGGAAAACTAACCTAAATAATAACATAATAACTCGATAAATAAATAAATTTTATTTGAGATTAATATTTTTAATTAGTGCTCTTATTGGGATTGTTAGATTTATTTTTGTGAGTTTAAGGAAATTTTCTAACTTTAAAAATCTTATTTTTAAGTATTTTTAAATAATTTTCCAATTAAATAAATAAATAAAAAGAAATAAAAAGGGTTGACTTTTTGACCGTTGACCGTCGGTCGGACTGTGTTTTTATATGCGCGAGTGAGGTTCGAACTCGTGACCTCTCGTATATGTGCACGCAGCTCTACCAACTGAGCTACGTGTCTAACTCGAAATATTTCTGATTTTAATTATATTTATATACTTACTGGTTTAAATCTGGAATTTAATTAATTAAAAAGGTTTATACTGGCTTGAACCGGACGCGTACCACATGTCTCGAACCCGAGACCTTGGCTGTGAACTTGCACCCAGCCCGACCAACTGGGCTGGGTGTCTAACCCGTATTATATAGTTCTTGTATTATATTTAACAACATACTGTGGGACAATCTGTTTTGGTTTGAAAAAAAATGGATTTTATTTAGTGGATCGATGAGGTTCAAGGTTCGAACTCGGTACTAGTCAAGTGAAATGCACACAGTCCACCACTGGACTGTGTGTCTAACCCAGTTAAAACTCCTAAACTTAATACACATATAAACTGGGCGACTTCATCTTCTTCACTTAATCAGTACCCAGAACTGGAACCCGACATGTACGTATGACAAAACCGATTTTCCTGGTTACGAACAAGATAAATATAACATGGACATAGGGAGCAGGGTTTTAAAGATTCATACCACTAGGAAAGTAGGATTCCCGGTTTTCCGATGAATAATTCCGGCGAAGACAGATGAGTTTTCCGACGAACAGAGATTTGAGGGAGAGAACAGAGGCAAGTTGCGAAGGAAAGAGGCGAATTCGTTAGAGTGGTAGTGCTGGTATTTATAGATCAATGATTCTGTCCTGCTTCGGTTTCAGATCCGTTTAAATTTTGACTTATAACTGAAATTTGCACTCGATGATTTTGCATAACGGCTTGATTAACGATTATGATCGCCGGTTATAATTGATTAACCGCATAACGGTCAACAAGAGTTGGCTTGAATCAAGGGCGGTTATGTTTAGGATGATTCTGAACTTGCAGGTTTAAACGTTTTCTTAACATAACATTTAAATGTTTTCAATTTTAGCACTAATGTGCGTGTAGTGCAGTGGTGGAAGCTGTGTGTGTATAAGTTTGTGGGTGACCCGGGTTCGAAACCCGGCGTCTCCATTTATTTTTTTTATTCATTATTTATTAGTAATTATAAATTATGGTTTTTAAATTCTAATATATTTATTAATTATGTATCGTTTAAAATTCATCTGAGCAATAAATACGCGACGAAAAATTATAATTGAGTATTTGATTTATAAACGAAGCGGGTTTGGAAACCCATTTTTCGACGAATGTTACAGTATCCCCTACTTTTAGAAATTTCGTCCCGAAATTTAAGTAGTAGTGGTATATTTGACTTGAAGGGAGGGTGTTTTAATTTGACAATCACATAATTAGAAGAGGGTGAGAGTTTAAATCTTATCTGAGGCAGTAACGTTCCTAGTAAGGGTTGAATACCCTGCTACAGAATCGCTTTTTGATGCCTAAAGTATGGAAATGCTATTACATGGATAAACAAAGTTGATTGACTAGGTATGATCTCACGCATATGAGTTTTGAAGAATTGATACGTTTGACAAGATAAGGTTATACCCTAAAACAAAACTTCAACCATGACGATACTAAAACCTACATGGAACTTCTCATAATCTCCTGGTAATGCTTTTGATCCTTTGCCAAGAATACTTATATATAGGAAGTACCAGCAGCGTATCCACCATATTCTTGTCAAATTTTCATTGGCTTTATCAGTAAATTATGATTAGTTCTATGTGACTCTAAAACATAAACAAACACAACAACCAAAGCTTGAGTCTCAAATCTGAAAGGATACATGATTTAATGATGACAGTACCTCTCTCGTTTGTTATGATGAAGGGGTTAGTCTATGTAAAAGTGAGACACCACCCAACTTCTTTAAATGATAAGATCGAGGTACGTCGAGATGTATGATGATATGAAAAATCAATGAGTATAGGTATAAAACAAAACCGTAATATCAATTTGCATTATAATTCTTGAATACATCAATTCCCAATTTATAACTGGGATACGGAAAGATTGAGATAACATAAAGAAAACATTAAAACTAGACGGTTGGAGTTGAGTCTTGATTATTGATGAGGGAAGGCTAGCTGAGTGGTTCGTTTGGGCCGTTATTATCTTCAACAGGATTAGCATTGATGTTGTAAGCTCTTCCTCTTGCTGGTGGTAGTGCTGGGTTTGCTTGGTTAACTGGGTTTGCTTGAGCTTGGGCGTTTATGATGTTAACCAATCGAGGGCACGTGTTTCTAAAGTGGGTAGGGTCGCCACAATTAAAACAAGCTCGAACATATGGAAACATGGGGTATTGGGGTTGTTGATAGGTTTGGATCATGTTTTGAGTAGGGAGCGAGGCTTGGTTTTGAGAGGCGCGACAAGTCTTGCTCAAATGACCATAGCGCCCACAATTAGCACATAGTCGACAAGGTAAGGTAGATGGATGATGATAAAAACAGGTGTTGCATTGAGGGTGAGGTCCAATGTAAGGTTTCTTATTTGGGTAAGTAGAGTTGGGTGCTACTTGAGTGATTGGGATAGCTTGGAGGGGTATGGCTTGTGAAGCTGGTTGATTGCCTTGGGTGATAGCGAAATTTTGCCCATCTCGTTTTCTCTTAGGAGTGGATTGAGAAAAGGATTCGGTCTGGATTGGGTTGGAGGTTTCAGTTGATGCTTTATCCTTCTTCTTCTCCTCTTGAAGTCTTTATTTCGTATGCGGTTTTCGGTGAGCTCTGTAGCTAACTCCATTGCTGCTTCCAAAGTTGCAGGTGTGGTACTTATTACAGGGTCTTGAATTTTTGAAGGAAGACCTCGAATGTAGTGCTCGATCAAACGGTAGAGGGGAGTGAACAAGTTGGGGACCATCTGATTTAACTCAAGGAATCTCTTGTTGTATGTGGTGTGGTCGCCCTCCTTTTGTTTCAAAGAATAGAATTCATCTTCCAATTTCTTGATTTCGCTTCTTGGACAGAAACGTCTTGTCATGATTTCCCTCAATTCTTCCCAAGTCAAAGTCATAGCATTTTCAGCACCTCGCTTAGCGTTCTCTGTATTCCACCATGTAAGTGCTACTCCAAACAAACGACCGGTAGCATATCGCACCTTGCGATCACCGGGGCAGTCGGAATTGAGAAAAGTGTTTTCCATTTCCTCAAACCAATGGAGGAGAGAGGTGACACCTTCAGACCCTTCGTATTTTGGAGGATCGTAGGATTTGAAATGCTTGAAGGTGCATTTAGTGGCCTTTGGGGGAGGATTGACAATGTTTTGATCTTCTTGGTTGATTGGGTTGACAGGATTAGCGGTAAGAGCCTGTTGTACTTGAATTACGATGTTGGGTATTACGGCAGCCATTTGTTGAGCGAATTGGGCAGCTATGCGTTCGCGGGATTTTCCTGATCTCATACTTCTACGAGAGAGACTAGAAGACATCTACAAGGAATAAGTATCGAGAACATGAGTTTGACGTTTTAGGTGTCATGTGTCGTATTTAGAAATGAACTTTCACAAAAACAAATGAATAAAATAAACCTACTACATCCATAGGATGTCTTGGGCTTTGCTCATGTTTGGGCTTCCATATGTCCCTTTACTTGGCCTTGGTAGTCATGTGGGCCCCCATGACTACTGGGCTTTGGTAGGGTTCATATTGGTGTTGGCCTGTTAACACTTGCGCCACCCGAATGAAATCGCAAAAACATGACAGCAAAGTATAAGGTCGGAGGGTGTCCTGGTGTGGACACAATGACAACTCAAAGTAGGGTTAGTTCGAACGACGTTTGGGGTGGCATGCTTTGGCCTAATAGGTCCTTAGTACTCTCATCGTTAGTCCCCAGGTAGGCAAACTGGTCCGTTATATTGGATTTATACGAATGCCAACCTAGACAGGACGTTCCGACTATCGGTACTTGTACCCTTACAGTTACTACATGCCCGTCGTAGAACTCACTTTGATGAGATTGAAAAACGAAAAATGCGACAAAATCTTGAATAAAAGAAATATGAGGATGTTTGAATATGTGAACATTGAAATATGCGTGATGAATGTATATGTAAGCTTGTTATGTTTGATAATAAGTATAACTCATTAAGTATCACACAAAATGATAGTGAAAGTGTTTGCATGCATTTGTGTGTGTAATAAATACGAAACAAATAAACATCATGAGTTTGCATGTAACCACATAAACAATTAAAATCTAATCAACTATAGTATAGGCTCTTAGGGTCTAATAACCTATCCTATATCCCTATAGTCAAAAGCTCTGATACCAATCTGTCACACCCTGACCCACAGCGGAAATGGTAGTCGGGGCATGATTGGGTTTTCATCAAAGCTCATGACATTTACTATAAAGTTTCATATTTATTATTTCTCTTTAAAGAAGAAGTTACAATAATCATACAAACACAACATGTTCAAATACATTTTCATTCAAATTACAGACTAAAGTACAATTACAAAGGAAAACAAAACTAAATGTCCATTCCAAAGCATTAACTTGTTTATTCTTCTAGGCCATCCTACGTGTATCTTTTCTCAACTGGATCACCTGTATCATGTGTAAAAATAGGGTTTTTGGGTCAACAAAAGTTGGCGAGTGAATCTTGTGAAAGCATTTGAACGAATTTGTTATTTTAGTTATAAAAAGGTGCATAACCACATATGAGTAAACGTAAATGTAAATTTAATCACAAAACACATAATATCAATTAATGCACAAGCACACACACCAAATGATGAACAATGAGATCAAGGCTCAATCAAACGGAGCCGATCTAATGAGGCACGCGATGTTCAACTCGTCTCCCACAAGGAACTGATGGGCCTAATGAATGATTTGCACGCAATTTGACAAAATGTAAACACACATCACAACAAACAATATTTACATCACAAGTTTAGATCATATAATGGTAATAGCACAAGGTTTAAATAAACAAATAATTAAAACGACACATGATACACCCCAAAACATGAATAAAAAGGGGAATTTGTAAGGATTCACTCACAGTGGGTGCGTTCCTTGATAATGATGAATGCGCACGAAATTATGATTCAACCGACGAGGGAAAACTAACCTAAATAATAACATAATAACTCGATAAATAAATAAATTTTATTTGAGATTAATATTTTTAATTAGTGCTCTTAATGGGATTGTTAGATTTATTTTTGTGAGTTTAAGGAAATTTTCTAACTTTAAAATCATATTTTTAAGTATTTTTAAATAATTTTCCAATTAAATAAATAAATAAAAAGAAATAAAAAGGGTTGACTTTTGACCGTTGACCGTTGACCGTTGACCGGTCGGACTGTGTTTTTATATGCGCGAAGTGAGGTTCGAACTCGTGACCTCTCGTATACGTGCACGCAGCTCTACCAACTGAGCTACGTGTCTAACCCGAAATATTTCTGATTTTAATTATATTTATATACTTACTGGTTTAAATCTGGAATTTAATTAATTAAAAAGGTTTATACTGGCTTGAACCGGACGCGTACCACATGTCTCGAACCCGAGACCTTGGCTGTAACTTGCACCCAGCCCGACCAACTGGGCTGGGTGTCTAACCCGTATTATATAGTTCTTGTATTATATTTAACAACATACTGTGGGACAATCTGTTTTGGTTTAAAAAAATGGATTTTATTTCAGTAGATCAATGAGGTTCAAGGTTCGAACTCGGTACTAGTCAAGTGAAATGCACACAGTCCACCACTGGACTGTGTGTCTAACCCAGTTAAAACTCCTAAACTTAATACACATATAAACTGGGCGACTTCATCTTCTTCACTTAATCAGTACCCAGAACTGGAACCCGACATGTACGTATGACAAAACCGATTTTCCTGGTTACGAACAAGATAAATATAACATGGACATAGGGAGCAGGGTTTTAAATATTCATACCACTAGGAAAGTAGGATTCCCGGTTTTCCGATGAATAATTCCGGCGAAGACATATGAGTTTTCCGACGAACAGAGATTTGAGCGGAGAGAACAGAGGCAAGTTGCGAAGGAAGAGAGCGAATTCGTTAGAGTGGTAGTGCTGGTATTTATAGATCAATGATTCTGTCATGCTTCGGTTTCAGATCCGTTTAAATTTTGACTTATAACTGAAATTTGCACTCGATGATTTTGCATAACGGCTTGATTAACGATTATGATCGCCGGTTATAATTGATTAACCGCATAACGGTCAACAAGAGTTGGCTTGAATCAAGGGCGGTTATGTTTAGGATGATTCTGAACTTGCAGGTTTAAACGTTTTCTTAACATAACATTTAAATGTTTTCAATTTTAGCACTAATGTGCGTGTAGTGCAGTGGTGGAAGCTGTGTGTGTATAAGTTTGTGGGTGACTCGGGTTCGAAACCCGGCGTCTCCATTTATTTTTTTTTAATTCATTATTTATTAGTAATTATAAATTATGGTTTTTAAATTCTAATATATTTATTAATTATGTATCGTTTAAAATTCATCTGAGCAATAAATACGCGACGAAAAATTATAACTGAGTATTTGATTTATAAACGAAGCGGGTTTGGAAACCCGTTTTTCGACGAATGTTACAAAGACCTCCAATGTTTTGTTAGATGCGGATTTTGTAGCAAAAATTTCAGACTTTGGCATAGCTACAACAGGTCCAACAAACGAGACATCGACACATGTGGGCACTGAGATCAAAGGCACATATGGGTATCTTGATCCAAGCTATTACGGTACAGGTCATTTGAGAACAAATTCAGATGTTTATGCGTTTGGGGTGGTTTTGCTTGAAGTTATATGCGGGTTGCCTGCAGTGCACAAGTGCAATGATGGAAATTCTAGGGGGTTAGCAACATGGGCCCAAGGATGTATTAAACATGGAAAACTCAGCGATATCATTGATCGTAGATTAAGTGGGCAGATCGCAAGTGGGTGTGGAAAAGACTTTGCTCGTATTGCTTGTGACTGTCTAAGTGAAACACCACAGGAGCGACCTGAGATGGCTGCTGTTGTTTCACGACTCCAGAAGGTACTTGCATTGCAAGAGAGATCACCAGAACGAGAACCCAAATTTATTCACAAATTCGTGTCATGTTTTCGGCCCAATGTTGAGTCGAAAGGCATCAATTTGATATTAGCTGGAGGCAGTGAAAGCAAACCGTGTGACCAGCTAAACAATCCAATCATTGTCACAGGAAAGAGTAAAGCTGTTTTGTGCGATGAAAATGCTCCTGACTTGAATCATTATCAATCTAGCGGTGAAGGTGATGCAATGATTTTGGCAAGAAATGATAAATTTCTACCAGGCCATACAAGTACAACCGAAGGAAATCTGATGGTCTTAAGTTTTGAAGCTCTTCAAACAGCTACCAATTATTTTCATAACGATAAATTTATTGGAAAAGGTAGTTTCGGTTCTGTTTTCAAGGGGATGACCTATGAGCAATCACTTGCAGCTGACAAGTCCGGTACTGGCACAACTGTCGCTGTGGTTAACCAACATCTTCAAAGTCACCCGGAGGAGTGGTTGGTAAGTACAAGTTGGAGATTCTTACATATATTAAGTGCAGACCAGTTTTAACGACGAGATTCATACGGTGTATATTGTTCATTTTAACATTGTTACAGGCTGCAGTTAACTGTCTAGGGCTGATTGATCATCCAAATCTTGTAAAGCTTATCGGTTACTGCACAGACGATGACCACAAACTTCTTGTATACGAGTACATGGAACGAGGCAGCCTAGAAAACTATCTTTTCAGAAGTGAGTTCTTACTTATTTGTGCTATATTTGATCTTTATACATCTGATATAACATAACGTTACAGGGCATTTTCACACCGGACCTCTCGCATGGAACCTACGAATTAAAATCGCTCTTGGTGTTGCAAAGGGACTTGCTTACCTTCATAAACCAGAATCAACAGTTATGTGTCACGATATTAATTCCACCAGCATCTTGATCGACTCGGTAGGCATTTAATACAGAAACATATTACGCCACATTTCGCATTGTTACATAAATTATTTATTTTAACTTCACTTCTAGAATGATAATGCAAGAATTTCCAATTTCGGGATGGTGAAGGATGGGCCAGTAGATTCTTCTGGACAAGTTATACATACAAAAGGATACGCGGATCCTGAGTATATTAAAACAGGTAAGACTATTACAACTTCGATCTTCAAGATTTAATGACAATAGTTTAATGATCGGCTACGATGTTGTGAACCAACTGAAGGTCACTTCACCAAAAGCAGCAACATATACAGTTTCGGTGTAGTGCTTCTGGAACTCTTGATGGGGCAGCGATGCATTGACAAGAACAGTCCAGAGGGTGAGCGGATACTGGTTGAGTTTGCTAAGCCTTACTTAACCAAAGATTTCAAAGAACTTGAGAAAATTATAGACCCACATAGAGATGAGCACTACTCATCAGGTGCAGCACATGGAGCTGCTTTGATTGCAAAGAAATGTCTCTATGAAGAACCCGAATGCAGGCCCACAGCTGATGAGATAGTAGAGGAATTCGAGAGGCTTCGACTACCGCTGACTAATTTCTCAAACGCATAATGTAATTATGTTCTCAAATGTATATTACAATATTTTTTTTATTTTCCTGATCTATTTAAAATTTTATATTTTACGTGCGATGTTTTATATAAATTCGAATACATATCAGTATTACTATGTGTATTTAATGTTGGTATCAGGGTTTGGTTCCAAGGACCACGATGAACGAACGAGAAGAAGGATGATTGCATCCAAATTTGTAATCACCACATATTTCACACAACTAATGTTGATTACGAAGAACAAGAAACTGAATATAAAAACTAACCGAATAACTTGATAATGAACTAATGGACTACTAGTGTTCGACCCCTTACATAACGTCTATGGCCTACATCCCAATACCGAAACACAATGAAACAGTAAATTGTTCGACCCATTAACCTAATAAACGTAAAACGAATAAACTTGCTGCTCCATCTTGGATCGAACATGGATGATCTTGATTAAATGCCTTCATTTTAATTATTTTTAATTATATTTATGTTAATTGGTATAAATTTTAGCACAAACTAATCCACAATATAATACACTTTTTTGGTCTCAAATACTTGTAATGCTCGATGAAAAGGGCTGAGCAAAGAGTGGATTGATAACACCACAATTCATCAAGTCAGATTATAATATTTTTAAGTCTTTTTTTTTTAATTTATCATGTCCTCAACTCATAAATCTTTTAGCTAATAATTTATTTCCACTAAAACTTTCATAGGTTTAGAAACGAAATACATATTTGATTATTTTAAGGTTTATAGATATTAACATTTGTCATTTCTATTCGGTTTGAACCCTGACTCACTATAATTAACCATTTAATTTGTTATGAATCTTTTGATAATCTTTCTTTTAGTGTGGATGGATACTTAAATCATAATACTAAAAGGGTTTCAAAGGAAAGAAAGTGTGGAGTTAAAATAACTCGTTGAGAACGCTTTTAAAAGATTACGTGGTACGATTAGATCGAATAAGCTCTTCTGGAATAAATACTCAGCCGTTTGTGAACCATCGGGTACTGTTTTATTCAATGTCAAAAGTGAAGGGCTGAATTATTGTGTTAATTCTATTTTGGATCCATTGCAGGTACGGAAGGAAATCTCAACGTGTTTATAGGTATTCTTATCCAATCAAAAGACATTCTCATCCAATAAAAAAGACCTTTTTATAATTGATTTCGGAATTTAAATCAATTGGAAGATAAAAAAGACCATTATTCATAATTTTATCCCTTATTTGGATTTGGTCCTTATTAGACTCAACCTGAATATTTATATTCAATTTCCAACCAAAATATTTTCTATCTATATTTTTTTTCATATATATAATACCACTTTTTCCTAGATAATTCTTGATAGGTATAGTTGGGCACTAAAAGATATTTTTGGCTGGTAATTATTCCTAAAATTACTAGCACTTCTGCAACAAAACAACTCATACCCGGTGATGCAAGGGAAGCCATGGAAAAACTACTGAACATTGTAAAGACTTTTGGCATGCGGATAGCTACTCCACCCATTTCATCGTATACTTGTAGTCTAGTGGTATCAAGATATGAAAAATAGTTTTTCTTCCCACAGATTAAGGGTTAAAGTTCCATCGTGAACAAAATGTTTATATTTATAAGTAAAATACGAGGGTTTGTGAGTTAGCGGTACAAAAAAAGTAAAATAAAATCATGGTAATTAAAATTACAATTTAATAACACAAGATGCTGGATTAGGATTAGATAAAGTTAACACATACACTAGTTAGCCAATGAAACAAAACCTCGCAATTCCTTAAACATGTTTCTTTGTCGCACATCAATGGCTATTTGAAACATGAATAGAACATGCATGAAAAGAAACACCTTTTGTGTCATGACTGATTTAGTTAATCAGATTAGTCACCATTAGTGCCAGGTGGATGCCATTTGTGTGAAGGGTAATGTGGGTAACGACTGTGAGGTGCAAATGGTCTCCAAGTATGTGGTTTTGGTCTTGGTGGAAGATTTTCAGGTGGTTGCTTCTTAACAGGCGGTGGCATAAAGCTCATATTGTCAGGTGGTTGTTCCTCGACGGGTGGTGGCAAGTCTACGGGCCTTTGTGGCGGTTGATCCTCCTTAGGTGGTGGTACATCAATTGGAGTTTGTGGTGGTTTATTCTCCATGGGCGGTGGCACGTCGACATGAGTTTGTGGTGGTTGATTTTCAAATGGTGGTGGCATGTCGATCGGAGTTTGTGGTGGTTGATCGTGAATTGGTGGAATGGCAACTGGAGTATGTGGTGGTTGACCATAAATTGGTGGTGGTTGATCGTAACTAGGTGGTTGTAGACCGATGGGAGTTTGTGGCGGTTGATTGTTACTTGGTGTGGTAAGTGGATGGGAGTTTTCGGCGGTTGATTGTCACTTGGTGATGGCCTATTAATGGGAGCCTTTGACAATGGTTGATTGTCACTTGGTGATGACATGTCCGTAGGAGGTTTTGGCGATTGATCGTCACTTGGTGATGGCACGCCAACAGGAGTTGGTGGTGGTTGATCGTCAATTGGTGGTGGCACACCAACAAGAGTTGTTAGCGGTTGATCGCCATTTGGCGGTAGCACGCTAACGGGAAGTTGTGGTGGTTGATTGCCACTTGGTGGTGGCACGTTGACTAGAGTTTGTGGCACTTGATCGTCACTTGGTGGTGGCATGTCAATAGGTGTTTTTGGTGGTAGATGGTCACTTGGTGATGGAACGTCAATAGGAATTTCTGGTGGTTGATCGTCACTTGGTGATGGCATGTCTGTAGGAGGTTCTAGCGGTTGATCATCACTTAGCGGTGCATGTCAATAGGAGTTTCTGGTGGTTGCTCATCATTTGGTGATGGCATATTTATAGGAGTTTCTGGTGTGTTGATCGTCACCTGGTGATGGCAGGTCAATGGGAGTTTCTGGCGGTTGATCGTCACCTGGTGATGGCAGGTCAATGGGATACTCTGGCGGTTGATCATCACCAGGTGATGGCAGTCAATGGGATCTGGCGGTGATCATCACCAGGTGATGAACATTGATTCCTAGCGGTTGATCGTCACCTGATGCTGGCACGTCAATGGGATTTTTTGGCGGTTGCTCGTCACCTGATGATGGCACGTCAATGGGATTTTCTTGTGGTTGATCGTCACCTGATGATGGCATGTCAATGGGCGTTTCTGGCGGTTGATCGTCACCTGGTGATGGCACATCAATGGGATTTTCTGGCGGTTGATCGTCACTTGGTGAGGGTATGTCAATGGGATTTTTGATGGTTGATCATCACCTGGTGATGGCACGTTAATGGGAGTTTCTAGCGGTTGATCGTCATCTGGCGATGGCATGTCAATTGGAGCTTTTGGCGGTTGATCGTCACCTATAGATGGCACGTCAATAGGAGCTTCTGACGGTTGATCGTCATTTGGTGATGGCAAGTCAAAAAGAGTTTCTGGCGGTTGATCGTCATTTGGTGATGGTATGTCAATGGGAGTTTGTGGCAACGGTTGATCATCGTTTGGTGATGGCATGTCAATAGGAGTTTTGGGAGGCCGATTATCACTTAGTGGTGGCACGTCAATCGGAGTTTCTGGCGGTTGATCGTCACCTGGCGATGGCACATCAATAGGAGTTTCTAGCGGTTGATCGTCACCTGGCGATGGCCTGTCAATGGGAGTTTCTGGCGGTTGATCGTCACTTGGTGATGGCATGTCAATGGGAGTGTTTGATCCTCACTTGGTGGCGACACATCATTGGGAGTTTGTGGCGGTTGATCATCATTTGTTGTTGGTGGTGGCATGTCAATTGTAGTTTGTGGTGGCTCATCCTCTATGGGTGGATATTCAATAGGATCCAATAAAGGTGGTTGTTGATCAATTGAGGGTGGAGTGTTAATTGGAGTTTGTGGTGGTTGGTCATCGATAGGTGGATCATCAATAGGCTCAAGGGAAGGTGGTAGTTCTCTAATTGGTGCTTGATTGCCATAAGATGGGGGTGATGGAATTTCATTTGTTGGAGGTGATTTGAAGACAAGTGTTGGTGGTGGACTTTTTTCTAATACAAGGGGTGGTGTGTAGACATATGACGGTGCTGGTTGGTAGTTGGACGGCACCATGCGAGTAGGTCTTGTTGGTGGTGGCCTAACCTCAAAATTTGGTGGTGGTGTATTGACATGTGAGGGTGGTTGCGAGTTGATGGGTGTTACCATGTAGGGTGGTGGTGCCATGTGAACATGTCTTGTTGGTGGTGGACTAAGCTCAAAATCTGGTGTAGATGTGTAAACATGTGGCGGTGGTGGTGGTGCTGGTAATTGAGAGTTGATAGGTGGTGCTCCGGATATTGGCGGTGTTATGGGAGCATCTCTTGTTGGTGATGGACTAACCTCAAAATCTGGTGGTGATGTGTAGTCATGCGACAATGGGGTCGTGAGTTGATAGGTGGTGACATGCGAAATGGCTCTTGTGGTGGTGGACTAGCCTCAAAATTTGGTGGTACACATATACATTGGCGGTGCCATAGGAACATGTCTCTTTGGTGTTGTCCAATGGATTGGTTTAGGAGGCGGTAACATTGACACCACTGGAAATATTGGTTGTTTATGTCGAACATGCGACGGTTTTGGCCTAGGATGGATTGTTGGCCAGTGGTTGGCCAAGGAAGGGGTAGAGGATGATATAGCTACACTAAGAAGTAACAATAGAGAGTGTATGTGAACCATTTTGTATGTTTTTTGATGAAACTTGCTTGTTGAGATTGCATTTTATAGTGTAGATTATCCACGAAACTAGGCTACCTTAATTCAAGCCCATGTGAGAATTATTGTACCAAACATTTGACCAACGGTTTAGCCGAAGGTCCACAAAATGCACTTGTAATGAATGTTCCATATCTATGTGTAAAACTCTTATCAATGCCAAGTAATTGGCTTATTAAACCTAAAAGTAACATAACATACAATTTTAATAAATGAGGAATAAATTTAATTGTATAATTATTCTATTTGAAAATAAAACGTGTACACATACATCGTTTCAGAATTAAAAATATGTTACAAGCCAAACAATCACTTGTATTTATTTGATTTTTATTTATATGATACATACGATAGATAGTTAGGTAATCTTCTTTGTATCTCTCTCTAGTTACTTCTGATTACTTTTATGTACCACGTCTAAACATATTATTAAGTTTGAAACGAACATGTCCATTAACATATAACAAAACTTAGAAACCAACTTTATAGCTATCATATAGTTAAAGAAACAAATAAAAAGAAAATATGAACTATATGTTTTGTGGGGCGTTAAGCCCCGCCACATCCGAATTAGTTTTGAAAAGAACGTGACACAAATGTAAGGAACTAACAAAAAAAAACATTATGGCTATCATATAATTGAAAATCAAATAAAACAAAACGAAAATACGAATTATTCTTAGACTATGTTTTTGTGGGGAGCTAAGCCCCACGACGCTAGAATCCAAAGTGCGACACACTGCAAAAGAAGGGCGTAGAAGGACCAGGGGCTTGACGGTGGTGATCATTACGGGCGTGGGGGCAATATATGTTTGATTTTCTTTTATTTTTAACTATCAAATAATATATAACTAAATTCTCTAGAGTCACCTCAATCCACCACCACATTTCACAACTTCATAAACATGTTGAACGGCGTGATAGGAGAAAACCCCACTGCCTATAAGTATGGGTATTATATCATGATTAACTTTTTTTTTTATACATACTAACTTTAGAGCACAAAAATGTGAAAATACAAATTATAAACTTCATTGATCTTTGCATGTAAGATTAAAGAGAAGGATATTGGTAGAATCTTGGTTGAAAACATATCAAGGATGAGTCGAAACATCAGAAGTGGGACAAAGATCGGCTCTATCCACTTCCTAAACCTCGAACAATTCGATACCGTCTTAGCCAATAATGCAGAGAAGGCCAACCCTATCTTGTTGGGACATGCATGTTATTTATTAGGTGATGCTCATCTGATTATCCAAGCCGATCCAATATCCTTTTACCCGCATCAATACCGAATATATTTATATATCATATAATGTTAAAAATATCATAATTATTATTTAAAAGTTGTTAAAAACTTGATATTATTAAAATTTTAGAATTGTTAGAAATATAGTTGAGTATTTTAAAAGTGTAAGTAGTTTGTGATAACCAAATTGATTATCTTTTAAAACACGGGTTCTTACATGTACATATTTCTATCAAAACCAGTTTTGACCTTAACTAAAATAACCGTTTTTAACGAAACGATTTGACCCGAACCACATTGATTTTACCACATAACTGGTCTTCATGTTTATCTGCAGTCTCCTTTAATGAACACGTGTTCCAAATTATAAAATTGTAGCTTCACTTTTTTTTTGAATAACAACGCTTGTTTCTACTGCATTACTACATCAATAATCCTAAATAAATATCCTATGCCCAGATTCGAACCTGTGATCTCACATTTAAGAGGCATAAGCCTCTACCAAAATAGGCTAACCCATACGACTGATACCTTAACTCATCAATTAAAATCGTGTCCCCTTTTTTGGCTTTTATTTTCCATCAATAAATCTTTCATCATACAAAGAGTTGACCATTGACCTATTGACTATTGTATTGGTTAAGTCTATACCCAGTGGCGGATCCAACCCTGTTTTGTGGGTTCACATGAACCCACTCGGGTTGGAAAAAAATAGAATAATAGTGAGAACCTTGTATGATTTGAAAAAAGTTAGTGAGAATCTATCAAAATAAACCCACTAAGAAAAGTTTCTGGATCCGTCACTCTCTGTAAAAAGAAAAAGTGACGTGAAATAAAGATGGGTCTACAAAAGAAGAGTGAATGGAACTCACTATCTCTTTTTTTTTCATTGTTGCATATTGAAGATGACATCTAAGGATTGAATAGGCCAACCAAATGGTCCCTAACCTCTGGATATTAATTTCACTCGAACATTGGCACATGTAACGTGTTACTAATCATATCTTAACGGCCAGCAATGCAATGACATCAGCTGAATTGGTACAATCTATAACCAATATCACATAAATTCACAAGATAAAACATCAACAAACCAAACTCCTGAACCAAAACAAAAAATGGCAAATACAGTTGTAGAGCTTGTATTCATCCCAGCCCCTGGCCTTGGTCATATCATGTCAACCATCGAGGTCGCAAAGTTATTTGTGAACCGCGATCAACGTTTTTCCATAACCGTCCTTGTCATCAAGCCTCCTAGCTCGAGTTCTGGCTCGGCTATCACCGCCTACTTTGAGTCATTAGCCAAAATATTAGATGATAAATATAAGCTAGATACCGCATCATTATTTTTATTATTATTAATGTTATGTTAAGTATAGTTTAGGGACAGTTATGATAATAACCGGAAGTGTATATATGTATTATGTCATCATACATTCAATTTTACCAATTCGTATAACAAGAACATATTCATCCCAAATTCTCTCAAACCCTAATTCATATTACAGTTACAGATTCAATAAAGTGGTATCAGAGCCACAACGATCCGATTTCCTTATCACATATCTTACTCGACAAAGATTAAAGATCATAATCCGATAAAGAAATCAATTCAAACATGATGGTGAACGGAGGATTTCAAACACAAATTCCAAAATTACAGGGACAAAACTATTATCATTGGTCATTCAAATGAAGGTGTTACTGGAATCACAAGATCTGTGGACGATTGTTGAAG
This sequence comes from Scalesia atractyloides, assembly GCA_947069175.1. Taxonomy (NCBI): domain Eukaryota; kingdom Viridiplantae; phylum Streptophyta; class Magnoliopsida; order Asterales; family Asteraceae; genus Scalesia; species Scalesia atractyloides. The sequence continues at coordinate 1,866,784 of CAMTDV010001632.1, forward strand.
AAGGTTACAATGATCTTCCAAGCCAAGCATCAGAAAATGATCAAAATGTTTATAAAGAAAAAGTGAAAAAGGACAGGAAGGCCCTTCACTTATTTTTCAGGCGGTTAGTGAAATCATATTCGAAAGAATTGCAACATGCAAGACTTCGAAAGAAGCATGGGATGTCTTACACAAAGCGTACAAAGGAGAACACAGAGTGAAAAGGTAAAACTTCAAACCCTAAGATGTGAGTTTGATGCCTTAAGAATGAGAGAAACCGAAACAATAGAAGATTACATGAACATAATCATGATTATAGTGAACCAGTTTCTATGAATGAAGAAAATATTACAGAACAAAGAGTAATAGAGAAGATTCGTAGGAGTTTAACTCGAAAATATGAAGCAGTAGTGATAGCGATAGAAGAATCAAAGGATCTGACTACGATCTCCATGAAGAATTACTTGGTATCTTACAATCTCACGAATTGAGATTAAAACAGTATGATGACAACCTAATGGAACAAGCGTTTCAGATGCAAAGTAATAACGTAAATCGGTCAAGGCAAAACCGGTATGAATATGCATAGAGGACGAGGTAGAGGAAGAGGAAGATCATACGGATAGATTAGATGTTACAACTGCCAGAAATTAGGACACACGGCACGCTTCTGTCAACAAAAGGAAGAAAATGATAAAAATGGGAGTGCACTCTTACATGAAGAAGAAACTGAAGGGAAAAGTGAAGATACGATGTTTATGATATTCAATATAGAAGAAGTAGCAAAGGACGATTGTTGGTACTTAGACAGCGGGTGTAGTAACCACATGACCGATAACAAGAATTTATTCATCACATTAAATGAATCAGAATAAGAGAAGTGAGGACTGGAGATAATAAAAAATTAGAAGTGCTAGGATGTGGTGATGTATCAATCAAAGTGAAGGGAGTGGAAAAGAAAGTCCCAAACGTATTTTATGTCGAAGGTTTGAAACATAATCTACTAAGCGTAGGACAACTAGTCAAGAAAGGATATGAAGTCAACTTCGCAAACCAAGAGTGCATGATCAAAGACTCTTCAGGAGCATGTATCGGTTTGGTTAAGATGACAGGAAACAAGATGTTTCCATCAACCTCAGTCATGACGTAACTCCTCGGGTATGTAACGTAATGACAGCCGATATTAGTGTTCTATGGCATAGGAGATATGGGCATTTAAATTTTGATATGTTACACGATATGGGAATTCATAAAATAGTGAAAGGGCTGCCAAAGATTCCTAAGACAATAATAGCATATGTGAAGGTTGTTTGTTTGGAAAATATGCAAGGAAATCATTCCCTAAACAAACAACATGGCGTGCTGAGAAGCCGCTGCAACTAATTCACCGGATATATGTGGACCGATGAGAACTTTATCTATTGGAGGATGCAAATATTTTATTACCTTCATTGATGATTTCTCGAGAAAGACATGGGTTTACTTTCTAAAGTTGAAATCGGAAGCACTGAGTTTCTTTAAAGTCTTCAAAGTATTTGCAGAAAATCAAGCCGGTCATAAGATTTAAAACAATCCGAACAGACAGAGGAGGAGAATACTGTGGCCACGAGTTTCAGAATTATCTTAAAGTAAATGGAATCCACCATCAACTCACCACGAGTTACACCCACAACAAAACGGGGTAGCCGAAAGAAAAAATAGAACACTCATTATGGAGGTTTAAGTAGAAGGCATAGCCTGTGCAACGTATCTGATCAACAGAGCCACAACCAAAAGCGTACCAAATATTACTCCGCAAGAAGCCTGGAGTGGAAGGAAACCAAGTGTTAAACACTTCAAGGTGTTCGGATGTGTAGCGTATGCACATGTCCCAAAACAACATCATGGAAAATTAGATGACAAAGTAGAAAAAACGATTTTCATTGGCTATAGTGAAAATAGTAAAGCATACAAGCTTTATAATCGATGACAGGCAAGACTGTTATCGGCAGGGATGTGGTGTTTGATGAAGAACAAGAGTGGAATGAAGGAACTGACCATAAAGAAACATCACGTGTTAAACTAGACGATTCAGGAGAGGAAGTTTTTCAACCTGATGTCGCTGTAACAAGTCCAGACGAAGAACACACAGTCAACAATCAAGATGAACATCACTCAAATAATGAGGAAGCTGAAAGTTCAAATAATCAACATGAAGAAACAGAATCATCATCGTCTTCAGAAAATGAAGAACTGAGAACACGGAGAGTTACGGAAATTTATCAAAACACTCAACCACTTACTGAAGCACAGGTTGAAGATTTATATGAAAGAGAACAAACAGTACCGAATGTGCAGAATGATGTAGCAGATTTTGTGCTCTAAGCTGATGCAGATCCAATAACATATAATGAAGCATATAAAGATATCAAGTGGAGGGAAGCCATGGATAGGAAAATACAGTCCATATTCAAGAATGAAACATGGGACCTAGTGGATCCACCAAAAGGTCAAAAACGTATTGGTGTGAAATGGATATATAAGACGAAGTATGACGAGTATGGGAATGTTAATAAGCACAAGGCCCGATTAGTCGCAAAAGGATATAGTCAAAAATATGGGATTGACTATCAAGATGTATTTGCTCCTGTAATACGATTCGACACTATAAGACTGGTTTTAGCTTTGGCTGCTCAACATGGATGGCACTTACATTAAATGGATGTAAAAACGACATTTTAAACGGAAAGTTAAAGGAACAAGTATATGTTGATCAACCGGAAGGTTATGTTAAAAAGGGAGAAGAAAGAAAGGTATGTCATTTAAAGAAGGCTCTCTACGGACTGAAGCAAGCTCCAAGGGCCTGGTATAGCCGAATAGACGAATATTTCAGAACTCATGGTTACGAAAAATGTGTATATGAACATACCCTGTTCACTAAGATTTCAAAACAGTCAAGAATAATAATCTGCCTATATGTGGATGATCTCATCTTGGCAAGTGACTCACTGAACATGATAGAGGAGCTAAAGGAATCTATGAAATGTGAGTTCGAAATGGCAGACTTGAGAAACCTTCACTATTTCTTAGGTATGGAGGTTAACTATGACAATGGAAACATTATGCTATCACAACATAAATATGCAAAAAACCTGCTTGAAAAGTTCAAGATGGAAAATTGCCATGCACTTTCAACCCCAATGGAATACGGACTCAAGTTATCCAAAGAGGATCCCGAGAATGAAGAAGATCAAAACGTTTACAAGAGCCTAGTTGGGTGTCTAATGTATTTGACTAATACCCGGCCGGATATTCTATTTGCTGTTAATAAGCTCTGTCAATTCATGGAAAGGCCACGGAAAAGTCATTGGGAAGCAGGGAAAAGAATCCTAAGATATATCAAATGAACAATAAATCATGGGATAATATACTCAAAAGGGAGTAAGGGAAAACTAGTTGGGTTCAGCGATAGTGATTATGCAGGAAATATTGATGACAGCAAAAGCACATCCGGGTATGTCTTTAATCTCGGGTCAAGAGCAGTAGCATGGCAGTCCAAGAAACAAAAGATTGTAGCACTCTCTTCAACAGAAGCGGAATACATTGCCCTATCACAAGCTGGATGTCAAGCACTTTGGTTGAAAGGAATTCTTAATGAGCTACAAATTAATACAGAATGTCCTCCAACGATTCTATGCGACAACAAATCAACCATAAGCTTAGCCAAGGACCCAGTCTATCACGGAAAGAGCAAACATATTAGAATTAAATATCATTTTATTCGAGAGTTAATCAAGAACAATGAAGTGGAAGTTAGGTTTTGCACAACCAAAGAACAAGCAGAGATATACTCACAAAAGCGCTGCAATTAAGAGATTTCAAACGACTTAAGGAAGCTCTGCATGTCATCTCGATCTAGCTTACGGGAGGGAATATTAGATGATAAATATAAGCTAGATACCGCATCATTATTTTTATTTTTATTAATGTTATGTTAAGTATAGTTTAGGGACGGTTATGATAATAACCGGAAGTGTATATATGTATTATGTCATCATACATTCAATTTTACCAATTCGTATAACAAGAACATATTCATCCTAAATTCTCTCAAGCCCTAATTCATATTAGGGTTACAAATTCAATACAAAAACGCTATTAATCGCGTATCGTTCGTGGAACTCCCACAAGACGACGCCCCGCCTATGAGTGACCTGAAGTCTTTTGTGACTTCTTTCAATGAATACATCAGTAGTCATTGCAAATATGTTAGAAAAGTTGTGACTGAGTTGCTGAGTCAACCGGGTTCGGGTCGGCTTGTTGGGTTTGTGATGAACATGTTTTGTACATGTATGGTGGATGTTGCTAATGAATTTAATGTTCCTACTAATGTTTTCTTCACTTCTAGTGCTGCTTTTCTTGGATATGAATTGTTTATGCAAACACTCAATGATGATAAGAAGCAAGATGTTGTTGAGCTCAGCAACGCGGATACCGAGGTGTCGGTTCCGAGTTTTGTCAAACTGGTGCCAACTAAAGTCTTTTGGGATGTGCTCCGGACCAAAGACGGACTCGAGTTTGCTATGTCGGGAGCGCGGAAACTTAGGGGGTTAACGCAATTATGGTTAATACATTCTTGGAACTCGAACCACATGCTATCGAGTCGTTGTCTGGTGACATCAGCGTCCCTACGGTTTATCCGGTGGGACCCGTACTCAACCTAGAGGGTTCTTCTAGAAAACCGTCAGACGATGATGTCATCAGATGGTTGGACAGTCAACCGCCTGCGTCAGTTGTATTCTTGTGTTTTGGTAGTATGGGTAGTTTTGATGAGGTCCAAGTGAAAGAGATTGCACGTGCTTTAGAGCAGAGTGGCCACCGGTTCGTGTGGTCCCTACGTCGACCGCCATATGACGGAACAACAAAAGTCCCTAGTGATTATGAGGATCCGGGAGCGGTATTGCCAGAGGGATTTTTGGAGCGAACAGATGGAGTCGGGAAAGTTATCGGGTGGGCCCACAGGTGGCGGTGTTGGCTCATAGTGCGGTTGGAGGGTTCGTGTCGCACTGCGGGTGGAACTCGTTGTTGGAGAGTGTGTGGTTCGGTGTACCACTGGCAACATGGCCGGTGTACGCCGAGCAGCAGATGAATGCATTTGAAATGGTGGTGGAGTTGGGATTGTCGGTGGAGATAAATTGCGAGTATATAACGGATTTGTTTAATCCTAAAGCTAAGAACCCCATCGTTAGCGCTGAGGAGATAGAAAATGGGATACGACGGGTGATGGAGGATAAAGAGGTTCGAAGAAAAGCGAAAGAGATGAGTGAGAAGAGTCGAGTAGCGGTGGGTGAGGGCGGTTCGTCTTATGCGGCTGTTGGCAGGACTTTATAAGTAACATCTCCTAAGTACCTATTGCATGAATTAAGATGTTATTTTGTAAACTTTTAGTTATGAAGAAATTGAGGGGTTCTTTAGTTTATTTAAAAGAGGTTAAGAACTCAACATTTCTATACTCTTTTAACGGACCAAAAATGATTTTAACCGAAACCTTCATCTTCTCCAACTAGGGGCGGACCTACCTTAGAGGAAGGGGTAGCCTTCGCTACCACTTGGTGCTCCGGTGGTAGTGAAATTTTGGAAAAATTTGACGTTTTTTTGACGTTTTTTCGATTTCGTTACCCCTTTTTTATAAAAAAATGTAACAAAATAAAAAAAATGTCAATTTTTTTAAATTTGCACTACTGTCAGAGCGACAAGTGAAAGCAAGGGCTACCCCTGTTTATAAGGTATATCCGCCCAGTTTGCCTTACATGCCAGCCCCTTTAACCACCAATAATTCAGTTGTTTATGAGGCCAACAGTTGTCATGTGGGTTAGATTGGGAAAATGGGTCCAGTTACTTAATACGTTTTGTCTTTGTTACACTGATGAGGATACAATCTTTCCACAACCTCTAGACGATAAGACTCTACATGGTCCACTGGATATATATCCAATGACATCAGGCATAACATCACCAAAACTTGTCTCAACTTTATAACGAATGCTAGATATCTAATATCTTCAAACAAACCAAACTCATTAACCAAAACAAAAATGGCAAACACGGTTGCAAAGCTAGTGTTCATCCCAGCCCCTGGCTTTGGTCATATCATGTCAACAACCGAGATGGCAAAGCTATTCGTGAATCGCGATCAACGTTTTTCCATAACCGTCCTAGTCATCAAGCCTCCTAGCTCCAGTTCTGGCTCGACTATCACCACTTACATCGAATCGTTAGCTAAAAACAACACGGATCGCATATCGTTGGTTGAACTCCCTCAACAAGATATTGCACCACCGAGTGAGTCCAAAGGTCCCTTGTCTTCATTTAACGAATTTATCAAAAGTCATAGCAAAGATGTATCAGACATTGTGGCTGACATGATAAGCCAACCGGGTTCGGGTCGGGTTGTAGGGTTTGTGATAGACATGTTTTGTACTTGCATGATAGATGTGGCTAATGAGTTTAATGTTCCAACCTATGTGTTCTTCACTTCTAATGCTGCTTTTCTTGGGTTTAAGTTGCACATCCAGACTCTATGTGATGATCAGGGCCAAGATGTTGAGTTGAGTAACTCGGACACCGAAATAAGCGTTCCAACGTTTGTCAAACCAATGCCCACAAAGGTCTTTCCGAATGTGGTCCAAACCAGAGAGACTCTAGACTTTGTTTTGTCAGCTGCCCGTAGACTGAGAGAGGTCAAAGCGATAATTGTTAATTCGTTTTTGGAAGTGGAAACACAAGCAATCGAGTCGTTGTCTGCTGACAACACCATCCCACCGGTGTATCCGGTGGGACCCATACTCAACCTAGAAGGTGGTACAGGTGGTGGAAAACCATTGGATGATGACGTCATCAAGTGGTTGGATAACCAACCGCATGTTGCGACGGGACGATCTAAACTAAAATTTGTTTAATTGTAGATTGAATAATAATTTAATATTTAATAATTAATTAATTTAAATAATAATTTTTGTACTATATTTGGGAAGTAATTAAATGGAAAAATGTAACCTACAAAACTAGACAATGATTCTTATTTTCATCTAATGTAACTTGATAAAATTAGATAATTAATGACATTTACATTTAATAAATAGCCTTAGATAATAAACAAAAATCAACTAAAGCAATGTCTTCGGGGATTCGAACCTACTTCTTCTTGTTATTAAAGCAATATATAAACCACCAAACTAAGGGCTTAGCTATGTTATTTTCTAATTCAGTTTTTATATATTCTAACTTTTACAACGCAAAGTATATTTAAAAAACAAAAAAAAATTGGGCCCTGGAGGGTTTGGCCCTGTGTCGGCGCTAACTCCCCTACGGACCGGCCCTTGCTAACACATTGTTAGTTGGGTAGGGTGTTAGTGATGACCATGGTGTGTATATCATCTTAATATTAAGAAAAACTAGTAAGTTTTACCATGCTTTGGGCGGGTTTGAAATGTAAAATAACTCTAATTTGTACCGTCAAATGAAAATATATTATATTTGACCCGACTTGTTTTTTAACAAAAGTTGCCGTCAAAACGTAGACAGACTAAAAACGTACATAAAAATAAGCATGAAAACGTACTATACTTGATCCGACTTATTTAGGAAAGAAATTTACGTTGAAACGATAAAAATAAGTACGTAAGAAAATCAACCTTTTTAAGTTAAAGAAGAGTGTGTCGCGTTGCGGCAAGCATCAAAATGTAAAGTAACTCGAACTTTTAGATGAAAATGCATTATATTTGCCCCGACTTTTTTAAAACAAAATTTATGTCAAAATGTAAACCAACGAAAAAAGCTATAAAAACACAAAAACGTATTATCTCAAAGCTTATCTATTTAAAAAAAATTACATTGAAACGTAAATCAATTTAAATGTATATGGGTGATTCTATTTACACCCAACTTTTTGGTATTTACACTAAGTGATGTGATATTAATAAAATTAAAAATTTGTGTTTTTCTTCTATAACTTCCGATATATAAGTTTTATTAAAAAAACAAATACAGTTTTGTGATATGCTTATTATCTACGTTTTGATATAAATTTTATAAAAACGGAATATAAAATTTTATAACGATTTATAAAACATTATATTTGATACGACCCGTTTTTCTTAAATTTATATCAAAAACGTATATAAAAATAAGTACATCGTAAAACCATATTCGTTTTTTATAAAACATTATATATCGAAGTTATAAAGAAAAACACAAATTTAAATTTATTAATGCCACATCGCTTAGTGCAAATAGAAAAAAGTTTGGTGTAAATAGTATGACCCAATTTATATCGATACGTACATAAAAATAAACACGTAAAAGATGATTACAAAGTCTTTATAAAATTGAGAGGTTGTAAATGCCAATATTAAATGTTAAAGTGTGAAAATACCATAAAAACAATAAAAAGGAAAAAAAAGGTGGCTGGTTGGTTGCTAGTCTAGATATATAATAAGCGAGATGAATAATATAAATGTTTTTAAAAATATGCAATTGAAGTAATCTCTTTGCTATATGAATTTTGGGCTTTTGAGCTTCTTGAGGGGTAAGATCCGAAAAATGGTAATTTTGAGAGGACAGTAATATAGGGCTTTACGAAATGGAGGGCCCAAACTCTAGCTTTATCTAACTGTTGGGCTGGCCTATAGTAAACATAAAAAAGCCCACTTCAATGTAACCCTAAACCATGGCGGCTGGAACCATCTTTTCTTCCCATCTTCTCTCCTATAATAAGCAGCCCCTGCACCTAAATAAGCATGCCACCAAATTACTAGATCTAGATCTGAAAACAATTACTCTCGGTTAAGCTGTTGAGAATATGTTGAGCCGGTGCCCATATTTGGTACGAGTGGGGTAGGTAAAACATCCTTATTTCAAGTACAAGGTGTGTTTGTGTTTCTGTTTATATATCATTTAGCAACTTGTTGAAAAACAGGGTGAACCTACCTTAATAGAAACCTCTTTGCGTTCCGGCGGTAGTGTAAATTTTAGAAAAATTTGATGTTTTTTTTTCGATTTCATTACCCTTTTTTTATAAAACGTTACCCATACGAAAATTTTTTAGATCCGCCACTACTGTTTGAAAAATGATTTTTACTAATCTTTGAATGGTAAAAATATTTACCGGATAGATCTACTAGATGTTGATTTTTCTTTATAGTGTAAAAAATAGTAAAAAGATCCATAACCATGGTTGCAAAACAAAGTGAGTTAGGCTACTCCTAACTTTGTTTAGGGAGCGTTCACGTTTATACCCAACCCTCAAATACAATAGAAAAGACACACGCCTTGGCTAAGCGATGATCTTTTACCTACTCCACCCATACCAATTATTGGCATGATGCTAAAGTTTTGATAATGGCTTTGTGGACTCTTGTTAAACCAAGCTTTTGGGAATTACAAGCTTGATTGGTACGTTCCTGTGTCTACCTTTCACTTTTTTTTTAATTTTGGTATGTATGAATCAAACAAATTGTTCTGGTTTCTTTTTAATAAAAGCTTTTTGTCTTGATAAAAATATAGAGGTTATAAAAAAGTTCATTACTGAAGGTATGTGTAAACTGCAGTTTTGACCTTGTTTTAGCTGTTATAACACATTGCTGCGTGAGGTGTTCGGGTGAGGGAAATGGTGGTGATGACGGCGTGTTGTGGAGATGGGTGTGACGTTAGAGGAATGATTTAACACCTTGGTGGTGAGTGGCGGATCCAGGAATTTAACTAAAACAGTTTTAACCCCTGGAGGAGTCGAACCTGTGACCTCAGTCATGAAATTACATGACTTAACCACTTCACCATTTATAAATTTGGTTACTGGGTTCATCCCAGATGTTTTTTATGGTTCATACCAACTTTTGTATTAACATTTCTACTAAAAATTTGAAACTGAATGGGGTTACCCGTAGTCTGAATCCCCCCTGAACTTGGTGGTTTTTGTGGGTGACAACGGTAACAGTGGTGTGAAAATGCAGGCGCGTTTGAACCGTTACAAGCTGTCTAGTTTACTTGATTAACTTGAGTGGTAATATCTACCATTTGGCTAATAAGTTATAAAGCAAGCTCACTTGTTAAAAATGGGGTTTGTTTTAAGACTGGTCAATGTGGATTGGCACTCCCAACCACATCAGCCCGTTAACACCACTAACACCGTCCCATCTCACCCAAAGTGTGGGTGACAACGATGGGTTCGTGAAGGCCCTAACAAGCGTTAATGGTCTTGGTGCATGGATTGAGAAGGAAATTGTTGCATGACTGTTGAAGATTGTAACAAAAATTAATTTTAAAAAGTTGTATATTTATACACTATTTTTTAAAATGGACTTTCACTCCCAACTCTTCGCGCTACCACTCTTTGTACTCCCACACGTCATCTGATTCAGAATTGATCGATCAGTTTATAATACCATGGTTCTGGCAGGGTCCAACTTATAGTCGACAAGAGATAGAAAGCAGGATAATGTGGTGAGAACAAAAGTGAAAGAATGAGTGAGATAAGCGGCATATGTTTATGAGCTACTAAGCATTATTAAGTTGCTTAAAGTTACAAAGAATCAATCATCATGCATCAAGACTCGCTTATTCTTGATATTAAAAGAAATCTAATGCATCGATATGTAATTTATGGTGTCTAAGTCTCGTAAATAATTTTTTTTATCACTTAAAAAGGTACTATTATAAATGTGGCACTGCTATGCTTTAACGAGTATTTAAAGGTATTTGTTAATCTCGTTGTCAAGTTAAAAATCTTTATGTTCCTTCCAGAGTTGCGGGTTGAAGAATTTTTATGTGGCCTCAAACGAACTGGTGGTCAGTTTTTTTGAAAGCCAATTTAACTTTTGACGTTGTACAGCTATAGACAAAATCAGCAAGATCCTCGTATAGTTAGAAATCTTGGATCCACCACTGTCGTGAGTCACGGGTATCAAATAGTAGAAAACCAAACTACACAAACTTGATGGTGATAAAGTTCGAATCAAGTTGAGTAATGTATTCTTTTTTTTTAATTTCAGTGTAAAGTTGGTTTACTTGTATGTTTTGATCAAAGTAAGATCGAAAAACTTGTTGCTATGTTATCGTAATATTGCAGTAAAATTAGGGTTTTTTTCGATCCGAAATTTGTCAAAATTTTCTGTAGGAAAATTGTCTGTTTTTCTAGTTGTGATACAAGTTAACTGGTTTCAGAATAAGTTGTGAGTCAAATAAATTATTGATTTTGTAGAAGAGTTTTTATAATTATATTTTGTAAAGTAATTGTTCTAAAAAAGTAGTGTTTTTATCTTATATAATAACCCTGTTTTGCAGTGGCGGATCTAGAAAATCCGTATAGGGGTAGCGTTTCAATGAAAAGGGGTAATGAAATTGAAAAAAACGTTAGTTTTTCATCCAAAATTTACACTACCGTCGAACGTAGGTTACCCCTTCTATCACTCTAGATCTGCCCCTGCTGTTTTGTGTATTAACTAAACTTGTCATACATTACCTGCTCGGCCGCCCACCTAATATTTAATCCGAACTACATGTTGATCAAAAAGTTGAGCAGTTTAGAAGATGTGATATAAATAAAGATTGGTCTACATATGGACAATTTAAATATGTTTTAGTGTTTCATGCCGGCACTAGCATCCCCTAAAGTGGTCCTAAAGGAATGGTACATAAACACACAAGATAACTTCAAAGTTCAAACAAACAAATTCAAGAACCAAAAAACAATGTTGAATACAGTTGCAAAGCTGGTGTTCATACCTGTCCCTGGCCTTGGTCATATCATGTCAACCATAGATATTGCAAAGGTGTTGGCAAATCGAGATCAACGTCTCTCTGTAACAGTCCTTGTCATCAAGCCGCCTAACTCGGCATCTAACTCGCCAGTCACCACCTACATCGGATCACTGGCTAAACGCAGTATGGATCGCATATCCTTCATTGAAGTTCCACAACACGAGACCCCAACAACGCGCGACTCGAAGGTCCCTTGACTTTTTTCAATGAATACATGAACAATCACCGCGAATATGTAAGAAACATGGTGGGGGATATGATAAGTCAACCGGGTTCAAGTAGGATCGCAGGGTTAGTGATTGACATGTTTTGTTTCTGTATGATAGATGTGGCTAATGAGTTTGATATTCCAACCTATGTGTTCTTCACTTCTAGTGCTGCTTTTCTCGGGTTTAAATTATATATCCACACATTGTGTGATGATCACAACCAAGACGTTGTCCAGTTGAGTCACTCGAACACCGAGATAGCAGTTCCAGCGTTTGTCAAACCGGTGCCAACGAAGGTGTTTCCGAACATGGTCCAAACCAGAGAGACTGTAGAGTTTTTTTTACATCGGCCCAGAGACTAAGAGAGGTCAAAGCAATCATTATTAATTCATTTTTTGAATTGGAAACACACAGCAATTGAGTCGTTGTCTTCTGACAGCACCATCCCGCCATTGTATCTGGTGGGGCCCATACTCAACCTTGAAAGTGGTTCGGGTGTCGAAAACCCATTGGACGATGACCTCACCATGTGGTTGGATAACCAACCGCCTTCCTCGGTCGTGTTCTTGTGTTTTGGGAGTATGGGTAGCTTTGAGGAGGTTCAAGTGAAGGAGATAGCACGTGCTTTAGAGCATAGCGGCCACCGTTTGTGTGGTCCCTACGTCAACCTCCAGCAGATAAAAGATCTCGAGTCCCGAGAGACTACGAGGATCCCAGAGTGGTTTTGCCAGAAGGGTTTTGTAGAGCGAACGAGTGGAATAGGGAAAGTTATTGGTTGGGCCCCACAGGTGGCGGTGCTTGGTCACTATGCAGTTGGAGGGTTCGTGTCCCACTGTGGGTGGAACTCATTGTTGGAAAGTTTGTGGTTCGGTGTACCAGTGGCAACATGGCCTATGTATGCCGAGCAGCATATGAATGCGTTTGAATTGGTGGTGGAGCTAGGATTAGCTGCGGAGATCACTATGTATTATAAAAAGAATTTATATATCAAAATGACGGAACCGGTTGTAATCACAGCGGAGGAGATAGAAAACGGGATAAGGCGGTTGATGGAGGATGATTTGGTGAGAGCGAAAGTGAAAAAGATAGGTGAGAAGAGGAGATCGACAGTGGTGGAGGGTGGTTCATCGTACTCGTCTTTTGGTTATCTTATTCAAGATTTTATAAAGAATGTCTCTTAACTTCGGGATTTCTTTTGCTAGAGTTTTAAGAAGGTGATGTTGGTAACACCAAAAATTAACAAACTTTGTTAGATTTTGTTTTTGCGATTTTCCTCTCTTTTAGTTGTTTGAACAAAAAGTGTCTAACTTGAAAGGTGTGTAACGTTGTGCCATGTCATAGACACCTTAGCTCCACGTAATCACACAAGTGACACATAAGCAATGAAGCCCCCACTTTTAACAACCATGAGTTAAAGCCCCTAATAGCACCCCTATTATTTTTTTTGGTTTTAAAGGTTTAACTTGAAGTGGGGCCCACATATCAACTGATTTTTTTTTGTTTTAAAGGTTTAACTTGAAAGAAGGGGGGGTATTTATCAAAAAGTTGTGGAAATTGATTCTCTAGTAGTTTGCATTGAAGCATAGTTAAAGTCTACAAATTTCTTAGTAGCATTTTCATAAGAGATTAGAATTTAAGTTTGTTTATATTGGAAGGCATCAAACTCAGTTGGAAAAAACCCACACTTTGGTTACAAAGTGTTCTTTTACCTACTCCACCCATACCAATTATTGGCACGAGGCTAAACCTGTCGGGCCCCCAACACTGCCCTTAGGCGTAATAGGGGCATGAAGAGGGAATGTCGTTTATAATATAACGTTAAATGAGAAGAAGAAAATAGTGGCGTTAACTATTACACATTTTTTAAAGAGACTAAGCCCTTGTCATTTGGAAAGACAATGCCTACACCTCTAACACCTTGGTACCACTAGACAAAGTTTCTTCGCTTGAAAATGGTTACTTAATATGTTGTATTTCTTGTGAAAAGATGATGACATTTTGCTACAAGAAGCTGTTGGACGATAATGGATCTGTAAGTTAAATTGTCCCACTGGCAAATGATTCAACATGCTGTGTGGTCTTGCCAATAATGAATTTGTCTAAAAGAAGTGGTCAACACGCTGTGTGTTCTTGCCAATAATGACATTTGTCTAAAAGGAGTGGTACATCGATTTTTGAACGTGTTCGTGCTCGTGTTGCGTGCCTTTTTCGGTTTGTTTTGTTTTTCTTTCAGAAGGTAAAACGTTTTGTTTTTGATTGTTTGTTTATCTGCTGTAGAATTTTTTACAGTAACAAGTATCTATCCCTCAGTATACTCATTTGAGTAATTATGACACATTATGTTACATGATTTATTGACTAGCATGGTTAAGGAAGTTGCTGACCAGATACTTCATTCAAACACAAAATTCAAAGTTACATGATGTTACTCATGATTTCTCGAACAAGGTACCCAACCGAAGCATATGATGAGCCGCCCTCGGCCACCGTTGCCCTGCTCAGTTTGCTCATCTCTTTCACTTTTGCTCTAACCTCGTTATCCTCCATTACTCGCCTTATCCCCCTCTCTATCTCCTCTGCCGTGACAATGACTATATTCGCGTTCGGGTTAAGCAAGTCGATCTTATAATCCAATTTCAAGTCAACCGCCAACCCCAACTCCACCACCATTTCAAATGCGTTTATTGGTTGCTCAGCATACATCGGCCACGCAGCCATTGGCACACCGAACCACAAGCTCTCTAATATCGAGTTCCACCCGCAGTGGGACACGAATCCCCCGACTGCTTCATGTGCCAACAACGTTCACCTGTGGGGCCCACCCAATCACTTTTCCTATTCCCGAAGTGCGCTCCAGGAACCCGTCTGGCAGCACCCCATCATAATTATCAGCATTCCCTTCCGATGATTGTTCTAGATGAGGAGGTTGCCGTAGTGACCACACAAATCGATGACCACTATGTTCTAAACCGCGTGCTATCTCTTTCACTTGGACCTCATTAAAACTTCCCATGCTCCCAAAACACAGAACCACCACTGACGATGTTGGTTGATCATCCAACCAGCTAATTACATCGTTGTCTTCGGCTTTTCCAGGTACACCGTCTAGATTGAGTACGGGTCCCACGGGATACACAGGCGGGAAGTTGGTGTCAGGAAACGACTTCATCGCATGTGTTTCCAACTCTAAGAACGTATTAACCATGATCCCTTTAGCCTTTCTCAATTGCCGAAAGAATAGATCAGAAAGTCCAACCCCTCGTCTATCTGGCACACCGCCCGAACAACCTTCGTTGGCACCGGATTAACAAAAGACGGAAGAACTATCTCACCTTGAGAGTTAATCAGCTCAAAAACATCTTGGTTCTGACTCACACATGCTGTCTCGATATACAAGTTAAATCCAAGATAGGCAGCAGTAGACGTGAAGAACACATATGTCGGAAGATCAAATTCATTAGCCACATCTATCATGCCTCCACATGTTATGTCAACAACAAACCCAACAACCCTACCTGAATCAGTTTGATTTATCATATCAGCCACAATATTTCTGACATGTTTGCAATGACTGTTGATGAAATCAATGAAGGAATTCACGCGAGCTTTAGTGTCGAGATTTATTTGATCCTGAGGGAGTTCGACGAAGCGTATACGTTCGTTAGTGTTTTTAACCAGCGATTCGGTGTAGGTGGTGAGATGGGGACGGGGTAAGGAGAGCTCATGAGAAGAACGGTTATTGAGAGCCTTTGGTCATGGTTCACGAGTACTTTCGCCATCTCGACGGTGGACATTATATGACCAACAGCTGGTGCAGGGATGAACACAAGCTGTGCAACTGTGTTTGCCATTGATGGTTAGTTTAGAGCTTGCATTTTGTTTGTGTCTGATTCCCTATATATAAATAAGTTTGATTTCTAACTGTGAGGTCATTGCATTGCTGGCAAGACCCAATCTTATGGTCCATTTTGTGCACCATAAACTATCATAACGGTGCAAAATACGTCAACGACCCTACTGGAACCAGGTTGATTAATCATGTCAACCAAGAGATTTCTGATGTATTTGCAATGACTATTGATGTATTCATACATGGAAACCAAAAAGGCTTTGAGGTCAAGCTTTGGTGGGGCTTGATCTTGTGGGACTTTAATAAATCGTATGCGTTCGATGGTATTTTTTGCCAACGATTCGATGTAGGTGATGAGAGCGGGGACTGGGTGAGGAGGATTTATGAGAAGAACGTTTACTGAGAGCCTTTGATCTCGGTTCACGAGTACTTTAGCCATCTCGATGTTGGACATTATATGACCAACCCCTGGTGCAGGGATCCAACTGTGTTAGCCATTGAGGGCTGGTTTTAAGCTTGCCTTTTGTGTCTCAGACTCTATAAATAAGAGTAGGGTGTTTCTGGTGTTCACATGTAATATTTGTCACTAACCAAAAGTTGTGTATAACTTTTGTAAGAAACTCATGAAAATTATTATATGCTTTGTGTGTTTTTCTTAAGTTAGATCATCCTGATCAAATTATTATAAAAGTAATTTAAAATTAATAATTGGACACGATAATAAGAAGACAACAAACCGATCATACAAACAAGAAAAAAAATCAATGGGTTGATGTTGACTTACTTTAAAAGACCCACTTGCAAAATCATAATTCACGGTATGTATTATTATATGCTTTGTATGATGTCAGATGTGACTTCAACTAATTTTATAGAAGTATAATATAATTATTAAGCACTAGATCTAAAGAGAAAACAAAACCAGACATTTAAACAAAAATTAAATTAAATTCAGTGGTGGGTAACTGGTAGCATTTAACGTTGATGTTCTCTTTGAGAGTGAATTATATTCTAATTTTCCTCTTAAAGTCGAATGGGTCATGAAATCAATCTCTTTCGTAAGATAAATCTAAGATCCGTTTAAGATAAAAAAGAAACTTTCTAGAAATTAAGTAAGTAAAAGGTATTTTATTTTATTTTTGTGATTAAGTACTACCCTGGAGAGACTAAAGGTATTTTATTTTATTTTTGTGAATTAAGATTTTTTTATAATGTTCCAACTGTTGGATTTGTTTCAGCTCCTCATGTAACTAACTGGATTATGGTTGAAGAGGTTTTTTTGTTAATTTAGTTTAAACGCATTTACTTGGTTCTTTAATCATTGACAAATTGAAGAAACATAACTAAAATGAATAAGGTGTGTTATGTGTAGATTATGCGAACTCATTGACAAACAGATATATATGTGTTTGTGCTATATTATTCATTTAAACTATAGATTATGTGAACTCTTTTGTATTAAGAAAAGGTGATTCGAGTTATGTTTATCTCGGATGGATCAAGTTAGTAAAATAAAACATTTGCTTTTAAGGAAATGGGTCAAGCATGTTCAAAGTTGAAAGCTTAATTCAATGCATATAGCCTCTTAAATTATTTTATTAGAAAAATAGTTATTGTTAAACTATGATTTTTGGAAAAGTTCAACCACTTTTATCTATAAGAAAGTAAAGAGTTTGGACAAGAAGTATTTCAGAGTTCTAACTCGATGGATGATTATGACTCTAGTAAAAGTATATATCAAACTTCTTACATTTGCTAATTAAAAGTGTTTGCTTTGTTGAGAAAAATGTAACACTTAGAATTTTGGTTCTGTGTAATACTCGAGTTTGACTTTAAAGGCATGTTTTCTATTGTGATGTTTTGGTCCAGGTGAACACTCTGGAATTTCACTCATGTTATGGTCAATCTCTTTGTCGTACTCGTCGTCTTATTCGAAGTTAAAAATCGGTCGATAATAATTCCCGCACCATAAATCGGGATTCATTGTTTTTTATTAAAAAAACGAGACGATGAGTATTTTTTAAAGAGTGTTTGTAGAGAGAAAGAGAGATTGTGGGTATTATATATATATATCTATATAATTTATAAACTTCTTAGATTGTGAATTTTTTTTCATCTTTCCTTTTTTTGTCTATTTTTTGGTTTTTGTTTTTCTTTTTTAAGTTTCAATCGAACTTGGTGTTGTACATGTGACAAAACGAACGGTCTAATACTGAACGAACAACGTTAGTACTGGAACTAATATTCGTTTTTATTGTTCCGAGCGATGTAAACACACCTCGGTATTTTTTTGGTCGAATCATGATTTTTTTTGTTTCTCTTTTGGTAAGTGTTGGTATCTTAATAAACCGAACCAATATTAAACAAATTTTTGCCATTAACATTATTTTTACTATTGCGTCTACGTTTCCATTAAAATTGGGTCACCCCGTCGCAGAGCACGGGTGTAACCCACTAGTTTTAAAAAGGGTAAAAAGGGTTTAAATAGGTAAAAAAAATATTAAAATACTAATATAAAAAATATGATAAACTGCGAAACTTTTAGTGTTTTGGCTTCTTTGTTTGTAGTTAGTCATAGGATTTCATTACAATCATACTCGATCCGTTTGGTTCTAGAATTAGTTCCATGATTCCGAATTTAAAGTTTTCAAGTGGATTGTGTAACTTCCTATTGAAATATATATAGTCATACCAAATTTGAAATGAACAAGCCTGACCTCGAGCTTCATATATTGAGCTTGACGAGGCACGCAAGCCTGTGTTTTATCCAAATTCAATAATTTCTGGCTAATCGCCAATGGTTTCGATTTTTTTTATAACATGGTATCAGTATGAAGATGAGGCAGGTTGTAATAAGTTCTTCCATTTATAGATTCATGAGGCTTGTAAAGATTTACAACTTCAATTCAGTAGTCCTATATATATATGTCTGATCTTGTTATTAGAATCACCTGTTTGGTCAGTTTTGAGCATCATGTGATCATACAGTATTAGGAGCTGTGTAACTATATAAGTGACCACCACTCTGTTACTAATAATGGCTGTTGAAGATTATCCTTGACCCAGCTAGTAGTTATATTCTCACAAGGTTTGCTCTCTAGTCTCAGCTCAGAAGATGAGCCAAAAAGCATAATTACTACACCACTAGAATACTACGTGCTATTTTCCTTTGCCATGATGAAATATGTATGCATTAGAATAGAATGAACGACCTGGATGGCATCATGGTGCATGAGATTTGCAATATTTAATAATTCATTTTACTTGTTATTTTATTGAGAAGGTGTCAAGTCAAAGTTGTTAGAAGTCTCTGCATTATTTTAGAAAGTTTAAATCTTTGTTTCTATTTATTATCCACGTAGTTTGTTGGTTTTATGAAGGAAAATTATGAAATGGTCTAAATTCTCTCTATTTTCTATTCATCACAAACCAATTTGGTACATATCATATAACTTATTTGAGGGTGGGAGTATTTCAAATTCAGGTGAAATGAAACATGTAACTATACTTTTTTGGCTTCATTTTCTACCATAAAACATCAGAATTAATTAATAGTAGATTAGTAATTCATGCAAATTTGAAAACTCATATGATATTAGTCATGATTTCTTTAAGAATATAACCAATGGAAGAATATGTCGCCCTTCGAATTGAACACATTCATCTTGTAATCAAGTTTCAAGTCAACTGCCAATCCCAACTCCACTACCATTTCAAATGCATTCATCTGTTGCTCCCAATACATTGGCAATGTAGCCGTAGGTACACCGCTTTCTAACATCGAGTTCCACCCACAGTGGGACACAAATCCCCCCACTGCTTCATGTGCCAACAACGACACCTGTGGGGCCCATCCGATCACTCTCCCTGTTCCCGAGGTGCGCTCCAGGAACCCATCTGGCAACACCCCTCGTGGGTCATCATAATCGTCAGGGAGTACTTGGAATGATTGCTAGGGTGGAGGCAGTCGGCGTAGTGACCACACAAATCGATGACCACTTCGTTCCAAACCACCCATACTCCCAAAACACAACAACACTACCGAGGATGGCGGTTGACTATCCAACCAACTAAATACATCACTCTCATTGGCTATTCCGGTTACACCGTCTAGATTGAGTACGGGTCCTAACGGATACACTGGCGGGAAATTGGTGCCAGAAATTGACTTCACTATAGACGGTGTAACCGGAATAGCCAATGAGAGTTGGAAACACACGCAGTGAAGCTCGATGAGTGATGGGCATTTCCACTAAAATCCATCACTAGTTATGGAATAAAGCTCGATAACATGGCGGAACTTGATTGGATGTTGTGAGTGATAGAACTCCATCACTAGTGGAGCGCCCTACCCCTTATGCTTTCAAGTTTTCGATATGAATTTTTTACTTGATTTTTTTAATTGGAAAATCACTGATTTAGAAAAATTTGTTTAGAAAATTTCCAAAATGGACTTATATATGATCAGAAAATTGACATTGATTTTTCAGATAGCAGGAAATGACCACAAAAATTTGTCCGATAGCGCACCCGGCATCATGAAGACTGCCAACGCACGAAGGGTGGACCCCTCAATGGTAATGGATGTTTTCATTTTATTGACCAAAAAAACACATTTTTCTCATTCTCTCACGCTGGTCCCTTCCTTGAACTTAATCACCAAGGAATAGACCAGGTAAAGCGAAATGGGTCTACATATATCATGTATTAGGGTGGTGGTGGCGGTGATGGCAAGAGTAGTCTGTGTTGGTGATGACTATGTGATGTGGAAACCGGTAGGTGATGGTTGAAGTGGTCATGTTTGCGGTGCATGTAGATGGCGGCAACTGGTAGGTGATAGCGTGGGGCTTGTCCATTTAGATGCAGTCTAGTTAGCAAGTTTCAGATTTTATAAGAAAAGGACTTAAAGGTACTCGATAGTTCTCGGCACC
The DNA here is from genome assembly GCA_947069175.1 of Scalesia atractyloides. Classification (NCBI taxonomy): domain Eukaryota; kingdom Viridiplantae; phylum Streptophyta; class Magnoliopsida; order Asterales; family Asteraceae; genus Scalesia; species Scalesia atractyloides. The sequence goes on from CAMTDV010001632.1 coordinate 1,887,549, forward strand.
GAAGAACTCAGGTGTACAAGGTGAAATGGCAATCATAACCTAACTAGTGGCGGATCTAGAAAACTTTCATAGGGGTAACGTTTTAAAAGAAAAGGATAACGAAATCGAAAAAAACGTCAAATTTTTCCAAAATTTACACTACCGCCTGAGCACCAAGGGGTAGCGGAGGCTACCCCTAATTATGAGGTACATCCGCCCCTGAACCTGACGAACATCACATGCGGTGGCACCGGATGCATGAACTATGAAGTGTAGGCTTGAGGGGGTTATCAATTCCTCTTGGTAAATTGCGATATTTTATATATATATATATATATATTCAGCAGGAAAGTATTCGTATGTTGTTAATGAAGGAACTAAAATTAACTATATCCAAAAAAACATGATTGTTCAATAAATTGGAACTAGTTCCATGATTCCGAATTTCAAGTTTTATAATGGATTGTGTAACTTTCTGTTGACATATATTTAGTCACTACCAAATTTGAGCTCATTTGAATGAACGAGCCTAGGCTTGAGCTTCATATACCGAGCTTAACTAGGCTCACTTTTGCTTCATTACTCGCTTTATCCCCCTCTCTATATCCTCTGACGTGACAATGACTATTAAAGCGTTGGGATTAAACATGTCGACCTTATAATCCATTTTCAAGTCAACCACCAATTCAAATGCAGTCATTTGCTACTCAGCATACATTGGCCATGTAGCTGTTGGCACACTAAACCACAGGCTCTCTAGCATTGAGTTCCACCAACAATGGGACACGAAACCTCCCACTGCTTTATGTGCCAACAATGACACTTGTGGGGCCCATCCAATCACTTTCCCTATTCCCAAGGTGTGCTCCAGGAATCCATCTGACAATATACCACATCATAATTATCAACGTGCCCTTCCGATGATTGTTCTAGTTGAGGAGGCCGGCGTAGTGACCACACAAATCGATGACCACTTTGTTCTAAACCACATGCAAACTCCTTCACCTGGACATCATTAAACCATCCCATATCCTTATATGGTGTATAGGCATAATACCTGTGGAGATGGATATGATCGGGTAGTTTCACTTGTGGCACGATGATACTCCAGTGGTCCATAAGTGATCCAAATTTGCGTTCAAAAAACTATCTCACCTTCTGAGTTAGTCAGCTCAATAACATGATACTTGGTTTTTGATCAACACATAGTAGTAGACGTGAAGAACACATATGTTGGAACGGTTATTGAGAGCCTTTGGTCACGGTTCACGAGTACTTTCGCAATCTCGACGGTGGATATTACATGACCAACTGCTGGTGCAGGGATGAACACAAGCTCTGCAACTGTGTTTGCCATTCATGGTTAGTTTAGAGCTTGTATATTTTGTTTATGTCTTATGACTATCATATATAAATAAGATATAGTTATGACTGTTAGGTCATTGCATTGCTGGCAGCGTGCGCTCTGTCACGCGATCCCACAATCTTATGGCACTTGAGTCCATTTTGTGCACCACAAATTATTAATTATGTTACCCTCGTCAATCAAATATTTCTTTTTAAATCTTTGTGTATTCTAAATTATATTAACTAGTATTTAGGACCCAGCGAGACTGTTAAACAAAAACAAAAATAGATGTAAAAACGTTGAACCGAGAATTTATACAAAATGTAAAACAAAAAAGTATTTTCACGTGTTATAGTAAAGACGTTGACATATCCGAAATCTTACGTAAAAAAGTGAAATACGTCGCGACGATACCGTTAAATCGAACAAAAATTAGACGTAAACAGGTTGAACCACGCATATACGTTGCTGCATGTTAATTCGCAACTCAATCGAATTTGAACTACTACTACTACTAATATAATATAATAATAATAATAATAATAATAATAATAATAATAAGTTTATAAATTATAGAGTTTATGAAATTTAAAAGTAAACCCATACAGGTTATTTGGTACTTTTACTAATACTCTAAGGAAAGATTTTTATATTTAGTAATAATTTAAGAGAAGAAAACATAAATATTTAGATGCAATAAAGACTTGTGCACATAGCTATAAAATTTATACATATTCATAAAGAAGTTAAAAAATTAGTTAATGCTACATGACATCCACTTATTGGCTTACAAAATTTATCGACCAATCAACGAATTAAAAATGAATAGTGGCACTCATATTGAGGTTTTGTTAAATTATAGATGTTTAAAAATGAATAGTGTAACGCATATTGAAGTTTTGTTAAATTATAGATGGGTAAATAACTAAATATGATTTTATATGATACTTTTGCGTTTGGCTAATGGATTTTTTAACCGAGAAAAGTGATAAATGTTGAGTCGTGAATCATTTTTCTTCTTGTCTATATGCTTATAGTTCTCCAAAAAGATTAAATACTTGGTCAAAGTCAAGTTATTAGTTATGTTTTTAACGGTAATTTTGGATCACTGACGGATTATTAGAGTATTCATATTCATCTTTGCTATATATAATGTCTATCTACCAATTCAGTAGAAAACCTGATAAATATGAAAAAACACCTCAAGTGGAAATCGAACCTAGAACCTATTAATCCTAAAGTATTATATCACCTCTAAGATATCATTAGGCTATAATACGATAGACAAGTTATTAGTTATGTAGTAAGGTATGAAATTATGTTAATTGTTAAATGTTAAATAATATAGGGATAAACTTGATCACCAAAGAATAGACCACGTGGAGCGAAATGAGTCTACATATACCATATATTTTAATAGATGTTCTTTCTATATTTTGTAATAATAAATGGTCAAGGTTTGTATTTGTTAGGGTCAAAGATTATAAATAGTTATTGATGTTGGTTCATATGTTATTGATGTTGGTCCATATAATAAAATTTTGAAAAATTATAAATAGTTATTGATGTTGGTCCATATAATAAAATTTTGAAAAATTATAAATAGTTATTGATGTTGGTCCATATAATGAAAATTTTATAAATTGTATGCAAGGTTAAGGATGAAGGGTGTCATCTCAGATTTTTCTGTTTTTCTCCGTGTGACACGTCAATGCCACATCATCTTTTCTAGTTTTCCACAAATTTCCCTGGATTGTACTGTGTCGTCTTAGATTTTTCCAAAAACTAAACTTATTTTAATTAATTTAAACTTTAAAACAATTTATGTATTTAAATGTTTTAAATATAAATTTATATATATATATATATGTGTGTGTGTGTGTAGAGGTTCATGTAATAAAATATAAAAGTGTGAGAAGGATAAGAAAGATTTTGGAGGTGACGCGTGTCCCTTTTTATTTTGGTAGTTTAAGGGGTATAAGTGTAATTTAACTAAAAAAATCTAATTATGGAATGAATACATGCAACCAATTTTTGGCAGTTATTGTAGGGATTTTCGAATTTGAAGGCAATCTTATAAAGAAATAACACCCTAACTCATAAAAACACCACAGCATGTATATTGAAGGCACACATCTTATAAAGAACACTCTTACATTGAATATAACAGAAATAACACCCTAATAAATCAATTTCAAAAGAGTAAATTGCACAAAACGTCCTTTAAGTTTCACCAATCTTGCTGGTTTCAGCCTTAATCTTTAAAAGTTGCCAAAACCAGCCTTTAAGATTAATTTTGTTGCAGGTTTCATCCTTTATCACTAACCCAGTTACTAATCCATGTTAAATGGCCTCACATGCGTAGCATATGAGGGTAAAACCGTCTTTTCATCTCTCTTACCTTAATAAAACTATAATTAAACATTAAATAAAAAGAATAATTTATGAAGTAGGCCCCATTTTTTTTACTTAAATATAAAATTTAAGCCCTATCCTACCCCACCCCACCCCACCCCAACCCATCTTCTTCTTCCATTTACCACCACCACCACCAAAAATGACTGCCTTCAAAATCGAAAAAGGGGAAAAGTCAGCACTCACTCACCACTCGAGAAACCGAAATATCACCACAAACCCACTACCACTTCCAGTCAAACGTCGATTCAACAACACGAGTGATTCAAGCAAATCTAGTAAACACCATACAATAATCTCAACAAATTCTGCAACGAGCGCAAATCCGTATACAGATAAGCTTGCCATAGTTATAGCATCTCAAACACCGTCCCAATGTCATATTATCATCTGATTCATCGTCTCCCTCACACCTTTAACCTACACATACACAATAACAAATCCAATTCATATAAATGATAACAACCACAACAAACATTCAACTAGCCAAACACAACTCAATTAACTCTCACACCTTATCAAACTTCTTCGCCTCGAATGTCTTCAAACACGACGCCTTATACTCCGGCAACAAATCCTTCTCCACAACAGTTAACACCTCCAATACCTCAGCCGCCCCCTTCCTCACCGCCCAATCCTCACTCTTCGCCACAAAATCCGTCATAATCTCCACCAAACTCTTCACAATGACCGGGCCGGAAGCCGCACCGACTCTAACAACACTAACAACCACCCTCAGCAATGCAGCCTTCACCTTAAAACAATTACTCTTCAACAACTTCTCAATCTTCAGCAACAACCGCCTTAAGTAAGCCGTGTTCGGCTCCGGCGCGCCGTTGATAGCCGACGCCAGACACAAAGCCGCGCCGATCTGTGCGTTCAGATCCTGCTCGGTAACTAACGCGTCAACAAACGGTTTCGCAACGGAAATGAACGGCGGTTTGGTGACGTGAGCAGCGATGGAGGCGGTGGCGCCGACGCAGGCGGTACGGACGACGGTGTCTGGATCACGTAACCGGCGAACGACGGCGGAGAGGAGTTTTGTTAAGTGAGGTGATAATATGTTGCCGTGGGTTTCGGATAAGGTGGAGATTAAACGAATTGTGAGCCTCACATGCAGTTTAGAGTTTAAATGGATAAGGAGGAGTTTTGAAAAGACGGTTTTACCCTCACATGCTATGCATGTGAGGCCATTTAACATGGATTAGTAACTGGGTTAGTGATAAAGGATGAAACCTACAACAAAATTAATCTTAAAGGCTGGTTTTGGCAACTTTTAAAGATTAAGACTGAAACCAGCAAGATTAGTGAAACTTAAAGGACGTTTTGTGCAATTTACTCATTTCAAAATACAATACTTTAATCAAAATCAAAACATGAATCACACCCTAAATATAACACCGGTCAACACTTTAATCAGAATCAAAATAGAAATAACACCCTAAATATATAAAAACAGAAATAACACCCTAACTCTTTAAAGGCAACAGAAACCTACTGAAGACACAAAAAACCACAGCAATGCAAGGATCTTTGTCCTCACATTAAATTAACAGGAATAACAACCTAACTCATAAAAACACCATAGCATGTATATTGAAGGCATACATCTTACGTGTCACACCCCGACCCGCAGCGGAAAAGGTGATCGGGGCATAATTGGGTTATCATCAAAGCTCATGACATTTATTATATGTTTCATATTCATTAATACAATTTAATGGAAATTTACAATAAATGATACAACATGTTCTAACTATCAGTCTAAGCTTCTTGTTTCTCTTCTAAGGCATATCCTATGTTTTCCTTGCTTCAACCTGTCCACCTGTATCATGTGTAAAAAGGTTTTTTGGATCAACATAATGTTGGCGAGTGAATCCTATGGAAAAACATTTGAACGAGTTTATCCAATTGATTATAAATAATGTGCATACCTCATATGAGTAAATGTAGATGTAAATTTATTCACACAACACATAATATTGAATATTGAACATACAAACACCAAATGATAGTTTTGAGGCACGCGTTGTTCTCGTCTCACACGAGGAACTGATGGGCCTAATAAATGAGTTTTGAGGCACGCGTTGTTCTTACGAACTGATGGGCCTAATGTATGAGTTTTGAGGCACGCGTTGTTCTCGTCTCACACGAGGAACTGATGGGCCTAATAAATGAGTTTTGAGGCACGCGTTGTTCTTACGAACTGATGGGCCTAAATAATTTGTATACAACTTTGACAATATGAAATACATCACAACCAAACAATAGTTACATTCTAATTTAGTTCATATAATGGTATAGCACGAATTTGCATAAGAGAATTAGTTTAAGCGACACATAATACACCCCAAAACATGAATAAAAAGGGGAGTTTGTAAGAATTCACTCACATTGGGTGCGTTCGGTTGATGAGGTTGGATGTACGCGAAATGGTGTTAACCACGAGTGAAATTAACCTAGATAAATCGCGTTACGGTTTGGTAAGTAAACGGGTTTTATGAATCTATTTTAGTAGGATTGTTGGGTGTATTTTTGTGAGTTTGAGGCTATTTTCTAACCTTAAAAATGTTATTTTTAAGTATTTATAATTGATTTTTAATTAAAATAATTAAATAAAAATAATAAAAAAAAAATATTTTATTTTTGCTACAGTTGACTTTGACCTGCGTTGACTTTGACTTTCGTTGACCGGTTCATAGGCATATTGTTGTGCGCCGGGTGAGGCTCGAACCCGAGACCTCCCGTACGCGTGCACGCAGCTCTACCAACTGAGCTACGTGTCTAACCCGTTATATATCCGATTTTAATTATATATATATATTAATTAGAATTAACAGAAATCCTTTTTTATTAAAAACGAATTAAGTCTCGAGAACCGGTGCGCTCCACAGGTCTCGAACCCGGGACCTGTGGGTTAGCGGACACACACTCCACCGCTGGACTGTGTGTCACACTTGGTTATAACTCGGTTATCAATATACTTAACATATACTCAAGGCGACTCCGGTTCAGTTTGCTAAAAATAGGATTTTTATCAAGGCGACGTGTGTGAACCGGAATCGAACTCGTGACCTTAGCGTTAAAAGTGCACACAGTCCACCGCTGGACTGTGTGTCTAACCCGGTAAATAACTTGAATTTAATTATACTTAACCATTATCGAACTTCGTCTTCTTCACCGGTTTTAACCGGAAGTGACGACGGACTGGTTCAAAATGTTAATTCATGTTTCTTTAGCGTTTAAAGATCAATTACAAATGAGATAACAGTAAAAAGGGAATGAATTAAGCGTGAAAGGTACCGACTGGTTATACTCTGTTTTCCGGCAGAACTCCGGCGACAGAAACCTTTTTCCGGCGACAACTTCTTGCAGCAGAGAGTCTTCCGAAAGGTTACAAAGGGGGTGGGTGACTTAGGTGAAAGTTTAGGGGGTTCAGTAAGCTCGAAGGTTAATGATACGGTTTTCCGGCGATGTATCAAATACTTCCGGCGAGTGATGTTTCGCTGAAAAAGGGTGCGATTTGAGTGTGAAAGACTTCTGGCGAGTTGTGGGTGTATTTATAGGGTAGCAACGAGATGAATGGGGTCTGAATTCGGTCTATATTCGAAGTCAACTGTTCTCCGGCGATTTTGGCAAATGACGCGTTTTCAGACGTTGGCTATAGCTGGCGAGAGTTAATTGATTGATTAAATTGAGCGAAAACGTGTTTTATGGGCGAAGTCGTCGGGATTTCCGACGACAGCTGTTTGGGCGCAAGTTGACGGAATTTGAATTTCCGCACATCATTATTTGATTTAATAATTCCATTAACTTAACAGAAAATCAAAGTGGCGGAGTGGTCTATGATGTGTGAGTTAAGTGTTTGGTTGAACCGGATACAGACCCGAGTTCGAAACCCGGCATGGATAAAATATTTTTATTTTGTTATTTTTAACAGATTTTCAAAAACTAAATACATATCCCCGCATAATAATTGATTACGGATCGTTTAAAATTATTTTGGGCATTTAATTCGCAACTAAAAATTTGACTGACTGTTCGGTTGATAAACGGAGCGGGTTTGGTAAATCCGTTTTTGACGGATGTTACAGTATCCCCTGCTTTTTAGAAATTTCGCCCCGAAATTTAATTAGGGATATAATCGACTAAAAGAATGATGGTGTTGAGTTTGCCGGTTACATTTTTGAGAATTAGGGTTTAGGTTTTTGTTTGAGGCGGTAACGTTCCTTGTAAAGGTTAAGTATCCTAATACAGGAATCGCTTTTTGTTGCCTACTGTATAAGTATTGTTAAGCAGGAATGATTCGCTAAAATGATAACATGCATAAGAGTTTGAATATGCTTAGGGTTATTTCCTAAGGCAGAAATTCTACAATCTACACAAATAAACACAACAACTAACAATTGTATCCACATTCTGATAGCATATATGTTTGAATGGTGATGGTTCCTCTCTCATTTGTTATGATGGAGAGGTTAGTCTATATAGAAATGGATCACAATCCAATTTCTTTAAATAGTGAGATGATATAAATGTAACACAATTTCAACCAAGGCAATAGTAAATCCTACATGGAACTTCTCATAACCGCCTGATAATGCCTCTGATCCTTTGACAAGAATACTTATATATAGGAAGTACCAGCGGCGTATCCACCATATTCTTGTCAAATTTTCATTGGTTTTATCAGTGAATCATGATTAGTCCTATAACTCTACATCCAATACATCAAACATAAAAATACTGAAATGAAATATATCTGTGCGATCAAGGCTCAATCAAACGGAGCCGATCGTATTGTATGTATTGAGAATGAAATTGTATGTGTGCTCAAGGCTCAATCAAACGGAGCCGAGCTTATTGCATGTATTGAAAATGAATAACCTAATCACAACAAACAACCTATGCATGGAACCTCTCATAACCGACTGATAATGTCTCCGATCATTTGACTTTATCCGCAAGTTATGATTAGTTCTATGCGACTCTACAACACAACAACCAGCGCTTGAGTCTTAATTCTGATAGTATCCGTGTTTGACAAAACCTCTCTCGTTTAATATGATGGAGAGGTTAGTCTATGTAGAAGTGAGACACAACTCAACTTCTTTAATTGATGAAACTGAAATATGCCGTGAAGTATGATGATATGAATAATGAGTATAAAACAAACTGAACTAGTAATTTAAAATTTCTTGGGTAAAATTCCAACTGAGATACATGAAAATCGAGATATAAACATAAAAACTAAGTGATTGGAGTTGAATCTTGATTCTTGGTGAGAGAAGGCTAGTTAAGTGGTTGGTTTGGTCCGTTAACATCTTCAACAGGATTGGCATTGATGTTATAAACTCTTCCCCTTGCTGGCGGTGGAGCTGGATTTGCTTGGTTTGCTTGGTTAACTGGGTTTGCCTGAGCTTGGGCATTTATGATGTTAACCAAACGAGGGCACGTGTTTCTAAAATGGGTAGGGTCGCCACAATTGAAACAAGCTCGAACATATGGGTACATGGGGTATTGAGGTTGTTGATATGTTTGGATCATGGGTTGAGTAGGGGTTGAGGTTTGGTTTTGAGGGGTGCGGCAAACGTTGCTCAAATGACCGTAGCGTCCACAATTCGCACATAGTCGACAGGGTAAGGTAGATGGATGGTGATAGAAACAGGTGTTGCATTGAGGGTGAGGTCCAATGTAAGGTTTCTTGTTTGGGTAAGTTGAGTTGGGTGCTACTTGAGCGTTTGGGATAGTTCGAGGAGATACAACTTGTGAAGCTGGTTGGTTACGTTGGGTGACGGCGAAGATTTGCCCATCACGTTTTCTCTTAGAAATAGGTGGTGTAGAGGATTCGGTTCGGGTGGAGTTTGAGGTTTCGGTTGATGCTTTATCCTTCTTCTTCTCCTCTTTGAAATCTTTATTCCGGATTCGGTTCTCGGTGAGCGCGGTTGCTAGCTCCATTGCTGCTTCCAAAGTTGCAGGCGAGGTGCTTATTACAGGGTCTTGAATTTTTGATGGAAGACCACGAATGTAGTGCTCGATCAAACGGTAGAGGGGAGTGAACAAGTTGGGAACCATTTGATTTAACTCAAGGAATCTCTTGTTGTATGTGGTGTGGTCGCCTTCCTTTTGTTTCAAAGCATGGAACTCATCCTCCAATTTCTTGATTTCACTTCTTGGGCAAAACCGTCTTGTCATGATTCCCTTCAATTCTTCCCAAGTCAAGGTCATAGTTTCTTCAACACCTCGTTTGGTCTTTTCTGTATTCCACCATGTGAGTGCCGTTCCAAGTAAGCGACCGGTAGCATAACGCACTTTGCGATCATCGGGGCAATCGCAATTTAGAAAAGTGTTCTCCATTTCTTCGAACCAATGGAGGAGAGCGGTGACACCTTCAGTACCTTCGTATTTTGGAGGATCGCAGGATTTGAAATGTTTGTAGGTGCATTTAGTGACTGAAGGATTGATAGTGTTTTGATCTTCTTGTTGAGTTGGGTTAACGGAATTAGCGGTAAGGGCTTGTTGAACTTGAACTACGATGTTGGGTATTACGGTCGCCATTTGCTGAGCGATTTGGGTAGCCATGCGTTCACGGGCTTTTCCTGCTCTCATTTTCCTACGAGCGAGGCTAGAAGACATCTACAAGGAATACATGTCAAGAGTATGAGTTGAATGCCTTTGGGATCGTGGGTCGTGTTTGGGATTGAACGTTCATAAAATAATTATAGAAAAATAATTCTACTACATCCATAGGATGTCTTGGGCTTTGCTTGCTGTTAGGCCCGTCATGCCGCCATACTTTACCTGTGTAATCATGTGGGCCCCCATGAATACCGGTTTTTCATATGGTTCGCACGGTTTCTGCCTGGTTGCGTTCACAAAACCCGGAGAAAATCGAGAGATATGTATACAACGTGTGATGTTCGGAATGTGTCCAGGTGTAGACACGGTGACATCTCAAAGTGAGGTTAGTTCGAACGACGTTTGGTGTGGCATACTTTGGCCTAATAGGTCCGTCGTACTCTCATCGTTAGTCCCCAGGTAGGCAAACTGGTCCGTTATTTTGGATTTATACGAATGCCAACCTAGACAGGACGTTCCGACTACCGGTACTTGTACCCTTCCAGTTACTACATGCCCGTCGCAGAACTTACTTTGATGAGATTTGAAAATTGCATAAAATCTTTGGATACTGAGAGTATGAAAATAAATTGAATACATGAACATCGATATATGTATATATGTATAATGAATGAGCATGTATGCTTGACTGAAATGTAAACAAATATAAAACAAATAAATATCACAAGTTTGTATGTAACCACCTAATCAATTAAAAATTTAGGCAGACTATAGTATAGGTTTCAAAGGTCTAATAACCTATCCTATATCCCTATAGTCATGGCTCTGATACCAATCTGTCACACCCCGACCCGCAGCGGAAAAGGTGATCGGGGCATAATTGGGTTATCATCAAAGCTCATGACATTTATTATATGTTTCATATTCATTAATACAATTTAATGGAAATTTACAATAAATGATACAACATGTTCTAACTATCAGTCTAAGCTTCTTGTTTCTCTTCTAAGGCATATCCTATGTTTTCCTTGCTTCAACCTGTCCACCTGTATCATGTGTAAAAAGGTTTTTTGGATCAACATAATGTTGGCGAGTGAATCCTATGGAAAAACATTTGAACGAGTTTATCCAATTGATTATAAATAATGTGCATACCTCATATGAGTAAATGTAGATGTAAATTTATTCACACAACACATAATATTGAATATTGAACATACAAACACCAAATGATAGTTTTGAGGCACGCGTTGTTCTCGTCTCACACGAGGAACTGATGGGCCTAATAAATGAGTTTTGAGGCACGCGTTGTTCTTACGAACTGATGGGCCTAATGTATGAGTTTTGAGGCACGCGTTGTTCTCGTCTCACACGAGGAACTGATGGGCCTAATAAATGAGTTTTGAGGCACGCGTTGTTCTTACGAACTGATGGGCCTAAATAATTTGTATACAACTTTGACAATATGAAATACATCACAACCAAACAATAGTTACATTCTAATTTAGTTCATATAATGGTATAGCACGAATTTGCATAAGAGAATTAGTTTAAGCGACACATAATACACCCCAAAACATGAATAAAAAGGGGAGTTTGTAAGAATTCACTCACATTGGGTGCGTTCGGTTGATGAGGTTGGATGTACGCGAAATGGTGTTAACCACGAGTGAAATTAACCTAGATAAATCGCGTTACGGTTTGGTAAGTAAACGGGTTTTATGAATCTATTTTAGTAGGATTGTTGGGTGTATTTTTGTGAGTTTGAGGCTATTTTCTAACCTTAAAAATGTTATTTTTAAGTATTTATAATTGATTTTTAATTAAAATAATTAAATAAAAATAAATAAAAAAAAAAATATTTTATTTTTGCTACAGTTGACTTTGACCTGCGTTGACTTTGACTTTCGTTGACCGGTTCATAGGCATATTGTTGTGCGCCGGGTGAGGCTCGAACCCGAGACCTCCCGTACGCGTGCACGCAGCTCTACCAACTGAGCTACGTGTCTAACCCGTTATATATCCGATTTTAATTATATATATATATTAATTAGAATTAACAGAAATCCTTTTTTATTAAAAACGAATTAAGTCTCGAGAACCGGTGCGCTCCACAGGTCTCGAACCCGGGACCTGTGGGTTAGCGGACACACACTCCACCGCTGGACTGTGTGTCACACTTGGTTATAACTCGGTTATCAATATACTTAACATATACTCAAGGCGACTCCGGTTCAGTTTGCTAAAAATAGGATTTTTATCAAGGCGACGTGTGTGAACCGGAATCGAACTCGTGACCTTAGCGTTAAAAGTGCACACAGTCCACCGCTGGACTGTGTGTCTAACCCGGTAAATAACTTGAATTTAATTATACTTAACCATTATCGAACTTCGTCTTCTTCACCGGTTTTAACCGGAAGTGACGACGGACTGGTTCAAAATGTTAATTCATGTTTCTTTAGCGTTTAAAGATCAATTACAAATGAGATAACAGTAAAAAGGGAATGAATTAAGCGTGAAAGGTACCGACTGGTTATACTCTGTTTTCCGGCAGAACTCCGGCGACAGAAACCTTTTTCCGGCGACAACTTCTTGCAGCAGAGAGTCTTCCGAAAGGTTACAAAGGGGGTGGGTGACTTAGGTGAAAGTTTAGGGGGTTCAGTAAGCTCGAAGGTTAATGATACGGTTTTCCGGCGATGTATCAAATACTTCCGGCGAGTGATGTTTCGCTGAAAAAGGGTGCGATTTGAGTGTGAAAGACTTCTGGCGAGTTGTGGGTGTATTTATAGGGTAGCAACGAGATGAATGGGGTCTGAATTCGGTCTATATTCGAAGTCAACTGTTCTCCGGCGATTTTGGCAAATGACGCGTTTTCAGACGTTGGCTATAGCTGGCGAGAGTTAATTGATTGATTAAATTGAGCGAAAACGTGTTTTATGGGCGAAGTCGTCGGGATTTCCGACGACAGCTGTTTGGGCGCAAGTTGACGGAATTTGAATTTCCGCACATCATTATTTGATTTAATAATTCCATTAACTTAACAGAAAATCAAAGTGGCGGAGTGGTCTATGATGTGTGAGTTAAGTGTTTGGTTGAACCGGATACAGACCCGAGTTCGAAACCCGGCATGGATAAAATATTTTTATTTTGTTATTTTTAACAGATTTTCAAAAACTAAATACATATCCCCGCATAATAATTGATTACGGATCGTTTAAAATTATTTTGGGCATTTAATTCGCAACTAAAAATTTGACTGACTGTTCGGTTGATAAACGGAGCGGGTTTGGTAAATCCGTTTTTGACGGATGTTACAGTATCCCCTGCTTTTTAGAAATTTCGCCCCGAAATTTAATTAGGGATATAATCGACTAAAAGAATGATGGTGTTGAGTTTGCCGGTTACATTTTTGAGAATTAGGGTTTAGGTTTTTGTTTGAGGCGGTAACGTTCCTTGTAAAGGTTAAGTATCCTAATACAGGAATCGCTTTTTGTTGCCTACTGTATAAGTATTGTTAAGCAGGAATGATTCGCTAAAATGATAACATGCATAAGAGTTTGAATATGCTTAGGGTTATTTCCTAAGGCAGAAATTCTACAATCTACACAAATAAACACAACAACTAACAATTGTATCCACATTCTGATAGCATATATGTTTGAATGGTGATGGTTCCTCTCTCATTTGTTATGATGGAGAGGTTAGTCTATATAGAAATGGATCACAATCCAATTTCTTTAAATAGTGAGATGATATAAATGTAACACAATTTCAACCAAGGCAATAGTAAATCCTACATGGAACTTCTCATAACCGCCTGATAATGCCTCTGATCCTTTGACAAGAATACTTATATATAGGAAGTACCAGCGGCGTATCCACCATATTCTTGTCAAATTTTCATTGGTTTTATCAGTGAATCATGATTAGTCCTATAACTCTACATCCAATACATCAAACATAAAAATACTGAAATGAAATATATCTGTGCGATCAAGGCTCAATCAAACGGAGCCGATCGTATTGTATGTATTGAGAATGAAATTGTATGTGTGCTCAAGGCTCAATCAAACGGAGCCGAGCTTATTGCATGTATTGAAAATGAATAACCTAATCACAACAAACAACCTATGCATGGAACCTCTCATAACCGACTGATAATGTCTCCGATCATTTGACTTTATCCGCAAGTTATGATTAGTTCTATGCGACTCTACAACACAACAACCAGCGCTTGAGTCTTAATTCTGATAGTATCCGTGTTTGACAAAACCTCTCTCGTTTAATATGATGGAGAGGTTAGTCTATGTAGAAGTGAGACACAACTCAACTTCTTTAATTGATGAAACTGAAATATGCCGTGAAGTATGATGATATGAATAATGAGTATAAAACAAACTGAACTAGTAATTTAAAATTTCTTGGGTAAAATTCCAACTGAGATACATGAAAATCGAGATATAAACATAAAAACTAAGTGATTGGAGTTGAATCTTGATTCTTGGTGAGAGAAGGCTAGTTAAGTGGTTGGTTTGGTCCGTTAACATCTTCAACAGGATTGGCATTGATGTTATAAACTCTTCCCCTTGCTGGCGGTGGAGCTGGATTTGCTTGGTTTGCTTGGTTAACTGGGTTTGCCTGAGCTTGGGCATTTATGATGTTAACCAAACGAGGGCACGTGTTTCTAAAATGGGTAGGGTCGCCACAATTGAAACAAGCTCGAACATATGGGTACATGGGGTATTGAGGTTGTTGATATGTTTGGATCATGGGTTGAGTAGGGGTTGAGGTTTGGTTTTGAGGGTGCGGCAAACGTTGCTCAAATGACCGTAGCGTCCACAATTCGCACATAGTCGACAGGGTAAGGTAGATGGATGGTGATAGAAACAGGTGTTGCATTGAGGGTGAGGTCCAATGTAAGGTTTCTTGTTTGGGTAAGTTGAGTTGGGTGCTACTTGAGCGTTTGGGATAGTTCGAGGAGATACAACTTGTGAAGCTGGTTGGTTACGTTGGGTGACGGCGAAGATTTGCCCATCACGTTTTCTCTTAGAAATAGGTGGTGTAGAGGATTCGGTTCGGGTGGAGTTTGAGGTTTCGGTTGATGCTTTATCCTTCTTCTTCTCCTCTTTGAAATCTTTATTCCGGATTCGGTTCTCGGTGAGCGCGGTTGCTAGCTCCATTGCTGCTTCCAAAGTTGCAGGCGAGGTGCTTATTACAGGGTCTTGAATTTTTGATGGAAGACCACGAATGTAGTGCTCGATCAAACGGTAGAGGGGAGTGAACAAGTTGGGAACCATTTGATTTAACTCAAGGAATCTCTTGTTGTATGTGGTGTGGTCGCCTTCCTTTTGTTTCAAAGCATGGAACTCATCCTCCAATTTCTTGATTTCACTTCTTGGGCAAAACCGTCTTGTCATGATTCCCTTCAATTCTTCCCAAGTCAAGGTCATAGTTTCTTCAACACCTCGTTTGGTCTTTTCTGTATTCCACCATGTGAGTGCCGTTCCAAGTAAGCGACCGGTAGCATAACGCACTTTGCGATCATCGGGGCAATCGCAATTTAGAAAAGTGTTCTCCATTTCTTCGAACCAATGGAGGAGAGCGGTGACACCTTCAGTACCTTCGTATTTTGGAGGATCGCAGGATTTGAAATGTTTGTAGGTGCATTTAGTGACTGAAGGATTGATAGTGTTTTGATCTTCTTGTTGAGTTGGGTTAACGGAATTAGCGGTAAGGGCTTGTTGAACTTGAACTACGATGTTGGGTATTACGGTCGCCATTTGCTGAGCGATTTGGGTAGCCATGCGTTCACGGGCTTTTCCTGCTCTCATTTTCCTACGAGCGAGGCTAGAAGACATCTACAAGGAATACATGTCAAGAGTATGAGTTGAATGCCTTTGGGATCGTGGGTCGTGTTTGGGATTGAACGTTCATAAAATAATTATAGAAAAATAATTCTACTACATCCATAGGATGTCTTGGGCTTTGCTTGCTGTTAGGCCCGTCATGCCGCCATACTTTACCTGTGTAATCATGTGGGCCCCCATGAATACCGGTTTTTCATATGGTTCGCACGGTTTCTGCCTGGTTGCGTTCACAAAACCCGGAGAAAATCGAGAGATATGTATACAACGTGTGATGTTCGGAATGTGTCCAGGTGTAGACACGGTGACATCTCAAAGTGAGGTTAGTTCGAACGACGTTTGGTGTGGCATGCTTTGGCCTAATAGGTCCGTCGTACTCTCATCGTTAGTCCCCAGGTAGGCAAACTGGTCCGTTATTTTGGATTTATACGAATGCCAACCTAGACAGGACGTTCCGACTACCGGTACTTGTACCCTTCCAGTTACTACATGCCCGTCGCAGAACTTACTTTGATGAGATTTGAAAATTGCATAAAATCTTTGGATACTGAGAGTATGAAAATAAATTGAATACATGAACATCGATATATGTATATATGTATAATGAATGAGCATGTATGCTTGACTGAAATGTAAACAAATATAAAACAAATAAATATCACAAGTTTGTATGTAACCACCTAATCAATTAAAAATTTAGGCAGACTATAGTATAGGTTTCAAAGGTCTAATAACCTATCCTATATCCCTATAGTCATGGCTCTGATACCAATCTGTCACACCCCGACCCGCAGCGGAAAAGGTGATCGGGGCATAATTGGGTTATCATCAAAGCTCATGACATTTATTATATGTTTCATATTCATTAATACAATTTAATGGAAATTTACAATAAATGATACAACATGTTCTAACTATCAGTCTAAGCTTCTTGTTTCTCTTCTAAGGCATATCCTATGTTTTCCTTGCTTCAACCTGTCCACCTGTATCATGTGTAAAAAGGTTTTTTGGATCAACATAATGTTGGCGAGTGAATCCTATGGAAAAACATTTGAACGAGTTTATCCAATTGATTATAAATAATGTGCATACCTCATATGAGTAAATGTAGATGTAAATTTATTCACACAACACATAATATTGAATATTGAACATACAAACACCAAATGATAGTTTTGAGGCACGCGTTGTTCTCGTCTCACACGAGGAACTGATGGGCCTAATAAATGAGTTTTGAGGCACGCGTTGTTCTTACGAACTGATGGGCCTAATGTATGAGTTTTGAGGCACGCGTTGTTCTCGTCTCACACGAGGAACTGATGGGCCTAATAAATGAGTTTTGAGGCACGCGTTGTTCTTACGAACTGATGGGCCTAAATAATTTGTATACAACTTTGACAATATGAAATACATCACAACCAAACAATAGTTACATTCTAATTTAGTTCATATAATGGTATAGCACGAATTTGCATAAGAGAATTAGTTTAAGCGACACATAATACACCCCAAAACATGAATAAAAAGGGGAGTTTGTAAGAATTCACTCACATTGGGTGCGTTCGGTTGATGAGGTTGGATGTACGCGAAATGGTGTTAACCACGAGTGAAATTAACCTAGATAAATCGCGTTACGGTTTGGTAAGTAAACGGGTTTTATGAATCTATTTTAGTAGGATTGTTGGGTGTATTTTTGTGAGTTTGAGGCTATTTTCTAACCTTAAAAATGTTATTTTTAAGTATTTATAATTGATTTTTAATTAAAATAATTAAATAAAAATAATAAAAAAAAAATATTTTATTTTTGCTACAGTTGACTTTGACCTGCGTTGACTTTGACTTTCGTTGACCGGTTCATAGGCATATTGTTGTGCGCCGGGTGAGGCTCGAACCCGAGACCTCCCGTACGCGTGCACGCAGCTCTACCAACTGAGCTACGTGTCTAACCCGTTATATATCCGATTTTAATTATATATATATATTAATTAGAATTAACAGAAATCCTTTTTTATTAAAAACGAATTAAGTCTCGAGAACCGGTGCGCTCCACAGGTCTCGAACCCGGGACCTGTGGGTTAGCGGACACACACTCCACCGCTGGACTGTGTGTCACACTTGGTTATAACTCGGTTATCAATATACTTAACATATACTCAAGGCGACTCCGGTTCAGTTTGCTAAAAATAGGATTTTTATCAAGGCGACGTGTGTGAACCGGAATCGAACTCGTGACCTTAGCGTTAAAAGTGCACACAGTCCACCGCTGGACTGTGTGTCTAACCCGGTAAATAACTTGAATTTAATTATACTTAACCATTATCGAACTTCGTCTTCTTCACCGGTTTTAACCGGAAGTGACGACGGACTGGTTCAAAATGTTAATTCATGTTTCTTTAGCGTTTAAAGATCAATTACAAATGAGATAACAGTAAAAAGGGAATGAATTAAGCGTGAAAGGTACCGACTGGTTATACTCTGTTTTCCGGCAGAACTCCGGCGACAGAAACCTTTTTCCGGCGACAACTTCTTGCAGCAGAGAGTCTTCCGAAAGGTTACAAAGGGGGTGGGTGACTTAGGTGAAAGTTTAGGGGTTCAGTAAGCTCGAAGGTTAATGATACGGTTTTCCGGCGATGTATCAAATACTTCCGGCGAGTGATGTTTCGCTGAAAAAGGGTGCGATTTGAGTGTGAAAGACTTCTGGCGAGTTGTGGGTGTATTTATAGGGTAGCAACGAGATGAATGGGGTCTGAATTCGGTCTATATTCGAAGTCAACTGTTCTCCGGCGATTTTGGCAAATGACGCGTTTTCAGACGTTGGCTATAGCTGGCGAGAGTTAATTGATTGATTAAATTGAGCGAAAACGTGTTTTAATGGGCGAAGTCGTCGGGATTTCCGACGACAGCTGTTTGGGCGCAAGTTGACGGAATTTGAATTTCCGCACATCATTATTTGATTTAATAATTCCATTAACTTAACAGAAAATCAAAGTGGCGGAGTGGTCTATGATGTGTGAGTTAAGTGTTTGGTTGAACCGGATACAGACCCGAGTTCGAAACCCGGCATGGATAAAATATTTTTATTTTGTTATTTTTAACAGATTTTCAAAAACTAAATACATATCCCCGCATAATAATTGATTACGGATCGTTTAAAATTATTTTGGGCATTTAATTCGCAACTAAAAATTTGACTGACTGTTCGGTTGATAAACGGAGCGGGTTTGGTAAATCCGTTTTTGACGGATGTTACAGTATCCCCTGCTTTTTAGAAATTTCGCCCCGAAATTTAATTAGGGATATAATCGACTAAAAGAATGATGGTGTTGAGTTTGCCGGTTACATTTTTGAGAATTAGGGTTTAGGTTTTTGTTTGAGGCGGTAACGTTCCTTGTAAAGGTTAAGTATCCTAATACAGGAATCGCTTTTTGTTGCCTACTGTATAAGTATTGTTA
Organism: Scalesia atractyloides; assembly: GCA_947069175.1. Lineage (NCBI taxonomy): Eukaryota > Viridiplantae > Streptophyta > Magnoliopsida > Asterales > Asteraceae > Scalesia > Scalesia atractyloides. The sequence continues at coordinate 1,907,186 of CAMTDV010001632.1, forward strand.
AGCAGGAATGATTCGCTAAAATGATAACATGCATAAGAGTTTGAATATGCTTAGGGTTATTTCCTAAGGCAGAAATTCTACAATCTACACAAATAAACACAACAACTAACAATTGTATCCACATTCTGATAGCATATATGTTTGAATGGTGATGGTTCCTCTCTCATTTGTTATGATGGAGAGGTTAGTCTATATAGAAATGGATCACAATCCAATTTCTTTAAATAGTGAGATGATATAAATGTAACACAATTTCAACCAAGGCAATAGTAAATCCTACATGGAACTTCTCATAACCGCCTGATAATGCCTCTGATCCTTTGACAAGAATACTTATATATAGGAAGTACCAGCGGCGTATCCACCATATTCTTGTCAAATTTTCATTGGTTTTATCAGTGAATCATGATTAGTCCTATAACTCTACATCCAATACATCAAACATAAAAATACTGAAATGAAATATATCTGTGCGATCAAGGCTCAATCAAACGGAGCCGATCGTATTGTATGTATTGAGAATGAAATTGTATGTGTGCTCAAGGCTCAATCAAACGGAGCCGAGCTTATTGCATGTATTGAAAATGAATAACCTAATCACAACAAACAACCTATGCATGGAACCTCTCATAACCGACTGATAATGTCTCCGATCATTTGACTTTATCCGCAAGTTATGATTAGTTCTATGCGACTCTACAACACAACAACCAGCGCTTGAGTCTTAATTCTGATAGTATCCGTGTTTGACAAAACCTCTCTCGTTTAATATGATGGAGAGGTTAGTCTATGTAGAAGTGAGACACAACTCAACTTCTTTAATTGATGAAACTGAAATATGCCGTGAAGTATGATGATATGAATAATGAGTATAAAACAAACTGAACTAGTAATTTAAAATTTCTTGGGTAAAATTCCAACTGAGATACATGAAAATCGAGATATAAACATAAAAACTAAGTGATTGGAGTTGAATCTTGATTCTTGGTGAGAGAAGGCTAGTTAAGTGGTTGGTTTGGTCCGTTAACATCTTCAACAGGATTGGCATTGATGTTATAAACTCTTCCCCTTGCTGGCGGTGGAGCTGGATTTGCTTGGTTTGCTTGGTTAACTGGGTTTGCCTGAGCTTGGGCATTTATGATGTTAACCAAACGAGGGCACGTGTTTCTAAAATGGGTAGGGTCGCCACAATTGAAACAAGCTCGAACATATGGGTACATGGGGTATTGAGGTTGTTGATATGTTTGGATCATGGGTTGAGTAGGGTTGAGGTTTGGTTTTGAGGGGTGCGGCAAACGTTGCTCAAATGACCGTAGCGTCCACAATTCGCACATAGTCGACAGGGTAAGGTAGATGGATGGTGATAGAAACAGGTGTTGCATTGAGGGTGAGGTCCAATGTAAGGTTTCTTGTTTGGGTAAGTTGAGTTGGGTGCTACTTGAGCGTTTGGGATAGTTCGAGGAGATACAACTTGTGAAGCTGGTTGGTTACGTTGGGTGACGGCGAAGATTTGCCCATCACGTTTTCTCTTAGAAATAGGTGGTGTAGAGGATTCGGTTCGGGTGGAGTTTGAGGTTTCGGTTGATGCTTTATCCTTCTTCTTCTCCTCTTTGAAATCTTTATTCCGGATTCGGTTCTCGGTGAGCGCGGTTGCTAGCTCCATTGCTGCTTCCAAAGTTGCAGGCGAGGTGCTTATTACAGGGTCTTGAATTTTTGATGGAAGACCACGAATGTAGTGCTCGATCAAACGGTAGAGGGGAGTGAACAAGTTGGGAACCATTTGATTTAACTCAAGGAATCTCTTGTTGTATGTGGTGTGGTCGCCTTCCTTTTGTTTCAAAGCATGGAACTCATCCTCCAATTTCTTGATTTCACTTCTTGGGCAAAACCGTCTTGTCATGATTCCCTTCAATTCTTCCCAAGTCAAGGTCATAGTTTCTTCAACACCTCGTTTGGTCTTTTCTGTATTCCACCATGTGAGTGCCGTTCCAAGTAAGCGACCGGTAGCATAACGCACTTTGCGATCATCGGGGCAATCGCAATTTAGAAAAGTGTTCTCCATTTCTTCGAACCAATGGAGGAGAGCGGTGACACCTTCAGTACCTTCGTATTTTGGAGGATCGCAGGATTTGAAATGTTTGTAGGTGCATTTAGTGACTGAAGGATTGATAGTGTTTTGATCTTCTTGTTGAGTTGGGTTAACGGAATTAGCGGTAAGGGCTTGTTGAACTTGAACTACGATGTTGGGTATTACGGTCGCCATTTGCTGAGCGATTTGGGTAGCCATGCGTTCACGGGCTTTTCCTGCTCTCATTTTCCTACGAGCGAGGCTAGAAGACATCTACAAGGAATACATGTCAAGAGTATGAGTTGAATGCCTTTGGGATCGTGGGTCGTGTTTGGGATTGAACGTTCATAAAATAATTATAGAAAAATAATTCTACTACATCCATAGGATGTCTTGGGCTTTGCTTGCTGTTAGGCCCGTCATGCCGCCATACTTTACCTGTGTAATCATGTGGGCCCCCATGAATACCGGTTTTTCATATGGTTCGCACGGTTTCTGCCTGGTTGCGTTCACAAAACCCGGAGAAAATCGAGAGATATGTATACAACGTGTGATGTTCGGAATGTGTCCAGGTGTAGACACGGTGACATCTCAAAGTGAGGTTAGTTCGAACGACGTTTGGTGTGGCATGCTTTGGCCTAATAGGTCCGTCGTACTCTCATCGTTAGTCCCCAGGTAGGCAAACTGGTCCGTTATTTTGGATTTATACGAATGCCAACCTAGACAGGACGTTCCGACTACCGGTACTTGTACCCTTCCAGTTACTACATGCCCGTCGCAGAACTTACTTTGATGAGATTTGAAAATTGCATAAAATCTTTGGATACTGAGAGTATGAAAATAAATTGAATACATGAACATCGATATATGTATATATGTATAATGAATGAGCATGTATGCTTGACTGAAATGTAAACAAATATAAAACAAATAAATATCACAAGTTTGTATGTAACCACCTAATCAATTAAAAATTTAGGCAGACTATAGTATAGGTTTCAAAGGTCTAATAACCTATCCTATATCCCTATAGTCATGGCTCTGATACCAATCTGTCACACCCCGACCCGCAGCGGAAAAGGTGATCGGGGCATAATTGGGTTATCATCAAAGCTCATGACATTTATTATATGTTTCATATTCATTAATACAATTTAATGGAAATTTACAATAAATGATACAACATGTTCTAACTATCAGTCTAAGCTTCTTGTTTCTCTTCTAAGGCATATCCTATGTTTTCCTTGCTTCAACCTGTCCACCTGTATCATGTGTAAAAAGGTTTTTTGGATCAACATAATGTTGGCGAGTGAATCCTATGGAAAAACATTTGAACGAGTTTATCCAATTGATTATAAATAATGTGCATACCTCATATGAGTAAATGTAGATGTAAATTTATTCACACAACACATAATATTGAATATTGAACATACAAACACCAAATGATAGTTTTGAGGCACGCGTTGTTCTCGTCTCACACGAGGAACTGATGGGCCTAATAAATGAGTTTTGAGGCACGCGTTGTTCTTACGAACTGATGGGCCTAATGTATGAGTTTTGAGGCACGCGTTGTTCTCGTCTCACACGAGGAACTGATGGGCCTAATAAATGAGTTTTGAGGCACGCGTTGTTCTTACGAACTGATGGGCCTAAATAATTTGTATACAACTTTGACAATATGAAATACATCACAACCAAACAATAGTTACATTCTAATTTAGTTCATATAATGGTATAGCACGAATTTGCATAAGAGAATTAGTTTAAGCGACACATAATACACCCCAAAACATGAATAAAAAGGGGAGTTTGTAAGAATTCACTCACATTGGGTGCGTTCGGTTGATGAGGTTGGATGTACGCGAAATGGTGTTAACCACGAGTGAAATTAACCTAGATAAATCGCGTTACGGTTTGGTAAGTAAACGGGTTTTATGAATCTATTTTAGTAGGATTGTTGGGTGTATTTTTGTGAGTTTGAGGCTATTTTCTAACCTTAAAAATGTTATTTTTAAGTATTTATAATTGATTTTTAATTAAAATAATTAAATAAAAATAAATAAAAAAAAAATATTTTATTTTTGCTACAGTTGACTTTGACCTGCGTTGACTTTGACTTTCGTTGACCGGTTCATAGGCATATTGTTGTGCGCCGGGTGAGGCTCGAACCCGAGACCTCCCGTACGCGTGCACGCAGCTCTACCAACTGAGCTACGTGTCTAACCCGTTATATATCCGATTTTAATTATATATATATATTAATTAGAATTAACAGAAATCCTTTTTTATTAAAAACGAATTAAGTCTCGAGAACCGGTGCGCTCCACAGGTCTCGAACCCGGGACCTGTGGGTTAGCGGACACACACTCCACCGCTGGACTGTGTGTCACACTTGGTTATAACTCGGTTATCAATATACTTAACATATACTCAAGGCGACTCCGGTTCAGTTTGCTAAAAATAGGATTTTTATCAAGGCGACGTGTGTGAACCGGAATCGAACTCGTGACCTTAGCGTTAAAAGTGCACACAGTCCACCGCTGGACTGTGTGTCTAACCCGGTAAATAACTTGAATTTAATTATACTTAACCATTATCGAACTTCGTCTTCTTCACCGGTTTTAACCGGAAGTGACGACGGACTGGTTCAAAATGTTAATTCATGTTTCTTTAGCGTTTAAAGATCAATTACAAATGAGATAACAGTAAAAAGGGAATGAATTAAGCGTGAAAGGTACCGACTGGTTATACTCTGTTTTCCGGCAGAACTCCGGCGACAGAAACCTTTTTCCGGCGACAACTTCTTGCAGCAGAGAGTCTTCCGAAAGGTTACAAAGGGGGTGGGTGACTTAGGTGAAAGTTTAGGGGGTTCAGTAAGCTCGAAGGTTAATGATACGGTTTTCCGGCGATGTATCAAATACTTCCGGCGAGTGATGTTTCGCTGAAAAAGGGTGCGATTTGAGTGTGAAAGACTTCTGGCGAGTTGTGGGTGTATTTATAGGGTAGCAACGAGATGAATGGGGTCTGAATTCGGTCTATATTCGAAGTCAACTGTTCTCCGGCGATTTTGGCAAATGACGCGTTTTCAGACGTTGGCTATAGCTGGCGAGAGTTAATTGATTGATTAAATTGAGCGAAAACGTGTTTTATGGGCGAAGTCGTCGGGATTTCCGACGACAGCTGTTTGGGCGCAAGTTGACGGAATTTGAATTTCCGCACATCATTATTTGATTTAATAATTCCATTAACTTAACAGAAAATCAAAGTGGCGGAGTGGTCTATGATGTGTGAGTTAAGTGTTTGGTTGAACCGGATACAGACCCGAGTTCGAAACCCGGCATGGATAAAATATTTTTATTTTGTTATTTTTAACAGATTTTCAAAAACTAAATACATATCCCCGCATAATAATTGATTACGGATCGTTTAAAATTATTTTGGGCATTTAATTCGCAACTAAAAATTTGACTGACTGTTCGGTTGATAAACGGAGCGGGTTTGGTAAATCCGTTTTTGACGGATGTTACAGTATCCCCTGCTTTTTAGAAATTTCGCCCCGAAATTTAATTAGGGATATAATCGACTAAAAGAATGATGGTGTTGAGTTTGCCGGTTACATTTTTGAGAATTAGGGTTTAGGTTTTTGTTTGAGGCGGTAACGTTCCTTGTAAAGGTTAAGTATCCTAATACAGGAATCGCTTTTTGTTGCCTACTGTATAAGTATTGTTAAGCAGGAATGATTCGCTAAAATGATAACATGCATAAGAGTTTGAATATGCTTAGGGTTATTTCCTAAGGCAGAAATTCTACAATCTACACAAATAAACACAACAACTAACAATTGTATCCACATTCTGATAGCATATATGTTTGAATGGTGATGGTTCCTCTCTCATTTGTTATGATGGAGAGGTTAGTCTATATAGAAATGGATCACAATCCAATTTCTTTAAATAGTGAGATGATATAAATGTAACACAATTTCAACCAAGGCAATAGTAAATCCTACATGGAACTTCTCATAACCGCCTGATAATGCCTCTGATCCTTTGACAAGAATACTTATATATAGGAAGTACCAGCGGCGTATCCACCATATTCTTGTCAAATTTTCATTGGTTTTATCAGTGAATCATGATTAGTCCTATAACTCTACATCCAATACATCAAACATAAAAATACTGAAATGAAATATATCTGTGCGATCAAGGCTCAATCAAACGGAGCCGATCGTATTGTATGTATTGAGAATGAAATTGTATGTGTGCTCAAGGCTCAATCAAACGGAGCCGAGCTTATTGCATGTATTGAAAATGAATAACCTAATCACAACAAACAACCTATGCATGGAACCTCTCATAACCGACTGATAATGTCTCCGATCATTTGACTTTATCCGCAAGTTATGATTAGTTCTATGCGACTCTACAACACAACAACCAGCGCTTGAGTCTTAATTCTGATAGTATCCGTGTTTGACAAAACCTCTCTCGTTTAATATGATGGAGAGGTTAGTCTATGTAGAAGTGAGACACAACTCAACTTCTTTAATTGATGAAACTGAAATATGCCGTGAAGTATGATGATATGAATAATGAGTATAAAACAAACTGAACTAGTAATTTAAAATTTCTTGGGTAAAATTCCAACTGAGATACATGAAAATCGAGATATAAACATAAAAACTAAGTGATTGGAGTTGAATCTTGATTCTTGGTGAGAGAAGGCTAGTTAAGTGGTTGGTTTGGTCCGTTAACATCTTCAACAGGATTGGCATTGATGTTATAAACTCTTCCCCTTGCTGGCGGTGGAGCTGGATTTGCTTGGTTTGCTTGGTTAACTGGGTTTGCCTGAGCTTGGGCATTTATGATGTTAACCAAACGAGGGCACGTGTTTCTAAAATGGGTAGGGTCGCCACAATTGAAACAAGCTCGAACATATGGGTACATGGGGTATTGAGGTTGTTGATATGTTTGGATCATGGGTTGAGTAGGGGTTGAGGTTTGGTTTTGAGGGGTGCGGCAAACGTTGCTCAAATGACCGTAGCGTCCACAATTCGCACATAGTCGACAGGGTAAGGTAGATGGATGGTGATAGAAACAGGTGTTGCATTGAGGGTGAGGTCCAATGTAAGGTTTCTTGTTTGGGTAAGTTGAGTTGGGTGCTACTTGAGCGTTTGGGATAGTTCGAGGAGATACAACTTGTGAAGCTGGTTGGTTACGTTGGGTGACGGCGAAGATTTGCCCATCACGTTTTCTCTTAGAAATAGGTGGTGTAGAGGATTCGGTTCGGGTGGAGTTTGAGGTTTCGGTTGATGCTTTATCCTTCTTCTTCTCCTCTTTGAAATCTTTATTCCGGATTCGGTTCTCGGTGAGCGCGGTTGCTAGCTCCATTGCTGCTTCCAAAGTTGCAGGCGAGGTGCTTATTACAGGGTCTTGAATTTTTGATGGAAGACCACGAATGTAGTGCTCGATCAAACGGTAGAGGGGAGTGAACAAGTTGGGAACCATTTGATTTAACTCAAGGAATCTCTTGTTGTATGTGGTGTGGTCGCCTTCCTTTTGTTTCAAAGCATGGAACTCATCCTCCAATTTCTTGATTTCACTTCTTGGGCAAAACCGTCTTGTCATGATTCCCTTCAATTCTTCCCAAGTCAAGGTCATAGTTTCTTCAACACCTCGTTTGGTCTTTTCTGTATTCCACCATGTGAGTGCCGTTCCAAGTAAGCGACCGGTAGCATAACGCACTTTGCGATCATCGGGGCAATCGCAATTTAGAAAAGTGTTCTCCATTTCTTCGAACCAATGGAGGAGAGCGGTGACACCTTCAGTACCTTCGTATTTTGGAGGATCGCAGGATTTGAAATGTTTGTAGGTGCATTTAGTGACTGAAGGATTGATAGTGTTTTGATCTTCTTGTTGAGTTGGGTTAACGGAATTAGCGGTAAGGGCTTGTTGAACTTGAACTACGATGTTGGGTATTACGGTCGCCATTTGCTGAGCGATTTGGGTAGCCATGCGTTCACGGGCTTTTCCTGCTCTCATTTTCCTACGAGCGAGGCTAGAAGACATCTACAAGGAATACATGTCAAGAGTATGAGTTGAATGCCTTTGGGATCGTGGGTCGTGTTTGGGATTGAACGTTCATAAAATAATTATAGAAAAATAATTCTACTACATCCATAGGATGTCTTGGGCTTTGCTTGCTGTTAGGCCCGTCATGCCGCCATACTTTACCTGTGTAATCATGTGGGCCCCCATGAATACCGGTTTTTCATATGGTTCGCACGGTTTCTGCCTGGTTGCGTTCACAAAACCCGGAGAAAATCGAGAGATATGTATACAACGTGTGATGTTCGGAATGTGTCCAGGTGTAGACACGGTGACATCTCAAAGTGAGGTTAGTTCGAACGACGTTTGGTGTGGCATGCTTTGGCCTAATAGGTCCGTCGTACTCTCATCGTTAGTCCCCAGGTAGGCAAACTGGTCCGTTATTTTGGATTTATACGAATGCCAACCTAGACAGGACGTTCCGACTACCGGTACTTGTACCCTTCCAGTTACTACATGCCCGTCGCAGAACTTACTTTGATGAGATTTGAAAATTGCATAAAATCTTTGGATACTGAGAGTATGAAAATAAATTGAATACATGAACATCGATATATGTATATATGTATAATGAATGAGCATGTATGCTTGACTGAAATGTAAACAAATATAAAACAAATAAATATCACAAGTTTGTATGTAACCACCTAATCAATTAAAAATTTAGGCAGACTATAGTATAGGTTTCAAAGGTCTAATAACCTATCCTATATCCCTATAGTCATGGCTCTGATACCAATCTGTCACACCCCCGACCCGCAGCGGAAAAGGTGATCGGGGCATAATTGGGTTATCATCAAAGCTCATGACATTTATTATATGTTTCATATTCATTAATACAATTTAATGGAAATTTACAATAAATGATACAACATGTTCTAACTATCAGTCTAAGCTTCTTGTTTCTCTTCTAAGGCATATCCTATGTTTTCCTTGCTTCAACCTGTCCACCTGTATCATGTGTAAAAAGGTTTTTTGGATCAACATAATGTTGGCGAGTGAATCCTATGGAAAAACATTTGAACGAGTTTATCCAATTGATTATAAATAATGTGCATACCTCATATGAGTAAATGTAGATGTAAATTTATTCACACAACACATAATATTGAATATTGAACATACAAACACCAAATGATAGTTTTGAGGCACGCGTTGTTCTCGTCTCACACGAGGAACTGATGGGCCTAATAAATGAGTTTTGAGGCACGCGTTGTTCTTACGAACTGATGGGCCTAATGTATGAGTTTTGAGGCACGCGTTGTTCTCGTCTCACACGAGGAACTGATGGGCCTAATAAATGAGTTTTGAGGCACGCGTTGTTCTTACGAACTGATGGGCCTAAATAATTTGTATACAACTTTGACAATATGAAATACATCACAACCAAACAATAGTTACATTCTAATTTAGTTCATATAATGGTATAGCACGAATTTGCATAAGAGAATTAGTTTAAGCGACACATAATACACCCCAAAACATGAATAAAAAGGGGAGTTTGTAAGAATTCACTCACATTGGGTGCGTTCGGTTGATGAGGTTGGATGTACGCGAAATGGTGTTAACCACAAGTGAAATTAACCTAGATAAATCGCGTTACGGTTTGGTAAGTAAATGGGTTTTATGAATCTATTTTAGTAGGATTGTTGGGTGTATTTTTGTGAGTTTGAGGCTATTTTCTAACCTTAAAAATGTTATTTTTAAGTATTTATAATTGATTTTTAATTAAAATAATTAAATAAAAATAAATAAAAAAAAAAAATATTTTATTTTTGCTACAGTTGACTTTGACCTGCGTTGACTTTGACTTTCGTTGACCGGTTCATAGGCATATTGTTGTGCGCCGGGTGAGGCTCGAACCCGAGACCTCCCGTACGCGTGCACGCAGCTCTACCAACTGAGCTACGTGTCTAACCCGTTATATATCCGATTTTAATTATATATATATATTAATTAGAATTAACAGAAATCCTTTTTTATTAAAAACGAATTAAGTCTCGAGAACCGGTGCGCTCCACAGGTCTCGAACCCGGGACCTGTGGGTTAGCGGACACACACTCCACCGCTGGACTGTGTGTCACACTTGGTTATAACTCGGTTATCAATATACTTAACATATACTCAAGGCGACTCCGGTTCAGTTTGCTAAAAATAGGATTTTTATCAAGGCGACGTGTGTGAACCGGAATCGAACTCGTGACCTTAGCGTTAAAAGTGCACACAGTCCACCGCTGGACTGTGTGTCTAACCCGGTAAATAACTTGAATTTAATTATACTTAACCATTATCGAACTTCGTCTTCTTCACCGGTTTTAACCGGAAGTGACGACGGACTGGTTCAAAATGTTAATTCATGTTTCTTTAGCGTTTAAAGATCAATTACAAATGAGATAACAGTAAAAAGGGAATGAATTAAGCGTGAAAGGTACCGACTGGTTATACTCTGTTTTCCGGCAGAACTCCGGCGACAGAAACCTTTTTCCGGCGACAACTTCTTGCAGCAGAGAGTCTTCCGAAAGGTTACAAAGGGGGTGGGTGACTTAGGTGAAAGTTTAGGGGGTTCAGTAAGCTCGAAGGTTAATGATACGGTTTTCCGGCGATGTATCAAATACTTCCGGCGAGTGATGTTTCGCTGAAAAAGGGTGCGATTTGAGTGTGAAAGACTTCTGGCGAGTTGTGGGTGTATTTATAGGGTAGCAACGAGATGAATGGGGTCTGAATTCGGTCTATATTCGAAGTCAACTGTTCTCCGGCGATTTTGGCAAATGACGCGTTTTCAGACGTTGGCTATAGCTGGCGAGAGTTAATTGATTGATTAAATTGAGCGAAAACGTGTTTTATGGGCGAAGTCGTCGGGATTTCCGACGACAGCTGTTTGGGCGCAAGTTGACGGAATTTGAATTTCCGCACATCATTATTTGATTTAATAATTCCATTAACTTAACAGAAAATCAAAGTGGCGGAGTGGTCTATGATGTGTGAGTTAAGTGTTTGGTTGAACCGGATACAGACCCGAGTTCGAAACCCGGCATGGATAAAATATTTTTATTTTGTTATTTTTAACAGATTTTCAAAAACTAAATACATATCCCCGCATAATAATTGATTACGGATCGTTTAAAATTATTTTGGGCATTTAATTCGCAACTAAAAATTTGACTGACTGTTCGGTTGATAAACGGAGCGGGTTTGGTAAATCCGTTTTTGACGGATGTTACATTACGAAGAACAGAAATATAACAGAAATAACACCATACAACTAAAACACCAGTGTATGAACATAGAAAAAACACCATGGACTAAAACATTCAAGCGAGACGTAATTTTTTCCTCCACATAAGTATATCAATATGGTACTCATATTAAAGATAAAAAAACACTCGTTATTATGGTGTTTTTTTTTAAATGTTACGTATAAAAAGTTATTGACATTTAAAAAAGTATGGGGGATCTTGCATGTGCATTAATGTTAGTTTTTAATTTAAAAATGTTAAATTTACCTTTATAACCTTATAATTAGTTTAATAGTCAACACTATTTACAAGATTACCATTAATATCTCAACCATTAGATTAAATATCTAATTGTTTAGATTTTTTTTATTTTTCTCACACTTTTATATTTTCTTACAATAACCTCACCCTATATATATATATATATATATATATATATATATATGGTAGCGTTTTAGAGTGAACACTAGGTTGAGAGTGAACTGTGCAAACTAATTTGTGCCATTGGATTATATCAACTAGAGATTTTTAAACAATGGCAAGATTGTAATTCTAATATTGTAACTTCCCTTTAAATTAATTGTCAGGAGGTATTTGTGTCTTTTGTAAATTGCATTTATTAAACAATATAATCAAAATTCCTAAGATCTTGCTAGTTTCCGTATATACAAGATACATAGTTGTTAGTGTATACACATGTGTACAGTCTCGATAGTATCAGTTTATACAAGATACACAAATGTTAGTTTATACACATGTGTACAGTCTCGCTAACTATCAATTTATACAAGATACACCGTTGTTAGTTTGTACACATGTGTACAATCTCGCTAACTATCAGTTTATACAAGATACATAGTTGTTAGTTTATACAGATGTGTACAGACTTTTGATACATCTGTGTATTTTGTAGTCCACGATCTAGTTCGGTTAGGAGTTTCATATACGGTTTGAATCCGAGAGGGACAGTTGGTGTACAGTATCTAGTTCCGTCAGGAGTTTCATATACGTTATTAGCAACTGATTCTACACGAGTTTAAATAATGGAGAAGTAATTAAAAATTTGTGTGAGAGAGAGAGAGAATTAATAGATGAGAAAATTTAGGGATTTAATTAAGAGAGAGAGAGAACTAATGTCAATCTTACTCTTTTAATCTAAAAAAATAATCAATGGTCAAGATTAGTTCACTCATTCATTTTCAAAAAGTTGTTCATAGATGATTCTAATCCTAATGTCAATGGTCAAAAAAAAAAGCCCACCAACTTCTTCATCTTCTTCACACCTACAAAAACAAACAAAAACCACACTCATGAAAAATGAAAAAAAAAAAACAAAAAAGAAAAACATCAAGCCTGACGAGTATACTGTGTATAGGGCCAAACAATGGTGCTGGCATGTATAGACTCGTTCCAATAATAAGTTTTTTTTTATAGGCGAACTTCACAACAGACGGTTAATTCACACCTGCTAGTTGCAAGCCCGTCACCCTACTCATTACCAAGAACTATATTGTCTAAACCAGTGGCAACCAATTTTTGTATATCTTTTTATTTTAAAGGATAGTTTTTGCAAAACCAAGATCCCAATATAAGTCACAAGAATGTAATAATTTAAATAAACGTGAACATAAATTTTCGGCATCGGTTGGCAGAATACATTAGGATATAATAAATAGTAGATTAGTAACCCTTACAATATATGATGATTCTCACCATATCTTTAATGAGATAGTATATGACGAACCGCCCTCAACCACTGTTGCCCTGCTCATTTTGCTCATCTCTTTCACTTTTGCTCTCACCTTGTTATCCCCCTCTCTATCTCCGCTGCCATCGCAAGCCCTCGGGATTAAACACATTGATCTTATAATCCAATTTCAAGTCAACTGCTAGTCCCAGATTTCAAACGCATAGGTTGGTACACCAAACCACAAGCTCTCTAGCATCGAGTTCCACCCACAGTGGGACACGAATCCCCCCACTGCTTCGTGTGCCAACAACGACACCTGCGGGGCCCATCCAATCACTTTCCCTACTCCCGAGGAACCCATCTGGCAACACTACTCTCGGGTCATCATAATCATCTGGGAGCACTTCAAATGATTGCTCTAGTGGAGGAGGTTGGCGTACGGACCACACAAAACGATGACCACTACGTTCTAAACCACATGCAATCTCCTTCAATTGGGCCTCCATACTCCCAAAACACAACAACACCACTGACGACCGTGGTTGACTGTCCAACCACCTAAACACATCAGTGTCATCAGCTTTTCCAGCTACACCAATTAAGGGTCCCACCGGAAACAGTAAACTAATTAGCCACATCTATCATGCCCGTGCATAATATGTCAACAACCACCCTACGCGAACCACTTTGATCTTATCATGTCCTCCAGTATATTTCTGACGTATTTGCAATGACTGTTGATGAACTCATAGAATGACATAAAGGGAGCTTTGGAGTCGAGTTTTGGTGGTGGTTGATCTTGAGGGACTTGGATGAAACGTATGCGTTCAATAGCATTTTTAGCCAGCGATTCGATGTACGTTTTGAAAGCCAAGATGGCGTAAGGAGGGTTTATGAGAAGAACGGTTATTGAGAGGCTTTGGTCACGGTTCACAAGTACTTTAGCCATCTCCATTGTGGACATAACCCCCGGTGCAGGGATGAACAGTTTTCGCCATTGATGGCTAGTTTAAAGCTTTTGTTTATGTGTTAAACACAAGCTGTTGTTGTTCTATGTCTGATTCCCTAGAATTCGACTCTGAGGTCATTGCAATGCTGGCAGCACTCAATTTTATGGCCAATGGGACCAGTTTGTACACCATAAAATATCAAACTATGTTATTATAATTTAAATAAAGCGTTTAAGGAGCAATCATACATTCATAAAATATTCTTATAGTAATATTAAACTATGTTATTTAAGGTCTAACACGTGAACTTGGTCACCAAGGAATAGACCACGTGAAATGGTGAATGGGCGTGGGTAACACGTAAACCTGGTCACTACATATATCATGTAGTCAGGAGGAGGGGACATACCTTAGACGCAGGGGCAGCCCTTGGCGCTCCGACGGTAGTGTAAATTTTGAAAAAGTTTGACTTTTTCTTGACGTTTTTTCGATTTCGTTACCCTTTTTTTATAAAACGTTACCCTTATGAATATTTTCTAGATCCGCCACTGCATGTATTTAACAATTGATAGTTCACTTTTATATTTACCAATAAATTACAAAATTAGTACTAGTTTCATATTCTAAATTCTAAAAGAAACCCAATAATCATCTACCATTAGCTCATTAATCAACTAATTATTTCACCAAAATACTTAATATCGATCCCTTCGCCCCTTTTAAACATAGTAATAACCAAAATAACATTAATTATTATTGTTTGGAATTAAAGAAGTGAGGAACTGCGACTATGGATAACCAATTAGGTGATTGACCCCTCCGCCCTACGTAGAATCGCTCATGTTAATAAGCGATTAAGGTACTTTATTTTAACTTGAGTTTGATATTCATCTTTTTTGTTTTCAATTTTTTTTCTCTTAAGGCGATCCGTGGATGGTTTTTTAGGCTTTTAAAGTATTTGAATTTAATTTTCAAGATTAGTAACTTTTATTTTCTTTGCAAGTAGTAAAAGTACCCGCTCTATGCAGTGGAGTTTTGGTCGATGTTGGTTCGGTTTGGTACGACACTGGCACTCGGTTTGACAATTCAAAAATACATGCCTAAAAGGATATCGACATGCGATTTACACCAACCGAAAACCAAAAAACAAATTACATTAGATGAAATCGCCATGTGTGGTTAACCAGATGATAATTAAAGTTTTCAAAACTAAACAAAAAGTCTTAAAGACATTTACTTGATGATGACATATGCTGGATTGAATTTGAGGTAAGCACTTAGGGTGGTCGGGGTGGTGTTGTGATAGCCACCACCTATGATGAGTGATAGCACACAGCTGCAAGTAGTGGTGTTTTTTTTGTTCTCTATCTTTTACTTTATATTATTATATAGAATATACGAATGTAGAGGCTACAAAACGAATACTCTTAGAAGTTAAAAAGATGAGCCTACTCCAAATTTTGTATAAACTGCTAGAATTAATTTACATTCAATTTGCATACACAAAACACATGCTCCACATTTATCATCCTTAATAGCCTAACATGTCAAACCAGAAACACAGAATTCTCACCAAGGTTGTTCATAACTGGTCTCTAATCTTTGAGCGTTTTCTTTGGCGTTGTTCCTTGTCCTTGATCCTTGGCCTCGGAATCCAGCTGTAGGCGGGCCATAGCTCTTTTTCGAAAACTGTGTTGCAGCAGCCCTAGCACCTGCTATGGCCGCTGCAAGGTCTGGTGATGAACCCTTGTCCGATTCAGCTTTATTTCGGCCATTTTTAAGCCCATGATCCAGTGACCCTGGCTTTATAGATAACGGGTTTTGAGGTCTGGCAGTGGAAACTTAACCTTCATCGGTGGCTCGACTGGACAAAGACCTCTGAGTGCTCCTTCAAGAATCTACACCAAAACAAAAGTTGAATGATTATGACCGAAAGAATACAATAAAAAGGGGGCAATTTCATACATACCCCTACAAACTTGTAAAATATCATATATAACCCTTACAAAGTAGTTGAAATATCATGTATACCCGATTCATTAAAAACCATTTAATAGATGACAAGTTTACCTTAATTTTCTAAAACTATGAAATCTCATATATGACCTTTAACTTCAAATTTTATATTTACTCATTTCAACCTTAAGTTATTTAGCTTAAAAATAATATACGAAGAATGCTATTGTTTATGGTAAAAAAAAATTTAAGCTAATAATGTGTTATATACAAATATGAAGTTAAAAGATGAGCATATATGAAAAATTGAAGTTAAAATAATAAGGGTAAGATATCATTTATTAGATTGTTTTTAATAAATTAAGTATATTTGAAATTTTAACTCCTTTGTAAGGGCATATGGATATTTTTAGTTTTGGTTTGGTATATATGAAATTTTGCAAGTTTGTAAGGGTATATATGAAATTAATCCATAAATATAAGTAACAAAATCAGATTACTCAGGGTAGAATATTCGATTTTACCCTTTTTTCCAAGTTATAGACTCCTTGATTTCCACGCATTTCGAATGGTACGAGCAATTTCTGCACAGATTTTAACAGGTTGCATATTACTGAAAATGATTATAACAAACGCAAGAAGCAAACCTGTGGTTGCTCGCATAGCCAACAAAAAGCTGTTTGTCCCTCCAGCCTCACCTGTAAGTAGAACACAAATAATATTAAACTAAAAGAGTATTGTGTTATGCAGTTATTACAGATTTTTCGGTTTTAATGAAAATAATTTATCATTTGACGCTAAAAAAATCAACATGCCTACCCCTTGAGGAACATCCTCCCATGATGTAAGCTCTTCACATTTAACACATCCAACCACTTCAACACAACCTATGTAAAGAACACAGTTTGCGTATTTTTAGTAAGATTACAAGAAAGAATAAGTTAAATGGACAAAAATAGTCAGTGAATAATTTGAATATGTTCGTCAAGATAAAAAGGATGAAGTTTGAATTTAAAGAGGACAAACAGAATTTTCAGAGCGAGTATTTATAGATTCAAACTATCACCTAACAGCCGCGAAACCGGATAATGTTCTGGGAACTTGAGGTCGGTAACTCCATCTAGTGCGTAAATTTGTTTGTAGAAGTCCTCCATTGCTTTGATTGTTTCGGGATCTGGGATATTACTTGCAGCATGAATCCAAAGTCGACCTTAGAAACGTTTATACAAACCAAAATTAAGAACACTAACAGCAAGCCAAATTTAGTTATAATAAGAACATAAAAAGGGAATACAAGGTCATTCAGTTTTGACTTTTAAGCAGCGATTAATCAATCTTTGTAGATACATTTGCATCATCCATGATGAATTTTTTAGCTGTATAAATGATCCCTATACATTATCGCTCGCCAAATAAAACTGTTCACCTTAGGAGTAGCTATAGAGCTTCATTTATGTTTCAAATTCATGTCTGAAGAGTAAGTTTTTCAGGCGACATCCTTCCTAACCTGCTTAACCGTAAATTTCAAAACTGTTCAACTTAGGAGTAGCTATGGAACTCTGTTTGAATCTTAATTACACAAAATGAGTGACGACGCTAGAAAATCACCTACATTCTAATTACTACAAAGTCCATGCCAGGCTGCTGCCTAGCACTCTCCTATTGGCCAGGACAAATTACGATTTTACCCCAGTTTAAATTTACGAATTTGCCCCTGTTAAATATTACGATTTTGCCCCCAGTTCAAATCCACAGCATTGCCATCGTTTTAGCTTTTAAGAATTAAGAATTTACCCTCAGTTCAAAATTACGCTTTTGCCCCCGGTTCAAAATTACAGTCCTGCCATCGTTTTAGTTTTTTTTTAGCAAAACTACAGAAGTGTTTTGTTTTAATTGGTTGACTTAATGTAACTTTTATTCGTGCTAGGCAGCTGCCTAACACTCGCGCATTGGTCTTGAAAAACTACAGTTTTGCCCCAGCTCAAATTTACAGTCTTGCTATCGTTTTAGTTTTTTTCCTAGCAAAAGTATTGTAGTGTTTTGTTTTAATTGGTTGAGAAATATTAGGCCTAGCGCCCCGCAACGCGAACACTTACCGAACGAGAAGTTATGTTCGTGTTTGTTTGTTAAGAAAGATATTTGTTCACGAACACTTACCGAACTAGAAGTTATGTTCGTGTTCGTTTGTCAAGAAAATGAACTTGTTCGTGTTCGTTTGTGTCTGTTTGTTAATTTTAGGCAATGCACGTTGATGAACACAAACGAGCACAAACTAATGTTCATGAACATAAATTTCAACAAACAAACACAAACAAGCGTTCATGAACATAACATATAATACACCGACACTTACTAAATATTTTCTTTGTCGGAATTTTGAAGTATTTGAATAAAATATAAAAACAAAAAACACTAATGAACTATCGAACGCAAACGAACACGTTACTGAACGTTCACGAAAATAAATGAACGAACGCAGCCTCTGTTCATGTTCGTTCCTTTAACTAACCGAACTAAATTTCTTGTTCATGTTCACTTCCCGTCAAACGGTCGCTGAACATTTGTTTGCAGCCCTACTTCAAAATCAACAAGTTTGGTACTAAAACCTCAAACCCACATCTTAAATTCCAGCCAGTTTAATATCATACAACTTCTAAAACAACATTATTACAACTACTTTCTCAATTCGTTACCTATTAGATCTTAACTTTTCAAATCAACTGCCAAACCCACAACGAAACAGATCAGAACAGTTCTAAATTTGGAAGTTTAAACATATATAAAACGGTATCGTTTTCCTCTAAAAGTTTGAAAAAAATATACATATTTGGACATTGAAAAGAACCTGTAACAGGAGAAGGCCAAGATCTTCCTTCGATACGCTTAATACCGTACACAAGCAGGGAAGCCCATGGCTGATGCATAGTCAGACATGGGTTTCTGTAATTTACGTCATCTCTGCTTCTTCTACTTCCCATTGATTTTGTCTCTTTCAATTGCAGGTGCTGACGTAGCAAGCAGGATTCGTTCTAGGGTTCTTATCGTTTTTTCCCCCAAACACACATGATTTGCCGTTTCCTTCTTACGTCATATTTAACAACCATAAATTGGTTTAAATAATTCTAAAAATAATTCTAACAAGTTGTTTTTGACGATAATAATCTTAACTGAGTTTAATTCCGATATTGGTCCTGACTTTTTTTATTTTGTTTGTATATGGTCCGTCGTTAAAAGTAACTTAGTAGGGTTTTGTTTTTTCTGAATTACAGACCCGGTGTTTTAGGGTTTTTAATCAGAATGCGGATATGGGTCGATTGATGTAAAACTTACCTCGAAACGATGCTCAGAACAGCTTGATTTTTGTTAATTGGAAGTTTAAACACCCGAATTGAAGCACCGTTTTCGTCATTTTGATGGTTGTTTCGAGGTAAGTTTTACATCAATCGAGTTGTATTCTCGTTCTGATCAAAACCCCGAAAAAAATAATCAGTTTGTAATTCAGGAAAAAAAACTTAACTTCATTATGTTTTTTTACGACGGACCATTATACAAATTAAATGAAAAGGTTGGGACTACTGTCAGGAATTAAACTCGGTTGGGTTACAATTGGCCAAAAACAGCCAGTTCGTATTATTTAGAGTTAAATGCTTGGTTGGTCCCTATAGTTTGCAAATCTTGCAGACTTAGTCCCAGTGGTTCACTAATTACACACTTGGTCCCAGTAGTTTCAAATTTTGCACTCGGGTGGTCCTTACCACTAACCTTTGTTAGATTTCTCAGTTAAGTATACATAAAATGTCTATTATACCCCTCGTCTTCTTCATCCTTTCTATCTCTCTGAATAAAAAGCCCTACCACACACTTGCACCTCATCTCCACTACCATTGCTGGTTCTTTTTATCCACAATCTCAAACACTAAGTTCCACAATCTCTCTGAATAAAACCTTCCCCACCGACCCATTCCCTCCAGCCCCACCCACCTTCTTCACCACCATATCCATGTCTGTTGTTTTCCTAGCAGACCAACAAAACAACAAAATTTAAATTGTAGCCACCAATAACAACTCCATCTCCCTCTCTGCTCTGATCTTAAAATCACACAACCCAACTGATTACCTTTCATATGAAACTTAAGTAGTTCCTATCAACGATTACGGTTACAGAGTGGTTTAATAGTTTACACTTAAGTAGAAAAAAATCTAATCAAAACCTAGATTTGCGAGTGAGGACAGAAGATGGCAACCGGGTAACACCAATTTTGGGGTTTTTTTTTGGATAATATTGTATGTTGTTTGTTCTTCCTGTAACCGGTGGTAAGGAAATGGTGGTGGTCGCCGGGTGATTACCTGATGATGGAGGTGGGTGGTTGCAGGTGGTGTTGGGATGAAAAAGAGGTGGGTGGTGATATAGGATGGTTGTGGCAATGGGGAAGATGAAGTGTGTGCAGCGGTGGTGGTTGTGGCGGAGGGTGGTTGTAGCGGAGGGTGGTTGTGGCAGTGGTGGCTGAGTGGTATGGCGGTGAAAGGCGGCGAGGGTGAGGGTGGGGTAGCAGAGTAGTTGCAGGTGGTTGACACCGGTGTACTGGTGGTCGGATGTTGACGCCGATTGTGATGGACGGTTTTGAAGGTGGGTGAGGTTTACGGGAGTGGGTGGTTGTGATTTCCGGTGGTCGAGCGACAGTGGTGACAAGGTGAACAGGTAGTTCGAATAGTGGAACTTAGTGTTTGAGATTGTGGATAAAAAGAACCAGCAATGGTAGTGGAGAGGAGGTGCAAGTGTGTGGTAGGGCTTTTTATTCAGAGAGATAGAAAGGATGAAGAAGACAAGGGGTATAATAGACATTTTATGTATACTTAACTGAGAAATCTAACAAAGGTTAGTGGTAAGGACCACCCGAGTGCAAAATTTGAACGACTGGGACCAAGTGTGTAATTAGTGAACCCCTGGGACCAAGTCTGCAAGATTTACAAACCACAGGGACCAACCAGGCATTTAACTCTATTATTTAAATCCACTTTGTCTATATTTAATGTTAAAATTGTGCCATAAAGAAAGAGATAATAAACGTATCTTATACTTACCTAGATGTAAGTCGCCACCGCGATGCGACTCGAGGCAGACAAATTAACGGGACACATATAAATTTATGAGGCATCCATATTGTACAATTAAGACACAGTTACACATCATCCTTGTTGTTACGGCTTATAATCTATGTGTATCGTAATTAAAACGTTACATAATGTCATTCAACATCGAATGTGTAATCATGGAAGACTACCCACACATTTTTCTAGATGATATTTCTATGAATTACTTTTACAAATATTTTTTTATTACTTTTCTTTTTTACTTTTTTTAATTATATTATTATTATAATTAGTTTTATTTTATTTTATTATAATAATTATAATACCTTTGAGTATATTTTGTTTTTTATTTATATTTTTTTTCGAACAAGTCAAATATACTAAAACCTTATGGTAAGGAATTTGACCGATATCGTTTGAACAACATTGTACCTGTAGCGTATTCATTTTTATGGTTTTCTCAAAGTAGCGATATAAAGTTCGTTGAAGATGGAGTTGTATTTGCAATAGAGAACTTGTTGGTAATGTAAGCTACAACGAGTCGGGTATACTAACTTTACAGCGATGAACCGAAGGTACCGGCAGAACAACATTGATATCGATACCGATATTCATTTTTTTATCAATCAATATGTATATCCTTTTGTGCTTGGCTCTTTCGGTTGCTATTTAGAGTGCCAGTGCCAGTACCATATCGAATTGACCCGATACCCATCGAAACCCGCTGCGAAGCACGGGTAATCCCACTAGTTATTATATAAAAATCATAGTAAACTTCACCAACATTTTTATATAAAGCATAGCATTATTATATGAAATGTCGTATCATTTCGTCATTTCACATTAACCGAAGTGTCTTTTTGTGTTGACATACCATCCCTAGGGATAGCAATGGGTCGGGTTTGGAACGGATTTAGGTAATCCCAACCCAAACCTAATTAGATAAGCTTGTCTCAAACCCGTCATGTTTCTAGCGGGTAAATACCCATCGGGTATCGGGTACACCCGCGGGTTTGGGGTAAACCCGTTAATTAAACCATGGAGCATCAGAAGAGAAGTGGTCTTGGTTGGACACATGCAGCAACTAGACGGCTGGTCCCAGTTCAGAAGGTTCGAAGGGTTCACATCACTAACCTCAGCCTCAACAGTGTGAGCCTAAACAGATTGGCCGGTTCTTGGGCCTGAGTTACGTGGTCCACTGCTCCATGGGCCAGCCCAGCCCATTTAAGTGGAATAGGGGTTAGTGGAACCTGCCAGTAAAGAGCCCAAAACGGCTGTTTGGGCCTGGGCCCATATTAACTGGACTGATCTCACATTCTTTAAACATATATTTTAACGTTAGTTAATGAAAGGACTAACAGTGTTAACGATAAGTGATACCAATGTGGAAAATACATGTTGGTTTTAAAGAGTAATCTTCAGTAAAAATAGTATAAGGACCACATGTGTAATTTACTCCATAAAAATATTACTATATTATATTGAGTGCTTTTATTTTCAATCCAGAAATTATCAGGTGGGCAAGTATAATATAACTTTAACTCGTGAATTGATGACACAGAGGTTTATGGTTTGTATATATTTCATCAATGGACCAAATGTTCACGGGTGATCCCTATGGTTGAATTCTTATAACACTGATGGTCCTTCTCATGGATGACTGTTAAATTTTTCTGTTAAGTGAGTTTAAAATGTCTACTTTGCACATGTTAAAAAACAAAACAATTAAAAATAAAATAAAATATAATAAAAAGTTATTTGTATTTAACCACCACCGCCACCATCACAAACCACCAACACCACCTTCACAAACGAGGACCACCACCTTCACAAACGACGAGCACTTCCACCTTCACAAGAATTAACTTTTTATTGTTCTATTTTATAATGGTAAATGTATTTTAGACATTTTACACATACTCAATCGGAAAACTTAACACCATCCACCGTCAAGGACTGCCATAGTTATAAAATACATATTTCTGGGAGCATGTGTGTAGTTTCAAAACCACAAACACGTTTCTTGCCATAAGTGCAAACCACAAGAATAATCCGTGTCATTAACTCTTAATTTCCTCATTAAAGCTCGATACAATTCAGGTCGGTTTGATTTGCCGCGATCTATATTATTCTTATGGATTTTTGAACAAGTATTAAGGTAGATCCCTTGTGGTCTTGCTCATTTAACAAAAGCTTGGATCGAACATTATAATCGAGCCAGCCCAGCTAGTAATGTTATTAGCTTAAGTTTGAGATGATATAGACTTGACTCGTCCATCAAACACCCCTGGGCGGATCTGCTAAGAAGTGGCACGTCTAAAAAATTGTGTTAGATAGTACTTATTGGATACTCATTTTTATATATTATATACGTATTCAACACTCTAGTTATATCGAATTAACAGTTAATTTCAAACACGTCTTACACATTGTTACAACATCCTCGTTGGGAAGGTCAATGTTCTCGTTAGTTGTGACGGCTTCCTCGGTGGGCAACAAACGAGTCTGGCTCTGACACCATTGTTACAACCCAAATGGTAGAACTTGTCCTAAAAGACTAGCCTAGTGGAAAAGGGTGCCATTTGGGTTATAAACCCCATGTTAGTTGCCCATACAACTGAACATAACAAAATTACAGCAGAATCTCGCTCAAAATCAGCTCCAGCTAATTTGACACAAGCGGAACTCAATCACATAATTTTCTATCCAAATTCGAGCCGATACGATTTCATCGAATAAATCAAATATAAAAATCTTTCACCTAATATTCACTATTAAAGTTTTTCTCTTCATTTGACCTATTAAAGTTTTTCTCTTCATTTGACCTATGTAGTATGTACTATTAGCATCTCTTTCATCTATCTACTTCTACGAAACTACATGTAAACTTCTTGGAAACTTTGAATATTTAATAAGTTGTCAAATATGTCATGATTAACCACTTATGTTTCAATATGGATACACAACGTCCCAAAGTGAGCGTTTTTTCAGTATTAATAAGCATACGTAGAAGAGAAAGCTCGGTTTGTATATTAATTTGAGTTCGTTAACTTTTATTAAAATCTAATTACAGAGTTGTTTTTTTTTTTGACATTCTGATATTATTGTTGAAAATGAAGTTATATTAAAAGAAAAGGTAACTTTTTGTATCGTAAGATATATCGAGTATCGTTATCAAGCCGATACTGACCGAACTACATCGGTACCGACATTCTTTTTATGGTTTTTGGTTTTGATAGTATTTCATTTATCATTTAATATCACTTTGATATTTCTCCAATAACTTGTGTTCGCTAGCTTTTCTAAAAAAATCTAATACCGACATCGGTACTAGTAATGGTATTATCGGAACTGGTACTAGTATTCGTTTTAGTAGCTTTCGATCGATGTAAAAAAAACGTGTCAATATCTTTTTAAGCATGTCACTTATTTTTTGTTCTTTCGATTTTTGCTACACCATGTGTCAGTATTGTACCGGTATCATAACAAACTAAACCAATATCAACTGAATTCATATTAAATGAGCGAGTCTCCCTAGTTATATATACACACCACATATGATTAAACTTTGATTATAATATTTATGTCGCTTTCTTATATGATAAGTGATCCAAATTAAAGTTTTTAATTAATCAAACTTTTGTGCTATGACTTCATTATTTATGTAATACTTCACCTCTTTTGACTTTCACAAATCGGTGCTTTCACACACATACATGTATCTACATACACAAAATTAAAATAGATTTATCAATGATCATAAATCTTTTGATGATATTATCAAACTTTAATTTTCTATACATAAATTTTTTTACAACTAGGGTGGCAGAAAAATGAAAACCCAACAGTGGAATCTAAAACTCGAAACACTCGGGGAGTCTAATGAGACGGTTATTTAGATAAGGGACAAACTATGGGGTTGATCATTACTCGGAACACTCGGGGCGTCTAATGGGACGGTTATTTAGGTAAGGGACAAACTATGGGGTTGATCATCATAAAGCTTTCGTAGTTTCGAATATCTATATAGTATTAGGTTATAAATAGCCCTACACGTTTACAAGCTCACTCGGGGGGACGGTTATTTAGGTAAGGGACAAACTATGGGGTTGATCATCATAAAGCTTTCGTAGTTTCGAATATCTATATAGTATTAGGTTATAAATAGCCCAAAACCAATAACATACACGTTTACAAGCTCACTCGGGGGGACGGTTATTTAGGTAAGGGACAAACTATGGAGTTGATCATTACTCGAAACACTCGGGGCGTCTAATGGGACGGTTATTTAGGTAAGGGACAAACTATGGGGTTGATCATCATAAAGCTTTCGTAGTTTCGAATATCTATATAGTATTAGGTTAAAAATAGCCCAAAACCAATAACATACACGTTTACAAGCTCACTCGGGGGGACGGTTATTTAGGTAAGGGACAAACTATGGAGTTGATCATTACTCGAAACACTCGGGGCGTCTAATGGGACGGTTATTTAGGTAAGGGACAAACTATGGGGTTGATCATCATAAAGCTTTCGTAGTTTCGAATATCTATATAGTATTAGGTTATAAATAGCCCAAAACCAATAACACACACGTTTACAAGCTCACTCGGGGGGACGGTTATTTAGGTAAGGGACAAACTATGGAGTTGATCATTACTCGAAACACTCGGGGCGTCTAATGGGACGGTTATTTAGGTAAGGGACAAACTATGGGGTTGATCATCATAAAGCTTTCGTAGTTTCGAATATCTATATAGTATTAGGTTATAAATAGCCCAAAACCAATAACATACACGTTTACAAGCTCACTCGGGGGGACGGTTATTTAGGTAAGGGACAAACTATGGAGTTGATCATTACTCGAAACACTCGGGGCGTCTAATGGGACGGTTATTTAGGTAAGGGACAAACTATGGGGTTGATCATCATAAAGCTTTCGTAGTTTCGAATATCTATATAGTATTAGGTTATAAATAGCCCAAAACCAATAACACACACGTTTACAAGCATAAAACTTGTGTGTATATTCATGTATTGTTTAGTATTAAAATATATAAGAATACTATTTTAAATTTGTTGAAGTTGTTAAAAACTTGGATTTATTAACAATATTGAAATATTATAAATATACTTTAGTATTTGATATTTCATATAAGTTTAAGCATGATCTTGAGATTGAGTTTTGAAGATGGAATCTTAACATGTAATTTTTAACCATCAAATTGCATTCACATTAGGTTTTCTATTTAGTTCTTTTTTATAAATATAAGATTTTCTTTCATTTGTATTCTTTATCTCTATCTCTAAAATAGAGTTAAGGTTGTAACACCCTAAAATTCTTATAAATAATAGAAAAATAAGGTTTATGAGGTTATTATGTTAAAAGGAGTTAATGGGATAACTAGGCCCTAAAAGGAATCTATGAAGGAATAATGGGCCTCTAAACCCATCCATAAAAGGAAAGGCATGGAACCCTAGTCTCCATAATTGTTATCTTCTCCAAATTTATAAAGAGTGAAAGTAGAATTCTAGAGGGAGAGAGTTAAGGAAGAGAATAAAAGACAAATAATTCGAATTTGGAAGCTTGGAATCAATAGCTGGAAATTTGAGGGTCATCATGATATCATTGTGCATGAAATCCAAGTAACAACCGGCACTAGATATCAGATTCTTGAAGTTTTGGGGTTTTTGAGCATAAGGACAGAATTTTTACATGTTATGTAAGCTTAAAGCTTAGATATTGTTGCATGGAAGTAAAACAAATGAATTAGATATAAAACATTGTGATTCCAGGTCGCAAACAGGACTATATGTGAGAACCCTCGTCTAGGCAACTTTATCAACAGCTTTACCAGCGACTTTGATCATGCTCCGCGACTTTGTTCGCAATGATGTGAAAGTCCTAACACGAGTTAGGCTAGTGACTTTGTTGGTGTCTTCATCAGCAACTTTATTAATAAATATTGAAACGTGACGAGTTTTCGGGTATCAACTTTATGTAGATCGTGTGGCGATTTTTCTAGCATACACACCATAGTACTAAGTTGTTGATTGCATACATGTGAGTTTCTAGCCTCTTCTTATAATTTTGGCAAACTCATAGTGTTTTCAATGTAAAGTGACAATGTTTTCCTTAAAATTTGGTGCACACCGAAATGGTTTTTGCTAAAAGTGAAGTATACAGCTTTAAAGCGTAAAGTGTTATATAGCATGCATGTTGCACAATATAGGGCAGTCGCCTACGGTGTTGCTTGTCTTGTTACGAAGTCCACAGTCGTGAACCTGGTACGTGAGGAGCATTGTACATGCGTTACTTACATGGCTGCAAGCAAAGTCAGATACCTATGGTGTTGTGGTATAGGCGCTTACCTACAGGGCCATGGTATAGTGGCAATACGTTTGTTTCTTATGTGTGGTTGATCAACTATGTAGAGTATAGTGTGCATGATATAGTTGCAGTACATAATTGCAAACGTGTTATAGTACAATGGTTTTTATATAGTGTATAGTAGTATGTGCTTTACTGCGTAAAGTGTTTATTGGCTTTTACTTGTCAGAGTTTATAGTTTCCTAATTAAACTAGAACTCACTCAGCGTAACTGACTTTTAATATGCACATTAGGTTGACTGTAAAGAGACATAGGTTGGCATGCGACAGAGATCCCTTGGAAGCTAACATCCTGCTTTAGTGTTTTATGTATAGAGACAATGTTTCTATGTTTTTGAAATGTGACAACTTCTTATTTTTGGCAACGTTTAAATTAAAAAAAGTTATTTGAACTATGTGTCAAAGATTAAATCCAAAAGTTGAGATCCTTGGGTTTAGAATGTTTTAGAGGTCTAGAGAACCTACACTAGTTCTCTAACTATTGAGATTCACTATTCATCTTTAAATTAATTTTATTAGTGTATAAAATCGAGAAAAAATAATAGAATAAGTGTTTGTGAGTAAAATAGAAATAAAGATAGAGAATTTGATGTGAGAGGCTTTTAAAAACAAAATAAAGTTTAGAGAAAAAGTGTATTTTAGTTACATTATAGTGATAGAGATAAAGAGCCTATTGTGAATGCTCTCCAATACTCGTGGATTCAACACGTAACGAGTAATATGCTACCTGATGAGTATGCAATTTGGCATGGGATACAACTTTACAGTCTCAGTCAAGTATTAGACTAGAACCTAAACGATTGTCATCCATACTTGTTTTTAAAAACTAAACTTTTACACACTAAATACTCGTGGATTCAACTTGTCACGGTAAAATACTACCTTATGAGTATGCGATTTGGCATGGGAAACAGTTTTACAATCAGAGTCAAAGTAAGAGACTGCAACCTAACCAATTGTCATTCCTACTTGTTTTTAATAACATAATTTTTACACCTAAATACTAGCATCCATTTGTAAGGATTTAAATTCCGATAACTTTTACAGAGAGCAAATATCATACCACTAGACTACTATGTAATGATTTGTCATCCCTGCTTTCATTGACATCTATCTCATTCTCTTTTTGATATGTTTCCAATTTACTTTTTGTAGCATGTGTTGATGTGTCGGTTTAACATACATACATAGAGAGAGGGGGTAAATTGAGAATAGTTTTCCTTAAGAATTGTGGACGGAAATCTAGTCATTGTTTTCATATAGTAATGGTGACTATTGATCTAGGTTAATGTTTTAATTAATATGAAGGTAAATATATGCTAAAAATGAGCAACTACCCTTTCACATTTCATTTAAAATTAATCTAAAATAGTTTTACCGGTTTCATTAAAGGCACTTTTTTTTTAAATTGTATATATAAATCCATATTCATATGCTCTTTTTTTTTTAACAGTTAACGAATTCTATAAATGGTTATTGGCGAAATTCAACACATCGGGATTCATATGCTCTTTAATTTACTTTTAATAATCAAGATAAAAAAACAAATGTCAAGGAGCAACACCAGATGATGTTGATCAATCAGAACCATTATAACGTCGTACTTCGCAAGTTTAACAATTAACACACTATTGTAATGGGATTCAATGCATAAGCTTTTAATGGTACTTCAAATATGTAAATTTTATTTTGACACACTATCAAATACATGTCTTATATACTTATTTTGACAGACAAGTTTGATTTACTCTTGTAATAAGTTATTTGGGTCTATGGTTAACTATTTTGTTGGTCGTCATAGGAATAATAGTTAAAGATATTTAAATATAAAGACGTATAAATGATAAACTTAAACCAAATTTTCATAATTGAGGATGAAATAACATATCAATTTTTTGTTCAGGTATCCAGGCACACTTCTTCACACCTAATCATTCACGTTCGTTGTTTCTCTCGTGAGCTTGACCAGCACCAACTCACACCTTAATCATTCATGTTCGTCTAAGGATGTTTACGAAGGCGAACACAATCACCAACCAAAATCCACTTATTCTTTCCATTGCTACTACTTAACGGCCAACTACCACTAGCGTTATGATTGTGTCAGATTAACACGCAATTCTCACTCTAAAATACCCATCCCCACACTCAAAACGTTACAAACAAATCCTTACAATCTTGTTTTCATTTTGTTTAAACATAATATACTATTAAAAAAATAGAATATACCTATAATATATCAATTTAGAAAGTTACATATTCTTATCTCGTTTTAATTTTAAATAGGAACTTAAAAATAAACTACCTTAGTTTTCATTTTTCTTTTAAATGATTGAGAAGATATTTCTTTTTTTTTTTTTTTCTTGTAGGCCATAACTAGA
Organism: Scalesia atractyloides; assembly: GCA_947069175.1. NCBI lineage: Eukaryota > Viridiplantae > Streptophyta > Magnoliopsida > Asterales > Asteraceae > Scalesia > Scalesia atractyloides. The sequence goes on from CAMTDV010001632.1 coordinate 1,937,062, forward strand.
CTTTTTTATATCGACTTTTTGGCCATACCTAAATTTCAATTTCCAAAATTTCCATAAATTCTGATTTGAAATGTTTACGAGTTTTTATTAACTGAAAGTGACAACAATTTTTATTAGAAGCACATAACAAACGTAAGTTTGGATTGGAGTTCTAATATTATTCTCATCTTATATTATACTCCGTACACCCTTTATAAGAAAAGGTTTTATTCGATTCATAGATTCATATGCCCCTAAATGATTCTAATCCCCACATATTAGATCAATAAAGCTATAACATCACAAATTAAAAGAGTTAAAAGAAAATGTTTAAAAGTTATTTATTTTTCTCAAATAGAAACCTAATTGTGGGCACATTTAATTACTCTATCGACAATGATTTATGAGTCAAATTACAAGTAGACGAGTATGATACCAGCTAATAGAAAAGTGTGTTACCTGAGGCTTCCCACACCCGATACCCAATTATGGTCCCAACCAAGCGTCAAGACTGTACAAACAAAAGTTGCATTGGGGTTTCAAGTGTATTAGTATTAACGTATGCCTTTCGTACCAATTGTACGAAATTGACTCGGTAATAGATTGGCACTTTCCAAGAACTTAACATAGATTTGACAGATTTGATTAAAACCAAATATATTGACACATGGAATTATAATAGAAATTAACGTCCTTGAGAGAATATGAAAAAGAGCCGAACCAAGCTGAGCCAGGGCAAGTTCAGGCTCGGCTCGATTATAAACTGAGCCGCTTGGATTGAAAACCAAGCTGAAAATCTAAAGCTTGAGCTTGCTTGGTTTTAAACCGAGCCAGTTCAGCTCGACTTGGTTTGGTTTGACTCGGTTTTAAAATGTAAAATTAAAACATAGCTCTCAAAATTCGGTAGCTTAAAATATTATTTAATATTTTAAGAGAATATATCTAAAATAAGTTCAACCTAATATATTATAAGCCAAAATCAAGTATAACAAGACAAAATAAGTTTAAAATTTCAACGAAATACAATATAAGTTTGTTAGCATGGTAATCAACTTTTCAGTATCCTAAATACATGTAAACAATAATAAGTTTTTTTGTAATATATTCTAATATATATATACATATATATATATATATATATATAGGGGAATGATCCACTAAAAAGTGGGTTTTGTTTAAGTAGCAAGGAAGTGCATTTTGGTAGCAAAACATTTTTGTTCATTTACAAGTTGGTGTGTGAAAATGACATGTGACACCTTTTTGTTTTCTAAAATATACAACAAAAAATATAGTTCAAATATCTAGCACAAAAAATATAGTATAAAAAATTCGGCAAAAAAAAATTAAGATAAAAAATCACAAAAAAAATTAGCATAAAAATGTAGTACAAAAATCCAGCCTAAAAATGTTATACAGCATAGAAAATACAACACATTTTTTTGGGTTTTTTTAGTTGACATATTTTATACAGTAATATGGTACTTAAATTAAAGATAAAAAATATGCTCGATTTTATAGTGAAATTTTTATAAAAAAAGTAATACTGTATAAAAAAAGTTATGAACGTTTAACAAATGGGGGGTGGAATATGCATGTGACTTTGCATGTGAACAAAGAAAATCAATAATTAAGATTTTCCAAGATACCTTACATCTCTCTTTTTTCTACATATTATCTTAACTATTGATTTGAAAATTGAAAGGTCAATATTCCTTCTAATGCTACTAAGGCAAAATAAACTTTTTATTTTATCTTACCCTATATAATATATTAAAAGTAAAATAATCCGAGCTACTAGGTGAGCCAATTCGGCTCGTTAAGAGCCGACTCACTTTCTAACCGAACCCAGCTGGCTCGGCTCAGTTTCAAACCGTGCCATATCAAGCGAGTTTTTTCCAAGCTAAATCCGAGTGACTTCGAGCCGCAAGCTTTTTTACTAGCCCCACTGTGATTGGGTACATATATACATCAACCAATCACAAAATTTTTAAAATTTTTAGTTAAACCATAATGTATAATTAAAGGGTAGTTGCTTAAAGCTTATTGTCTACATGATAGCGTGTCATGCACTTTTTAGTTAAACCACAACATATAGCCTAATGAAGGTTCAAACGAAATAAAGCAGTAAAATTTGTCAGGAGAGTCTTAAGCCCAATATTGTATTCATTTATTATTTTTATTAATGAATTTTCAAGATATTCTCCTCTATACTTAAGAAAAACTTGCTCCTCTCCTCGGCTCCCATGTATTCGTCTCTTTGTTTCTATACAATTAATAGTATGCGACCTATACAATTAATAATCATTCTACAAAGGAAGGAAAAGAGATATTATTTATAATTAAGTTATACTTTGTTGTAAGATATTTTGTTGACTTCATACTTTATTTCTCTTGCATATTAATTATTCCTAGTTTGTTTTATATATTATTTTCTTATTTTTAGTTATTAAAAGAAGGCTAACATACAACAACAAACTATATTTTATATAAAACTTGTATAGAATAGCTATAAAAAAATTGAAGCGTAAATATAATCATTTAGATATGAGTAAATTGCACAAAACGTCCTTTAAGTTTCACCAATCTTGCTGGTTTCAGCCTTAATCTTTAAAAGTTGCCAAAACCAGCCTTTAAGATTAATTTTGTTGCATGTTTAATCCTTTATCACTAACCCAGTTACTAATCCATGTTAAATGGCCTCACATGCATAGCATGTGAGGGTAAAACCGTCTTTTCATCTCTCTCTCATAAAAAACAAACTGTCATCTTGTTCACTTTTAAAAACCCTAACTTTTTATAACCTAATCTTCTGCCATTTCCTTCAAGCTTAAAACCTGGCATTTCCTTCAAGCTCAAAACCTGGCGTTTCCTTCTCACCCATTTATCTATGTCTTTGTACCACCACCCAACACAACCAGTTGCCACCGCCACCTCCGGCTGCCATCACCACCAATCTCTCTCTAATTCAAAACTAGATCTGAAAAAGGGATTAATTCCCAAAACCGCCGCCGACGAAGTCACATAGATCTAAAACCAGATTCGGTTCACACATAGACAATCGAAAACAAATAACCGACGAGGACGCGAATGGGGGCCGGTTATGCTTGAACAAAACTCTAAAACTCAACACACAAATCTGGTGATAGCTGCCGTCGTCATTGTAGCCGCTAGACACCACCGTTATCATCATGCTAGTGGTTGTTTATGTTGTAGGATGGTTAGGGGTTCAATGTTCACATCCAACATCCAGATTTTGGATCTGGAAGTGGTGACCAGAAAAGATTTGGTGGTCCGATGGTTGCAATCGTGTGTGTGTGTGTGAGAAGATAGTGGTGGTGGTGGCGGCGGCACCTGGTGGTGGTGGTGGTCCGTTTATGATGAGAGACAATGAAGAAGATGGTAGTTTATTATAGAGGGAGATAGTGTGGTGGTGGTGGTAATTTCCATGAGTTATCGGCAGATAATTCCCAACCCTAGCCGCCGATGCCTCTCCCATCGGCTGCTGAATAATCCCCCCCCCCCACAGAACAGAAGACCACTGGTGGCAATTTCATCAAATAGGTGGCGATGGTGTGGCTTTTGGAAGAACAACCATGTCTCCGTTGGACGCGAATAGTCGGTGTCAGGTTCCATAAAGTGGCGATGGCTGTGTTTTGAGCCTCGGGCCTTAGCGGCGGCTAGGGTTTCTCCGTAGCATGTTACAGGTGGTTTGGAATCCGATGGCGACAGTGACTTAATGGGATTAATTAAGTCTGATTAATCGACTTGATTGAGTTTTGTTTTATCAGTTGTGTAGCTGATTCCTTTCTAAATGATACACAGTTGACGTATACATATAGGTTTTTATCAGTTATGGGTTTTGAGCATCGATTTCAGATCTTATTTATTTGTAACTGCTGAAGTGAATTTGCTTTCCCTTTTCGTTTTGGCTGCTTATATACTCCATTCTGTTTGTTAAACAATTATTGATTATCATCAGTTAAAGTTGTAGTTATTTTATTTGGTTATTGTTTATCAGGTGTAATGATATGTATGAAAGTGGAGAGAGAGAGATGAAAAGACGGTTTTACCCTCACATACTATGCATGTGAGGGTAAAACATGGATTAGTAACTGGGTTAGTGATAAAGGATTAAACATGCAACAAAATTAATGTTAAAGGCTGGTTTTGGCAACTTTAAAGATTAAGGCTGAAACCAGCAAGATTGGTGAAACTTAAAGGACGTTTTGTGCAATTTACTCTTTAGATATTATCAATAGTTATCCATCAAAATTTTCATCAAATATGAAGCAACGTTAGTTTAAGGTTCTACTCAACCATCATTAATGTATGATATGACTGAGATCAAGCGTTTGGTTCAATTGTGTGGTATAAAATCCTTAGGGGTTTATCTTATTACATCAGTGTCATGTACACGTCATATAAGCGATGGACTTTATTGTTAATTTACACGGTGTTGCATACCACCCTCCTTAAAGCCCCTTTATATATAAAAATATATTTAAAAAGAAATTATAAGGAAATGAATCTGACTTGTTAAATAAATATGGGTCCCATCTCCATCCCTATAGCGGTAGCCCAAAAGTTAACGAAATTGTCCATAACACCCCCCAGCAGCAAGGAAATAAGGGAGGGGTGCCGTGGGATCGCCAAGATGGTGAGATGGCAGGGGACGCTAAGGCACACCGCCTGATCTTAGACTGGTAGGTGTGGGCATGGCTAGCTTGGCGTTTTGGCTCTTTGACGCCCCGGCTGCTCCACCCCAGGTTGGCGTTTTGGTCAGCATTGCTTCTTGGCGTGACAATCAAGCTTGGTGTTGGCTGACGTGGCTACCAATGTATGGCTAGGTGTTGATGATCGTTTGGCTAGGTGCCACATGGCACCCCAACGCCGGCCTGGCGTGGCCACGCCCCTTTCACACCCCATTTTATTGGGTGTGAATTTGTGAAACCCACATCTGCCACGTGTCAAGCAGTACCTTTAACCCAAGCCACTCCACACCCAATAGTTTTATAACGCATACAGGTCTTATTATTAAGTCATTAATTCTAATGAAAAAATGAGGCAAGCTGGCCGTTGACTTGATTAGAGATTAGATCATTGCTGAAGCAATGTGAGTGAGCGTTGAGTTGACCCATACGAGCATATACCTTAATATGCTACAAATGATTCTTAGACATGTGAATCTTTAAATAGAGATGGACTCTAAGTATCATCTTCTCACCATCTTCTTTCATTTCCTTCATTCTCTCTAAAATAATCGTGTAGCAATCTCTTCAGAAGGTACTCTCTCTCTCTCTTCCCCCCCCCCCCTCTCTCTCTCAAACCATCTTTACATTGGCTCATAAAAAAAAGTCGAAAGCCGAACTATTCAACACCTGTTCTAACTATGTGTATGTGTATGTTTTCGTATGCGTGTCAGTGAGTTTTTCAGTCACGCACATAAAATTGTTGACGTAAACACTAGATTATGTCATGCGTCAAAAAAGTTGAAAGCCGAACTATTCAACAACTGTTCTAACTATGTGTATGTGTATGTGTATGTTTTCGTATGCATGTCAATGAGTTTTTCAGTCACGCACATAAAATTGTCGACGTAAACACTAGATTATGTCATGTGTCAATGAGTTTTTCAGTCGTGCATATATAATTGTCGACGTAAACACTAGATATTTCATATATTCTGATCATTTGTATTGTAAAATCGGAATTGAACCCTTTTATGATGATCTTCTAAAGCTATGGATCACAGTCCAACTTGACTTGTTTCTAATAATTGAATCATTTTTCTAGCTTGCTTTTAAGTAAAAGTCAGAAGTAAACATTATTTTTGATACATTGAACATTAACATGGGGACATGCATTTACAATTTACTCAAGTATATATTTTATTTTTTTATTAATTAAAAAATTTATAGAAATTATATTACAGGTCATCCAAGTTTAAAATATATTGAGATGATGTATAATTTTTTGAAAATAAATTACCTAAGGGAGGGTTGGTTGCCAGTATATGAACATGTAGTTTAACAACATGTTTGTCTTAATCGTTTATATTTGTTTGTTTTGTTTTGTTTGTTTGTAAATACATGCATCATGCATGACTTTTCGTTTAAGTACCAAAATGAGAGTACTAAAAGTCATTGGCTGGTCCACCAATTTTGGTCACCATCGTTACAACCAGAAAATATTAAAATATCATGTTTTGAAACAGTCTTCCGACATTTTTAATAGTATTAATATATATAATAATTGAGTATAAGACAGCTGGTAACCATTAATTTTATTGGTAGATATGACAAGTTGTATTTATAACAACCGGTTGGGTTACTTGTCTAGTGGCAATATACTTTTTTTAACGGTAAAAATCTAACGTGTAAACTCACTCTGCTCGGGGTTATGTCCAAAATCGACTACTCGATCTGACCGTCATGAGACCATGCCCTCTGATGCGTGGAAATCGGATGGAATATGTAAACCCTTGCCCCCTCCCTCCACCCCCTCATCCAGTCAGGTTCGAACATGTGATTAAAGCCCCGATTCGTCCTTTCACCCAAATATTCATCGAAAATGGCTCAAGCGAGAATTGAACCTGCTTTTCCACTAGAAAAAACAGGCCAATTAATCACTGAACCAAATACTCATAACAACCTTTTAATATGCTTAAATGTGAGATTTTGGATTCAAAACTTCAACTCTCACAAAAGAAAATTCGTCTTTAAAAAAAGTTAATATTTACAACTTACAATATTTTTATTTAAAATATTATAACTAGACAACGAATTCAAGCCTCTAAATTCAACATTTGTATCTGAGTTTCTTGGGTTTCATTAATTCTTTTCTTTTAGTAACAAGATATTATCCTAGCGGTATTAGAGGTGTATTTAACCACTAGGTCTAAATCATGTTTAGGATATATTGACGAACAATAGATGGGTATATGAGTTAGTCGGTTCTATAGAAAAAAGAAAATAACTCGGTTTTCTTTTTTGTTTGAAGGCATAGTTTTGGAAGAAGAGAGTAGCCATGGTCGAGAGCAACTACAAGTGCTTAGCGCACTTGATTCGGCGAAAACACAATTGTACCATTTCACGGCGATCGTCATCGCCGGTATGGGTTTCTTCACAGACGCATATGATCTTTTTGCGATCTCCCTCGTCACCAGATTGCTCGGTCGTATTTACTACTACAAAGGTGGTGAAAAGCCCGGGACCCTACCACCCGGGGTGGCCTCATCGGTTACCGGTGTCGCACTTGTCGGAACCTCTTGTGGTCAACTCTTTTTTGGGTGGCTTGGTGACAAAATGGGTAGGAAGAGAGTCTATGGTATGACTTTGGCACTTATGGTTATATGTTCACTTGCCTCTGGGCTTTCATTTGGGGATGAAGCCAAAGGTGTCATGGCCACCCTTTGTTTCTTTAGGTTTTGGCTCGGGTTCTGCATAGGTGGCGATTACCCGCTGTCAGCTACAATTATGTCCGAATACGCAAATAAGAAAACCCGTGGTGCGTTTATCGCTGCGGTTTTCGCTATGCAAGGGTTTGGGATTTTGGCTAGTGGGATAGTAGCGTTAATCGTGTCGTCTTCTTTTGACCACGCATTTAATGCTCCTGCCTATAGATCGAACAAACTTGGGTCCACGGTCCCACAAGCGGACTACGTGTGGCGTATTATACTCATGTTTGGTGCCATTCCAGCAGCTTTGACTTACTACTGGCGTATGAAGATGCCGGAAACCGCACGTTACACCGCTTTGGTAGCGAAAAACGCTAAACAAGCGGCGCAAGACATGGCTCGAGTTTTACAAGTTGAGATCGAAGCCGAAGAGCAAAAGTGGAGAAAATTGATATGATACTAAAAACTCATTCGGATTGTTTTCGAAAGAATTCGCCCGACGCCACGGGCTCCACTTGCTCGGGACCACTTCCACTTGGTTCTTACTCGATATCGCTTTCTACTCGAACAACCTATTCCAAAAAGACGTCTTAAGTGGTATCGGGTGGATCCCACACGCAAACACAATGAGTGCCATTGGTGAGGTCTACCTAGTGGCGAAAGCCCAAACCCTTATCGCGATATTCAGTACCGTTCCCGGTTACTGGTTCATGGTCTTTTCCATCGATCGCATGGGCCGTTTCGCAATCCAACTAATGGGATTCTTTTTCATGACCGTCTTCATGTTCGCCCTCGCCATTCCATACCACCACTGGACCAAACACGAGAACCGTATCGGCTTCGTAGTCATGTACTCCTTAACATTCTTTTTTGCCAACTTCGGCCCTAACTCCACCACTTTTGTGGTTCCAGCCGAAATCTTCCCCGCAAGACTCCGGTCCACCTGCCAGGGTATCTCCGCTGCAGCCAGAAAAGCTGGCGCCATCGTCGGGGCCTACGGGTTCCTCTACGTTTCTCAAAGCACAGACCCGACAAAGACCGATGCCGGTTATCCTACCGGTATCGGAATTAGGTACACCCTCATCATTTTGGGTGTGGTCAATGCATTAGGATTGTTCTTTACGTTTTTGGTCCCCGAACCTAACGGCAAATCGCTCGAAGAAATGTCGGGTGAGAACGAAGACGATATCGAGCCTACCGCAAACACAGCTAACCGAACCGTTCCTGTTTGATGTACTAAAAGATTATATGGTGTTCTCATACAAGAATATATCTTGTGGTATCTTACAACTGACTACTTTGTGTTTGATCTTTTTGTGGAGTACTTATGATTGCTAGCTAGCTTTAAGAATCTTGTAAAGATTCAAAAAGGGCAAGCATCCATGTTGTTTCGATGTAGTCAGATGTTATCTACCTTTGTTGCTTTGTGTGTGTACGTAATCGTTTGTTCTTTTAGTGGGTTCACATTGTATTATAAAGTTGTAGGAGTTTCACACCCTTGTTGTAACTTTTTTGTTTTAATATATAATACATGGCTCAGCCGGTCAGTGACGGATGCAGAAAATCTTTATAGGGCAATGTTTCATATAAAAAGAGGTAACAAAATCGAAAAAACGTCGAATTTTTTGAAAATTTACACTACCGCCGGAGCGTCTAGGGGTAGCGGAGATTACCCCTAGTAACATGCTAGGTCCGCCCCTGCAGCCGGTTAACGTACAAAACCATTTTTTCGTTCGATGCTTACACGAGCATCCAACCTTACATCTGATCTAATCTAGGTTTTCAATTGAGTGCGGTGGCACAATAGGAGTTAACTTTGCATAATTACGTACGTTATTGCATATTTACGCACATTATTTGCATAATTACCCATGGGTTGGGTTAACCCTAATTACGCACCTTATTTGTATAATTACGCACATTATATTAGTGATCTCATACCATTACACTTTAAAAGGCTTTTGTATTTAAACTTTTCGCTAAATCTTTATATCAAGAATTTGTATTTGAAACTAAAAGAGTTTAAGGGCGTGTTTGTATGTAAGTGGTATAGCCGGTTAACGTACAAAACCATTTTTTCGTTTGATGCTTACGCGAGCATCCAACCTTACATCTGATCTAATTTAGGTTTTCAATTGAATGCGGTGGCACAATAGGAGTTAACTTTGCATAATTACGCACGTTATTGCATATTTACGTACATTATTTACATAATTACTATGGGTTGGGTTAACCCTAATTACGCACCTTATTTGTATAATTACTCACATTATATTAGTGATCGTTACACTTTAAAAGCCTTTTGTATTTAAACTTTTGGCTAAATCTCTGTATCAAGAATTTATATTTCAAACTAAAAGAGCTTAAGGGCGTGTTTGTATGTAAGTGGAGAATATATTCTCTAAAGTTACATTATTATATTAAAGATATCAGCATGATGAGTATTATAAAAAAAAGGTTTATATCAAATACAAAATATCTTAAAAATAAGAAGTTGTATAAAAGATATCAAACGGACTCTGATTAACCTCATTCAAGCGGCATTGAAACCGTTTCATCGAACTCTACTATATAAGATTTTAAGTTTCACTTTTGGATTTATAGGTTGTAGATTTTAGAATTTTTATTTATTATCATTGTGTCTTATATTTATTATTTGTATCTTTTCTACATTTGCGTCATTGTGTCTTTTTTGTGATTTATTGTGTCTTTTTTCTCGACATTGTGTTATATTTTTCAGCATTGTGTTATATCTTGCTCGACATGGTGTCATCTTATGTGATCCATTGTGTCTTTATAATTTTTTTTTATTTTTAGTAAGTTTGGAGAATAAGTTAACTCATAAAAATAAATAACCTAAAAATAAGACCCCCGAATCCATCAAGTAAACCACCCTGATGGTGATTTTCTTGTTGTTTTACAATTACACCCACAAATCCATCACGTAAACCATGCTGATGGTGATTTTTTTGTTATTTTATAATTTCTTATTATATATTTTTAGTAAAAGTAGCTGGTGACTATTAGCTGAAAGCTGATTGCTATAGCTGGTAATTAGTAGTTGTAGTTTTTTAGATATATTTAAGTGTTTGGCAGAATAGTTGTACCTTTTAATAAAATGTATAAAATGAACAAAATTGACATAACTAAAAAAACATAATAGTCATTTAGAGGTCATTTAGAGGTTAAAGTAGTCATTTTATTCCCTAACAGCTTTTAGCTCCTTCTGAACGCTACTAGTAGGAGTGTTCAACCAAAAGTTTCAAACTCCTTCAACCAAACAATTTTTTTTGAAGTAGGAGCATTTTCTTAAAAGCTTGAAGCTACTAAAAATTTCACGCCAAACATACCCATAAACGTCTAAAACTCGTATGAGCAAAAACAAATTAATATTTAAATGATATCTTATTGATTGATAACGAAGTTTAGACTCATGCTAACTGGACAATGAAGTTTATACTCATTTTCTACAACTAACAATACATTACTAACAATTTTGTAAATACGTTAACTAATTCTTGGTAAATTATTTATTAAGTCTTTAGAAATAATTATTAATTTGAATTGATAAGATTTATTTAGGACTTTATTTATTTATTTAAACAGAATTTTAGTTTGCTTAATATTGAAACGAATTTAGTATAAATAGATGTACTTTTATTGATAAATAAAAAATCAGTCAATGGTTGTTCATATTGTGTTTTTGTATTTGTTTGGGGCCTAATTTTCCAACATTTTGCAAGCATGAAAAATGGTTGTTCCAATCGTTTGCCCCCACTTCTTGACGAAATCAAACCAATTTAGTTGGTAGGTTCTATGAGCATAACCAAGAAATCAAACCAATTTAGTCGGTTAGGTGTTATGAGCATAACCGACCCTGGGATGGACGGGAAGGACTCCTAGCCAGGGCGCATTTAAAAAATCTCTCTCTCTCTCTTCTTTCTCTCTCTTTATATATATATAGGGGCATATTTAGAGAAAACGCCTATAAGTGTGAAAACGGTGAGAACGTCACTCGTCCGTTTGATCAAAACAATCAATTGATTAGATTGGTGCGTTGACGTTTGCGTAAATAATATCAACTTTATTACGTGGACGTGCTTCATTAAGGGTAAAAGGGTCTTTTACTTCTCTAAAACAAAACGGCAAACTAATACATAAAACGCCGTTAAAAATCATGCCTTAAACTACGAGCCATGTACATCAGTCCCTTCCAGATGAAACGTAATCTTTATCTAAAATGTCATTCATACAAACGCCAAAAATTAATGATGGGACGCGTTACAGTATTAACAGAAAAAGCTGAAAAAACAATTACTGAAACTTTATTGCTAACATTTATTATAGAAAAATTTGACTAAACTACACGTCAAGCACATCATTATATAAATGCTGTTAACATCTCTTCCATTGATCATACTCAGAAAAAGCTATCTTTAACCAAAACGTCAAAATTCAAAAAAAAAAAACTCTAGAAAAAGAATAAATGACAAACATCATTCTTGAGATTCAACACTAGAATCAATAAATTCGTAATCCTCTTCAAATCGGAAACGACAGATCAGACTCGATTCAACCGACAGATGGTCGCGGTGGCTAGATCTGAGTATCTGACTCGATCCAACGGCAAATCTGACTGGAGTCGACCGACAAATGGTGGCAGGTTGTGGCGATGGTGATTCTGGGCGTTGGTCAAAGATAAAATCAGATTTCTTTTCTTCCTCTGTGGTATCTGTTCATCGTGGATAGGGGAAACAATGCCTAGGTTTTAATGTACATACACAAAGTTTGGAACAGATTGGTGAAGTTTTGCTAGAAGTTACATTGAAATTGGATAGGGTTTGATGATCTAATCTATAGGATCGAAAGGGTTAATGTTTAGAAACATTATGTTTCCGATGATAAAAGAGTGGTGTGGGTGGTGGCAGATTGATGGGTGGATGGTGGACCGATGGTGTGTGGATGAGTGTGTGTTTTGAAAGAGAAGGTGGTGATGGCCGCGAGCGGTGGAGGTGGATGGGTGGTGGTGATAGTGGTGTCGTCAGGTGGTGATGTTAGATCGCGGGGTCTGAGGCGTTTGAGTTGGGGGCTTTGCATAACACGTGGCGCAAGCGGGCGTCATCAGGCCACCCAAAAAAAGTGGGGTGTGGAGGGAGCGTGGTGTGGCGCGGCCAGCGATTTTTCTTTTAATTAAAATAGCCAACAAAATCCAGCCATATTAGACCAGCCAAGTCACCCTGCCCCACGTCAGGCGGAATGCCAAAGGAGCCACGCCGTACCCATCACCAACTCAGGGTGGAAAGCTGGTGTTGAAGGGCAACCTACATCCCCAACCCAAGCTCACATCCGACAATCTTAAGGTTGATGAAGGTGGAGGTGATGGTGGAGCCATGGTGGTGTGGTGGTGATGTAGGTTTTTGGAGTTTTTTTAATTACAACAAATTCAGACATAAATGACCATTATATCATTTTTTAAATGTGAAAGAAAAGTGGTTAACAGAAATTTCTAAGCCAATTTATTATTTTTAAACTAAAATGATACGAATGACTAAACTAAAAAAACCATTTTAGCATTAAATGTTGTATCAGTCTTTGATTTCTTCGTCGTTGCTACAAGCCTACAATGACATCCACCCGTGCAAACTGGAAACCACTAAAAACCGTCTTCATAGAACTTTCAATAATAAGCGACGAAAATAAGAGATCTATATTCTCAATATTGACAACTATTAGAATAATACATATGACATTTTTTTCTGTCTATTTTGGTCCCGGTGAAAATGGGAGGATGATAAGAAGTGACCGTGATTAATCTTGTCATTTTGTAGAATTCGAATATATTTTTTGGTCCATATCCTTTATAACAAAATCAAATTGATACATTTGTTCACTTTGATAACGTTTTGATATATACCGTTCACAAGGTAAGACAGTCAGAGCATCCACATCTGATTCTTTATTTTTATTTTTATAATTATATATATAATAATTATATTTTCTCTTTTTTTATAAAATAATATTTTTTATATATTTATCATTACATTTTATTTAACAACTACTTTTAGAAAAATATTAAAAAATTAATAGAAGTGGACAGTATCTCCCTAAACATAAAGATAAAAAAATAATATTTTCTTTATCTTTCACTCACAACCGTCTTTTATAATATACGAAAGCTACTCACAAATATATAGAGGATCAAATGTGGATGCTTCTCGAATTGGAGTCTCTATCCCTAAAATTTAAAGAAAAATAAGAGTGATTAAAAAAACTACCTACATCCTATTCTCTCCGTAAGTATTAGATCAGTATATTAAATCAAAAATATTTGTTTCTAAGTAACAAATTTCAAGCATTATATTAATGATGATTTTTTTAAAAACTAGTGTAAAAAATAACTACAAATTTGATATATATGAAACTAATATCTAGTCTTCTATATATCAACTGGTATTAAGGATCCGCGTGGTTTGACGGAACTGTTAGATCAAACAAAAGGCAGATGTCAAAACGTTGAATCATGCACAAGCGTTACAAAGCATTAATTCGTAAAAGTAGACCGAAACATAAAATATAAAAAATAATAATTAACTAGACTTAGGTCCCACACGTCGTGACGGGGTAGTATAACCGGAAAAAACAGACATAAAATGTTGAATACACATGCACGTTGTAGCGTGTTAGCTCGCAAAATTTATACCAAATTGTAAAATATACTCGTAAATTTAAAATCTGAAGAGAGCTATATGGTTATTATTATAGGTTTACTTACATTATTACTAATATTTTTTTGTTATACCAATGTCAAAGTGTTCTTTATAAATTAACATACAAAAATAAAGGGAGTGAGGAAACTTCAATATAAAGGATTCGTTCATGAAGGCAACTTAGGAACATAACGTAAAGGACCTCAGTAGAGAAAATGGAATGAGAAGAAGTCAATTGAGACTTTGATTATTAATGCTTCACTAACGTGTACTCAAACTAGGGGCGGACCTATAGTGTTACAAGGGGGTAACCTCCGTTGCCCCTGTACGCTCCGACGGTAGCATAAATTTAGAAAGAAATTGACGTTTTTTTCGATTTCATTACCCTTTTTTAGACGTTACCCCTATGCAGATTTTTTAAATCCGCCACAAACTCAAAGTATATGGAGTAGTAAAAAGTTGTATTGTAAAAAATAGAGAAGAAATTTGCATATTAATGGTGTGTTAATATATGTAACATGGCGAACTAAGTTAAACAAAAAGGTACATGCTTAAGATAATTTCCTATTTAACACTGTACTTTCGTTATCAATTTAAAGAGTACACTCAATTTTTGTAGAAAATTTTTAAGGTCATATTTCATTTCAATCACATTAATTAGGACTTGGAAAACTTTATGTTCCTTGTTTATAAGTATTGACTCTAAAACATAAAGGACTTGGAAAATGAAAGATAAATTAAAACTCCATGTTTATAAGTATTGACTCTAAAACACTAATATTAAATACATGAAAGATAAATTAAAACTAAATTTTATCTGTTAAGTAGAGAAGCATAACAATTTTGAATATTTAAAATAATATTTTATATGTTCAACTTTTGCAAAGTTGCCATTCTATTATCATGTTGGGTGTTCAAATTCATTTCGTATATATTCATTTAATTTGTAAAATTTAAGAAAACTATCTAGAATTCCATCTCATTTTTTATTCGTATACCTTATCCATCTCATTTTTTATCGTTAAAGAAAACGAAAATGAATTCGTATATTTAAAAATAAAGGTATGGTTATAATAGAAAGTTGGTTTTTTATAAGAAGGTTAAGGCTACAGGGATGGTGGTTTTGGTCATTGATTGCAATGTGTGATGTGGTTTATGTGATACATCGCTCCCTTCCAAAACTTTGGTGGTTCGAGTGGTTTGATCCACGACAACCACGGTCCTATTTCAATTAATTGGGGGATTTTGATTGGTGAGTGATGATAATGGATGACAGTGGAGGTCATAGTTCACATTATATAGGGTGGTAGATTAGGTTGGTGAATGAGAGTAGACGACATGTGCTGACATGGAGGATGGTGGTGGTCATTTGGGTTATTACCATACGACATAGCCTAAGAAGGTATCTTAATCACTAGATTGTAAGATAGATGACTACATTAGTGGAATTTAACAAAAACAAAAAGGCATGTAGGTTTTGAATGGGTATTGTGGTCATTCAGGATAACTTTTTCTCTCTTTTGCACTTTCCCTTATTATTGAAATATTAATAACTCTTTCATGCGACATTGTTTTTTTAATTGCACCATAAAAATAAGCGTTTTTTATCTTTAAAACGAGTATACTATTGCTATCATTTGACAAAAAAAAATTGAAAACTCAAATGCGTGAAACATAATGGATACCACAGCACATTATAAGAACAACATTGTGTTTTAAATGAAAGCTTGATTACATACGGTTCATTATGTTCTAAAATTGTGTTTTAAAAAAGTTTGATTACATTGTGTTTTAAGTGAAAGCTTGATTACATAGTTTTTTTAGCATTGTGTTTTATAAAAACACAACTAAAAACATAATGAACAAAGCACTATGAACTAGTGTGTATTATAAAACATAATTCTAAAACGTAATGAACTATACACAATGAACTAGGTGTTTTATAAAATATCATTTTGAAAGGCGATGAACTAAACACAATTACAAACGTATGGAACTAAAAGCAATGGGTGTGTTATAAAACAAAATAAGAAAACGCAATGACTTGCAACTACAAACCCCAAAATCAAGTTCTTTGCACTCCATGTACGACAGACATATTCAAAAATTACAATGGGGTTTCACATGGTCATATTTCTGTTTTAACATGATCATGCCTCTATTCTAAGATGGCCATGCTTCTATTTTAGCATGACCATGTTCTTGTAATATGTGCAATGATATAACGGGTTTCACACAATTAAGAATATAAAAACACAATTCGCCCATTTTCATTTTCATCTTTAAATTTCTTGACATCTAGAAGCACAAAAATGAAAATAAGAACTCTAACTAAAATGTAACGAGGTGAGAAACACAATTGAGGTTTGATAACCTAAAAACACAATGATAATAAAAAAGCACAACTCGCGAAACTTCGATAGCGACGATGAATGGAGAAAGAACTCCAACTAAAGGTGGAGAAACCGGTTGAGGTCGCGGTGGGAGGTGTGGTGGTGGCGTTAGATGAAAAACGCAATAGGCGGTGAAGGTAAAACTGTCGAGATGGTGTTGGTGTTTTCAGATATTGTTTCGAAAAATGATGGTGTTCGTAGGTGGTGGCGTTGGTCATGATGTGGTTGCGTGTGGTTTTGAAGATGGTGGGTTTTTGGTATACGGGGGAAAAGAAAAAATGAGAAGGTGTAGGCGGTGGAGGTGGATGTGGTGGTGTTAGTTGTGATTTGGTTTTGAAGATGGTGGGTTTTTGATATACTGGAAAAGAGAAAGTGAGAATATGATAGGAGATTGAAGATGAATTAGTGTAACATTAATTAAAATGCCTGTTAGTTTTTCTAATTTGACACATGTCAGAACCCCATTCTTTTTTGGTTTTCTGACCAAATGCAAACTTCTCATTTTATCCTCTACCTTTAAAAGAAATAAAACAAAACTTTATATTTATAGATAACTCGCACTGGTTCCAGCAAGAACCATTTACACGAGAACAGTTTAACCCGGTTTTGAACCGAACCGAAACCGTTACAGTGTGGTTTGGTTCCGGTTCTTATATTTAGCATTAAACGGTTCTGGTTCAGTTCGGTCTGGTTCTAAATCGTTGCACAACCCTACTAAAAAGGATAGAATAAGTTTTTATGTTTTGTTGTTATTTTAAAGGGGATGGTAGATTGGTAATTTAATAATCAAAAAGCCAAAAACCATTAAAAAATACTTCAAATCAAAAACCAAAAATAAAAAACACTTTTAACATTACTAACACTTTTTTAACTTATTGGCTTTTCGAAAAAACCAATAATTCAACAAGTCATTTCTAAACTTAATTCCAAACGCCCTCTTATGCTAAAGGGTGTGGTTATGACCCTTATGACCACCAAGACTCTTTATATGTTTCATGTCACCCACCTCTAATTCATCATCCAAAATCATTACCCAAGGGTATGGTCATGACTCATGACCTAAACCACCATCCCTTTTATTATTTTAATTTATTTTTTAAAGTGTCAAAATCTAGAGACATGGAAAAAGGTGACACGTGGTAATCGTGTTTCAACCATGCCAACCACCATGAATCATTGAGGTGGTGGTGTAGCATTCCATTCATGTTATTACGTGACGAATCATTTTCCAATCATGATCCTCACACCCTTCTACGCGATGTTTATGAGATTTGAATGCCCCGTGATTATTGTACGGTTTGATTTACTATTTTAGGTTTTAAGAAACCATGTTTTGCTTCGTACAAGAGCATAATACTTTCTAAAACAATTTTTTTCAAGCAATCCCCCTTTTCAATAATGTCATATATGTTTGCATCACACATTCACACACCCTTAAAAGACTTTGAATTTAAACAACTAGTGTCAACAACAGAGGCGGACCTACCCTATATGAAGGGGTAGCCTCCGCTACACATTGGCGCTCCGACGGTAATGTAAATTTTGGAAAAAAATGACTTTTTTTGTAAAACGTTACCCATACGAATATTTTCTAAATCGCCACTAGTCAATAAACCATTATGCTTCATATATCTAATCTTACGATTTGTAGACATGATATCTAAAAAAATTCCACTTCAAAAAATATTTATGAACGAAATTCATATACATGGACTTATTATGATATAAAGTTTGGGTCATTCTCAAATTAATGGTACATGTCACTCTGCAAGGAAAACGTCAAAGTATAGTGTAAGGAAAATGGAAACCAACTTAGACACCTTTTCATTCGACATATTAAATTAAAAAAAAAGTTAGAAACCTTTGTTGACTTTTAACCTTTTCATCCCAAAGAAATTGCATATGTTTAGTTTATTACACGATTTTAGAAATAAATTTATTTTATCTTTACACATGGCTAATACAACTTTGATCCAAGATATTTTTTTTTAACTTAAATACTGACGACATCATATACCAAAGTAACAAATTACAACAAGTGGCAGGTAAACGGGAAACAAGCTGCGCCGCAACCCCCTTTTGAATTGCAAAACCAATCCTACTAAAGACAAAACGGCCCTTAAAGGTTGAAAGATTACTATTCACAACCTGTTGGACCCTGTTTAGAAATTCCATAGCCTCTGGGGCTAGGGACCCAAATGTATCAAAAGCGAATGGGATAAACACGTGTTGATTCTCTAAACAAGCCTTCTCGTGTTTAGCGACCTTGCCTGATTCCGCCTTTAACGCAGCCTGACCAGCAACAAACCCATTATCTCTGAGTCCACAAGAGGGGACACTCCTGTAAGGTCCACACAAGCGTGTTTTCCCCTAGCCCACCCAAACACAAGAATATCAGCTGGCCGAAGAGAATAAAAAAAAGACATCATTCAAGTTTAACCTAACGTTGAAAAAATAAATCATTTTTTTTCAACTAATATGTTATAGAGGTATTAAATTTGTAGGGGGTGAAAACCGTTTTTTTTTATACTCAACACAATTGTTTTAATTTGGTATTATTGTTTTCGGGTTGGGTTTGAACATGTTTAACACGACATATTTAACCAATTGTGTCATCTAACATGAGCATGTTTAATGAGCGGGTAATTACACAACACTTTTAATAGGAATACATTTAACTAGTTTAATAACATGAATTGGTTGTTCATAACATTATAGTTTATTAACATATTATGAGTGAGATAAGGCTTAGGGACTATTAGGTCCTATGTTCGATTCTCACAAAGGGGTTTTCCTATATTTATTGGGTTTTCTGATGAATTGGTGCATATATGATCGGGTGGTTCTGCTAATAACATGATGTTACTCCAGTGGTCCGTCAGTGATCCAAAATTACCGTTAAAAAATAACATGGATTAATAATTGACACATCATATTTAGCACGTTTACATATAAGCACTTCGATAGCATAAACGACACGGTATGATTAATAGAGATATTGAGAAAACTCACTTAAAATGGTTAATAAATATTACACAACTAACAAGTTAAAAGTTACAAAGTATAACAATTCATAAAATCCTTTACACATTATGTTAGCCTATCAAAGGAGGGAACTTTTTTTGGTATTAAAAATATTTAATTACTTGTTAAAATATAAGTTGACGTTTTAATAATGGTGTTAAATGTGTTTATACGTTTCATAAACATGTTAGAACCCGTGCAGACATGTTTTTAATCAGGTCGTTAACATCTCAACATGATTATGACTCCCCCGTGTAACTTCATATCGGGTGATATCGTGTTAGGGGTCGTTTTATA
The DNA here is from genome assembly GCA_947069175.1 of Scalesia atractyloides. Classification (NCBI taxonomy): domain Eukaryota; kingdom Viridiplantae; phylum Streptophyta; class Magnoliopsida; order Asterales; family Asteraceae; genus Scalesia; species Scalesia atractyloides. Next base: position 1,956,858 of record CAMTDV010001632.1, read on the forward strand.
GGGTGCTAATCAAGCTAGCCGATTTTCAACCTAACCCACTTTTTTACTATTCATTTTTAGCTTGCACCAAAATGGTTGGAATCCTTGTGGCTACATTAACAGAAGTTTTTTTAGTTTAGATTCTAACACTTTTCTTTTGAATTTATAATTAATTTAATTTCAACTTTTCAGATCTTTGTTTGTACTTGTGGTCGGATCTGTCTCTCTCTCTCCTATGTGGTGGGATTTTGTGGGGTTTTTGGATGCGTGACAATCACTATTGATAGAAGCCATACGCGTAGCTTCTAAAACGTGACCCAACTGAAGAGTAACACTATCTGACAGCTAGTATTCATTTGGATTGCCTTACTAAGAGATATTAAATTAATAATTGATAATAATAATAATAATAATAATATTAATAATTAATAATAATACTTTAGTAGAAAAATGGAATATTTGATGATATATGAAAACAAGAGTAAGAATGTAAGATTACCCACAATATTCTAGTTGACTTGGACAATGGTTCACATGAACGCCGTCAACTCTACGACGTTATCTTCATTAAGCTTCCCCACTCTACTCTTTCTACTTTACACATCCACTCAACTTTTCATTTTTTTTCAAAGGCTATCCCTTTTTAAACTTCAAAAAGGCCCATGATCTATCTCAAATATTAAAGAGAAACTATAAATTTTCGATTTTTATTCTCATGAATTGGTTACATAATATATTAAACTAGGATTAAGAAGTTTGCGTTGCGGTAGGGGTGTAAAATCGTGCCAAAGAGCATCAATGTCACACCATTGACAACAACCACCAACACTGAAGTTGTGGCGTGTTAATGCGGAAAACTAGACCGAGACCTAAAATATAGAAAATAATAACTAAGTCGATTTAGGATCCGCGTGTTGTGACGAACCTGTCAAACAAGAAAAATATAGATTACGTAAAAACGTTGAACCAAACACGCACGTTGCGTCGTGTTAACTCGTAAAATTTAGAATAAAACGTAAAAACGTTGAACCATATACGCACGTTGCGCTGTGTTAACTCGCAAAATTTAGAGTGAAACGTAAAACGAAGAATTTGCGAAATATGAAAAGTAGAAGACCATAGTTGAAAGTAAAAAAATTGTGAGATTAAATTACAAAAGATGAAAACTTTTGTGCCAAAGGTAAAAAACTAAATAGCTTTAAGTTAAAAGTGTAATATCAATTTTTTTTAAAACTCCCCTAAACTTTGGGTACAACTCATCTATGTATAAAAATGTTGCAAAGTTGTAGTATTTAATATTTAATTATTCAAGCCATGTTTTTATATTAATATGTTTGTTGTTTTTATATTAATATCTTTGGTTACATATTGTCACATTATCCAAACGTTCGTTTCAATAATCTAAATCCATTGATTGAGTGTTTTTGGTAAGCAAAGTTGCTTCGGATTTATGTGTCATAACCTTTGAGGTTTAATCTTTGTGAATGTAATTCTTTTCTAGATTTGATCCTACTACGTTGAATATAACATCATTGTTTTGTTAATCTTTGTGAAATTGATCATTTTGAAGGATTGATGCGTTGTTGTTGTTGTTGCGTAGGTCGACAAAGTGTTTCTTCACTGACTCGTCCCTGGTTCGTCGGCTTTGACCTTGAGGCTTACATGGCTTTGAAGTTAGGAATTGTCATTCATGTAAAGTGGCGAAACTATAACTTTTTTTATTGAAGGGTCAGGTTCTTTTGTCTGAAGACTTCAATTAAAGGGTCCAAATCATGTTTTGTTAGAAATATTTATATACAAAAATTCAACAAATTCCCATGGTCCGAGTGGTGAGGGTCAACAGACCTTCTTAATGATCCCTCGGTTCCGCCCTGGTTTATCGGCTTATACGTTTGAATCAAATCGAAATTTTACTTGAAATTAAAATAATACCAATCAGATCAAGTATTTAGTTTAACTTTCCGCGTCATAAAACATGTAACAAAAGAGCAATCCTAGAATAAAAATAATTAGCAATTGAGCTATCAGCTAAAATTATATTTGCCATGTGTTTCTTATATTTAACATTAATTAATAATTTGCAAATAAACTATTTAGTATAATGGTTTGAATTGATAATCCCTCCATCATCACTTCTTAATTAAATTAAGCAATTAATTAATTGACTAACCATTTTGTTCTTCTTGACAGGTGCATGCAAGATCCGCAAATGTAGGTATGATGAAGATAATATATGGTTACGTTCGTAAATAAATTACTCATCTTCAATTATTGGTGCTCAAATAAATTAATTAACATAATTTCTTGAGTATTGTGAATACAAATATTTTCATTTAAAATATTAATCGTCATTGTTGCTTGGACAATAGTTCACATTGTGTGGTAAACATTTGTCCAAAACCTATCCTAAGAGGATGATGCAAGTCTCATGGTTATATTTTGATCATAAACGAGGAATAGGAAGAATTACGATTCAGAAGAAAACATTTGTATCGAGCCGGGGGTCTCATTGGAAACATCATCTCTATTCACACGGGGTAGAGGTAAGGTTGTCTACATATTACTATCCTCAGACACTGCTTTAGCTTTGTTTTTGTGTGATTTACTGAGTATGATGTTGATGAAAAAACATTTGTATCAAACTATGGTATGCCATCTAATACTGGATTACACATGTTTAAATGTCCATAACAGGTGACTAATTACAACCTCAACTACTAACTATTTATAACAAAACGGTACGATGTGACACTGTATCTTTAACATTTTCTCTTTAATTTTCTACTTTGTCCAATTGACATAACTCTCTTTTTTCATATAATTTTGTATTACACATAGATTAAGAATTATTTGTCGGTATTAAAGGGCTCATTCGGGCCGGTGTCAAATATGAGGCGATAACCAAAGTTGACGTGACGGAGCTTAGCTCCCCCACAACACATAGTCTTAATGTAACTCCGTAAAATCCACTATTTTAACAAGTTTTTAATATTTAAAATGTGATAGCGTCAATAGCAACTAGTAAGGCTGCTGCTTTGTGATCTTGAGGTCATGGGTTCTAGCCATGGCAAACAACCTCCTACACAAAGCATAGGGTATGGTTGCGTACTTTGATTGCGATATGATCTAGCCCCTCTCTGAACCCTGCGTGAATGCGGGAGCTAAGCCAAGCTCCGAGTACGTATTTTTTTAATACTTAGAACGTTGTTAGGTTTCTACAGCGGTTAACCGATGAAAAACGTGATGGTCGGCCTGATTTTTAAAATTGTGTTTCTGCTTCCATGTATAACTTTAGTGATAGATAATAGTGATTTACTGATGGTTTGGAGTTTGATGTGGCATTTATTTTATAGAAATACGAAATAAAGGTTAGGAAATTTATTTTTAGAATATTCTTGTTAGTCATACACAATCAAATGCTTTTTTATTTTGTGGTTTATATACGATAAAGTATTGATACATAACATAATTAATTTTGTAGAATATCATTAAATGACATCCGTAATTTTTTGTTGTAACAAATACAATATTCTTTTTATACAAACCAGTTTTTTTTTTTAAATTTTATAGAACATCATTATCTATACTTTTATATTAACACTTTATACATAAATTATTTACAATATTAATTCAAAATTAATACGGTTTACTAGTTTTTCTGGTTTGTTTTCTGAACACCAATAGTGGAAAAGAACCTAACCAAGAATCACTTAGATTTGTAGGATACAATCCCTTTTTTATTCAATTTTTGTCAAACTTAGATTATACTTTTTTAATACCACACATTAATAAACCTTTAAAAAATAGTTGGTATGTTTGAAAATATGCTTAAAATGAAGAAAATGTGGATCACATCACATGTAAAATTAACTTGATAAATTATTCATACTTGTACTTTTACTAATGTATGACTATATATTACTTTTTTGCTTGTCCCCATTGGCGTAACATATAACGTGTAAGCCAAAAAACAGAAATGCTTTTCCATTGAAAAAATTGCCTTATGTGAATAGTGAAATTTTATAAGTGTTAGTAAATTGGCAGTATGATCTTTTATCAGTCAGCATTCATAGTTTAGATATTTAGAATCCACCCTTTTACATTTTTTATTTCAAAGATGTTACTAAAGTTCATAAGTTTTTTAATACGGAAAAGAAAGCAAATAAGATCATTCATCATGTTGGTGTATATCAAGAGAATGAATGAGGCGGTCTTCAATGATGTCAAACGGGACTCGCAAGATATCCTAGGATAGGCTAAGTATAGAGGGTTCAGGTGGTTAAAAAACAGGTATTCTTTTAAATGTATTTAGTGGGAGGATTTGTGTAAATACTATTGTATATGTTGTAATTGTGTGTTTTTTTACCAACGTAGGTCGGAGACGTTTTGTATATGTTGGCCTTTTCCCGTTTTGATCGAAGGTGTGTTTTAATAAAATTTACTTAAAAAAAAATGTTTAGAATCCAAATTGGCAATAAACATAAAGTAAAAAATTAATTCCTCTGCCTAGTAATCATATGTATATGATGGACATGATCGGTTTTGATTGGTTGTTTGATTTCCAGCGAAATTTTTCCAACCAAGTTATTTTGATAATAAAAATGTGAAACGAATAAGAAGCAAATGTTAATTAAAAGTAATCCATGCATAAGAATCGTTGTTACGAATATTATTACTTTATTCAATATAGTGCTTCAAATGTTTCTGAAGGCCCTAAGCAAATTATAAAGGCGGGGTCCTTTCGAATTGGTATAAAGAAAACATCGAAAGTTCAATCGCAAATACAATATCAAAATTCAAATATTCAAGATTTCAATTAGGTTTTTAGGGAAAATAGTGATTTCTCCGCAATAATTTCTCCTAATTTCACATCAAATTTTATATAGATATCATTGTAAAAAATAGCCGTTAACCATTGCGACACCAATAATTTCTCCTAATTTCACCTCAAATTTATCCCAGTCAGCGACATCATTGAGCGAAATTAGCATATGTGACGTTACAGTTAGCTAGAATAACGATATCGGCCTAAATTAATTACGAATTACATATTGCCTGGAGTTGTAATTAGGCATCTTTTATTTTAAATTTCGTTTTTCAATTGAGCATTACAATAAATATAGTTTTTTGTTCATTTGGGCCTAATACAGTAATACACATAAACTATATAAAAATAAAATAAAATTTGAGGCCCTAATCCGTTGTCTAGATTTGAAAGCTTCTAGGTCCGGCCCTGATACATACAAACACCATCTACAGTTCTCGGGTCGGTGTGGTTGCTTTTGAAGGTGGCGCCAATAGAAAGATGTCACTACCTATATCAAATCGAAACAATGCTGATCGAATTCCCGCCATTTGCTCGAGACAATCCCACTTAGGGTTGTAAACGAACCGACGAACACGAACAAGACCCTTGTTCGTGTTCGTTTGTTAAGAAATATATGTGTTCACGAACTGCTCATGAACACATACCGAACGAGATTTTATGTTTGTGTTCGTTTGTTCAGGAAATGAACTTATTTGTGTTCGTTTGCTAATTTTAGGCAACGAACTAAATCGAACGTTGATGAACACAAATGAGGACAAACCAATGTTCATGAACACAAATGGAAACAAACGAACACAAATAAGTTTTCATGAACAGAAGTACTTAAATAAAACACAAATACTAAAAACACTAATGAACTATCAAACACAAACGAACACGATACCGAACCTTCACGAACACAAATAAACAAACATAACATCTGTTAATGTTCGTTCATTTAACTAAACGAACAAAATTTCTTATTCGTATTTTTTAATAAACAACCGTACTTTAAAACAAACAATTTACAAACTGTTCACTGAACGTTAACTCATTAAGAACAATCTCACTACTTACATACATTGTGAAACAATAATAATATTAAATTTTGGAAGAAAAAACAAAAAGTATAACCCCTTTTCACTAGACAAGTCGTTGTTGACTTACAAAACCATATCCGATCAACGCCACGTCAGCGAACAAAGAATCACAGCCGTAAAAAATTCAAGTACGACAAGAAAGAATTGAAAAAGTGGGCCATATAGAGTCAATAAATACAAACACCAATTCACCAACCACACCATATCTCCCCTCTTCATCTTCCCTCACAGTCTGTTTCAGTTTCAAAGTACAACTTTCGTTGCACAAGTTACAACTCACAAGTCTCTGCCTTCACAGCTTTCGTTCTCTACTTGAGGTCAGTTTCGTCTTTTAGACGACGAATTTCTTTACTTCTTGTCGTACGTTAGATATTGTTTGGTTTAGTTGATAAGGTTTTAGTTAAGTATGTTTTATAATAGTAAATGATTATTTAAAATATATATTTAATTGTTTTTTAGTGACGTGAGTGTTTCGACTTCCGACATAAAGTACGTAGTTTATGTGTTCTTTAGATGAGTTTTTTTTCTAAAAGGGTGTTTGTGGAAAAGTTATTTACCAAAATAGGTAATTTGAAAAATAATTACTAAAATAAGTGTTTTGCAATAATTTTTTTTCTTAAATTGGGTAGGGTGAAAAAATATTTACCAAAATGGGTGATATAAAAAATATCTATTAAAATGAAGTGTTTTTTTTCTTATTTCTTTATAATTAACTAAACTATTATATAATATATATATATTTATTTTCAATCAACCTAATATGTTTTTAATTTATTTTTCTCAAAAACAAATTACTCTTTATATTTTATTTACTTTTTTAACGAGCTAAAATATAAATTTTTTTCTTATCGCCTTTTCTTTTATTTCATTTTACATTTATATAAGCTAAATAATTCTAATATAAAGTTTAATCCTAGAGTTTTAGAGATGTAAACAATCACTAAAGTAGCAACTTCATGTTTATTTATTTAATTTTAACCGAATAAATAATCGAACATAAACATTGTTTTCTTTTTCGTAAACAATGACATGTGTTAATGTTTACAATAACTGAATGAAATAAATGTTGTTTGTGACCATTAAAAAATAAGTTGATAAAAAAAATAATAATACGTATCAAGTTGGCCAATGGAATTACGAATCAACAATCTACTTAAATATTTTTTCCCACTGATTGTTAATAAAATTTATGTAACTATAGGAAAGACTATATATGGGTTTTCATTTGAATTGGTAATAAACTACACAGATAAAAGTAAATATGAAAAATTACCCTAAAAATATTAAATTAGAACAGTAAATGAGAGGTATTAGCATTTAAAAATAAAATGAATTCAACGATTTCAGTTTGTTTTAACACGGGATTCATTATATAAAAAAAAGAAAAAAATATATAATAACTAATAAGTTAGTTAAAGATCTATGTAATTAATTAGATCAAAGAAATGAATATAAATGTGATAGGTTGATTAAATAAAAATAGAAGAATTATAATCGATTATTTAAAAATAAAAAATATAGAAAAACACCCATTTTAGTAATTATTTTTCAAATCACCCATTTTGATAATTATTTTTTCCACCAACACCCTTTTAGAAAAAAACTCTTTTTTAGATTACGTGAACAACGTCAGTGGAATAAAATAATATTTCTGACATAACTTTATTCGACTATTTCGATTTTAAGAGATTTGTTTTGTTTGCTAATGGTTTTTTTCAATGAGTTTATAATTTGGTTGCTAAATATGTAAATTAGTTGTTAAAAAGGGGTAAAAGTGGAAAAGATGTATGGTTGGTAGAGAAGCCAGAAAATACAGCAACTGACATGATACATGTTGAATCAACGCTACTCGGTGTGAGGTTGTCCAGGCTCGGCCTGGCCTGACGACGTCCCCAACATCATTTCCGGTGGTCTGGCGGCGTCGAGGACGTCTGCCCCCAGACGTTGGAGACGGTTCACAAGCTCTTCTTCTCTACACACCTATACATACATACATACACACACAACACACATTAATATATATAATTATATAATATATATATATATATATAAATATTATAGCCCCATCTTCCATTTCCTAGGTTCATCCCTTTAGGTCCGTCCTCACACCCATCCTACGTGCACTAACGTGGCGGGTCGTCCTCCAGGGTTGCCCATCACCACACCAAGTAGCCTAAATGAATAACAATTAACGCTAAAGTCTTGTGGCTCAATATAAGTTAACTTAAAGTTAAAACATTTTGAGTACAAACAGTTTAAATAAACAATACCTTCAGTTATTCTGATAGTGCTATAAGTAATCTAGTCGTCTAGACCCGATGGTTAAAATTTCTACTCGGTACTCTGGTAGGCTGCGAAGTTTTCTGTAATGAACACATGCATCAAAATTTGTTACAAAGAATTATTCGTGTCGTAACAAATTTAGTGTTTCAAAGTGTTTGATTTGATGCACAATTCACACAAATTCTAATTCTATTAAACCAGGTCCTCTTTTTCACCGTGAGGGTTAGCAAAGATGCCAATCTAAGAGTTTGCCCTAAATAATATACCGATGTACCTAAGTTGTTAATTTGCACATGTTACAAAAGATGTCGATCCGTATTGGTTAAGCGTATATTTGTAAAATGTCTTGCCACAATCATTTAAACGTGAACTTAATCAACAACTTATATATGTAGCATAATTTTCATCCATCATTATGTAAGGAAGAAACACTCTAATTTATATCTATAGAATAGGTTTAAAGGGTGGGTGAGAACTAAAAAAATAAACATTGTACACTAATTTTTAAAATATTTTCATTAGTTAAAAGTTGAGGAGGTTGATTAAGGACTAGTTCATTTACAGTGGCGGATCTAGAAAATTTCCGTAGGGGTAACGTTTTATAAAAAAGGTAACGAAATCGAAAAAACATCAAAAAAGGGTCATTTTTTTTCAAAATTTACACTACTGTCGGAGCGCCAAAGAGTAGCGGAAGCTACCCCTGCCCCTATTGTAGGTCCACCCCTATTTGGGTCACTTAAGAAACATGTACAATGTTATGTTTCTATATTCTATTGTAAATGCCAAATAGGTATGGCCGTGTTGGTTCGAACTTTTATGTTTATTGGAAGCTTCCCCCATTGTCGTGTTTGGTTATTAGGACTTCAAAAGTCTTTTATTATCATTCTATGGTTGTAACTTGTAACACCATAAATGGTTCCTTAACTAACAAGTGAAGGAACAACAATTTTTTCTAAATTTGCTTAATTAAGCATGCCAAATCCTTCATGATATTTTCTTTTAACCCAAATAACATGTTACTAGAAAACTTCTTTTTTATAATGACGACTTTCTTGTATTTACGCTATCATATTTCCTAAATTAGAGAGTCCCGTTGCCCGACTCTGACTTCAGAGTTTGGTTTGGGTGTTCTCTGAGAAACGATACGCTTTTATTATCCGTTAAAGATTTATCCATGATACTGGTGACCACTTGGCAAGTAAATTTTAACGAATGTGACAAAAGCCCCATAGGCAATATGTGATAAAAGTATGGAAAATTTGTTTTATTCATCCTTCAAAAAGTAAATAATTTTTATTTCGCGCAAAAAGGGAATATGCTATTACGTATTGTATTAGTACAAGTAGTTACAAAGGTGTCACGAGTCCGTTTTAAAAGCATCCTTTTTCATTAAATATCACATGATTTTCTAGTACAACTTCTGGAATTCTTGCTTAAGTTTAAAGTATTATGGAACATCTTAAATTAAGTTATGTAGCATAAAATGAAACATCTTAAATTAACTTATGCATTTTTTAAATGTCATTTACGTCCCTGTGGTTTGTATATTTTTGCCGGTTCATACCAAAGTTCAAAGTTGTATCGTTTTCCTCCCTGATATTCTCGAAACGTGCCATTTCAATCCAAAAAACTAACCTCAGTTAAAGAAACACAGTTAGCTTAGGGGTAAAATGGTCATTTTACATAGTGGCTCTTAGTGTTTCGGAGGTTTTACATACCCTCTGCTGTGCACCAACCTCCAACCACTCCAAACCACTATGTAAAATGACCATTTTACCCCTGAACTAACTGAGTTTTTTTAACCAGGGTTAGTTTTTTTGGACTGAAATGACACGTTTCCATAATGTGAGGGAGGAAAATGGTACAATTTTGACCTGGAATAGCAAAAGTGGACAGACTAAAGTAACGTAAATGACACTTTTAACTCTTTTTTTTCACACTTGTATGTGTATATATATGTATAGTGAACCTTTGATATGAATGTCTATAGAACTAACTTTTATTGTGGTCGAATTCACAGGTTATGGCAAATGATAACTTGAAAGTGCTAAATGCACTTGATGTAGCCAAAACTCAACTGTATCATTTCACTGCAATTGTAATCGCCGGAATGGGTTTCTTCACCGATGCGTACGATCTCTTCTGCATCTCGCTAGTGACGAAGTTGCTCGGCCGCATTTACTATCACGAAACCGGCAACGAGAAACCGGGTACACTGCCGCCAAACGTGTCAGCGGCAGTCAACGGGGTCGCCTTTTGTGGCACCCTCACGGGCCAGCTTTTTTCGGCTGGCTCGGAGACAAAATGGGCCGAAAAAAAGTTTATGGGATGACCCTTATGCTTATGGTCATTTGTTCAATCGCATCCGGGCTTTCGTTTAGTAATGAGCCCACCGCGGTTATGGCCACTCTTTGCTTCTTCCGGTTTTGGCTCGGGTTTGGGATAGGTGGTGATTACCCTCTTTCGGCCACGATCATGTCGGAGTACGCGAATAAGAAAACCCGAGGCGCGTTTATAGCCGCGGTGTTTGCTATGCAAGGGTTTGGAATTTTGACTGGTGGGATGGTGGCTTGTATAGTTTCGGCTGCGTTCAAGTCGAAATACCGGCTCCGGCTTACAAGGATGATCCGTTCAGGGTCCACGGTCCCACAAGCTGATTATGTCTGGCGCATTATCCTAATGTTCGGGTCGATTCCGGCTCTAATGACTTACTATTGGCGGATGAAGATGCCAGAAACGGCTCGGTACACGGCTTTAGTAGCCAAAAACGCGAAACAAGCGGCTGCGATATGTCCAAAGTGTTACAAGTCGAGCTCGAAGCCGAACACGAAAGGGTGGTCAAAAAACAACAAAACCAATTTGGGCTTTTTTCAAAGCAATTCGTGAAACGCCACGGGCTACACTTGCTCGGGACAACTAGCACGTGGTTCTTGCTCGATATCGCGTTTTACAGCCAAAACTTATTCCAAAAGGACATCTTTAGCGCGATCGGCTGGATCCCGCCAGCAAAAACAATGAACGCGATCCAAGAGGTTTTCAAGATCTCGCGAGCTCAAACGCTCATCGCGCTTTGCAGTACCGTCCCAGGATACTGGTTCACGGTGTTCTTCATCGATAGAATCGGGAGATTCGTGATCCAGTTAATAGGATTTTTCTTTATGACGGTTTTCATGTTCGCCCTTGCGATCCCTTACCATCATTGGACACAAAGGGGAACAGAATCGGGTTCGTTGTAATGTACGCCTTCACCTTCTTCTTTGCAAATTTCGGGCCAAACGCGACTACATTCGTGGTCCCTGCCGAGATATTCCCCGCAAGGCTTCGGTCAACGTGCCACGGGATTTCAGCTGCTTCGGGTAAGGCGGGGGCTATAGTTGGTGCATTCGGGTTCTTATATGCGGCTCAAAGCCAAGACAAAACAAAGACGGATAAAGGATATCCCCCGGGTATCGGGGTGAAGAACTCGCTTATCGTACTCGGGGTGGTGAATTTTCTCGGGATGTTGTTTACGTTCTTGGTGCCCGAGTCGAATGGGAAGTCTTTGGAGGAGATGTCGAGGGAAAACGAAGATGAGGACGAGGAGGGAGTCGGTATGGAGACCACCGTTAGGACTAGTGAAAATAGAACAGTCCCGGTTTAAACTAAGGGGCAATTTCATATATAGCTCTGGATACTATACATATTTTATGTGGTTAAATGTTATTATATAAAAAAAACTAAGAGATCCAAAACGAGACTATGAAGGAGTACGAGGAAATCCGGACCCGCAGCGTAACGAGGAACATGATGTCTTACTATTTTTCCTTGTATCAAACAAGCCAAAAGTCTCAATATATGTTTCTTTCGGGTTGTTTATTATTATTATTTTGGTATTACAAAAAGACACACAATTTAAGAGATACATGTATACAGTTTTCATTAAAAAGTTATCAATAGTAACCCTGAGGGTGTGGGTAAGGTAGGCTTGGCTCGTCGCGGACCGGCAACCCCCTCTCCGGGTCCATCGCGTCTCTTCCGTTGCCTCACCAACAATGGTGACGAGCCCATTTCAAAAATAAAAGCTGTTTGTAACGGCTAGTTTTTATAAAAAAAATAATTAGTTAATTAAATTGAATTATAACTCCGTACATACATTATTTCATACCTGTTTTTTTACACCAACTCATATAAACTCTCTCAATTTCTTATAAAAATACGCTCCAACATTTAAAAAGCTATGGATCCATACAACCAAACAACCCGAATCCAAACCTATTCTCGCACTCGACCTGAATTAAGTTAAGTTTTTTTTTTAAGTTTAGGTTTTATATTTTTAATATATTGTAAGCTATATTATTAATTTAAGTGTTTAACTTAATTTTAATTAACTAACAAAAAAGAAAAAGGGGAGACTTATCACCCACGGCTCAGACACATCACTTGAGTGAAGTGATGGCCTCCCGTGACGTGGCTGCTTATGTAACGGTCTATCACACCTCCACACCCCCAGTCTAACCAACTAAGATGGCTAAATTAGAAAACATATTAAAATTTAATGATAAAGGTTAGAGATGATTATAAATATATATCTTTGAACGGTGTCTTTTTTAAAGCAATAATAAATATAATACTTTTGAACGGGGACTCTTTTTTAGAGCAATAATAGCTGACTAAGTATAAGCAGACCCTTTTTTGAGAGCAATAAATAGCTGACTAACTATACGATTCACTCATTAAGTACTCGTTAAGTAAAAATGAGTAATCGAGAAAAAAGAAACATGAATATGAAGAAAGAACTAAAAATTAAACTATTAATTAAGATTACATTAATAATGTGAGGTTAAACGAGAAATATAAAACAGAGACTTAGATAACTATCCATTTAATATGTTAAATATATCATAAATAATTCAATTTAACGTGTTGACATTTATTATTTTTTACAAAAAAAAAAAATCGAAACTTTTGCATACAAAGATGTGGGGTTAGGATCAATTAGGAAGTCTGTTAAAAATAAGAAGTCGTAAGAAGGATATCAAACGAACTCCGATTAATCTCATCTAAACGGTATTGGAATCGTCTTGTCGAACTCAACGATATGAGATTTTAGCTTTTCATTTTTGGATTTATAGCTTGTAAATTTAGAATTTTTTGTTTATATCATTGTGTTTATTATTTAGTATTTTGTGTATTTTCTATATTTGTGTCATTGTATCTTTTTTACGACTCATTGTTTCTTTTTTCTTAGTCATAGTATTATATTTTTTTCACATCGTGTTATATTTCACTAGACATTGTGTTTTATTTTGCAATTAATTGTGTCTTTGTACATTTTTAGATGTAAAAGACTTTGTAAGAGAACTTTGCTTTAAATATTTGTAGAAGTCATTCTAATAAAAAAATCATTCCTGTAAAAACAAAATTTACCTTTTTTTAAAGTGTTTTAAGCATTTTTTTTACTTCTACATGTATTTATATGTAAAAACTATAAAAAAATTAATGAAAAGTAATTTTTAAATGTTAAATTGATTTTTTAATGATATATGTAACATGTTAAATATATGGATTTTCCGGTTTTCAAACATTTTTGGTGCTCACTATATTTAAGGTTGATATAATGTTAATCTCTTATTTCATTAGGTTTGTATTCTAGTTATAATCATTATATATACACACACACCAATATATACACTGGTAAGAAACTAATATAACCTGTTTATCATATTACACGGGTAAAATAAAGCAATTACTAAATAGTTGATACGAAGATAAAGTTTATAGAACTAATTTAAAATAAATATGATTGAACTTTTTTAAATTAATAAAGTACTGAAATAAAAGAAATAAGAAAAATAATTTTGGGCTCACAAAATTTAACATGTGATACAACAAGTTACTAATTTATTAAGTATATGATATAGATGAGTTATAACATAATTGTAACATGTGAAACAACAAGTTACTTATACAATGGCGAAGTTTGGTTTAGGCCCGAGGATGCCGGCCTCCTTGTTTATTCGTTTCGTAGTGTAAATTTGATTATGTATTGAATTCCATCCCCACGGGTTGTATTAATTGAAATCAAATGTATTCTATATTTTTAGGTAAACCTAATATTAGGTGCCATCATCTATGATTGCTTGTTTCCGTCATCTTTGACAAATCACATGAATTGTTCAAATTATTGATTTGGACGACGTTTGCTAAATTTTCTATGTATTTCATCCAAACATGACAATTGGATTAGTTATATATTCATGTTAAATTGTAAAATAAATAATATATTATGTTTTTAACTATATACTCAATCAACAAGATTTGTTAGTTACACTATAATCCAGTACAAAGTACTGAAAATAAAATAGCAAAGGTGATCAATCGAGCAAGAAGACTGTTACAGGAACGATTAGCAAGTGAAAGATAATTAATATCTGGAAAGAGACGTTTAACAAAAAGAGATATTGGATTTAAATAATCTCAACTTTCATCAATTGGCCGATAACACTTCAAACTTTTGATCTGTACACCAGCACTCCCAACTTTCAACTTATTAGCCGATAACTCCATAACTAACAGAACCCTAACACAATTAGCTGATGTCAGCTGACCACGTCATCAAAAATACCATGTCAGCGGGCATGTCATCAAAAAGGCCACGTCATATGCCATGTCAGCAAGAAAATGTTCACGTCGGATACCACAATCAGCAAAAACTAATTGGGTTGGGGTTCAATTAGTTAGGGAGTGTTATCAGCCAAGAAGTTGAAAGTTGGGAGTGCTGGTGTACATATCAAAAGTTGAGAGTGTTATCGGTCAATTGGTGAAAGTTAAAGCTATTTAAATTCAATATCCCTAAAAAACAAAAATACTTTTAGCTAAAAACTTGTTTGTAAAACATAATTTATGTTCTTAATAGGATTAAACTAAATAGCATATCTGATTAACATAATTTTGTTTTTTAATTAAATTTGTAAGTCCCGAATAACCGGATCTAATAATGATATCAAACAATCACCAAGGTGGGCGGAATCCAAACTTGGTGATATTCAAGAAAACCGGAAAATAAGAACGAGATGATCGAGAATAGCACGCGAATCACTTCAAACTTGCATACGATTCTATTACTAACGAATTAGCAAAACCGTCTTATACAAGTTCTCTCTCTCTATCTCAATATATATATCTCTCCTTTCTCTCTAACAATGGAGGCATCAAAGGTTATTCTCTAAAGCTTCAAGGACTTACCCTAGAAATGCTATAATGTTCTTTATATACCTAGGGTTTATCCATACCCCTCATGGGTTCCCTTGGGCTTTGCCTGGCCCACATGGCCATATGGCATGCCCAAATGACCTAAAGGTCTAATTCCTAATATAAACTAACCCAAATAATCCAATTTACAACCATAGCTCGTTGCGTTAATTTGATGCGTCAGTATCACACTTTTAGGACCTAACAAAATTATTTTCTAACCACGTAACTTTCTTTCTTAAACATAATATAATAGAGTTCAGGTTTACATTTAAATACAAAAGCTCCTAAAAATGAGAAGTCGTATAAAGGGCATCAAACGGACTCCAATTGACCTCATTCAAGCAGCATTGGAACCATTCTTCGAACTCTACGATGTGAGATTTTAGGTTTTCACTTTTGATTTATAGTTTGTAGATTTTAGAATTTTTGTTTATTATTATTGTATCTTTTATTTATCATTGTGTTTTTTCTATACTTGTATCATTGTGTCTTTTTTCCTCGACAGTGTGTTATATTTTTCGGCATTGTGTTATATTTTGCTTGACATTGTGTCATCTTGTGTGATCCATTATGTCTTTTTATACCTCTTATTTTTAGGAGTTTTTGTAAATAACTTAACCCATATAAGGCTTTTTTTTACTTACTATATTTCGTGTTTCAAGATGTGACCTACAAGAATTTTATTTTTGGCATTCCAAAGATATGAAATTTGTTAAGCAATACTTAAGTTCTCTAATAATTTAGTATTGTATTTAAAGTCATGCCTTGTATCCAAAATAGAAAATTTTAAAGCAAATAAGTTTCAACATCATCTACAAATTTAATTATATTAATCATTACCTTTTAAACATGTCAAAATACATATTTAAATTCAAGCTAAGAAACAAGATATACGGAGCGGGATGGCATAAAGAGAGAAGGGTTTTAAACGTCATGTGTCAGCCACGTCAGTAAGAGGACGTGGTAAAAAAAGCACGGGGTGAGAGGGGCGTGAAAGTGACGTTTTTATAAAAAAATACAAAATAAAAATAAATAAATAAGAACCAACCCAAAACTCACCAACCAATAAAAGGCCTCCACCTCACCACAACAATTGCCCCCCACGCTAGTGGAGATCTTCCCGGCCTTGCCACCACGCCACCCACGGGCGGTTTTTCTGGCGTGGAGGTGGTGACATGTCACCACAACGCCCACCACCCCGTGTGGTCTAAGAGTAATATGTATGAGTAAAGGTGGTGTTCGGATTGATTTGTTTAACTCATTTAGTTGTTTATTACCTATTCAACTCATTTCTTTATCACTCTCCAGCTTATTAACATGTTTATAACGTGCTTAGGTACGGGATTTGAAGTGTGTGATTCATAGTTGATTATTTGACACGAGTATAATCAGGTTGTGTTTTGGTTGAATAACTTAACCTGTCGACCCACAAACTCAATAAGATTGCCACCCTTAACCAGAGTGATGGGCACTGATTGCCTAACAGGTTAGCAGGGCTGACTCAAGAGGGGGTGAAATAAAGCAAACACTTTAGGCCCCCCACTTCCTTAGGGCCGCCAATTCTAAAAAGAATATTATATTAAGGTGATTTTTTCTTCGAAGTTGTTGACGTTGAGATTTATGATCTATAAGTAGGCATACACAAAGATAATATGAATCATACGATCTAAAGGAATGTTTCTTCTTTTAGTTTTAACGAAAAGGGCCTCAATCCGACCCTAAGCTTAGTCAAAAACTTTTTTAACGACCAACAAAATAAATGTCCGGCTACCCGGGGCAATCTAATGGCAAAAGACGACCCTAGGTGCCCGCAACCACAAACAACGTTGGGTAGCCCGAACCCAACATCTCCTGTTTCGGGAAAAACCAATCCCGAAGGCCCACTGTAATAAAACCTTATAGAAATCAGGTTTGAACTTGAAACATATGGCCTCAAACCCAAATCTTCACTTCCCCTTCGATACCAGTTGACCTATAGCTCACAGGCGATAGTTAGTCAAAATTAAGGGCTACGTGCTTATGTTGCTTTATGGACCAACATACCAAAGCTTTGAATTTTGGAAAACATTTAGTCAACAGAAGCATCAAGCATGCATGCTTGATGGACCAACATGCTCACACTCACACTTGATCGGCAAATGATGAGATGAGATCATATTTGGTATCATTTTCGTCAAGGCCGGTTATCTTTTTCATTTTAATATTCTTTGTATACAATTAATATTTTATAAGAGTTAAGATTTATCGCTCTCTTCCACATTCAATCCCATTCTCTTTGGAGAATTCGATTCACTGGTTTAGCCTGACCCAACACACCAGTTCGTATACCAATTCGTAGTCCTGTTCCTTGAATCCGGTTTAGACCCTACCCGATTTGAAAAGATGTCAAAAAAACCGTCTTTTTTCCATACCGGATTGAATTCGACCCAGTTGATTTGATAGGCTCGAACACTTTTCCCCCTAAACTGGTTTATAACCCGAACCAGTTTTATACAAACCGATATCATTTTTTTTGTTCACGTTTAAAAAAACGGATTTTACATCTCTAATGCCAGCTCAAGCTCGGCCTAAATTCTAAACCAAGCTGATTTTTGAGCAAGTTTTTTTTCGAGTCAGCTTCGAGTAAAGGTGCACAAACCAAGTATTTTTAATAACTAGTTCTGGTTATGGAACCGGTTTCGGTTTCTAATTTAAGGGTTGGGGTTGGTTATTTTATAACTTTCGGTTTCGGTTATTTGACCAAAAAAATACCCTATGTGCCCGGTTCCGGGTAGGGTTCGCTCCGTTCTTAAGAATCCGGATATTAAAATACCATATTTTGAGTTTTTGGTACCCTATTTTCCGCATTTTTGTTTATAATTATTAAATATGGATTGTATAATGTAAAAAAAAAACACAAATTTAAAAGATAGATATTAGAATCATGTATCCGGAATAGTTGGGTGTAATCGGTTCTGGCTCTTGTCCGATTTCGGATATTACGTATGATCGGTTCCGGTTCCAGGTATTGAGATTAAAATGCATATCCTATCTATACCCTACTGGTAGGGTCGGTTTCGGCTTCGAGTATAGAATTCACGAGTATTAAAAAAACCAATACCGTGTACGGTTTTTTCGTGCACCTCTAGCTTCGAGTCACAAACTCTTTGAATAGCTAGAGTGAAGAATGTTAATCTATTTTGGTTCAAGCCCACAAGCATGGCATAATTTAAGCCCACAAGCATGGCTCATCTCAAGCCCAAAAATGGGCCCAACTTAAGCCTAGAAACATGGCCCAACTTGAGTACATTATGATAGCCCAACTTCAACCTTTTGGCTTTTTCTACTTTGTAAACTCAAAAAGGAGAGCTAGTGGGCTTAACTTTATGCATCCAGTTAAAACAAGATCAAATGTACCTACTCACATCAACATGACTGTTGTCACATGATTCCTGAATGCAGAAAACCTCCAAATATCTTTTCCCATTGCTAAAAGGACAAAACTGCCCATTTGGCCTAACAAACTCCTCATGCCCATGTGCTATCATCAATGACCCACCCATCATCATCCTTTCTCGATGTTTCTTGAAACATACATAGTCAAAGAGAATCAACATCACCCTTTTTCTCATCCAAATTCCCTCAATCATGCACAATCTGTTCAATTTCACTTTAGATTGTGTCAATTGCTTCAAGATTCCATGTGGGTTTTCAAGAATATGTGATTTTAGCTAATCTTGATCAAAAAAGGTTGTGAATTTAGGGCAATTTTAGCTTAGATTGTGTCAGTTGCTTCAAGATTTCAAGTGGGTATTCAAGAATATTCAAGTTTAGCTAATCTTGATAAAAAAAAAAAAAGGTTGTGAATTTAGGGCAATTTTAGCTTTAGATTGTGTCAGTTGCTTCAAGACTTCAAGTGGGTATTCAAGAATATTCAATTTTAGCTAATCTTGATCAAAAAAGGTTGTGAATTTAGGTGAAAAAAAGATGGGTAGTAGTGGGGATTACAAGACAATTGTTTGGTTTAGGAGGGATCTGAGGATAGAAGATAATCCAGCACTTTCTGCAGCAGCAAGAGATGGGTCTGTTCTTGCTGTGTTCATATGGTGCCCTAAAGAAGAACAGCAGTTTTATCCGGGTAGGGTTTCGAGATGGTGGTTAAAGCAGTCTTTGATCCAGTTGGGACACTCTTTGAAGTCTCTTGGGGCTGATCTTGTTTTGATGAAAGCTCAGAGTACTATGTCTGCTCTTATTGAATGCTTTAGTGCTACTGGTGCAAACAAAGTAGTGTTTAATCAACTCTATGGTATGAATGTTCTGCCTCTTATCTTTATTGTTGGTAATAATTAGATTTTGACTTTGTTGGTCAAACTAGTTATGTAGAAGCTCAAATTTGTCTGGGATTATTAAAATATACCTTTTGACTACAAAAGTAAAAGAGGATTTTTACGTTGTGCATGGCCTTTTAGAATCATAATTGATCGATTATAGTCGATTTCACCTCTAAAATTGAGGATGCAACTAAATGGTTATTTATAATTTTGTGTTGATGCTTATAAGTTTGATTCTTGGAGTCATTCTATTGACGAGTTTAGTACTTTGGTAGTTAAGTATTCTTGAAACAGAAATGACCAAATCAGAGAATTGTATGATACGAAAAACAAATAAACGTAATAGTTATTTTCGATTTTATAAAGAAACAATGAGTATAATACATCACTAGGGGAAATTGCATAATCAAAGAAGTATGAAGCTTGGGCCCAACTTCGAAATCATGGCCTTTGTGAAGATCAAGATATGCATGCTACTTATAAAAGCCGCAGATGGTTTAAAATTTGCATCATAGTCTGAATATCTAATGTGTTGAAGTTGTGCTTGCATGCTGATCTCATATGCAAGATGGACCTTTGGGTATTCTTTTACAGGTTCAATATTTAATGGATATCTCTTTACAACTTGAAGGATAAACCATTGCCCTACGTAATATAAGAAGCAGGTCTTGTTTAAACTTGTACATTAGAAATCTCATTAAGATTTCTTTGTTTGGTTATGCCTGTTACAAGTTCAAGAGTCAAAATTTGTCGTGATTGAACAACGAAACTCAAGTACTTTATATCTATATATGTGAAAGTAAAGTCATTCATATGGTTTGTTACTTTTGATATGTCCGTTTCTATCCTTTTACAGTTTTTATTATATTTAGCAAATTTGATTTGTGTTTGTTTCAGATCCCGTTTCACTTGTTCGTGATCACGTTATAAAACAAAAGCTTGGAGAGCTCGGTGTTCCGGTTCAAACATACAACGCTGACCTGTTGTACGAACCATGGGAAGTATACAACGATGAAGGCTATGCTTTTACAACCTTTGATGCATATTGGGACACATGTTTGAAAATGCAAAAAGATCCTATTATGCGTCTTCCTCCACGCAGATTGGTTCAAGCCACAGGTAATATGAATACTAAAATCATTATAGTCTTCAAAAACGATAGTAATTGTTAAATATAAACAGAAAATTATGGGCGTTGAGTTATAACGATACCCATATTAGTAACTTTCTCAGTCCCACTTATGTTGCAACTGTTCCATTTTGGAATTTGCCAAGAAAATTGCAGCTTAGTTATCCTCTTTTGGCAAATTCAAAGATATATCGCGTATTTTCTGTTTTTTTTATTGTGCATTATTGATTCTTTTGATTTCAGCCACCAAGGTACTAGGGCTGTAATCAAGCCAAGCCAGGTTGAGCTTGAGCTCGAACATAAACGAGCCTGCTCGGCTCAGCTCGGCTCGTTTGTTTTATCGAGCTGAAAAGTTGATCTCGGCTCGTAAAATGTTCGAGCCAATTCGAGCCAAATTGAGCCGCTCGTTAATTATTATTATTTTTTTTACAAATATTGATAACTAAAAAACAAAAAATAAAAAACCTAAAGGCATATTAAAACTATTATATGTTTAAATTTTGTTTATTTTCCCATATTTTTATATGCTATTATTAATTAAACTTAAAATGCTAACACTTCAACCTCCCTCCCCTCGCACATATTTTTTTTATTTTAATACAATTAAATTAATCTATATTAAATAAAATAATTCGAGCCGGCTCATGAGCCGAGCCAGGCTAGCTCGGGCCCGGCTCTTTACAACCGAGCCGCGAGCTTTTCGAACACCCCTACAAGGTACCTCTGTTTTGAGTGATTTAAGGGTGTATACATGTTAGTGAACCTCTTCGAGGTTTTGGAATTTGGAACAATGGCGATGTTTACTTTTAATAAACTTATTTCTAACTGATTATTTCACTTTAAAATAATAAGATAAAAGCCAAACATAACAAAACAAAATGCAAATTATTCTTTTGCTTTTATGATGGACTAATAACAGGATCAGTGGAAGATTGTACAATAGAGGAACTCGGTCTTGAAGACGATTCAGAAAAATCAAGTAACGCGTTACTAGGAAGAGCGTGGACGCCGGGTTGGATACACTCAGAAAAAGCTCTTACCAACTTCATAGAAAACCATCTTCTCGATTATGCAAACGATAGACAAAAAGTGACCGACAGCTCCACTTCAATTCTATCCCCATATATCCATTTCGGTGAAATTAGTATTCGGAAAGTTTACCACAATGTGATAATGAAGCAGATTCTATGGGCAAAACAACCAAACCATCCCGGAGAAACGAGTGTTACATGTTTTCTTAAATCTATCGGCTTCGAGAGTATTCGCGTTATATATGTTTTAACTTCCCGTTTACTCACGAAAAATCACTTCTAAGCAACTTGAAGCATTTCCCGTGGCAAGCTAACCAAGCGCACTTTAAGGCTTGGAGACAGGGTCGAACCGGTTATCCATTGGTTGATGCGGGAATGCGAGAACTTTGGGCAACGGGATGGCTACACAATAAAATTAGAGTGATCACCGCGAGTTTTTTGGTAAAATGTTTGTTGTTGCCGTGGCAATGGGGGATGAAGTATTTTTGGGATACATTGTTGGATGCGGATCTTGAATGTGATATTCTTGGTTGGCAATATATATCTGGGAGCCTGCCAGATGGGCATGAGCTTCATCGTCTTGATAGCCCTGAGGTACGTCATGGTTGTGCATACACCAGTGTAGAAACAAGATAATATATGTACAGGGGCACATTTGTTTCAGAACAAATAAAATGCTGGTTTCGCAAGTAGCACAACACATTTGTCACAGTGCATAAAAGATAATTTAGAATGAGAGGGAAAAACGGCCGTTACATAACTGTCTTGCGTATCACATTCAAATCAATTGTATCTAAAAAGAACACCCCCCTCTCTACAACGCTCACTGACACACGCACATACACGTGCACACACACATATAGGATCCGCTTCACCTGAGAACCACCCCGAGTTGCGAGAACCGTGAGAACTCGGGTGGAAATCCTACTTCCCGTGCGAGTTTTTCTACCAAATTTTGCATAAAGGTAGATGGACATCTAACTAAGATACGTGTGAAAAAAAAATTTGTCGAGCCGGCATTTATTCGACATGCAAGTTTGTCTTACACTGATGTAAATTTGTATTACAAAACTGATGACGACACCCGTAAATGTTTTTATGGTGTGTAAATTTTCGCAGCTGACCTTTTTTTTTCTTTTCTGAAACAGTTGATTTTTTAAAAAAAAACTTGGGAAAAATTCAACTTTTTTTAAAGAACTTTGTTTTGGCCTAGTTCTCACGGTTCTCTCAACTGAAGGTGGTTCTCATTTTACCCTTTCCCTATATATATATTGGAGCGTAAAAATAACTAAAAGTTTTAAAATTCTTGACAAATCAGGTTCAGGGATTCAAGTTTGACCCTAAGGGTGAATACGTTCGACAATGGCTACCCGAGCTATCACGAGTGCCTACGGAATGGATCCATCATCCATGGAATGCCCCTTCTTCTGTTCTCCAAGCTGCAGGAGTCGAATTAGGATTAAACTATCCAAAACCAATCATCGATATTGAAATCGCAAGAGACCGTTTAACAAGTGCCATACTACAAATGAACGAAAAAGAATCTGCATCAAAGCAAGACAACGGTGAAGGAACAAATGAAGTCGTGGTCGATAACTGCGGTCCTGAAAACACGCCGATCCCTAAAGTTCTCCTTCGAAAAGAAAAGAAGCCGTGTCCTTCATCATCCTCTAATGATCAAAGGGTACCCTCGATGCATAAGGATGTTACGGTACCAAACAATATTAATCATAACTGTGATAGAAAAAGATCAACGGGTTTAGAAGAAGAGCAAGAACCGGATGAAATATAATTTGCATGACTGCAAGACAGGAAGCATGTACTTGGAAACCGATGATGATTTGTGCTCGACGGCTGTATCATCGTCGGCTAGTAAGAAACTGAAACAGGCTGCTGGTACAAGTAATTTCGGTTCATCATCGTTTCCAATAAAGGAAAACTGTTGATCACTTATGTGTTATATATCTGTTTTTCGTTTTCGTAAGCCATGTTTGAATTTTGAACAGATTTTAATGATCATCTTTAAAAGGGTCTCTGTATTAGACTCCTGCTGGTTGTCTTGTTTGGCTTCCAAATGTGTGAAGTTTGTGCTTGCTGCTGTGTTTTTATCCAAAGTTTGGTTGGTACATGATAGAATTGTAATTTAAATATATTTCACCATTCATTGGAATGTGAGAATGCTTTACCACAAATTACCAAAAATAACCTATATTTCATCACTTTCATTCTCTTATTTTTTTAATTATATTTACTAATTTACCAACAAAACACAATATAAATTTTGTTTGGCAGTTCCATTAAATTTCAATTCCTTTCAGAATTTCAATTCCTTCAAAAAAAAAAAAAATTCTACGAACCAAATGACTCCTAAGGGTAAAATTATCTATCAACCAAAGAGCTAGTGCTATAAGGGCATTAGGGTGTGTAGGAATGGAGTTCTCCTGATGGTTGAATGATTTAGTCCTGAGATAGACGATGTATAGATTTTGAAGTATAATTTGAGGGTGTGTGAGTTAGATGTTAGAAACAAACTTAACTTTCAATCAATGACGGATGTAGAAAAAACGTTAAGGGACAACGTTTTAAAATTTTCTTTTGTATAGGGGCAGCGAAATCGAAAAAAACGTTGAATTTTTTTGAATTTTTTTTAAATGTGTAGTGTAAGCTAAATTGTCATGTTTGTGGATTGGTGAACCAAATCCAATATAAACCTAAAAAATTACATGACTCTTATCACAACACGAATTCGAAAGCCATGTTATGCACGTGTCTAGAACATGACTCGTGTATATCATGTTAGATTTGACTAAACATATATCGTGCTAGATTTATCATGTCATAAACTCGAACCCTAGTTAAAATTACAATGCTTGCCGCACTTGCCACATCACATCTTTCCTCCACATCAGTTTTTCTTCTACTTGCTAAATCATAGAAAATGCTACACTTTTCATACACCTTCCATATCACAACTAATTTTAAACTAAATCTAAAAGAAAAAAAAAGTTAACTAGAATGTGACTGGTTGGATTTTGGAGAGGGAACCACCCAACACCTCCACAATGCTCGACATGGTTGGTAAACACCCAACCCACCTTGCCGCATCAACAACCACCAAGCCAACTTACCGATCTGTGTGGAGTGTTGCATGCCAAGCCGCCGAAGGGTTTGTCGATCCCACTCTCACCACCCTAAGACAAATGGTGTTGTGGTTAGGTGTTTTCCCTCTATCCAAGAGAAAATATATTCAAAACCTGCAATGTGTAACCAGTGTAAGTACAAAATATTCAAACGTATGATAGTTTACCGTTAAAAAAAACTTAAAATGATAACGAGACTATCAAAGATTTAAAGGTATAGTTACAAAATACACAAACATTAGGGGCATTCACTTCAAAACGATCCAAACAACAAAAGTTTAAAAATTACCTACTTTTTCCCCAATTCACCAATTAGGGTTTTAACAACACCAAACGACCTATAACTCTAGATCTTGAAGGAAACCCAAAATTGAACCCTAATTCTCCACCTTTCCCTAACGAATTTCAGATCTTTCTCGAATTTTTCGGCTTCATGGACTCCCAAGGTAATTATGAAAAAAAACCCTAACCCTAATTTCAATTTGAATATGTATGCTTATTAAATCGATAAAATCTTTACGTGTGGGTTGATTAATATTATTAGGGCAGAAAACTTCCAACAATCCCAAGGCCATGCTTTCTTCTCTTATGAGTAAGAGACAGAAGCTTCAGGAAGAACTGCGTACAATTGAAAAACAGGTTGGCATAATGCATTCAGTTACTATCATGATTTAACCATAATAACTGACTGTAAATATACATAATATTATACATGTATACATATAACATCTGTATTAGGAGAAAAGACATTAGTTTGGTTAGTCAGTTAGTCAGTTAGTTTACATTATCCATAAAGATTAAATTTTGGAACAAACTTATTATATGCAGAACTTTTTAATTTTTTTAATTTTTAATATAAACAACACTGTTCTGATGCCACTTGTTGATTATTTTAGCGTAGTTGGGTTGACTTGTTGACTGAAGTGTAATGTACATCAAACAAGTTAGGAGAGTGCGGAGTGCGCGCTTGTTTGAGTTTATCATGATTTTTAGTATTTAGGAACCTCATTGGTTCTTATTACTTCGAATTGTATCATTATGAAAGTGATTCACACAGCTATCAGATTAGTATGGTGATATGCTCTACGGTTTAAACACCACCTACACATTACTCTAGTTATGACTTTGTTTAGAGAATCTGCAATGCTATGTGGATATCGCTGTAATTGTCACTGTTTTGATCGACAAACCCCTGCAGCGCGTTTGTTTGTATGGTTTTTTGTATAACGGGTCCCACTTTTTGTGATAAAGATTGCATTTTGCATGTTAAGAGCCCGCCCTTGTATGTCCATCCAAACGGACGAAAGTGCGATTTTATGTCCGTGGAGGCCAGCACAATGAGGTCTCTGTCATTGACAAACTCCACCTGTGCATTTGTGTGTATAGTTGTTGGCATATTTTTTTAATGGGTCCCACTTTTTGTAATAAAGATTGCCTTTTGCAAGTTGAGGGCCCGCCCTTGTATGTCCTTCCATATGAACGAAAGTGCGATTTTTTGTACCTGGAGGACCGGTGCAATGAGGCTTTTGTCGTTCACAATGCATTGCGGATGGTCTTTACTATGCATTGCTCTTTACATACTCCTACATGTCAAAACGCGGATTTTGCTCAAAATGTAGAAGTAACAGGAGTTTCAACTGTGTTGATGTGGTGATCACTGGATGTTACTGTGATGTTATCCACAATTTGACTTTGAGCGTCCTAAAGATTGCAAGTGAACATTGTGGAAGAAGTTAAGAAACTACTGTGTTGATTATCTCTAGACCATAATATGATTCATCCACTTTATCTGCGTAAAGATAGAGGGATTCTTTTTATCTGTGCTATCCCTTTTGTAAAATTAAATAACTGTTGTTAATTGCTTGTTAAGAATGATTAGTTCATTGGAAATTTTTGTCTGACATGCAAACCCTGTCAGTCCTGCGTAACATGTGTTTTTGTGAGTGGATTTGGCTTCCACAAGTACTCTTCAGAACATGCTTTTGATTTGTTACTTTTTTGTTATTTTGAGCAAGTCTTTTTTATGTTGGAATGATTAAGATAGGTGTATGAGTTAGAAACCAGCTACTTACAAGAATCAAGCAATTTTGGAAATGTATGGAAAGGCTACGAAGGCTTTCTTTCTTCATCAAAGAACACCACAAAGTAGGTTTCTTGCTTCACATTTTTTTCCTGTACTTGTTTTTTATATTTGGGTTAATATATTCTTTGCGTTTTAGCAGCATCCACTTTAAACCTCTCTCTAGTTATGTGTAGGTCTTGAGATTTCTATACACTTTTAAGGATTTTTTTAACGAAAAAACACATTATTCTTTGAGGGTGATGATTTCGAGTTTCCAGAATGGATTTTCTTTGAAAACGTGTATATCAGTAAATAGTTCATCCATAATCGCAGTGGAGTTGGTGGTAGTTAAGAAGTTAATGTTGGTGGGAGCACTGCAGACATTTGTGTGTATTTATGAATTTCTGCAATTGAGTTAGAATGCGCAGGACAAGCAAGTGCATTTCGATTATACCGTGTGCTTGAATGCAAAATTGTTAATTTTATGTATAATTGTTAATATAAGTGCTATTACTGTTACCCTATTATTTGACATCAATTCGCCTTTTGTATTGCAGCCTGAAAAGATCAAGAAAGTTTCAGCATGAAGATAGGCTTTTCTCCTTATCATCAGTCACCTCACCAGCGGTATGATATATGAAAAGTTTTCAATTTTCTATTCTATATATATATACACACACACACTTATCATTTGAACATTGAATAATCTTTAAATTTCTTATCGATTTTTTCATATATTTAGACGGAAGAGCTTAATGCCGGACGTGAAGGTGAACTTCTGTAACGATATCTCTTATTTTCTTCCCACCAAATTTACTTTCAGGTTAATCGGTTTACATGTTATGTAACCTTCCTTTTAAATTATGCGCTTTCAATAGAGGGAAGATCAGATTTGGGCCCGGGCCGACCTAAAGGCGGAGGTCTAGCCATTAATGGACAGTGAGTACACATTTCTCTCTATTGACTATTTTATTAGTGTTTCACATTGATGCCAAATGGTTGTACAAGAACCATAACGTGGTTTAAACAGCACAAGGCCCCAGTTTTGTCCTTCATAGTTTCTTCATTTATTGGTTGTTTAACGTATTAGCCTCCTACAGACCCCAATATTGACGTACAGGTACATGAGAGGCCGCCTCGTGCCCTTGATGTGTGTACCTCAGGCACGCCGTTTAAAACTCAGAACCATAATGCCATATTAATAATACCTTATAACAAAAGGTCGGTGGCTTTTACCCATTCTACCCCAAAGTATGATAAATTGTCAAAAGTAACCCTCTAACTTTGTAAATGTCACTTTGACCCCCCTCAAGTTTCTAAAGTTTCGAGTTTTCCCTAAAACTAGTTTCTTACATTTTTATTTTTATGTACAGGTCGGTATAAATTCGAGTTTGCGTACGCATTAACGTGATTTTTGTTTGGAAACAAGTCAGGTCAATTATATAATGTTTTATTTTATGTACGTTTTGAGATGGGCTACATTTTGACATAAATTTTGTTTGGAAACAAATTGAGTCAAATATAATACGTTTTCTTTCGACGGTATAAATTTGAGTTACTATACGTTCCGACGTAAATTTAGTTCGGAAACGAGTCTGGTTGATTGTAGTTTGTACTTTATCGCGCCGCGCACGACGCCAACACGTGTTTATTATGTGCATTTTGAGTTGGTCTACGTTTCGACGTAAATTTTGTTTGGAAACGGGTCGGATTAAACATAATACATTTCCATTCAACGTTATAAATTCAGATTACTCTAAGTTTGAACGTAAATATAGTATGGAAATGAGTTTGATTGATTGTAGTCTGTTATTTATCACGTTGCGTATGGTGCCGCCGCAACGCGCGGCTGGTAAAATTACTAGTAAAAGTTAAAAGGGAGTACATAATTCTAAATAAATCATAAAAAGTCTAATAAAATACGTAACATCCTCAACAGACTTGGGATATTAGATGATGAGTGTACACAAGATGTCATAACGAATAGATTACGGGTTTTCATTCCTTTATGCATATAAATATGACATGTTTGTTTTCGTCTAGGGGAAAACCGAAGAAAGGAAGAAGTGGACCCAGAGATGGACGAAAAATCAGATTGTCGAATGACATGGATCTCGATGATGACGATGATCATGATATAGGGGGGCATGAGATAGCTGGGTGCTCTAGGAGCTATAATCAATATGTTTGTAAGGAGTAATAAATTTGTATAATCATCTGTTTAATTTTCTCTTTTGCATTTACTAAGCAATTGGTTTTTGTTTAAGTTGGTGTCGCATTCGGTTTTGGTGTGCCCAGTAGGATTCATTCAGGTTATGTTTTTTCTTTACATTTCAAAGGGAAAAGCATAAAATTAGCCGAAAAGAGAAGGCCAAAAGGCTTAAAACGAAATAGCATGCTGCATTGTGTTCAAGCGAACAAGCGAGCTCACCTCGACTCAAAACTTATACGACTAAAAGAAATTATACGAGCTTCTAGCCGTCAATGACATGGTTGTCACTACCGTTGCCACCACCTCATGTTGCCTCTTAACACCATTGTCACCCACATGCCACTGTTGCTGCTGTTGTCGACACCACCATCATCATCTTAGCCAAGGGGCCATAATCACTTCGACTGACGCGCATGTTACAACTTAGCCCACTTTGACATTTTTGTTCGTCTTGCAGTAGGGGCTATCTGTTTAGCTCTTAATGAGGCTCTTCATGGTTCTAATCTTTTACTGGTTCAGCACTTAATAGTTCAGACTCTTACTGATTTAGTACTTATCATTCTGAAGTTACCAATCAACCCTTTATGTAATCTTGTTACAAACTTTCAAGTTAGTAGTCTATTTAGTACATAAATTTTGGATAAAATGTGTTTTCTAGACATCTTTATAAATTATAAATTGGAGAGAAAAAACACGTGACATTCATGCTAGATTTTAACAGGGGGGGGGGGGGGGGGGGGGTAGCGCGCTTCTTAAAAAAGTTAGTATATTTTATAGGTAAAAATCCTGATCGTACCCCTTTAAAGCTTGGTTAAATCCCTCGTTCGCACCCTTTGAAAATAACTTTTGCGACCGCCACTGCCCTGCACAATGCGGCGGAATTTCGTATATGTATAAAAACATAATATAATGTGTACGATAATATCTTGGCATAATCAAATGAAAGTTACATCTTGAGATAATCAAATAAAAGTTACAAACAATTACAAAGTTACGTTGTTGCGATATGGTACTGCTCTTGTACGGGTAATGAACAAATATCAATAAAACATAAAATAACGTTTAGCATGGTATCGACATAGTCAAATGCAAACATAAAATAAGTTACAAAGTTACGTTGCAATGTGAAGTTACGTTGTAATGTGGTACGCTTCAGTACGGGTAATGGAAAATATCAAGCACGGTTTCCGAACCCAGTATCTTAGATTACATTGCGATATGGGTTAAATAATATATATTTTATAAAGTATAATATAATAGGTAAAATAAAAAATAAAAAAATTAGTTTTGTTCACTTGACTTGACTTTTGTATACATAAACCTGCCATTATATGCATGAAACAAAAAAGAAGTCCATTTGGATAGTAAAATCATAAAAAATAAAGGGTCGTTGATAAGAGGGTGTAAATGGTGTGACCGAACAGGGTCTATATTTTCGGGGCACAAAATATTTAGAAATTAAAACAAAATTCATAAAGTTTAAAACCTAGTAACCTTTTTACTAAAACTAATACAATTAAACAAAGTTTTATAGCCCAATAATTTTAATGTTTTAGTTTGAGTCATGACCCATTTAAACCCAATTGTCATATACCCATTTACACTAATTTGACCCAATCTAATATTTAAAACCCAATAAAAAAATAACTAATTAACTAGCCTGACAATTTTGAAAAAAAAAAAGAAGAAACTTATGGACAACGAATTAACCAAGGACGATACGAGTTCTACTGTTCTTGGTTACTTATGCTTCTTTGATCAGAGTATCAAAGGATTACCAGACATGAGTGAGAACGATTCCACTAAGCCATTCACCATTCACGTATAACGGACGATAACCGGGATGACATGAGTAAGGATGATTCGTTTAAGCATGTAAATTAATGATTTTGTTATAATATTTTGTGTTGTTTATTGGTGCTACAATTATCGCCGTATTATTGAATGTTTTTAAACACATAAGTTTTATTTTATGAGCCTTTCTTTTTTTACTTACACACAACACTCGAATTCTAGAATACGACCCTGGAAGAATAATATATGATTTTACAGCGATGAATTTGAAAAAAAAGTATAATTTAGCTTAATTATCTTGTCTTTCCAATGGAATTTGACTTTTTTTGTATAAATAAATAACATGTTTTTTGACTTGCACCGTAGTCACAATTTCTTGCACTAATAAAAGCGTGTGATAATTACAGTCCACTCGGTAAACTTTTGACTTGCAATAGTAAGTTCTCGGCTACTGATTTGATTGACTCTTAAATATTTAATTATTTTTTTTCCTGAATATTTATACTCAACTAATATATTAAATATACAGTAACTTATCTTATAGCCTACTGATCAAGAGAAATTATCTCCTGTGAAAAGATCAAGACTCAATTCTTTAGAGGTGTAAGTATTTAAGAAAGAAAAAATAGATGTTCAAAAAATATTAAATATACATATTTTAAAGAAAAAAATTATCTATCTATCTATCTATAAATATATATATATGTATTATATATATATTAATTCATAACGTTAGGAGAAACAGTGACTTTTTATCTTTTATGGTTTTGTCTTTTGTATCGCTTTTTGTTCATATTAAATTTTAAGATTTTTCATTTTTGCAATAAAATTTAGTTTTTTTTTTAATTTTGCACGATATTAATTCATAACATTGAGAGAAACAATGACTTTTTATCTTTATGGTTTTGTCTTTTATATTGTTTTTTCTTTTTTCATATTAAACTTTAAGATTTTTCTATTTCTGTAATAAAATTTTGGATTTTTGTAATTTGTCACAATTAATAAGTTTAGTTTTTATTTTACGTTTTCTCATATTTTTTTCGTTGTTTAGTTACTGTTTATCATGGTGTTAGATAGTCACTTTTGGTCCCTCAGGTTTATTCTAACCATTGACTTTTAATATGTATCGGTATAAAATTCGACTTTCTCTATATTTTGTCATGTGAGTCACTTGACGTTAAAATTCGTATTTTATTTTAATTTTTTCCTCGGTTTTAATCTCGTTCAGTTATTACTTAGTATGGTTTTACTCCCCAAAAACACTGATTACTCAACTTTACATTCCCTCACCCGTAACGCCGAAGGCTTAAGAGTTAAAGACTAGTTTGCATTAATAATATGAAAAGACCCCATCCCCGATATTCTATTCATTCAAGGGACTACTACTCGTTTTTATTTCGTTTTTTACCGACTTAGACCACTTGTGGGATATGTTATTAAATTAAAATCTATAAATAAAGTATTACTATTCAAGTTGTGTGTGTAAGAAAACGATATTTCCTAGAAGCTACATGCTGGAGAGCCTTTTAAATAATTTCATTTTGGTCTTGGTCTATAAAGTAAGTCTATTTGATTTTGTCTACTCATTTAGATCCACTTCACTACTTTTATTTTGTTTATCATAAGTAATTGTCTATGTCTATATACACACACTAAAGGGTAATCATGTAACATTTGTTTTTTTTTTAAAGTTAAAAAAGTGTAACATCTTAAAAACGGGTTTGGTAATCAAACCACGTTAATATTAAAAAATGGGTAAAAGACCTTTAGTGATGAAAGTGAACCCGTAAACAAATTAACTCGGAACAAATAAACCTAGTTAAAAACATGCATACAAGTAACCAAACAATGAGTTGCAGTCTCATTGTTAATCAAAACTAAACTTGAGGGACCAAGGCTGCCAAAAAGGGAACTTGTATTATAAATATCAAAAATTAAAACACAACACACACTTAAGGTGTGTGTGTGAGTCGACCATGAGCAAAGAAGGAGGGAGAAACTCCTTCTTGACCTAATCTCAAGATCATCAAAATTAGAAGAGAAATTGGAGCTTAATCTTGTGCAGGAACATGAATTTTAGATCACCTAAACTACGGGATCATAAGGTATTTTAAAAACCTAGATTGGTGAAAGTTGTAACTAGAGACAAGTAGAATACTTGTAATCAAACTGTTGGATTATGATCCAAAGATGAAATTGAGTGTATATGTATGCATAATTTCGTTTGATATAGTGAAATTATGAAATATTTGAGGTATGATTACTTGTCGGTGATTAACAAGTAGATATTGAAGTGGGTGTTAATAATATGATGAAGGTGATGATATATCTATGTTTAGAATCATCATGCATGATAATAGTAGAAGATGCTTGAACAAATTATGAGTTTGAGTACATACTCATACTTGCTACAGAATGTTTTGTATGAAATGATGAAATAGGTATTAAGTTAATTTGATGTTATTAATCGCTTGGATGTATTTAAGTGAAAGAAACGACATGAACTTGATTGGGAATTTAGATAAGAGGGTAGCCTAAAACTATCGCATGCCGAGTAATTGATAAATGCCTAAATGAGTTTGTTGAACTTATCCGTGCGTTTGCAAATGTTAATAGGCAGTTGACTTTTAGAAGTCAAACTGACCTATAATATGAACAAGTAGTGAATTGATATAAATTCGTAAGGTGAAATAGTCGTGTTAAATAATTACTAACCTAACCATCTTGCGAATGATAAATGAAAGTTTGACGCTTGACAAGCTAGGTGAAGGCTTGAGAGGAAGTGGGTCAAATGGAACAATTACGCGGAAGAAGGCATAATTGGAATTCAAGGTAAGTAAAGTTTACACCCTTAAAATAGTAGAATTACTTACATAGTTGAACAAGCATTTTTAGATATTCGGGAAGAGAATTCGAAATATAAAGTTCCAACATGGATAGATACGGGTTGGAACAAGTAAATATGGTATTAAACCATGAAGTACGATAAAAATGGTAAAACAGTAAATTAGTCATGCGATGACGAATAAATAAGGAGTTTTTTTTAAAAAAAAAGATCCCATATGACGTAAATCATAATGGGTCAGACGAATTAAGAACGATGTTTAAAGTAAGACAATCATTCGGTGTAAAATGAAAAGGTTAAATAGTTGAGATGGCAAATAAGTGTCATCGCAAAATGACAAATGGTCATTTAGACCGAATGGGTCAAATGGTGATATTATCACCATTTGACAACGTAACTGATATCGCTTGTTGAAATGTTGTGTTCATAGAAAGAATAGAGCATGATATTAGAACGGATCAATGCTATGAGCCGAGCCAGGTACGTGTAATGGTCAAACTCTCAAAAGGACTTACGGTTCGTTGAGAGATAAACGAGTCATGAATGAATAATAGATTACCTAAGGTAAGGTAATCTGATATTCTAGTTCGTAGACATTATGTTATCAAGAACATAATGATTCTACATAGACTATGGTTAAAAGTACATTTTGGTCAAAACATGATATTGTAAGACCGTCGTAAAGAAATGCTAAGTTGACCAAAATGCCCTCGAATAATGAATTAAGTAAACGACTCTAATATTAGTTTGAAAATGAGTTTTATAATACAATAGACTCCTTTGGTAATGTAAAAGCGAAAAGCATAAGCCGTTTTGGCTTAATGTCGCATATTAGATCTTTTTCGTAAAAATGTCAAACTGAATGGTAGAATTGAAAATATAGCATTGTATAACCAATCCACCACAATGTATATAGTTGTGGTGGTGTGTAAATAGATTTTTTTTATGAAAACAAGAAACAAAGTAATAGGAAGTGAGATTTAAGTTTATACACTTAATCTCTTAACGGGTCAAAATGAATATACGCATAACCAAGAATGAATGCATAATTCATAAAAATTAAGAATACAAGATAAGGATTTTAGACAAATACATAGATAAACAAATTTCGGACAATTGGAGTAGAAAGATATCTTATTATGAGAACAATAAGATAGATAAGGTTTGGTTGAATAAGCGTTGGATTACGCTAAAACAACCAAACGGGTCAGATAATAAATAAATAAATGTTTAGGTAAATAAGACAACTATACGGGTAATAATGGAGTGTTAATGCATACCGAAAAAGATGCGTAAATGTATAGTTTGGTTTTAATGGAGTTAAAGGGCAAAATCAGAAAATAGAAACATAAACCGGGGATAAATGCATAAATTATATGAAATAAGAATCCGGGTCAAGGATTTCGGGTTAAATATGTAAAAAATATTATACGGATATTTAGAAACAAGTTTCGGGTAAAACGGAGAAGAATTGAGCGAGTTACGGAAAATATTGTAACTAAAATAACAAACAAGAGAAGATTTGCAGCACACCACGTAGGCTACGGTGGCCTACCATAGCTTACGGTGGGCGCTACTGAAATGTAATTGGAAGTCTGGATCATAAGACAGAAGGTCTGGACCGCAAGTACGTAAGCTACGGTGGCCAGCCGTAGCTTACGGTGAAGCCTAAAACTAAAGTTTTGTTTTTATTGTTTTAAGCCTTCAGGCTTATTCGGTTATGTTATAATTTATTTTAACTAACGTATTTCATAAAATATGAAATATAGGTGATGTTTGGGAGCACCAGAGGGGGATCAAGCTATAAGAAGAACCGAACACGATCAAAGACGAAGCTTCCGCACTTGGTTTTGAGTAAAACAAAACTAATCATTGTTAACATGTTGAATTGTTTAAAGATGTTGAAAATTTTTTTAATAAACTTGCAAACAGAAGTGATTGTATTCGCAATTACATGTATAAATGCGAAGTTTCTATTTAAAAATTTAATAAATCAAGACAGGGTCTTACAAAAAGCTATAGAAATACCATACTCAAATTAAAGAGAATTGTATGTTTCTTTATACGGTGTATACTTTACTATTAACGTATGAAAAATTATGGTCATTCAGAAATAATAAAGGAAATTGATTTAGAAGTCAATAATATATTTTAAAAAAATATACAATATGGCATAAAAATTATTTAAAAAATATACAATATGGCATAAAATTATTTAAAAAATATACAATATGGCTTAAAATTATTTAAAAAATATACAATATGGCTTAAAAATTATAACTACTTAAAGTTTTAAAATTATGTAAAGTTTCTTCCTGTTCTTCTTATATATATTATAAGTGTTGTCCAATTTCTTTCGTATGTGGTAAACCTAAGAATTTTTATCCATAAAAGGGTGTGATAGAAATTGTTTGAAGAAAAATTTATATTATTTCATAGTAAATAAAAAGCTTTTAAGTGACGTTATAAAAAACAAACATATAATTTAGGGATTTAATGATAAAATAAGGGAGGCGTGTATAATCAGGCTACAGCCAAATGAGACGCTGGAATTTTATGGGTATAATGGCTATTTTTATAATGGACATCAAAGTTGTAAATAATATTTTATAAATAGTTGTATGACCAATTTATGTTACCAATTATGACTTGCTTTGGACTTCAAAATCAACAATAATATTCTATAGCTTTTTATGTATAATAAACAATGGTTTTCCTATAATCTTTTTTTGGAAATAAATAAAATCTCCACGCCTAAAGATTCCAAATAATTTATCACTAGATTAGTGAAATGTCATGAAAAGCTACATTAAATATTTGTTTGTTCATATTTTTTATAAGAAGATCTAATTCTATATATTTTTACTTCAAAATATGTTCAAGAAATGTTCTTTTTTTTTAATATCTTTAAGAATCAAATCACATGCCATATAAAATGTTGCTATGAATTAGATTTAGACTCTTTCAACTTTCATATTTAACATGATTAATTGAAACAACCATTTAGAACTTAACCCACATGAGAGGGTGTAAGAAGGTCTAAATCCAAACACACTAAAGACAAAATGAATTGATATTTGTATCACTTTAAATAAATATTATATATTAATTAAAAATTAATAAAATAAAAGGTTGAGGATATATAAATAGGCATCTTTGGCCAAAAACTCGAGTCTTGTGCTTGGGATCTCTTTGTGTCATTCCACATAGATAGAGAATGGGTAGGGCACCTTGTTGTGAAAAGAAGGGTTTAAAGAAAGGATCATGGAGTCAAGAAGAAGATCAAATCTTGATTTCATACATACAACAACATGGTCATCCTAATTGGCGTGCTCTACCCAAACGTGCCGGTAAGTGTGTGTGTATATATATATATATGATCGCATTTTAAATTATATGATAATTTAAAGGCTATAGGACATAAAATCAAGCTTTAACATACTTCCTTTTAAGACAACTTTGTTACCATCTACAAACCAAAAGGTATCAACCTAGTTGTTGCACATAACACATAATTGTCTGGTACCTTTTGGATGTTTTGCTATTGTTGATTACATACATACTCAACAACCATGTTTCTTTATGCGGTTTCTTCGTATAAACCTGTTAATAGCCGTCGGCATGACATGACGACAACTAGTTACGTTACGAGTGTAACACTTTAACCTAGTGTTAAGATTTAGAAGTTAAGGATGAGCATTTGGTATTGGGTACAGGTACCGAATTTCATGTACTGAACTTTTTCGGTACCGGCATGGGCGGACCTACCTTAGGGGAAGGGGTAACCTCCGCTACCTCTTGGCGCTCCGACGGTAGTGTAAATTTTGGAAAAAGTTGACTTTTTTTGACGTTTTTTCGATTTCGTTACCCATTTTTATAAAACGTTACCCCTACGAAGATTTTCTAGATTCGCCACTACCGGTTCCCTTTTTGGCATTTTGGTACAGGTAAAATACCGATTTTTACCTTTAAATACAGGTACCGTACCGTACTGAACATTTTCGATACCGGTATCCACTTTTTACGATTTTCGATATCAATTCGATACGATACCGTACCGGTTCCGCTCATCCCTATTAGTACACAAGTGAAGTTAGAATTTGATACGGGGAAAAAGTTTATTAAAGTCATGGCGGCTAATCAAAAGTATTCAAAATTTGTAGAATTCAAATAAAAACGTGTTGTTATTTAATTATCATGCGCATGATATATAATTGGAAAATAGATCTTAAATTTAGATCGGCAGAACGGTAAAAATTATGAGGCAGTGAAAACAATTTTTTAGGGTCATAAAAAAATATTCCATTGGCCACAGCGAATCTCAGTCCTGGTTTTCATGATTCATTAATAAAATAACTTAATAATTAATAATTATACGATGTGTATACTTACTTACACGACAAAATAAGTGGGCATCTGACAGAAAAAATAATACAACTTTTTAACACAACTTTCAAGGCTTACAAAATAATTTATCCTATAATTATTTTAGTTTAGTTCTATAAATTATATATTGCTTTTATGTTGCTAATATACCCATATTTAAATTAAGTTTGTTTGGATAAAACACATATAAAGAATTACAAAATAAGTATGTACTAGTTTTTTTTACTTTTTTAGATGTATGTTTTTTTTCTCTGAAAGTTAAAGAAAAACTAGGCAATAATATTGGTTCTTTTTTAAGATTTTTTTAACGAAAAAAAATATCACATGTAAACCTACCCTGTTTGCGGCTATGACCAAAGGTCGACTCCTCAACTGCTATGAGCCCGTGCCCCTTGATGCGCGGGAACTAGATGGAATTTGTAAACTCTCGCCCCCGTCAGGTTTAAACCGGGATTAAAGCCCCGATTCGTCCCTTCAAACCAGATGTCCCTTGAAAATGACTCAAGCGGGAATCAAACTTGCGTCTCCACTAGGGAGGGCAGACTTTTTGATCAGTTGAACAACATCTCATAACTCTTTTTAAAGTTATTGAAAATATTTTTTTTAATGATTTAACTTATTAAAAATACATTTTGTCATATTTCTATATATATATATAGAGCGAGAGAAAGTGTATTTTACAATATCCCTTAACGTACGATGCGTACGCGATTAGTATATAACATGCGGATTGAGTGATATAACATGAGGATTTTGTACAATTTGGCTTCCGAGTTTGTGAAGTCCGAGTTTATGAACATGTCCGGGTTTGTGAAGTCCAGGTTTGATAAATATAACATGCGGATTTTGTAATTTTTTGGCTTCCGAGTTTGTGAAGTCGGAATTTATGACATGTCCGAATTTTTGAAGTCCGGGTTTAATAAATATAACATGCGGGTTTTTGTCTCAAAAACGTGCCGATTGCTAATCGTGTAACATTTGTCGTAAAACGGGTTTCAAAAACCCGCTTCGTTTGATAATCAAATATTCGGTTAAAAGTTCGTTGCATATTTATTGTGCCGGTTATTTTAAATATCTCCTAATTAATAAATATTTTAGAATTTAAAAACCATAATTAATAAATAATACTAATAGCAAATGAATTAAAATAGATTTAAAGAAATAATAGAATAAATAATAAAAAAAAAAAAAAAAAAAAAAAAATCTGTTGGCAGGAAATCGAACCCGCGAACCCGCACCAAATCCGGATTGAGTCAACTTATCACACACACAATCACCACTCGGCTATAAGACTCATTCGGTTATAAAAGGAAACTTGAACTACAATTTGAATCCATATTCAAATTGCCGCCAAACATCATCATCATCATCGACCAATTCACAGCTAATACTTTCCATATCTTTCCAAGCCCTGATTATTCGCGAATTATCAATCATCAATCCCTTCCTTAAGCTTTACCAATCAAGAACCATCCCTTAAACCCGACTCGATACGTTTTCGCGGAACTTTATAAATACCGAGCCATCACTCACCTTTTCACCTCACCATTTTACATTTCACACTCCAAGGATCACACGCCAAGGATCACCGGAAACTGTGTTAGCCGGAATCCCGCCAGAGAAGAAGGAGTTACCGGACAAACCGAACCAAACCGGAGTCACATCGGAACTCGGTAAACCGTCTCTTTTTGTATCTTCGTCTCATATTATATCGAAATACGTTGTATGTATATGTATAGAAAACTGCAACTTTATATATACACACACTGCGTTTTGTTTTTTTTTTAGCATGAAGAAGACACAGCGAGTTTTAATATAAAACTCATTGAAACATAAATCACACACCACCTGGGCTCTAGCCCAGCTGGTATTCGCGTTCGATGTGTAACCGGCGTGCCCGGGTTCTAACCATGGCATGCCCGGTTTTCTCGCTGTGGTCATTGCTGTTCTGTTACCGTTGTTGGACCACTGTAATTGGCCCGCCTTGATGGGCCAGTCCTCTCTTTTTTTTTCTTATTCTGTTTGGGCCAATTTGTTTTGTAACAAAGGGGCCAAGTCACAAGTAGGATTAACAGCATGACATTTCTAATATTATTATTATAAAAAAATTATTATTATTATTATTATTATTATACATTAATTCATATTTAAAATCGGTAACATCTTGTATCATTAAAATTGTATTAGTAAAAATAATATTATCATTAATATCAAAATATGGGAAGATTAACGTATAAAAACAATTTATAGAATAAATTAATTTTCCTATATAGAAGATTAAAGTAAATAATTAAAAAACTATTATACATAATTAGTATTAACTACTATTATCAGAAAATCTAATAGTTTTATTAAATTATTATTATAGTTAAACTATATTATTATTAAACTTGTTATTAAAAACTATTATTATTAATCTAAATAATTTCGGTTAATGATTATTACCATTTTTATTTCTAATCTCCTTATTATCATGAACTAATTTATGACATCGATAAAACTTCTCCTATTAAATAACTCATCGATCTAAACATTACGCTACCATTCTTAAATCTTAACGAATCTATTATCTTATCTAGATTAAACGCTCTCGTTGATCCTTCATATTTGTTCGTGCGTTATTTCAAGAAACTATACGCAACCTAAGGTGAGTGAATTCTTACAAACTCCCCTTTTTAATTCATGTTTTGGGGTGTATCATGTGTCGCTTAAACTAATTCGTTATTCAAACTCGTGCTATACCATATTATGATCTAAACTTAGAATGTAAATATTATTTGTTGTTATGTATTACATATTGTCAAGTTGTATGCAAACTATTTGTTAGGCCCATCAGTTCCTCGTGGGAGACGAGTTGAACAACGCGTGCCTTAAAACTCATTCACTAGGCCCATCAGTTCGTAGAACAACGCGTGCCTCAAAACTCATTCATTAGGCCCATCAGTTCCTCGTGGGAGACGAGTTGAACAACGCGTGCCTCAAAACAATCTATTGTTGTATGTGTGTGCAATATTTAACATTAAGTGTTTTGTGAATATATTTACATTTACATTTACTCATATGTGGTTATGCACTTTATTTAATAATCAATTCAATAAACTTGTTTAAATGTTTTTCATAGGATTCACTCGCCAACTTTTTGT
The DNA here is from genome assembly GCA_947069175.1 of Scalesia atractyloides. Classification (NCBI taxonomy): domain Eukaryota; kingdom Viridiplantae; phylum Streptophyta; class Magnoliopsida; order Asterales; family Asteraceae; genus Scalesia; species Scalesia atractyloides. Next base: position 1,998,312 of record CAMTDV010001632.1, read on the forward strand.
TGACCCAAAAACCATTTTTACACATGATACAGGTGAACAGGATGAAGCAAGGAAAACATAGGAAATTGCCTTAGAAGAAAACAAAGAAGCTTAGATTGATGTTAGGTCATGACGTATTTATGATTGTAAATTTCCCATTAAATTGTATTAATGAATATGAAACGTTATAATAAATGTCATGAGCTTTGATGATAACCCAATCATGCCCCGGTCACCTTTTCCGCTGCGGGTCGGGGTGTGACAAATCGCGTACGCATCGTACGTTAAGGCCAATTGTACGTTAACTGACTCCTATATATATAGGGTGAGAGTTGGCTACAAAGTCCATTTTTTCTACAAAGTGTACAAAGTCATAAAAAAGCATAATCTCAAAACACACTCAAAACCCACAAATAACAAAGTAAAGATTACTAAAACACCATATTTGTGGGTTTTGTGTTGTGTTTTGGATGATAAGGCTTTGATTATCGAATGACTAACATTAGTGTGTTTTATGTTGATTATCATGTAGTGTTTTACATTCATAGTTACGATTGTGTGTTTGAAGTTTTTGTGGACTCTTAGGGTTTGGATATTGTGTTTTAGTGATCTTCTATATGCTATTTGTGGGTTTTGAGTGTGTTTTATGGTTGAAATTGTTATGTTTATATACTTTGTACACTTTGTAGGAAAAATAGACTTTGTAGCCGTGTGTGTATATATATATATATATATATACATATATATTAGTGTAATGGTATATTTAGAATCAACATCAAATAGATACTTAATAATTTTGTTTTTTATACTTCACAACAAACTATTTTACTATGGATGTTAGCTTCTATTAAAACATTATTGTGTTTGATTATGTAGGTGGTCCGTAATCGCTGCAAAATTACCTGGCCGAACGGACAACGAAATAAAGAAGGTTTGGCACACACACTTGAAGAAAAGAGCTAAAAGCCATCAAACAACCACTCATGACTCTAAAAAACATCACAAGAAGTCAAAATGTGATACAAAAGCTCTATATCTTGAAGAATCGGTTGTTTCTCAATGTCTTGTCGAACAAGAGCACGAATCTATTGACAAGCAACAATTCGTCTCGAATATTCAACCATCATCTAGTGAGTATTCATCAGACTCGAGGGCGAACTCAACAAGTGTAGCTACACAGGAGGAAATTAATCATGAGACGTTTCTTGATGATAGTTTTTGATCAGAAACGCTTTCGGGTGAGGGAGAGAACATCATGGAATCCGAGGCGTTGACGAACGTATCATGTGTTGAGCATCCAACGACTTTGCTCACATGCTTCAAAAACATAAATACTAGTAATCGAACTATTGATTGTAGCACGGATGACATGTACCTATGGCACGACATTTTCACGCGTGTTGACGATTTACCTGAGTTACCTGAATTTTAGGTCACATGTACAATTGTACCCTTGCTAGGACCATTAGATTAGATTAGAAGATTAAACATAATAGTTGTTTTGCTTTATGCTAGTTTACTATATAATAAAGATTATCGTGAACAGTAAATACTCAATAAAATAGACAATGAGTTGAGTTTGTGATGAGTTTTAGAATACCCAACCGTTTCCCAAATTGACCCATCATTTTCATGTACCAAACTACCGATCACTTAGTAATCATTGGGTTTGAGGGTTTATTTGCCAAGATTGACACTACAACATAAAAGAGTATCATTGACGATCTATCCCTGATGGATGGATCCCACTAGAGATCCTAGAAAATATAAAAATTCTCGTTGGTGATCTGGGACAGATACTATAACCCATAAAGTTAGGATGATCAACATTACTACAGTGACGCGCCATCGACATTGGTTGCCAACGGATCAACTCTTAGTAATCTGTCTGAGATATTAAGGATAAGATTTCGCCATGGCTTTTCAGTCGTTTGTCATGGATTTCTGCCATGACATTGGTTGCAACTTTTTTTTCCCTTTTTGTTGATTGATTTGGACGGTTACATTTTTTTCTTCGTTTTCTTTGTTTTTTTAGTTCAATATTAGCTTAATGTGTATAGAAGTTGTAAAAAGAAAATAGAAATCAAGTGATTGTTGGCAGGGCTTGGGCGAGTCGGCTGTTGGTAGTGTAACGAGTAACAACAGCAACAACCAAACAAGGCAGCAAAGAAGGCATCATCAACAGGCGAGGTGGATGTTGTTGTCTGTACTGTAAACATCGCATGACAGGTGCGCAATCACCTCGCAATAAGTTGGAAATGTTAAAACTATGGAAGATGGTAATCTAAGTTTAGAAAAAAGAATGGCTCAAATCACCAAACTAGACCGTTTCGACTGGCAACTGGCCAACCCATTACCCTGTTCACTCTTTCTCAAAAGTCAAAACGCAGTTGACGGTTTCAACATCAAAACTGATCGAACCAGACGAAGCAAGATAGCGAACAATTATATAACTAACAGAAGTAACCTTTGTTCCTGCCTTGACCATAGTAAAAAGTAAACCAAACCATGTTTATCCAATCAAACTGAAGAAGAATACTATGGTGAAATTGGCAACTCTGCCTATGACAATAAGTGTTCAAAAATTTAAATTCCTCTGATGAAACAGAGTCAAAAGATCTAACCACAAACAGCTCCCCATCGTTAATTTCACAGAAATTAACGATGGTTTTATTTTGGAGAAACAGTAGCTGCTCGCACAATACATCACGGTCTCGCACAAATACATCACGGTCATAGTTTATGTGAGGCATGAGTATGCAAGAGCCTTTTCCTCGGTTAGTTCTTCAGCGGTCAAGTCTAGCTTCTTCCTCGAGAACTCATCGATGGAAAGACCTGAACACAAAACAATTCACTACTTAAAACATGTTCGAACAAGATTGTTTATTCGAGACTCCATATTGTGTTAATATCCAAAGCCACCCCAGAATACGAAAGTAGTTTTGTAATTTGTTTACACTGGTTATCTGTATATTAATTTTTTATTATATTTCTGATGTCACCTGGAATTTTAAAACCGTTCTGACAAGTGGACCGGTAAGACTAGGTGTGTGCAAAGTCAGTTAACCGAGGGTTCGGTTAATTCAAAAGTGTGAACCAGAACACTAACCGATGGTTGGTTAACCGTTGTTCGGTTATGCGTCGGTTTCCGTTAATTTTGGTTCATTATCCGATGTACTTTTTTATTATCTCTTTTGTTTTGTTATAGCTAAGAATAGTTTGGTTATAGTGTTCCAAGTTCGACTTTTGTTAATTAATTTGGAATTATGCATCTTGGGGTTCGGTTATGGGTCGGTTTCCGTTAATTTCGGTTCATTATCCAATGTATTTTTTTTATTATCTTTTTTGTTTTGTTATAGCTAAAAACAGTTTGGTTATGGTGTTCCAAGCTCGATTTTGTTAATTAATATGGAATTATACATCTTGGGGCTCGATGGTAGCAATGAATCAATTGATGAGAAGATATGTTCTCGAAACTTAAGGTATTTTTGTATTAGAAATTTTTATTAGCAAACTAGAAAAAATAAACACAAACTTTACACTTTTTTCCAAATTAGCAACCACTTCGAATAGATCCAGTTTACATTATAAAAGTTAGAAAATCATAAGCATAGAAGCTTCAGTTTGGTTAAAGTCAGTTAACGAAGGCACATTAACCGTAACCATAACCTAATGATCGGTTAATTAGATTCACTTAACGATAACCGATCGGTTTTTGTCGGTTATGGTTAGTTTCGGTTAACGGTTCGGTTTGCGGTTACAATTCAGTTTTTGCTCACCCCTAAGCAAGACGACCAGTTCAATAACTAGTCCGGTGATAAAAAATAAACTTTTTTATAATAATGGGGAATGGGTATGTGAAAAAGCTCTCACCTTGAACTATTGTCCATTCTCCATTGCGGCAAGTGACTGGGAAGGAGTAAATAAGCCCGGCTGGAACATTGTATGAGCCATCAGAGTACACACCCATTGAAACCCAAGTTCCCTATAATTTACATCACAATGTCAACAAGGTCAAACAAATCATATTACAAATAAATAAATTAGAGGAAGCAGATACGTTATAAGAAAATAAAACTAACCTCTGGAGTTCCGCAGACCCAATCACGAATGTGGTCACAAGCAGAACTTGCAGCAGAGAGAGCACTAGAGAGCTTCCTAGCCTTGATGATAGCAGCACCACGCTGTTGAACAGTGGTAATAAATCCAGATTTCAACCTAAAAGAAACAAATGACTGCATTCATAAGTATACGAAGAATTCGAATACAAAACAAGAGCACTGTTTTAGGGGGCTTTTATACCATTCATCATCGTTGACGAGCTCTGGGACACGCTTCTCACCAGCTGGTGTGGTGACAGTTGCATGGGTGACATCAGGGTACTGAGTAGATGAATGGTTACCCCAGATAATCACATTTTTGACGTCAGAGACTTGAACGTTGAGTTTCTCTGAGATCTGTCCAAGAGCCCTGTTGTGGTCTAGCCTTGTTAAACAAGTAATGTTTTTCTCAGGGATGGATGGTGCAAACTCCTTCAAGATCAACGCATTGGTGTTAGCCGGATTAGCTACAACCAAAACCTGCTCGCAGAAATAAGCCAAATTAGTTAGGATTATATTACACTGGTGATGAAAGAAAACATAAAAACTTTTGGATAATATCACGAAAGTAAAATCACCTTGCAGTTTGCGGCAGCATGCTTCTCAAGAGCAGAAGCTTGGGACTTGTAAATTGAGACATTCTTGGACATCACGTCTTTTCTTTCCATTCCTTCTTTCCTGGGAAATCCACCGACCATGACGGCTACATTCACACCCGTGCATGCCTCAACGGCATCGGTAGTGGCAACAACTCCTGATGTAAGGATTTTCATACATTTTCAGTATATGAAAGTTGACTCACAATGTAACAAGAAAGAAAATATACTAAGAACAGTATAATACAAGCAACAATTATAGCAACAATAGAAGTCAACTAAAATGAGACCTTTAAGGAGAGGAAATGCAGCATCAACCAACTCCATCTTAACTCCATTCAAAGCCTCGGCAGCTGGTGGAATGTCGAGCATGTGCAAGATCACGGGCTGGTCAGGACCCAACATGATTCCTCTAGCAATCATGGGTACAAGAGCATATCCAATTTGTCCTGTAAGAAAAATAGAGTTCAATCAGGATTTCACTAAAACCCTACTGTAAGCCTAAGAAAACAACATTCGTATGCAACCACATATCTATGAGATTTTAAATAAGCATATCTGAATAAACAAACATAGCTGCATAATCTGCATGATACATACACATTTTGTTCCAAAACATATGCCTGAAATTTACAGTACCTAGCTACACTTATTGATCAAGACGAAATGTTAAATATATCGCATTTAGTGTAACACGTTTCCATTGGACTTCAATTTGGAACCACGATATCCTTTCTGGGTGGTTTAGTACAACAAGATCACAAAATCCCATAGCACAAACTCTGAAACTCAGAGGGTGTTTGGGATTCCTATTTTCTCCTTTTAACTTCTCCTTTTTAACTTTTTTGAGAAGTCACAAAAACTAACTTCTCCTTTTCAACTTCTCAACACACAAAAACTCCTTTTCAACTTGTTATCCAAACACTATAAAAACAACTTATTAACTTTTATAAGTCAATAAGTTAAAAGTGTTCCAAAATAAGTTAACCCAAACACCCTCTGATGGATTGGCAGACTAATATCAACAAACACGTTATCAGAATCTTATCTAAACAAAATAGGTGAAACTCAACAGACCAGAAATCAACCACTGATCAAGTGATCTTTACAAGAATTCAGTGGTCATACAGGTTGTAAGCTACAGCATAAGAACACATCACAGCTCACATATTTGTGTTTAACTGTTAATTAAGATAAACCTCCAAAAGAAAATCACAGAAGTCAATGATTTTAGTTACAAATTACACGGGAATGCGTCAGATCTAACTCAACTGGATATCAACATAGATTACACACTAGTAAACAAATTAGATAATGTACAAGTACATGTAATCAGATCAGATACATTCGACCAGTAACAGAAGAATAATCAACCACAACTGTTGAATCAAAACTTAAAGGTAAGAACCACCACTAAAACCGTAGCTCAACTAGATCAAAAACATTTGTAGAAATGGCACAGAAACTATACCGATTCAGTCCACGATTGAGTCAAATCAAGTAAACTAGTTCAGATCCAGCTTCACTCGAAATCAAGACAGGTTACACACACACTCACTCATAAAATTAAAAACCACCACTAAAACCCTAGCTCACCTAGATCGAAAACATTTATAAAAAAAGCCACACAAGCTATACGGATTCAGCCCACGATTGACTCAAATTAAGTAAAAACAGATCAGATCTAGCTTAACTCCAAGTCAAGACAGATTATGTACACCCATGCACTTTTGCGTTTGCGTACTGTAACACTAGTTACTAACAAATTAGATAAGGTACAATATGTAATCAGATCAGATATATTTGACCAGTAACACGATAATACTCAAAAACAATCTACATAACACCAATCGCATGATTAGAACTTAAAAATTAAAAACCACCACTAAAACCCTAGCTCACCTAGATCGAAAACAATTATAATAAAATCCACACAAACTATACAAATTCAGTACACAATTAGTCAAATCAAGTACAAACAGTTCAGATCTAGCTGAACTCGAAGTCTATCCAGATTAAACACACACACATGCACCTTTCGTGTGCATACTCAACTGCAACACTAGTTAACAACAAATTAGATAAAGTACAAGTAAAGGTGACCAGATCAGATCCGATCCGATCAGTTCAGATCAAATTAAATCAAATAAATTCAATCAGTAACAGCATGATGATGTTGGAGCAAATCGGAATGAACTGAACAGATCCGTAATCAACAAACAAGCACCAGAAACTGGAGTAATACCTGCGGCTCCGGTAACAAGAACACGAACTGGATCTTTCGCCATTGCTTATGATCTGAGGAGAGATGTAAGAAGGCGATGGAAACAATGAAATAGGAGGTGATAGATAGTATCGCAAGGGTGCGATTTTGAACGGATATTTATGGAGGTGACGATGAGAGTCTCGATGCGATCATATGATACGACGACGTTCTGGATAACAATATCTGCTTTTTTATCTGCTTTGACATTTGGGCCACGTCAGGCCGGCTTACGGACCGCACACCTGGCGCACTAGTGGTTGTGGGCCTGTGGGCTTCCCTTTCACCCGTTGTACGGTAACTGGTCCTTATTTTCTAAACGGTTAAAATTACTAGTAACGGTAAAAAAAATTACTAGTATGTTTATGACTTTATGGATTATAGGTAAGGGTAAAAGAAAAATTACTAGTATGTTTATGACTTATGGATTATAGGTAAGGGTAAAAGAAAAATTACTAGTATGTTTATGAATTATAGGAACGAGTGGCTGTAATTTTATTCTCATTCTTAATTATTAAATCAGTCTTATATCATTATGTACATGTTTAGTCATTATGAGATAAATGCAGTGGCGGATCCAGAAACTTCTTTTGGTGAGTTCGTTTTGATAGATTCTCACTATTTTTTTTTCAAATCATACAAAGTTCTCACTAATTTTTTTCTAAACGAGTGGGTTCATATGAACCCCAAAACAAGGTTGGATCCGCGCGTTGGATAAATGTGTATGTATGTTTGTTAAAAAAATTGGCATTTGGTATAACCTGCAATATATGTATAATAAAACATTAGTGGATTAGTAGATTAGTCTATTATCTAACGATAAAGAAAATTAAAAATAAAATTTATATGGGGGCATGGTTTAAGTAAACATGTATCATACATGTCCTATACATGCGTAATTTATTTAACTAATCTCATACGCATCCGGAAGTTTTGTATTTGCCCGTAAAGGTCAGGTTTGTTCGTTGTCCCTATGGTGATTGTATTTGTTACCGGCATTATGACAATTCTTTTTTTTTTTTAAATTGGATTATTTAAAAATAGTGCATATGAGCTTATTTAAGTCGACTCAAATTACACACAAACATATCAATAAATCCGTTTGTATCTTAGAGACTCATTTTATAAATTTAAATGCCAGAAATATAAACTACTCTAAAGTCAATACAATAAATTATATATAAATTATAAGAAAGGCAACTTGTAGATTGTTATGAATGAAGTTGAAACTTGAAAATGACCCATCAACTATTTTATTCAAAAGCATGGAAATTTGAGTCATCAAAGTTATTCCAAAAAGCATGCTTCAGCTTCATTGCTTCTTATATTCCTTAAATTAAAATATAGACGATGATGTTATTCATATAAGTTCAATAACATAAATAATAGTTTGACTAAATGTTCAAAATGGGCGAGCACCGAGATCCGCTTGAAAAAAGGCTCAGAACAAGCTGAGTCTTATTAAGCCAGCGCCGAGCATGACTTAAAATAAAGTTTGTTATTTATCGAGCCTGAACTCGAGTTTTGCATGTGAAGTTATTCAGCCTCGTGAAGCCTTAGTTATTATCAAATTGGAATGATGAATTTTAGGCCAAAAACGTCTCATTTTCTTTTCTTTTTCTTTAATGGAACTCTAGAACACAACTAAAAATTGTATCCTTCCAGCAACTTTCTTTTCTCTTATTTACCGAAACTCTGGAACATAGGTCCTGATAAGCTGCTCTAGTGGTTAGTCACTTGATTTCTCTCCTTGAGGTCTCAAGTTCAACTACCACTAGCATCATTTTGAAGGACATTGGTGGTGGCAATGAAGTTTAGAACTAAGCCTCTCTGGAGGTCACCAGTTCGAAACCGAGCCGAACCGGATTTTACCATAGTGGGCCTTCGGGCGGGCGGGTTTTCCCTGGAACTGGTGGCTCGGGTATGCATCCAACTCTGACCGTTATGGAGGAAGGGATGCATTTGCTCGATTGAGCCCGAGTTTCACTTATCAAGCTCGCGAGCCTAAATGAGTCTATTATTTTTATATCAATTTTATTTAATATATTAATTAATAGATAATGAATGAGCTGAGTGAGCTCGAGCTTCAAAAATTACCAACAAGCCGAGCTCGACCTTTGAAAACAAAGCTTGAACTGAGACGAGCTCGAGTTCGGGCTCGGCACGTTTGCACCCTCAAAGTAATCTCACAAAATAACATAAATCCTCACCAAAATAACCATACAAGATTGATGTAATTTGGTAAAAAATATCATTTAAGAACATATAGTACAACAAAATCTCAACAATGAATCAAACAAAGTGACTAAAAAGGACCTCAGTGTCTAAAGAATAGTTGGGTCTTTGTATCTCTTGAAGATGGTTTCGATATCCGCCATCACATCTGGTGGTAAGGGCTCTCTGTCGTCAAGAAAGCATCCATATCCTCTTTTAGTTGTTCCAAAGACGTTGCGCCAATGATTGCGCTCGTCATAAATGGCCGGTCCCTCACAAATCCAAGTGCTAGCTCAACTGGACTCAGTCCGTGTTTCTTTGCCATCGCAATGTATTGTGCGGTTGCTTCCTGGCATATGAATATACATAGACATATAGTACGCGTCAAAAATGAATCGCATGGTCCAAATCAGTAACACCAATTTGTTAAGGTGATGATATATAATTATATACCCTGGCAATGGATTTATTGTATCTTTCCATGTATCCAGGGAATAACTGAAGCCGGCCCTTTTTAGCAGCTTCAGACTCTGAATCCAAATACTTTCCGCTTAATGATCCACCAGCCAGTGGCGAATAACAAAGTAAGCCCACATTGCAGTTTTTCGGGTGGCATACTTCAACAAGATCAGCTGCGAAGTCGAAAAAAACACTATCAATTTAATCCACGGTTTTACCATTTTAGCCCGTTCTAGAATGACACAGAAGACCAACTTAACAAACTCTTCTAACGGAGATGTTAATAAGGGTAGATTTTGTATGCGATAGTTTTATCTAGTGGCAAGCATTGAACTATACTCTAAAAACTTATTTAATTTCTCTACTTCAAAGATCATATAGAGTTGGAATCATCCAACTTGTGCACCACTAAATCAAACACAGGTCTTTAATGTAATTTGTATCCAGCTGTAGTGACATTGCACACATCAGTCACAAAAATAAAGGAACAAAGCAATAACAAGTCATAAGATCAAAAGTTCAAATGTAATACATCTTGTATATAGATGAGAACTTACCCTCAAACTTGCATCTTACTAGCAGACTGTAACTGTTTTGAATACTGACAATCTTTGGAAGTCCTTCAGTTTTTGCAGCATGAATGAATTCCATAACTCCGTATGAAGTTTCATTTGAAACACCAACGTAGCATACCTGATCACACAAAAAGATTGTTATTATAAGTTTATAACCGCAATTTGAAATACGAAAAAACATATCATGTCACTTTAGGCTCTGACTGTTGGAAATCAGGCCCTTGATCGAATAAATAAACACGCGATATGAACAAACTTGTTCGACTTTTTTTATTATTAAACAAAGCACACAAATTACAATGACCCGAACCATCTATTTATACTAGACCCATTATAATCGTAACCCAACTCAAACGTTATTTTAATAATAAAATAAACCTATCTCATAAACATATAATTCAAACTATTCAGATAAATAAACCAAACTATATTAGAATTAACCCTTTAATTGGCTCTGAATATGTCTTAACAGCTACTAAATATTCCATCAACATTCGTTAATATTCAGAATATCCAAACTCACAAAGTATTACCTTTCCTTCTTCAATAAGTTCTTGAAAGGCCCTGAGTTGTTCAACAAACGGCACACTTTCCCTCCATTTTAACGGATCGTAAAAGAACTCCCCAAACAGAGCCACATAGCGATCTGGCCTGGAAAGAAATTAGCAAAAAGTGTATATAACATACATTTTCAGACTTAAATATCATGTATGTGAGTGGTTAAGTATGGTTAAGCATTCAAATTTAAAGGCATGAAACTCACCAATGAATTTGTAATAAATCAATGTAATCGGTATTCAGACGTTTTAAGCTTTTCTCCACGCTTTCTTTGATGTTTGCAGCATCAACCCTCACAACTTCTGCATTATCTCTTAGGTAAGGGGATCTGTAAAAATAACCAGCCACTTTAGTGGCCAGTATAATCTGCAATATGCCATCAGAATATTATGGAATAATGAGAACTATTGACTAAACATGAACTTTTTACAAGTATGTCAAGCATAATAGTTTTGTAACCTTCCCATTACATAAGACTTCCAATTTGAATATTTATACTATTATTTAATTAGTAAAAAAATGATACACAAACTGTGACTATATTATAAGGCCATGTGTAGTCGAGCGCTATGAAGGGCTGAAAAGGGGCTACGGCGCCCCATAGCGCCCGGAACACCGCTCCCCGGCTTTATGGGGGGGGGGGTGTTATAATTCAAGCCGTGATACATATAGCAGCGCTACACATTGGTTGCTCTCTCTCACACACATATACATACATACATAATATCTCTAATTTCGCTCATATATATATATATATATACACATACATGTCATATAACCCCCCTTTCCACTACACACTCAAGTCATATAACCCCCCTTTGTTAGGGTGTCCGGGGTGCATGGGGGGAGGTGAGCGGGGAGTGGAGGTGGCGCAAGTGGAATGCGCCGCCAACACTCCAAGTCCATGCGGTGAACTCAGAATTCGGTAACTTGCTACCACATGCGGGAAGAGGAGGGAGAGGGGGTAATGGTGGGCCTCACTCTCTCTCAACCAATCATGCATTTTTTCTTCTTGTGATTAAGTGCTTGAAGGGAGTTGGAGAGGGGAGTTGACATGGACGAATTTGATCCGGTGAGGGGAGCTGAGGGGAGCACCCCTCTCACCCTTACACATTTTGCCACTTGTCACATAACCCCCCTTATGAGGCCTCACTACTACACATGGACTAAAGAGGAAAAGTACCTGGTCACGAGGTCGAGATTTCATCCAGTTTCCAATATAAATATCTGTTAATCCTTGTGTCTCCTTCTTCATTGGAACTGGATACTGTAAGAAAATGGGGAACAAAAGTGGTTAAAAGAGCAAATAGCAGTTCAAATAACATTGAGAAGGCAAATTATGTAACTGCCTAATAGAGGCATCCTTAATGTCTATATGTCACCGTAAATATGTATTAGTAGTCATTCAATATATCTATTATCAACATACAGGACATTATTAATTACTATAGATGTAAATCCATGCTAAAGAAAGGGATTAGTAAGTAGTGGTAATGATAATTTCTTACCACTTCTGCGGTGTCTAAAGTATTAATGCCATGTTCAAACGCGTAGGAAAGTATTTCATGAGCCTCTTCTCTGTGTTCTGTTGCCCAACTGTCATCTGTAATTTAGCATGAAATAAAAATTATCAGAACTGTAAAAAATCTATATATATAGGTTGAACACTTGCAAGAATCAACTGTTTTGAATGATAAGAACAACAAAGTGTACAGAACATATTGAAATACAGAACTACTAAATACAAATATGTAGCAGCTTCATGATTTTGAGGCTAAAGAGAAATCATAGTTCTACAAAGCTATAGTTCATATATGGATACAAAAGATGATGTTGCAGATATGTTTACTAAGGCATTGTTTGGATCTTTTGGGAATTGGTTGACATTGCAAAAGGTAGAGATTGTTACGTGTGTGCAATGGGTCAAAGTTAGAGATGGTTTATGGTTTGTTCAAGTTCAGGGGCTGGAATGAACTTTCTGCAAAGTTGAAGGGTGTACAAATGCATTACTGGTGCCAACTGCCATTTCAGTTAAGTGAGTTAAGTTAGCCTTAAAAGGGGATTGTTATTTCACATTAACAATACGTAGACCTGTAAATGAACCGAACGGTCATGAACTGTTTGTGAACTTGTTCGGCGGAAGTTCGTTTATTTAATAAACGAACCAACATTAACATTTGTTCGTTTAATTAAATGAACGAACATGAACACATGTGTTGTCCGTTCATTTATGTTCATTATGTTTGTTCGCTTATATTTTAACAAATACACATGGAGCTGTATTTATACAAATATAAACATAAAAGAGATTTTCTAACCACTTATGTACATACATATAATGTTGGAAATTTTGAAAAGCAAATGAATGAGAGATCATAAGCTTTAATGTGTGTTGGAACTTTTATGTGTGGGAAGTTGTGTTTGTCCCATATTGGTGGAGAGATAAATCTTTTGTTGATTTATATTTATAATTCTTTACACAAATGTATTCCTATGTGACAAGTCACACCCGCACCCGCGCCCAGGCCCGGGACGAGTGCGATGGGCGAGATGTGGCGCTTTGAAACCTAAAATGATTAAGTCATAGAATTCATTATGCCCTTGAATATAGAATTAATCTTATTGAATTGTCTATACAATAGAGACTGATCAATTCCTATTCTAATCGGTAGATATACAAAGCTTTGTGCTTTGTTTCGATATAGAGACTGAAAAATCGTATGGTTCATACAACACACACATCCAACGAATTTCCTAACTTTGAAACTCTGCACACTCTTGTTTCAGGTATTCTTTCGGTGCTAGGCTAATCCCGGCAGTACAATCTGCTTAGGCTGTTGTACCCTAGGAAACAGACAGCTTCACCTAGGTGGCCTGAAATCTGTTTTAAGGGAAGCGTGTTCTTCGCATGCCTTAGTCACCCTTGTTTTTTCTTTACTTTCTTTGTAATATGTTTTTTTTTAGTTTAATTTACATTTCTGTATTGTATTTTCTTTCAGTTTGGTTTCTTCTTCTTTATGCGATGTAATCAGAATACTCTTTAATAAAATGGTTATTTTATTTTGTGAACGGTTGTCCTCCGTACAACAAACTCACAATTGGGCTTTCTGGTAATAAAAATGTGCTCTCCAACAAAGCTTATCGTAATCAATCAATAATTTATAAGATAAAAACTACTTTCTATCCGTTTATGTTTGGTTATTTATGTTCATTTGTATCGTTTTTATTTGTTAAATTATGTTCATTTAAGTTCGCTCTTTTACCTTCGACAACTGTTCGTTTAGGTTTTAAATAAACGAACACAAAAAATTGTTCGAATATATCAATTAACTAAAACAGAATTGTAGTATTTAATGAAGAAAAGGAAGGAACTAACAGTGCCGAAAGTGATTTCACTGACAAGAAGATCAGAATCCCCAACTTGATTATACTGCATTGCGCTTCTCTGTGGTTGTGCCATGGCTGTGATGGTAGATGCGATCTTGTTTCTATTGACGAAATTATGAAGAGGAGATCGCAACGAGAAGGAAGCATGGCGAGATGATATGTGAGTGTTGCTGTTAGCGAGAAGGGGTGAATCAAAGGTGAAGAAGCCATTGTTGTGGAACAACTGGATAGAAATACAAATGGCCGGTGTAGGATTGAACACCCGAGGAAAACAGTCAAGTAGACCCGGGGTTTCGTTTGCTAAGGATTTACATGTGTTCTGTTAATTTAGGTACCGACCACAAATCACAAACCATAAACGAACGTTCATGAACGCGTAGGAACAGCGGCGGATCTAGAAAATCTGCATAGGGGTAACGTTTCAATGAAAGGGGTAACGAAATCGAAAAAACATTAAACTTTTACAAAATTCACTACCGTCAGAGCGTCAAGGGGCAACGTAGGTTACCCCTTCTATCACTCTAGGTCCGCCCTGCACAGGAACACAAAATCGGCACAAACACAAACAAGTGTTCATGAACATAAACGAACGCAAACACTAAAATGTTGTTTAAATACTAACTATATTTTCCGAATGGAATAATGGATTTTAATAATCTCAACTATTAGTCGTTGGCCACCAACGGTCCCAACTTAAACAATAACCAGTGGTGTCCCACCTTTTTACATATTGTAAGTCAATGGACTTTTACTAACGGAACCTTAATTTCTTTTTGTCGCCTTATTCTTTTCGGTTCAGTAAAAGTCCATTGGTTTAAATATGTGAAAAGGTGGGACCACCATTGGTTATTTTTTAAGTTGGGACCGTTGCCGACCAACTGCTAATAGTTGGGATTATTAAAATTTATTATTTCTTTACAAATTAAGGTGGTCTTGTACGTTAACCAGCCTCAGATTCATTTATTGAAAATAATAAAATGTTGTTTAAATACTAAAATATGTTTTACAAACCAAATATTACAAAAATTAAACATTAAAATTACAAAACCAAAAAAATAACATTCATAATTAAGGAAACATAAATTAGACATTACATAACTAAAAACAAACTTACATAATTGACAAACTGTCAATTATACCTTCATAGATATAGAATAAGAAAGTTAACCCATCAATTGTTTTCTTCAAATACATAAGAAAGTAGGTTATTATTGCATGAGGTTGAAAATGACCCATCAATTGTTTTCTTCAAACACATGGAAAAATCAAATTGAGTCATCAAAATTTATTCCAAAAGTTATTAATATATAGCTACATATGTTGTTTCATAAGTTAAAACAACATAAATATATGTTCTACGAAATGTCCAGTCGTCCAGATGGGTGCACCCTTTGACGGGAGGGTCAAAACGGCTAACAGAACGAATCCTCACCGAAAAACCCATAAAAGATTTATGAGCATATAGTACAACAGAATCTCAAACAATTAATCAAACAGGCGACAAAAAAACTGAAAAAGGACCTCAGGGTCTAAAGAATGGTTGGGTCTTTGTATCTCTTGAAGATGGTTTCAATATCCGCCATCACATCGGGTGGTAAAGGTCTCTCGGTTGTCAAGAAAGCATCAATATCCTCCTTTAGTTGTTCCAAAGACGTTGCGCCAATGATTGTGCTCGTCATAAATGGTCGGTCCCTCACAAATCCAAGCGCCAGCGCAACTGGACTCAGTCCGTGTTTCTTTGCCATCTCAATGTATTGTGCAGTTGCTTCCTGGCATACGAGTATAGCACACGTTAAAAATGAATCTTGTGAACCAAAATTAGTAACATGGTAATAAGTATCAGTGTATTATATATTCAATTCATGAACGCTTGTTTGTGGTTTTTGTTTTCATTGGTGTTCATGAACGTTCGTTACCTAAACTAACAAACGAACACGAACACGAACACGTACACGTTCATTTCTTTAACGAACGAGCACGGACAAAAAATCTCGTTCGGTAAGCGTTCTTGAACACATATATTTCCTTAACAAACGTATGCAGCCCTATAAAATAGGTTAAGGTGATGAAACATACCTTGGCAATAGATTTGTTGTATCTTTCCATGTATCCAGGAAATAACTGAAGCCTGCCCTTTTTAGCAGCTTCAGACTCTGAATCCAAATACTTTCCGCTTAATGCTCCACCAGCCAATGGAGAATAACAAAGTAATCCCACATTGCAGTTTTTTGGGTGGCATACTTCAACAAGATCAGCTGAAAAAGTCGAAAGAAACATCAGTTTTGGCCATAGTCATTCATTATGTAGTGATTAAGAATGGTATATGCAGTTTGTTATATAAGGATGAGAACTTACCCTCAAATTGGCATCTTACTAGCAGACTATAACTGTTTTGGATACTGACAATCTTTGGAAGCCCATGAGTTTTTGCAGCGTGAACGAATTCCATAACTCCATATGAAGTTTCGTTTGAAACACCAATGTAGCGTACCTGATCATACAAAAAGGTTGTTATCAGAACCACAATTTTAAACACTAAAAAACACATCATGCCAATGTTCCGTTAACATTTGTACAAATTTAGAAGATCCAAACTCGAAAAGTATTACCTTTCCTTCTTCAATAAGTTGTTGAAAGCCCCTGAGCTGTTCAACAAAGGGCACACTTTCCCTCCATTTTAAAGGATCGTAAAAGAACTCCCCAAACAAAGCCACGTAGCGATCTGGCCTGGAGAGAAATTAGCAAAAAAGCGTTGATAATATATAATTTTGAGTAAAGTACACGGATGGACCCTGTGGTTTACCAAAATTTTGAATTTGGTCCCTAGCTTTCTAAAAGTACACAGATGGTCCCTGTGGTTTGCACCTTGTAAAGCATTTAGTCCCCAGCTTTTTCTGAAAGTACATGGATGGTCCCTCTGGTTTGCACTTTGTAACGCATTTAGTCCCTAGCTTGGACATGCTAAAACCTTTAGATTTGTTGGCTGGGGACTAAATGCGTTACAAAGTGCAAACGACAAGGGCCATCTGTGTACTTTTGGAAACCACAGGGACCATCCGTGTACTTTATAATATCAGACTTAAAACACCATCTATGTGAACAGTTATTGAGTTGTAACTAACTGTCTTGACAACGCATTACATATGATCCAGATAACACCATTGTTAAATGGTTAAGTATCCAAATTAAAAGGATATGAAACTCACCAATGAATTTGTAATAAATCAATGTAATCAGTATTCAGGCGTTTTAAGCTTTTCTCCACACTTTCTTTAATGTTGGCAGCATCAACCCTCACAACGTCTGCATTATCTCTTAAATAAGTGGATCTCTCTGAATAACCAGCTACTTTAGTGGCCAATATAATCTGCAATATATTGAAAATGAAGTGTTTCCGAGTAATGTCAAGCATAAAGTTTTGTAACAAATGCAATGAAGGGATACTAATTGTTTAATACCTTCACACTACTTACACTTGCAATTTGAATATTTTTACTATCATTAAATTTGTAAGAAAATGATACAAAGAAACTATTATTATGTTATAAAGAGAAAAGGTACCTGGTCACGAGGTCGCGATTTCATCCAGTTTCCAATATAAATATCGGTTAATCCTTGTGTCTCCTTACTCGCTGGAACCGGATACTTTAAAAAAAACAAACAATCACTTCAGGAGGAAAATTATATAACTGCAGAGTAGAGTTGTCATTATTTTCTTTATGTTACTACAAATACGTCTAATAGTTATTTAGTTTATTTGTTATCAACATCAAATCAACTACAATACATTATTAATTATCAAAGATGTAAACCAATGCTAAAGAAAGGGATTATAATGGGAATGATTATTTCTTACTATTTCTGCAGTGTCTAAAGTATTAATACCATGTTCAAATGCGTAAGAAAGCATTTCATGAGCCTCCTTCTCTGTGTTTTGTTTTCCAAATGTCATCTGTAATTTAGCATGAAATGACAATTATCAAAACCTTACAAATCCGCTGTATGAAAAGATTTCTTCGAAAC
This sequence comes from Scalesia atractyloides, assembly GCA_947069175.1. Taxonomy (NCBI): domain Eukaryota; kingdom Viridiplantae; phylum Streptophyta; class Magnoliopsida; order Asterales; family Asteraceae; genus Scalesia; species Scalesia atractyloides. The sequence goes on from CAMTDV010001632.1 coordinate 2,016,466, forward strand.
ATATAAGTTGCACACTTGCAAGAATGAACTGTCTTGAAGGATAAGTACATCAAAATATATGTTAAAATACCTAAATACACTATTAAGTATATGTTAGGAACAGGATTCGCAGCGGTAATCAAATGGAATTCAAAAGAAAGAATGGATCAAAAATGGAATTTTTTAAATAAGTATGTAGTGGATTGATCAAGTAACAGTCAATCTTGGTGGCGATCATATGATTAAGACACTCCGATATATACATGAGATCCTAAGGGCAGTTAGAGACAGTTAATTCCCGCCAACTTTAACCGCCAAACGGCTGTTAGGATTGTCGTTAACATAACCATCATTTGAACCACCGGTTACTAAGTAATGTTACATAATTGGTCTAACATAATGAATCCTAATTAATACATAATAAATAAACTAAAGTTTAGTTTACATATAATCTAATAATATAAACATAACAACCAATCTCTCATATCAACCAATACTGTCAGCTTAGGTTAGAGTAACTCATGACCTTGTTTTTGGTTACTCTTACGTCTCATCCACAGCCAATGAATATGTAAAAACTTGTTGATTTTGAGACTAAAACTCTAAGTTGCTACAAATCTGTAGTTCATATATCGATAAGTCAATCTCATATGTATTTATAAGTTATATCATTTTGGTATAGTAGCTAACAATATATTGCATATGATGATGATACTGGGTATAAAGACTATTGGCTACCCAAACTTTCTATCTCCAACATGCCACCATAAAAATTAAGGCAAACTGGATTTTAATAATCTAATCTCGCTGTTTTTGGCCAATATAAACCCAACTGAGTTTATTCCCGGCAGTGGTCCAACCTTTTTCATTTTGTTTGTATAACGATCCGCCGTTAAAAAAACACAACAGAGTTAAGTTTTTTTCCGAATTACAAACTGATGTTTTGAGGCATTTGCTCAGACTGATGAAAAATTTACCTCGAAACAGTGCTCCTAACGACGAAAACGGTGCTTCACTTTGGGTGTTTAAACTTCCAATTAACAAAAATCAAGCCGTTTGGCTCACCGTTTCGAGGTAAGTTTCACATCAATCGACTCGAATCCTCGCTCTGATCAAGAGCCCCTAAAACATTGGTTTGTAATTTGGAACATAAAAAACCTTAACTCTGTTAAGTTTTTTTAAAGCCAGACCATTATACAAACAAAATGAAAAAAGGTTGGAAGGAGGGAATAAAACTAGAGGTGTACAAATCCGTTTTTTTTAATAACCGGTTTAGGTTTTTAACCGAACCGGTTTTTTACATCAAAAACAAAAACCGGTTTTTCTTATAACCGGTTTCGGTTACTAACCGGTTTTTTTAAGTCAAAACAATAACCGGTCCAACCGGTTAGGATCGGTTTTTCTTATAACCGGTTTCGGTCACTAACCGGTTTTTTTAAGTCAAAAAATAACTGTCCAACCGGTTAGGATCGTTTTTAACCGGTTTTTTACCGTTAAACCGGTTTTTATAACCGGTTTCGGTTTTAAAACCAGTTTCGAAGCTCAAGATCCCTAACCGGTCTACAACCGCCGGTTTGGTTTGGTTCTAAAACCAGTTAAAAAAAAACCGGTTTCGGTTTATTTTCCGGTCTCAGTTCTAAAACCGGTTTTCTTTGTACACCTCTAAATAAAACCACAAGATTGGATTATTTAAATCCAATTTGGCTAAAATTAAAAACCATAAACACCACATTTGGAAATTAATAATCATTTTAATAGAAAAAAATGATAACAATTGTGACTATTATGGCAAACACATATAATAACACACAATTAACAAAGCAGAAACTGAATTAACCAAGCATAATTAATTACAGTAACCGAGGGACAAAGAACAAGGAACTGACAGTGCCGAAAGTGATTTCGCTGACAACAAGATTAGAATCCCCAACTTGATTATACTGCATGGCGCTTCTCTGTGGCTGCGCCATGGCTGTAATAGTAGCTGCAAGCTTGTTAAGGGGGCGTTGGGAAGAGAAGTTGCAGGTGGAAGCATGGCGAGATGAAATGCGAGTGTTATTACTGAGAAGGGGGTGAATCAAAGGTGAAGAAGATGAAGCCATTAGAGGATTGGATGGACGTAATTCAGTGCTGCATAAAAATTGGTGCCTAAAACGAATATTTTATTCGAGTCCGGTCGGGTCCAACCGGATTTTGAAAAGAGTTACAAAAATGGTCCATGTATTTTGACTACTTTGTCAAAATCTTGTATTTCGTCTTACAAGTTTTTTTCGTTGGGTTAATTTGTTGTGGTTGGGGTTTAGTGGCGGATCCACAAAATCTTTATAGGGGTAACGTTTCAAAGAAAAGGGGTAACGAAATCGAAAAACGTAAAAAAGTCAAATTTTTCCAAAATTTACACTACCAACGGAGCGTTAAAGGGTAGCGGGGGCTACCCCTTATTGGATGGTAGATCCGCCCTGTTGGTGTTGATGTTTTTTTTTCACTTTTAGTCTAAATGATTAATGGAGTTAGTCTATTATGTTAAATTGACATCAAATTATCTTTTACCTTTGGCGATAAAAAAATAAATTATATGTACTGTTTGTAATTTATTGGAATTATTATTTTTTATATATGTTCTTGTGTGTGCTGTTGTTTGTGTTGCTATTGATGTTGCCATAGGTGGTAGTGGTGGTGCGTCTATACTATCTTAAGATACAACTCTTTGGGGTTATAAAGGTAATTTCATCATGCTTTTAAGACATTTAAGGGAATTTAGCGTCTTAAAATGAGGGTGAACTTACCCTTCTATCCTTTTACTTAACCAATATATTAAAATTTATAAAGCTGGAACTTACAAACCCATTTTGTCCCATGTTGCTTGTCTGAATGAACACTGCCATTGAAAACTCTTATAAATAGAGAATAGTAACTCAACAAAGTTCTTTAGCAGTTTTACTGAGTTGTGCTGATAGACCCTTTGGCGTTTTTAGTTTTGATTTTTTTTCCTTTGTCCACAAACGGTTCAAAACTGAAGCAAACCAAAAATTTTGGTTCTGGTTATGGCTCAAAACCAATCAAATTGTTCTATGAACACCCTTAAAATCACCAAACTAAGTGTTGTGTTTCTCGCTACATTGCACGGGCACAATTGTGTAAGTTTAAAAATAGTATAATAAAACTATACAAACAATAAAAATTGCTATTCATTGGATTTAGTTGGGCTTGTTTTCTAATTAACTTAGTATAATAAAACTATACTAACAATCATAATTATTATTATTATTCATTAGATTCAACTCAAGCTTGTTTTTCCGATTTGAACTGTTTACCATGGGCATTGATTGTTGAATCTATCTCACACACTTATCTCTGTTTCCAGGGTTATAACGGATGGTGGATGTCGATCGTTGGATGATTTGTGTGGCTTGGAGCTTGGGTGAGAACTTTAAAAGGTTGTCGAGCTAGTGTAGGCAGTGATCTGTATAGACGGGCATCAGGGGTGGCGAGGAAAGAGATTGGAGATCGGTAAGGTGAGATGTGGATGTTTAACAACAACTCCCGGACAAGGGTAAACTTAGAAATATAAACATAAAGGAAAGAAGGATCAAACCACATTGGGCCTAATCAGTCTTGTCGGTCAGTAACCAATGCCATGGTCAGTGGCATGAGACTACCCAGATATAACAAACCTTAGTAGTAGTGTCTACTAAGCATTTAATATCAAAGATCCCAACAAACACCAAATCTGTAATGCATTATTACACTACCCAACGGATAGTGGGTTTATCCCTCGGACACTCTTTGTAGCCAAGCTGACATATTAGTCTGCCACGCCGATAGTGTGTAAGATTAACTATATTATATTTATAATATTTAATCATGTAGCCATTATAATCATTTATATTATATTAGATCAAAATAATATTAAACCTATTATATATTAGTTGGTAATTGTTGACGAACCATATTACCATTATTAACTAATTAGGTTTCCTTCTGCGTGCATATATAAGGAGATGACTAGAGTGGTTTAGGGTTAGACAATTACAATAACATTCTTAACATCAAAGTCGCCAACCCCTACACGTCTCTCCCATAACATAATTCAACCCTAGTTCGGTTATCACCATCATAATCTTACACCCCAAGGAGGAACCAGATCACACTGACAAAGATGTCGAACTCCATGGATGTGTCTCTGACTGGATTCTCTGTTGGCATGTCTGTTGTAACATGTATTTAATTCATAGTTTCCATTATGTCTAAACAGAACTGACCAACATAGTAAAGAATGACATTTAGTGCTCACAAATCAACTTTCTTGGAGGTTTATAAGCATGTTCTCTCATTGATAAATATATTCAATACTTTCGAATAACTTACCTTCTCTTCCACTTAGTGCTTTCTATATTCATATTTATTCACACGTCGGAGGCTAGTTACCACAAAAACTCTTTGGTGCTCACTATGACGAGACTCCCGATGTTTTGTATAGTAGGAACGCCTTCATTTTGGAAGTAGAACCATTCATCTTGGTGTTGCTACAATCCCCATTGTATCCACACATAAGGCTAGCTAATCCTAATATTTTCATTCTCATTCTTCCTTACAAAATTCAAACGCCACCTAACTTGACCAAGTTTGCAAAAAAAAGTGTGTAAACATCTAAAAAATGAGATGATGAAACAAAAAATGAATGGGTAGTCATGTTTCAAACATCTTATATATATATATATATAATATAGTTGATATCATTTATGATTAAAACGTCACTACCTATATGTATGTTATTCATGATTAAAATGTCATGTAAAGAAACCAACCAGTGTGACAGTGAAGAAATTAAGATTTGTTGAAGGATTATATAATTTGGTGTGTTTTTCTAAGTATTCGAGGTGTTCAAGTCTTCCAAAAGTCTTAACTATTTCCTCCCCAGTCAAACTATATAGAAACATCAGTTTTGTAATCAATTATAAAAATAAAACTGCCTTTTTAAAAGGAACCTATGGTCCTAGCTTATGAACATGAACTCTTATTCCGCTGGCTTTCAAATATATCGTTACAAAGTGTATGTTTTATTTACGTTTTGATATAAATTTATTTAAAATCAAGTTGGATCAAATATTATATATTTTTGTTTTTTTATTCTACCTTTTCGATATAAACTTCTCTTCAAAAGCGAGGTAGGTTACGGAGTTGCTACCTTGACAAACTTCCATTGAACAACACGGTACCGGTATTGGGATTATCAGAACCGGCAATAAAATTCATTTTTCTGATTTTCTATTGATGAAAAAGACGCGTCAAATCATTTTAGGCATATCACAATTTTAGTTTGTTTGATTTTCTCTTTTGGCTATTATAGCGATTGCCGATACCGTAACGAGCCAAAACAATACATATCAAACTCCCGCCGTGAAACACAGGAAAATTTCAATGGTATTCATAATTTTGAGCCGTTTGGACCCGAATCCAATACTTTACTTTCTACACTATTGGTAGACAATTAACCTTTGTATGAGTGTGAGTTTTATATTTAGACAATTAACCTCTCCCACATAAATATTTATTAATGTCCATGTTTCCTTTTTCTACAAGTTTAATATTAACCCGTATGTGACATTTAACCTGATGATGTTTATATCTTGCCCATTTTTCTATCCTAATGCTAAAAGATTTAAGTTGTTGCTTCTATATTAAACTTAAACCCGTTTTGCATATTTCACCCGTTTCATTTTATGTGTTTTTACGTTACCCGTTGAAACATGGTAACCTCGGAGTTACATTTCATGTCCGCTGCTGGGGTGACATTTTGTTTTGGAATAATAGATTTAAATAACCTTAATTTTCAGCAATTAGCCGAACATTCCCAACTTTCGATTTATACACACCACTCCCAAATTTCAACTTATTTTTCAATATCACTCCTAAACTAACCTAACACTAACCCAATTTGCTGATGTTAGATGCCACATCACCAAACCAATGTCACATCAGCTGCCACGTCATCAAAAAAGTTATGTCTGATGTCACATCATTATAAAACCAAATCAAATGTCACTCAGCGGCAATGTCAATTGCCACGTCATCAAAAAATGACACGTCAGATGTCACATCACCATACAAGTGCCACGTCAGTAAAAAAAACTAACTAGGTTAGAGTTTAATTAGTTTGGGAGTGATGTTGGGAAATAAGTTGAAAGTTGGAAATGGTGTTGTACAAATCGAAAGTTAAAGAGTGTTATCGACCAATTGATAAAAATCGGAGTTATTTAAATCCAATATTCCTTTTGTTTTTAAGATTCCTAATTGATTTATTTATCCTAAAATATGTTTGTTTTTCCTGTATAACTCTTAAGATCAAATAAAATAGACAACTTTTGTTTGCTTTGGAAGGAAGAAAGGGCTCATTTGCCATTTGGTAAGATTCGACTTCCTTTTGTCACCAAAACTTTGGCCCTGGTTTTGGGTTGTTCCACTCTAGCATGCCCTACAAATACAATACTTTACCAAAAGCAATAGCTTTATTATGAGCAAATTTGACCTTATATGATATTATAATTACTTTTTTGCCCTCATTATAAAATAGTAATATTTTATCATAATTAATTATTTAAAGTCTATTAATTATACGGATAATATGATATTTAAGTTATTATTATATAGTGTTCCATGATATTTTAGTTGTTATTACTATATAGTATTCCTTGTAATAAAGGAGTTTTCATAGCAAAAACACCACCACATGTGTCATGTGTGTATGCACCTGAGTTAAATGAGTTAAACTCTAAATTGGTTTAGGTTTGTAAGCCTAAACGATTTTATTAGCTATATGTCATTTAAACAAAATATTGAATATTCATTAAATAATAATTGAACCAAGCTAGAGCTTGGAAAATTGTTAACGGGCCGAGCTTAAAGTTTATGCAATCTGATAACTGATTCGATTCATTTACACCCCTAATCAACCCCGGTGCTAACTGCTAAGTGTGTTTAACTAGTGTTTTTAATATTTAGATTACATCAAATATTTTATAATAAATATTTTATATGTAGAATAAATCATGTTATAATCAATGGCATTATCGTTATTTAGCCCAATACTCGTGGCAATAAGCATCCAACTTACAATATAGTGACATACCAACCAAACAATGTATATCACAGCAAGGAAAGAACAAAGCATGTGCATTCCAGATTTATATAATTTGGTACAAGATGTACATATTAATAATTATTTTGTTTATCAACTATCCACTCTATTGATAAAAGGCATTTGAGTCCATCCATCCATGCCCAAAGTTGTGAAAACCATCCCATCTCTCTTCAATCATTTCATGTCCTTCAAGTTGAAATCCATAAAGAAGCTCATACACGTTCAGAAAGCGTGTAGGAGCTTCACTGAGATCTTTCGATCTAAATTACACGTAATCAAAGTGCGCAAGGCTATAAAAAAAGTCACCACCTTTCTTCTTTCATCTCGTCAGAGATTACGTTTTCGTCCAACGAGACAACGCGCTACCACAAGCCACTATTTCCACCTCCTTCAAGAGGGTTCCCCGGTCATATTCATCAATCAACGCTATGCTCAAAAGTCGGGTCAACCATCAAGGGAACCGTTTTCTAGAAAGGTAAGGAACCTGGCGTTGGTTCCACTAGCACAAGTACTAGTAGTACCACTCGGGAAAAAACCGTAGCAACGAATCGTGTGAAACATAATTCGTTGCTACGTGAGAGAAAGAAAGAAGAGAATAGAAACAAAAACATAAACAGGTTATTCACACGTGACATCCGAGGGATTGATGAGAGAGCGGCAGATTTTATTTCCAAGGTTCGAGAAGACATGAAGCTTGAAAGAGAACAATCCATCATCGAGTTTCAAGAAATGTTGGCTCGAAGTGTTTGATTTCTTTTTCCAATTATTTTTAACTTTACAGCATCAACACATAAACTTTACTTCTAAATTTTTTACTTTATTTTCCCATATTATTTTGTTGGGAAAATGGGTAATTTTTTTCAAAAACAATGCAAAATATATTTTGTGTTTTTTTTCAAATTATATTTTCGGGAGAAAATGGGGATTTGTTATGATAAATAACTATGTAATAAAGCTCACAATTGTTTTATAGTTTTCTTTTATCAATTTCTCATGTGTAAACTATTGTACGTGACATGGAAATATAATTAAGTGAGTATATTTCCTCTAAAAACGTCTTAAGATTCTGTAGACGTTAAGCCACCATAACGCCAGCGCGCTACCCCCTTTATCCTTTGTTCGGTTTCGTAACCTTACTCGTGCAATCCCGCATTCAACCACCTATCGTTTATTCGTCCAAATCACTTGATTTGTGTATTTAAGAATTGTTTCATTTGAAAATTGATGTTTTGTTTGTACAATTTTATAATGTTTTTTATGATCGGTAATTATGTTTTTTTTAAACAACAATGTCTCATTTTGGGTCCCTAAATTACTCCAAACCAGGTTGTTTTAATCATGAGAGATCTCCAAAGAGTCGTTGAATCTTACCACTGGGCCATCAACACTAGTAGCCTTGTAAAACTTCTACTCTTGTTCTTGTAAGCAATATAAAAAGTTGTTTTATTTTTGGACCAGGCAAATGTTACTTGTAGTCTACTTTACACCAATTATTCTAAAATATCCTCCCTGCTAAGAGGCGTTTGCCTCTACTAAGTCGGCTAGCCCCACGTTGGCGTATAAAGAGTTGGTTGATCATAACTCTTACCCTTCTATAGCGCTTCACTTGAATCGATACATAACCAAGTCAACATGGGTTACTCTATTCATAGTTACACCTAGCAAAACGGGCGGGTCGGTTCAGGTCGGGTCGTGGGTCGAAACAGGTTAGGGTTAAAACCGGTCAATTAAAAAAAGGTTTTTGATTTGGTTCAGGTCAGAACGGGTTTTGGGTCGGTGTTGAGTTGGTTTAAAAAACTTTTTTAAAGAACTAGCGGGATTTTCCCCGCGCTTTGCAGCGAGTGTTTGGTCGTTATCGCTTTGGCTCGTTACGACATCGGTTCAGTTTTTTTGTCGTACCGATATGATAACGCCACTAAGCAACCAAAAAAAATATGCTCAAAAGGATTCGACACGTGTTTTACTCCGACTGAAAGCCATTAAAAACAAATGTATGGGTTAGTACAAATGTTGTTTGATTAGTAACGATCGATTCATTACGCTAATGTTACCATACTCACACTAACTATAGCTTATAATTCATCTTAAAAAACTCTTTTATCGATGCGTGGATAAAAATAAACACATATAAACTTTACCTTTAATATTATATATATATATATATATATATATATATATATATATATATATATATATATATATATATATATATATTCCTGAATGTTTTCTTCAAACCGAAAAGTCATTTTTGTATATAGTTGAACATGGTTTAAAGTTGATTCACCTACCCTATTTGAAAACGGCGAATGTCAAAACCAAATCAAACAAAAAAATGTAGCCGAATATAAAACATAAAACCAAAGTAACAAAAAATTGTGGTCCAAATACAAAAGAAAGACCAAAGTAACAAAAAAAAGTTGTGGCCAAAATACAAATACATGAAGGTTTCGGTTCCTGTAGCTATCAACTTCTTCTTTTATATATATAATAATGATTATTACAGTTATCATAAGATTCAAAAAATGTTTTTTTTGGTTCGGGTCAAAAACGGGTTTTTCAAAACTATATCTGATGTAAATGAAGATTTGGACAAGCAGGTTGTTAAAAAATTATATTCAATGTAAATAAAGACTTAGACTAACGAAAATATTTTTTTTAAAAAGGTTAGACTTTTAGATTTTCTTATACTTTCAACCCATATGACTCTCTCACATAAAGAAACCGAGAAGAACCAAAAAAATTATTCAAGATGCTAATACTTGTTGGCAACTCACTCAATAACAATGTGGGAAATGACTGTGAGTTCAGTTAATTGTTTATTTATCTGGGTCATCCCAGTTTCTGAGGTCGTTTTTGCGACCTTTTTTGCAGTGGCGGATCCATAAACTTTTTTCAATGGTTCATTTTGGTAGATTCTCACTAACTTTTCTCAAATCATACAAGGTTCTCACTATTTTTCCCATTTTTTTCCAAACCGAGTAGGTTCATATGAACCTGCAAAACAGGGCTGGATCCGCCACTGCTTTTTTGCCTCCATAATTAAAGGGTAGATGAACACCGTGGGCGATGGTGGTTGGCCACGGTGGTAGGTGGATGACGGTTGTAGGCGGCGAGCCAACGGCCAAGGCGGTAGATGAAGGAAGCTACTCTTCAGTCTTCAATATTGAATAATGAATAACCCGTTGGTTCCCGCCTTGACCCATTCTGACCTGTTGGTCAATTAATTCAACCCGTTGTGACCCACTCTTCTAGATCTTGAATTTTAAGATAGACAAAAATAACTCTTTGACAAGGACGTCTATAACAAGGTGTTTGGTTCGCTCATGAAATACATGATTAACTACTAAGATTTGTAGCCTAATGGCATCAAGATATGTAATAACAGTGTGGCTTCCCAAGTGATTGAGGGTTCTATTCCAATAGTACACAAAAGTGTAAATTTAATATTATGATTAAAAGAAGTGTGATTTAGCTGTTCTAAAAGGAACTAACAGACATCTAGTACTAATGTTGTGTCACACCAAAAGATGAGCACACAACTTGTAGTCAATTGTAAGTTTAACACTAGCGACGCATAATCTAACGAGTCTCAACAACATTAGTAAGACCCTCGTACTTTGCCTTAGTGCTAGAGCGAACAACATGATGTGTTGCTTATTGGAACTCCAATTTTATTAAAAAAAATTATCATATAAAAAATCCAATCTTTTAATTAAATTAATAATAGAAAAATTCTCCCATGCGTTGCGCGGGTATTCAGTCGGTTCAATTTGTTACAATATCGACACTCGTTCTTAGATAAAATCATTTTATCTTATCCAATTAAGATTTCTTATACTTACAATATATTTTAATATGACATTACGTGATTCAAAAAGTATCCAAACCATACGAATTCTACAAAATCCAACATGATTCATGAATGTAAGTTTCTTAACTTATTGTCAGGATTGTAGATATTATGTGCTATATATATATATATATATATATATATATATATTTATATATATATATTATCATAAAAAATACTAAATAATTACATGTATATGTGTTGTCAACTGAAAGAATTTTTTTACATAATAATATAATATTGGTTGTTTTCTCTATATCTCTCTTCATATCTCATGGTCTTCTTCCTTTCTTTGATCTCCTCTTCTTCCTTCACCCTCTCTCTAATAAGAGTATAACAAGACCCGGATGAGCCACCTTGCCGTCGTTGCTTTTGGCCGGAGAACAAGGCATTTGTGGATTTTTCCTAAATCCATACGGTGGGCCTGTGCCCACCCTCCTAATAGGGTAGATCCGTCACTGCGTGCAATATATAAGTTTTTAAGTTGCTACAATGCAATATATAAGTTTTTAAGTTGCTAAAAATAATAGGAAATTTAGATAATAATCAACTCTGCCAGTTTAACCAATAACATCTTTAATTTTCACTTTCATTGTCAAAAGAAATTCTAATAGAGAAATAGTTATGTATGCCCTTAACGAGCAATTGATTGGTTTTTTATTCTAACCACAATGTTGTAAACAATGTTTTCAGAACCGGATCGGACGTCGAACCGGTTTCCTTACCGGTTCACTGGTCCAACCGGGCCGGACGTAAATACCAAGAGTTGTCATAAATATTATAAAGAGTTAATTACTGTTTCCGTCCCTGTGGTTTGTCAAAAATCACTATTTCAGTCCATTAGTTTAAAAATTACGATTTCAGTCCCTGTGGTTTCACTTTCGTAACCATTTCAGTCCACCTCGCAACAATTTCAACCCCTGTACTTACAAAATAATTGGATTGAAGTGGTTACGAAAGTGAAACCACAGGGACTGAAATGGTTACGAAAGTGAAACCACAGGGACTGAAATCGCAATTTTTAAACTAATGGACTGAAATGGTGATTTTTGACAAACCACGGGGACGAAAACAGTAATGAACTCTATTATAAAATTTAATAGGGTAATTTTGAAAAGAAAAAAAAACATATAAAAAAATTAGTCCAACCCTTCTAAAAATTGGTTCGACCGGCCAGTTTCCCGATTCAACCGCGGGTCACCAGTTCAACCTCCAGTTCATTGTAATTCCGTCCGATACCATGACCAGAACCGGCCCAACCTCCGGTTCCGGTCTGGGTCTGAAAACACTAGTTGTAAATTATTTTGAAACGAAAAAATGAATGAAAGTTACTTATCCATTAGAGTAAGACTGTCTTTGTTTATGAAATCAAAAGTTACAAATGTTATTGGTCAAATTGACAGGATGAACTAATATCCACGATGTGTTATGGTATAAAAATTTTAATATCCAATTTACCTTAATAATTAAACAAAACAAATATATATATATATATATATATATATATATAATATATATATATATTGTTTTCCCAAGATCAAATCTACACGTATCCGAACAATATGAGAGCATGAACTCTTCCCCTCCACCAATATTATGGCCACATTTTGTTCATCCCATTTCTCTCTCCTCCATTGCAGGTTTGACATCATCATCTTTACCATCTTCTTCTTCATGTTTCTAAAACAGGAGTTTTATGACATCAAATGCAAACTAATTTCTGTTTTTAGAAAACCAATACTTTCTATTGTTATATCTTTCTTGAAATAGAAAAAGATAGGTGTATGCATGCATGCATATAATTAGAAATGGGTCGGAATAAGCTTCCCATGAAAAGAATTGAGAACAACACAAGCAGATTGGTTACATTTTGCAAACGTAGAAATGGACTCATTAAGAAAGCTTATGAGCTTTCGGTTTTATGTGATATTGACCTCGCGCTTATCATGTTTTCTCCATCCGGTCGCCTCAACCATTTCTCGTGTAAAAGGAGGTGCATTTAGCCGAACCCTTATCATGTTATTCATGTTTTCAACGTTACTAGAACATGCATATGTTAGAAGAACATATATGTAAACACACGGGCGGACCTAGAGTGATAGAAGGGGTAACCTACGTTGCCCTTTGACACTCCGACGGTAGTGTAAATTTTGGAAAAATTTAACGTTTTTTCGATTTCGTTACCCCTTTTCATTGAAACGTTACCCCTACGCGGATTTTCTAGATTCGCCACTGTGTAAACATTTTCTTTTCTTTTACAGAACCGTGGACGTACTCAATAGATTTGTAAATCTTTCTGATTCCGAAAGAGGAAGGTACTTATATACCATGTGTGTGTGTATATATATATATAATTCTATAGATTTCTTAATTCTTACTTTAAATTCATAGTGTGATGATGGAAACTTTTGTTTCTTTGGTTGCAGTGTGATTCAACATAGAGAGGTGTGTTTTTTAATTAACTCATCCATGCAAATGTATAACTTGCAAGTAATTATTTGTTTGTGTTCCTCCTTTTTGGCATTGAATTTATAGTTTATATATAAGCTAGTTAGGTTGATGTAATCAAACACAAACTTGCTTATGCATGTAGAACTTAGTGATATGATGCAAATCAACTTCGTGATAGAAGATATTATCCGATACAACCTTACAATACTTACAAAACATTTGATTCATCTAGAAAAAAAAGCTATAATTCTATGATGTAACATATAGTTAGGATTTATTGATATAGTAAGCGCTTTGTAAAACAATAAAACAATGTCCTTTTATGTGACGTGAAGTAGGGATGACCAAATAGTACCGGTACCAAATTTTCCGAATCGGTATATTTTCGTTACCGACTTTTGAAGTTTTTGGTACCAGTATTGGTATTTACTGGTTTTTACCTTCAAATACCTGTATTGATCCGTACCGTACCGAGTATTTTGGATACCAGTACCTGTTTTTAGGAATTTTCGATAGCGGTTAGTACCGAGCTCATCCCTAATATGAAGTTACGATCAACTACACTTGTACAAGTTATCTCGTTAAATCTAATATCTTGAGAATAAAAAACAACACTATTGAGATCTAAAACAAAAGATAAATGATCAAATAAATAGATTCTAAAATAATATATTTATGTTAGACGAATAGTTACTCTTTTTTATATGTGGGATGTTTTGATTTGATAAATATTGCAGTATTTAAACAGCCTCCTAAGCAAGATCAGGAGTGAAAATGATTTAGCCATCCACGTTCCTTGGTTTGTCCTCTCTTCACAAATGCAACTTTTTTTATTAGTTTTATGTGAATACTGGGCGGAGTTTGACTAAAAGTTTCGGGGGTGGAAAGTTATGGGACCTAAAATTTATTTTTCTATCGCTATATTTCCTGTTAGATGTTCGGGTCGGTTATTCGGTTCGGTCGGTTATTCGATTCGGGTCGGGTCAAATAATAATAACTCCAAATATAAATAAATAATTTGCATTCATTGAAAGAACCCGTTCTTACACATAAAAAAAAACTAAATTTGAACCCTCAAGTTTCATTTATATAAAAACTAGTTTCAGACTTTATTTAAAAAACTTCAAGTTTTAAACAATTATAATATATTACTAATAGCTCAATTCTTCACCTTTTTTTAACTCAATACGAAAATATGTATAAACTTTTTTAGACAATAAACTTGGTAGAAGCAGGGAATTTCTTAGGAAAAATAATTGGCAAGGGCGGACCTATATAATTTTAAAAATTTCAAACGAAAAATCGAAAAAATTGCACTACTGACCGAAACATTGGTGAGGGCGGGTGCACCGTCTTGACTGTTAAAAACTCTGCCCCTGATTACTACATTTAAGTTATAATATACCCATTTAACCATTAACAACAATAAGCAATTACAACATGTTTTTGAAAGATTCTTATATCTAAACATTTGCTAATTACTTTAGTGTCTTGAATCAGTCCCAGAGCGATCCACATGCAATCCGAGGTACCAACATACCTTTCATTTATATCATAATTATTAGAGCAAGATCATTATATAATAATATATATATATATATATATATATATTTTATTATATTGTATATATATAAACTCACTGTCTTTAACCAACTTAAATTTGTCTTACTAATAGGAAATTCATCAAGAGATTAGCACCTTACAACAACAACTTCATATGGCCAAGGAACAATTAAGGTTGTAATCACAAGTTTATATTCATCTATGTGAAACACTTGCATGTGTTAGGGATGTGATAGCAATGGCGGAACCAGAGGGGGGTCAAGAGGGTCTGCTGACCCCTGAACATAGAAATTTGTAAGATTTTTATATATACAATCTGAGATTTTTCTAGGGAAAAGCATGTTTATACCCTTTAGTTGTAGCCGGTAGAAAAGAGAGTCTTATAATGACCCCCTAACAAAGAAGTTATGGTTATGCCATTGTGTGATTGAGATTCCACAACATGTTACTGAGTGCATGCATCTTCTTCTGTTTATGATTCAATCATATCAAAGGATGTTTGATCCGGATCCAACAACTTTTACATCGCTTTACGACTATGAATCATATGAGAAGTTACTTTACAAGACGTTGGATCGGGTTACACAACGTAAGGTAATCGATAAACTAGGCTCGCTCTTAATATATATTATATATATTTTTAAATAGTTTATAGAATTCATATACTTAGCATACAATATGAGGTTCATTTGTATTTCTTATATTTGTGGTAGGAATATATGTTGAGTAACCAAACCTCTGCATACCATCCAAGAGCATTGCAGGTAACACCCAATATTCGTATAATTGACATTTGCATCCATTGTTATTCAAACTTAATACAATACAATTATTACCCATTATTGTATGGTGATTTGAGGGTTTTTTTTAATGTATCTTTTGTATACTTTTTTCAATTTACCTCTTAAAATTGAAGCATTGACATTTACAACCTCTTAATTTTCTAAAAACTTTGTCATCGACGTGTTTATATTTACGTACGTGTGAGTATAAAGTCAAGTTAATGTACGTTTCTACGTAATTTTTTTAGAAAATGAGTTGGGTAAATGTAATACGTTTTCGTGCTTATGTTTATGTACGTTCTCAGTTGGTTTGTTTTGACGTAAAACTTTTACGAAACACCGCGGCAACGCGCGGGGCGATTTACATGTTTCTAACAAATACTATGACGGAAATGCAACAGGGAGAAAGTTCATCAAAGGACAATGATATCAGTTGTTGGCCAGAAAACGTCTGTTATGATACAAATCGAATCAGTGGACAAAACCACACAACAATGTTTGCCCCGTGTTCACCGGACAACACATTTGAAGCCACGAGGTTCGTTTAATTAGTATACCATATAGTTGTTCTATTGGAAGTTAATCCTAATAATCCGAGTAGTGTGTGTGTTGCCCAATCCTCTAATGTCAATCACATTGTTTGTGAGATTAGATCATGTCCAGTAATTTAATTATATACATGTTTTTTTTCAGGAACCAATTGTCAAATGCCATATTTGACCCATTGCCAAAGTCAACTATGAATGAGGAGCCACAAAACATTGAAGGGTTTCAAGGTTGCAACCAAGAGAGCCTTCAACAATGGCAACAGTCGACAGATGAGCTTCTATCCTCTCTTATGACTCATGATGTCACTTTCTCTCTCACCAAGGTTCTTCACATCTAAACTCACTAACTTGACTATAGAAAAATTTAATTGTAGCTTCATCAAAATGGATACTTGTCCAAATTATACAATTTTATCTTTAGAAAATCACGTACATTATGGAGATATTGACTTTTGAAAAGCCAATGTCATGTAATTTACATGACTTTCTAAAGATAAAATTACGTAATATAAACATATGTAATTATTGTATAGTATTTATCTTTTGATAGGTAATTTATGCGATATTAAGTTCTAGAGATAAATTCATACAATTTAGTCACATTTCATGTTTTTATTAGTCATATTTTTAATAACTTCATGTTTCTTAAAAAAATATGTAAGTTAAGTGGTTATAAATAAATTTTGTAGGTCAAAAGACTATATTGATAATTAGGTTGTTCAAAATAGTTAATTTGGCTAAATTTATTATAATCAAATTGGTATATTACTTTATTATTAATTATTATTGTTATTATTATTATTATATAGGTGAAATATATAAAGAAAACTCAATGTAGTTGAGAAAACATAAGAAAAACCATATAACATTTTTGTTTTTTTTCTAAAAAACAAGGAATGTAACATACATGTATTTGAACATTTTTATAAAAATGTAAAAAGAGCCAACTAGTTTTTTTAAATGTTCAAAATCTTTATGTTACATTTTTTGGACATATATCACGTGCGTTATATTCCCTATTTTTTAAGAAAAAAAATAAAAATATTACGTGAGATTTTTACAGAAGTTTCATGAGTTTTTTCAATCCAAGTGGATTTTCGTTTTATACATCAACAAATAGAGATGGTCTTGATTTACTTTTAGAAATACAACTACGTATGTATTTTTTGAATATTTCTTGTTGAAAGTTATTTCCAATAATTTATTTCCTCTATTTCTTGTCTTTCTTTAGACTATAGATGCATATGAATGTTGCCCCATTTGATGTTTACCTTGTAGCAAAATGAAAAGGTGAATGCAAGTGGAGGAATGGAAATGATGCCAAATCAACGAATAGATGCCTCCTTATTGTGTCATCAAGCTAGGAGCTAGCTCACGACCAATGCCTTCATGGACTTATGATTTTAATTATACATGTGAAATCATTTATTTAAAATAACATATAGTTATACTTTAACTCGTATTTATTGAATATTCATGTTTTTGTTTTGCTTTCTTGTTAAATGTACACTAGACTTAGGTGATTTATGTTCATTATTGCCTTGTTGGTATAAAATCTCCATTGATTATTAGAAAATTTGAGAAAGAGAATCTAGTGTATGATAAGGAAGAGAGGTTTAAATAAGAGTCCATGAAAAATCGATCAAGTTTGTTCTGTTGCGATATTTGAATACCGAATATACTTATGTTGTTCCTAAAGAGTTGTTCATCCAGAGCTCCGTGGTCATTTTTCCCACCTTCATCCAAAAAGTTTTTTTCTTGCATTTGGGTCCCTGTGGTTTCAAAATCTAAATGTTTTCGCCCATTTTGTTAACCCCATCCTTTCTTTTAGGTTAAATGAGGGGCAAACCAATTGGACGAAAATGGATGAAAACGTCAAAATTTTGAAACCACATAGACGCATATTTGAGGAAAAAAAACTTTTTCGATAGCGAAAGTGATCAAATCACATGGACGAAAATGACAATTTACTCTTTTTATGTATATTTTTCAATATCGGTTTAGTCGAATAGATTAAAATTTGATTCAAGTTTGAATAATCTTATTTGAATTGTGTTGTACAAATTTAATTCGAATTAAATCCAGTTTAAAAATCTTCAAATGCGAATAACCCAAATTCAATTCAATTGAAAACCCGACCATACAAACACATCTTGGTAGCGCTAGACTACAAGCCCTTTTAGTATACAACGACTAAATATTGAGGTTTCAAGTTTCCTGGTAAGGTTACATAGTATGGAGTTCGGTAAGGCATTCGGGGTGGGCTGCCTGATCAGGAACACCACCCTGTCCTTAGCGACCTCGATTTTTGGCTTCAAGATTTTGATAGCTACCCTTACCATGAAATGTATCTTAATTTAGTTTTCGAATAGTTCACTCATCAAAATAAAGTTATGAACACTACCCATTTTTTATAATAGACAATAAATAAAAATTTCCTTATATTTTTGGAAATCTAACATGTTTTTTTATCCAAAGTAAATTGTTTGTCTTGATATCATTTATAACTTTGTTCGGTGAAGAAAAGAATTATTGAAGATCTTCTTGTTTCTTGCTTTTCATATTGCCCATAAGGTTGTCAATATAACTGCGTGCGTCGAATTTTGTAAGAAAGCGCGTTCTTTCGATCCTTTTGTAAATGTTGACACTTAAGTAGTTTTGTTGTAAAATTAAAATTTTTGTTTTGAGTATGAGGCCTATCCATCACCGTGCAATCTTTCTTTGATTCTAGATCCTGGATATGATGTAATAAGTCTTTTACTATACCTGTCTTTAACCAATTTTCTTAGCCAAAAGAAGGTATCCTCCCCATTATCCACGACGCGCTTTGTAAACCTGTAATATCTATGTTCGGTATCTTCTTCCAAGGACCTATTATTGTATGCTTCGTTGAAATAGTTTTTACCGCTCCCCTCTTTGTCACACCCCAA
Organism: Scalesia atractyloides; assembly: GCA_947069175.1. Classification (NCBI taxonomy): domain Eukaryota; kingdom Viridiplantae; phylum Streptophyta; class Magnoliopsida; order Asterales; family Asteraceae; genus Scalesia; species Scalesia atractyloides. Next base: position 2,035,710 of record CAMTDV010001632.1, read on the forward strand.
CCGATGGCGGAATCATCGGGGTATGAGCGAATACATGATTGCTCAAAGCATCATAACAATTGAAAACGACAATATTTAAATAAACCATTTTTATTTCATAACTCAAATTCATACATTGTTAAAAGAAAGGAAATTACAATTCAAATACTCAAACAAAAGAAAACTAATTTATTCGTGCATTTCTAATTCCACCTTAGTAGATTTCTTGAACCATCATCAATTTCCTGCAATATATGAATAATAAAGGTCAACAAAATAGTTGATGAGCATACAAGTTTGGTTTACATAATATAGATAAAATGTCTCAATCTAATATGGCAATTTGTATACTACTAGAATGTGTAAACTATCAATCAACCAAGTGTCCACTAGCATATCATTTCCACATAAGGGAACAGGCCGTATAAGATTGAATACTTAACAATACCACATAAGGGCGGTGTAGCGTTATAATTGTTAAAGTAAGCGATTGAGTACACACGATTGAATTCTAGCATGTATGTATGACAAATAGCATGTATTCATAGATTGATTGTTTAAATAATGTGATTGATTGTGCGTAGGTGAGTTTTTATAATTTCATATATTGCAACCCAAAGTGTGTTTAAAGGAAAAAGGTTTCGAGTATACTCACAGTTTGCAAGTGGTTTTCACAAACATGAGATGATCGCTTGAGAGGTTGAAGCACCAAATTATCCTAACAAGGATGAACAAGGTGTGTAAGTACAAGGATTTAGAAGTTGGAATGTAAATGTGATTTAAATGAGAGATAAATAATAATAATAATTATAATAATAATAATAATAATAATATATGAAAATACATAAAAATATTATCTTGACTAAGCACTCACTTTGGACACTATTAATTTATGTGTATTTCGTGGCACAAATTCACCCACTAGAAGTCCATGTGTGAGAAATTTAGTCTAAGATAAGTGTTTTACCTTTGCACATAATTTTCCACCATAAGTTGGTTGGTGTCATGGCTAGGTTTAACATTTATATATCTTTAGTACATAATTATAAATAATGAATTAACAATGATAATTAAATTGCAAGTCTAAATAAGTAAATAACGAAAATTAAATGAGTTAGTACTTTTATATATTTTTAGTATGTGATAATAAGTAATGAATTAGTAACAATGATGTAATTGTAAGACTAAATAAGTAAATTACAAAAGTAAAAGAGTTAGTAGTATGATTAAAAGAGTTAGTAGTTAGTAGTATGGGTAGTAACGTTAGACATGGTAATAATATGTGAGTTAATAATGTTATGTAGGTTAAGCATGAATAATAATAATAATCATAATATAATAATAAGTTAGATAATATAATAGTAATTAGTAATGGGTTAGTAATGTAATGACCATGTTATAGAGGTAGGATAAATGTCATCTATTGTACCCCTTTGTTACACCAAGAATTATCAACTTAGATGATGATCTTGGTTGGTCATACATAGAATATAAATGACATTCAATAATGAAATGTTGAAAGTTATAAAAATAAACCCAAGATTGGTCCTTATTTTAGTGATGCACCATCTTTGTTTACCATGGCAAACATCGAGTAACATTCCATAAGGATTTCTTCAATATGGGAAGTATGAAAACACAAAAAAAAAAAAAAAAAGAAAGAAACAAGAAGAAGAGAAGGAGGTGAAATGAGTGGATCTCACTTTCAAGAGGAAAGAAGAATTTTTTGAGAAATGGTAACGAAAAGTGGTAGAATGAGTCTGGTATTTATAGGTGATGGATTAGGGTTAGGTAATGAAAAAATATGAAAAGTTGAAAATTGGTCTATTAATATTTTTGTTTTTGTTTTTGAGCCTAATGTCATGAGCTTATTTGTTTTATACATTTCTTTTTTTTGTTATATGTATTAATTTGAGTTTCAAACATAATTTATAAACATAGTATGACACAATAGTTGATTGGTTGGGTATCAAATATCGAATTTACACAACATAATTCGGTTTTTGAATGATTTAATTGTTTCTTGATGATTATATGAATAACACCTATGTTTGATTGAACAATTATTAATAATAAAATAAAATAAATTGAATTCCATTATGATCATAAGTCTCGGATCACAACGGTTGAATACGGAAATAAGAAACACGGAAACGAATAATACAATAATTGCGGAATGTTACACTCTTCAAATGTAGACTCGATATTATCTTTACCCAGAAGCTTAATGACTTCGTTTTGAATCTCCATAACCATTTTGTGAGTAGCACGTCGCTACACGAATACTTCCTATCAGGGCCGGCCCTAAGAATTCGTGTACCCTTTTCGAGCTCGAAAAAACGTGCCCTTATGCCTTAACAAAATTGGGTATTTGGCCCACTAAAGGTCTAAACCTAACGCTAATGGCTAATAACTAATCTAGAACATAAAAATAGTTTTGTAAGTGGGCATATGTTGGTGTTTGTATGGGTATACCCTATTAATTTATTTTTACATATACATATCGGATTTTTCTTTTAAAATAACGTGCCTTTCGAAATATCAGACTCTGGCCGGTTGTCCTCTCTGCCCACCCTCAGGGCCGGCCATCCTTCCTACACACCCAAAACCAACCTTGTTTTACAGGAGTCCATACTCTCTCCCACATAACCCACTTAATCTTCCCCGCTTGTTTTTGTAAACTGCCCAAAACTCAACTCTAAATACACCATTGAGACGTGTTTTTTTATCAACGTTTAAACCAACATGCTGTAATACGCAACCGTCGTATATATCTTATATATGTTTTTATGTAAATTTTGTTCGAATAACTCAGTTTTCATATACAGTGACGTAGCTCTTACATGACTTTCGAATATACCGCGCAACATGTTTTTTACCATCACATTCGCTATTTACTTATTTTTATCTGCGTTTTGAACCATTACACGTGATAACCCACCTAGTTAAGTTAACAAAGGAGTGTTACCAATGGTTTTGTAATCTATTATTTAACAATTTAATCCGAGATATTCACAAAAATGTCATGGCTGACTGACTGATTACGCGGAACAGCAAAACCCTTAACCACGAAGATAACGCCATTCATATATAATAATAATAATTTCCCCCAAATAATTTCATATCAAATGCATTTTTCATACATAACCTCCAAAATCAATCGTCTCGTCGGTGGATCGCTGTCGATTAACCCTCAAAAACCCTAATTTCATCAATTTCCTGATCAAATGGGGTTACAGCAATCCAAAGACGAGCTTTTATATCAACAAGTCAGTTATGGCAACTCTGAAGGCATCAAAAAGCTTCGCAGCGAAGGTGCTGGCCTTGAGGTATTCATAACAGTTCATTCATTTCGTTTAATTCCAGTTTTTTAGTAAGAATTGTTTGTTTTGGTAATATTAGGTTAAAGTTTTTTCTTTTGTGGATTTGTTTTAAGATTTGTGTGAATTGTGATGTGTGTTTTGTTGAAAATTGAGATTCATATTGTTTATTTGTTTGCATGTTTGAAACAAATTGTGATGAAGCTTATTTTGAAAAGCATACAAGTAGTTTTATAAGCAAGTGGTGTGATTGTGTTTTTAACCATGTGGAAAATGTTGTTTATGGTGCAGTGGATGGATAATGAAGGAAAGACTCCTTTGATATTGGCTTCCATGAATCCGCAATTATACGAAGTTGCGAAAACATTGATAGAATTGGGTGCCAATGTAAACGCCTATCGTCCAGGTAGCATCCCGTGTGTCCTTTAGAGTTTGTTAATGATTCATGTACCTGTGGATGTATGTTGCGTGTATACAATGTGTATTTGAGCTGTTATGATTATATCACTTGTGGTGACGATTCTACAGGTCGTCATGCCGGATCTCCTCTGCATCATGCGGCAAAAAGAGGACTAGAGCCGATGGTTAAGCTACTGCTTGCACATGGTGGTATGTGATTCTTAGTCAAAGTCAACAGGGATACGATGGCATCGATTACGTTCTTGTGGGTCAACTTGCTTGTTTATAATCGCTTACACTATATTTTTTCTTTTATTTCAATTTTCAGCTAACGCGTTGGTGATGAATGATGACTGTCAAACTGCACTTGATGTTGCAAGATTTAAGGGATTTAGCAATGTTGTCCGTGTACTTGAGGTACATATGCAGTTCATTTTACACATGATTTCGGTCATTACATTAATACATTTCATTTCTCATTTTTTATGGCATCGTCTTATGTTTGGTATGCAATTCTTGTAGAACCATTTATGCTTATTCTCTGGTTGGCTGCAAGAGCTTTTACGGGCCAGGATTTCTTGAACTACTTGCTCCTCAGTTACTTTCTAGAAAAGTGTAAGCATTGCATATTGTCCGTGCTAATGTATTACTATATAATGAATGATATGATATTTTACGATTTATTTGTGAGTAGATTTTAGTGAATAAAAGCCAGAAAAGTGTTTGCTGGTATGGCTCTACCTGACCCATTTCAACCCATACCAAAAGTTTACCTATTCTGACCCGATGTTTTGACCCAATTATCAACCTGTCCAGCCCGCTCATGTTTGCCATCTCTAATTAGAATATATTGGAATATTCTGTACCTGTTTGACAGGTCTCACTTTATCCCTGCCTTTCGTTATATTAAATTTAAGTTCCCTGCTTGCAGGTGGGTAGTTGTACTACCATGTGGAGCTCGTAAACTTACAACGCCTTTCAAGTTAGAACTTGCCATGTATTCCAGTATACAGGTATGTTTGTTTGCCATTGCGCTATCAGTTGTTTTGTCTTCTATGTCCCTACTTTTGAGGATTTCTGACATTTTGTCATATAAAGAGTAAAGTACACGTGTGTTCCCCGTGGTTTACCAAAATTTTGGATTTGGTCCCTCGCTTTCTAAAAGTACACGGATGGTCCCTGTGGTTTGCACTTTGTAACACATTATTTCGCGAGGCAATCCACATCGATGTAATGAAAGTGAAGGGCCCACGAAAATCACTGACCGCCCTGAATAATCGACTCGTTTACCAAGCAGAGTCTGCTTTTCCAAAAGTACATGGACGGTCCCTGAGGTTTGTATTTTGTAACGCATTTATTCCTAACTGGACCTGCTAAAACCTTTAGATTTGTTGGCAGGGGACTAAATGTGTTACAAAGTGCAAACCACAGGGACCGTCCATGTACTTTTGGAAAGCTAGGGATCAAATCCAAAATTTTGGTAACAACAAGGACCATTCGTGTACTTTACTCATATATAAATGATCACTAATTAGTAATTACTTAGCTCCTGGTAGATTCATCTCAAAGCCCCTAAACTTTTTTAAAACTTTTCATTATAAAGCAGAAAATGGATTCCTTTTAATTGGTGTTCCAGTTGAGACTGTAAATTATGTGATTTTCAGTCTGAATTGACGCCTAATATTTTCTTTTTATTAATATGCAGGATGCTAAACCTCGCGCACTGGTTGCACTGTGGAAGGCTAACATGGATGAACCGAGCTTTAACCAGCCTGATCCTACGGTGGTCATTACATGTTCCAACAGTAATTCTCTACACATTTAAATTACAAATACTTGATGTGTAGTTGAAAGTCAATTAATTTATCCGCATATTATGTGATTAGCTTCTTTTCAAGTTTCTGTTTTACACTTCTTTGATTGTTGAAGATTTTCTATAGGTTTAAGTTGAATTTCGTGGTAATAAATTTATAACTTGTATGTATCATTTTGCCTTTATATGTTTATTAATTAGATTATTGATGTATGCAACGGTTTTATCTGCAAAATAAGGGATAGTATGAAATTATGAATACACGTTTTATTTACCTTTATGGCTTTATTGTGCAAGGAGTAGACTTTTATGTTCCCTAAACCTGAGTTAATTTCAACTACAGAAACACGCATCAAACTTGCACCAGTTAGCGAAAATGAAAAGCCACAACTGCAACGGTTTTGCAATGCATGCAAAGGAATTCCTCAGGTATACTCATCTACTTAATTTGTTCTTAACCTTTTTTGTATTATTCTTTTAGTGTACAGTTTGCGGTGTGCAATATATAATTTATATATGTGTGGGCCCTAGGGGGAGGAGTGAAATTGTACTAATTTTAATGTTATTTTACTAATTTCGTGAAAATAACGTTAAAAGCGGGGGACGGTTAATCATGCATCATGTAGTGGCGTTGATAGCTGAAAGACAAGGGGTACTTGCACTAATCGGCCTTTTTGCCGAGAGTTATGCGCCTTATGTCCAAGGCTTGATGCAAAACTACTATGGAGCCGGGGTCTCACTGGAAGCAGCCTCTCTATTCCCTACGGGTTAGAGGTAAGGCTGGCTCATCTTACCTCCTCAAACCCTACCTTAGCTTTGCTATTGGTGGGACTTACTGAGTATGATGATTTTGGTCTACAGTTTGTGGCTCTATGATGCATTTATAATGGTGTTTGGATTTGTGTTCTGAAACTGATTCTAATTATTACGACTTGAACGCGCAACAATTAATTCTCAATGCTTGGATAAATAGATTTTGCTTTTGATTATATGATATATACACACACAATGGTTAAATATACATGCATATTTTACATATCTCAGGTTACGCATTCTGCATTTCCATTCAACAACCAAGCCTCTGTTGTTGGACCACCTCAAACAACACCAGAGGACCCCGAGTTAGCTCTGGCTATTACCGCCTCCCTACAATCCAGTTTAGCAGTGGGACCCACGGCTCCCGGCACCTACCACGGTTCTAGCTCAAGTACTCCTTCTGGTTCGACCAACCCCACCACCCATAACATCGACAATAATAAAAAAACGCAATGGGAGATCGAGGATGTCGGAACAAGCAGCACTCCAATCAGCTATCATCCCCACTCAGACACCAACACGTATCCTCAAATTGTCCCAACCGCACCTATGAACATCGATGCACCGTCAGCACCACCATTGCCAGACATAGTGGATGATGGTCCGATTCACTACCCGTCAATTGATTCCACCGATAACGATCTTTCTGCGAAGGAAAATAATAATAATAATGATTCCTCATCATGTGTTATATGTCTGGATGCACCGGTTGAGGGGGCGTGCATCCCATGTGGTCACATGCTGGATGCATGACATGTTTGAATGAAATCAAAGGCAAAAATTGGGGTTGCCCTGTTTGTCGAACCAAGATTGACCAAGTTATACGGCTTTATGCTGTGTAAGGTTCTGAAGCTGGATCAGATCAACTGGACTGTAAGTTCTCTATTTGATTTAAACCCATCAGTACGGGTTGAAACTTGAAACGTGCCATTTTTGGTACAGATGAATAATCTCGCACTCCAAAAGTTGTAGGTTGTAACCATAGTTGTCAATAGTGGTCGCTATAGCAAATAGCGTAGCGTATAGGTCGAAGGTCGCTACAAGGTATGTGGCCATATATAGCGGGATTTCAGTTTATTTTTTATATTTAAAATATAAATAAGATTAAATATAGCTATAAAATAGCTGGATTTTAGGTTTTTGTTACATATACATCTCAAATAGCGTATATACAAGGGTATTTTTATATAATATACATATAATTTCTTTTCTAGTGTATCGCTATTTATAAAATAGCGTCCACATTCTATCGCTATCGCCAATAACAACCATGGTTGTAACCCTTGATTTTTTTTGTTTGGTTATGCAGTGTGTATATATCTTTAGAGGTGCTATGGAAGGAATGGAAAATTTTGAAGCTTATTATAAATATTCTGCAACTCCAATTTTTATATAATACAAATATTTTCCTGTGTAGCATTGTTTACACTTTTGCTGCTTCTGCTCTGGATGGATGTGTATAAATTTAAGCATCTTATGCAATTTTAAAGCCACAATACATAAGCTCTCATCTACTAAGTCAACCCAGTTATTGATCATTGATATTTATTTCAAATATAGTCACTGTAATTTGTAAAATGGTGAAAAAAAATAAAATAAAACAACAATAGTAAAATCTCATTTGTAGTCACCAGGGATTTGATTCAGTGTACTCCAACTAGGCAACTATCACTTAATATTACACCTAGAGATGCACATACCGGTTTGGGAGCCGAAATCGGCCAAACCGACCCAAACCGGATCAGTTCAATTTTCAAACCAGCAGTTCCACACCGGGTCCTCTTCCTAGCATCCTAAACTGAGAACCGAAACCGGTTTTTAGAGGAACCGATTTGAACCGTTTGAGCCATTTTGATGTTTGGACCCTTTTCTTGCCGTTTTTGCCCACTTCTAATTCACCATTACATGTTAGTATAATTAGCTAGTGGGTGTATTTGGTATACAATCTGTTTAATGCCATTACATATTATAAAATTTGGTTACAAGATTATGAAGATTGATATTAAATTAAAAAATTTCAGAAATAAAAATCAAAATCATAATATTTAAAGGAGAATATAGTATTTGTCTTTTACATAAGTTTAAGTTGTATGAGTTTTAACTATTTTAAGTGAGAATTGTGAATTTGAGTGAAAGGTAAAGTACAAGTATAGACAAAAATGAGGTGAAATGATTGATGAGGCAGAGAAGTGTCAAGTCATGAGGTAAAATTAAAATTCTTTCCTGTATTTGAACATATTTATACAACAATCCCCAACTATCTTGCTCTCTTTTCTTGGAGACATGACCATTCTCTGCAAACACCAATCACCATACTCTTTCTCCATGTTCAACATTATATTTTTAAAAATATCACTTACTACTTTTTTACTTTAGAACACATCTTTTTAATTAAAAGTAGGCATGCATTTTAATTCCTATAGTAGTCTACGGCTACACTGCAAACATTGAATGAATTAGTTCAAACATTGTGTGATGCGTTAATCATATCAAAACGCGTGTTTTGACGTATTCTATTTAACTAAATAGCATTGAGGCTGGAGAGGTTGGATCAAACTGTAAAGTAATTGAGTTTATACTACACAATAATCACGTATTTACATGTGACCTGACTCATACATAGAAAACGTGCAAAAAATGCATAATCAAGGGTTGAAGATTTACCCTTAGTGCGTTGCGGCGGGATCGAAACGTAGAGTAACTTGAATTTATACTGTTGAATGAGAACGTATTATGTTTGACTCATTAAATTCAGAACTAACTTTACAACAGAATGTAGACAAACTAAAAAATACATAAAATAAGCCTGACTTGATATGCTATAAGGTAGTGATTTTTATTTTTAGTACTAACTTGCATTTATTTCGTTAGTAGAAAAATCAATATCTTGTAAAATATCTATTTATACCCATAGTGATGATGGCTTCGTAAACTATAGTAACAAAAAAGAACAATCCACGTTTAGATAAAGATAGGTTTTCTTGATGAAGTCAAGAACATTAAAACTAATAAAAAATAATGCAAAAATAATTTTGGAGTTGTGATGCCACCAAAGAGCGAGCTAGGCGATAGACGAGGCCACATACTTGTATTGCTAGTGCTCTAAGACTGGTTGTTGTAGGTTAACTAACGCTCCATTAACGATGTCACATTCTGCGCTCCTGAGTTAACCGTGGTAGTGAATGGAGATTTTGTTAATAGAAAGAAAAAGAAATGATGGTGGGGCGCACACCAATCTAAACCAACAATTTGTTACAAGTATTTAGTTAATTTTTCAAGTTGTTACATGACATGATGATGATGTGACAACAGATTTAGTTAACCCAAACGTATAATCTTAGGGTGAGTGGCCTAACAATATTATTTTTTGTTTATTAGTATTGGGTGTTTAGTTAATCCACAATAATTTGTTAACAAGTATTTAGTTAATTTTTCAAGTTGTTATATGACACTGACATGATGATGATATAACAATAGATTTAGTTAACCCACAACGCATAGTTAAGAATGAGTGGCCCAACAATATTATGGTCTTTAAACAAATAGTTATTTAATAAGAAAATGAATTTAATAATGCAAAAGGGAGTTTTCGTCCATTTGTTATGTTTATGATACTCATGATGTTTGATTTGATAAATAAAGAGGACTAAAAAGATATTAAAGGTCGTAACTTTGTATTAAAAAGTGGGGGTGGTTGATATATAATCAAAGCTAAACTATGATAACCCATTAAGTACACACGAATATGAAGTACAGAATTTTGTTTCAACATGAACAGCAAACAATTATATTGGAACTTGGAATCTCAATAGTCCTTTCGAAAATTTATCATAATGTTACAAAATCATGCAACTCATTTGGCATTTGAACACCAGATTACACTATATCTTTTTTAAGTGATAATTTGATATATACCCTTAAAATCAATTTGAAAGTATGGTAAACTTATTTAGTGACTAACAAATGACTTAAATATACTCTTACTCTTAGAGGCTGTTTGACAACTTTTGAATAGGTAAGTACTTGGCTATTAAGAGTCTAAACTATTAAAAGCTGAACTAGTAAGATATCTAAATCATTAAGAGTCAATATAATGCTTTAACTATGTAGAGACAAATGTCTGATCAATTCAGATTGGAGGTCTTAACCATTCAGATTTAATATAATGCTTAACTTCAAAAAACAAATGTCTAAACCATTAGGATATCTGTTGTGAAACAAACAATTTAAACCACTAAGTGCTAAATCAGTAAAAAGTCTAAACCTCTAACAATCCATTAAGAACAAAAACAAATAGTCCCTTAGCATATATCTTTTGATATTATCATATCTAATTGATTTGTCATTAATATTTTGATCCATTTACTGAAAAACTTCTAGCTTATTTCTATAGTAAACTATTAACAAATTCTCATTTTCATTACCAAAAATAAACAAGCACGAGTGTTGCAGGAAATCTGATATAACCCTCTTAGATGTCAATCAACCTTTTTACTCGCTTATTTATTTCTTTTTTGCTGTTGTTTTAAGTAATGAAATTTATGATCGTTCATACTACATTTAGGGTGTTTATCGAATCGAATTTTCGAATTGAATTTTTATTTTTTTACCTGAATTCGTATTCGATTAGTATTTGAAACTCGAATTCGAACCGAATTCATATAAATTTGATTTAATTCAAATTCATCCTAAACAAAAAACTATTTTACTTTATTTTTAAAACTACTACAAACTAATTATATTCAACATAAAATATAATAATCTGCAAAATTAGTTAACTATCAATATGTCAAAAGATCAAAATTTAGAAGATATGTTGAGCGATTTAAGTTAGGTAAAAATTTAGAAATAGGTAGTATGTGTTATTTGTCTGTAGTTTTGGTAAGGTTATGATAATAAACTTATCACTTATGGATTTAGTTTATACTTTGGCCAAGTTTAGAGGTTATATGTGTGTGTATACACCTATCAAAAAATTATATATAAATTGAATTCGAATTTTGAAGCGAAACAAAATTCCTATTCGATTACTTGAATCGAATACGAATCAACTCGAATTCGAACCTTATTAATCGAACTCGAGTCGAATTTCGATTTTTTCGAATTCGAGTCAAATTTCGAATTTTGATACCCCTAGATATATGTGTAGGGATGGGTCTAATATTAAAGTAAGTGATGCTAGGGCTTAGGACTCCAAAAATTAGGGCCTCAATTTTTTTAATTAAAATATGGTTGGACTTCAATATTGTCATAACATTGTATGATTTAGCGAAATAGATGAATTAAAATGTAGAATGTTTAATTAAATTAGGAAAAATTATTAAAACTGAAGAGCGGTAACTGGCCACGAGGTCCAAAATATTTTGTATCAAGTAAAGCAAGAAAAAATATTTAATCCAAACTTATTTGTGCACACAACATATACCTTCAATAAAAGAATTTAGCTTCCCCAACTATAAAGATCTTATTTCATTATTACCGCTACTAAGACCAGGTAAAGAATGAGGGTTTACATGAAAGAGGTTTTTTGAAAAGCCTCCGACTTTTTAATTCATTTAAGGCGTTCAAAAATATTGGGTCGTTTTATATATGTGTATATATTGCTATTTGGACCAATTGGTTTTTTACTATCTAAATTATCAAAACCCTAATTTAAATTTCGAAACAATATCTGGTTTTGATATAAACCAATCAAAAATCTAAAAAATCAAACCATAGTTATGTTGGAAATCAGGTTTTTTTCAATATAACCAATCAATGGATTTAACAAGAAAAACCATTTGATTAAAACTGAAGGTACATAAAACATAAACATATAACCCCTATTTATAGTAAACAACCCATTTGGATAACAAGTAACATACTCCTATAAGAGAACCAAATAAAATAAAACTAAATATTCCTACTAAAATAAATTAAATCATTTAGCATCCTCACACTTTTAAGTATTGTCAAGATTAGTTCCAACAATCACCTCATAATCTTGTCAAGTTCATCTTAGGTCTTGAATACTAAGTAATACCGAAGTTCTTTCACCTTAATACACGGTCTCTTGTGTTTGCTTTGTATCAACACCTTTGTTGCAACCAATACAACACTGCACCCCTTGTTTTCTGACTCATTTGGCTTCACACCCAAAACTTGTCTAAGCACTTAAATCATCAACCACAAATAATGCAACATCCTTTCTCTTCCACCTTGATCAAACGTCTACTTTACCTCCTTTGAAGTCTGCTATTGAATCGATCTAAAATTGCACTACACTTGGGTTTTCTCCTTTGATCAAGCTTGCAATCACTGCTCCTTGATTGCTACGGTCTTGCTGTTGTTGTTGATCACAACCTCGATCACTACAACCTGCTGCTACCGTTTGATCAACAAACCCTTTTGAACAAGCCTTGATCGCAACAACCTTTTTTCTCTCCCTTTAACCTCCCAATTTGATAACCGCTTCGATACCAATTGTTGGAAATCATGTCTTCTTCAATATAATCAATCAATGAATTTTACAAGAAAAAACTCTTTGATTGAAATTAAAGTTACATAAACCCTAAACATATAACCCATATTTATGCTAAACAATCCACTTAGATAACAAGTAATCTATTACCATAAGAAAACCAATTAAAATAAAAAAATAATAGAAAACCTAATCTTCTTACTAAAATAAATTAAATCATTTACATCCTTCAATTTTTGAATAATGATAAAATTAGTTCCAATAAGTTAAGAGTGATCAATTTATCAAACACTTATAGTTATATCTGAACAATAAGCACTTATTGAACCCAAAGTTCAATTAATCAAACACTTACGTTTTATCTAAACAGTAAGCAATTATTGAACCCAAATTACTTTTGAGTTTTGATTTGTGGTTGTGCTTTAACAATATGTAGAGATGCTCCCGTGTAAATGTCATTTAGTGCATCTGCGAAAACCTTCTCTTTCTTAAAAAAAAAAAACTTTTTCCTCTGATTTATATTTTTAATTTAATTTCAAAACTATTTTAACTAGATTTTTAGTAAAGAAGAAAAAAAAGTTATGAATCGATTAGAAGTTTTATAATCTACTAATAAAAAAATGAAAATCTTCTAACTAATCAAGATTCAGTATTATTCTATTATAAAGGTTTTTTTCTTCTTCTTGTAATTGTTTAAATTTGATGACCTAAATAGAATTTGTTATTTAACTTATTGTCTGTAATTTTATAAACTTCACTATAACTGGCCTTGTTTAGTTTCGTTGAACATTAATTTTTTTTACCAATTGATGTTCCCTAAAAAAATTAAATATATATTTGGTTATTACTTAATGATTTTTTTCTTTAAAATAAAAAAATGATAGAGTAACTACTAAATATAAATTAATAACTATCAAAAAAGAAATAAAATCCGTATTTATTCCATATAGTTTACTTAATTAAACATTTACAAAAAGTTTATAACCTTCGAATAATGTTAAAACTCAAGTTGTTTTTTAACTACAAAAAGTTTAAATAATTTTGTTTAAATAAAAAAACATTAAAAAATATTTAAATCGTCCACAAACATTCTTTGCTGGTTTTTTAGGACTTTTTTTTCGTGACTAGATAACACTTAACTTTGCCTTTGTAAAATTTTAAACTCATATCATTTGTGTGAGATAAACACCATATGAATAGGTATTATGAATTCTTTAACTTGCTAATCAGAAAGAAATCACTTTAACTTGAATTTGACTGGAATAGTTGAAATGAATGAGTGGTTATGCAATCCACTTTCATCGGTTTCAATTCCTATTAATTACTAGTACTTTTTTCATGTAGCTCTTTGCTACTTGTTAATACAATTTTGGCGTAAAAAAAGGAAGCAAATCACTATTTGCATGAAACCTCTAAATCACAGGTTAGAAATATCTATATCTATATCATGGACATAAAAAGAATCAATTAAATTCTTTTTACTTTATAGTTGTAGCAAGCATACTTTGTTAAGTCCACTTCTTTTTCCAATCACCATCCATCATCTCCCGTCAATCTTTTTCATTTCCACAAAATCCCTAATTTCAACCCTTCTTTTTCTTCATCTCCCTAAGGTACTTGCACTTGTATACATACCTTTTCTTGGTATATAAAAAAAAATAAAATTAAATTCACACTTGATGATCCTCCATTGTTGTCTAGCTTTTTTCATGCTTAAAGATCATTAATCACATATCTTGAAATCTTGATCTACACCCATATGTCATACCCCCTTCATCTTGATCTTAAGTTCTTAACTACTTCAAGAATCTTGAAACAAAACCCTTGATCTTAAGTTCTTAAATACTTCAAGAATCTTGAAACAAAACCCTAAAACTCTTTAGGGTTTGTTGTTTCTTGAATATTTTACCTTTGTACTTGCAACAACTTTGAAAACCACTTGAAACTAGTTGAAACCCTAGATTTGTTTCAAACTAGATCTTTTTTTTTGTACTCAATTATACACCAAAATGGAAAAAAATTACCCTTTTGCCATGGATGTTGACTCAATGATCACAACAAACCCTAATAACACAAACATGTTGACTCCAACATCCTCTTCATCTTCTTCATCCACTTCTCCGGCCACCACTCTCAGCCGCTACGAGAACCAGAAACGCCGTGACTGGAACACGTTCGGGCAGTACCTCCGCAACCACCGGCCGCCGTTAACTCTTTCACGGTGTAGTGGTGCACATGTTCTTGAATTTCTAAGGTATCTTGACCAGTTTGGAAAAACAAAAGTTCACACACAACTTTGTCCATTCTTTGGTCAACCTAATCCTCCTGCACCCTGCCCGTGCCCACTTCGGCAGGCGTGGGGCAGCCTTGATGCACTCATCGGCCGGTTACGTGCAGCTTATGAGGAAAACGGTGGGCAGCCAGAGACTAACCCGTTTGGAGCTCGTGCAGTGAGGCTTTATTTACGTGAAGTTAGGGATTCACAAGCGAAAGCAAGAGGGGTTAGTTATGAGAAGAAGAAGAAGAAGAGAAAACGGCCACCGCCGCAACTGCCACCGTGGGAAACACCTTCAACACCACCTCCACCACCGCCGCAGCCACTTTCTTGACAAAGTTAGCTGCTAAACATGTTGACCAATTCAGAAACTACCTTTCATCGGTCAGACGTCTTAGTAGCTCACCACAAATATATCTTGAATTAGATATCACTTAATTGTCATTACTATTATTATTATTATTATTATTATTATTATATTATTATTATATTATTATTGTTATTGTTATTATATTATTATCTTGTTGTGTATATATATACATATTAGGACCCATATATTATGATGATGATGACTCAAATAATTGAGACTACTGTTGATGACAGAAAGAGAGAGGAAAGATAAAGAAGCAGTGATTTCAGTGGTAGTTTTGTTAGTGTTATTGGTTTTTAAAATAGTCTTGTAGATCATATATCAATGATCTGTGGGACTTTGTTACTTTGTTCCTTTCCAATGATCTGTGCAAGCTCAGTAAGAGTAATGAGCTAAAGGGTGTTGTGTGAGAGAGAAACATAAGGAATTCAATGAAGGAGAAGACTGAAGAGAGAAACACAGGGATTTTAGAGAGAGAAAGAAGAGAGAGAGAGAGAGAGTTAAAAATGAAAGTTTATGATTTTTAGGAATTCTTCTAAACGTTTGTGGTCTTTCTTTCTGATTTGCACCAGTAATTCAGTGTATGACACATACAAATAATGTTATTATATATATATATAGAGAGAGAATTTTATATTTGTTTTTCCATTGATTGTAGAAGAGTGTAAATAAAATTGGGTTGCTAAATAGGTATTATTATATATTAAAGTGTATTTCGTATAAAGCAAGAGTAATGATACACAAGATAATAATCAACTTCAGTTATAATTTGTTGTTAAATAGTATGAATTCATTGGAAAAATGTGGCATCGGCTAGTAATGTATGATAGATAATTACAATAATTGTAATGGAATGACCTTTATGACATATGTGATTTTGTTGTTATATATAGTTTCATAGATTATAATGTGACTTTTTAAATCATGTTACAGGAAGGATTTTATGTTTACTTGTGAGAAAGTTTTGTTGTCATGTAGTAGTAAACTTGATCGGTTTTGGGTTTAGTTTTGGTTTTCAAACGTTATAGGATTAGGGTTCAACCTCGCTTGTGTACCAGCCTGTACGGTTGATTTTCAACCTTCATGTTTGTGAATATGACATCAGATCTTTTAAATTAGATTGATTTAACTTTAAGTTTTACAAGCTATATGTTGTTGAGATGTATCAACGAGTGTTATATCATTTTTATATTTCTTTAAAATCCTTGTAAATGACACACTTGACAAAGTCATATTTATATCCGGAGGTGGCTCAGTTTCTAATCTTTGTATCCTACAAAGAATTGGTAAAGTTATATAATAACTAGTCTAAAGGAAACAATATTAACCTTTGCAACTTAGATTTCCATTTCTCCGCTGTCACCATTCAAAAAATTCTCCGCCATCGATCCCACACGGTTCACACGATCAAAACTTCCCAAATCGCCTTCATTATGTCCCAACACATAAACCAATTCAAATTCTCCAGCGTAACGATTTAAGGAAGGCGATCATGATCTAGCGTTTTGTAACGGATAAGATGATGGAAACATTAACAGGGTGGTTCTCTGATTGGCAAACGGTTACCGAACTCACAAGTGAACAATAATGATCAAAGGAATCAACATCATGAATTAGTTAACAACAAAAAATATAGTTATCAAGTTTCAATTCACAGTTTTAGGGATCTACAAAAAGAACATATTGATTCTAAATAACATCGGGATAATTTCAAATTCGTTTCAACATCTTTATGTTACTAAATTATCAAACCACATGAATGAATCGAGGCTTGAGGAACATTGTAATCATTGGGGATATATGTCTCACGTCTATATTAATTGTGAAAAGGTTGTCCAAGTTGGGGAAACGATTCGCATTTATTCGCATCATTCAAGTTGAGGATCCTATGAAGAAACTGACGTACAATATGGTTTGAAAATCACCATTTGAACTTTGAGTTGGCTAGAATTGTTAAACGAGAATCAAAATTGGATGATGTGATCAAGGGTAACATGAAATTGAAGCCTAATTCTACTTTTAATCGGACCCAAAAACATACTAATCCTTGGAACGAAACTTCTAAGATGGGTATGGAGGTGTCTTATGCTTCAATGGTTAAAGAGGATCAAGTCGCAACACAAGGTAGTAAATATGATACGAAGGCCGAAGGGCTGCCCACCCTACCAACGAACGACTAAGATGATGGCAAATGATCGTACTTTATGGATCGAGTCAGATAAATGTTACTGGCTCAGGTTAGAGAAGCTAACATTTTGAACAATTTGTTAATGAAATGTCAAAAAGAAGGATTCTATAATGTTGTATTTAACGAAAGCTGGTATATCTTCTAGTGTTAACTAAAAAGAAGTGTAGGTCCAGATTATGATCTTGAACAAAGAGTTTCTAGTTGTAAATATGTATACGAGTGTGGAATCCAAGTATACACACTAAACCGAAGCAATATAAGATTAATATTCGCAATAGATATACTCAAAAGTTCTCATGTATTAATTTCAGCAGAGTTTCAACATAATATTACATGAAATGCTCTCAAACTCTCTGTGTGGGTGTTAGCCAAAATGTGAATGATAAGTTGTGTATTTATACTAACATACACAACTCATCAAAGGACATCCAAAATGATCAAACCTCGATATCGTTTGAACGACACCCTGGTATCGTTTTCATAGTTCAAACAATACCGATTAATCAAACGACACCATATACTTTCCAAGCTACATTGACATATCGTATGGAACATAGATGTTGTTTGGTTGTGTTGGCCAAGTTAAACGATAGGAGGATGCCGTTTGACTTTGGTCAACTTACACAAAATCAAACATTTAACAACATAAACTATTTTATACGAAGATCGTAATTAATACATCAAAACTAATACAAGTTATAGACATTAATGCAACAATAAGAGCATCTCTCTGTATTGTTAGCACAACTGCTCAAGTCAAAACTCAAAAGTTATATGGGTTCAGTAAGTGCTTACTATTTAGATAAAATGTAACATCCGTTAAATCGGGTTTTGAAAACGCGGCCCAAATTATCAATCAAAGCTTTTTATTTACGTCGGTTGATTTTAACATTTTTGTTTTTGTTTTATATTAAAATTTATATATATATATATACACACACATATATTAATAACAAATGTTTAAAACTAATCTTGAAAAAAAAATAAAAAATAATCAATCAAATAATTAAATAATTATAAGGAATAAATGATTTAATAAACTTAATAAATTAATAAAGTAAAGAAAAAAAAGGGCCAAAATGGGTGAACCGGGAATCGAACCCGGGTACCCCCGAAAACACACACACTACAAGCACCACTGGTCTACACACACAAGTTGTGTGAATATCAAGATCCTAAAACTCTTATGTCGAGTATACGTGAAAACCTGCAACTACACCAAAATCATCGCTCATCAGCCGCGTTTTCCCTTTCCTTTTGAACTACGACAACTGTTGCGGCCATTTTTGGCAAATGGAAATCAATCCGGCTGTCATCTTCTGGCAGATATCAATCACCGGATCTTGTTACCAAAAACGATATCGAAACCTCTGTCTCCGCCTATAAATACTAAACAAATTCGCAATCAAACTTGCATCTCCTCTGCTCTCAATTCGCCCAAGTCATCTTGAAGCTCCTCTGTTCAGTCGGAATTTTTCCGTCACCGGAGTTCTCTTCTCGCCGGAATACCAGAATCGGAACCAAGTCGCCGCCGGTTCATCCATTTCGGTAGACACCCTGTTCTTTAATTTATTTCAAATCTTATATGTGCATCGGAATATCTAAATGAAAGTGGTTAATGCGGGAGTGTAACCAGTCGATTCAAACGAAGAAGACAAGGGGCAGTGTGTTTTTGATTTTTGAAATATGGTTCGTAAACGAGTTAAGAACCCAGCCCAACTGGTTGGGCCGGGTGCAACCTAAAGCTGTGACCGTCGGTTTCGAAACCGTGCACACCTCCACCGGCCAGCCACACCCAACTTTTTTTTTAAAATTTATTGATTCTTGGATTAGCATATTAAGTACTTAAATGTAATTAGATTCCATGTATGGACGGGTTAGACACCCAGCCCAGTTGGTCGGGCTGGGTGCAAGTCACCGTAGAGGCCCAGGTTCGAGTCATTGCATGCGTCCGGTTCGATTCAGTATAACCTTTTTAAATCTAATTAAAGTTTAATAAACCTAACTTGTGTATAAATATAATTAAAACTCAGATTCTTACGGGTTAGACACGTAGCTCAGTTGGAAAGCTGCGTGCACACAACCGAGAGGTCCCGGGTTCGAGCCTCACACACGCATGCTTATATTCCGACTGAACCAGTTGACTAACAGCCTTGTCAGTCTGATCGATATTTTTTTAATATTTTAATTCTATTTTAAGATTCATTTCTATGTTTTATTTAAAAAGCAATTAAAATGTTACATATATATATATATATATATATATATATATATATATAATATATATATATACTTTCAAAAGGTTTAGTAAATCAATAAAATCCACAAAATTAAAACCAAGAATTTTTTTGAAATATTAGTTTGTTTTATTTATCACGTTATTATTTCTAGGTTAGTACTTACTCGTTGGTAAACCCACAACTCGTGCGCTCACATTCCCGCTCAAGAATACCCAAGGTGAGTGAATCTCTACAAATTCCCAATTTTAATCACGTTTGGGGTGTATCATGTGTCGTACCATTTCTTTATTATATTTAACACTTGTGCTAATATCATCTCGTGATCAAATGTGTATTGTTTGTTATGTGGTTAATATGTGGATATATTTTACCAGTTCAGTGAAATCATTACATTAGACCCATCAGTTCCTCGTGGGATACGGGTTGAGCATCAGGTGCTCATTAGATCGGCTCCGTTTGATTGAGCCTTGATCTCAAATGCATCATCATTTACGTCATATATTCATTCAATGTGGTTCGTGATTTGTTACATATATACAATTGCTCACATATGATTCATGCACAATTTTTACTTCACAACAAAATAATTCAATTACTTAATGTTTTATCAAGGTTCAATCGCCAACTTTTGTTGACCCAAAATTTCCTCTGTTTTACGCATGATACATGTGATCAAGTTGAGGAGAGAAACACCTAGGATGGCCTTAGAAGAATAATCAAGTTATTTCGTTGGAACAAACGTTTGTTTTATTTTTGTGCTTGTATGTTGTGTTGGATATTTGAATTTAATAAATATGAAACTTGCTAGTAAATATCATGAGCTTTGGTGATAACCCAATCATGCCCCACTTTTATTCCGCTGGGGTCGGGGTGTGACAGATTGGTATCAGAGCTTGTTACTATAGGGATATAGGATAGGTTATTAGACCCTTAGAGTCTATACTATAGTTGATTAGATTTTAATTGTTTATGTGTTACATGCAAAATTAATGATGTTTATATGTTTCATGTTTATTTTCACACACAATATTATGCAAGCACTCTCACAAGTACATGATAATATGCAAATACTCATCATAGTTCATATCCTCATAACATATCATATCTGTGAAAGCACACACCTCATGATTTCACGATTTCCATGATTTTTTTTCAAAGATTTTTGCAATGTTTTCATATTTTTCAAATCACATCAAAGTGAGTTTTCACGACGGGCATGTAGTAACTGGAAGGGTACGAGTACCGGTAGTCGAAACGTCCTGTCTAGGCTTGGCATTCGTATAAATCCAAAATAAAGGACCAGTTTGCCTACCTGGGGACTAACGATGAGAGTACGAAGGACCTATTAGGCCAAAGCATGCTATACCAAACGTCGTGTGAACTAACCCCACTTTGGTTTGTCATTGTGTCTACACCTGGACACCCTCCGACCTTACATCTCGCAAATCATGTTTACGATTTTCATTCGGGTGATGCGAGTGTTAATCAGCCGACACCAAAGTGAACCCTACCAAGCCCAATAGTCATGGGGCCCACATGACTATACAGGCTATGGTATGGGAGACATTTGGAGGCCCAAACATGAGCAAGCCCAAGACATCCTATGGATGTAGATATGTTATTTTCAGTTATTTATAAATGTTGTTTTCATTCTTTTTACGACACATGACACCTAGAAAATTGCCGAACTCACCATCTCCCTGCCTATATTCCTGTAGATGTCTGCTAGACAATTACGAGGAGGTAGAAGGTCAGGAAAGTCGAGCGGACGCTTGGCCACGCAAATCGCCCAACAAATGGCCGCAGTACTTCCTGACATCGTGCTACAAGTTCAACAAGCTCTCACCGCAAATCCCATCAACCCTCCAAACCCAGAAGGCCAAAACGTCGCCAACCCTCTTCCCAAAACCACTAAATGCACCTACAAAACTTCAAGTCTTGCGATCCCCCAAAATATGAAGGGACTGAAGGTGTCACCACTCTCTTCCACTGGTTTGAGGAGATGGAAAACACATTTCTTAATTGCGATGTCCTGAGGATCGTAAGGTATGTTACGCAACTGGAAGATTGTTTGGGGTAGCCCTTACCTTGTGGAACACGGAAAAAGGTAAGCGAGGTGTGGAAGATGCCATGGCCTTATCATTGGAGGAATTAAGAGAGATCATGACAAGACGCTTCTGCCCTAGAAACGAGATCAAGAAGCTTGAAGATGAATTCTATTCTCTAAAGCAAAAGGAAGGAGATCACACCTCCTACAACAAGAGGTTTCTTGAATTGAACCAGATGGTTCCCAATCTGTTCACCCCATTATACCGCTTAATCGAGCACTATATTCGAGGCCTCCCCTCGAAAATCCAAGATTCGGTTTTAAGCACCTCCCCGCAACACTCGAAGCCACGATGGAATTCGATGAGAATAAGAGAACAACTATTGAAACCCAACTCCAACCCCATCTGCTTCCTCCTCAAAGTTTGCTAGTAAGAGGAAGCGAAATGGCAAAAACTTTGCTGTCACCCAAACCAACCCCCCCCCATCATTGCTGCTCCAATCACCCAAGTCGTCCTTCAGCTGTACCTTTCAAGAGGCCATACACTGGCCCACACCCAAAGTGTAACCGTTGCCAATACCATCACCCTCCTGAGAACCCTTGCCAACATTGCACAAGTTGTGGCCGTGCAGGTCACACCATCCAAACCTACCGTACTCTTCAGTGATCAAACCGCAATCAGCCTCCAACCCAAACCCAACACCAAATGGTGGGCCAAGCCCAACAACCCTTACTTCTACCACCTGTCCAACCCATAGCACAACCTTACTACCAACCCAACTACCCCATGATCCAACCCATAAGAGCCTGCTTCAACTGTGGGGATCCAAACCACTTCATAAATACTTGCCCACGCCTGGTAAACATCATCAATGCCCAAGCCCAAGAAAACCCGGTGAACCAAGCTAACCAAGCTCCTCCACCTGCGAGAGGAAGGCCTTTCAATATCAACGCCAACCAAGCAAGGGCAGACAACAATGTGGTCAACGGTATGTTTCTCGTAAATGGTAGTTATGCATCCATACTATTCGATACTGGTGCGGATAAGAGTTTTGTGTTGTAACATTCGTGTAAAACGGTCTTCGAAAACCCGCACCATTTTTTTTACTAATCTAGTGCGTATTTAATATTGTCGTATTTCTTAAAAGTTTTGTCGATATTATTAGAATTCATAACTAGAATAAATGAAACCCTAATTAATAAATAAAACATCAATAAATAAAAACCATAATTTATTTTTAAAAGCCATAATAAAATTAAATTAAATTAAGCTATAAAATTAATTAAACAAAAAGAAAGGAGGGAAACCGAGATCGAACCCGGGTCTCCTGGACTTTCACACACACTCCGCACCACTGCTCTACACGAACAATATGTGCTAGATCCCAAACATCAAATCATATGTCTATACGCGGAGTAAGAACCGACAAGGGCAACGAATCTCCTCGCCGGAGATTTCGCAACCCACGCGTTTTCTTTTGACGACGACAGTTGTTACGTGATCTAATTAGAGT
Source organism: Scalesia atractyloides (assembly GCA_947069175.1). NCBI lineage: Eukaryota > Viridiplantae > Streptophyta > Magnoliopsida > Asterales > Asteraceae > Scalesia > Scalesia atractyloides. The sequence continues at coordinate 2,059,131 of CAMTDV010001632.1, forward strand.
AAACTTCAATCAGGCCCCTCTGTCATCGATCATTCTTTTCGAATTTACAAATTCAAAACCGAAACTTTGGTGATCAAACCATCTATAAATACCATCGATCTACACCCCTAATCGTCACTCAATCCTTTCACAACTAATCGCAAGATTACTCTGCTCAACCCCCCCCCCCCCCGGTTCACCGGAAACCGCAGCTCGTCGCCAGAATTAACTCGTCGAAGAACCGAAGGAACTGCCGTTGGTAACAATCCTTCACCTATTGATTTAATTTATGCCAGATTCATTAACGAATCAGAAGGGGTAAACCTACTTCTGATAACCGATTATTGGGCGGGTAAATAATTCTGGGTTCTTTTTAAATGAAGAAGATGACTTCAAACTATTTATAAATATAATAAAATCCCAAGTTTTAACCGGGTTAGACACACAGTCCAGTGGTGGACTGTGTGCAAACACGACTCTCACGTCCTTGGTTCGAGTCTGGCATGTCCAGTTTTCTGAGATGAAATTCTTTTTGGTTTAAAACTGAACTAGAACATTAATCAACAAGTATATAAATATAATATAAAATCAAGTTTCATCGGGTTAGACACCTAGCCCAGTTGGTTGGGCTGGGTGCAAATCACATCTAAGGTCTCGGGTTCGAGACCCTTAGTGCACGCCGGTTCAGTTTTGTTAAATCTTTTTAATTAAATTAATTTCTGAAATAGTCTAAAGAGAGTATTAATATAATTAAAATCCAGAATATGTCGGGTTAGACACGTAGCTCATTTGGAAGAGCTGCGTGCACGTGGACGTGAGGTCTCGAGTTCGAATCTTGATACATGCTACCAACTCCATCATCAAACCGGTCTGACACCACCTTGTCAGACTGACAGGTTTTTTTTTAAGAGAATATTATTTTATTTTTATTTTTATTTTTATATTAATATTTAAGCTGAAAATCAATTAAAAATGCTTAAAACTATAAATTCAAAGGTTTTAACATATCAATAAAAATCACAAAAATAACTTAAAATCTAAACAAAGGTTTTTAACCGAAATATTAATTTATTTATCGGCATATCGCGTTATTATTTTAGGTTGGTACTCTTTCGTCGATCAAATTCTCAACTCGTGCGCACTCATCATCAACCAAGAATACGCACCCACGGTGAGTGAATCTCTACAAATTCCCCCTTTTGATCACGTTTTGGGTGTATCATGTGTCGTATCGTTTATTTATTTTATTTAAACACTTGTGCTTATATCATTTCGTGATCAAATGTGTATTGCTTGTAGTGTGGTTTATATGTGGATACATTTTATCATTTCAGTGCACTCATTTTATTAGGCCCATCAGTTCCTCGTGGGATATGGGTTGAGCATCAGGTGCCTCATTAGATCGGCTCCGTTCGATTGAGCCTTGATCTCAGATACATCATCATTCATGTCATATATTCATTCAATGTGGTTTGTGATTTGTTACATTATCCATTTTTTTCACATGTGATTATGCACAATCTTATTTAAACAACGATAAATTGATTTACTTAAATGTTTTATCAAGGTTCACTCGCCAACTTTTGTTGACCCAAAATTTCCTCTGTTTTAGCATGATACAAGTGATCAAGTTGAGGAAAGAAACACCTAGGATGGCCTAGAAGAATAAACAAGTTATTTCGTTGGAACAAGCATTTAGATTATTATTTGTGTTTGTATGAAATTTTGTTGGATATTTAAATTTTAATTTAATTTAATAAATATGAAACTTCTTAGTAAATATCATGAGCTTTGGTGATAACCCACTCATGCCCCGACTTTTATTCCGCTGCGGGTCAGGGTGTAACATGTGTCCTTAGAATTCGAATCTATTCTCGACCTACCTCGTGATAGTTTCGTTGAATCTTTGACGGTGGAAGTTGCTGACGGGAAACCCGTTTCATTAAATTCTATTATACGTGATTGTACCCTCACTCTAAACGATCACGATTTCTCGATTGACCACATTCCTATGAATTTGTGAAGTTTCGATGTTATCATCGGTATGGACTGGCTCAGCCAACATCACGCCGAAGTGGCGTGCCATGAAAAGTTCATTCGTATTCCTCTCGCCGATAGTCAGACCCTACGTATCTTTGGGGAAACTCCTTTGAAAGGACTAAAATTAATGTCCTGCCTTCAAGCCCGAAGTTATCTTCGAAAGAATTACGTCGCATTCCTAGCTCACATCATCAAGAAGGAAGGCAAAGAAAGGAAGCTCGAAGATATCCCAATCATGAAAGAATTTCCTCAACTTTTTCCCGACGACGTATCAGGACTTCCTCCTGCGCGAGAAGTCGAATTTCGAATCGATCTTATGCCTAGCGCTACACCAATAGCAAAATCTCCTTATAGGTTAGCCCCATCCGAAATGCAAGAGTTGGCCAGTCAGCTACAAGAGCTGACTGACAAAGGATTCATACGTCCTAGCTCGTCGCCTTGGGGTGCACCTGTTCTTTTTGTGAAGAAGAAGGATGGAACGCTTCGCATGTGCATTGACTATAGAGAACTCAACAAGTTGACTGTTAAAAATCGCTATCCTTTGCCTCGTATTGATGATTTGCTAGACCAACTTCAAGGTGCCACCTGTTTTTCCAAAATCGACCTTCGTTCTGGTTATCATCAGCTTAGGGTGCGCGAAGAAGATATTCCAAAACCCGCCTTTCGAACTCGTTATGGACATTACGAGTTCATGGTTATGCCTTTCGGTTTAACCAACTCCCCCGCTGTCTTCATGGATTTGATGAATAGGGTATGCAAACCCTATCTCGACCGTTTCGTCATAGTCTTCATCGACGACATCCTTATCTACTCCAAATCAAAGTCCGATCATGAGCGACATCTTCGACTCATCCTGACACTCTTAAGGACCGAAAAGCTTTACGCTAAGTTCTCAAAATGCGAATTGTCACACCCTTACCCGCAGCGGAAATGGTAGTCGGGGCATGATTGGGTTTTCATCAAAGCTCATGACATTTACTATAAAGTTTCATATTTATTATTTCTTTTTAAAGAAGAAGTTACAATAAACATACAAGCACAACATGTTCAAATACATGTTTACGTCGGTTATAACCAGTAATTATCAACACTCAACGTCTGGAAAACTGAAAGCCGATTACCGGTTTCAGTTTTTGGCGCAAACAGGTGATTCACGGGTGAACATATGTTTTAATTGTTTCCTAGATTTCACAAAGTCAGATAGTGGCGGAGTGGTTATATGTTTGATGTTTAAAGTTTCCGGCTGACCCGAGTTCGAAACCCGGCAGCCCTTTTTCATTTTTAATTGTTTTAATTTTATTTTTTAACAATTTTAATTTCCATAATCTAAAATGTTTTATGTATTGTTTAAAATTAAAATATGCATTAAATGAGCAACAAAAATATAAAACTGATTATTCGATTAATAAACGAAGCGGGTTTTGAAAACCCGTTTTTCGACAAATGTTACAACGTTTTGATCTTCTTCGTTGATTGGGTTGACGGGATTAGCGGTAAGGGCTTGTTGAACTTGAACTACGATGTTGGGTATTACGGCGGCCATTTGTTGAGCGATTCGGGCAGCCATGCGCTCGTGGGATTTTCCTGATCTCATACTTCTACGAGAGAGACTAGAAGACATCTACAGGGAATACGTATCGAGAGTATGAGTTTGACGTTTTAGGTGTCATGTGTCGTATTTAGAAATGAACATTCACAAAACAATTGAAGAAAATTAATTTGCTACATCCATAGGATGTCTTGGGCTTGCTCATGTTTGGGCTCCCATATGTCCCCTTACTTGGCCTTGGTAGTCATGTGGGCCCCCATGACTACTGGGCTCTGGTAGGGTTCATATTGGTGTTGGCATGTTAACACTTGCGCCACCCGAATAAAAATCGTAAAACATGACAGCAGAGTATAAGGTCGGAGGGTGTCCTGCTATGGACACAATGATAACTCAAAGTAGGGTTAGTTCGAACGACGTTTGGTGTGGCATGCTTTGGCTTAATAGGTCCTTCGTACTCTCATCGTTAGTCCCCAGGTAGGCAAACTGGTCCGTTATATTGGATTTATACGAATGCCAACCTAGACAGGACGTTTCGACTACCGTACTTGTACCCTTCCAGTTACTACATGCCTGTCGTAGAACTTACTTTGATGAGATTGAAAAATGAAAAAGGACACAAAATCTTGAATAAAGGAAATATGAAGATGATTTGAATATGTGAACATTGAAATATGCGTGATGAATGTATATGTAAGCATGTTATGTTTGACAACAAGTATAACTCATTAAGTTTCACACAAAATGATAGTGGAAGTGTTTGCATGCATTTGTGTGTGTAAGAAATACGAAACAAATAAACATCATGAGTTTGCATGTAACCACATAAACAATTAAAATCTAATCAACTATAGTATAGGCTCTAAGGGTCTAATAACCTATCCTATATCCCTATAGTCAAAAGCTCTGATACCAATCTGCCACACCCTGACCCACAGCGGAAATGGTAGTCGGGGCATGATTGGGTTTTCATCAAAGCTCATGACATTTACTATAAAGTTTCATATTTATTATTTCTTTTTAAAGAAGAAGTTACAATAAACATACAAGCACAACATGTTCAAATACATTTTTCATGACTTCTTTATTTTTCTTCTAAGGCAATTTCCTATGTGTTCCTTGCTTCAACCTGTCCACCTGTATCATGTGTAAAAATAGGGTTTTGGGTCAACAAAAGTTGGCGAGTGAATCTTATGAAAACATTTGTACAAATTTATTATATTGGTTATAAAAAGGTGCATAACCACATATGAGTAAACATAAATGTAAATTTAATCACAATACACATAATATCAATTAATGCACACGCACACACCAAATGATGAACAATGAGGCACGCGATGTTCAACTCGTCTCCAACGAGGAACTGATGGGCCTAATGAATGATTTGCACGCAACTTGACAAAATGTAAACACACATCACAACAAACAACATAATCATAATACACATCATATCAATTAATGCACAAGCACACACCAAATGATGAACAATGAGATCAAGGCTCAATCAAACGGAGCCGATCTAATGAGGCACGCGATGTTCAACTCGTTTTCAACGAGGAACTGATGGGCCTAATGAATGATTTGCACGCAACTTGGCAAAATGTAAACACACATCACAACAAACAACATTTACATCACAAGTTTAGATCATATAATGGTAATAGCACAAGTTTGAATAAACGAAGTAATTAAAGCGACACATGATACACCCCAAAACATGAATAAAAAGGGGAATTTGTAAGAATTCACCCACAGTGGGTGCGTTCCTTGATAATGATGAATGCGCACGAATTTATGATTCAACCGACTAACCTAAATAATAACGTAATAATTCGATAAATAAATAAATTTCATTTGAAATTAATATTTTTAATATATTTAATTAGTGCTCTTAATGAGATTTTTAGATTTACTTTTGTGAATTTAATGCAAATTTTTTTAGGCTTTAAAACCTTATTTTAAGGTATTTTTAACTAATTTTCAAAGAAAATAAAAAGGATTTTTAATTAAAAAAATTACCCTTTTTCCTAGGGTTGACTGGTCAACGGCCGGTTCAACCGGTTTAACTATTGGTAGCGTGCGAGGTTCGAACTCGTGACCTCACGTATACGTGCACGCAGCTCTACCAACTGAGCTACGTGTCTAACCCGAAATAAACCCAATTTTAATTACTCTTATATACTTATTGGAATATATCAGAAATTATTTAATTTAAAAAGGTTTAAAACCCTTTGAACCGGCGACTATCCCACACCTCGAACCCGCGACCTATACGTTGCTTTGCACCCAGCCCAAACAACTGGGCTGGGTGTCTAACCCGTTAGGATCTTGTTTTTAGTTATTCTTATATTCTTGCTAGCTTTAATCAGAAATTAGTATATTCTAAAAAGATTTTTAATAGTCGAACCGGTGTGAAGAGTTGGACTCGAACCTGCGGCCCTGACTTGGTTTGCACCCGGCCCAACCGGTTGGGCTGGGTGTTTAACCCGTTATATTTAGAATTATTATTAGGTTTAACAACTTATTGAAAACCAACATGGTTTGGTTTTAAAAGAAGTTTTTACTTCAGGAAGAACGAAATTGAAGGGTTCGAACTCGGGACGCGTATGTTTAATGTGCACACAGTCCACCACTGGACTGTGTGTCTAACCCGGTTAGAATACTGATTTTAATTATATACATAAACAACTTGATATTCGTCTTCTTCATCAACTCAGAACTGAAAACTCAACTATTATCGATTTTAACTGTTTTGGGTTAACTTAATTCAATCTGGATGAATTAAACAAGAATTATGGAAAAGTTTAGAGATTTTATACCAGTTGGAAAGAGAACCCGGTTTTCCGGTGACCAAACTCCGGCGGGTTGCAGACAAAACTTCCGACGAACAGAGAGATTTCTTTAACAGAGTATAAGATGCATTTTAGTGAGTGAGTTGAGCGAGTGGTGAAGTGAAAACGAGGGGTATTTATAGAGCGGCCAAACACTCACTGATTTCGGTTTCAAGATGTGAGATTTAAGGATCAATGATTAATCTTCGGTTATGAATCATTGGATCAACGTTTTTATTCCGGTATACACGTTTTAAAGAGGGAAACAGTTACGAGATTTTTGGGTGTGATGATTTGAACATCATCTGGCAGTTACAGATCTGCCAGATTTGCAGGTCTTGCAGAATTTCAATATAAGGCTTAAATATTTTCAGTTATAGCACATATGTGCGTGTAGCGTAGTGGTGAAGTCCGTGTGTGTATTAGCGGGAGACCCGGGTTCGAGACCCGGCTACTCCTTTTGAATTTATTATTATTTTTTTTATTTAAGTTTTTATTTATTATATTCTTTTATTAATTAACATTTTAATTATGAAGTTTATTTAACCAAACAATATATATATATATATATATATTATTTATTTATATATAAATAAGAAACACTAATAAATAAATGCATAACGAATTATTTAATAATTACATGAATCTCAAACAGAGCGGGTTTTGGAACCCGTTTTTTTACGGATGTTACAGTATCCCCTACTTTTAGAAATTTCGTCCCGAAATTTAAGTAGTGGTATATTTGACTTGAAGGGAGGGTGTTTTAATTTGACAATTACATAATCAGAAGAGGGTGGAAGTTTAAATTTTATTTGAGGCGGTAACGTTCCTAGTAAGGGTTGAATACCCTGCTACAGGAATCGCTTTTTGATGCCTAAAGTATAAAAATGGGGAACATGGATAAACAGAGTTGATTGACTAGGTATGATCTCATGCATAAGAGTTTTGAGAGAATTGATACGTTTGAAAAGATAAGGTTATATCATAAAACAAGACTTCAACCATGACGATATTAAAACCTACACGGAACTTCTCATAACCTCCTGACAATGCTTTTGACCCTTTGACAAGAATACTTATATATAGAAAGTACCAGCGGCGTATCCACCATATCCTTGTCAAATTTTCATTGGCTTTGTCAGTAAGTTATAATTAGTTCCATGTGACTCTAAAATCTACAAAACAACCACAACAGCCAAAACTTGAGTCTCGAATCTGAAAGGATACATGACTGAATGATGACAATACCTCTCTCGTTTGTTATGATGAAGGGGCCAGTCTATGTGAAAGTGAGACACAACCCAACTTCTTTAAATGATGAGATCGAGATACGTCGAGATGTATGATGATATGAATGTTAAATCAATGAGTATAAAACAAAACTGTAATATCAATTCGCATTATAATTCTTGGATACATAAATTCCCAGTTTACAACTGGGATACGTAAAGATTGAGATAACATAAAGAAAACATAAGAACTAGACGGTTGGAGTTGAGTTTTGTTCTTGGTGAGGGAAGGCTAGTTGGGTGGTTCGTTTGGGCCGTTATTATCTTCAACAGGATTGGCATTGATGTTGTAAGCTCTTCCTCTTGCTGGTGGTAGTGCTGGGTTTGCTTGATTTGCTTGGTTAAGTGGGTTTGCTTGAGCTTGGGCGTTTATGATGTTAACCAATCGAGGGCACGTGTTTCTAAAATGGGTAGGGTCCCCACAATTAAATCAAGCTCGAACATGTGGAAACATGGGGTATTGGGGTTGTTGATATGATTGGATCATGTTTTGGGTAAGGGGTGAAGCTTGGTTTTGAGGGGCGCGACAAGTCTTGCTCAAATGACCATAACGCGCACAATTAGCACACAGTCGACAAGGTATGGTAGATGGATGGTGATAAAAAACAGGTGTTGCATTGAGGGTGAGGTCCAATGTAAGGTTTCTTATTTGGGTAAGTAGTGTTGGGTGCTACTTGAGTGATTGGGATAGCTTGGAGGGGTACGGCTTGTGAAGCTGGTTGATTGCGTTGGGTGACAGCGAAAGTTTGCCCATCTCGTTTTCTCTTAGAAGTGGGTTGAGAAAAGGATTCGGTTTAGGTGGAGTTTGAGGTTTCGGTTGATGCTTTATCCTTCTTCTTCTCCTCCTTGAAGTCTTTATTCCGTATGCGGTTTTCGGTGAGCTCTGTAGCTAATTCCATTGCTGCTTCCAAAGTTGCAGGTGTGGTACTGATTACAGGGTCTTGAATTTTTGAAGGGAGACCTCGAATGTAGTGCTCGATCAAACGGTAGATGGGAGTGAACAAGTTGGGGACCATCTGATTTAACGCAAGGAATCTCTTGGTGTATGTGGTGTGGTCGCCCTCCTTTTGTTTCAAAGAATAGAACTCATCTTCTAATTTCTTGATTTCGTTTCTTGGACAGAAACGTCTTGTCATGATTTCCCTCAACTCTTCCCAAGTCAAAGTTATAGCATCCTCAGCACCTCTCTTGGCCTTCTCTGTATTCCACCATGTAAGTGCTACTCCGAACAAACGACCGGTAGCATATCGCACTTGCGATCATCGGGGCAGTCGCAATTGAGAAAAGTGTTTTCCATCTCCTCAAACCAATGGAGGAGAGCGATGACACCTTCAGTCCCTTCGTATTTTGGAGGATTGTAGGATTTAAAATGCTTGAAGGTGCATTTAGTGGTATTTGGGGGAGGGTTGACAACGTTTGTCACACCCCGACCCGCAGCGGAATAAGAGTCGGGGCATATTGGGTTATCACCAAAGCTCATGATGTTTACTAATATGTTTTATTTTTATTAAATTCAAAATTTCATCCTCAATATTCCAAACAAGTTCATACAATTACAAAGAAAGATAACCAACTAAACAATCCAAAGTCTAAACCGGTTTATTCTTCTAAGCCATCCTATATGTTTCATGCTGCAGCTGGATCACCCTGGTCAACATAAGTTGGCGAGTGAACCTTGTTAGAAAACATTTATTATTGATTTCTTGTTATATTTATTATGGAAATTGTGCAATTATCATATGTGAGCAAACGTAATTAAACATACAATAACAATAACAATAACATACAATAACAATAACAATAACAATAACAATAACAAACATAACATACAATAACAAACCAACTTGCATGAGTATATAACATGAATGATACTGTATATGTTGGCAACGTCACGTTCACGCTCATTGGTAATGGGGAACGGACGGCCTATGATAAATGTATGTGCGATCAAGGCTCAATCAAACGGAGCCGATCGTATGTTGGCAACGCCTCGTTCACGCTCATAGGTAATGGGGAACAGCTCAACGCTCATAAGTAATGGGGAGCAGCGGCCTATGATAATGTATGTACTGAAAATGATAACTTTAATCTAAACATTAACCACACAAACAGTTGATACATATTGAATACACGTTTGATCATGGATATGATGGATGCACAATTGTTTAGATGTAAATAATAAGAAGACACATGATACACTCCAAAAACGTGATTAAAACTGTCACACCCCGACCCGCAGCGGAAAAGGTGATCGGGCATGATTGCGTTATCATCAAAGCTCATGACATTTATTATGCGTTTCATATTCATTAAATACAATTTAATGGAGATTTACAATAAATGTTACAACATATTCTAACTATCAATCTAAGCTTCTTTGTTCTCTTCTAAGGCATTTCCTATGTTTTCTTTGCTTCAACCTGTTCACCTGTATCATGTGTAAAAAGGTTTTGGATCAACATAAAGTTGGCGAGTGAATCCTATGGAAAAACATTTGAACAAGTTTATTAAATTGATTATGAAATATGTGCACAACCAAACATGAGTAAAAATAGATGTAAACTTATTCAACAATCATTAGATATTAAATAAATCACACATGAACAACAATGGAACATTTAGAGGCACGCGTTGCTCTACTCGTCTCTCACGAGGAACTGATGGGCCTAATGAATGAATTGCATAAACATGAATATATGAATGACACAACTACAAACAATATAAACTCAATGATACACACATGAACAATAAAGAATTGGTTTTGAGGCACGCGTTGTTCAACTCGTCTCCCACGAGGAACTGATGGGCTTAATGAATGAATTTCATATAATTTGACAAAATGAAATAAGTAATCACAACAATATAAACAATCTAAATTTAGGTCATGATATGGTATGGCACAAATTTAAATAAACGAGTTAATTATTTGAGACACATGACACACCCCAAAACGTGTAATTAAAAAGGGGAGTTGTAAGATTCACTCACAGTGGGTGCGTTCGGTTGATGATGTTGAATGCACGCGAAGTGGTTTTAACCACGAGTGAGATTAAGCTAGATAAATCGCATTATGGTTTGGTAAGTAAACGGATTTTATTAATCTATTTTAGTAGGATTGTTGGGTGTATTTTTGTGAGTTTAAGGCTATTTTCTAACCTTAAAAATGTTATTTTTAAGTATTTTTAATTGATTTTAATTAAAATAATTAAATAAAAATAATAAAAAAATTTGACTTTTTCTACTACAGTGACCGTTGACTTTGACCGGTTGACCGTTGACTGACCATTGACCGGTTCGTATGCGTATTGTTGTGCGCTGAGTGAGGCTCGAACCCGAGACCTCCCGTACGCGTGCACGCAGCTCTACCAACTGAGCTACGTGTCTAACCCGTCATATATCTGTTTTTAATTATATTTATATATTAATTAATTTAAACAGAAAAATCCTTTTATTTAAAAACGATTTAATTTGATTCGGACGGTGCGCTCCACAGGTCTCGAACCCGGGACCTGTGGCTTAAACTAACACACAGTCCACCGCTGGACTGTGTGTTTAACATGTTATATAATCCGATTTTTATTATACTTAAATACAAACTGAACATTTCTTTTTCTGCCTTAAACAAAAAGATAGATAATTGTCCGAGTCGGTGCAGAAGACCGGACTCGAACTCGCGTCCCGTGATTAAACATACACACAGTCCACCACTGGACTGTGTGTCTAACTTGGTTGTTATTCCGGTTATTAATATACTTAACATATACATAAAATGAATCCGGTTCAGTTAACAAAAAAGAAATTTTTATTAAGGCAGCGTGTGTGGAAACAAGATTCGAACTCGAGACCTTTGCGTGTTTATTGTGCACACAGTCCACCGCTGGACTGTGTGTCTAACCCGAGTAATATCTTGCTTTTAATTATACTTAAACATTACCGAACATCGTCTTCTTCACTGGTTTTAATCAGAATCGGAAATCGACTGGTTCGATGATTAAAACATGTTCTTTAGTGACAGAGGGTTAATTACAAGTGAGATTACATAAAAAGAATGAAGAAATTAAGCGTGAGGTATACCGATTGAATTCCTCTGTTTTCCGGCAGAACTCCGGCGACAGCAATAGGCTCCGGCGTCAGGTGTCTTGCAGCAGCGAGTCTCCGGAAAGCTTACAAAGGGTGTGGGTATCTCCGGTATGAGCTCAGGGGGTTCAGTAAGGTTTAGAAATGAAGAACCCGGTTTTCCGGTGATGAGCAGAGATATTCCGGAGAGTGAGTTTTCGTCGAGAAAGGGTGCGGTTTTGGGCGAAAAGGTTTGCAGAAGTTCGAGGTGGTTTTTATAGGGCAAATCGTCGATGTACTTGGCCCGATTTCCAACTGGATTCATTGGTTTGAATTTCTCCGGCGGTTATGACTTTGGTCGCGGACTCAAACATCGGTTATAACCGATATGGCGTTTATGATTTACGTTATAACTGAAAGAAACGTTAAGTTTCGCGAGATTACCGGGATTTCCGACGACTGAACTTTTGGGCGGCGGTTTTGAATTTGTAAAGTCATGATATCAATTAAATGATCTTAATGGTTAACAAAAGACATCAGTGGCGCAGTGGTTTGTGTGTTGTGTGTTAAGTTGTTGTTGGACCGGTACTGACCCGGGTTCGAAACCCGGCAGAACCAAAACATTTTTATTTTGCGATTTTTAACAGTTTTTCAAAAACTAATTATATATTCCCGTATAATAATTGATTATGTATCGTTTAAAATTATTTTGGGCATTTAATTCGCAACGAAAATTTTAACTGACTGTTCGGTTGATAAACGGAGCGGGTTTGGTAAATCCGTTTTTGACGGATGTTACAGTATCCCCTGCTTTTTAGAAATTTCGTCCCGAAATTTAAATAGTGATATATATTTGACTAAAAGAATGATGGTGTTTAGTTTTGACAGTTACATGCTTAGAAAAAGTAAGGGTTTAAGTTTTTTGTTTGAGGCGGTAACGTTCCTTGTAAGGGTTAAGTACCCTATTACAGGAATCGCTTTTTGTTGCCTACTGTATAAGTATTGATAAGCAGGAATGATTCGCTAAAAATGATATCATGCATAGGAGTTTGGATACGTTTGGAAAAGTATGGTTATATCCTAAGGCAAAACTTCTAACACTACAACCTACATGGAACATAAATAAACACAACAGCTGATATTTGAACATAAATAAACACAACAGCTAATATTTGAACATAAATAAACACAACAGCTAATATTTGAACAAAAATAAACACAACAGCAATTATTTGAATCCACATTCTGATAGCATATATGTTTGAATGGTGGAAGTTCCTCTCTCGTTTGTTATGATGGAGAGGTTAGTTTATGTAGAAATGGAACATAAATCCAATTTCTCTAAATAGCAAGATGATATAAATGTAACACAATTTCAACCAAGGCAATACTATATCCTACATGGAACTTCTCATAACCGCCTGATAATGCCTCTGATCCTTTGGCAAGAATACTTATATATAGGAAGTACCAGCGGCGTATCCACCATATTCTTGCCAAATTTTCATTAGTTTTATCCACAAGTTATGATTAGTTACCAAGAAACTAATAAATCCTACATAGAACTTCTCATAACCGTCTGACAATGCCTCTGATCCTTTGACAAGAATACTTATATATAGGAAGTACCAGCGGCGTATCCACCATATTCTTGTCAAATTTTCATTGGTTTTATCAGTGAATTATGATTAGTCCTATAACTCTACAACCAATACAACAAACATAAAATACTGAAACGAAATATATCTGTGCGATCAAGGCTCAATCAAACGGAGCCGATCGTATTGCATGTACGGAAAATGAAATATCTGTGCGCTCAAGGCTCAATCAAACGGAGCCGAACGTATTGAATGTACTGAAAATGAAATTGTCTGTGTGCTCAAGGCTCAATCAAACGGAGCCGAGCGTATTGCATGTACTGAAAATGAATAACTTAATCACACAAACAGCCTATGCATGGAACCTCTCATAACCGCCTGATAATGCCTCCGATCATTTGACAAGAATACTTATATATAGGAAGTACCAGCGGCGTATCCACCATATTCTTGTCAAATTCTCATTGACTTTATCCGCAAGTTATGATTAGTTCTATGCGACTCTACAACAAACACAACAACCACAAGATACTGATAATGAAATTGTCTGTGCGCTCAAGGCTCAATCAAAGGGAGCCGAACGTATTGCATGTACTGAAAATGAAATTGTATGTGCGCTCAAGGCTCAATCAAACGGAGCCGAACATATTGCATGTACTGAAAATGAACAACTTAATCTAAACAACAATCACACAAACAGCCTATGCATGGAACTTCTCATAACCGCCTGATAATGCCTCCGATCATTTGACAAGAATACTTATATATAGGAAGTACCAGCGGCGTATCCACCATATTCTTGTCAAATTTTCATTGACTTTATCCGCAAGTTATGGTTAGTTCTATGCGACTCTACTACAAACACCATAACCACAAGATACTGATAATGAAAATGTCTGTGCGCTCAAGGCTCAATCAAACGGAGCCGAGCGTATTGCATGTACTGAAATGTAAAATGAACTGTGCGCTCAAGGCTCAATCAAACGGAGCCGAGCGTATTGCATGTAATGAAAATGTAAAATGAACTGATCGATCAAGGCTCAATCAAACGGAGCCGATCGTGCGGGCACGCCACAGTTCAACCACATAATAAAATGGGGAACAAGCTCAACCTCATAAATGGGGGGCTGCGGCCTCGGCAAATGCATATACTGAAAACAATAAATAATAATTACTCTAACAGTCTACACATGGAACCTCTCATAACCGCCAGATAATGCTTCTGATCCTTTGACAAGAATACTTATATATAGGAAGTACCAGCGGCGTATCCACCGTATTCTCGTCAAAGTTTCATTGGCTTTATCCTTAAGTTATGTTTGGTTCTATGTGATAAAGAAAAACATAAAACTAAATGATAGGAGTTGAATCTGGATCTTCGGCGAAGAGGACTAGTTGAGTATCTTCGCTTGGGCCGTCATTATCTTCGACAGGATTGGCGTTGATATTGAAGACTCTTCCTCTTGCTGGTGGCCTAGCGGTTGGGTTTTCTTGGTTTACTTGGTTAACTGGGTTTGATTGGGCTTGAGTGTTGATGAAGTTAACCAATTGAGGGCATGTGTTTCTAAAGTGTGTAGGGTCGCCACAATTGAAACAAGCTCGAACATATGGGAACATGGGGTATTGGGGTTGATGATAAGTTTGGGCCATGTTTTGAGTAGGGGAAGAGGTTTGGTTTTGAAAGGTGCGACAAACCTTGCTCAAATGACCATAGCGTCCACAAGTTGTACATAGTCGACAAGGTAAGGTAAGGGGATGGTGATAAAAACAGTTGTTGCATCGAGGGTGAGGTCCAAGATATGGCTTCTTATTTGGGTAAGTTGAGTTGGGTGCCACTTGGGTGATTGGGATAGCTTGGATGGTAATGGCGTGTGAAATTGGTTGATTTCATTGGGTAGCAGCGAAAAGTTGCCCATCTCTTTTTCTCTTAAAAGTGGGTTGAGAAGGGGATTCGGTTCTCGGTAAGCTCTGTTGCTAACTCCATTGCTGCTTCCAAAGTTGCAGGCTTGGTACTTATTACAGGGTCTTGAATCTTTGACGGAAGACCACGAATGTAGTGCTCGATCAAACGGTAGAGGGGAGTGAACATGTTGGGAACCATTTGATGTAACTCGAGGAATCTTTTGTTGTATGTGGTGTGGTCTCCTTCCTTTTGCTTCAACGAATAAAATTCATCTTCTAATTTCTTGATTTCACTCCTTGGGCAAAATCGTCTGGTCATGATTTCCTTCAATTCGTTCCAAGTTAAAGTCATAGCATCGTCGACGCCTCGTTTGGCCTTCTCTGTATTCCACCAAGTAAGTGCTATCCCATATAATCGACAGGTAGCATATCGCACTTTGCGATCGTCAGGGCAATCGCAATTTAGAAAAGTGTTCTCCATTTCTTCAAACCAATGGAGGAGAGCGGTGACGCCTTCAGTCCCTTTGTATTTCGGAGGGTCGCATGATTTGAAATGCTTGTAGGTGCATTTAGTGGTATTTGATGGAGAGTTGATAATGTTTTGGTTTGCTTGATTGACAGGATTAACGGTGAGTGCTTGTTGTAATTGGATTACAATGTTGGGTATTACGGCAGCCATTTGTTGAGCGATTTGGGATCATGGGTCGCATTAGGAATGAACTTTCATAAAATAATTATAGAAAAATAAATCTACTACATCCATAGGATGTCTTGGGTTTTGCTCGCCATTAGGCCCTACATGCCGCCATACTTTACCTGTGTAATCATGTGGGCCCCCATGAATACCGGTTTTTCATATGGTTCGCACGGGTTTGCCAGGTTGCGTACACAAAAACCCAGAGAAAATCGAGAAATATGTATACAACGTGTGATATTCGGAATGTGTCCAGGTGTAGACACGGTGACACCTCAAAGTAGGTTAGTTCAAACGACGTTTGGTGTGGCATGCTTTGGCCTAATAGGTCCTTCGTACTCTCATCGTTGGTCCCCAGGTAGGCAAACTGGTCCGTTATATTGGATTTATACGAATGCCAGCCTAGACAGGACGTTCCGACTACCGGTACTTGTACCCTTCCAGTTACTACATGCCCGTCGCAGAACTTACTTTGATGAGATTTGAAAATTGCAACAAAATCTTTGGATAATGAGAGTATGAAAATAAATTGAATACATGAACATCGATATATGTATAATGAATATGTATATAAGCATGTATGTTTGACTGTAAATGTAAACAAATATGAAACAAATAAATGTCACAAGTTTGTATGTAACCACCTAATCAATTAAAATTTAGGCAGACTATAGTATAGGCTCTAAGGGTCTAATAACCTATCCTATATCCCTATAGTCATGGCTCTGATACCAATCTGTCACACCCCGACCCGCAGCGGAAAAGGTGATCGGGGCATGATTGCGTTATCATCAAAGCTCATGACATTTATTATGCGTTTCATATTCATTAAATACAATTTAATGGAGATTTACAATAAATGTTACAACATATTCTAACTATCAATCTAAGCTTCTTTGTTCTCTTCTAAGGCATTTCCTATGTTTTCTTTGCTTCAACCTGTTCACCTGTATCATGTGTAAAAAGGTTTTGGATCAACATAAAGTTGGCGAGTGAATCCTATGGAAAAACATTTGAACAAGTTTATTAAATTGATTATGAAATATGTGCACAACCAAACATGAGTAAAAATAGATGTAAACTTATTCAACAATCATTAGATATTAAATAAATCACACATGAACAACAATGGAACATTTAGAGGCACGCGTTGCTCTACTCGTCTCTCACGAGGAACTGATGGGCCTAATGAAGGAATTGCATAAACATGAATATATGAATGACACAACTACAAACAATATAAACTCAATGATACACACATGAACAATAAAGAATTGGTTTTGAGGCACGCGTTGTTCAACTCGTCTCCCGCGAGGAACTGATGGGCTTAATGAATGAATTTCATATAATTTGACAAAATGAAATAAGTAATCACAACAATATAAACAATCTAAATTTAGGTCATGATATGGTATGGCACAAATTTAAATAAACGAGTTAATTATTTGAGACACATGACACACCCCAAAACGTGTAATTAAAAAGGGGAGTTGTAAGATTCACTCACAGTGGGTGCGTTCGGTTGATGATGTTGAATGCACGCGAAGTGGTTTTAACCACGAGTGAGATTAACCTAGATAAATCGCATTATGGTTTGATAAGTAAACGGATTTTATTAATCTATTTTAGTAGGATTGTTGGGTGTATTTTTGTGAGTTTAAGGCTATTTTCTAACCTTAAAAATGTTATTTTTAAGTATTTTTAATTGATTTTAATTAAAATAATTAAATAAAAATAATTAAAAAATTTGACTTTTTCTGCTACAGTGACCGTTGACTTTGACCGGTTGACCGTTGACCGGTTCGTATGCGTATTGTTGTGCGCTGAGTGAGGCTCGAACCCGAGACCTCCCGTACGCGTGCACGCAGCTCTACCAACTGAGCTACGTGTCTAACCCGTCATATATCTGTTTTAATTATATTTATATATTAATTAATTTAAACAGAAAAATCCTTTTATTAAAAACGATTTAATTTGATTCGGACGGTGCGCTCCACAGGTCTCGAACCCGGGACCTGTGGCTTAAACTAACACACAGTCCACCGCTGGACTGTGTGTTTAACATGTTATATAATCCGATTTTTATTATACTTAAATACAAACTGAACATTTCTTTTTCTGCCTTAAACAAAAAGATAGATAATTGTCTGAGTCGGTGCAGAAGACCGGACTCGAACTCGCGTCCCGTGATTAAACATACACACAGTCCACCACTGGACTGTGTGTCTAACTTGGTTGTTATTCCGGTTATTAATATACTTAACATATACATAAAATGAATCCGGTTCAGTTAACAAAAAAGAAATTTTTATTAAGGCAGCGTGTGTGGAAACAAGATTCGAACTCGAGACCTTTGCGTGTTTATTGTGCACACAGTCCACCGCTGGACTGTGTGTCTAACCCGAGTAATATCTTGCTTTTAATTATACTTAAACATTACCGAACATCGTCTTCTTCACTGGTTTTAATCAGAATCGGAAATCGACTGGTTCGATGATTAAAACATGTTCTTTAGTGACAGAGGGTTAATTACAAGTGAGATTACATAAAAAGAATGAAGAAATTAAGCGTGAGGTATACCGATTGAATTCCTCTGTTTTCCGGCAGAACTCCGGCGACAGCAATAGGCTCCGGCGTCAGGTGTCTTGCAGCAGCGAGTCTCCGGAAAGCTTACAAAGGGTGTGGGTATCTCCGGTATGAGCTCAGGGGGTTCAGTAAGGTTCAGAAATAAAGAACCCGGTTTTCCGGTGATGAGCAGAAATATTCCAGCGAGTGAGTTTTCGTCGAGAAAGGGTGCGGTTTTGAGCGAAAAGGTTTGCAGAAGTTCGAGGTGGTTTTTATAGGGCAAATCGTCGATGTACTTGGCCCGATTTCCAACTGGATTCATTGGTTTGAATTTCTCCGGCGGTTATGACTTTGGTCGCGGACTCAAACATCGGTTATAACCGATATGGCGTTTATGATTTACGTTATAACTGAAAGAAACGTTAAGTTTCGCGAGATTACCGGGATTTCCGACGACTGAACTTTTGGGCGCCGGTTTTGAATTTGTAAAGTCA
The DNA here is from genome assembly GCA_947069175.1 of Scalesia atractyloides. NCBI lineage: Eukaryota > Viridiplantae > Streptophyta > Magnoliopsida > Asterales > Asteraceae > Scalesia > Scalesia atractyloides. The sequence continues at coordinate 2,078,128 of CAMTDV010001632.1, forward strand.
TGATATCAATTAAATGATCTTAATGGTTAACAAAAGACATCAGTGGCGCAGTGGTTTGTGTGTTGTGTGTTAAGTTGTTGGATCGGTACTGACCCGGGTTCGAAACCCGGCAGAACCAAAACATTTTTATTTTGCGATTTTTAACAGTTTTTCAAAAACTAATTATATATTCCCGTATAATAATTGATTATGTATCGTTTAAAATTATTTTGGGCATTTAATTCGCAACGAAAATTTTAACTGACTGTTCGGTTGATAAACGGAGCGGGTTTGGTAAATCCGTTTTTTACGGATGTTACAAAAACGGGGAATTTGTAGAGATTCACTCACATTGGGTGCGTTCGGTTGAAGATGAGGAATGCGCACGAGTTTAGAGGGTTGATCGATGAGGATTAACTAACCTAAATAATAACGAAAGGTATGGTAAATAAGTGAATTTTATTAATAATTTTAATAGGATTTTTAGATATATTTTTGTGAGTTTAAGGCTATTTTCTAACTTTAAAAACATTATTTTTAAGTATTTTTAATTGATTTTTAAATTAAATAAATAAATAAAAATATAAAAAAATGTTGACTTTTTTTGACTTTGACCGTTGACCATGACTGTTGACTTGTTGACCGGTTCGGTCGTTTATATTGCTGCACTGAGTGAGGTTCGAACTTGTGGCCTCCCGTACGCGTGCACGCAGCTCTACCAACTGAGCTACGTGTCTAACCCGAAATATTTCTGTTTTTAATTATATTTATATACTATTTAACTTATTCCAAAATTCATTTCTTAAAAAGGATTTAAATTCTATCGAACCGGCGTGCGTATCAGGTCTCGAACCCGGGACCTGTCGATTAACGTTGCACACAGTCCACCGCTGGATTGTGTGTCTAACCTGGTTAAAACACTTGTTTTTATTTCTCTTATATACTAACTGGAAGTTTTTATATTTGGGTTTTATAAAAAATCTGATTATTGTGTCGAATCGGAATAAGGGCGGACTCGAACCCGGTATCGCTACGTGTCAATTGCACACAGTCCACCGCTGGACTGTGTGTCTAACCCAAGATATAATCCAATTTATATTAAACTTATATACAGACTCACTTCGTCTTCTTCGTTACAATAACAATGACAACGATTTTCTACTGAACTTGTTAAATTCGACTAACAGGCGTATGAATGATTAAAATGTAACGAATAGGAAAGGTTTTGGGAATGAACATACCGGAATGACGACTTTTCTCAGAACTCCGGCAAAGTCGTCGGCTCTATTTTTATGAACTCCGTCTGAGCGGACCAACCAACAGTTTTTGATTAACTAATTGTAAAATTGATTGACTAAGCAAGAGTTATCAGAAGGTTTGAATGATTTTACCGTTTCACAGTGAAATGTAGAAATTGTCACACCCCGACCCGCAGCGGATAAGGTGATCGGGGCATGATTGGGTTATCATCAAAGCTCATGACATTTATTAAACGTTTCATATTCATTAATACAAATTAAATGGAAATTTACAATGATTGCTACAACATGATCTAACTACAATCTAAACTTCTTTGTTCTCTTCTAAGGCATATCCTATGTTATCCTTGCTTCAACCTGTTCACCTGTATCATGTGTAAAAAGGTTTTTGGATCAACATAATGTTGGCGAGTGAATCCTATGGAAAACATTTGAACAATTCATTTAAATTGATTATGAAATATGTGCACAACCAAACATGAGTAAAATTAGATGTAACTTGATCAACAATCATAATATGTTAAATGAAAACACTCATGAATAATAATGGAACAATTAAAGGCACGCGTTGCTCAACTCGTCTCTCACGAGGAACTGAGGGGCCTGATGATTGAATTGCATAAACATGATAATATGAATAACACAACTACAACAATATAAACTCAATGAAAACACACATGAACAATAATGAATTGAATTGAAGCACGCGATGTTCTACTCGTTTTCCACGAGGAACTGATGGGCTTAATGTACGAGTTTCATGTAATTTGACAAACGGAATATAAGTAAATCACAACAATAAATCAATCTAAGTTTAAGTCATGATGTGGTATGGCACAAGTTTAAATAAACAACTTAATTATTTCATAACACATGACACACCCCAAAACGTGTAATTTAAAAGGGGGAATTGTAAGATTCACTCACAGTGGGTGCGTTCGGTTGATGACGTTGAATGCACGCGAAGTGGTTTTAACCACAAGTGAGATTTAACCTAGATAAATCGCATTATGGTTTGGTAAGTAAACGGATTTTATTAAACTATTTTAGTAGAATTGTTGGGTGCATTTTTGTGGGTTCAAGGCTATTTTCTAATCTTAAAAATGTTGTTTTTAAGTATTTATAATTGATTTTTAATTAAAATAATTAAATAAAAATAATAAAAATATTTTATTTTTTTCTGCTACAGTGATTTGACCAGTTGACTTTGACCGGCGTTGACCGGTTCGAGGCGTATTGTTGTGCGCTGGGTGAGGCTCGAACCCGAGACCTCCCGTACGCGTGCACGCAGCTCTACCAACTGAGCTACGTGTCTAACCCGTTATATATCCGATTTTAATTTCATATATACATTAATTAACATTAACAGAAAATCATTTTTATTTTTAAAACAATTTAAGCGGCTCGGCGGTGCGCTCCACAGGTCTCGAACCCGGGACCTGTGGGTTAATATAACACACAGTCCACTGCTGGACTGTGTGTTCAACATGTTATATAACTTGATTTTTATTTTACTTAAAGACAATTTAGTTATTTCCTTTTTCTGCCTTATTTAAAAAAAATAGATAATTGTCCGAGTCGGTGCTGATGACCGGACTCGAACTCGTGACCAGCGATATAAACAACCACACAGTCCACCGCTGGACTGTGTGTCTAACTTGGTTATTATTCCGGTTATTAATATACTTAACATATAACTAAGGTGACTCCGGTTCAGTAAACAAAAAATGGATTTTATTAAGGCAGCGTGTGTGAGACGGGATTCGAACTTGAGACCTTTGCATGTTTAACGTTTTATGTGCACACAGTCCACCGCTGGACTGTGTGTCTAACCCGAGTAAAATCCTGATTTATAATATACTTATATGATATGGAAGTGCGTCGTCTTCTTCGTCAAAGTTGAACCAGAAATCGGGTCTGACTGGTTCGAGTTTTTATTCAAGTTTCAATAGTGTTTTAGGTTAATTACTGGTAAGATAGAAGTGAAAAGGAAAAGAAACTGAGCGGAGAATATACCGACTGAACTCTCTGTTTTCCGGCAGAAACTCCGGCGACTGAATTCAACTCCGGCGACGTGTTCCTTGTAGCAGCTAGTCTCCGAAAAGTTTGGAAAAGGTAAGGGTATCACCGGTATAAGCTTCAGAGGTTCAGAAAAGCTCGGCAATGGGGAAACCGGTTTTCCGGCGACGAACAGGTTTATTCCGGCGAGTGAAATTTCGCCGTGAAAAGATGTGATTTTTAGCGAAAAGGTTTGCAGACGATTGTGGTTGAATTTATAGGGAATAATCGAAATGTATTTGGTCTGATTTTTGACTGTGTTCGTTATTTAAATTTTTCCGGCGGTTTTGAAAAGTGTCGCGGACTTCAAACATCGGTTATAACCGATATGTGATTAAAGGTTTACGTTATAACGTAAATTGGTGTTAAAACTCGCGAATATTCCGGGATTCCGACGACTGAATCGTTGGGCGCCGGTTTTGAATTTGTAAAGTCACTATATCAATTAAATGATTCTATTATTCATCAAACATAACAAGCGGCGCAGTGGTTTGTGTTTGTGAGATAAAACACTGAATGACTCGGTACAGACCCGGGTTCGAAACCCGGCAGAAACATTTCCTTTTTATTTTGCGATTTTTGACAGTTTTTCAAAAACTAAATATATATTCCCGTATAATAATTGATTACGGATCGTTTAAAATTATTTTGGGCATTTAATTCGAAACGAAAATTTTGACTGACTGTTCGGTTGATAAACGGAGCGGGTTTGGTAAATCCGTTTTTGACGGATGTTACAGTATCCCCTGCTTTTTAGAAATTTCGTCCCGAAATTTAAATAATGATATATTTTGACTATAAGAATGATGATGTTTTGTTTGACAGTTGTATGCTTAGCAAAAATGAGGGTTTAAGTTTTTTGTTCGAGGCGGTAACGTTCCTTGTAAAGGTTAAGTACCCTATTCAGGAATCGCTTTTTGTTGCCTACTGTATGAATATTGATAAACAGGAATGATTCGCTAAAAATGATATCATGCATAAGAGTTTAGATACGTTTGGGAAAAATATGGTTATATCCTAAGGCAAAACTTCTAACACTACAATCTACATGGAACATAAATAAAAACACAACAGCTGATATCCAAACATGTATGAACACATCAGCAAATATTTGAACATGAATAAACTAACAGCAAATATTCGAACATGAATGAACACATCAGCAAATATTTGAACATGAATAAACACAACAGCAAATATTCGAACATGAATAGACACATCAGCGAATATTTGGACATGAATAAACACAACAGCAAATATTCGAACATGAATAGACACATCAGCGAATATTTGAACATGAATAAACACATCAGCAAATATTTGAATCCACATTCTGATAACATATATGTTTGAATGATGGAAGTTCCTCTCTCGTTTGTTATGATGGAGAGGTTAATTTATGTAGAAATGGAACACAATCCAATCTCTTTAAATAACATGATGATATAAATGTATCACAAATTCCAACCAATCCTACATGGAACTTCTCATAACCGCCTGATAATGCCTCTGATCCTTTGGCAAGAATACTTATATATAGGAAGTACCAGCGGCGTATCCACCATATTCTTGCCAAATTTTCATTAGTTTTATCCACAAGTTATGATTGGTTACCAAGAAACTAATAAATCCTACATAGAACTTCTCATAACCGTCCGATAATGCCTCTGATCCTTTGACAAGAATACTTATATATAGGAAGTACCAGCGGCGTATCCACCATATTCTTGTCAAATTTTCATTGGTTTTATCAGTGAATTATGATTAGTCCTATAACTCTACAATCAATACAACAAACATAAAATACTGAAATGAAATATATCTGTGCGATCAAGGCTCAATCGAACGGAGCCGATCGTATTGCATGTACTGAAAATAAAATGGATGTGCGCTCAAGGCTCAATCAAACGGAGCCGAACGTATTGAATGTACTGAAATTGAAATTGTGTGCTCAAGGCTCAATCAAACGGAGCCGAACATATTGAATGTACTGAAATTGAAATTGTGTGCTCAAGGCTCAATCAAACGGAGCCGAACATATTGCATGTACTGAATATGAATAACTTAACCACACAAACAGCCTATGCATGGAACCTCTCATAACCGCCTGATAATGCCTCCGATCATTTGACAAGAATACTTATATATAGGAAGTACCATCGGCGTATCCACCATATCCTTGTCAAATTTTCGTTGACTTTATCCAAAAGTTATGGTTAGTTCGATGCGACTCTACTACAAACACCACAACCACAAGATACTGATAATGAAATTGTATGTGCGCTCAAGGCTCAATCAAACGGAGCCGAACGTATTGAATGTACTGAAATTGAACAACTTAATTTAAACAACCATCACACAATCAGCCTATGCATGGAACCTCTCATAACCGCCTGATAATGCCTCCGATCATTTGACAAGAATACTTATATATAGGAAGTACCATCGGCGTATCCACCATACCCTTGTCAAATTTTCGTTGACTTTATCCGAAAGTTATGGTTAGTTCGATGCGACTCTACTACAAACACCACAACCACAAGATACTGATAATGAAATTGTATGTGCGCTCAAGGCTCAATCAAACGGAGCCGAACGTATTGCATGAACTGGAAATGTGAATAAATCTTTGCACTCAAGGCTCAATCAAACGGAGCCGAGCGTATTGCATGAACTGGAAATGTGAATAAATCTGTGCACTCAAGGCTCAATCAAACGGAAGCCGAGCGTATTGCATGTATTGAAATGTAAAATTACGTAACCGATCAAGGCTCAAACAAACGGAGCCGATCGTGCGGGCACGCCAAGATCAACCACATAATAAAATGGGGATCCAACTCAACCTCGATGGATGGGGAGCCACGGCCTCGGCAAAAGCATATACCGAAAACAATATATAATATATAATATCCAATAATTTCTCTAACAGTCTACACATGTGATAAAGAAAAACATAAGACTAAACAATAGAAGTTGAATCTGGATCTTCAGCGAAAAGGACTAGCTGAGTATCTTCATCAGGGCCGTCATTATCTTCGACAGGGTTGGCGTTGATATTGAAGACTCTTCCTCTTGCTGGTGGCATAGTGGTTGGGTTTTCTTGGTTTACTTGATTAACTGGGTTTGATTGGGCTTGAGTGTTGATAACGTTAACCAATTGAGGGCATGTGTTTCTAAGGTGGGTAGGGTCGCCACAATTGAAGCAAGCTCGAGCATATGGGAACATGGGGTATTGGGGTTGATGATAAGTTTGGGCCATGTTTTGTGTAGGGGAAGAGGTTTGGTCTTGAAAGGTGCGACAAACATTGCTCAAATGACCATAGCGTCCACAAGTTGCACATAGACGACAAAGTAGAGTAAGAGGATGGTGATAAAAACAGTTGTTGCATCGAGGGTGAGGTCCAAGATATGGTTTCTTATTTGGATAAGCTGAGTTGGGTGCCACTTGGGTGATTGGGACAGCTCGGATGGGTATGGCGTGAAAAACTGGTTGATTACGTTGGGTAGCAGCGAAAAGTCGCCCGACTCTTCTTCTCTTAGGTTTGGGTTGAGAAGGGGATTCGGGTTAAGTGGAGTCGGAGGTTTCAGTTGATTCTTTATCCTTCTTCTTCTCCTCCTCGAAGTCTTTGTTTCGGATTCGGTTCTCGGTGAGCTCTATTGCTAGCTCCATTGCTGCTTCCAAAGTTGCAGGCTTGATACTTATCACAGGGTCTTGAATCTTTGACGGAAGACCACGAATGTAGTGCTCGATCAAACGGTAGAGGGGAGTAAACATGTTGGGAACCATTTGATGTAATTCGAGGAACCTTTTGTTGTAGGTGGTGTGGTCTCCTTCCATTTGCTTCAATGAATAAAATTCATCTTCAAGCTTCTTGATTTCGCTCCTTGGGCAAAATCGTCTGGTCATGATTTCCTTCAATTCGTTCCAAGTTAAGGACATAGCATCTTCCACACCTCGTTTGGCCTTCTCTGTGTTCCACCAAGTAAGTGCTATCCCATATAGTCGACCGGTAGCATAACGCACTTTGCGATCATCAGGGCAATCGCAATTTAGAAAAGTATTCTCCATTTCTTCAAACCAATGGAGGAGTGCGGTGACACCTTCAGTCCCTTTATATTTCGGAGGGTCGCATGATTTGAAATGCTTGTAGGTGCATTTAGTGGTGTTTGGGGAAGAGTTGAAAATGTTTTGGTTTGCTTGATTGACAGGATTATTGGTAAGTGCTTGTTGAACTTGGATTACAATGTTGGGTATTACGGCAGCCATTTGTTGAGCGATTAAGGCAGCCATGCGATCGCGGGCTTTTCTTGCTCTCGTCTTCCTACGGGCGAGGTTAGAAGACATCTACAATGAATACATGACATGAGTATGAGTTGGATGCTTTTGGGATCATGGGTCGCATTCAAGAATGATCATTTATAAAATAATTATACAAAAATACTACATCCATAGGATGTCTTGGGCTTTGCTCGCTGTTAGGCCCGTCATGCCGCCATACTTTACCTTATGTAATCATGTGGGCCCCATGAATACCGGTTTTTCATATGGTTCGCACGGTTTCTGCCTGGTTGCGTACACAAAAACCCGGGAAAATCGAGAAATATGTATACAACGTGTGATGTTCGGAATGTGTCCAGGTGTAGACACGATGACACCTCAAAGTAGGGTTAGTTCGAACGACGTTTGGTGTGGCATGCTTTGGCCTAATAGGTCCTTCGTACTCTCATCGTTGGTCCCCAGGTAGGCAAACTGGTCCGTTATATTGGATTTATACGAATGCCAGCCTAGACAGGACGTTCCGACTACCGGTACTTGTACCCTTCCAGTTACTATATGCCCGTCGCAGAACTTACTTTGATGAGAATTGAAAATTGCATAAAATCTTTGGATAATGAGAATATGAAAATAAATTGAATACATGAACATCGATATATGTATAATGAATATGTATATATGTATAATGAACATGTATATGAGCATGTATGTTTGACTGAAATGTAAACAAATATGAAACAAATAAATATCACAAGTTTGTATGTAACCACCTAATCAATTTAAAATTTAGGCAGACTATAGTATAGGCTCTAAGGGTCTAATAACCTATCCTATATCCCTATAGTCATGGCTCTGATACCAATCTGTCACACCCGACCCGCAGCGGATAAGGTGATCGGGGCATGATTGGGTTATCATCAAAGCTCATGACATTTATTAAACGTTTCATATTCATTAATACAAATTAAATGGAAATTTACAATGATTGCTACAACATGATCTAACTACAATCTAAACTTCTTTGTTCTCTTCTAAGGCATATCCTATGTTATCCTTGCTTCAACCTGTTCACTGTATCATGTGTAAAAAGGTTTTTGGATCAACATAATGTTGGCGAGTGAATCCTATGGAAAACATTTGAACAATTCATTTAAATTGATTATGAAATATGTGCACAACCAAACATGAGTAAAATTAGATGTAACTTGATCAACAATCATAATATGTTAAATGAAAACACTCATGAATAATAATGGAACAATTAAAGGCACGCGTTGCTCAACTCGTCTCTCACGAGGAACTGAGGGGCCTGATGATTGAATTGCATAAACATGATAATATGAATAACACAACTACAACAATATAAACTCAATGAAAACACACATGAACAATAATGAATTGAATTGAAGCACGCGATGTTCTACTCGTTTCCCACGAGGAACTGATGGGCTTAATGTACGAGTTTCATGTAATTTGACAAACGGAATATAAGTAAATCACAACAATAAATCAATCTAAGTTTAAGTCATGATGTGGTATGGCACAAGTTTAAATAAACAACTTAATTATTTCATAACACATGACACACCCCAAAACGTGTAATTTAAAAGGGGGAATTGTAAGATTCACTCACAGTGGGTGCGTTCGGTTGATGACGTTGAATGCACGCGAAGTGGTTTTAACCACAAGTGAGATTTAACCTAGATAAATCGCATTATGGTTTGGTAAGTAAACGGATTTTATTAAACTATTTTAGTAGAATTGTTGGGTGCATTTTTGTGGGTTCAAGGCTATTTTCTAATCTTAAAAATGTTGTTTTTAAGTATTTATAATTGATTTTTAATTAAAATAATTAAATAAAAATAATAAAAATATTTTATTTTTTTCTGCTACAGTGATTTGACCAGTTGACTTTGACCGGCGTTGACCGGTTCGAGGCGTATTGTTGTGCGCTGGGTGAGGCTCGAACCCGAGACCTCCCGTACGCGTGCACGCAGCTCTACCAACTGAGCTACGTGTCTAACCCGTTATATATCCGATTTTAATTTCATATATACATTAATTAACATTAACAGAAAATCATTTTTATTTTTAAAACAATTTAAGCGGTCTGGCGGTGCGCTCCACAGGTCTCGAACCCGGGACCTGTGGGTTAATATAACACACAGTCCACCGCTGGACTGTGTGTTCAACATGTTATATAACTTGATTTTTATTTTACTTAAAGACAATTTAGTTATTTCCTTTTTCTGCCTTATTTAAAAAAAATAGATAATTGTCCGAGTCGGTGCTGATGACCGGACTCGAACTCGTGACCAGCGATATAAACAACCACACAGTCCACCGCTGGACTGTGTGTCTAACTTGGTTATTATTCCGGTTATTAATATACTTAACATATAACTAAGGTGACTCCGGTTCAGTAAACAAAAAATGGATTTTATTAAGGCAGCGTGTGTGAGACGGGATTCGAACTTGAGACCTTTGCATGTTTAACGTTTTATGTGCACACAGTCCACCGCTGGACTGTGTGTCTAACCCGAGTAAAATCCTGATTTATAATATACTTATATGATATGGAAGTGCGTCGTCTTCTTCGTCAAAGTTGAACCAGAAATCGGGTCTGACTGGTTCGAGTTTTTATTCAAGTTTCAATAGTGTTTTAGGTTAATTACTGGTAAGATAGAAGTGAAAAGGAAAAGAAACTGAGCGGAGAATATACCGACTGAACTCTCTGTTTTCCGGCAGAAACTCCGGCGACTGAATTCAACTCCGGCGACGTGTTCCTTGTAGCAGCTAGTCTCCGAAAAGTTTGGAAAAGGTAAGGGTATCACCGGTATAAGCTTCAGAGGTTCAGAAAAGCTCGGCAATGGGGAAACCGGTTTTCCGGCGACGAACAGGTTTATTCCGGCGAGTGAAATTTCGCCGTGAAAAGATGTGATTTTTAGCGAAAAGGTTTGCAGACGATTGTGGTTGAATTTATAGGGAATAATCGAAATGTATTTGGTCTGATTTTTGACTGTGTTCGTTATTTAAATTTTTCCGGCGGTTTTGAAAAGTGTCGCGGACTTCAAACATCGGTTATAACCGATATGTGATTAAAGGTTTACGTTATAACGTAAATTGGTGTTAAAACTCGCGAATATTCCGGGATTCCGACGACTGAATCGTTGGGCGCCGGTTTTGAATTTGTAAAGTCACTATATCAATTAAATGATTCTATTATTCATCAAACATAACAAGCGGCGCAGTGGTTTGTGTTTGTGAGATAAAACACTGAATGACTCGGTACAGACCCGGGTTCGAAACCCGGCAGAAACATTTCCTTTTTATTTTGCGATTTTTGACAGTTTTTCAAAAACTAAATATATATTCCCGTATAATAATTGATTACGGATCGTTTAAAATTATTTTGGGCATTTAATTCGAAACGAAAATTTTGACTGACTGTTCGGTTGATAAACGGAGCGGGTTTGGTAAATCCGTTTTTGACGGATGTTACAGAAATTTTCAGGAAACTTCCTGCGAGTGTTGATTATCCGATATCGTCGTCTGGGATTGATTCTGATTGGAGGGTTTGAGTTAGCAAAAGCCTAACAACTGATAGAAGATGAAAGAATTGAGAAACTTACCGTTTTGGTGAAAGACACGGTTTTCCGGCGAAAATCCGGCGAGTTCAGAAAACTTTTCCGACGAACTGAAAATAGAGCGAAGGTGAAATTGGAGGTTCTGTGGATGATTTTGAGTCGCGAGATGATGATATTGTTGGAGTAATTCAGGAAGTGAATGATTTCGGTTATTAAACCCGAAATCATATGAATTCAAGTTCAATAAAAGCTGAATTGATTGAGATCGTGCGTCGTAATGTTTACGTCGGTTATAACCAGTAATTATCAACACTCAAACGTCTGGAAAACTGAAAGCGATTACCGGTTTCAGTTTTGGCGCAAACAGGTGATTCACGGGTGAACTTATGTTTTAATTGTTTCCTAGATTTCACAAAGTCAGATAGTGGCGGAGTGGTTATATGTTTGATGTTTAAAGTTTCCGGCTGACCCGGGTTCGAAACCCGGCAGCCCTTTTTCATTTTTAATTGTTTTAATTTTATTTTTTAACAATTTTAATTTCCATAATATAAAATGTTTATTAGTTATGTATTGTTTAAAATTAAAATAGGCACTAAATGAGCAACAAAAAAATAAAACTGATTATTCGATTAATAAACGAAGCGGGTTTTGAAAACCCGTTTTTTCGACAAATGTTACAGTATCCCCTACTTTTAGAAATTTCGTCCCGAAATTTAAGTAGTAGTGGTAACAGGAAAAAGATGCGGGTATTTTTCGCGCATTGAGTCTTCACGTTCCCAAGTAAACTCAGGTCCCCGTTTCGACTCCCAGCGTACCCTAACAATTGGAATACGACTCCGTCTTAAACGTTTTTCTCCGAAGTCCATAATCTCTACTGGTCTTTCAATGAAATGCATAGATTCATCGATCTGAATATCTTCCAGGGGAATATGGAGGTTTTCATCGGCGAGACACTTCTTTAATAGGTCCTTCGTACTCTCATCGGGGAATATAGGGTTAGTTCGAACGACGTTTGGTGTGGCATGCTTTGGCTTAATAGGTCCTTCGTACTCTCATCGTTAGTCCCCAGGTAGGCAAACTGGTCCGTTATATTGGATTTATACGAATGCCAACCTAGACAGGACGTTTCGACTACCGGTACTTGTACCCTTCCAGTTACTACATGCCTGTCGTAGAACTTACTTTGATGAGATTGAAAAATGAAAAAGGACACAAAATCTTGAATAAAGGAAATATGAAGATGATTTGAATATGTGAACATTGAAATATGCGTGATGAATGTATATGTAAGCATGTTATGTTTGACAACAAGTATAACTCATTAAGTTTCACACAAAATGATAGTGGAAGTGTTTGCATGCATTTGTGTGTGTAAGAAATACGAAACAAATAAACATCATGAGTTTGCATGTAACCACATAAACAATTAAAATCTAATCAACTATAGTATAGGCTCTAAGGGTCTAATAACCTATCCTATATCCCTATAGTCAAAAGCTCTGATACCAATCTGCCACACCCTGACCCACAGCGGAAATGGTAGTCGGGGCATGATTGGGTTTTCATCAAAGCTCATGACATTTACTATAAAGTTTCATATTTATTATTTCTTTTTAAAGAAGAAGTTACAATAAACATACAAGCACAACATGTTCAAATACATTTTTCATGACTTCTTTATTTTTCTTCTAAGGCAATTTCCTATGTGTTCCTTGCTTCAACCTGTCCACCTGTATCATGTGTAAAAATAGGGTTTTGGTCAACAAAAGTTGGCGAGTGAATCTTATGAAAACATTTGTACAAATTTATTATATTGGTTATAAAAAGGTGCATAACCACATATGAGTAAACATAAATGTAAATTTAATCACAATACACATAATATCAATTAATGCACACGCACACACCAAATGATGAACAATGAGGCACGCGATGTTCAACTCGTCTCCAACGAGGAACTGATGGGCCTAATGAATGATTTGCACGCAACTTGACAAAATGTAAACACACATCACAACAAACAACATAATCATAATACACATCATATCAATTAATGCACAAGCACACACCAAATGATGAACAATGAGATCAAGGCTCAATCAAACGGAGCCGATCTAATGAGGCACGCGATGTTCAACTCGTTTTCAACGAGGAACTGATGGGCCTAATGAATGATTTGCACGCAACTTGGCAAAATGTAAACACACATCACAACAAACAACATTTACATCACAAGTTTAGATCATATAATGGTAATAGCACAAGTTTGAATAAACGAAGTAATTAAAGCGACACATGATACACCCCAAAACATGAATAAAAAGGGGAATTTGTAAGAATTCACCCACAGTGGGTGCGTTCCTTGATAATGATGAATGCGCACGAATTTATGATTCAACCGACTAACCTAAATAATAACGTAATAATTCGATAAATAAATAAATTTCATTTGAAATTAATATTTTTAATATATTTAATTAGTGCTCTTAATGAGATTTTTAGATTTACTTTTGTGAATTTAATGCAAATTTTTTTAGGCTTTAAAACCTTATTTTAAGGTATTTTTAACTAATTTTCAAAGAAAATAAAAAGGATTTTTAATTAAAAAAATTACCCTTTTTCCTAGGGTTGACTGGTCAACGGCCGGTTCAACCGGTTTAACTATTGGTAGCGTGCGAGGTTCGAACTCGTGACCTCACGTATACGTGCACGCAGCTCTACCAACTGAGCTACGTGTCTAACCCGAAATAAACCCAATTTTAATTACTCTTATATACTTATTGGAATATATCAGAAATTATTTAATTTAAAAAGGTTTAAAACCCTTTGAACCGGCGACTATCCCACACCTCGAACCCGCGACCTATACGTTGCTTTGCACCCAGCCCAAACAACTGGGCTGGGTGTCTAACCCGTTAGGATCTTGTTTTTAGTTATTCTTATATTCTTGCTAGCTTTAATCAGAAATTAGTATATTCTAAAAAGATTTTTAATAGTCGAACCGGTGTGAAGAGTTGGACTCGAACCTGCGGCCCTGACTTGGTTTGCACCCGGCCCAACCGGTTGGGCTGGGTGTTTAACCCGTTATATTTAGAATTATTATTAGGTTTAACAACTTATTGAAAACCAACATGGTTTGGTTTTAAAAGAAGTTTTTACTTCAGGGAGAACGGTATTGCAGGGTTCGAACTCGGGACGCGTATGTTTAATGTGCACACAGTCCACCACTGGACTGTGTGTCTAACCCGGTTAGAATACTGATTTTAATTATATACATAAACAACTCGATATTCGTCTTCTTCATCAACTCAGAACTGAAAACTCAACTATTATCGATTTTAACTGTTTTGGGTTAACTTAATGCAATCTGAATGAATTAAACAAGAATTATGGAAAAGTTTAGAGATTTTATACCAGTTGGAAACAGAACCCGGTTTTCCGGTGACCAAACTCCGGCGGGTTGCAGACAAAACTTCCGACGAACAGAGAGATTTCTTTAACAGAGTATAAGATGCATTTTAGTGAGTGAGTTGAGCGAGTGGTGAAGTGAAAACGAGGTGTATTTATAGAGCGGCCAAACACTCACTGATTTCGGTTTCAAGATGTGAGATTTAAGGATTAATGATTAAGCTTCGGTTATGAATCATTGGTTCAATGTTTTTATTCCGGTATACACGTTTTAAAGAGGGAAACAGTTACGAGATTTTTGGGTGTGATGATTTGAACATCATTTGGCAGTTACAGATCTGCCAGATTTGCAGGTCTTGCAGAATTTCAATATAGGGCTTAAATATTTTCAGCTATAGCACATATGTGCGTGTACCGTAGTGGTGAAGTCCGTGTGTGTATTAGCGGGAGACCCGGGTTCGAGACCCGGCTACTCCTTTTGAATTTATTATTATTATTATTATTTATTTAAGTTTTTATTTATTATATTCTTTTATTAATTAACATTTTAATTATGAAGTTTATTTAACCAAACAATATTTATATATATATATATATATAAGAAACACTAATAAATAAATGCGTAACGAATTATTTAATAATTACATGAATCTCAAACAGAGCGGGTTTTGGAACCCGTTTTTTTACGGATGTTACAGTATCCCCTACTTTTAGAAATTTCGTCCCGAAATTTAAGTAGTGGTATATTTGACTTGAAAGGAGGGTGTTTTAATTTGACAATTACATAATCAGAAGAGGGTGGAAGTTTAAATTTTATTTGAGGTGGTAACGTTCCTAGTAAGGGTTGAATACCCTGCTACAGGAATCGCTTTTTGATGCCTAAAGTATAAAAATGGGGAACATGGATAAACAGAGTTGATTGACTAGGTATGATCTCATGCATAAGAGTTTTGAGAGAATTGATACGTTTGAAAAGATAAGGTTATATCATAAAACAAGACTTCAACCATGACGATATTAAAACCTACATGGAACTTCTCATAACCTCCTGACAATGCTTTTGACCCTTTGACAAGAATACTTATATATAGGAAGTACCAGCGGCGTATCCACCATATCCTTGTCAAATTTTCATTGGCTTTGTCAGTAAGTTATAATTAGTTCCATGTGACTCTAAAATCTACAAAACAACCACAACAGCCAAAACTTGAGTCTCGAATCTGAAAGGATACATGACTGAATGATGACAATACCTCTCTCGTTTGTTATGATGAAGGGGCCAGTCTATGTAAAAGTGAGACACAACCCAACTTCTTTAAATGATGAGATCGAGATACGTCGAGATGTATGATGATATGAATGTTAAATCAATGAGTATAAAACAAAACTGTAATATCAATTCGCATTATAATTCTTGGATACATAAATTCCCAGTTTACAACTGGGATACGTAAAGATTGAGATAACATAAAGAAAACATAAGAACTAGACGGTTGGAGTTGAGTTTTGATTCTTGGTGAGGGAAGGCTAGTTGAGTGATTCGTTTGGGCCGTTATTATCTTCAACAGGATTGGCATTGATGTTGTAAGCTCTTCCTCTTGCTGGTGGTAGTGCTGGGTTTGCTTGATTTGCTTGGTTAAGTGGGTTTGCTTGAGCTTGGGCGTTTATGATGTTAACCAATCGAGGGCACGTGTTTCTAAAATGGGTAGGGTCCCCACAATTAAAGCAAGCTCGAACATGTGGAAACATGGGGTATTGGGGTTGTTGATATGATTGGATCATGTTTTGGGTAAGGGGTGAAGCTTGGTTTTGAGGGGCGCGACAAGTCTTGCTCAAATGACCATAACGCGCACAATTAGCACACAGTCGACAAGGTATGGTAGATGGATGGTGATAAAAAACAGGTGTTGCATTGAGGGTGAGGTCCAATGTAAGGTTTCTTATTTGGGTAAGTAGTGTTGGGTGCTACTTGAGTGATTGGGATAGCTTGGAGGGGTACGGCTTGTGAAGCTGGTTGATTGCGTTGGGTGACAGCGAAAATTTGCCCATCTCGTTTTCTCTTAGAAGTGGGTTGAGAAGAGGATTCGGTTTGGGAACCCGTTTTTTACGGATGTTACACGAATTCTGGTTAAGAGAGGTACAATTTCTTGGTCATGTCGTTAATGACAAAAGTATTCATGTCGATCCTTCGAAAATCAAGGCGGTACAAGAATGGCAAGTGCCACGTACCCCTACCGAAGTTGGGTCATTTCTTGGCTTGGTTGGTTATTATCGACGCTTCATTTCCAATTTCTCTCGTATTGCTGTTCCACTCACGACATTGACTCACAAAGGGAAACCGTTCATTTGGGGATCTAAGCAAGAGGAGGCCTTCCAAACTTTGAAGCAAAAGCTTTGTGACGCACCTATCCTTACATTCCCTGAGGGTTGCGAAGACTTTGTGGTTAATTGCGACGTGTCAAGGCAAGGTATAGGTTGTGTTCTAATGCAAAGAGGAAAGGTGATAGCCTATGCCTTTAGGCAACTCAAAGTACATGAGAAGAATTACACCACCCACGACCTGGAACTTGGAGCCGTCGTGTTCGCTTTCAAGATATGGAGACATTATCTCTACGGTACCAAGTGTGAAATATACACTGACCACAAGAGTCTCCAACATATCTTCAATCAAAAAGAGTTGAATATGAGGCAACGAAGATGGGTCGAACTTCTCAACGACTACGACTGTGAGATTCGGTATCATCATGGCAAGGCAAACGTGGTGGTTGATGCGCTCAGTCGTAAGGGTTATGCGAACTCTATTCATCTTCTATGTTCACAAATTGTAACCGATATCAAAGATCGAATACGAGCAGCTCAACATATCTCTCTAACGGAAAATGACGTACGCGATGAGCTGTCGTGTGGAGCTGAGCTAAAAATCGAAACCAAATCCGATGGTATTCTATAATATTTAAACCGTATTTGGATTCCCGATCGCGACAACCTTCGTGATTTCCTCATGAATGAGTCACACAAAACACGATACTTTGTACATCCAGGAGCCGATAAGATGTATCAAGACTTACGATACACCTACTGGTGGCCTGGCATGAAGAAGGATATCGTTGTTTTTGTATCCAAGTGCCTTACATGCTCCAAAGTAAAAGCCGAACATCAAAGACCTTCAGGACTTCTGGTCCAACCCGAGATACCTGTATGGAAGTGGGAAAACATAACCATGGACTTCATCACTGGGTTACCTCGCACCTCCAGTGGATATGACACTATATGGGCGATCATTGATCGTCTCACGAAATCAGCTCACTTCATTCCGATTCACGAGGACTTCAAGAACGAGAAGCTAGCTCGTATCTACATCAGCGAAATCGTAAGCTGTCATGGTGTACCATTAAGCATCATTTCAGATCGTGATGGTCGTTTCACTTCACGCACATGGCGAGCCGTACAAATAGCTTTGGGTACACGTTTAGACCTCAGTACCGCCTTTCACCCTCAGACTGATGGTCAATCGGAGCGCACCATCCAAACCCTCGAAGACATGCTTCGAGCATGTGTCATAGACTTCAAAGGGAACTAGGACGCTCATCTACCGTTAGTCGAGTTTTCATACAACAATAGCTATCATTCAAGTATCAGCATGGCTCCTTTCGAAGCTTTATATGGTCGTAAATGCCGATCTCCGGTATGTTGGCACGAAATTGGTGAAGCGCAAATCACCGGACCTGAATTGATTCAAGAAACAACCGACAAAATCATTCAAATTCGAAACAATCTTCTAGCGGCTCAAAGTCGTCAAAAGAGTTATGCTGACAAACGACGAAACCCTTGGAGTTTGGCGTTGGTGATCAAGTACTTTTGAAAGTATCACCGTGGAAGGGAGTGGTTCGTTTAGGCCAGAAGGTCAAACTAGCACCACGCTACGTAGGACCTTTCAAAATACTCGAAAGAGTAGGACCTGTAGCATACAAGCTTGACCTACCAGAAGAACTTAACAGAATTCACCCCACATTCCACGTATCAAACTTGAAAAAGTGCCTCGCCGACGAAAACCTCCATATCCCACTAGAAGACATTCAAGTCGATGAATTAATGCACTTCGTTGAAAGACCAGTAGAGATCATGGATTTCGGTGAGAAGCGTTTAAGGCGAAGTCGAATTCAAATCGTTAGGGTACGTTGGGAGTCAAAACGAGGGCCCGAGTTTACTTGGGAACGTGAAGACTCAATGCGCGAAAAATACCCGCATCTCTTTCCAGTTGCAACCACTACTTAAATTTCGGGATAAATTTCTAAAAGTAGGGGATATTGTAACATCCGTGTAAATCGGGTTTCGAAAACCCGACCCAAATTATCAATCAAAGCGTTTTTATTTATGTCGGTTGATTTAACATTTTTGTTTTTCTTTTTTATTAATATATATATATATACACATATATTAATAACAAATGTAAAAAAGTAATCTTAAAAAAAAAAATAAATAATCAATCAAATAATTAAATAATTATAATGAATAAATATAGTAAACTTAATAAATTAATAAAGTAAAGAAAAAAAGGGCCAAAATGGGTGAACCGGGAATCGAACCAGGGTACCCCCGAAAACACACACACTACAAGCACCACTGGTCTACACACATAAGTTGTGTGAATATCAAGATCCTAAAACTCTTATGTCGAGTATACGTGAAAACCTGCAACTACACCAAAATCATCGCTCATCAGCCGCGTTTTTCCTTTCCTTTTGAACTACGACAACTGTTGCGGCCATTTTTGGCAAATGGAAATCAATCCGGCTGTCATCTTCTGGCAGATATCAATCACCGGATCTTGTTACCAAAAACGATATCGAAACCTCCGTCTCCGCCTATAAATACTAAACAAATTCGCAATCAAACTTACATCTCCTCTGCTCTCAATTCGCCCAAGTCATCTTGAAGCTCCTTTGTTTAGTCGGAATTTTTCCGTCACCGGAGTTCTCTTCTCGCCGGAATACCAGAATCGGAACCAAGTCGCCGCCGGTTCATCCATTTCGGTAGACACCCTGTTCTTTAATTTATTTCAAATCTTATATGTGCATCGGAATATCTAAATGAAAGTGGTTAATGCGGGAGGGTAACGTCGATTCAATCGAAGAAGACAAGGGGCAGTGTGTGTTTTTGATTTTTGAAATATGGTTCGTAAACGAGTTAAGAACCCAGCCCAACTGGTTGGGCCGGGTGCAACCTAAAGCTGTGACCGCCGGTTCGAAACCGTGCACACTTCCACCGGCCAGCCACACCCAACTTTTTTTTAAAATTTATTGATTCTTGGATTAGCATATTAAGTACTTAAATGTAATTAGATTCCATGTATGGACGGGTTAGACACCCAGCCCAGTTGGTCGGGCTGGGTGCAAGTCACCGTAGAGGCCCAGGTTCGAGTCAGTTGCATGCGTCCGGTTCGATTCAGTATAACCTTTTTAAATCTAATTAAAGTTTAATAAACCTAACTTGTGTATAAATATAATTAAAACTCAGATTCTTACGGGTTAGACACGTAGCTCAGTTGGAAGAGCTACGTGCACACAACCGAGAGGTCACGGGTTCGAGCCTCACACACGCATGCTTATATTCCGACTGAACCAGTTGACTAACAGCCTTGTCAGTCTGATCGATATTTTTTTAATATTTTAATTCTATTTTAAGATTTCATTTCTATGTTTTATTTAAAAAGCAATTAAAATGTTACATATATATATATATATATATATATATATATATATATATATATATATATACTTTCAAAAGGTTTAGTAAATCAATAAAATCCACAAAATTAAAACCAAGATTTTTTTTGAAATATTAGTTTGTTTTATTTATCACGTTATTATTTCTGGGTTAGTACTTACTCGTTGGTAAACCCACAACTCGTGCGCTCACATTCCCGCTCAAGAATACCCAAGGTAAGTGAATCTCTACAAATTCCCCATTTTAATCACGTTTGGGGTGTATCATGTGTCGTACCATTTCTTTATTATATTTAACACTTGTGCTAATATCATCTCGTGATCAAATGTGTATTGTTTGTTATGGGTTAATATGTGGATATATTTTACCAGTTCAGTGAAATCATTACATTAGGCCCATCAGTTCCTCGTGGGATACGGGTTGAGCATCAGGTGCCTCATTAGATCGGCTCCGTTTGATTGAGCCTTGATCTCAAATGCATCATCATTTACGTCATATATTCATTCAATGTGGTTCGTGATTTGTTACATATATACAATTGCTCACATATGATTCATGCACAATTTTTACTTCATAACAAAATAATTCAATTACTTAATGTTTTATCAAGGTTCACTCGCCAACTTTTGTTGACCCAAAATTTCCTCTGTTTTACGCATGATACAAGTGTTCAAGTTGAGAAGAGAAACACTTAGGATGGCCTTAGAAGAATAATCAAATTATTTCGTTGGAACAAAAGTTTGTTTTATTGTTTGTGCTTGTATGAGATTTTGTGTTGGATATTTGAATTTAGTTTGGATTTAATAACTATGAAACTTGCTAGTAAATATCATGAGCTTTGGTGATAACCCAATCATACCCCGACTTTTATTCCGCTGCAAATCCGGGTGTGACATAAAACTACAAGTGTTTGGTAATTAATTGATCATTCTAACTATGGTTTGATTTTTTAGATTCTTTGATCGGTTTATATCAAAACCTGGTATTATTTTGAAATTTAAATTAGGGTTTTGATTATTATATAGTAAAAAACCAATTGGTCCTAATAGCAATATACGCATACATATATAAAGCGGCCTAATTTTTTTAAGACAGTAAGAGAATTAAAAAGTCAAAAGCTTTTTAAAAAACTCTTTTAAGTAAATCCTCCTTCTTTGTCCGGGCTTTGGGACCGGCAACAATGAAGTATGATGTTTATAGTTGGTGTAGTTGAATTTTTTCCTCAAAATTGTATGTTATGTGTGTATAAATAAGTTTGAATTAAATACTCTTTCTAGCTTTACTTGATACAAAATGTTTTCGCCCTAGTGGCTAGTTACCCGCTCTTCAATTTTAATAATTTTGGCTAATTTATTTAAACATTCCATATTTTAAGGCTAGGGGGTATGGCTTGGCGCCCCCGCCACTCATGAACTTTAGCGCCCCCATCTAGTAAACCACTCCGCCTCCGTCAAAGGGGGCGCCATCCTTGGCTTCCGCCAAAAGAGTAGCGCGCGAGAGAGATGACATTAGGGGGGCCCACCTAATGTAAACCAATCACTTTTTTTTAATTATCTTTTTTTAATATAGTTTAAAAGGGGGGTTTATAAGAGGCGTTATTCCACATCGTGTAAGTTAGCGATAAAGACCCGTACTTATGTGTCGCCTACGTGGCATAATAAAGGTCATAGGCTTTAAACCGCACCCTCTAGCTTAACTCATCTATTTCACTAAATCATACAAGGTTATGACAATATGGAAGTTTAGTCCTATTAACCTATAACTTTCTAGTCCAGTTAAGCAACCCAAATTAATGCATATATATATATATATATATATATATATATATATATATATATATATTAAATAGGACCATAATTTTTGAAGCACTAAGCCCTAGCTTCACTTACCACAATATTAGAGCTTGCCCCTACACATATATCCTTAATCTTGTATTAACTTATGAACCTGTAACATGCATATATTTTAGTCTATCAAAATTTACAATGTTTTCTAAAAGTAAACGTCATATCTAATCAACTGTAGCTTGAATAATAGCGTATCATATGTGCGTTCAAAGGTAGAGGAGTCAAGATTTTAATAACATTTTGATAGCACCATAAAGATGGAAAAGTGGAAAACAAGTTAACCAAATTATTTACAAGTAACTACTATATGTTGAGATGACGTTTTGTGTTTTGCATGTTGAATGTAGGGTTATGGGACGATAAGCACGCCTTAAGGTTTATATGCTACGGATTTTTTAAGGGTGGAGGGGGCACATTGCTCTAACGGTGCGAGTAGTTGTGGTTTAGGTGCATACTTGTCGGTAAATCATTGCCAACCCAGCAAGGGGAGTGGTACTTGTGGGTTTCTTTTTTGCAAGCTCTCCTACTCATGAGACGAGGAGAGTGGGCAATTGGTAGTGGGTTAAGGTGTCAGAATATTATTGGATAATGGGTAGTTGGTTTATAGAGCTGTCCCTGAGGATTTAAGTGGCTTGTACGACCAGAAAAAATGACCTTAGACCTAACGAATTATATTAACTATTTTAACGGCTATTAACGTTGTATAAAAAGCCCTGAGAATTTAGGTCCTTATTTGTAGGTCAATATTTGAAATTAATGATAAAA
Organism: Scalesia atractyloides; assembly: GCA_947069175.1. Taxonomy (NCBI): domain Eukaryota; kingdom Viridiplantae; phylum Streptophyta; class Magnoliopsida; order Asterales; family Asteraceae; genus Scalesia; species Scalesia atractyloides. The sequence goes on from CAMTDV010001632.1 coordinate 2,101,034, forward strand.
GTACAAATGTTTAACTACTTCTAAGAAATAATATCATGATATAAAAAAACAAATTAACCAAACTACTAGAGTGGAAAAGAACTAGAAGTGAAGCGGACAAAATGGGAGCGAAGCAGGACTTGAACCCGCGAAAGACTAGCATGGATGTGTTGAAATTAAGTCGGTAGGGTCTTTTTTGGGTTTAGTAGTAGATTGAAAGGAGATCCGTGTCTTGAACCGAGTAATGTAATTTTGTAATTATGTGACTGAACCATTTCGTGAATTAATGATTTCTAATAAAGTTTCCTTGAAAAAAACTAAAATATTCATTTTTAAGCAACTTGAAACCTCTCACATTTAAACCGTGATATTTCATCTTTAATTGAATATAAAATATAAAATATTGGCATAATACATATGTTTTTTTTTCTATGAATAGTTCAACATAATTATTTTTAGGACATCATAATTGTTTTGCAGGACAACAACCTAATCAATGGTCAAATAATTAGCATATAGGAATCATATCATATGATTTTGTTATTATCACATAAATCAACCTTTTGAATTGATTGACATGTACAGCCTTCAACAAAATTACAAAATTTTTGTCATTCTCCGAATTCTCGACATCTTCGGCGTGCGACCAATCGGTTGATACCAAATTTGAATTGCGGAAGATATTTCTCTTTCTTTTATATAAGAACTTGAAAGTTGAATAAAATATTCTTTTATAAATGGGATTTAAATACACATTGTTTGTACAAAACTTTTCTTTACAAAAGGTAACCTTTTTACATCATTGTCTGTCTTCTGACATTTTGTACAAAAATATTGCCACAAGGTTTTATTGTGCCTAGGTGTCATAATCCTTTCAGCATCTACCCTTGCTAAATACATTCATTGAGGATTACCTGAAAACGTTTTGAATATGATACGTCAACGAAAAGCTGGTGAATACCGTTTAACAGACACCAAACAATTTTTTTGACAAGGCATAAGTAATATTAAAGCTATTTGCACACATACTAGTAAGCTACACATTCAGCGAGTATCCTTGCTCGTGTGTACTACCGTGAATACCGTACAATTTACCTATCGTGATTACATACTCGATTTTACGGTTTCGCGACATGTACCAATTTGATCATATTCGAAATACACTCACGTGTTTCAAATGCTTCAGTAAACTTACTATGCATGCTAAACATATTTAAAAAAAAATCGTTATTTAAATGGGTTTAAAACTTTAAGTTTTCGATTGACTTACATAGGGTTAGTTGGGTTAAAGAAAAAATGGGTGTAAATTGGCAAAAACAAAATAGGTTAATTGCTTTAAGAAGCATATGAGACTTCGGAAATGTGGGCCCTTGGCGTTTGTCCATCTTGCCATTGGCTTGCGCCAGCCATGGGGCTCAAGCCAATCTGTAAGACTACTTTGGTTGATTTCTAAACCCGTTGCTACTAGGTATTACCAACAAGAAATTAGCCATGCATATATCATCGGTGTTAAGCATCCTATAATCTTTTGTTCCAAGGGTATATGTGTTAGATTAGAAAAAAAATCTTACTTATTAGATTTAGGTTGATTCTTGATGTAATCGAAGGATACATAGTATTTTAGTGTTAAAAGATCCGCATTTAAGATAAATTATCTCAAATCTGATAAGGATAAATGAATTGTTGTTGATTTGCAGATAATTAGTGAAAAGTGAGGAACTTGGATGTAAAAGATGTATGAATTGAAGATAACAAAAGTAGGTGAAAGAAGTGGGTACGACCTCCACCCGACCCATTTGGATACGACTCGTAAGCCCAACCATTTAGAAAGACAAGATCAACATTGGGATTAGGGCCAAAGTGGACTAGGCCAGGTTTTGTACGACCCAGACTCTTTTAATTCTTTTAATGAGAGGACGATGCGTACCATTGTAGAAGCCCCAAAAGAGCCACATATATAAAGGATACAATGGGAAACCCTATAAATAATTGTTAACAACTAAAAGGGAAAATATTTAAAGAACTGTGTTTTGAATGAGAAAGAAAAGAAAAGTAACAGGATGAAGATCTAACGCTTGGGGAAACAGGATTTGATTCTCTGGGTTACTTCTTTACTATTTTCTAGTCTTTGAACTTTGTAATTGATAATGAATGCAGTTTGTGTTTTGATTTTGTTTATCACAACTAAACTATTTTATAATTGTTCGGATGAGATGATTCGTTGATTTAACTTATAATTGATGATTGATTTGCTTGTTAGTATGATTTTAGTAGTTTGTTATGGTTTAATCTTATGATGCATATGAGTATATGTTAAGTATTGATGAAGATGTTGATTGTAAGGTTGTATTGATATTTCTATGAGGTTATGCATGTTAGATTCGATATCTTCTATCTCTGCGTTATATTGGCGTCTATTAACTTAGGGCTTGAAACCTTAACCGGTAATAGATAATTAATCATCATAATTGGTAAAACATATAGGCGGCCTATGGGGAAGGATCTAAATAAAAGGATCTAGAAACTAGTTAGAGTTTTCTATTTTTGGCTCACGTTGATTAGTTCGTAAATCGCTATGTTCGTGCTTCAATCTTAGCACTATGCTAGGAACCCAAAGTCATAAGAATCCATTTAAATACCAACTTTATTGGATAAGGTCTAAATGTGTGTCTATAGCCTTAACCCTGGTTTAGTAGGATTAACCTTAATCAGTAGTAGTCCATTTTAGCACTTCATACGCTATTATCAATGCTAGTCTTGAAATAGTTTAGTAAGTATTATCTATCATCAATCTAGTCAGACTTCGCTGATTCGAGTCTTGAATAGTTATATTTTCTTAACCCTTGATTATCTTTCTTAGTTCATTGAAGTATTAGTAATATTAGTTAAGTTTGATTATTTAGTACTAGAAGTTTTTATGTCCTAGGATTGATACTTGGTAACTTACCCGAACTATGCTATACCATGATAGGTAATGTTTACTTGTTATGTGTGTAATTTGCATTATCAAGTTTTTTTACCTTAAAATTTGGTATGTGCATTGTTTCATATTTTATTTGTTACTATCTAAACACATCAATTCTATATGTATTTAAAATACCAGGTCCCGTTCATAGATGGGTTTGACACTTCGATACCTCATGTGCACTTGTATTCTATGTTGGAGTGATGCCAACCTATTTTAGCACGCTTAATAATATATAACACATATCAATAACGACGACTTGTACTAAAAGAATCACAAGCAAAACTATAATATATATATATACAATTGTACTCCACATGCATCACAATTCGCAACTAGACCATAATATTGTGCCTAATCTAATAATATGATTATGAAGGTTGCCTCCTTAAAAGTTCTAAAATCCGGCCACATCAAAAAATAATCATTATGAACAAATATTGATCAATAAAGGTTGGTAGTAACAATTTAAAAATAAAGATTAATAATCGTCAATATACATTGCAAATTTCATTTTTTAATTCTTTAAAAGCTAGAATCATGCCTACAGAACAATGTCGAAAGATCATAGATGAAACAGTCTTATAACGCAGATAGCGAAATAACCTTTTACTTACAGTTACCCGATCGAAGATTTGGAAACCGCAAGCTTACAAGAACAATATGATTCGTAAAAGATACAAGACACCAGTTGATCAACTCACTCTAGACTCAGAAAGTAACAAAATAACGACCAGGGGCGGACCTACCTTATTGGTAGGGGTAGCCTCCGCTACCCTTTGGCGCTCCGACTGTAGTGTAAAGTTTTGAAAATTTTGACATTTTTTTGATTTATTTACCCCTTTTCTATAAAACGTTACCCCTACAAAGATTTTCTGGATCCGCCACTGATAACGACTCAAACAAAGACAAAGAATGTGATGTTCATATATCTTTATTTTACATCTTCAACTCTTCAACTATCACCAACACACGAGCAACCCAACTAATCACATACAACCTACACAACAGCCTAGCTACTTCCAACCTTGTACAACTTTAGTCTTTCCACTTTCTTCAACTCTCATTTAAACCCAAAAAAATACTTGACCAAAAATCAAAATAACAAATATATAAAACTAAGTCTATCATTGAATTGATTTTACTTATTTTTAACATACCCAAAGACCAAGTTTTTAACAACTTATTATTAAATCTCACAACTTATTATTAAATTTCACATGGCAAAAAGCTAGGTAGTCCAAAACAAAAAAAACTCACATATAGATTAGATGTCATTGTGTAATTTTCAGGTTCAGACACGGACATGAAAAAAACTTGCACACTTTTATATACAATCTTTATACGGTAATCTTGAAATGTCATGTTTTAATTTAGGGCTGACAATTTCAGACACGTACATGAAACAACACAACCTTAACAAGTTTGTGTTTGACCGTTAACAGGTTTCGTATCTTAAACAGGTCGACACGATAACACCTGTTAGTTTTCGTGACGTGTTTGTGTCTCATAGTGTCATATCTTATCATATTCGTATCTTACATGATATGCCAGTCCACACCATCTAAGTTTAAAGAAAAAGAAATGCGTAAACGAAGAGGGAATAAACAATGTCGTCAATCCTCATCGCCGGCATGAGATATAACAGATCCTTCACCGTCACTAATATTCGGCTCCTCCTCCAGATCTTCCTATGGTTCTTCCTCCGAGTCTTCCTTCTCCTCAACTTCGTTAGATCCTTCGTGTTTCGCCTTTAACTCTTTGATTTGTGCTTGAGTGTGTTGCCGACTATTTCACATTCCGAGCACTAGTGTCTGCAGCTGCCTCGTGTAGGTGACCAAGTTGTTATGCTGCTAAGTCATAAGAGCTTGGCTTTCCCTTAGCAGCTGGATTTCCTTCATTACCTCTTCTAGAGTTAGCTCTCGTGGTTTCTTGCTAGGACCTGTAGCAGGCTTCTCACAAATAGGTATCTCCAGTATACGCTTCTCACGTCGGTTCATTCTAGCCCAAGGGTAAGCTCGGGAAACTCGTGGTCGTGAATTAGGAACGACGGTTCCTTGTCCTTAGCGTGTTGTGGTTTCGGTTTAGAGGTAAGGGAATTCATTCGTCCCTGGTGCATATCATGTTTACCTATTCTAGTTCACACATGAACCCTAGTGTCGTAAAATATATATATATATATATATACACATACACATATTTTTTAAGCACGTGTAAAGCTAAATAATGCAATTACCATGTATGCATCTAAATATGACGAATCATACAATCTGGAGTGTGGTGTCGTTGTGATTCCTTAAAGAACGGTTATAGTCTGGTTTTCAAAAAAAAAATATTTCTAACCTAGTTCACTATAAACAATTACTCTAATACAAATCTGTCACACCCTCAAAATCCACATGCGGGATTTTAGCGCGAGGCATGCAACTGACCAGGATCTAGCCACTAATCATGTTTAACCAACCGTTAAATTATAAAAGCATCACTATCAACATAACTAATGATAAAGTTCAATATACAAAAGACAGTTTATGTTGCAGTGAAAAACAAAGTAAAACCCAATGAAACATAAAACCACAAGTTTAATAAACGATCGAAACATAAGGCGTTAACGAACCAAACATTCCAGCGATTGCGACGCCCGCCCATAGCTGTACCTAACGACCTACAAAGCATACACAAGTGTGTCAACAAAGGTTAGCGAGTTCACAGTTTTCCAGTATTGTTTTCAAAAAAAAAACATAGGTTGTTAAATTACTTAATTTATAAAAATGTCATGGGGAACTACCCCATCTTTAAGCTACTAATCTGTGTGGTACCGAAACTTTGACTGTTGAAGTTGTTTGTGCCCCAGGTCAATGTCTATTATCATTGAACAGTTGCCATGGCATAAAAGTTCACGCCCATCCTCCCAGGTACGGTGTGAGGTTTGTCAACCTAATAAAGCTATCAACTAATATCCCATTCGCCAGGCCCCGACGATTAATCGGTATAATGTGTGGGGACTTTCAGATAGAGTTTGTTTAGTCCGCTAAAGACATGAATTATAAATATAGTATTTAACAGTATTCCAAACCAGGAATACTAAGTGGTCCCAATCCAGGGATAGTTATGTTTCAGTGGTTCAAATCCAGGAATGCACGTGTAGCCCCAAACTAGGGGTATCATATGTATTTCCCAAACCAGGGAAAATAAGTGTGTTGTCCAAAACCAGAGACGCATGCTTTTAGTAAAAAGTTGTGAACTCGCCTTAGATTAGCTCAGCAGATTAAATTATGCGAGCTACTAACGTCCTATTATGGTTACCAAGAATATTAGAGATCGTTTATGTAATTCACGCAAATCCTACACGTATCTAGCAATAACATGCGTACAAGCTTGTCACAACGTATTACCGAGTAGTTTTCAAGCATAAGTTCATAATGTACACTACCACATGTCTTTCATCAGTTACTCAATTATCATGTATGCGCGGACACTAAAAGTAGCAAATTCATCACTTAACAACTTAAAATCACATATAGCTAAATCACTGAAAATAGGTTCTTTTGAGAAGCTTTTTAACATACTTACTAAGCTGCAAAATTATGATATTTTTACGTGACATGCCTCTCGGAGGGGTTGACCTTGTGTAAATTTTTAGAGTCTAGCTTCTTACCAAAAATATATTAAAAATTATTTACTAAACAGCAATCAGATTCGTCACTTTCTGACTCTAGTTCCGGAAAAATTCATTTAAAAATCCTTGGTTGCCCGATTGACGTAATTCCAGTTGGAGGTTCGCACAAACACCTAAGACCATCTACAGTATAAATTTTATGACCTAACTCTAATTATTCACCAAGTTATGACTTAAAAAAATAACACGTAAAATCCGCAGAAAAAATGCAGCTTTAATTGCTGAAACGAAATAATTTATTTAAAATATCAAACGACGTCCAAAAATTATCATTCCAGCGTCATTAGAAGGTATTTCGAAATACCATGTTATAAACTCAAGAAAACCCAGTTTTCGTTAAATTTTGACCCAGTTACAGCCGCTTAAAGTCGGCTGTAACGTTCTGGACAGAACTGTTTAGTCACCCAAACCCGACAAACGCTATCTAATGAACCCAATGACCTATTTAAGAGTAATATGTCATTTTAGTCCATGTGGCTTGGGCCATTTTGCCAGTTTAGTCCAAATGTTTTATTTTTCGCCTATCGGTCCAAAAAGGTTTCACCGTTGCCATTTTAGTACATTGGGTTAACTTCATCCAATTTTTTTGTTAACAAGAAGGGCAATTCGGTCATTTTATATGTAATTTAGTTAACTAGAAAAGCAATTCGGCTATATTAAATGACCGAATTGCCCTTCTCGTTAACAAAATAAATTGATGAAGTTAACCCAATGGACTAAAATGGCAACAATGAAACCTTTTTGGACCCACAGGTGAAAAATGAAACCTTTAAACTAAACTGACAAAATGACCTAAACCACAAGAACAAAAATGACATTTAACTCTTAATTTAATTTTTGTGTATTTGATTTGTTATCCAAATCACTAATTATAATGCTTTGATTGCATATTAAAAGAAGGTGGGTTGTCAACGGGCGCTTACCGACGATGGAGTTTAAAAGTACATACTTTTAATCTAAAATCAAAGTTAGATTTATATCATAATTAATTTTCTTTAATAGGCTATAAATATACCTACAGTATCAGAAGAAGAAAGAAAAGGCAAAACGATAAATAATAATAATAACAATAACAATGACTAACAAACAACAAATTTATTGTTAATGTGATTTTCTTAACATTATAAGCACCCTAAGTTTTAACAAACTAATCACATGACTTCAAAATCAAATAAAGAGTGTGATTTAGCATACCACCCTAAGATAAGAAAAGCCATGAATAAAAAAAACCCACACTAATTGAACGGTACCTAAAAATAATTAAAATTATAAACACGACAAAAGGCTTTGCCATGTAGATAGTAAATTGGGCACTTGTGCAGTCGCACAGCTTAGTGGGAACCGGTAGGTGCCCCTCTCTCACACCTCCAATTGTTTTACCTAAATATTTATACAATATATAAATTGGTTCTCATAACTCCCATTTCTCCGTGAAATTTTTGGTCAGGCTTCGCCATTACATTTGTGTGACGCTAAGAAGGCGTTATTACAATTCAAACTAAAGCGAGCGTGGCTCATTGTAAAGCGGCTAGTAGGGTCAGATTAAACGAACAAAGACAATGGATTATAACACTATAGTATTAAACGAATCAAATTAAGTTCAAGAACAAAATAAATCAGTTGTTAAATTCTTTATCTTAAAATGTTCAATTAATATATTAAGCTATTATAACCTAAGCATTATGCATCATAAACATGATTATTGCTATCACTATTAAGGTTGCATTGTGTTTTTTTTTTTAAATTATAAGGGTTCTAACTTCTAGCCTCGTTTAAAGCTTGTAATGTAAATTTTAAAACTACTTTCAATTAAAAATATGCACTATATATTATATATTATATAATAATTTAGATAGTAAAAGAGTAATTATAACTTGTAGGTCCATTTCAATACCATGTCATGATCACATCACATGTCATGAATTTCGATTAAGATACATATTATAATCATAAACTTTCCATACTATAACAATAGATTGTATTTTCTGTATTCGATTAAGATACACATTATAATCATAAACTTTTCATATTATAACAATAGATTGTATTTTCTGTATTACAGAGCACACCATTTTAAGGTATTCAATTTTCAACTTTAGTGATGAACCAGAACTATTGTGCCACGGAGTTATCATGAACACATCTTTTTCTACAAAAATCTTAGATATTATACATAAAACTAACAAATTTGTATTACGGGTGGTCAACATACCCTCTTGACCCACCTCTGATGGAGATTGTAGAATAACACGAGCCCGACAGGTATACCTGAAACCTGACGGATATTGGGCTGGATATAGGTATGGAAAAAAAAATTTGCACGTATTGGACGGGTATGAGATTAGATGATACCCGACCCGATTATCTGAAACTATATACCCGTTTATTTGAAATATATACCCGAATAGTTTTAAGTTTTATATTTATTTTCCTTTAATTATTGTTTAGTAATATTTCATTCTTGTAGTTTGATTATTTGAAAAATAAACTTTTCATCTGAAATATATGTTTTGATGATGTTATTCATATTTTTATTTGTATTTTATATGCTAATAAATGCAAAATTATTTTTTGAGATTAATAATAGAGTATATTTACATTTTTAAATATATTAAATATTATTATGGTGATGATGATAATATGTATTTTATTTATCATAATTTAATATATTATATAGATTTTTAAAACATAAAATTATTGAAGAAAGTAATATATATATACATACATGAAAATCCCACCCGACGGATATGCCTGATACCCGACGGTAAATACTAGCCAAATACCCAACAAGTAATGGACTAGGTATGGGACAAAATTTTACATCCGGGTATAGGATTTGTCATGCCTGACCTATTACCATCCCTAATCTCTCGTTCCACCCCATTGAGACTTTCATGTAGCTTATTAACTTTAGGGGTATGTTTGGAAACTCACAAACTCGTAGTAGCGGATCCAGAAATTTTTTCCAAAGGGTTTACTTTTTTAAGTGTTCCAATATCATATATCCGAACATAAAAAAATACAGAACAGTTTGACGATTCAGGTCATGTAAAATTCATAACATAATAAAAATACGATACAATAATGAAAAAAACATCGTCATAATACAATACGGATCGATTCGGTGGGTTTCTTTTTAAATTAAACCACATGGGATGGTGTAAACGCGATACGCCTCCTGAAAGCGAAATCCACTTCACACACCGACACTGTGCCTATTGAAAGTGAAATACAGGGACCATAAACGGCACAACCTCACAAAACAAGGGGCCTAAAAGTAAAACAAAATAATAAAATATAAACCACCTTGTGCGTACACTACTTATTGCATAACTATCAGATCTACCATTTATTCTGTTTAAAACCTAACAAATTTCCACTCAATTTCCACTAATTCAACTGTCAAATTGAAGAATCTGAGAGATCAGATCTTGTTATCCGTACGCAGGTAGTTTCAATTCAACGGTATTCGTAATTTCATTTGTTAAGTTGTTGTTAGATCTGATTTTAAATTGCAGTTTTATGACATTTAGGTTTAGTAATTTGAGTAATTTCGTGATGTGTGATTGTTTACGTGTATGAGATATTGTTAAGTGTTGTAGATCAGATCTTTTCGTTTGATTTTGTGTATAATATTCAGTGTGTGATGCTGTTATCGGAATTAGTGTTGTGGATAGTGTGTTTTGATTAAACCTACAGTAAGAGTTGTGTTTGATGTAGTTTTTTTTGCAGTTTATGATTTGAATTAGTGTCGGTGATGTTGTTATTGTAGTTTGAAAATTGTGAATAAGCAGCTATTGGATGAAGTAGTAGTGAGTGAGTGTTGGTTAACTTTTGCTTGAAGTATGTTATTCATGTTATGAATGTGTTGTGGAATGTATGGCTTGATGTTTTTTTAGATCGTTTAACGTGGAGAAAGTACGAAATATGTTGTGATTACCTGTGACTCTTGAGAAAATTTGGATATTTCTGAACTACAATTGAGTTGATGTAATTTAGTTACTTTTTAATTAGATCTGGAAGTGATGATTCTCATTCATGACATTATGATTATGTTTGACAACTTACAATGATTTGAGCTGGATCTGATTGACTGTTTGGCATTTAAGGAAGCATTAAAAGTTTAATTGAATAAATATGGAATTGTTATGGACAGGTGAACAGACTTGAATAAGCAAGTTATAAACCTTTCTCAAGTGCTTTTTTGGGTTTTGATTTTTTTAGAGAACTTCAGTAACGGCTTAGGGAACACGTTTTCTCTTGATTTGTTTTTTTTACCGGAAATAGGTAAAATAATGCTCTCATATTTGTATTTTTATACCAAGAATGTTTTGAGTTTGGAGATTTTTGATGTAACACTGTAGCTTAGTGAAGCTGAGATTTAGTGAACATTGTTTTTTAACTTTCCTTTTTTAGTTTTTTCTCTCAAATTTTATATATAGATTCAGTGATAACTTCTATTTGTTTTTTTTGTTGCAAAACAGGTTGGTCGCACAAAAACCCTGGTATCTCATATTTGGAACAGTCTATCATCTTTTAGTTCTGAGCACAGTTTGAAAAAGAAACGTCATATTATTCAACCGGGATCTATCATCCATCAAAGAAATTATGCGATCATACCTTTGATCTATAAATTGCATTTGAAGTAAAAACCGATTAACGTTGTGGGGTATCAAACATAACGTTAATTATGAGAGGAAGACCAGATGGATCTAAGAAGCGTTTGCTCACAACTTTTATTCTTGTAGCAGCTGCCCTTCTTTTCCTGTATTTGTATTTCGGCTCTCAGAATCAAGGTGAATCAGCTCTAGAGTATGGCAGCCGGTCTCTAAGGAAGCTCGGATCATCCTACTTAGGCGGTGATGAAGAATCTGATCTTGGCAACAAGCAAGATGAGTTTAAATTTGGTCTGGATGATGATGATGGCATTGTACCAAAAAGTTTTCCAGTAAGTTATTCAAATTAAGTAGGATTTTTAATTTTTAACCTCCTAGAGAACATTGGGAATTTGAATGTCTTTATGTTTTGATATTTAGTTTGCTGTTTCTTATTGAAGGTTTGTGATGATCGATACTCTGAATTGATACCTTGCCTAGACCGTAATCTTATCTACCAGATGAGATTGAAGTTGGATTTGTCTTTGATGGAGCACTATGAAAGGCATTGTCCTCTTCCTGAAAGGCGGTTCAACTGCTTGATACCTCCTCCAACAGGGTACAAGGTGTGTATTTATCAAATAGAGTTAGCCAGATGGATGGGTTGGGTTGGGCAGATTGTGTATTTTTTTTTAAATTTTTTTTAATTACAATAATCTATTTTCTGAACAAAACGAAATATGAGGCCGTACTCTAAACACACGTTGCGAGGGACTTCCAACCTTTTATAACCTATTCAACCTGTTTGGACTGTTTTCTTTTGAGCTAATTTATGTTTCGTTTTACCTGTTTTGTTAATTCAGGTCCCCATTAAGTGGCCAAAGAGCAGAGATGAAGTATGGAAAGCAAACATACCACATACCCACCTTGCACATGAAAAGTCGGACCAAAACTGGATGGTTGTGAAAGGCGAAAAGATCATATTTCCGGGTGGCGGAACTCATTTCCATTACGGAGCTGATAAGTACATCAAATCACTTGCAAATGTAAATATTATTACACTCATCTTCAATCATAAGTTCATAACTAATAGCCATACTGTAGTTTATTCTGTTCTCTACATCTAACAAACAACATAATCAACAGATGCTCAACTTCTCAAAAGATAACATGAACAACGAAGGAAACTTACGAACCGTTCTCGATGTTGGTTGGGAGTTGCTAGTTTTGGCGGTTATCTTCTTTCATCCGACATCATTGCAATGTCATTAGCTCCTAATGATGTGCATCAAAATCAAATCCAATTCGCTCTAGAAAGAGGCATTCCTGCGTATCTTGGTGTTCTTGGAACAAAAAGACTTCCATACCCTAGTAGATCTTTCGAACTTGCTCATTGTTCCCGTTGTAGAATTGATTGGCTTCAAAGGGACGGTATCCTTCTACTTGAGTTGGATCGGTTGCTTAGACCCGGTGGCTACTTTGCTTACTCGTCTCCTGAAGCATATGCGCAAGATGAAGAGGATCTTAGAATATGGAAAGAAATGAGTGCACTTGTTGAACGCATGTGCTGGAAAATAGCTGCGAAAAGGAACCAAACAGTTATTTGGGTCAAACCTTTGACTAATGATTGTTACATGGAGAGAGCTCCTGGTACTCAGCCTCCTCTTTGTCGGTCAAATGATGATCCAGATGCTGTGTATGGTGTAAACATGGAAGCATGCATCACACCTTACTCTGAACTGTAAGTTCTTTATGTCATATTATTTACGTTAATCTGTTATAATTTGATTAAGTGTGAAAATGGTTCATATAAACTAATAAACATATAAGGACCAAATATCTCCTTCTTTCTTACTTTTGTCCACCTTTCACTTTTGAAAAGGTGTATAGTTATTGTTTACTAATTTTCCCATTATACCCCAATGTTAAATCTTGCAAGTTCTCTAATTTAGTGTAAACGAACTGAAATTTCAGCGAACAGTTTGTGCTGTTCGGCGGGAAATTCGTTTAAGTTCGTTCTTCTAATAAATGAACAAACATGAACAAGAAATTTCGTTCGATAAGTTAAACGAACATGAAAGAAGTTGCGTTCGTTCGTTTATGTTTGTGAATGTTCGGTAACTTGTTCGTTAATGTTCGCTTGTTTATGTTCATTGTGTTCGTTCCTTTAAAGGGTTTTTTGTTATATATTTATTTATTGGTTCTAGATTCTGAAAATTTGAAACCATAGTTATACTATGCGCCTCTGCCAACATCCCTCATTTGAACCATTTCAATTTAAGTTTGTGTTAAAGCTTTACAAACTTCTTAATTTTTGTGTTAATTATGTTTATAATAATTATGTTAACTATGTCCGGATAGTTTACTTATTTATATATTGGTGGATTCTTCGCAATTTTTCTGACAAAAAAGGCAGCTTTTATTTTAAAATGTATATATAACATTCGTTTGTGTTCATTTTTGCTCATGAACATTTGTTTGTGTTCGTTTACGTTGGGTAATGTTCATGAACATGTTCATTTCTTTAATGAACGAACACGAACAAGAAATCTTCTTGTTCGGCCTTGTTCGTGTTCGTTTCAGTTCATTTACAGCCTTGTTAGTTGGTATCTTAAATGCATGAAGTGTTAAATTGGTGTTGTGCTAAAAAAACTGCTAGAAGTTTAGACTTGTGCAAAACACTTACATTTTTCTTTTCATCAGATGATCACGCAAGTAAAGGAAGTGGATTGGCTCCATGGCCCGCTAGGCTAACATCGCCACCTCCTCGTCTTGCTGATTTTGGCTATTCAAGGGATATGTTTGAAAAGGACACGGTAAATTAAATTAATAAGAAATACGGTTATCTCTCGTTTTTTTAAATATAAATGTTGGTCAATTCACATAAATTTTGCATATGTTTTTAACTTTTTATAGGAGTTATGGCGTAAGAGGGTTGAGAATTACTGGGATCTGTTGAACCCAAAAATATCGGCTAATACAATAAGGAATGTGATGGACATGAAGGCAAATTTGGGTTCATTTGGAGCTGCTTTGGCGAACAAAGATGTTTGGGTGATGAATGTCGTCCCTGAAGATGGACCTAACACATTGAAGCTTATTTATGACAGAGGCTTAATCGGCTCAATTCATAACTGGTATGTATTCTCTTTATTTCATAATAGGTGCACATCAACTTTGATCCACACTAAAAAATAGGGTGTGAATCACTGACACAACTCGAAAACACGATACAAACCTAACACGCGAACCCTTTAGCTAAATGGGCCGGGTTAGGGTCAACCCGGTCAGGGGTCGACGGTTTGACCCATTTAGCCCATTTGTATTATATTATATTTTTTACAATATGTTACACGTCATAAATTAAATTGGTTGTGTATTTTTTATGTCATAATTGTAACTTGAAAAGAGAAATTGACATAAGATTTTATAATTTGAATGTAATTGTATTATATACATTTGTGTTTTTTTGTATTAAATTTTAATTTTAATATATTAATTTGCAATATATATATATATATATATAATATATATATATATATATATATATATAATGTGTATATATAGGGTAGGGATCCTAAGAGAAGTCCACCCTATTTGAGAAACTTGAGAAACATTCTGGACCACACATTTCCCTAAGCTTTTCGTAATATACAGATATGTATATAGTCGATTTTGATCTATACATATGTGTATATTACGAAAAGCTTAGAGAAAATGTGTGGTCTAGAATACTTCTCAAGTTTCTCAATTAGCATAGTGCTTCTCACATGATCCTAACCCTATATAGGGGAAGGATAAATGAAAACTCACTTGAGTTGAACATTTTTATAAAAGTAACACAAAAAAACGCCGAGTATATTTTTTAAAAAATGTTAAAAATTTCATGTTACATAATATATATGTCCAACAAAATGTAACTACAAATTTTGGACATTTAAAAAAAACAAGTAGGTGCTTTTTACATTTTTTTTATAAAAAAATAAAAATGTTACATAGGGTTTTCTCAACTCAAGTAGGTTTTCGTTTTATATATTTATAATATATTTCTCACCTATATATATTTATAATATATTTCGGGTTAAACCGGCCGTGTTCGGGTTCGTCTAAAATTTTTGGGTTCGGGTTCGGGTTGAACCCGCGAACACGACCCGTTTAGCACCCCTGCTAAAAACGGCGCAATTCACCTTGAACCTGCTTTGACCCGTTACTCATAATTTCAGGTGTGAAGCATACTCGACCTACCCGCGTACATACGATCTTCTCCATGCTAGCAACGTGTTCTCCGACATAATTGAAAGGAAAGGATGTAGTGGTGAAGATTTGTTGATCGAGATTGATCGTATCCTCAGGCCCACGGGCTTCCTAATCGTTCGGGACAAAAAGTTCGTTATCGACTTTGTGAAGAAATACTTAGCCGCGATACACTGGGAAACTGTCGCGACGGCAGATTCAACATCGGAATCAGATGGAGATGATGTGGTGCTTATAGTCCAAAAGAAACTATGGCTTACAAGTGAAAGCTTGAGGGAAACAGATTAAGTTTTGAACCTAAAACACCACTCTAAACAAAGGTATTATTATATGTGGGGTGTTTTGTAGCATCAAATTGTGACTTTAGTATCTCCTTATGATTTAGTTGATTTATTTTTATGATATACATTTGCGTCTACAAACTCCTATTTTTCTATTCTTATATGTGTATTATTTGTTGGATTTAATTTAAATAATTAATCCAAATATGCATATGTTTGATAAGTGATGCAAAAGTGAACATGTTTTTTGGTGTTATGATATAAATTTTGTAGTTCTATAGTTATTGTGATTGGATGATATATATATATATTTTTAATGTATAGTTAAAATTATTATCCAACATAAGCTTTCATAAGATCTAAGGTTGACCTTGGCCTGCTTAGCTTAATAGAGTTTTGTTTGTTTTGCTTTATACATAGAGGTTGAGTTCGGTTTGTGAGTAATTTTAAAGCTAAATCTTGGCTATTTTTTATTTATATTAATAACATAATATACATACACACAACTATTTTAATATATACTTACAGTTATATTTTTTTTATAGCAAGATGCTAAAGATACCTAAAGTATAAGCAATAAAAAAAACAACATAGCAATTTGAAAAGTTTATAAGCTGCAAAGTTTATGTTCTATTGGACTATAAAATCGTTTTACAGAGTGAAAAGATCTTTATATGACATGATTTGTTAGAAAAAAAAAAGGTTTTTAACGAAGCAATAATGGATTTTAATAATCCCAATTACTAGCTGTTGGTCGGCAACAGTTCTAACTTCAAAAATAACTAATAGTGGTCACACCTTTTCATATATTGTAAACCGATAGAGCTTTACTAAACCGAAAAGGATAAAGGAACAAAAAGAAATTAAGGTTCTGTTAGTAAAAGTTTATTGGTTTTACAATTGGTTAAAAGGTGGGACCACCACTAGTTATTTTTTAAGTTTAAACCGTTACCGAACAACGGCCAATAGTTACGATTATTAAAATCCATTATTTCTTTAATCAACCTAACGCATCCTCCTCTCAGTCTCTGGCATGGCTTTTAACTGGTTATTATTAGCAATAAATTGTAACAGCAATTATCCACTAATATGATGTTATCTTGATTTTCTTTTATTAAGGTGAAAAGAATTAGTTAACCTGATTAAAATAACAATATAAGACAAATAAATTATACATATATATGTATATTCTTTTTCTTTTTAAACGGCGACTTTCTTGTATTAGGCTACCGCACTCTTTAAATCAGAGAGTCCTGTTGCCCCACTCCGGCTAGGCTATGTTGTCTTAACCGGGCTCATGTTAGCTTTAGGTTATTATGTACTGTTATTCAACAAGGTGATATATGTAATTTGTTTAGAGCATTTTTAGGTGTAGTTAAGTATTGTTTTTTTTATGAGTCCTAAAACTAATTTCAACCCTAAAATAATCATTTTAAAGCTAATGGTGCCAATATTTGTTTTTCAAATTTATTATTATTAATAATATTACTATTATATATGTTGTTTTGAAATATTTTTATATTGGAACTTTATGATAAAGATAATTATATTTTTTAATTAAATAGCCAATTTTGTCGTACTATGATGTTTAATGTTGTAAAGACTGACAATAAATGTATAGGGTGTATGTAGGTTAACAAAAATTATCATAGGCCTCAATATATGCACAAAATCCTCACTTGCATATTTGATTTGCGACGAAAGTTGTTAAGCACTTTAGAACTGGGTTGGATATTAATTACTATAAGTAAGAGATTGCAAGTTTGTAAAATGATTATCAAGCACACATACTTGTTTTATTGTGCTCTTAGACCATGTGTAGTGGGCTTGAAGTTAAGGCCCTCCCCTTTGGGCATTATCCGACATGTGACGTCTTAGTCAACAAAGGGGCATTATGGGACTTGAAGTTAAAAAGGGGTAGTGGATAGTGCCCCATAATACCCCAACAATGATTACTTGATTGTTATCTTTTTTTAAATAAAACACATAATATTATTATAAATGAGTTGGAAAATTCTTATTGAATATCACAAAGTTTAGGAGGCGTTTTTTGTGAAATCGCCCAAACCCTTAAATCCCAAAAAACGTCTATAGGGGCGGTATTCTCATGTGAATGGAGCTTTTTTTTTTGCCATTCCACGCCCAATCTTCAAGCCACTAATAATGGCTTTACAAATGAACCATTTTTTTATCATTTAACTTTTGTGATACACAAGACTATAACCGAGTAATTAATATATAGCTTAATCATTAACGTTCTCACACCAGATATTAATGTTTATTAAATGATACCATATTTTAAAATGATAATTACACTCATCTTAAATAGTAACTAGTTATAACTTAAACCACTAATAAAGTTATGATCATGTAATAGTTTATTAGTTAGATGTTACGTTCTAACTTCTTCTACAAATATTGATTGCAAATACAAGATTGATATTTAATTTGGATTTATGTTCTAGACTAGCTTTTATGTTGGTCAAATTGCTTTGCTGTGAGCACAGCCCACATCATATTATTGACTATAAATTTTTGTTGTCAAGAAGTCAAATCAAATGCACATGCAATGTCACTATTGTCTATAGCCTATAACTTATCCTATCCTCTTTCCAATTTAGGGTCGATTAATGTTATGTTTTCATATGGATATATGGATATAATGACTTTATTTGAAATTATTATTTTTTATGTAGAATGATTGCGTGACTTATGAATTGAATCTAAGCAATATTAGAGTATTATGATGAGTTGGCTCATCATGTCTAATCCCAATTTGATAATTTAAAATCATCTTCCTTGTTATTCGTGACCTTAAATACATTTTTTTAAACGGTCAATTTCATTAATAAGCCGTTAGCAAAACAGAAAAAGAAAAAAAAACAATTACAAAATGCCAAATTTACACCGACTTTCTTCCAAATACGAGATCTTGGATCTTTTCATTACCCACAGGTACCCAATCGCCTTGAATACATGATACGTGTATTGAAAATTAAGATTTTTGTAGTAGTAGCATTGATTGTCTTTATGGTGGATGTTTACAACTTGGAAAAATACGGAGTTAATTGAATGATTGTTTGATTTCACCATTTGTCTTTTTGGTCGTTAATCATTTAGCTAGTTTAAAATCTCTTTATGCGTCTTTTCAATGAATACATGAATATACATGTTAATGTGTTAATACTATCTCTATAAATTGCGTTTAATTTCATTTGGTTGCTTCATCAAGGTGAGAGTTTATGTTTTGCATGCAAGTAACGTGCCCAGATAGAACACTAACTCCGATTGCCAATATCTTGATTTCATTAACGATAGAAAATTACATAAGGGTAACAGGTAAACGAGCAACAAGCTGCGCCGCAACCCCTAAATTTTACAGTTTTTTGTCAGTATCTTGATTTCACTAACTCAAATTGTCAGTTGAACCAAATTTTACGGTTTTTTGTTTATACTAACCAAGCATCTAAGAATACAATATTCAACCTAATTAAGGTAGCCAACTTGCTACATTTCATCTAGCTTGAATGGTTTCAAGAGTTTCATGTACACCCTAAATCAATCTTGTAATATACTTTCTTACAACTCCTTGAAGGCCTGAATTGACAAAAGGGTGTTTATTGAAGAGTGGATGCAACCAAGTTCTTTATAGGTAAAGAGTGTGGTGCATGTCTAAATCCCACCTAATAAGATTTGACTTCAAGAAACAGAATGACAGAATCTTTATCTTGATTTACCTATTATTATGCAATCATTATATTATATTTGTATAATAGATTAATAGTATATCAATAAGAAAGAATAAGTCAACTATAGTGTATGATAATGATTTTGAATTTATAAGACTGGTTAAATTTCTTACGCGGCGAGAATTCAGTTGATATTGGTTTGTTTCCTTATGATACCAACACTTGGTATAACAACTGAAAGATTAAATTTTAAAAAAT
This sequence comes from Scalesia atractyloides, assembly GCA_947069175.1. Lineage (NCBI taxonomy): Eukaryota > Viridiplantae > Streptophyta > Magnoliopsida > Asterales > Asteraceae > Scalesia > Scalesia atractyloides. The sequence goes on from CAMTDV010001632.1 coordinate 2,120,734, forward strand.
AAAGTCATGATATACTCAAAGGATATCAAAATGTTTTCTACATTGACCGAGAACCATAAAAACAAACACATATATCGGTTCTGATTGTAGCAATACTGCTACCGATTATAAATCTAGTAAAGATTTATTAAAAGGGAAACAAAAGAAAAATAGAAGTACGACGTAAATTTAGAAAAAGAATAAAAGTAGAATAAGGAAAATGGAAAACAAAAAAGAAACCAAAAATGATATGCAACACACAATATAAAAAAAAACAAAAACAACCAACCAGTTGTTATCAAGTGGTCCGAAGGGCATTTTTTAAAATTTTCACAGGTATAACTGTAAGATTACCCGTGCTATGCTGCGAGGTTTCGGACGATATATTCTGTATATCAACCGAAAGAAATATGCTCAAAAGAATATGGACATATGTTTTACATAGACCGAAAACCATAAAAATAAATCTAAATTGAACAGCAAGACAAGTTGGTTTTAAATTAATTATAAGTGGAAACATAAACGATATTTTAAACATAACTTTAATGAAAAAAGAAACCTAAAACTAAAACATGTAGCATAATGAAAAGTAAAAAAAAAGATGGTCCAAAAAAAACTCAAGAAAGACCAAAAAAAGGCAATAGGATGAAAATACTATTTACACAACTTGCTAATTGTAATTTACGTCAAAACGTATACCAACTGAAAATATATATAAAAATAAGCACGAAACATATGATATTTGACCCGACATATTTCAGAAGAAAATTTACGTTGAAACATAAAGCAACTTGAATTTATATCGACACGTACATAAAAATAAGCACAAATAAAAATAGTGATTTTTAAGTTAAATAATGGTAGTACCGTCTAATGAGAACGTATTATATTTGACCCGACTCGTTCACGATCAAAATTTACGTCAAACGTGGACCAACCGGAAAAGTATGTAAAAATAAGCATGAAAATGTATTATATTTGACCCGACGCATTTCCGAGGGAAAAATAATATTTACGTCAAAACGGAGACCAAATGAAAACGTAAATAGTAATAAGCAAAAGAACGCATTATATTTGACACAACTAATTTCTGGGGAAAATTTACCTAGAAATGTGAATCAATTTGAATTTGTACCGGCACGTACATGAAAATAAACGTGTAAAACTCAATAAGAAAGTATTTAAAAAGTTAGAGAGTTGTAAGTATTAATGTCAAAAGTGAAAGGAAAAGGTAAAAAAAAACACAAAACATAACGTAAAAGAAGTTAAAGGTTGAGCAATATTAACCTAAGTTGCTAAATGTAATATAGTTGATGTTATGTTTTATGAATATGTTTGAAATTCTGTAAGGTTTTAGACTTTCTTTTGATTCTTGAAAACAAATTCATGCATAAAAACAAATTTTGTTTACCTTTGTTTTAGTTCTTCAAACCTTGAAGGACTCTAAAACCAAGTGTTCAAAAACTTCATTGTAGTTCGTAACTTCAACTCATGTTACTCTCACCGGTTACAATGTATGTTTTGACTAATATCACTGTAGCTGAAATGAAGTTTTGGTTTTAACACTAGTTTTACTAGCGCGGCTAAAGGTTGAATTCGCGACGTTCCGGTATGAACAAACCCGAATCTAACGATCACAAACGATTCCAACAACCTAAATTAACTCCGGCGAACCTGCAACCATTCCAACAACACCCTTCTCCCCCAAAACTAACAAACGATCCTCTAGACTTTCCATCTGCCATTGATTTACCTTCCCAACCGATAGAACCTCAATAATCCAACTGCTAATGTCGTTTCACGTTTTCCGGTTACCTGAAACCAATTTCGGCAGCACCCTTCGTCAACCTTCTCCTCTACGCTCGGAGGCCCTAACTCGACTTTCGCTAGCTAGATACAACACCTATGCCACCATAACTGATTTTATGATGGCAGAAGATGCATATTGAGAGAGGAATAGGGTTTGGGGGGAGTTAAAAAAAATCATATAAACAAGGGTATTTTAGTCTTTTCACAATAGTTAACAGAAAACTTGATGAAATTAACGAGTTAGATAAAAATAACATAAATTTGAAACCACAAGGAAACAGACACGAAAAACAAACCTTCAAACGAAAATCACATAAGTAACCAAATCTCAGAGACGAAAATAACATTCTAGTCATATAAATGAACTCATTAAAATGGGTAATAATTCTCTAGTGTAGTTTTTTGTGCATTAATGCTACTTGTAAACATATGGGATTAAAGGCACATTAAAAAAATGGAGTACAACATTGTAGTTATTGCAAACAAGTGGAAATAAATAAAGCATTAACTTTACTAATCTCCAAAATCTCGTATATATCGCATTAAATGAAATTATCGTGAATGCGCGTGGTTCAAAGGCTAAAGAAGAAGACTTTAATGTGCCTCAGATTCTATACCATCTTATCGAAGGATTTTGTTTATTTTTTTATTTTTAATATAATTATCGAGGATTTTGCTTATCATTGTTTTTCTAATTTAATTAAATATCTATTAAATTATTTCTGCGTCTTATCAAAGTTTGTTTATTTTTTATTTAAGTGAATATCTAATAAATTATTTTCTGCATGAATGTCTCAATGTGATATGTGTTTAAGAAAATATAAAAATATTAAATTAAAAATTAGTAAGTTATATTTGTGGTGATGCTACAATACTATGGTCAAAGTTGTTTATTATGTGGTATAAGGTTAAGGTTATTATATCTATACGGGCATGGCAAGCCTACAATGAAGCACATGATGCCCCAAAATTCAATTTTTCTTATCGATTTCAGAATGTTACAGGTATATTTGTTGTGTTAAACTTTTTATATCTTCATCTAAGTTTATTGTATAGTATGTCGGTATATACTCTTGGGGTGATTTTGTATTTAAATAGGACAATTCTCATGTTGTGATTGAAAGGTGTTTTTTTTTGTTGGGGGAGGGGGATCTTATTTCAAAATTATCGTTTAACTCAACTTGAAAAAAGAGTTGCAGTTGATCGGATCCTCACAAGATCATTATTAGCAAAAAAAGTATCTTCGCTCTTCTTGTGGCATGCAAGAAGAAATAACTAATCACTTGTTAATTATGTGGTGGTTTGCAAGTAAAGCGTGAGACCTTGTTGCTTACGGGGTAAAGTTCATAGATCCAAGTCCATCCTCATCAATCAAGAAGTTGCTAGCTAAACCTAACCCATGACCATCTCAACAACTCAAAAACGAGGTACTAATAGTGGTCATTCCATCATCAATTTGGTGGCTTTGGCTTTTGGAAAGCAAGGGAGATAAGTTTATTCAATAACAAAAATCCTTGCACGAATGTTGTAGCCGAGAAAATCAATGCATCATCCTCTTTTAGGTTAAACGGCTCTTTTATAGTGGTTCTCTTAGGCACTAGTATTTTGTGAAGTTATTGTACTACATACTATTCCTTCATTATGTCTACCTTCTTTTATCTATATTTTTTTCCCTCAAAAGAAGACACAAATTCATTTTTATGATTAATTTATAGTCAAAATAAACAAATCCACCTTTAAAAACAAAAACTTTATAAAACGAAAGTCACAAGTTACAATCAGGGGCGAACTTACCCTACACGAAGGGGTAGCCTCCGCTACCCTTTGGCGCTCCGGCGATAGTTAAATTTTGGAAAAAAATTTAACTTTTTTTATAAAACGTTACCCTTTTTTATAAACGTTAAACCTACGAATATTTTTTAGTTTCGCCATTGGTTATAATAATTACTTTTGTACTACGATAACCAAAATCTCGTGACATACGAGGACGATAAATTGAACAACACCGTGAAATTCTCGCGAGATAATCACCAACAAAAGAACTGGTTTCAAAAAGCTTTCGTCGGATTTTCAACTGCTCAAAATCACAAACACAACAACAACATTTTCTGATCATTTTCTCTCTCTAGATTACTCTCTCACTTCATCACTACCGTTTCTAGGGTTTGCAATTCAACCGTTCGCAACATCCACAAACTCTTCCGGTACATTCTCATCACATCTGTTTCCAATTTAGGGTTTCAACTTTCAAGCAATCGCAACTTCTGTTTAGTTACGGTGATTATTCAGTGGTACATTTGATTATTCTGTATGTCTACTTTATTGCAGCTTTCGTGTGTTTAATTGTTTGATCTAAGAATTTCTAGGAGTATTATTTTGTAGTTCCGGATTGGATTTTAAAGAAATTATTAATTATTATTTCTTTAATTTTGGGGATTTATGCTTGAAAACAGTAGATAATGGATGTTACTGGATTGACTAAAATTAAAATTTAGTAGCATTTTTTTAATATAATTATTTTCTGTTTAGGTTTTGGGGATTTATGCTTGAAAACAGTAGATAATGGATGTTATTGGATTGGCTAAAATTGAAATTAATAGCATTTTTTTGAATATTATTATTTTCTGTTTTAATAAGTCTACAAGTCTAATGGTAGTAGATGATAGATATCATTGATTTATTGCATCTGCCAAATTGGATAGTAGTTTCATGTTGGTACCCATATAAAGTATTTTGACCAATTGGATTTGGGGATTAATAAAACATATGTGCTTTATGTTGATCATTGGTTATTGGTTTTGATACTTAAGTAGTGTTTGAAGATGAATTGTGCATATGGTTGATTGGTTTAAAGATGCTTAAAGTGTTTTGAGTTACTGTTGCATATGTATATTTTTTTAATCTTCTATATTGAATGCTCTGGTTATTCATTTATTCGTTTATTCCAGTGGAAATATAGTTGGGACTGTACTTCTAAATAGACGATGCGTTGATCTTTTCGTTGATCGGTATTTGGGGTCTCAATGCGTTGATCATTTTCGTTGATCGGTAGTTGAGTTGATAAGGAAGTGCTGGTTGACTAAAAGATGGACTTTGCGAGGCGTTGGTGTAAAAAGTTGAAACCGAAAGATAAACCAAAGTCTTCACCGAAAAAGGAAGGTAGAAGTAATGGAAAGGAAGGGTTACGAGTAACGAGTGATGAAGCACCTTCAAATGCTACTAAGCAGAAGGTTGAAGCTGCTAAGCAGTATATAGAAAAACACTACAAGGAGCAAATGAAGAATCTTAATGAGCGACGGGAACGGTATGATTTTTATGCATCTGGCAGTTTGTATGAACGATTGGGCGAGCTAATTAAGCTCACTCGTTATCAGGCCTACTTTACTCGTGAAGTTGTGATCATAGTCCATTCTACTAAATCATAGCCTCAATATTTGTCTATATAGAAATTATTTAATTCTTTGTAGTGTTGAGGTTTAAAATGAATTTTTCAATTTGATTTATTTACCTGTATTGTAACGGTCATCTTTTTGGCATTATATTAACAAACAGTGTGTGTATTTGCTACTGAAAAAGTAAATAATAAATGACTGATTCGATTAGAACGCTACATGAATGCAATTAAGATTTCCTTTTGCCTATAGGTTTATCACCTTATTAGTTATGCCATTTCCGTTATATTAAATGACACCGTTTAAACGCCAAAGGATCCAGAGTTACATTTCATATCTTAACCCTACTTTGATTGATAGTGTGAATTTTAGGGCGCAATTGCTGACATTGCTCCATGTAAAAACAAATAGTTATAATTCTTTATTGTTCACTTGCTAAAACCGACGGATATTTGAGATAGGCGGTGAGAGTACAATTTTTCCGGTGTTCTTTTTTCCTTTATTTTTCGTGGGAATTAAATTTAGACGTATATAACGCGTAACAACAATAGGTTTGATTGATATTTTCACATCGTAAAAGTTGATAATTTAAGTTTTTGTGAACCTTTAATAATTAAAAAAATGACAGAAGTACATTCTTGATGTAGGCGTAATGTTCTTGAGAAGAAACTGGCGGATTCAGAGGTCTCTGAAGAAGAGCAAAACAATTTACTTAAACATCTGGAGAAAAAAGAGACGGAATATATGCGTCTTCAGAGGCATAAAATGGGCGCTGATGATTTCGAGCCATTAACAATGATAGGAAAAGGTGCATTTGGAGAGGTACATCATAGTTTATTTAGTTAACGTTATTCAAAAGTCAAGTTTACCAACACCTTTTTTACCTGCGTTGACCATTTGACTTACAATATATTCCACAGGTTAGAATATGTAGGGAGAAGACTACCGGCAATGTGTACGCAATGAAAAAACTTAAAAAGTCTGAAATGCTTCGTAGAGGACAGGTGGTAGCTTATATTTATCAAATCAATTATCGTCAAGAGTTTATATAAAAACGCTTAAAGTTGGTTCTTATTTTCTTTGTTTTTAGGTTGAACATGTGAAAGCAGAAAGAAATCTACTTGCAGAAGTTGACAGCAATTGCATTGTCAAACTTTATTGTTCATTTCAAGATGATGAATATCTTTACCTAATAATGGAATATTTACCCGGTGGAGATATGATGACTTTACTTATGCGAAAAGATACATTAACTGAAGATGAAGCTAGGTTTTATGTCGGAGAAACTGTTTTGGCAATCGAATCGATTCACAAACATAATTATATTCATAGGTTATAACAATTTTCCTTAATTCACTTTATACAAACACATGACAGTTTTTTTTATCAGAAATGTATGTTTTTTAACTGTGGCAGGGATATTAAACCTGATAACTTGCTGCTTGATAAATTCGGGCACATGAAACTATCAGATTTTGGATTATGTAAACCGTTAGACTGCACTAATCTTCAGGAAAAGGATTTCACTGCTGCAAAGAACTTAAGTGGGGCCCTTCAAAGTGACGGACGCCCTGCTGTACCGAGACGCACTCAGCAGGAGCAACTGCAGCATTGGCAGAGAAATAGGAGGATGCTGGTAAGTTATTTTTGTTAAGAGTAAAATGCCATTTTTGTCCCTGAGGTTTGGCCAGTCTTGCGACTTTCGTCCAAAGGTTTGAAATCTTGCCATTTTTATCCGGCTTGTTAACTCCATTTTTTTTCTCCATTCAGTCAGGGGTATTTTCATCTTTTTTGTTAACTTAAAGGGCAATCCAGTCTTTTTCACTTTATACACAAGCATTTAGCATAATGTACAAGTATTCAAAATACCCTTACTTAATAAAAAGGATGAAAATACCCTGACTTAACCGAGAAAAATGTATGGAGTTAACGAGCTGGATGAAAATAGCAAGATTTCAAACCTTTTGCATCCAGATGCGAAAAAACAAACTTTTGGACGAAAGTCGCAAAACTGGCCAAACCTCAGGGACGAAAATGGCATTTTACTCTTTTGTTTATTTTCTTTCTTAAAATGCAATTACATTGAACATTTTAAGAATACTTGATGTTGTAACTTTGTAGGCTTATTCAACTGTTGGTACGCCTGATTATATTGCTCCTGAAGTTTTGCTGAAGAAAGGATACGGAATGGAATGTGATTGGTTCGTATCTTTTGTGTAAACAAAACACTTATTGGTATAATTGTATTGTATTTTTATATTTTGCATGTAGGTGGTCTCTTGGGGCTATTATGTATGAGATGCTTGTGGGTTACCCGCCCTTTTATTCAGATGAACCCATGTCTACTTGTAGAAAGGTAAAACTTTCACTTCATTTTACGTGAGTGTTTTTGTATTCTAAGCAGTTAATGCGGTAAAAAATCGGATCATCGGTCAAGGACCGATATATGATATATAGGTTATCGCAGTGGGATATCGGTAATTTTAATATCATGCAGAATCTATATATATAGCAATTTAACACTATCTATTCAGTATACTCTCCTAGTCATTAACAAATTAACCTTTTGCAACTTGCAAAACACTAACAATTGTAGCAAGTAGGAAATGATTAAGACTTAAAACACTAACATTTAACACTAATAACAATTAAGACTTAAAACACTAATGGCAGCAATTAGAAGAACGGCGAATGGTAGAACTAAGAAGAAACGCACTCATATCGGGAAAAGCGGTGATATATCGGTCAATATCGCCAATAATATTGGTATCGTATTTGACATCTCGGTGATGTATCACCGGATATATCACTGATATTAACTGCAATTTATTTTAGTGTACCATTTTTATCATTATTTCTTAATGTTTACGAATTCCATCTTGTTAATACAGATAGTGAACTGGAGAACTCATTTAAAGTTTCCAGAAGAGGCGAAATTGTCTCCCGAGGCAAAAGATTTAATCTGTAAACTTCTATGTAATGTTGAAAAAAGGCTTGGAACCAAAGGAGCTCATGAAATAAAGGTGTTATGTGTGTCAGGGCTTTCTGCAGTTTAGTTTTGCTTTTAACAGCTACAAAATAATTGAATAAATAAATAATATGGTCAATGTACATACAGGCACATCCATGGTTCAAGGGTATAGAATGGGAAAAGTTGTATCAAATGGAAGCTGCATTTATTCCAGAAGTTAATGGCGAGCTGGATACCCAAAATTTTGAGAAGTTTGAAGAGGTGAATTGTTTAGTTGTGGCAATATTGTGTTTATTAAACTTAATTTTGTATTTTTGCTTACGCTTTTGTCGTTCTTCATGTAATACTACTGCAGGGTGAAAACCAAATACCGTCCACAACAAAATCAGGCCCTTGGAGAAAGGTTTGTAACAATTTACTTTACAAATTGTGACTCTAATACTCAGCGTATACGTTATCTTGCACCTGTTAACATGCACACTATTTTGTTTTGCCATTGTTAGTAATTGATTAGATCTTAGAAACAAGTTGATAGTATCGTTATTAGTAATCCACGACAATGTAAAACTGAATCTCACTAGTAATTACATAGTTATGAACATTTAATTTGCACCGACACCTCAATTTTGGAATATCTTACATCAACATAAATACTAGAGTAAAGTACACGGATTGTCCCTATGGTTTACAGATATTTTGGATTTGGTCCCTAGCTTTTCAAAAGTACACGGATGGTCCCTGCGGTTGCACTTTGTAATGCATTTAGTCCCTAAGTTTTTTCCAAAATACATGGATGGTCCTTGTGGTTAGCACTTTGTAATGCATCTTGTCCCTAAGTTGGACCTGCTAAAACCCTTAGATTTGTTGGCTGGGGACTAAATGTGTTACAAAGTGCAAACCATAAGGACCATTCGTGTACTTTTGAAAAGTTAGGGACCAAATCCCAAATTTTGGTAAATTGTAGGGACCATTCGTGTACTTCAAATAATAAAACTCAGGAAGCTAGTAATAATCATTTCTTTTGACTTCATCCACGAATTGAGAAACACACACCCTGAATTATTTTGGCAACTATAGTGGTGGTCTAATTAATGTTTTTTTTACATTTGTTAGTTTTGATTACTCTTTGATATATTCTTGATCTTTTTGTCTTATAATTTCCATATATTCATATTGTTTTGTTGGCAATTGCAGATGCTTTCTTCTAAGGATGTTAACTTCATGGGGTACACATATAAGAACTTCGAAATTGTAAATGAACATGAAGTTCCAGGAATCGGTACCTATCTCTCTCCTTATATGTTATAGATCAGTATTTATCCAACACAGTTTTAGTTAAATATTTTTTCACAATTTTTCAGCTGAGTTGAAAAAGAAGAATACAAAATCTAAGAGGCCAACAGTGAAGTCGCTTTTTAGTAAGAGATCTCTCTTCTTAATATATCACTTCATCCTTTGAAAAACAGGTGCAATGTTTGCATGTGCTAATGTGAACATATGATTTAAGTCTCAACGTCACTTATCTAACATCCTGCAAAACTATAGCTATCCGTTTGGTGATTCCAATGATTAAGGAGGAATAATTTGGATTGAAACTTATCTTTGCCACAAGAGTTATTTTAGACATTCCAAAACAATATCATTGCATTTTTTTGTAATATTATATTTCTAACCCTGCATTAAATCTATTGCCCATAGATATGGACATAGTATATACATCTTATTTGAGTCATTTGGAAAGCTAAGCAGTTAATGCGGTAAAAAAACAGATATTGGTCAAGGACCGATATTTGAGATATCTGAAATTGCGGTGGGGTATCGGTAATTTTAGTATCATGCTGAAATTTGATATATATAGCATTTAACGCTAACAATTCAGTATACTCTCTTACCATTAACAAATTAACCTTTTGCAACTTGCTAAACACCAACAATTGTTGCAAGTAGGAACTAATTAAGACTTAAAACACTAACATTTAAGGCTAATAATTAACAATTAAGACTTAAAACACTAATAGCAACAATAAGAAGAAAGACGAATGTCAGAACTAAGAAGAAAGGAAAGGTACTGATATCGGGAAAATCGGTGATATATCGGTCAATATCGCTGATAATATCGGTACCGATATTCTGACCGATACCTCATCAGGGGACCGATAACTGATATATCGCGATAGTAACTACATATAACAGAATGTTTATTTGAAATAAATGAGCTAACAATTTTGCGATCTCTACTTATATGCTTGAAATTATGTGCTTTCTTGCAGAAGAAGAAACAGATTCGGCTTCCTCTCAACAAACTCAAGGAAGCTTTCTAAACCTCCTACCTCGCCAACTAGAAGTCTCGGAGGAAAAAGAGTCGTCTTCATGAATCATTACTGATCTGTTCATAAACAGTCACATAGACATAGTTTTAAAATTAATCAAAATCAAAAGCAATGTGTTCTTTGCATCTGGGCAACTTTTCATTAAGTGTGGGTAAATACCAAATGAAGATGGGCTTGCAGTTTGTTCAATTTGCGGATGAAAATGATTTGTTTGAAATTGGGGTTTTTTTTTCTTCCGGTTTTCGGGTCTCTTGTAAATTGGTTTCTTGGATTGTGTATATCTGATTTAGCTTTACTTTCATGTAATTGGTGTGTAACTTAATCCAATTGTTAAAGTAACATTTATTGGGTCTTATTGTTTTTGGAAGTCTTGTCATTGTTACAGGGTTGAAGTTGCAGGTGGTCACAACTTTTGTTTGCCAATTTGGCATCGTGTGTTCGTAGAGGGTTAATTGTTTCATTTATCGTGTGCTCAGGCCCCTCACCGATCCTTTTCGACCTAGCATGTAGCCTGTCTATGGTCCTCTTTTCAACCTTCTTTTAGGTTGATAAGAAAACAAAATGGCACATATTTCTCTTCTTTCCACACCTGTAACCTGGCTCGTAATATGTTCTGCACATGCCACAGACCTCATGGAAGCATAGTCACCCCCTTTTTATCTACATCGACTATATTGTCAAGACGACCACCCCAAGCAACTCGTTATAGTCAGCTTCAATAATGCATTTAGGCTTGTAAAAGTCATAAAGTCCGCTTCAATAATGCGTTTAGCTTGTAAAAGTCACTATGTACAAGAACGGCTTGTTGTGTTCATTTGTGTAATTTTTTAGTGAATTAACGAAGGAAGGAATGTCTACTTAGATGAATGTATATTTTCTTTTCGTGTTTGTTTACTTTTGTAAGTCAACATAAAACCAACGGAGTATAAATGAAAGAAAAGAAGTGAATGCCAATACCCAGCAAAACGAGCAATCTTTTAGTAAATATGTGAACGAACTTTAAAAAAACGTAACGATGTTACCTCTTTAGTTAACGAGCAAGTATTATAATTTATGTTTGTTCGCTTATTAAAAAAAAACAACATAAACAAAGTTTCCATCATACTTTCATACGAAACTGAAGTGGATTTTTCAAATTTTATTTCTAATTTTATAACTAAAAATTAATAACGTTAATCAAGATCGAACTGAATGAACATGAACAAGGTCTTGTTCGTGTTCGTTCGTTAAGGAAATAAATGTGTTCAAAAACACATACCGAACGAGATCTTATGTTTGTGTTCGTTCATTAAGGAAATAAGCGTTTTCACGAACACAAACGAATTCAAATAAATTCGGCGAACACGACGAAGACTAAAGTTGGATGGCGGCACATGAACTTGAAGCTCAAATCGTGGAACGGAGGTCGATCGTATTCTTTAGTGTGAATAATGAGAAATGAAAGGGGAACAAAACAAGGTGAAATTAGGGTTTTCTAGTTTATTTGTTAACGTAATAAAATAAATAAAAAATAAAGAATATACAACATTTAGATAAAATATATGAAAGATAAAAATTTTTAATTAAAACACAAACAAACGAACACAAACGAACTAATGTTCATGAACACATTATCGAACGTTCACCAACACAATTGAACGAACGCAACCTTTGTTCATGTTCGTTCATTTAAGTAGTCAAACGAAATTTCTTGTTCGTATTAATTCATTGATTAAACGAACGAACGTAAACAAACTTTCCATAAACAGTTTACAAACTCTTCGCTTAATGTTCTGTTCGTTTAGCCTCACTCAACTGAAGACATAAATTTCTCTATTTAAAAACACTGTTATTATGTATCGTAACCCCCAAGCAAAACACTCTGACAGACGACCGTTGATCCTTTCTTCTCCGACGTTCTTTAATACTTCTCGCCGTATTAGGTAAATCTCTACCTACAAATCTCTATTGCTTTCAAAATTATCAATAGTTTCTTAAATTTTGAGTTATAACTTCTGAAATTCACATATGCAATAGTAGAAGCATATATCATACTGTGTTTCATGATTATTGTTACATGTTAATGTATGTTTTGATTGTTGAATAACCGTAACCTAGAATTTGTGTGTTTTAAACCCTAATTTGTGAATTGAACGACATTCATGCTCAAAATTGAAGTTAGAAACCCTAGACATCGAAAAAACTGATTGTTAAGTTAACTGATATCGACTCGAAGAACAGTAGGTAGGCCTGTAATCAGTTGACTTTATTAGGATTAAGCACACACTAACACACAACCGAAAGCCAACCGAGGCAAGATGTGACGTGGTTAGATCTAAGCTGACCTACGTTCACAGGTGGCAACTAGGGTTATTCTTTATGGAGTGATCATTTTTTATTACAAGTACATGTTATGTTTACATATAGAGAGAGAGAGAGACTAATCTAGGATCAGTAACTTTGTGATTATGCGCGCATAATGCGTGATGCGAGGCTGATGCGCCCCAAATCGCATAATGCGCCCTGATGTGTGCATTTTTCTGAAATCGACCACTATTGAGTAAAATTGTAAAATGAGCTTGTAGAATGTGCTTAACCCAAACTCGTACAATGAGCTGATGAAGTTGTTAAATGAGTTCTTACATAGATTACTTGTACCTTTTGCATAGACTACTTGTACACTTAAGAGGTCAAGGCTTATTTTGGTTATATTTAACTTCTTTCATGGTACTAGAGTTATTTTGTTGTATTTAGTTATTTTACTCACTTTTTTGTGTTTAAAGTTAACAAGTTCAAATATTATCTATAAATATCGTTTTAAATAGCAAATGCCTCGCATACGTGATGCGCGCGCATCACGCATTGACTTTTCGGAACCAAACGCATCGGAGCGCATCACTCATTTTAAAACCAAGCGGGCTGGGCTGAAGGGCCGGCTGCCCTGCGTCCCTCCTCATGTGGTGGCCTGAAAGTAGGTTAGGCCTACGAACCCAACAGACTTTTCACATGATGAAACTGAAGTCTATGAGTCATTCATCTGCTTATTTGTCTGTAATGGCGATTGATCTTTTGAAACCATTGATTGTTCACCTCTTTTCGTAAGGTGTTTTAATATTAGTGAAACACTTGCCTATGGATATTTAAGTGGACTACTAACACTAGGAATAACTGAATAAGAAATGTTGTTACGAAACACTAATTTTTTCGACTTACTTTACGCGCTAGATACACAACCGATGGGAATCCTGTTTGTCTGATGTTAGTGTTTTTGTTTAGGACAAGTAGTGAGGAAGAGTGACAATTGTTTGTCCATGTGTAGAACTGTAATTCTAGTTGCAGTGTGTAATCGAACACAAGGGCTTGAATTGAAGAAACATATGAAATATATCAGCAGCCAGAACTGGCAATTTCAATTTAAAATCGTAATAGCTAATTTGTATGTATTTCTGTTGCTTACCACATAAAGATGTTATGGTAGTTACGTTACAATTTGCTAATTTTAAAACATCAGTTGAATAGATTTATAGCTTTTCCTGTTGGTCTTATGTAAATTTCTTGGTTATTATTATCTTTTTTTAGGGTATGTTTTAGCATGTGATGTTTGAAGATATATGCATTCTCAGTTATTTTTAGATTGTTTCGGTTCACGTCTTATTGATTACATATGGAATGAAGAAACGAAAAGTTGATTACATGAATATATTCTATAGTATAATGTCTATTGTATCCTTTTTGGTTTAGTCATCTACCATTGCTTAGCGCATTATGGGATTTGATACTAACGTATTTATGCCATTACAGCTTCTGGAGAATCTGCTTAACTGAGAATTTGAACTCATACCAACAGGGACAATATGCAGGTAAGTATGCTTAATTCTCGTGCCTGTTTCACTTTATTTTCTACTTCTTAACAACATACTTGTTATTCTCCCATGACTCATAAGTGAGCCTGCCATGTATCTTAGATTATCATTAATTACATTGGACAATTGTTACAAAAACATGAAATACATCAAAAAGTTATATCATCAGTAACCCTTATGCATAAAGAGTTTGATCTCAAGCTTACTTGAACTAGCTCAGCATTTAACAAACAACATAGGCAATACATATCAGCTTTTTATTCAAGTTCAAATGTTCCATCCACATGCCTTTTTTTCTTTAATCACAATAAAACTTCATAAATTCTGTTATACTCGTAGTTGAGTAACCAAATATAGGGTATGCACTTCTATGTGTTTGTAGTATTACCAAAGTTTGTTAATAAGTTCAAATATAATGACATCCAAATTTCAAATTTATTGTCAGAGTCTTGCTAGCACTTTTGCAGTCACTTGATTTGGGCATTTTTTCTGTATTGGCATCTTTTTTAATTATGAACCTAACTGCGTAAACTGATTTTATAGCTCAAAACTTTGTATTATTTGTCTCTTATCATATGTTTTGATTTTTTTTTCTTGATTTATTTGTCAAAATAATGTTTTTATCTGAGTGCTTTGCAGGCTAGTGACAGGTTTAATATCAACTCCCAACTTGAGCATCTGCAAGCCAAGTATTTAGGAACAGGACATGCAGACATGAGCAGATTGTGAGTGCTTGTTTTTCATACAAGTAAATATATACATATAGTCACCATGACAGATGCTTTTTACTCGACGTTGAAGCATATTAGTTTATAATTTATCTTAAATTATTTGAAGTACCCGGTAGCAATTTTGAATTTTAGAATTAGTGATTTCACCTCAAAAGTTACTCACATGATGTTTTCTTGTTTGCTTGAAATGAGTGGGCGGTTAACATCCAGCGAGACAGCTATGCATCATATGTTGGCCATTATCCCATGCTTGCTTATTTTGCAATAGCAGAAAACAAATCGATTGGAAGAGAACGCTACAATTTTATGCAGGTATTCTTCATACATCAACTACAATACAAGAGACTATTCTTTATTTACTGAATAATTCTCTCTTGCAACAATGTCATATGAATGTTATAGGAAGAATTAAATTATGCGTGGTAACTTTGTGTTTCTCTTTTGCAGAAAATGTTGTTGCCATGTGGACTTCCACCTGAAAGAGAAGACGAATGAGGGCAGCATCAAGTCCTCCATGTAAGCAGTCATGCTTTAGTTCAAAACTTTGTTTTCTTCTGTGATGATTTGCTCTACTATGTTATCGTCTCGGTTTTTAGTTTGCTATTCGGTCCCTCAACTACTTGCTATCGTATCTCAGTTTTTATTCGTTATATAGTCCATCTTGTCCCAACACACTGTATGATTGTGAGATTTTAGATCATGATACTGCAAGTTGTTTACGAATTACGATTCATATCGAGACCAATTTCAAAGCTGGACTTGCGGTACCTATGGTAAAACGACCCTGATCTTTATCGCAGTCTTGTTGCTCTACAATATCCCAGCTGAAATAGATCTAACTTATCTTATGCAATTAATTGAATTGTTGATACGTGTATAATCATTGGGAGCTATACTTTTATAAGGGCAATTATGTTTGGCTTCTAGTTTGTGGCCCTCAGTGTCGGCTATTGATAAAAAAGTTGCCTTTGCCCCCACATTATATTGTTTCACATTTTGTTTGGTTTTGGATAAAAACGAACAAAGTTTCAAGTCTTGTTTTACATTTGTAAGATAACCAGAAGGTTGACCCGTGCGTTGCGATCGGGTGAGCATATAAGGTGTTTGAAAATTGTACGAAAATTTGCATAGATAAGTAGAAACTTAGCTAGAACATTCATTTTAACATACATAAACGAACATTACAAATAGTTACCGGCTCAATACTAAAGGGAGTTGTTGCTACAACAAATATAAGACCAAGGATAGTGACTGGATAGGTTAGGCAAAAGTTCAAGGGTTCCGGTTTGCCTAACGCAGGTCGTGGGATCCCCCCACGTTTGCAACACGTGGAGAGAGATCACCGTTGTTAGTCGTTGGCTTTTTGGATTCTGGATTGAGAAGTGTTCAATCCAGAATGTTAGTATCAAATGTGACGAGATAGTGTCAAGTGAATAATAGAACAAGCGCAAAGCAAGTTCTAGAAAAGGAGAAGTAAGATCAGAGATCAAGAGTGACTTGAGCTAATCTGGTGTGTCTCCTGAATGACAAGGGGTTGTGCTTTATAGGGAAGGGATTCCCTATAAGAAGAAACCTTTGACTGATGATCCCTGGTTGCAGTGGCGGGCTTGCCCTTTTTGGTAGGTTGAAGGGTTTGGACATGGGGGTAAAAGAGTATTCTTGCACATGCTTTGTTGTGGCTTGTGCAGGAGAGTATACACGTAAAGTGTTGATGAAACAAGGCACTGTTCTCATTCTTTTAGCTGTTCACGACAGTTTGTTGATTCCGAACCCTTTTGCCTTTCAACCCTTTAAGCTATATTGTGCTTAAGTCATTTTTTTAAGCTTGAGCTACCCACGTCATCAGGAGTTATCTACGGTAGGGAGGAGTGAGACTCGAACCCGGTCTTGACTGCAAAGTCGAAGTGCACGCTAACATATATAGAAAAATATTGTAAAACTTAAAAAAAAAAAAGCGTAGCTGACTATATCAGCAACTTGTACCATTTGTTTCATCCTTTGTAAAGATTGATCCGACTTTATTTTGGGAATATATGCATAAATAAACGCTTCTATTAAATAATTGATGTATCATTAATCTTATATATGAAAAATCCTTACATAATAAAAGTTAAAACTTATCACATCTAAATAAATTATATTTGCGATAAAAACTTTCCGGTAAAATCTTTTTTTAAACACTCAAAAAAACTTTTCCTTAAATGTATGATCAATTTAACGTAATATTACTTTACTATTTGAAAATAAAATTATAGCAAACTTCTAGAATTTGCTTTACCTCATATTTATTGGTTTGGTGTAAACTAAAATGAGTATCTAAAAAAAACTTAAAAGAAAGGAGGTGGCTCAATAGAACATTACATATGATCCAATAAAATATAATTACTCTACATCAAACTTGCAATTGTGTATTTATATAATAATCGTTGATCCTAAACAAGGCAAATTTTAAATAAAGTATTCAATGAAATGCTAAAATTATAAACATGTATTAAAAGTTACTTTTTTATGATACACAAGTCCATTATAATTATGACCAGGGGCGGTCCTAGTGTGTCGCTTAGGGTGCGGGCGCACCCCTTGAAAAAAATAGTTTATTGTTATACGCGTGTTAAAATCTCGACCGCCCCCATCAAATTTTGTAGTCGCACCCTTTAACTTTGACCCTATAATGAAGAAGATGTAAAGCAAAAATAAAAGGTCACCCTGAAGTTGTTTTGTTGCAGAGTGAAGAGAACTTGTGAAGAAGATGGTTTAACTCATTATTTTATTTTTTTGTGAAAGGGTATTTGGGTAATAAAATGTCCTGCAATGTGGTATCACAAGACAAATACTATAGTATATAGTATTATACCCACAGAGTATTGTAATACAACTCCTTTACGTATATCATCAAATTAAAATCTCAAGTACAAGTATTTGATGCATGAACATCTCAAGTAGAAGTAAAGAATACACAACAGATATTTCAAACTATATCAATAAATGTTCAAATTTGATTGGTTTTTGGTTTTAGATATAAAATATTAAATGTTAATAGAAATAACTAACATGTGTCAGAAAACTTGATAGGAAATTAGAATCGATTTATATGTGATACAAATTATAAATAGGAAAGTTATAATGTAATTTCTTAAGGAAAAGAGGTTGAATAGAGTCTTCTAATAAAAGACCAACGTATGTTTTAGATAAGTTTTTTTGTTATTTTATTATGATTAGGTTAAAATAGAAAAACAGGGAGGGTTTGAACTTTCATGGTTTTTTGTTGTTACTTTACTTAGGGCTGTTTCTTTATCTCTTAACGGTTCAGACCTCTTACTTGTTCAGCACTTAACGGTTCAGACTGGTTGTTTTGCAGGCAAATGTCTGAATGGTTCAGACATTTGTCTCTGAATGGTTAAGCATTATATATACTAAGTCTGAATGATTAAGATCTCTAATTTGAATTGGTCAGACATTTGCCTCTGAACAGTTAAGCATTATACTGGCTTTTAATGGTTCAGACCTTTTACTGATTCAGCACTTAATGGTTCAAACCTCTAACTGGTTCAACACTTAACGGTTCAAACATCTTACTGGTTCAGCACTTAATAGTTCAGACCTCTTACTGGTTCACCACTCAACGATTCAGAAGTTGCCAAACAACCCCTTACTTACGATGGTTTTTTATGTTGTTCACTTGTTTTACTTGAAACTTTGTTTGTTAATGTGATAGGAAGCTAGGAACTAGGATTTCATTGTTTGAAAACTGAAATTGACCAACCCGATCCGATCTGATCCGACCTGCTATGAAACTTTGTTTGTTTATGTTTACTTGTTTTACATGATCCAACCGCTATGAACCAAATTTTTTTATATAACTAGGGCCTAAATCTTCAAAAAAAAAAATTCGCACCCCAAGAAAAAAATTCATTGGTCCACCACTGATTATAACTGGTTTGGATTTTGAGATAAACCCAAACCGCGAAATTGAACCTTTAGATGTTGCTACTATTTAAGAACCTGACTGAATGGTCGATAGATGTTACTACTATTTTAAGAACCTGGCTGATTGGTCAGACCGGAAACCGTCTACAAAGCTGACTCTATTGAAACGGTATGGCCTATAGAATCGGTTAACCTGGCAAGGTGGTAATACAAAATTTCAAATATATTATATCTTCATATTTTCTGTATTATTAATATCGCAAATCGAAGCTAAAATATGAACAAAATATTGTATTTTATTATTTATTCTCCTTACATAGCTCGATCAGTGGACGGATAAGACGACGGATTCAATAACCAATTAAGATATAAAAACATTAGATGTTACTCTGATCTAGTTGTTTTTATTAGTTGTTCCAATTAATTCAGTTATGATTTAATTTTTACAAACCCTTACTTTCTACTTTAAGGCCATGTGTAATAACATTACAAGGGTGTGAAAGTGTTTGATAACGTCTTCGAGACTGTCGTATTCGGGAAGGGGGTGATTGAGTGTGTTCACCGAGCGGGAACACCGCCGCCACCCTCTTCCCGGGTTTCGGTGAGTCCCCAAATCAGTTAGTAGTCGCCGCATTTGAATTCGACCGTTAAGACTTGATTCGACCGTTGAGACTTGGACTTGACCGTTTGTTAAAAGAAAATCCTTTATTATTTAAAACCCACACATTTCACTCATCTCCAACACCAATTTTCACCTATATTCCACAAAATCTTTTCTTGTATATTCCAAAAAATTAACCCCGTTAATGGCGGATGACATACCCCCGCTATTCATTCCATTTGATATCAGTGAAAACGACGATTCTTCTTCATGCGATGGTAGTTTAGTTTTTTTTTTTTTCCAAAATCTGATTACGGAAGCCGCCGCGTTGGAAGACACTGGTACTTCTAGAAAAAAAACTTGTCCGTCGAGATCGAGAGAAAGGCCACAAAACCCTTGTGTCAGATTATTTTGCCGAGGAGCCCAAATTCAACGAAGATGTTTTCCGTCATAGATTTTGTATGTCGAAAAGGTTGTTTTTAAAAATTGTGAGTGACGTGCAAGCGAATAACTCGTGGTTTTAAGAGGGCCTGGATGGGAGAATGAAAAAGAGTTTTACACCGTTGCAGAAAGTTACATCGGCGATTAAGTAACTTGCAACCGGTAACCCTCTAGACGAGAACGACGAGTATTTAAATATGGCCGAAAGGACTTCCCGAGAATGTCTAGATTATTTTTGCGAAACGGTATGTAAATTATGCGCTTCCGAGTACTTACGTAGACCAACAAGCCACGACGTCACACTCTTGTATCAGGCTCATGAGGATATACATCACCTTCCTGGGATGTTGGGTAGTTTTGATTGTACACATTTTGTTTGGAGAATGTGTCCAACAGAGTTGCGCGGCCAATATATGAGGGGGAATCACAGGTACCCGACAATTATGCTCGAAGCAGTGGCCTCTCAAGATTTGTGGATTTGGCATGCTTTTTGTGGTCCACCAGGTTCACAAAACGATATCAACGTGCTCCATCAATCTCCGTTATTCCTTACTTAACAGAATGGAACTGCATCAAAATGCCAATTTTACGTGAACAACCACTTGTACAAGCGTGGATACTATCTTACCGATGGAATCTACCCTACGTGGTCTGTGTTTGTGAAATTATTTCTGTATCCTCACATTCTGAAAGAAAAGAAGTTCAAGAGGCAACACGAGGCGACAAGAAAAGACGTGGAACGGGCTTTTGGTGTTCTAAAGGCAAAATGGGTGTACTAAATCGACCAATGCGTGCTATGACTGTAAAAAAGATTAGGAATGTCGTATATGCGTGCATTATTATGCATAACATGATTCTGAAAGACGACGGAAAGGCGATTGCACCGATACGTATTCGTGATCCTCCAGCTGAGCCCGTTTTCGATGAAACTGTTTATAACGAGCTCATTGATGAAGACACACATTATAGACTAAAATATGGATTTGTGGAGCATCTTGGAGAACAAGATTTACCCCACCTTTTGGCGGGTTCCGACGACGATTAGTTTAATTAGTTTTAGTTTTAAAATGTATTTTTATATTTTAATGTTTTATCTAAAATATGTTTTATTTATTGATGCATATTTTCTAGAAATAAAAAATATAAAAAAAATCAAACACCCCAAGTGTTTGAACACCCCTAGTGATTGAGTGCAAAATGAGGAGTGGAGTGGTGAGTTGACATGACATGATATTATTGGGTTAAAAAAAGGTTTACCACTCCCCATTTGGGGAGTGCCCTTTCACCCATAGGCATTATAAAAATGGATAGTAATGAATGAAATAGGCATTAAGGGGCATTACCTACTACACATTTTTTGAAGAGGCGTTTGTGATGCTGATGTAGCGAAAAAATTCCCTTGTCTATACTATATTATAATACATGAAGTATGAGCATTTTAAGATACAAAAAAAAAAGATTTTTTTCCCTTTTAATTTAGAATAAATTGTCATTTTAGTCCATGAGGTTTGTCTTAAATTGCCATTTTAGTTCAAATAGTTTTTTTTCTCCTCCGGGTCTCTAAGTTTTCTAGTTTTTTACCATTTTGATCCAACACCCGAACTCAGTAAAAAAAACTCAATTTTAACAAGGATTGTTTTTGGCATTTTCGTTATAAAATTATCAACTTACCATATTAGTCCAAAAGTTATTTTACATTAAAAGAAAAATAAAAGAAAAAATTTTAATGTTATAAACACACACGCACATATTATTTATATATAAATAATTCATACACATATATACAAAATATATAGAAACAAGCTTATACTCTTTTCTCTCTATGATCTCTCCCATCATCTTCTCTTTGTCCCTCTGTTCTTTTCAGAAAACTGCCACATCTCCTCCATAACCTCCACCTGCAACAACCATAGTCACAATCACCACCGACCACAACCATCACACCATGGATCACCACCACTAGTGCTGCCGGTTAGCCCTCCATGTCTGAGCTATCTATTTCCAGCCACCACCAACCGATGCTCCCGAATTTTTCACTTTCATCGCCACCATATATGGCAACAGCCCCACCGATGATCCAAAACAACAGATCTGATGAGAGTGAAGAGATTTGAGATTTGATGGTTATGGCGACGGTGGCTGGGGATGATGATGGCAATGAAGACGGTTGCCTGGTTTCGTGATTGCGATGGTCGCTGGGTTTGGTGACTATGACGGTCGTCGGTGATAAGAGTGAAGAGATTTGAGATCTGATGGTTTTGGCGACGGTGGCCGGGGATGATGATGATGGCAATGAAGACGGTTGTCAGGTTTGGTGATTGTGATGGTCGCCGGGTTTGGTGACTATGACAGTCGCTTGGGATGATGATTGTTACAGTGGTCGTCGGGGATGATGATTGTTACGGTGGTCGTCGGGGATGATGATTGTTACGGTGGTTGCAGCGGCGGTGTAGGTGGGTGGCGGAGGTGGGGTTATATTATTGGTGAGGTTTCTAAAGGGATAGTGTATGTGTATCAGCGTGTATATATAATATAAATTCATACATAATTAAAAGAAAATAAATATTTAAAAAGAGATTGATTGAAAATGGCAAAAACAAAATATAATTATAAATTGATCAAAATACCCCTTGACTTGATAGGGTCATTTTGGATGGACGATAATCAAAATGGCACAAATGAGAAAAGTCAGGGACCCAGTAAAGAAAAAAACTATTTGGATTAAAATGACAATTTGGGATAAACCTTATGGACTAAAATGGCAATTTACTCCTTAATTTATAAATACACCCTTAAATTAAGGGTAAAATGGTATTTTAAACAATAGTATATTTTAGCATTTCATCTTATTGCACTTAAATCCCCAAGTTTTCACATAATTACGGGTAGTTACACTTTTCCATTCACACAACAAACTTATAATTCTTTTACGTGTTATTGCCAATATCTTATAAAATATAATATTTAAAAAAAATAAAAAGTACCGTGACGACCTATTCATTTTTTTCGACGTTTCGATAGTTGTCTTGGTCAATGTTGACATGTGGATTAAAAGGTACAGGTAGATGATGCTTTAGTATACAAGTAATTAAAGCTTAATGTACTTAGTCATTATCTCAAAATAGTTAATAGCTACAGAAAAAATGATTAAATATCGTCAATTTAGTTATGTCATCTAGATTACACTTTAATCTTTCATCTTTAACAAAATTATAGCTAATTAGTTAGTAGTTACACTTTATCCTCTTATAAAAAACTAACTCTCCCAAGATTTTTAAATGGTCATAACTTTTTGGTACGTTAGTATCTTTTTTTTAATTACACCATATAAACGAGTATTTTATTCTCTTTAATTTGAATATAGTATTGCTATAGTTTTTTAATTAAAACAATTGATATGTAACATGATTAACAAAGTCTAAGGGTGACAATAACTAAATCGTTAATTGAAATCGAATCAAATCAACCAAAATTTGAATTAACTGAAAATTGATTAACTGAAACCTGAATTAACCAAAAAATAGTTATTGATTATTTTGTACCCTCATTTAACCAAAATCATCTTATTCCAACCATTCATATTTTCATATATTTGTAGCTTTTATACCTTAAGTTCATGTATTTTACACCTGCATTTTATGTATATTTATACATCCATTTCATGTATTTCTAATCAAAAGTTTTAGCCCAAGTTTGATTTTAGCTATTGACCAAAACTAAATGAAACAAACAAAAAACCGTCAATCTAATTGAATAAACCAAACGATTAACTGGAAACTTATTAGTTAATAAAATAGTTTAATCGTTGACCTCGATTTTAGTTGAGGATGATAATCTAACTAACCGAACAATTCACATCGTGGCAATGTTTGTGTTTCCCGCCGCATCGCGAGCACACCTATCGGTTATTAACCAAAACTGGTTATCGGCGAGCAACAACTAAATCGTGAACCTAAACCAAACTGAAAACAGATGAAACCGAATCGAAATCAACAAAAAACTTAATGAACTGGAAACTAAAAAACCGAATTAACCAAAAATCAGTTATCATTTTTTTGTACTCTCGGTTAAGCAAAATTACTGAAGCGAACTGAATCATTCATATTTTCATATATTTGTAGCTTTTATACTTAGATCTCATATATTTCACATTTTCATATTTTTATAGCTTTATACTTAGAGTTCATATATTTCATATTTTATATTTTCATTTCATATAATTATAATTTCATTTCATCTACATATACCTCAATTTCATATATTTCTAAGCAAATGTTTTAGCCAAAGTTTGGTTTTTGCTATTAATTGAAATTAAATGAACAAAACCAAAAACCGTTAATCTAACCGAATAAACCGAAACGACTAACCGAAAACCGATTGATTAATAAAATAGACTAACCGATGACTTTGATTTCGGTTTTGGTTGAGGATAATAACCGAACCATACACGACTTAATGAAATGGATTACCCGATTACTTCGTTTTTTATGTATATCTATCACAATAATGCTACACTAAATCTTATATGAATAAAAAGACTTCAAAAAACGAGTATCGCAATATGATGTGACGCTCCCACTAATCGCACAAACATTTCACTATTGAAAGATTAACGATTACAAATGATCTAAATAAAAAAAACTTCAAACACCCTAAAAACAAGAATAATTTTAAAAAAAGTTATGCAACTGGATGCCAAATACTAATTTTTAAAAGGCCACAAGATAAATATCACTTTCCCATGATTTTACACAGCAACATACAAACAATACAACTAGATTAATAATAATAATATAAAATAATAATAATAATAATAATAATATGATAATGTGGAGAAGCAAGCAAAATGTGGCAACAAAATCAAGAACCCCCCTCCCTGTCCAAATCATTCTTATCCCTACTTTTCCCTTTGCAACAATAACATTTCCCCTCAAAATCCCTCATCGTCTGCTTCACTTCTTTCAGATCCTAATGGAATCTCAAAACCCCTTTCATTTCTTCTCCTTCTTCTTAGATTCCTCTTACTTGATCTGATTCCCAAAAATCTCACCTTTTTCGCTTCAATTCTCCATCAATAAATATCTTTAATTGTGTCTTTGAGGAGTTTTGATTAATTGATTCGAAAAAATTGTATCTTTTTCTGTTTTTTCAATGGTGTAGTTTCTAGGGTTTTTTTTAATTTTTATTGATCTATTGTCACCGACAGATTTTTTACTGAGGTTTATAAGTGCTTGCATTACTAGATTTTGTTTAAGTTTAGTTGTGAAAGCACAAATCTTTGTATAGATTTTGGTGCATTTTGATGGATCTGAGTGTATTTTGGGGATCTTAGGGTTTGTGAGGTGAAAGTTGTTGATTATCTGATTAGGGTTTGTTAGATTGGGGATTTAATCATGGATCATGTGATTGGTGGGAAGTTTAAGCTTGGTAGGAAGATTGGTAGTGGATCTTTTGGAGAGCTTTATTTGGGTAATTTGTTTTTTATTTATCATGCATTTGTGGTTATGTTCTTGTTTTTTGTTTTTTTAATTTGTTTTTTTTACAGGAGTAAATCTTCAAAGTAAAGAAGAAGTTGCTGTTAAGTTGGTATGTATACGATTACGATACGAACCGTGTTACTCGTGTTTACTCTGCAATCAACATGTTTCAGTTTGTTTATGTTGTTTGATGTGATTTTGGAGTATTACTGCTACATGTTTTGTTCTTAGCCATAGCAGACTTAGGATGAGTCATAGTATGTTTGTTCGGTGTGGCATTCACCGTTTTCGAAATCTTATACAAGAAAATCTGAAATTTTGTTCAAGTTATTGAGGAATGAGGATGTTAAGTTGGCATCCTTTAATGACAGAAACTACAAACAATAAACTAAATGAATAAAAGAACACTTGATGTTTCAAAAGAATTATTTTAGAAGTCACCAGTATACCAAGAAATAGCAACTAGCAATAAACTTTGTTGCTAAACTGAACCAAACTTGAAGCAAAATTCATATATATTTAACTGTAAATGTAAAGATTAAGTTAAATAGATTAATAGCTAAAATAAATTATGTGTTTTCATTCAACTGCTATTCTTAACTTAAAAGTAATTTTGTTTTACAGTAGTTTTATGTGTGTGTGTTTATCATTTTCTTTTTTACGTGTGGCTCAAACTGTTTCCGTTTTGCAGGAATCTGTTAAGACCAAGCACCCACAGCTTCACTATGAGGCCAAGTTGTACATGCTACTTCAAGGAGGAAGTGAGTTTTGTGTTTATCTATCTTTTCGTTAATTATGCAATTTAGTTGCCTGTATATCTTTTTTTGTTATATATATATATACAGACACACACATACAGGATTCGTTCACCTGAGAACCGCCATGAGTTTTGAGAACTCTCGAACCATTGATGGAAATCCTACTTCCTGTGCGAGTTTTTTCAACCAAATTTTGCACAAACGTAGATGAACATCTAACTACGACATCTGTCAAAAAAAAAAATTGCCGAGCCGGCACTTATTCGACATGTAAATTTGCCTTGCGCTGATGTAAATTTGTTTTACAATACGCATTTCATCACTCGTAAATTTGCTTTACAGTGATGTAAATTTACGCTGCCGATTTTTTTAAATATTTTTGGGAAAATCTTTTTTTGAAATTTTTATTAGCCTAGTTCTCTCGGTTCTCTCAACTCAAGGTGGTTCTCATTTCACCCTCTATATATATTATGTCAAGAAACATATCTCACACATGTTTATTATACCACAGCTGGTGTTCCCCACCTTAAATGGATTGGAGTTGAAGGAGAATACAATGCTATGGTTATTGATCTACTTGGACCAAGTTTAGAAGATTTATTTAATTACTGTAACCGGAAATTCACTTTAAAAACAGTTTTAATGCTTGCCGATCAGTTGGTAAGTATCCCATCTTGTGTAATGAGATTAATAGAGCACATTGTATTAACACACACACATTTTTTTTATTGTTTGTTGCAGATAAATAGAGTTGAATACATGCATTCACGAGGTTTCCTTCACCGTGATATAAAGCCAGATAACTTTTTGATGGGTTTAGGCCGAAAGGCAAATCAGGTTCTCTCTTTTTGTACGAACTCAATTGCACTTCTAACAAGTTTATATACGTTTTTCTGTTGTCTGAGATACTGATCATCAACATTTTTTATGTTTGCTTTTATTTACAACAGGTTTACATAATAGATTACGGTCTTGCCAAAAAGTATAGGGATCTCCAGACACATAAGCATATACCATACAGGTATTGGATTTGATTATGCAAAAACTTGAGTGGAAATTATATTATTTTTACAATTTGCTTGCTGTTAGCATCACAACTGATTTATACTTTCTAATTTTTATTTTAGGGAAAACAAAAATCTCACTGGTACGGCTCGTTATGCCAGTGTTAATACCCACTTGGAGTTGGTAAGTGATCTTGCTCATTTCAGTCATTCAGTGTGTTGGAATTATTCAGTGATAATATAATTACCATAGTCACTGGAAACGCTCAACCCCTTGCGTACCACATACTAGATCGCTCGTACCAGATCGCGGTACAAAATTGTACCCGTCGCTGATGGTACGCGATTGATGACCAAATTGAACTGTTGTCATCAAATTCGTGTGGCTGATTGGCGAATTCAGTGATTGGGATCGTTAAAAAACACGTACCGCAATCTCAACAGCCTTTTCACACTGTTTTTGAACGAAATGAATGTCTTGGTGTCTCAACTGTCTTTTTCCGCTTTTTTTGAACGGTGCCTTTTGCACACTTACACTATATACATGCTTACACAGCCTTCTAGCACACAAAATTTATTTTAAACTGAAATCTTGTGAAAATATCTATTTTAAACTCTTTTGTATATGATACGATGTGCTAGACTATATGGTACACTGGACCACGTACCGAACTGGCGTTCCAAATGAACCTACCCTCCCTCGTACTGAATTTTAGGAATGCACCAAACGCGTACGGCGTACCTGTTTTCGTTCCGCGTACCGGAACGTACTGCGATCCATGTGACTATGATAATTACCCCCACAAGCTCATCTTATTTGTAAAAACTTATCTTTTTTTGGATTAAACAAGAATAAACTATCCTTCTGGAACACCCTCTTTTTTTAGAAGGATCATTACTTTTAGCATTCCACTGATATTTGGTATTGTCACTTGCAGAGCAAAGCAGGAGGGATGATCTGGAATCTCTTGGTTATGTGCTCATGTATTTTTTGAGAGGAAGGTGGAATATATGCCACTTTTATTTATATGTTTATTCTTTTTTTTCTTTTGCCGTTTCCATTCTGACTCTGGTTTTATATTTATATGCGGTTGTAGCCTTCCTTGGCAGGGGCTGAAAGCCGGCACTAAGAAGCAAAAATATGATAAAATTAGTGAGAAGAAGATGCTTACTCCGATAGAGGTATTTTCAAGATCATATGTTATAAGCAGTTTATGTAATGATTAAGTGACATTTATATTATATTCTTGGTTTTAAAATGCATGCATAATGTGTGATGCGCCACATGAGCTGATGAGAGTGCATCGCCACAGCTGGCACGTTGGTTTACGTGATGCGAGAATATTGCGCTGATTTCACATAATGCGCTCCGATGCACACACCATTGTTATGTTATGCGTTTGTTTTTTCAATAATTAATATCGTAGTATGCTTGATTTAGACCATTATGATTCCTAAACGCCTTGTGTGGTTCTAGAAACATTTTAATATGCTTGATTTGAACCAAAAGCACAACTCTTATCTTCTTATCACGTCAGTTGTTTTAGTTTTAGTATGAGATAAACTTGGTAATAAGTATTGTATTATTGTGTTTAATAATGATAATTACAACTAGTATATATAGACAAGATAGTTACAAATATAACCCTCTAGATAAGTCTATTGCAATATAGTGTCTAATATTACCCCGCAAGCTAAGGCCGGGAAGGGACCTGTAGCTTGGACCGAAGCCAAACAACCGTTGTAAGGTAGAGGCTTAGTGAACACATCAGTGATCTGATCATCTGTCTTCATAAACTGAACACAGTTTCCTTGCGCGACCTTCTCTCGAACGAATTGAAAATCAACTTCTACATGCTTTGTTCGCGCATGAAACACTGGAATCGCTTACATGTATGTGGCTCCTAAGTTGTCGCACCACAGCGTGGGAACCGAAGGCATGGGGACACAATTTTTTGTGTAACAATGTTTCAAGCCAAGTGAGCTCAGCAACCGTATCTGCAAGGACCTTGTACTCGGATTCTTTAGATGACCGAGATACAGTCCTTTGTTTATGAGCAGACCATGATACCAAGTTTGAACCAAGAAACCCCCCAGTGGATCAACGGTCATCTGGCAACCAGCCCAATCTGCATCTGAGAAGGCATGTAAATTAAACGAAGCATCCGTGTAGGCATGTAGAATAGATCCGGAGTTTCGTTGAATCAATAGACCATAATCAGAAGTGCCCTGTAAATACCTCAATGTCCGTTTAACCGCGGACCAACGATTAGTAGTGGGAGAATGCATAAATTGACACACTTTGTTGACTGCACAAGTAATGTCGGGCCGAGAAAGTGTAACCCCCCTACAATCTAACGATATCGAACAAGATTATCAAAGGGAGAGCTATCACCAAGAGAGAGATGTGGAGTACTTGGGATAGGAGATGAGACTGGTTTTGATTCCTTAAGACCCGCACGAGCAATAATATCCAAAATTTTTTTTTTGAGATAGAATAATGTCAGCCCCGTTGGGAACAATCTCATTTCCCAGAAATATGATAGAGAGCCCAAATCCTGAACAACAAAGGTGTTGCTGAGACTGTGAACATCGTCAATCGCCTTAGGATTGTTTCCTGTAAGAATAATATCGTGAACGTAGACAAGCATGTATAATAAAGTGCCACGAGCTGATAAAATAAACAAGGGTGGATCAGTTTTCGATCCCTTGAAACCGAGGCCAAGTAACGCTGTGGATAATCTGTTAAATCAAGCTCGTGGGGCCTATTTGAGACCATAAAGGGATTTGTGTAGAAGACACACATGGTCTGCTTTAGCCGGATCCACAAAACCAGGTGGTTGCTGTAAGTAAACTGTTTCCTTTAGATCAATGTGTAGAAATGCATTTTGCACTTCTAGTTGACGAAGAGGCCAACCTTGGTAACAACAAGAGATAAAACAACTCGTGAGTTGATTGACAACCGGATTAAACGTGTCATGATAGTCAAAGCCTTCTTGTTGACGAAAATATTTAGCAACCAAACGCACTTTGTAACACCTAACCACCCCATGTTGATCTTTCTTGATTTTGTATACCCATTTACAGTCAACAATATTGGTGTTTGGAGCATGTGGAACCAAAGACCATGTACCGTTTTTCATTAAAGCCGAATATTCCTCAGCCATGGCAGCACGCCAGTGAGGGTCTTTGTTAGCAATGCTGAAGGAAGATGGTTCAGAAGTTGTAGTAGTGTGAAATGAGGAGGGATTGTACCTGTTGATAGGTTTAGGATTAGGACGAAGGTGTGAAGGACGAGTACGAGGTGGTGGCGGTGTAGGTAAAGATTCGGGTATGTTAGGTGGGTGTAGATGGTCGGTTGTGGTGTGGGCCGAGGCTGGGTTTGACTGGGATTGTGGGTTGGGCTGGGGTGGAGGGCTGTCCGGTTGGACCGAGGCTGTCTTGTCAGCCTGAGCCATGGGTGATGTGCAGTTGGTTGGGCCGAGGCTGAATTGTCATCCTGATTAGTGGTGTTAGATGGTGTAGTCGGTTGGGCTGAAGGTGTATTATCACCGGATGGAGTAATATGAAGATGAGGATGAATAGGGTAGGATGAGAAGTAGGGAGGTGAGGAGGGTGTGGGTATGGAGATAGGAGGTGGTTTAAATGGAAAAACGTGTTTATGAAATTGGACATGTCAGGCAATGTAGAGACGATTGGATTGGATGTCCAAGCACGGGTAGCCGTGATGGGGGCTGCTATACCCGAGAAAAAACACAAGACATGGATCGAAAATTCATTTTGTGTTTATTGTAGGCACGGAGACGAGGGTAATAGCGGCAACCAAATACCCGAAGGAAAAAGATGTCTGGTTGGTGATGAAAAAGTTGTTCAAAAGGAGAAACTTTAGAGTTGGTTCGCGATGGCGTTCGATTTATTAGATGGATAGCCGTGTCGAATGTAAAATGCCAAAAACGTTGTGGGACATTGGATTGTGCTAGGAGGGTGAGCCTAGTTTCAACTACATGTCTGTGGCGGCGTTCAACATACCCATTTGTTCGATGGTATGTGGACGAGAGAGCCTATGTACAACCCCAAGAGAAGAGAAGAAGGGTGAGAGCTTCCTAAATTCTCCTCCCGGTCAGTTTGAACAGATTTTAGCTTTGTTTTAAACTATCGTTCAACTGTAACTAAAAATTGTTTGAAAATGTTATAAACACCAGATTTAAGCTTGAGAGGAAATATCCACATGAAACGTGAATAATAATCAACACACAGTAAGAAATAGTTATGGCCATCACAAGAAGTAACAGGGGCCGGACCCCAAACATCACAAAATACCAAATCCAAAATATGAGAACTTTTAAAATTATATAATGGTAAATGAAGTTTAGAAGACTTCCCAACAGAACAAGAATCACAATCCATAATAGAATGTTCAGATAACACTGGTAAACAAAACTGGGAAAGCATAAAATTTAAAAGTTGTGAATGTGGATGACCAAGCCGTTGATGCCAAATATTTGTAGAAGCACGAAGGGTAGAAAAGGCAGTTTTTGGAGGTGGTTGGATCGTTGGTATGCTGAAGGAGTACAACTATCAATGCTTGGACCCGTGAGGATAATGTGTGTAGACTTGTCCTTCACAGAAAAGAAAGTGTCATGAAATTCAAAAAAGACATTATCACGACAAATTTTTTGGACGGGAAGGATGTTCCTTTTGATTCCAGGAACATGAAGATTTTTAAGAACAAAGGTTTTGTTTGGAGAAAAGATACGAGTGGACAAAGGTTTTGTTTGGAGAAAAGATACGAGTGGAACCAATATGAATAATGGGTAAGGACTCACCATTGCCAACATGAAGGCCATCATTACCGCGGTATGGCTCAAGAGTAATCCAGGCTTGAATGATCAAAAGTTGCATGTTCATTGGCACCAGTGTCGTTGAAGTAAGAGAAGGATGCTTGGGAGCGATTATCAGATGTCTGGGAACGATAGTCGGTGTAGTTTACTCATGGTTGACGTCCCCGAAAGGTGGACAAATCTCTGTTAGGGCATTGAGATGGGACATGGCCTATACCACACCTGTTGCATGTACCAAAAACCAAATTCTGATTAGAAGCCCAAGGAAACTGAGAATGATTACCTCTGCCTTGGCTGCGGTTGTATGAACTGTTGTTACCACGGCCACGCCTATTCCCACGACCACGGTTATTCCCAGCAAGCAGTGCTGGTGTAAAAAACCTGTGGGGAAGTTTAGTTTATTGGCTGAACTTGAAGACCAAGCTAACCAAGAACCTGCTTAAGTGCCTGAATGTGTGAGGGTGATGCAACAGAGTTAGTGGAGGCTGTGGGGGCGCTGGAATTGGCAGATGCAGCAGCAAATGCCTGAGCTTGAGGCACGTCGGGCATGGATTTCTTGACCATGTATGTAATCATGATCTGATAGTAGACCATGAAGTTCAGAAAAGGCTGTAGGGAATTGACGTGTCAGAATGTTTTGTTCAAGTCCAGTGTATTCCTCACATAAACCAGAAACAACCAACATAACCAGGTCCTCCTCTCTCATTGGTTCACCAAGATTAGCAAGAGCATCTGCGTATTCTTGAGCACATGTAAGATAAGCAGAGGAAGTTTCATCACCTTTCATCTCAATCTTGAAAAGTTGTGCGTGAGAGTGTACTCCGTGAGGCCGTGTGTGGGGCATAGGCGCGTTCTAAAGCAAGCTATAATTCCCTGGATGTAGTGCTGCTTCTAACATGCTGGAAAGATGCTTTAGAAATTGTTGAGACCAATAGCATTCGAACATGAGCATCGTTAGATACCCAAGTCTGGTAGTTCGGGTTAGATTGTGGTTGTGGGGCGGTATCCTTGTCTGAGGCTGCTGTAGGTGTAATGGTGGCTGACGGACACGGTATGGTGCCATCGACATAGCCGAAGAGATTGTGGGTTAAAAGGAATGGTTTGAATCCGAATTTGTGAGAATTGTGGGCGGTTTTATCAACCTGGGAGAAGACTGCTAATAGAGCCATTAGATGATGACGGAGGAAGTCGGAGATGTGTGTGAAGGGTGGCGGGGATGGCTGCCGTCACATATTAGGGTTAGTGAAAATCAGGGTTAGGGATCGATAGCTCTAACTTGGTAATCAGTATTGTATTATTGTGTTTAATAATGATAATTACAACCAGTATATATAGACAAGATAGTTACACATATAACGCTCTAGATAAGCCTATTGCAACATATTGTCTAATAGTATGTTTTTATAAGTTTTCATGTACAAATAATTTTAGTATTTTTTTTATAAAGAGCGGATTGCTCATCAGATTTTTCGATCAAACGCGTCGGAGCGCATCACGCAATTTAAAACCAAGATTATATTTTTTTTATTAGTAATGTAGTTTATAACCAAGTGACTTTTAAACGTCAAAATCTACAGGTGCTATGCAAGTCTTATCCAACAGAATTCATATCATATTTTCATTATTGTCGATCATTGCGGTTTGATGACAAACCAGATTATTCATACTTGAAACGGCTTTTCCGGGACTTATTCATCCGAGAAGGTAAATTCTAGTTTTGTAATGTTTTTCTCTTCCGTGTGGAAAACACAAGGATGTTTTTCTCATATAATTTCATCATATTAATGATGTATTATTTCAATTTTTTTCTGTTTCCGTTAAATAGATTTACGAATGGTGTTTGTATTTCAGGTTATCAGTTTGACTATGTTTTTGACTGGACTATATTGAAGTACCCCCAAATTGGTTCAGGTTCCAGTTCTGGAGGACGGGTAAGTATTTCTTTCAGTCTTATTCCTTTGTTCTTATTTTTGTGTTTTTTTTTGAAATTTTGCTTATAAGCCTCTACACTACAAATCAGACGGTTGGAAAATTACCACTGACTCCCGGGCCTTCAGCAGAAAGAGCGGAAAAAACCCCAGGTTTTGTTTAGTATGAGTTCTGTTTTTGTATGTGTGATTTTGTGTGTATATATACATATATGCATGTGTGTGTGCGTGCTTTGTCTAATGCATATAATATGATCAAGTAGAAAGGTTAGTGATAGTTTATATACATACATCTTGTATATGTTTAGTGAGACCAGAGGCTCGAGATAGATTCTCAGGCACAGTTGAGGCATTAGCTAGGCGTACCGGTTTGCATGGTGATCACTCGAGACACAGATCTTCAGAACATACAACACCATCCAAAGAAATGGCAAGTAAAGATCATCTGGTAAAATAGATAGAATTCATTTATATATAATTATGCTTTTTTTCCAGTTACATACTTAAGATACGGATCTATGAAATGGATTTATTCATGTTTTTTTTCTCTCAATCGTATTGCTAAGAGATGGCAAGATAAGTGGGTTAGGTATGTTAGGTAACAGGTCACTCTTTAGTGCGGGGTAGAAACGAGCCTGGTTGATTTGCAACCACTCTATTTTTACAATTAAGTTATGAATTACTTATGATTACATAAACAATAACATTGCAATAGTAATTTAAGGGTTCTGTACTTTCGTGTTTGGTTGCTCGGTTCAAGCTTTGTTTTTAAAGCTCGAGCTCGGCTCGTTGGTAGCTTCTCTTGCTCGGGCTTGGCTCGTTTATAATCTATTAATTACTATATTAAATATAAATAATAGACTCGTTTTAGGCTCGCGAGCTCGATAAGCGAAGCTCGGGCTCAAGCTCGTTTACTAAACAAGCTTATATTTAGGTTCAGGCTCGGCTCGTAAACAAGTTTAAATAAGCTCGGCTTGGCTCGGCTCGTTTATTAGACAACTTTAAATAAGGGGTTAATATTATTAAATATTAATAAAAAGTAATACATTAAGGCTCGACAAGCCTGGCAAGCTTCACATGCCAGACTCGAGCTCGGGCTCAATAAATAAACGAGCTTTATTTTAGGCTCAAACTCGGCTTAGGCTCGATAAGGCTCAGCTTGTTTCGAGCTTTTTCTTGGGCCCATCTCAAGTCGCTCGCGAGCCACTCAGCTTGTTTGCACCCCTAGAATGGGGTCAATAGTGAGATTGTTTGTTTAGTGGTATTTGGTTTGAGAAATCTTTAAAACATGGGTTTCTCTAAACCTTTGCATAATGGGTCGAATTAAGAACAAAAATGTACTAGGCGGGGTCTCTTCTTCTCGTCTATCTTTCGTCTCGTTTTTTTGTTTGTTTTACATTAATTATTAAGTTTTAATCTTAATACATACCCCTTGTATAAAACACATTTTTTTGAACTATCATCATTTTCGCTATGTTTAGTTTTAAAACTGACCTCATTTCACAACCTATAATACCCTGTATCTAGTCTTGTATTCTCTTAGATGCATAATAAATTTTTTATGTTTGTATATTCAGCATGGTGACTCAGATAAAGTGCGCATCACACGAACTGGTAGTACTTCAAAACGAGCAGTAATGTCAAGCAGCAGACCAAGCTCATCTGGTGAGCCCAACGAGAGCCGGTCAAACCGACT
The DNA here is from genome assembly GCA_947069175.1 of Scalesia atractyloides. Lineage (NCBI taxonomy): Eukaryota > Viridiplantae > Streptophyta > Magnoliopsida > Asterales > Asteraceae > Scalesia > Scalesia atractyloides. The sequence continues at coordinate 2,156,461 of CAMTDV010001632.1, forward strand.
CGGTTCAGGCAGCGGTCGCATATCAACCACCCAACGGCTCCATTCCCAACCGGGGTTCGAGTCCAAGTCGTCATCTTTCACACGCGCTGTACCCTCATCAAGAGGCGGCCGTGACGATGCCCTTAGAAGCTTTGAACTTCTTACAATCGGCAAAAGGAAATAAAACTCCGGTTTTTGTTGTGGGACCCGGTTGAATACCCGTCTATCATTAAACAATTTACGCCACATTTCTTTTTAAAAGATTCATCCTTGATCTTTAAGAAAGAAAGAGAGACTGTATCTCACTTTAGGGTGGATGTTCATATGCTGTCGAAATGTTTATGTTGAAGAATCGTTGAAACTTGAACTTGCTTTCTATTTTCTTCGGTGTTTAAATGTGTAATCAAAATGCAATCTCCGGACCGCTTGTATCTTATGGTACAAATGTATTTGTACTTTTTAATGTTCTAGTTTAAGGCTCATGTAGTCATGTTCTATATACATTCTGTAACAGAAATTTTCACCCAAGATACTTTGTTATGAAAACTGAATGTTTCTTCTTTGTTTGATGCCTTGTGAATGTCGTTATACGCGTTGAGACGTGACATTTGTTATAAACTCAACGTATCTAATGTTCATGGGCAACACAAAATAAGGTGTATTTTTGGATTTTCTAGGATAAGTACATTAATACGTGCACCGTATAATTTACTTAAAAGTGTAACAATTACTCTCATACGGGATGAATTACCGACTAATGTAGATTTTTTTAACAGCAATTTCTAGATTTTCTAGGATAAATACATTAATACAGACGTAGAATTTACTTAAAAGTGTAACAAGTACTCTCACATGTGTTCATCAACGTTGATGAGGTTTCTTCACCATCCTAAACCGAGCATGAGTGACTGATAACATTTATTGTTTCCGCACCCTTTTACTAACCAATATCATCTATTTGAAACACTTAAAGATTAGCGATTGGTTTTTGGTTATTCCAATGGCGACTTTTGAGGTTAGATACGCTGATACTACTTTCACGTGAGCATGCCTTAACGTGCGGGTTCTACAAGCCCATAAATGATTGTAATTTCAATTTTCATCATGACTTATATGATGTATAGAGATTAATAATACTTGATAAGAATTTACTTGATCTTCAAGACAAGAAAATCATATGCAAAAATTCCATAACCATACCAGGATTATATACATAGATTTAAAGGTAAAAACCTCCTTACAACTATAAAATACAAGAAAAAAAAACAAAGAAAACCCTATTATGCTTTTCCATTATTTTTTTGAAATCTTTCATGAAGCTTGAGAATATGCAACTTGTCTTCTTAGCTTCTTGTCACAATTAGATCCTCAGGCTTTAAACAAACCCATGCTGATGATCACCACCACCACCGCGGTTATCCGCCACAACCGTGTAGTAATGCTGCTGCTGCGGTTGCCAGAACTCCATATTATACCCACCCGCGACAGCCGGTATGTTCATTGATCCCATCCCATAATAATTCAAACCAGATGAATTATTATTGTTATTGTTATTATAACTACTCAAAGGCTGACGTGGCGCGACCGCAGCCGGAGCCGCCATAAATTCACTAGAACCACCACCACTAGCACCAGCACCACCAACACCACCAAAATTTCCACCGGTGAACTGCTGCACCATGGCACGGAAATTAGTGGTGTCGGTAATTAGTAAGGTGGTTGGAGTCTTCCGCGACGCTCTGGTACTACATCGCGGATTGTTGGGCCGTGCAACACCGCCCAACTGACTAGAGACGCTACTGGTCGCAGTGGTGGTGACGGTAGTAGCATCTGTAACCTCACCAGACCACCTGACCGCTCCGGATTGTAGTGGTCCGGTGAGGTTGTTTTGGTACATATGGAGCCACTCATTGTTGGTGTTAGCCATGGTTGTTCAACTAAGTTGTGAAGAATAGAAATTGGTATAAATAATAATCGAAAAGTTGGTCAATGGTCAACGGAGTTGACGGTGGGTTTATGTAAAAATGGACCCGTGACAGGCACGTGCTGAGTTGATGGCGGAAAAGGAGCCGTAAGTTAGGCATATTGGGGTGGTTCTTGGAAGCAACCTTAAAAATCAACTATAGTTGTCTTCACACGTGGATTGAGTGTTCATATTTTTTTAAGTGGCTTTAGTACAAAATCTAACTTTATTATTAATTTGTGTCGATACTCATGAAATTTACGATTTGATAAAACAATATGTTTTTAAGGTATTGACAAAGAACATTATACGTTTATGATGATTATAACGAAAGTCTCAAAAAGAAATTCTCAGGTTCATAAAGTAAATAAAACAACTAACGTAGTATTGATATAAATAAAACGAAAAGATAAATAAAAGATGAAATTACGTTTCTGTAGTTCAAAGTATCCATAGAAAGCCTATTAATATAATATTTTTGCTATTTGGAGCTTCGTAATCTATAACTCGCATTCTTTTTTGACTAATTGAAAAAAAAAAAACAATCGTCACATAACTGCAAGAAGGGACGTAAATAAAGTTAAGCAGGAAAACCGTGTGTATAGAGAAACTTTACAACATAATGTTAGGCGTAAAACGATTGAGCAGTGTTACATGTCCTTGGTGTTTTTATTAAGAAAAAGGTAGGCGTAAAAACATTGAACTCACCATATTTACCTAAAACTTCCTTGTATAAAAGATTAAAAAACAAAAAAAAGATATAAATTTTAAAATCCGAGAGCTCAGCTAACATTGGTTGTATGTATGTGCAAGTTGCATTTTTTTAATAACTCACGACATCCGAAAGAATGCTACCTCAAAATATGGATAAATTTGGCATCAAAAAGTTCATATAAGCTAACAAAATTACAAAAGTAGAACATTTCAAATTTATTGTAACATCTAAGAAGCCATCTATACCTTTACACATACAATAAATTTTAATAGAAGTTCAATTGTTTTTGGTTGATTACAAAATCAATTTCTAAGAATTCATCTTTAGTAGAATATTTTCTTTTCTTGCAGTTTCACTTAAAAAATTTCTGTTGTCTACTAAGCATTTGGCTAGCCGTATTAAACCATGTCATGTTTGATTTACATAGCTGTGAGTTAGTCAATGCCGTATGTATTTCATTAGTCAACCGTTCAATAACAAACACAATATATCAGTCATCAATACTCTTGAATTCTGCACGTCCAGTTCTACTAACTACCGGAAATTATACACCTAAATACATATCATCACTCAATACTCCGAATTTGAATCAGTCCCACACCTTATATTACTATATTTATAAATTCAATCAACCGATTTGGATTGCACAAAATCATCCATTACAACTACTAATTCAAAATTGATTCAAAAGCAACTATCAACATCAAGAATATCATCAGGGGAAGAGAGATTAAGAAACATACATACTTTTCTTCACATATTTAGATATAGTGGTTCTTTGAAATGAGTTTATCTCCATTGTTTATGTAGTCCTAAGGGGGCGTCAATGTTTGATCCTTTTGCAATGTTTTTAGATGGTCTCTGATCCTATAATAACTTGCAACATGAAATTTCCAAAGTTATTCGACATACCAAAATATCAACTATGAAAACTAAATTGTATATAATACTTCAAAATCGTCCTTTCTTTTGGGTACAAAGTTTTTATACTACTTGACTCTTCTTCAACCGACTTCCTTCGTTTTTCTATAAGTGAAAGAGCATCTCTTACAGCTTAAAGTTCATCACCCAATCTAGCCTACATTTCATATATCATTTAAACTTTTAAGGTATCCTGAGAAAACTATGTTCAACTTTGATAGAGGTGGCAAGATGGACGCGTCAGGTAATGGGTCAAAATGATTAATATTTTAGTAAATGTTGAAACGGGCCTGAGTTGACCATAGGACATTTTTTCACGTTTCTTTTAATCTTTTTTATATATTAACAATGCAGTAATTATAATCAAGATAGTTATCTAACTCTTCCAATAAAAAGATATAAGATGTTGCTTACTTGCATGCATTAAAAAGAGTGTGGGAGACTCTCAATCCGTTTAACTATAAACTTTGCTTGACCCGTTTGAGATATCAACTGTCATCTATTTAAGAGTCCCATCGCTTGGAATGCATTACTTAAAGTAACAACTGCTATATTTGCATCTTTGCTTGCACCCTTTGCTAAAACCTGGACTAAATAACCCATATCAGACAATATATTTGTATCGTGACTGAAAAAAAAAAATTATGATTGTTGGAGTTTTATTATTTTTTTTAAATTGGATTTGGGTAAAGGAAGCTTATACTACTAAAAGATTTAATCTTTTAAGGTAAAGTGAATTTACACCTAGATTAGATAGATCAAGTCAGACATGTAATTTTCTTCTACGATCTATAGTGGAAATAATATTGAACATTATTAATAGTGATTAAAGATTCATGTATCTCAGATTCATATATAAAAATGTATATAGACTAATTAAGTTAAACTATATAAATAGTTGCATGGTTAGAAAGCATACAGCACACATATTCAAGGTATAAGAATCAGTAGATGATAAAGAATTAGTTACAGGGTATTACATTGCTAAAAAGAACTTGTTTAATTTCAAATCATTAGTAGGAATTAAAACTTCCAATGTTTGTTTACCTATTAATAGACATCTTTAATCCTTGGCATCTCTAGATTTTGTGGATCTTTATAAATATAGCTTACCAGTTCAGCCTTTTGCCAAAATTAACCTATCTAGATTCTAGAACATTACTCAAATCTACAAATTATAAATAAGAACTGTCAGCAACTTTTACCACATTTAACACGTTTGAAAAGATGAAAATGACCCAAATCAACACATTTTTAAGTTAAGAGCCCAAGCCTATAAGACCATTGAACTATGATACAACATGTTTGAGTGAACGTGTTCGCATACTCAACACCAAACTTACCGGAATCTGTTTACTAAATTATAGTAAAACATAAGCCAATAATAATACAACAGAGATTGAGAACGGAAAAGTTCTATATCATACAATTTTACTAGAAACAATCAGGGAAAAAACGTGCGCTTCAAAATTTGGGACACAACTATGATGCTATATAGAAGTTCACTGATATAAAAATTGAGAAAAATAAGAGGTTACATGGAGAGACCTTTAATGTTGTTAGTCAACAAACATGTGATTGGCCTATTCCTTACTTCCTCAAAATCATTTAGTAATATGAACAAAATCAAAGAGCCTAATTATCAAACATCATGTAACCCAATTGACAGATTCAAGTTCATAAAATCAAATAACTCAATTTGAATATGTAGATTCAATAAATAAAAGAAAAAACAACTAAAACAACTTTGTGTGAAAAAAATGCAGTTGGCAGGTGAATGGTCAAAAATGCTTATAATGTATAGAGTTAAATGCTTGGTTGGTCCCTGTGGTTTGCAAATCTTGCAGACTTGGTCCCAGTGGTTCACTAATTACACACTTGGTCCCAGTAGTTTCAAATTTTGCACTCGGGTGGTCCTTACCACTAACCTTTGTTAGATTTCTCAGTTAAGTATATGCAAAATTACTATTATACCCCTCGTCTTCTTCATCCTTTCTCTGCTACCACCTGCAACTACTCTGCTACCACCACCCTCACCCTCGCCGCCTTTCACCGCCATACCACTCAGCCATACCCTCGCCGCCTTTCACCGCCATCTTCCCCATTGCCACAACCATCCACCAGATTCTCAGTTAACGGAACGAAGACAACCGTTGGATTACTGTCGTCACATCCGCTGGTCGGAGTAGACCCATCGGTTTGATGCAAATACAATCAATGAAAGCATCAAAATAATTGAAAATGAACTTCACCAAATGATCGACTGCGAAAACAATAACAATCATCCATCAGTCCCTAATTAATAATTATATTGCCCTAACGAACTGAGCAAATTAACCAAAACCATCACTGTTTTATAGAGGAATGCCATGGAAAACAGGTCAGAATGCGAATACAAGCATCAAATTAATTCAAAATGAACTTCACCAAATGATCGACTACAAAAACAATAACAATCATCCATCAGTCCCAAATCGAAGTGAGCAAATTAACCAAAACTATCAATGTTTTATAAAGGAATGCAGTGGAAAACCAGTCAAAATGCGAATCCAAGCATCAAACTAATTGAAAATGAACTTCATCGAATTTTCGATTGCGAAAAACAATATCTGTCCCTAATCACACTGCAAATTAACAGAAGATTAAAATCACCTGATGCGGTTGGAGACTGAGCAGAGCATCTGAGAGTGAGGAAGCGAGAGGTGGAGGCGTTGTTGAGGAGAGTGACGGAGGGAGGAGTGGTGTAACATCCGTCAAAAACGGATTTACCAAACCCGCTCCGTTTATCAACCGAACAGTCAGTCAAAATTTTCGTTGCGAATTAAATGCCCAAAATATTTTTAAACGATCCGTAACCAATTATTATACGGGAATATATATTTAGTTTTTGAAAAACTGTCAAAAATCGCAAAATAAAAATATATTACCTCTGCCGGGTTTCGAACCCGGGTCTGTACCGAGTCAGTTCAGCAAACTTAACTCACACACATAAACCACTGCGCCAACTGCTTTGTTTGTTATATAATAGAATCATTTAATTGATATAATAACGTTACGAATTCAAAACCGGCGCCCAAACGGTTCAGTCGTCGGAATCCCGGAATTCTCGCGAGTCTTAACTACAATTTACGTTATAACGTAAACCATTAACCAGATATCGGTTATAACCGATGTTTGAAGTCCGCGACCAAAATCAAAACCGCGGGAAAATTTAAATAACGAACACAGTCCGAAATCAGACCAAATACATCTCGTTTTCTCCTATAAATTGACCCACAACCGACGACAAACACTTTCGCTCAAAAATCACACCTTTTCTCGGCGTAATTCCACTCGCCGGAATAAACCTGTTCGTCACCGGAAAACCGGTTTCTCCATTGCCGAGCTTTTCTGAACCTCTGAAGCTTATACCGGAGATACCCATACTCTTTCCAAGCTTTCCGGAGACTAGCTGCTATAAGGAACCTGTCGCCGGAGTTGAATTCTGTCGTCGGAGTTCTGCCGGAAAACAGAGGATCCAGTCGGTATAATTCTCCGCCAAATTTCTTTTCCTTTTTCACAATTATCTCACCTTAATCAACTGTAAAACACTAATAAATCGATAAAACTTTGAACCAGCCGATTTTCCGAACTCTGGTTTTATTTCAGTGAAGAAGACGATGAATTTCAGTATGTTATAAGTGTAATATAAATCATGAAATTAATCGGGTTAGACACACAGTCCAGCGGTGGACTGTGTGCACATATAAAACGCAAAACGTCTCAAGTTCGAATCCCGTCTCACACACGCTGCCTTAATAAAATCCATTTTTTTGTTTACTGAACCGGAGTCGCCTTAGATATATGTTAAGTATATTAATAACCGGAATAATAACCAAGTTAGACACACAGTCCAGCGGTGGACTGTGTGTTTGTTTATATCACAGGTCACGAGTTCGAGTCCGGTCTTCAGCACCGACTCGGACAATTATCTCTTCTTTTTAATTAAGGCAGAAAAGGAAATAAATAAATAGTATTTAAGTATAATAAAAATCGAATGATATAACATGTTGAACACACAGTCCAGCGGTGGACTGTGTGTTGGATTAAACCACAGGTCCCGGGTTCGAGACCTGTGGAGTGCATGACCGTTTCGTTTAAACCGTTTTTAAAATAAAAAGGATTTCTGTTTAAATCTAAATAATGTATATATGTAATTAAAATCGGATATATAACGGGTTAGACACGTAGCTCAGTTGGTAGAGCTGCGTGCACGCGTACGGGAGGTCTCGGGTTCGAGCCTCACTCAGCGCACAATAATCTGCCATCGAACCGGTCAACGGTCAGGTCAACGGTCAACGGGTCAGTCAACGGTCAGAAAAAAATAAAATATTTTTATTATTTTTATTTAATTATTTTAATTAAAAATCAATTATAAATACTTAAAAATAACATTTTTAAGATTAGAAAATAGCCTCAAACTCACAAAAATGCACCCAACAATCCTACTAAAATAGTTTAATAAAATCCGTTTACTTACCAAACCATAATGCGATTTATCTAGGTTAAATCTCACTCGTGGTTAAAACCACTTCGCGTGCATTCAACGTCATCAACCGAACGCACCCACTGTGAGTGAATCTTACAATTCCCCCTTTTAAATTACACGTTTTGGGGTGTGTCATGTGTTATGAAATTAATTAATTTATTTATTTAAACTTGTGCCATACCACATCATGACTTAAACTTAGATTGTTTCTATTGTTGTGATTTACTTATATTCCTTTTGTCAAATTACATGAAACTCATACATTAAGCCCATCAGTTCCTGTGGGAGACGAGTAGAACATCGCGTGCTTCACATCAAATTCATTATTGTTCATGTGTGTATCATTGAGTTTATATTGTTTGTAGTTGTGTTATTCATATTATCATGTTTATGCAATTCATTCATTAGGCCCCTCAGTTCCTCGTGAGAGACGAGTTGAGCATCGCGTGCCTTTAATTGTTCCATTATTGTTCATGAGTGTTTCATTTAACATCTTATGATTGTTGATCAAGTTACATCTAATTTTACTCATGTTTGGTTGTGCACATATTTCATAATCAATTTAAATAAATTGTTCAAATGTTTTCCATAGGATTCACTCGCCAACATTATGTTGATCCAAAAACCTTTTTACACATGATACAGGTGAACAGGTTGAAGCAAGGATAACATAGGATATGCCTTAGAAGAGAACAAGGAAGTTAGATTGTTAGTTAGATCATGTTGTAACATTATTGTAAATTTCCATTTAATTTGTATTAATGAATATGAAACGTTTAATAAATGTCATGAGCTTTGATGATAACCCAATCATGCCCCGATCACCTTATCCGCTGCGGGTCGGGGTGTGACAAGTGGAAGAGACGCCGAAGCGGACGGAGGTACGACGGAGAGACGGCGGAAGAGGGCGGTGGGAGATAGCTAGGGTTTCCATTGACAGTTATGGCATTTGGTGTGGAAGTGGAGATAGAAGAGTTTAGAGTTAAATGCTTGGTTAATGTGACGACAGTAATCCAACGGTTTTCTTCGTTCCATTAACTGAGAATCTGGTGGATGGTTGTGGCAATGGGGAAGATGGCGGTGAAAGGCGGCGAGGGTATGGCTGAGTGGTATGGCGGTGAAAGGCGGCGAGGGCGAGGGTGGTGGTAGCAGAGTAGTTGCAGGTGGTAGCAGAGAAAGGATGGAGAAGACGAGGGGTATAATAGTAATTTTGCATATACTTAACTGAGAAATCTAACAAAGGTTAGTGGTAAGGACCACCCGAGTGCAAAATTTGAAACTACTGGGACCAAGTGTGTAATTAGTGAACCACTGGGACCAAGTCTGCAAGATTTGCAAACCATAGGGACCAACCAAGCATTTAACTCTAATGTATAATATGATAATTTGTTAGCTGGTACACACACAATCGAACCATAAACACACGTATCTTGAAGAAAAACAAACAAATTTTTACCTGTTTATTCTTTTTCATTGTACACGAACAAAAATCGAAAGATCGAGAGAATGAATCATAAAAAGAGAAACTAAAACAGAGTTAGACAAACTCAGTATTGTATAATCGATGTAAATAAGGAAAATATGATTACCTGTTTGTGAATCTTTCAAGATGTAACAGAATAAAAAAGAAAAGGATGAATGATCTTCAACGTCATCGAAGATTTGCAGCCGATGGAGATCTGGAAGGAGAGCGTTGGAGATTGAAGCGAAGGAGGATGGCGATGAGTTCTAAAGAGCGGATGGAGAGATGAGTAGAGAATCTAGGGTTTGAGGAGGCGATGGAGAGAGAGAGAGAGAGAGAGCCGTATGTGGAAGGAGAAAGAGGAAAAACCCTAATGATTGATGAAAAATGAGGCGTAAGTCAGGTTAAAAGGTATTTATACGGATAATTATATAGACCCATATTATAGATTCGGGTCCGCATGATCCATGCACCAAAGGGAATGTGAGCATTTGAGTGGAAAAAACGAAATAGAGACTATAGACCCTTAATTATGAATTTTATTAGGTAGGATAGATTTATTTAATTAATTATTTGTTTTTTTAGTTTTGATACAAAATTTAGCTTTATTATTAAATAATTTGATTTATTGTAGTTTTTTATTTTTGAAAAAAGATAATGTTACAATTTTTATATTGTTAGCGATTGGTAATTCAACTCTAATTTACCTAAAAGGCAATTGGTGACCGTCAACTAACCAACTTTAGATGGTTTGTGGAATGGTGGTTACACTCAACTATAATATTTTAGTCTTTAAAATTTTTTGTATCGCTTAAATCTTTATTAAGATAACCTCCGATTACCTTTTTAGGGGTGGTTTCAATCATTTTTGTGGGAGTCATTTTTAGGGCCGGGTTTTTTTATATGAATGATAAATTTGGATTACTAGAGTAACATCGTGTTATCAGCGAACCATCCGATTATATGCATCTTCACTGGGCTATAATACATTCATATCAATTCAAGAGAAAACCCAACAAATTTAGGAAAACTCCATTGTGTGAATGTAACCCAGAACCTAATGGTCTCTAAGTCTTATCTCACATGAATATACCACAAGGCTATAATGCTATGGGCTGAACTAACTTGCGGTGGGCCCCCATGTCCTTTTAGGGGCTGTTTGTTTTTTCTGAAAAGCTCTGCACAGGCTCTTTTGTCGGCGCCGCGCAGACATTACCATGCGCAAACTGTTTGTTTTTTCGAAGACGTTTCATTAAAAAAGTCTGCGCGAGCTCTTCTTGGTGTAGACTTGGTCTAGCCACTTCTAAAATCTTCTAAGGTCTGTAGAATGTTAAACACTACCATCATCCATCACCACCGTTCACCGTCCACCACCCACTACCACCGTCTACCACCATCACCCTCCACCACCATAGTCCAACACCCCCACCACCACCCACTACCACCGTCCGTACACCACCACCGGTTTATTTTAGAAGTCTACATATGTTAAAAAACAAACAGCCTTCTACTTGCAGACTGTAGAGGTTTAGTGCACCTCTTATTCTATAGATGTGGTACGCAGACCGTAGATGTTTTACCTTTTTAAAAACAAACAACACCTTAATATATATATATATATATATATATATATATATATATATATATATATATATATATATTACGCAGACCGTAGATGTTTTACCTTTTTAAAAACAAACAACACCTTAATATATATATATATATATATATATATATATATATATATATATATATATATATATTGTTGAAGTAAGTTTTCGTACATACAATACGAAAATACAAGATTTAATGGTTTACAAGGTGTGTTAAGTACTAATGTGTATCATCGTTGTGTAAGAAGTGGATAGAGTAAATCAATAGAGCCGTTGAAAAAGAGATTAAATCAATAGATGGGAAATGGTGGGCGACTTTCGGCTTATTATGCGTTTATCTTTCAAAACCAGTTTCTTATCAGGAAACAACCAAGAACATTCTTAATTGCCACCAAATAAGGACGATGATATAACAATCTAATACTTTTTATTATAACTATATGGAATGAATTTAAGTCGTTTTAAATCATGTAATGTATGGGTCATATATGTAGCATTTTATATTTCTTATCTCACTTGCATCTTGTATTACACTACACTGTAAAATATAAGTATTTAATTTAGGTGTGAGAAAAATACCTGACAAATAAATGTAACTCTAGAAGGTCAAGGTAATGATAAGTCTACTTCACATGAGATGAAATAGTCTTCATGTCTCTATCTAGATATTATTATTTATACACTTTGTTATATAATATAATATAATGTAAACGTTAGTGCTTACGTAACAATATGAACGTAATAGCTTGATTTCAAGAGGCTGTTCAAATTGCTTGATGCTCGAAACTCGTTTAATGCTTGCATGAAAAATGCTATGAATTTGCTTGTTTGATTCAGTTTGTTTGAAAAAGACGCTTGGTTAAGTATGTAAACGAACGAACACGAGCAAAGGTCCGCTCAGTTCAGTTCGAATCAGTTGACTCGATTTAATTTTTGATATATATATATATATATATATATATATATAATATTATAAAACATTACAGAACACTAACTATTGTGAGAACAAAAAAACAATCCTAAAACATTAAATTTTAGGATTTAAGGTTTATATTTTTTAAATTTATGTTTTTTACATTCATATGTGTATTTATATATCATGAAAAGACCATATATTTTTACCTATACATAGCCTACATATATTTGGAAATTTAACCTACACATTACCTATATATATGTAGGTTATAAGAAAAGTGAAATTTTTTCATATTTTGTTTTAAATTTTAGTGTAAAAAACAATAAATCTTATATTTATAACATTTTCATTTACTTTTAAGGTTTTTAGGATTGAAAAAAGGTGATTCATTGTGTTCTCGCAATATTTAGTTTTCTATGTAACGCCTCGTATCTTCCTATTTCTATTTTAAAAAAATGTTCTTATTCGTATTCTAATTTTAGAAACCTTACATTCGTATTTTAATTTCAATCTCACAATTCGAGGCGTTAATCATAATAAAATTCATATTTTATATTTTTTTATTTTATTCACACAACCGATCATTTAAAATACGTATTTATACGCAAACCGACACTTTTATACGTATAAATACTTATACGCACATCCTAAATACTTGAATTATACTTTTATACTTTTTATATACTCAATTACATAATATATACTCAAGAAATACCAATAAATATACCAATCATATTTCCACCTCATCAATAATCTTTCACCTTCTTTAACCAATCATATTTCACCATTTTCCACCTCCTTTCTCCACCAATCACCTTCTCAATCCTCTTTCCACCTTCTTTAACCAATCATATTTCACCCTTTTCCATTTTCTTTCTCCACCAATCACCTTTTCAATCCTCTTCCACCTTCTTTAACCAATCATATTTCACTCTTTACCACATTCTCTACCTATAAATATCAACCCCCTTCTACCATTTTCTTCACACCATTCTTCTCTCTATCTCTCTAAATCTCTCAATCTCTCTAAATCAAGAATTCTAAAATGACACTAAGTGTTCCACCCATTCTTCTCTCAACTTCTATACTTCTCTCAAATCTTCCAAGCAAGGAAGAGAGCTCTAAGAGTTCTAAAAGAAAACATTAAGTGTTTTAAAAGAAGCTTTGAAGCTCCAACCTCCAACTCTTCACGGAATCACCAATCGGAAAGCATATGCAATATTGTGAGTACACTCGACCCACTTTTGTTTATAACACTTTTCGGTGTAACATGTTTTACATATACAAAAATCATGAACACTTAAACTTTATGAGACGCACAAACAATCTTATACACATGAATACTTGAATCTCATACTTGATGCTTGTCTTGGATATTCGTTATGCTATGCTTTAGTCATTAACTATTTTTAGCCTTCGTTTGACATGCTTAGCGCTATAGGAATTCACGCATCCACCTCCATCGTGTTATTCGTGAGGTCATGTTAAAACATCATGATTGCGTTAAGGGTTTGATTATTAGTATTGCATGCCTTGATATTGCTCTTGTATAGATTTAGTTGCCATGAGGATTGTTTAAACTTATTCGTATACGTATGCTATGCCTAAACTTGTATACTCACATTTGCTTTCGCATTGACATTATTTTAAAACATGTTACAGGTTGAAGGAGATGATGCTATGAAAACAATATAGCAAGGACTAGATACACACAAATTAGACGTTAGGTTTAATGTTGATGTATCAATTTTGTTATGACTTTGCAAATGTTATGTTGTTTCTTTATTTTGTTATATTGATGTATTTGACAATTTTTATGAAATGAAATATGGTTTAATTAATTATTGTCACTTATTAATGTTGTGAGCAATGAGCAATCTCGTTTTCGTCTCATCCCGATGTTTCCGCCATCGGTTGAGGTGTGACATTCTACATAGAACCTTTCCCTGTAATATATATACACACACACACACATATAGGATCAAGATCAAGGAAAAACCACTTCCAGTTGTGAGAACTTAAAGAACTCAACATTTCCGTGCGAGTTTTGCCCCCATTTTTTTCACACCCCTAGATTAAAATGTTTATAAAGACTACTGTAAAAAATACATTTTTTTCGAAGTGGTGTTTTTGGCCCGTTACAACAGCTGTAAAAAGCTGATAACATAAGCATGACATCACTTTCTACAGCGTTTACGGTTTTTTTTTTGGGAAAGTTGATTTTTTAGGATTTTTGATAAAAAAAAGTTTTTTGAAAAAACATTTCGTAAGGCCGAGTTGGTTCTCTCAACTCGTAAAAGTTTTCATTTGACCTAATCCTATATAAATATATGAGGAAGGTTTAAATGAGAACGCTAAATACTGTGAGAACCGTGAGAGCTAATGAAAAAACCGCGATAAGTTTATAAAACTATTGGAATTCAGTTTTTTTACACTTATCTCGCCCCGATTTCTAACAAATTTTAAATGGAAACGTAGACGCAATAAAAATAATAACGTTAATAGCAGGAATCTAGTCGATATTGGTTCGGTTCATTACGATATCTGCACCCGTTATAACAATCAATAGAGCAAGAAATTAAAACAAATCGTAATATGAGCAAAAGGATATCAAAACACATTATTTGAATATGATATTAGAAATTTAATTAATACGTGTAAATTTGCATGAATTCGTAATAATGAAAATTTACACATGTGTAAAAAATCTAATAAGAGTAATTTTGAGAAGAAATAAATAATTTGATGTTGTAAATTCCTTTTTCACTGTTATATTTTAATTACAATGTGGGTTGTATTAAAAAAATGGTTTTGATTGGTTTTTTCATTCGTTCTCATGGTTCTAGCAATATTTAGCGTTCCCAAGATAACCATCCCATATATATATAGGGTGGGGTCCGGTTACAAAGTCCATTTTCCTACAAAGTGTACAAAGTCATAAAACACCACAATTTCAGACATAAAACACATTCAAAACTCACAAACAACAGAGTGAAGATCACCAAAACACAATATCCAAACCCTAGCAGTCCATAAAAACTTCAAACACACCATCCTAGAGCTATGAATATAAAACACAACATGATAATCAACATAAAACACACTAATGTTAGTCATTCTATAATCAAAGCTTTATCATCCAAAATACAACACAAAACCCACAAATTTGGCGTTTTAGTAATCTTCAATTTGTTATTTGTGGGTTTTGTGTGTGTTTAATGGTTTACATTATGGTGTTTTATGACTTTTTACACTTTGTAGGAAAAACAAACTTTGTAGTCAACTCCCACCACACACACACACACACACACACACACACACACACAAATATATATATATATAATAATACACGAGGGTTTAAATGAGAACGCTAAATATCGCGAGAACCATGAGAACGAATGAAAAAACCACTAGAACTTGATAAAAAAACAAGTGAAATTCAAAATTTCTTTTTACACTTGTCATTATACAATTCTAGAAATTTAATTTACACATTTAAATTTACGTGAATTCGGAAATAAAGAAAATGTTGATTGCATTAAAAAAAATAGTTTTTGTTATATTTACACATGTGTAAAGAATCTAATAATTGTCACACCCCGACCCGCAGCGGAATAAGAGTCGGGGCATAATTGGGTTATCACCAAAGTTCATGATGTTTACTAAAATGTTTCATATTTATTAAATTCAAATTACAACTTAAATATCCAAATCAAAATTCATACAATTACAAGGAAATGAAACTATGTAAATAATCCAAGTTTAAACTGATTTATTATTCTAGGTCTTCCTATGTGTTTCTTGTCTCAGCTGGATCACCTGTATCATGTGTAAAACGGGGGATATTTTGGGTCAACAAAAGTTGGCGAGTGAACCTTGATAAAACATTGTTGTTATTTTCTTGTTTTATTTATTATGGAAAATTTGTGCAATAATCACATGTGAGCAAACATATATAAGTAAACAAACACAAACCACTTGAATGAGTATATGATATGAATGATGATGAATGTGAGATCAAGGCTCAATCAAACGGAGCCGATCTTATGAGGCACCTGATGCTCAACCCGTCTCCCACGGGGAACTGATGGGCCTAATGATATGCGTGCACTGAAAATGATAAATCCAAACTACATATAATCCACACAACAATTGATACACATTTGATCACGGATATGATGTATGGACAAATGTTTAAATATAATAAAGAATTAAACGACACATGATACACCCCAAAACATGATTAAAACGGGGAATTGATAGAGATTCACTCACATTAGGTGCGTTCTTTGATGACGTTGGATGCGCACGAATTTAGGATTCAGTCGATGAGGGAAAAACTAGCCTAAATAATAACAAAATGATTCGATAAATAAATAAATTTTATTTGAGAATTAATATTTTTAATTAGTGCTCTTAATGAGATTTTTAGATTTATTTTTGTGAGTTTAAGGAAATTTTCTAACTTTAAAATCTTATTTTTAAGTATTTTTAAATGATTTTTCTATTAAATAAATAACTAAAAAGAAATAAATAAAATAAAATTTTTTTGACTTTTGACCGTTGACCGTTGACCGGTCGAACTGTGTTTAATTATGCGCTGAGTGAGGTTCGAACTCGGGACCTCTCGTACACGTGCACGCAGCTCTACCAACTGAGCTACGTGTCTAACCCGAAATATTCTCTGTTTTAATTATATATATATATACTAATTAACTTTAACCTTATTTATTTTTATTAAAAAAAGTTTCATAAATTGCCAACCCGGTTTAGGTATCCAGAGTCGAACTCGCGCTCTTCAGTTTACGTGCACACAGCCCAACCATTTGGGTTGTGTGTCTAACCTGTTTATATACTGAATTATATTATATTTATATACATGTTGAAGGATGATCTGAATAGGTTTTAAAAAGGATTGGTTTTATTTCTGAAAGTCGTTAACATGTGCGATTCGAACTCAGGACATGCGTGTTATGTTGCACACAGTCCACCGCTGGACTGTGTGTCTAACCCGGTTAAATATCCGGTTTAATTAAACTAATACACATTTCTCAACTTCGTCTTCTTCGCTTAACAATACAGAACAGTGAAATCCGACTGTTCTGTTTAATTGATCTTAACTTATACTTGATTGAAATGAAAAGAGAAATTAAATGACATGGTATACCAGAAGGGCGAGTTTGCTTCAGGTTTTCCGGCAAGGTCTAGTCGGCTCCGATCCGCGGATTCCGGCTGAGGGAAACTGTTTGACAGTTTTGATTACTGTGTTGAGTAATTAGGTTACTAATCGAGAGATAGCAAGAAAAGTTTAAATGATGTACCGTCTGAAGACAATCGCGGTTTTCCGTACAGCGATTCCGGCGAAATTGAAATTTCCGGCGACATGCTCTGGAAGGATTAAAGCTTCGAAAGAGAGTGCGATTCTGAGCGAAAAGGTTACCAGAGGTTTGGGTGGGTATTTATAAGGAAGAACAGAGTGTATTTGGTTCGAATTTGGGTCTTGATTCGTGGTCAAAGTTTTCCGGCGGTTATGACTGAAATTGAGGGTTAGACATCGGTTATAACCGATGTCGAAATTAGTTCACGCGTTTCAGTCAAAGGAAACGGTCATAATTCGCGATAATCTCGGCTTTTCCGGCGACTGCGAATTTGGGCGCGCTGATTACCGGTTTGACTTTCAGTTTTATTATAAATGTTATTTGTTTTAATGTTTATCACAAAAGCTGTGCGCGGTGGAGCGGTGTTTTGCGTGTTTGTCCTTGTGGTGACCCGGGTTCGAAACCCGGCGTCTCCATTATTTTTTTTAATCCACGATTTTTTTGTTATTTAATAATTTTGGTTTAAAATTCATATATATATATTATTTATGTATTGTTTAAAATTTATCCGAGCAATAAATGCGCAATGAAATTTATAACTGAGTATTTGATTAATAAACGAAGCGGGTTTGGAAACCCGTTTTTCGACGAATGTTACAAATGGTTTTGATTGGTTTTCTCATTCGTTCTCACGGTTCTCGCAATATTTAGCGTTCTCAAGATAACCCTCCCATATATATATAATATATATATATATATATATATATATAATATATATATATATATATAGGGCTCGGTTCAAATGAGAACCGCCATAAGTTGTGAGAATCGTGAGAACTTTTTATTTCCGCGCGAGTTGGGCTAATTTTTTTTGCACAAACGTAAATGAAAATATTATAAACACATCTGTAAAAAAGTAAAAAAAAAAATTGTCGAGTCGGTAGTTTTGACTGATGCAAGTTTTTATACACGTTGGTGTAAATTTTGTACGAATATAAATATTTTTACGTCTTATGTAAATGTGGGTATGCGACGTTTTTTTAATTTGTTTTTGCTGAAACAAGTGATTTTTTATAACTTTTGAGAAAAAAATCAAAAAACCTTTTGGATGATCTAGTTCTCACAACTTAAAGTGGTTCTCATTTTAACTCATCCATATATATATATATATATAGATCCAAACAGACGCCATTTAAGTATAGAATTGAAGGTCGATCTCAATATTGTCCAATAATCCAATGTTCATTTGAGTAATTAATTAAGTCCAAATGTCAAATACGAAATATGAAGCGTCAATCAATACTCAATTCTCAACCGCCATTCAATTCAGATATACATAATCCTAATTAGAACCCTACATCTACCATCATTATTCAAATTCTCCATTGCCAAGACGCAATTCCCTATGGTTTTGCTTTAGTCGGTTCTTTTGATTTCGAACTTCCAAAAACAAGGGTCTACTTCAATCGATCGACTATTCCATCTTCCCGCTCGGATGATCTCGGTAGAACTAGTTGAATGTTTCCAGCCAACCCACATGAATACAAGAATCAATAACGTTATACCTCAAATCGTTTATGTTCGTTTCAGCCCGCCCGTTTTCTGTTTGGATCCGGCATAAAACCTTTGACAGATCACTAATCCGACCCACTCGTTTATGCCCTACAATGAGCTTCGCTAGTGTTTTGTTGGTAAAAACAAGCCTTTTATTCTTATGCGTAACAAAACCCCCGTTTCTTTCTATTGTGACTAATGATTTTTCGGGCAAAAGGTGAGGTAAAACCTGTAACTTTAAACCTTTTTTGAGGCTCGGAGAACCAAGCGGGATTACGAAAGGCTTATGTGGGCCCTTCTGAGTTCCAGTTAAACCGATCATATCAAATACGAGTTTGGATACCAAATCGACATCGTTGAACTTAAAATGTAAGCTCACGAGACTATCGTAAAACTGGAAATAATGATGACCCATATAACCCGCCACCTGGTCAACACAACTTTTGAAGTTCTTTAACTCGTCCCTTTGACCGTTGACTGCATGGATTCGGGCAATAGTTACGATAGTATACGCATCGCCTACTAACCCCATTTGTGACATCAATTCTATGATTTGTTGAGCCTTGAAAGTTAAGTTATAACGAGAGCAAGAATCAAGAACGAGGTTGAAAACTGCAGTATCGGGTTTTATTATACACCGGTTAGAACCAGAACATAAAAGTCACAAATTTGAATCAATATATTTGATGCAAGATACGTACCTATTTCTTTTTTGACCATATGAAGAACGAGCGGGCCCAATAAGTTAGTTGGCGGGATATTATCATTATCCGAAGAATCATGGATGCAGGAACGGGCATTTGTGCTCTTGCTAATGAGAGTGAGAGGTTGTACAGCTGGTCAAACCGAAGCGAGTTTGACTTTTTCTTTGGAAGAAGAAGGATGATATCACATGCTTTTTGAAGCCACTTGGGTTCACTAGTGTAGGATAATTCCGTTATGAACCGACTCAGTAAATGATCATCTGGTAAACCGTAAAGTTTCTTAAAATCCGTATACGCTTCCATGCTTCATCCACCTGATGATTCGTTAAGTACATTTCGAGATTTTTAAGCAAAATGTCGTGAGAAGAACCTTCCCAACGTAGGCTTCTTGGTGTTACATTATTGCAGAGATATCGGAGGTGAACATTTAAGGGCTTTTTATGGAAAATATCTGAATAAAGAACGTTGCTGCAATTGTAGACGAAACATTCTTTCCCACAAAGAGGTATTTGGTCGGTCTGTGTATAAATTGGTTGCAGATAAACAAGACTTGAGCTACTACGGATCAAGCGGAGATAAAAAATTGATCTTTTAACCGGTGACCATGCCATTTAGGTATATTATTACTCAACTGATGATTCTTATGCCGTAAACAAATCAAAATGAAGTAACAAGCTTCCAGATGGCACATAAATTCTTAACAGATTATATTCGAGTTTCGTCATCAACCAGATCTCAGTTCAACTCCCAAGATGCTTTAAGGAGGAAGTGTTCGATTCTGAAACAATATTAATATCAAAGCAGAAGATGGTTAATACTATTATACTTGTATTGCATATAACTATATAAGTAACACAGAACGTAACTTCATAGTTCAAAAGTAAATTTATCTCACTGAAATTGTAAATTTTTTTATTTGGAGATTTTTACTTGTCTACCGTCATGATTACAAATTATTAAAGAGATTGATGTGCGGTCAATAATCGCCCCTTATCTCTCCTAGTGTCATAATGTAACATCCGTAAAAAACCGGGTTATCCAAACCCGCTTCGTTTATTAACCGAATAGTCAGTCAAACGCGTACATACTGTTTATTTTAATTTTAAACGATACATAATCAATAAATAAATTGGAATTTAAAAACCATAATTTATAATTATAATAAAAACTGAACAAAAAAAATAAACAGGAGACGCCGGGATTGGAACCCGGGTCTTGCACATAACCAAACAAACACTTTACCGCTCCACCACTTGACTTCTTTGTTAGAATACTGAAACGAATGATATTTAAACTAAGACTCGAAATCAAAATCCGGATTTCAGCGCGGCCGAACTCGCAATCACCGGAAAATCCGGCAATCCGCGAGTTCAGCCATTATTCCTTTTGACTATAACGATATAACCGTCGACGACATCGGTTATAACCGATGTCTAGCCCCAATTTCGGTCATAACCGCCGAGTTAACCAAAAATCAAATCGCACATAGAAGCCTATAAATACAGGGCTAAATTCCTCAATCCAACCCGTTTAATCTCTCAAAAACTCTCGCTAAAACACTCTGAAGCAGTCGCCCAAGTCGCCGGAATTTATCTGTGTTCACCGGAATTCTCACATACTTGCCGGAAAACCGAAGAATCTATCCCACTGTTGCCTTAACTTATAAATAGGACATCTAGAGCTCGGACAGAAGTCACCCACACTCACCTCAAACTTCCTGTAGATCCTCTGTCGCAAGTTACACGTCGCCGGAATAATTGCTATCGTTGGAATCTCGCCGGAGAAACAGGGGATCCCTGTTCGGTATATCTTTCACCTAATCCCTCTCATTTTTATTAATCTCATGTGTAGTTATTTAAAATTTAACAAAGGAATTGATTAATGAATCGAAACAATCGGGTTAACAGTCGAGTTATGTTTCTGGGTATTAAGTCGACGAAGAAGATGAACTGAAATCAGTAGTTAAATGTATTTGAAAACGGAAAATATACCGGGTTAGACACACAGTCCAGTGTGGACTGTGTGCATATTTAAAACAAGGTCCCGGGTTCGACTCTGTCCTTGTTCAGATTCGTCACAATATTCAAACCTTTTTATAAAACCTAAATACGGAACTTGTCAGTAAGTATATAAGAGAAATAAAAATCATAATATAAACGGGTTAGTCACCCAGCCTAGTTGGTAGGGCTGGGTGCGTTGCAAGACCAAGGTCTCGAGTTCGAAACGCATCATGCGCACCGGTTCGACTAGTTTAAAAACCTTTTTAATTAAATAAAATTCTGAATAATCTAAGTAGTATATAAATATAATTAAAAACATAAATATTTCGGGTTAGACACGTAGCTCAGTTGGTAGAGCTGCGTGCATGCGTACGGGAGGTCACGAGTTCGAACCTCACTCAGCGCATATAATAAACACGGTCCGACGTCAACGGTCCGTCAACAGTCAACGTCCGGTCAACGGTCAAAGTCAAAAAGTCAACATTTTATATTATATTTTTTATTTATTTAATTTAAAATCAATTAAAAATACTTAAAAATAATATTTTTAAAGTTAGAAAATGACCTTAAACTCACGAAAATAAATCTAAAAATCCTATTAAAATTGTTAATAAAATCCATTTATTTACCGAACCATTATGTTATTATTTAGGTTAGTTTCTCTCGTGGTTAAATCCAAATTCGTGCGCATTCATCATCAATCCAAGGAAACGCAACCACTGTGAGTGAATTCTTACAAATTCCCCTTTTTATTCATGTTTTGGGGTGTATCATGTGTCGCTTAAATAAATTCGCTTATTCAAACTCGTGCTATACCATTATATGATCTAAACTTAGAATGTAAATATTGTTTGTTGTGATGTATTACATATTGTCAAGTTGTATGCAAATTATTTATTAGGCCCATCAGTTCCTCGTGGGAGACGAGTTGAACAACGCGTGCCTCAAAAACATTCATTAGGCCCATCAGTTCGTTGAACAACGCGTGCCTCAAAACTCATTCATTAGGCCCATCAGTTCCTCGTGGGAGACGAGTTGAACAACGCGTGCCTCAAAACAATCATTTGTAGTATGTGTGTGCAAAAATTAATATTATGTGTTTTGTGAATAAATTTACATCTTATTTACTCATATGTGGTTATGCACTTTGTTTTATAATCAATACAATAAACACGTTTAAATGTTTTCATAGGATTCACTCGCCAACTTTTTGTTGACCCAAAAACCATTTTTACACATGATACAGGTGGACAGGATGAAGCAAGGAACACATAGGAAATTGCCTTAGAAGAAAAATAATGAAGTCTAGAAAGATGTATAGAACATGTTGTACTTGTATGATTTGATTGTATGATCTTCTTTAAAATTGTAATAATAAATATGAAACATTATAATAAATGTCATGAGCTTTGATGAAAACCCAATCATGCCCCGATCACCTTTTTCCGCGGGCGGTCGGGGTGTGACACATAAAGGGTATTCATACATTCGACTAACAGCGAGACACGTTTAGCAAATACACAGTGATTTAAGTATCATTCGGTTACGTATCGAATTTAGAAGTAGAGAAACAGAAAGAAATAATAAGAGTATTTTAGGAATTTAATTCATATACATCATAATAATAATATGCAACCGTCAAGGCATTTTATAGGTTTACACAAAAGGGAAATAATCAAGAAATAAATCATTCACACAACTAACTCACTCTTCTGTACCCTAACTAACAATAAGCATAAATAAGAAAACAATGGAAATGCAGATGGATTAGCAACGTAGAGATGGGACCGAGCATGGCACGTATCACATTCGCCTGCTTGGACTTGGATAGTTTCATAATCAAGCTTTTGCTCATACATTAGAACAAAAAAAGCCATGACTTTTGAACAGTTTAGTCTAATAATCTTAACAACATTGCCATAATCTCCACAGAAGAAGCCAGTTCCCATATTATCCACATTTCATACAGGCATTTCATCAAACAACTGGTGTGCTTCCTCACTTTAAATTTCCATAATCATCCCACTAACAATACAAGTCAAGAATCATACACAGACACACCATTAACTTCAAATAAGCATCATCAGAGCTCTCTAAGCACACAATATATATTCTTATCACCCATTAAATCTATCACAATTTTCACTTACAATCTTCATTTCTACCAAATTTTAAATCTAATCACATTGTCGCCCTACAAAGTATTCAAATTAACACTCACAAGTCGCATCGAAAGATTAAAAAACATGAAACGGAGAGAAAGGTACCTGATTTGATTCAAGAGATTGCCGGGAAACACATGAATTTGGCGGGAGAGTTGATGCGCGCACAATATAGGCTTTAAAAAAACCTAATTTTTTCTACCCTAAAGAGGCGTTTTATTCTATGTACAACCTCCGGCGAACCTCCATACTTTCCGGCAAACTTAAATCTTTCCAAAAAACCCAATCTTTCTCAACAGTCCCACACCAATACGCTCACTATATTCTCCCACTATGCGCCTCTACAAAATCACTCCAACAAACCCAACAATCACACGCGATTGCTCTCACAAACGGCTATCTTCCAAACAGCATATCAATATCCGCTGTTCTCATTCTCCAATACGCAACTTATGGAGACCCATTAACCTCACACATTCTATTTCACCAATCAGTTTCCTACTCTCGCTCTGCTTTCTTGTGGAACACCATCACCAGAGCCAACAGTATTGCTGGAGTGTACGATGGGTTTAAAGTTTACAACTTAATGATTCCTAGTGGTGTTAGACCTGATGATCATACTTTTCCGTTTGTATTGAAGGTTTGTACGGATTGGTACGAGGTTTGGAAAGGGAAAGATATTCATGGGGTGGTTTGGAAGTTAGATTTTGGTTCGGATGTGTTTGTGGGGAATACCCTTTTGAGGTTTTATGGGGATTGTAGTGGGTTGAATGATGCAGAGAAGGTGTTTGATGAAATGTCTGAGAGAGATGAGGTGTCATGGAACACACTTATTGCCGTGTGTTCTAACAGTTCTATAATGGGTTGTTATAATAAGGTGATTACCTTGTTTAGGGACATGGTTTACGCGGATAAGGTTAAGCCGAATGTGGTTACGGTTGTGAGTGTGTTGCCAGTGTGTGCAGCGGTCAAGGACCGCGTGATGACGAGTGAGATACACTGTTATGTTACTAAGATGGGATTTGGTTGCCATGTTACGGTAAACAATGCGTTTATCGACGCATATGGGAAATCGGGTGATTTGAAAGCTTGTAAGCGAGTTTTTAACGAAATGACGCAAAAGAACGATGTTTCTTGGAATGCTGTTATAACAAGTTTAGCTCACATGGATCATCAACAAGATGCTGTAGATTTCTTCAAATCGATGATCGAAGAAGGTATTGTACCAAACCCTGTTGCGGTCTCTAGCATTCTCCCGATATTGGTTGATCTTGAATATCGTCAATGGGGTAGAGAGCTTCACGCGTTTAGTGTTAGAAGGCGTATGGAGTCTGATATATTTGTAGCCAATTCTTTACTTGATATGTATGCTAAATTCACGTATCCGGTAAAAGCAACCATCGTGTTCGACAATATTGATCCTAAAAATATTATAACATGGAACGCGATGGTGGCGAATTATGCGCTAAACGGGTTTGAATTGTTAGCTTTAAATGTGGTAAGAGAGATGCAAACTCATGAGCATGTCCCAAAGGCTGTAACCTTAACTAACATTCTTCCTGCGTGTGCACGAATCGGGATTATTTCTTATGGAAAAGAGGTACACGCGAGGTCAATTCGAGGTGGTTTTGACTCGCAGTTGTTCATCTCCAATGCACTTATAGACATGTATGCAAAATGTGGTAATTTGAATCTTGCACGAAAAGTTTTTAGTGTTTCGTTCAAAGATCGGGTTTCATATAACACGCTTATATCAGCCTATTCTCATACAAACACTTCTTTCGAGTCATTAACTCTGTTTCGTGAAATGTTGTCAAAAGGACTAGAACCCGACGCCATCTCGTTCTCTAGTGCACTTTCGGCTTGTGCAAACATTGCAGAGATAAAAAAAGGTAAGGAGATTCACGGGGTTTGCGTTAGAACCCTTTTTTGTAACCATCTCATTGTTTCAAACTCGGTTATGGATCTTTACACGAAATGTGGACGCATTGATCTTGCGCAGAAAGTGTTTGATGAAATGCCTAAAAGAGTTGCGGCTTCATGGAACATGATTATTATGGGGTATGGAATGCTGTGGTGAAATCGATACCGCGATTAGTTTGTTCGAAGCCATGAAAGGTGATAACGACGATCATGTGAAATGCGATTCGATTACTTACATAGCGATTTTATCCGTCTGTAGTCATGGAGGATTAGTTGATTTAGGAAAAAAATACTTTGAAGAAATGAAGGAACATAACATTGAACCAACACAAATGCATTACACGTGTATGGTTGATCTTTTGGGTCGGGCTGGGCTAATGGATGAGGCTGTAGAGATGATCAACGGGTTAGGAATGGAGGCCGATGCGAATGTTTGGGGGTCTTTGCTTGGAGCTTGTAGGATTCATGGGAATATTGAGTTGGGTCAGTGGGCTGCTGACCATATTTTGAAGATGAAGCCGGGTCATTCGGGTTATTACATGTTGCTTTCGAATACGTATGCAGAAGCAGGAAGGTGGTATGAAGCTGATAAGATTAGAGAGTTGATGAAGTTTAGGGGAGTTCAAAAGAATCCTGGTTTTAGTTGTGTTCAACAAGCTGATAATGGTTGAGAGTTGAGACCAATCTTTGATAAACATGAATATTGATTCTTGATGATACCATAACAAAGTTGATTATTAGGGTTGTCAGGTATATTTAATACATCATCAAATTTAAGTAGAGAATTGTATATATAATTCATGTGTATGTTGTGATGTCCAGATATAATGTGAAACTAAAAGTAAGCGGTTACATAACTGTCTTATGTATCACATTTAAAATAATATTAGAAATGTTGATACAATTCTAACATCTTCTATTTTAAATTTGTTTTGTATTAAACGATCCTCGTAATCACCTGGATATGATAATTTGGTTGACAAATCTACTTGTATAAGCCTTTTCACTTATTTATTTTTTTTAACGATCAACAAAAACGCACTTTTATTCCAACCGAAAGCGAAAGTTTAGCAAGGAACTAGACCCCAAAACAACACCACAAGCTTTTGACTTATTACATCAATTTTTTTGAGGTATTTGATTATTTTGTTTTTCAATTTTTTAATTTATAGATTTTGGTTAATACACATTTGATTATTTTGTTTTTCATTTTTTATAGATTTTAGTTAATATACATTTTTGTTTCTTATAGCTTTTAATGTGTAATGTAATATAAAAATTTACAAATTTATATTTGATACGGGTTCATATTTTATATTGAAATGTAGTGAAAAAGGTAAGAGTGTAAGACCTTTTTGTGGTTATATAAGATTAGATATAGTGTTACAAGTTAACAAAATAGTCAAAATGAAAATATCTATTTATTCTATAATTTCAAGGAGAACACTTTGGAGATCTCAATTTACAACACATCGTCTTACCCAACAAAACTGCTTAAATTAGTATCCAAATAAGATTTTACGTATCACAAGCTTGATCAAAAAAGAGATATGCTTAAAAACCAAAAAACTATGATGGGTGACAAATAACAGCTTTACAGTGGGATTCACTGTCTATAATCCACAAACCTAAACTTTCAAGCCTGTTTTGTACCAAACCCGAACCCGCATCCGAAGACCAAACCACAACCTTCGTGTCATTCTTCAACAAGATTCCATTATCATTACCTGCATCAATCTCAACGCAAAACCCTAAACCCTCGTCAAACCTCTCTAACTTAACACCTTTCCTCTCCAATAATTTTCCCGCAATAAACCCAAAACGGCCCCCATCTTTACTCATCGTGGGCCCCGCCATTAGTGCAATCTCGTTCACAAATCGATCGTTCCAGATCCCGGATCCTGAACTCCTGGCAAACAAAAGTCCAAGTCTCTTCCCGACATAAAAGTCAACGGTGGGATTGGGTTTGATCGAGTCAAGAAAAAAGTCAGCGTTGACCGGAACCATGTCGTGATCCAACACCCACGTGTCATACTTCATTTCCAACGCTTTTTTAACCACTAACGCCTTAACGATATTCTCCTTTCTTACTTTACTCGACTTGTATTCCTTCAACTTGTTGAAAACTGCATCTACATTAACCACAGGATGCCCACGTCTTGCAAGATCGAGCAAGATTTCAGAATCGGGACCCACAAAGATATAGTTCCAAACATTAAGCCTCGCAAAATGACACAATAAATTTCGGGTTAACATCTTTGACGTTTGATCTACCCTCACAACCACTAAAGCATTCGCCTTTTGGAACGATTTCAAAACAGGCTCAAGTTCATCAGCGTTTGTCACAATCCTATCAGGAATGACTTCTCTAAAACAGAAATCATACCATTTAAGGTTTCTCAAAGGCTCCAATTTGAAAAAGTTGCTCTCACGAGAACCCTCCTGAATCAGATTCGAATCGGGCCCTGCTGTTTTTCCGTAGTTAACCCCTGTATCTCTATGAGAGACACTGAGCGCTGACTCGTTTAAGAAATTCGTGTAAATGTTAAAATACCCTCGCGCGCCTGTATAAACTTAATAAACCAAGGCGTCCATATCCTGTCTCCCATCTTTTTGTACCAACCTGTTGTCACCTATGCATCAATTCATCAAAATAAAAATTAACAAAATGATAAAAACATACGTCTATATGTTTTTAAATAAAGAGTAAGGTACACGGATAGTCCCTATGGTTTGCCAAAATTTTGGATTTGGTCCATAGCTTTGCAGATGGATTGGTCCCATTGCTTTGCACTTTGTCACGAATTAGTCCCCAACTTTTGCCAAAAGTACACGGATGGTCCCTGTGGTTTGCACTTTGTATTGCATTTAGTCCATAACTTGGACATCCTGAAACCTATATATTAGTTGGCTGGGGACTAAATGCATTACAAAATGCAAACCGCGGGGACCATTCGTGTACTTTTGGAAAGCTAGGAACCAAATACAAAAGTTTGGAAAACCACAGGGACTATCCGTATACTTTACTCTTAATTAAACGAGTCCATAGGGATCGAATGCAAACTAGGTTACCATGCCATCAAGAATCGGTTTCATGCCCTTTGTCTTATGTGTGTCATACCATAACCGAAACTCCTTCCACGGTTTTGGAAACAAAAGCTGACCCCAGGTACCAACCAGCTGATACAAGAAAACCTTTGTTTCTTTGTCTATGTTTATCTTGTTCCCATGCTTACCTAACATCATAAGCTGATTAAACTCATAAGCTACAACAACAAAGAGTTCATATATCTTAAAACTTTTAAATCAAACAGATACCATAGTTGTTAATTGCAAACAGCGGACGATAGCGACAAGCGACGTATATGCTATATAGCGATGGCGATAAAGTAGCGGCCGCTATTTTATGTTTAGCAATACACTAGATGAAAATTTTAGAAATTATATCCAAATACGGTGTTTCTACACGTATTTTAAACAAAAAAACCTAAAATCCAGCTATTGTGTATTTTATTTCTATTTTATTTACTCGCTAAGGAGGCGCCAAAATCAGATAGCAATGAATGAGCGCAACGCTATTCGCTATTGGGCTCGCTATGAGCGCTATTAACAACTATGACAAAGACATTTAACTACTTAAGTTAACCGATACCTGGAACAAACCTCGGCCGTTGTAACGAGGCACCATATATCCACGGACTATAATTCGACGTGTTATAATAATAACCAACAATCAAACTTTTCAAAAATCTGTAATACAACGGTGACAATTCGATATCGTCTTCAACCACAAACGCAAACACATCATCCGAAGCGGGCCACCACGCTTCCAACCACTGCGCCTGCAGCCCGACATTCGCAGTCCGATAATGCACCATCTTCTCCCCAAATTTCCACTTAAACCCATCAACAAAGTCGAGAATTTCACGAGATTCATTCAGTTTCTTATCCAAATACTCACTATCTTGATCCTTTTGGTCCAGAATCTTGAAGTGATCAATAAATATGTGAATGTCAACCTTCTCGTTGTCGTAATGAGCAGCCGAAAGAGATCGGAGGCACCGGGAGAGCGAGTGGAGGCGATCGTAGGTGATGACTTTGATTGCGAATGAGAAATTGGGGGAATTTGGGGAATTAGGGTTTGGGATTTTGTTCAAGTTGGTGATTGTGAGTGGGAATTGGGAAATTGGGGGAGATGATGAGAGAGAAAGTGAGGAGGAACGGTAGAGAGAGAGGATGAAGAGAGCTGAGAGAGATACAATGAGGAAGATGGGGTAAAAGTAGAACCCTCTCTTTGGTGCCATTTTGAGATCTATAACTTCATGTAGAATGTTCGAACAAATCGATTAGTGAACAAATTTTCACTGTTTGAACGATATAAACCCTAAAGATTTCAACTCAGAATCGAACTCTGAAGAAGAAAAAGAACAGAGAAGGAGAGTGTAACCTCGATCGATCTTGAATGTTTGATACAGTGGCTTCTGCTTTTCAACAATGGAAGTTCAAATCTTGAATCTTGATCATCTTGTTCCAGGGTTTGGACTTTTGTATATGTTGTGACAATAAACTTTATTCTCGTTGGTCGGTATCAAACTCAGAAATTATTTTATTGTGTATTGACGAAGGGTTCAATCGTATTTTTAAGAAGTGTGATCGGGTTTTTCTGCCAATAAAATACAGTAAAATTTTTCTCAAAGAGTGTGTCCGTCCGCCCACCCACCCACAGGTCCGTCCCTGAATATTCTATATGATATAGAGGAAACAACCAAAAAAAACACTATATTTGAATCTCTAAAATAGAGAAAAAATTATAGAGATTAAAGCTACACCTTTATATTTAGAGGTTATATTCAACTCTCTATATTATTAACGTGAGTGTGTAGATTAGAGAAGCTAATGGTACAATAAGTGTTTGCAAGTAAGATAGATTAGGAGATAGAGAGTTGGATATAGGAGGTTTTATAAAAATAACAAAATTTAGAGAATAATGTACTTTTTGATTAAAATATATAGAGGCTCTGATGTGAATGCTTTGAGCCTATGACGGCAAACTGGTGGCATTTCCCACTCTTTGTGACGAGATTTTGATTTGTCTTAGCTTGATTTATTACAATATCGGTACAATGTCGATAATTGGTGTATCAAACGAAAGAGACAAAAACTAACAGTGGTGCAAACACTACTACTTCCCCAACAAATTTTTTTGGCAGAACGTTGAGTAAACCTAAAAAACAAATACATGTACTGATTTTATTCGGTTTGTTACGGTAAATAACAAAAAAATGAGTTTTATTTGACCCATCTCAAACTTAGTGGTCAATTTATGTAATAAAAGAGTATAATTTTTTTTTTCTTTTAACTTTTGTGCTCAAGTTAAAAAGAAGAAAACTTCAACCAGAGGGTCGGGTTGGAATTGATTCTCAACACAAAAATCCTAAACCGTCGGGTCAAGTTAGTGCCAGGTCGGTTTCTGGTCGCCGGTCCAAACCGGTTTTTTTACACCCTTGTTTAGAAGTATGTTTCACGTTAAAAGAAGAGAGAGGGAGACCAACACTTTGTAAATGAGATTTGTTCGGTTTTTATAAAGATATTTTTCATTGTAACTTGTGGATTACATAGCAGGAAACATACAGTGGTTCATTAAATCATGATCATAACAGCAAAATGATCACAATCAAAAACAAACAGTCCACACCAAGCCACAAACCAACCAAGCCTTTTCACGACGATGCACCAGGAACAACCTCGGCCAATAGACTTCTCGCCGGAGGAAAAAGAGCGACCGCACCCCTCTCTGGATTTACATACTTCCTATACACAGCCTTCAACTTAGCCTCATTAGCACTAGCATGAAAACTCACCAACATCTTGGCACACTCCCTGTTCAAAACCAACAAAACATTTCTCAAATCAGAAACCACAAAACTTTAAGAAAAATATATATATATTCAGTGTCAACATTACAGAAAACAGTAATTAAACACTCACCTTAGCTCCTCTTCATAGTAACCCGTGTGATGTTTCAATGTTTCGGTCCAAACTGGTGTCTTGTTAAGGGTGCACCTAGCAGCATAAACAGCCGCAGCGGCTAGCTTTGAAGGATTGTGGATCAAACCCAGATCAGTCAGGAAAAACACCATATTCTCCATCTGTATATCCCATAACAACACGAAAAAAAAATCAATTTTTCGGTCGGGAGACTAGTTTAACTTTTTAACAAGTTACTCTCTATTTACAATATATAATGTACCTCATCATCAGAAGGTATTGAAGCCTTTGTATACCGAACAAGAAACACATACGCCGTAGGTACGGTCAAATACCAACCGAGTTGACCAAGAATTGCTTTCTCCATAACCAGAATCTGTTCTCCCGAGTAGGCATTGTCGGAAATCGCGATCAAATCGTTGACCTCCGGTGGCCAAATTTCTTCATATTTGCAAGCAATGAGCATTGCACTCATACCAACCAACTGAAATTCTCTCCGGGCAACTTTTCTCACAGAGAGATAACGGTCCACAATATTGATAGTGAGGTAAAGACTCTCTGGCATCATGTTAAACTTTCGGTGAACTTCAATCAACCAGTCTATCAAAATACCTCTCATTTTAGCATTAAGTTCCGGCTGTGAGTTCATATAATCCTGTAAACCGCCTTCGGTTTCTGAGAACTTGTGGAACTTCTAAATGTCTTCAACATATTCGAATTCAGCTAACTCATTGTTGATGTCGGATTCGTCTATGTTAACCACTGGATCTTTAGGTTTTGTTGTGATCCCACAAGCAGCCTAATAATAAAAACATCCAAATTCGGTTATCTGGGTATGAAAGAATTGATAAAAAGATCACAAAAATCGCAACTTTAATTAATAAAACTAACTTTACTACGAGCAGAGAGAACTGCGGTTAGCGACTTTGAAGGCTTTTTTGCTCTTCTTCTTGGAGTTTCTTCTTGATTTTTCAATGCTACTTCGCCATTGTTAGTTTCTGATTGTGGCTTCTGTATCTAAAATTCAGACATAACCAAAAACGTGAAAAACAAAATGTTAGACAACATAAAACCTGTTTTGATTCAGTTAAACAAACACAAAGATTCTAAACACCTACCTTAACATTCTTATCTGCTGCTCCTTGTGCATTTGCAGCCAATTTGGCACAATAATTTCTGATCAAAATCATATCGAAATTGAGTCAAGAACAAAGATTTATCATGTTACAAACAATGACATCAGAATCAGATCAGTCAAGAACCAAGATATAACCTTGTGATGGGGCGAGATATTTGAGTCGGTTTTCCAGTTTCAACTACGGTTGGAGCAAGATTTCCGATATTACCTAAGACTCTCCGGTTCCTTCTTTCTTTCTGTCCCACATTATTCTGCTTTAAATCTGGTACAGAAAAATCAGACAATTAATGATATCTAACCTAAAGTTCATTCAAATCTGATGCAAATACACAAACACTAATTCATAAACCCTAGGTTTTTTTTACAGTGGAACTACATATCATTCATATCTATGACAGCTTCATCATTAAGTTTAATGAACAGAAAATAGTTTATATAAATGAAATCTGTGTAGTTAATCCAACAAGGCATAAAATATAATCCAAAAATCATTAAAATCTGATACAAAAACAAAGAAAATAATTAATAAACCCTAGGTTTTTTCACAGTGGAACTATCCTACAAAACAATAAACTTAAGAACAGTCAGATTATTGACAGGTAACAAGAAACAATTTATTAATCCTACAAGTCATAAAATATGATCCAGAAATCATTCAAATCTGATGCAAAAACAAAAAAAAAAAAAAAAATCTAATTCATATAATTTTTTTTAACAGATGAATTATTCCACAAAACAATAAAACTCAAGAACAAACATCTCTCATCAATCAATAATATTAATATGTATTGTTAATCAGACACTTGACAACCAACGTTATGAAACCCTAGAACTCAAATAAATCATAATAATCTTTTTTTCCATAACTCATATATATTCAAATTAAAAAAAAAAAAAACTTCTGTTTGGTTGTGGAATCGGAAGAACAGATTCATTCGACGTCATGACAGAAAGTCATCGAGAGATTCAAATCTTGAGGATATGTTAAGGATTATCAGGTTTAGTGTTTGATGAAGGAGTATTGTTTCTGCAGGTTTTGATGGGGGAGATGAAGAGTAACGCTCCCTATTTATCAACGGTCATATTTTTCGATTTTGAATCTTGACCGTTGGATGTTGTGGAATCCATTTTAGGTGTTTTAACGGTAGGATTTCACCATGTTTACTTTATACGCTTCCTTTCAAGCACGGGTTTAGCGTTTTATAGCAGGACCGTTAAGCTGAACAAAAAAACGTAAAAATGACGAATCAGCGAATTAGACTGAAAAAGTAAAAAATAGAAAAAAATAACTAAGTTGGCTTAGAATCCGCGAGTTTCGACGGAGTCGTTAAAGTGTAAAAAGGAGACGTAAAACGTTAAACCATACGCGCGTGTTGAACGTTTTAACTCGCAGAATTTTGAATGAATTGTATAAAGTGACAAATTTGCAAAATATGTAAAGTACAAGGACCAAAGTTGAAAGTGGAAAAGTGTTTGGGTTAAAAATAGAAAATGTTTGTGACAAATATTTAAAGGATGAAAACTATAGGGGTTAAAAGTATAAAATGAAAACTACGAAGGTTGTATAAAATATGAAAACTTTTCGAGCTAAAAGTGTAAAAGATAAAAAAAATAAAGTCAAAATTATAAGTAAAAAAAGTCAAAGAGTCAAACAAAAATGAATAGCATTTTTAAGAGGAGAGAATTTTTTTTGCAAACTAATATATGGTTTACAGAGACAAAGTTGAAAGTTGAAAAATGTTAGGTTATTTTTTGCAAATTAATATATAGTTTACAGAGACCAAAGTTGAAAGCGGAAAAGCATTGAAGTTAAAAATAGAAAATGTTATGAGAAATATTTAAAAGATGAAAACTACATGAGTTAAAAATTTAAAAGACGAAAACTTTTTGAGTAAAAGTATAAAAGATAAAAAATAAATAAAAAGAATTAAAGAGTTAAAAAAAGTCAAAAAGTTAAACAAAAATGAATTGTATTTGAAAGAGGGGATAATTTTTTGCAAATTAATATATAGTTAAAGTTTATATTAGGAACATGAAAAGTAGTGGTAGTTAATGGATGAATGAACTAATGATGTGGTGATTTATTAGTAAAGGTAAATGCTTTAAACTCTTAAGTTTATGAGAGAAAGTATTGAATTCAAGTGTCACAAACAATAAAATTTTTTAAATAAATAAGTGTTCAAGAAAAAAGTTAATGGGTGAGTGTTATAAAAGCATAAAATCTCCATATAAGGTAGATTGCAACTTCAATTTTGTAATTATTATTATTAATAACAAAATTTGTAATCATGTAAACAATCAATTTATTGTTTAACAAATCTCTCAATATCGTTTTTAATTTATATGATTTCATATTTGCTTTATTTTATAAACTTTTATTAACCTTCAAATCTATATGATATCCACCAATTAATTACTCAAACATTTTGCCATTGTTTATTTTATTGTGCTTGCATGTAAGCGGTTTTGGGTAACCGGATGCGTATATATTATTATATCCTAACCATCTTCAACCAATGACTTTTTTAAACTAATCTTATTTAATACTCGAATACTTCTTATAATACTAGGTTCAAATTCATTATTCATCTCTACTTTATGTGAATGATGGAGAAATAAGACTTGAGAGTATCTTTAGCAACATTTCTTATGGTTTAAACTTTATTTACTTCTTACAAATAATGATAGCAACCATTGAATTTTGATTAATGAAATTCTAGTGAAAATGTGCTTGGTTGCACTAATCCTACAAAATAGTCAAATATGTCGATTAAATTGTTCAACTCATGTTGTGGAAGTTTCTAAAGGTCTATTTCAGTATATATATATATATATATATATTTTTCAAATTAGGGGATTTTTAAAATCAGATAATAGAATTATATGGGTGTTCACAGGTTATATAGATAAATTGTTTGAATAATGGTTGTTGCTACAACGATTAAATAATGATAATAAAGTGTATATTATTAAAATGATGAAGCATTTAATCTTGGAAGAACCAATGCTAAGTACAAAGGATGAGTACTGGTTATAATGGAAAAGATATAAAAGAATTACAAAGGAGACGTAAAGTACAGAATGGTCTAGAAGCCTAAGGTGTGAGTCTGCATTCGACGTGTCTTCCAATGTCTCTTTGGCTGGGTATTTAGGCGATTAAGAGTTCCCTTGTTTTAAGCGGACCCGTGACATTTCCAGGAGAGGAAGTGCAGGAAGGTCCTTTCCTTTGTTCTTGAGCTATATTCTTCTCTTTTAAACCATGTCGAGTAATGATTTGAATCCATGTCTGCTGATAGTGACTGATTTTGAATTGTCTCCTTGTGGTTTATTAAATGATCATGTCTTAATCATTTATGTTTGACTTATCAGACTTTTGACTTGCCTCGATCTTCGTGCCTTACCACTGTTGCAATGCTTGCCAGGATATGTAAGATCCGATCACCGGAGTTGGAGACCTTGTCAATCATCTCTCAACTCTGTGCTCTCTCTAAATAAGATCCGATCACCGGAGTTGGACCAACTTCCGGCGCCATTTTCCGGCAGCACACTCACCTGCAAGACACCTCATGCACCATTCATCACCCACACTCGTCTGAAGGTTAGTATGTATGTATATATATATATATATATATATAGCCTTTAGATTCTGACCATAGCAACGGTATTGGCCAAAACATTTGAACACCAGCATGGAAAAAAGGACGTCTTGTGCATTTTTTTTTAAAAGCCTAGGGAGCGGGTGGTCATTAGTCTGGTGTTGTACCAATTAATTATTTATCTTTTTCCGTTATTATGGGAGGATAAATGGGTTTTGAACTACTCACGTCATTAGTGTTCAACCTAATGATTTGTTCAAGATACTCAGATTGTGTTTAATGCACCAAAACAATGAACAATGTCATACTGTTACCATCATAGGCATATGTAAAAAATGTGAAATGAGTTGTATGAATATTAACAAACAATATACTATGTGTGCATATTTTTTTCTAAAGAAAATTGCCACTAAAACTATTAATATCCCTGCTTGGAGTCAACATGTCACCGTTAGAGACATATAAAAAATATAATTCCATAAATACTTGGACACTAACTTTGTAACAATTTAAAAAGAAATGCAAAATGCGAATCATAAGATTTATTTTTGTACAATATCTTTTCATACTCTCGACTCTCAAGCACTCTCCTACACCACGTCCCCGGTTGTCTTGATAACCTAAGATACCAGAAGGAAAACACAAAACTCAAAACTGTACGTCGTTAAGTGAAAGAAGGTAATAAAATGACTTGTTTTGTTTTAGTAAAAGGCACGATATTTCCATGTTTTTTCTATTAGGATTATATCAAATACACATATACACAAAACTGTACGTCGTTAAGTGAAAGAAGGTAATAAAATGACTTGTTTTGTTTTAGTAAAAGACACGATATTTCCATGTTTTTTTCTATTAGGATTATATCAAATACACATATCAAATTCAGTCACCTGTGTAATACTAATATGAGATACAAGTCTTCCAAAAGGCCAAAGGTGTCCAAAGGTACTTCACACAATGAACATACATAGAGGGGAATAATATGACGATTCATGTTCATGTTTTGTTGAATTTCAAAATTCTTGTTACAAATATCTCTTGGTTTTTCATATTCGTATGTATTAATTCATCACATCCTGATTAATTGTAACATACTTTGTCTTATGTGGTTTTATGATTTTTTTTAACTTTAGGTTTTTTTCTTTTTGTTTTACAAGTTTATTTCTTATTTTTATAATTTTTTCATAAAAAGTTAAACAAACTTAACTTTTTTATTAGTTTACATGTTACGCTTTTTCCTGGATTTAGTCATAATTTGTTTTCTACTTAGCATAGTGTTTGGTGATCGCATTTGGTCCCTTAGTTTTTTTCCGTTCGGTTGCTATTTAGTACGTTATTTGGTCATGAGTTACGTGAGTCACTTGGTGTTTAACATTTGTGTTCTGTTTTTCGTTTTTTCCGGTTTTGTCGTGGTTCGGTTGCTACTTAGCACGGTTCTATGTCCCCCGACCCCTCAAAGCTGATAACACGGTTTTACACCCCCGCCCCGCAACGCGGAGGCTTAAGACTAGTTTGGAGTATATCAAAATATAAAGAGTAAACTGCCATTTTGGTCCCTGAGTTTTGGCCAGTTTTGCCACTTTAGTCCAAATCTCAAACTTTTTGCATCTGGTCCTTGTGGTTTCGTTTTTGTTGCCATTTTAGTCCAAAAGTGAAATCAGGCCAAATTCCCATAATTAAACCTTCAAGTTTTGTCCTTTTACACAAGGGTAATTTCGTCATTTTTATTTTATTATAACTAATTATTAATAAAACTCTCTAAAGTAATGTGAACAAACACATTTACCATTCATCCTCCTCCAGATCAACGGTTTCTTTAATTAGGGCATTCACGTGCAAAATGCCATCGTCATCACAGTTGTAAAACCGCCACCTCCACCGTCACAGCCGCCGCCACCACCGTAACCACCACCTCCAGGACACTCCCTAGCCATATGACCACTCTCTCTACACTTAAAACAACCGTTTCCACCACCACCTCCACCATAACTACCGCCTCCGCGGCCGTAACGACCACCACCGCCTCCATAACCACCGCCGTAACTGAAGAATAGCGGGGAATCTCAGGCCATGTGGACCACCGCCACCACCGTAACCACCACCTCCACGACCACCACGAAGATGCATCTGTATCTGCATCACATATTCACCTCACACTTTAACCATCCACAGATCTTGTTGTTATTGTTGTTGTATAGATTGGATTTTAGGAAATTAGGTTTTTGTGCGATTGGGGGAGAAGATGAAAGTACCTAATCCTATGACAGATCCGATTAGGCAGAACCTGAGTTCGCTTCTGTTGATTGGTTGTGGTGGTGCTCCGCTTGAAAAAGAAGTGGCTAAGAGCTTTGCGGTGATGTTTCCTCATGTGGAGATTGTGCAGGTATTTGTTGCCCACGCTCTTCTGTAGCGCATGTGATGGCCGGAGTGTGATCTTCGGTGACGGAGGTGGTGGGAATGGGAGGGAGATCAGGGAATTAGGGTTGAAGCTTGGGTAGATTTGGGGAAGGAGATGGGCTTTTATAGGGTGATTATAAATAACGAAATTACCCCTGTGCAAAAGGACAAAACTTGAAGGTTTAATTATGGGAATTTGGCCTAATTTCACTTTTGGACTAAAATGGCAACAAAAACGAAACCACAAGGACCCATATGTAAAAAGTTTGAGATTTGGACTAAAGTGACAAAACTGGCCAAAACTCAGGGACCAAAATGGCAGTTTACTCAAATATAAAATACAAATCTCAAATTCAATCACATGTGTAATACTAATATGAGGTAAATGTTTTCACAACCATATGTGTTACTTTCATATTTGGATTATATGAGATTCAATCACATGCGTAATACCAAAAGTCTAAAGGTGTTATCTAGTGATGAGAAACTGGTATTGGATACTGAAAAATACCGTTATTGATAGTACCAATTTGGTATCTATTTTTGACATTTTTTGGGATCGATACTTTCGTTCGGTATGGTACGATATTTTACCCACGTTTCACCTTAGGATATCATACCGTAACAAGCACTTTCGATATCGATACCGTTACCCATTTTTACGATTTCCAGGATCCTTACTTTCGATTAGGGCTGAAAATTTCAAACACGAAACGACCTTAACAGGTTCGTGAAACAGGTTTCGTGTTTTAAACAGGTAGACACGATAAGACATGTTAATTTTTGTGTCATGTTTACCTATTTCGTGTTCGTGTCTTAACATGTCACGTCTGACACGATGTGCCCGTCATAGACTCCACACACCACCCTTCCAAGACGAGTTTATGTCTTAACAGGTCGTGTTTGTGTCTTTACATGTTGTATGATACGATTGTGAGTTTTTTCGTGTCCTAACAGATCGTAATCGTGTCTTTACATGTTGTATGATACGATTGTGAGTTTTTCCGTGTCCTAACAGGTTGTGTTCGTGTCTTAACAGGCTATGTTTGTGTCTTATAGGTTCTATGATACGTTTGTAAATTTTTTTGTGTCTTAACAGGTCGTATTCGTGTAACCTGTTTATTATCATATTCGTATTTATGTTTGAAAAACTAACACTATAAGATTTAATTTCGTGTTTATGTTTATTTATCTTGTGTTATTATCCTAACAATTCCACACAATATACCAACTCTACTTTCGATGCCATAGGCGTTCCTTTCATATTTGGATTATATCAAATTGAGTTAAATGCCAAAATGGTCTCTGAGGTTTTTGCCACTTTAGTCCAAAATCCAATTTTTTTAAATCTGGGTCCCTGTGGTTCGCATTTTGTTGCCATTTGAGTCCAAAATTCAAATTTGGTCAGATTCTCAACTTAAATCCTGATATTTTGTTTTTATCCTCAGGGGCATTTTGGTCATATTAGCATCAATATAAATAAATATTAAAAAATACAGATCTACACACACACTCTCTCTCTCTAAACACCCCCTTTATCTCTCTTCTCTCTCTCCCCCTTCTCACCACCGCCACCTCCATTAACACCACCACTGCAGCACCACCATCCCCACCGGACCACCACTACACCACGTCATCTTCCCTAAACAACACCCTATCTCTCTCTCTCTCTAAACTATCACCACCACACCACCACCACTCACACCACCGCATCATCCCCACCACCACCATCCCATTGTCACACCCCGACCCGCAGCGGAAAAGGTGATCGAGGCATGATTGGGTTATCATCAAAGCTCATGACATTTATTTTAACGTTTCATATTCATTAATACAATTTAATGGAAAATTTACAATAAATATTACAACATGTCCTAACTATCAATCTAAGCTTCTTTGTTTTCTTCTAAGGCATTTCCTATGTTTTCCTTGCTTCATCCTGTTCACCTGTATCATGTGTAAAAGGGTTTTTGGATCAACAAAAAGTTGGCGAGTGAATCCTATGGAAAACATTTGAACAAGTTTATTTAATTGATTATGAAATAAGTGCACAACCACACATGAGTAAAAATAGATGTAAACTTATTCATAAATCAATTTAATATTAAACAATACACACATGAACAATAATGGATCGTTTAGAGGCACGCGTTGCTCAACTCGTCTCTCACGAGGAACTGATGGGCCTAATGAATGAATTGCATAAACATGATAATATGAAAGACATAACTACAAACAATATAAACTCAATAATACACACATGAACAATAATGAGTTGGTTTTGAGGCA
The DNA here is from genome assembly GCA_947069175.1 of Scalesia atractyloides. Classification (NCBI taxonomy): domain Eukaryota; kingdom Viridiplantae; phylum Streptophyta; class Magnoliopsida; order Asterales; family Asteraceae; genus Scalesia; species Scalesia atractyloides. Next base: position 2,197,627 of record CAMTDV010001632.1, read on the forward strand.
CGCGTTGCTCAACTCGTCTACCACGAGGAACTGATGGGCTTAATGAATAAATTTCATATAAGTTGACAAAATGAAATACATAATCACAACAATATAAACAATCTAAGTTTAGATCACGATATGATATGGCACAAGTTTAAATAAACGAGTTAATTATTTTGTGACACATGACACACCCCAAAACGTGTAATTAAAAAGGGGAAGTTGTAAGATTCACTCACAGTGGGTGCGTTCGGTTGATGATGTTGAATGCACGCGAAGTGGTTTTAACCACGAGTGAAATTAACCTAGATAAATAGCATTATGGTTCGGTAAGTAAACGGATTTTATTAATCCATTTTAGTAGGATTGTTGGGTGTATTTTTGTGAGTTTAAGGCTATTTTCTAACCTTAAAAATGTTATTTTTAAGTATTTTTAATTGATTTTTAATTAAAATACATAAATAAAAATAATAATAAAAAGTTGACTTTTTTGACCGTTGACCGTTGACCGTTGACCTTGATTGTTTGACCGGTTCGTATGCGTGTAAGTGTGCGCTGAGTGAGGCTCGAACCCGAGACCTCCCGTACGCGTGCACGCAGCTCTACCAACTGAGCTACGTGTCTAACACGAAATATTTCTGTTTTTAATTATATTTATATATTAATTAGATTAAACAGAAAATCCTTTATTTTAAAAAACGATTTTAATCCAAAGACTCGGTGCGCTCCACAGGTCTCGAACCCGGGACCTGTGGTTTATGCTAACACACAGTCCACCGTTGGACTGTGTGTCCAACTTGTTAACTTAACTGATTTTTATTATACTTAAACACAAACTAAGTATTTTCATTTCTGACTTATTTAAAAGTTAGATAATTGTCTGGATCGATGCAGTAGACCGGACTCGAACTCGTGTCCTGTGATTAAACATACACACAGTCCACCACTGGACTGTGTGTCCAACTTGGTTATTATTCCGGTTATTAATAAACTTAACATATACAGCGTGACTCCGGTTCGGTTAACAAAAAAAGACATTTTTATTAAGGCAGCATGCGTGGGACAAGATTCGAACTCGCGACGTTTACGTGTTTATTGTGCACACAGTCCACCGCTGGACTGTGTGTCTAACCCGAGTTATAACTTGAATTTAATTATACTTATACACAACTGGAACTTCGTCTTCTTCGTTAGATTTTAACCAGAATCGGAAGTCCGACTGGTTCGATGTTTTAATCGTGTTCGTTAGCGTTTTTCAGTTAATTACAGGTGAGATATAAATAAAAAGAAAGAGAAATTAGGCGTAAGGTATACCGACTGGACTCCTCTGTTTCTCCGGCAGAACTCCGGCGACAGCAACAGATTCCGGCGTCGTGTGTCTTGCGGCAGAGAGTCTTCAGCAAGCTTGAAAAGGATATAGGTGAGTTCGGTATAAGCTCAGGGGGTTCAGTAAGACTCAGAAGTGAAGGGCTCGGTTTTCCGGCGAGATACAGAAGTTTTCGGCGAATGGATTTACGTCGGGTAAAGGTGCGGTTTTGAGCGAAAAAGCTTGCAGAGGTTTGAGGGGGTATTTATAAGGCAGGTTATCGATGAATTTGGTCCAATTTCCGACTTGATTCAAAGTCATTACGTTTTCCGGCGGTTATAGTTTGTGTCGCGGGCTCAGGCGTCGGTTATAACCGATGTAGGTTTAAACGTTTACGTTATAACTGAAGAAGTCGTAAATTATTGGCGAGTTAGTCGGGATTTCCGACGACTGAAATTTGGGCGCCGGTTTTTGAATTCGAGAATCATGATATGAATTAATTGATTCTAATAATTAACAAGGAACACTAGTGGCGCAGTGGTTGAGTGTGTGTGCGATAAAACTGTTGACCCGACTGACTGACCCGGGTCGAAACCCGGCAGTGCCAAATTATTTTTATTTTCTTATTTTTAACAGTTTTTCAAAAACAAATTATATATTCCAATATAATAATTAATTATGTATCGTTTAAAATTATTTTGGGCATTAAATTCGCAACGAAATTTTTAACTGATTGTTCGGTTAATAAACGGAGCGGGTTTGGTAAATCCGTTTTTGACGGATGTTACAGTATCCCCTGCTTTTTAGAAATTTCATCCCGAAATTTAAGTAGTGATATATTTTGACTAAAAATGATGGTGTTTAGTATTGATAGTTACATACTTAGAAAAAGTAAGAGTTTAAATTTTTGTTTGAGGCGGTAACGTCCCTTGTAAGGGTTAAGTACCCTATTACAGGAATCGTTTTTTGTTGCCTACTGTAAAAGTATTGATAAGCATAATTGATTCGCTAAACATGATATCATGCATAAGAGTTTGGATATGTTTGAAGGGATATGGTTATATCCTAAGGCAAAACTTCTAATACTACAACCTACATGGAACTTCTCATAACCATCTAACAATACCTCTGATCCTTTGACAAGAAACTTATATATAGGAAGTACCAGTGGCGTATCCACCATATTCTTGTCAAATTTTCATTGGTTTTATCAGTAAGTTATGATTGGTTCTATGACTATAGAACATAAATAAACACAACAGCTAATATTTGAATCCACATTCTGATAGCATATATGTTTGAATGATGACAGTTCCTCTCTCGTTTGTTATGATGGAGAGGTTAGTTTATGTAGAAATGGAACACAATCCAATTTCTTTAAATAGCGAGATGATATAAATGTAACACAAATTTTAACCAAGACAAAACTAAATCCTACATGGAACTTCTCATAACCGCCTGATAATGCCTCTGATCCTTTGGCAAGAATACTTATATATAGGAAGTACCAGCGGCGTATCCACCATATTCTTGCCAAATTTTCATTGGTTTTATCCACAAGTTATGATTAGTTACCAAGAAACTACTAAATCCTACATAGAACTTCTCATAACCGTCTGACAATGCCTCTGATCCTTTGACAAGAATACTTATATATAGGAAGTACCAGCGGCGTATCCACCATATTCTCGTCAAATTTTCATTGGTTTTATCAGTGAATTATGATTAGTCCTATGTGACTCTACAACCAATACAACAAACTCATAAATACTGAAAATGAAAAATGTCTGTGCGATCAAGGCTCAATCAAACGGAGCCGATCGTATTGCATGTACTGAAAATGAAAATGTCTGTGCGATCAAGGCTCAATCAAGCGGAGCCGATCGTATTGCATGTACTGAAAATAATAAATTTAATCTAAACAACAATCACACAAACAGCCTATACATGGAACCTCTCATAACCGCCTGATAATGCCTCTGATCCTTTGACAAGAATACTTATATATAGGAAGTACCAGCGGCGTATCCACCATATTCTTGTCAAATTTTCATTGACTTTATCCACAAGTTATGATTAGTTCTATGTGACTCTACTACAAATACAACAACCACAAGATACTGATAATGAAAATGTCTGTGCGATCAAGGCTCAATCAAACGGAGCTGATCGTATTGCATGTACTGAAAATGAAAATGTCTGTGCGATCAAGGCTCAATCAAACGGAGCCGATCGTATGTGGGCACGCCAGGTTCAACCTCATAATGAAATGGAGAACATGCTCAACGCTCATAATGTAATGGGGAGCGGCGGCTTATGAAATTGCATGTACTGAAATAATAAACAATAATTACTCAAACAGTCTACACATGGAACCTCTCATAACCGCCAGATAATGCTTCTGATCCTTTGACAAGAATACTTATATATAGGAAGTACCAGCGGCGTATCCACCATATTCTTGTCAAAGTTTCATTGGCTTTATCCTTAAGTTATGTTTGGTTCTATGTGATAAAGAAAAAACATAAAACTAAACGATAGGAGTTGAATCCGGATTTTCGGTGAAGAGGACTAGTTGGGTATCTTCGTTTGGGCCGTCATTATCTTCGACAGGATTGGCGTTGATGTTGAAGACTCTTCCTCTTGCTGGTGGCCTAGCGGTTGGGTTTTCTTGGTTTACTTGGTTAACTGGGTTTGATTGAGCTTGAGTGTTTATGATGTTAACCAATCGAGGGCACGTGTTTCTAAAGTGGGTAGGGTCGCCACAATTGAAACAAGCTCGGACATATGGGAACATGGGGTATTGGGGTTGTTGATAGGTTTGGACCATGTTTTGAGTAGGGGGAGAGATTTGGTTTTGAAAGGTGCGGCAAACCTTGCTCAAATGACCATAGCGTCCACAAGTTGCACATAGTCGACAAGGTAAAGTAAGGGGATGGTGATAAAAACAGTTGTTGCATCGAGGGTGAGGTCCAAGATATGGTTTCTTATTTGGGTAAGTTGAGTTGGGTGCCACTTGAGTGATTGGGATAGCTTGGATGGGTATGGCGTGTGAAATTGGTTGATTTCGTTGGATAGCAGCGAAAAGTTGCGCGTCTCTTTTTTCTCTAGAATTGGGTTGAGAAGGGGATTCGGTTTGGGTGTAGTCGGAGGTTTCAGTCGATGCTTTATCCTTCTTCTTCTCCTCCTTGAAGTCTTTGTTCCGGATTCGGTTCTCGGTGAGCGCTGTTGCTAGCTCCATTGCTGCTTCCAAAGTTGCAGGCGAGGTACTTATTACTGAGTCTTGAATCTTTGACGGAAGACCACGAATGTAGTGCTCGATCAAACGGTAGAGGCGAGTGAACATGTTGGGAACCATTTGATGTAACTCGAGGAATCTTTTGTTGTATGTGGTTTGGTCTCCTTCCTTTTGCTTCAACGAATAAAATTCATCTTCTAATTTCTTGATTTCGCTCCTTGGGCAAAATCGTCTGGTCATGATTTCCTTCAATTCGTTCCAAGTTAAAGTCATAACGTCTTCAACACCTCGTTTGGCCTTTTCTGTATTCCACCAAGTAAGTGTTATCCCATATAATCGACCGGTAGCATATCGCACTTTGCGATCATCGGGACAATCGCAATTTAGAAAGGTGTTCTCCATTTCTTCAAACCAATGGAGGAGAGCGGTGACGCCTTCAGTCCCTTTGTATTTCGGAGGGTCGCATGATTTGAAATGCTTGTAGGTGCATTTAGTGGTATTTGGGGGAGAGTTGATAATGTTTTGGTTTTCCTGATTGACAGGATTAGCGGTAAGTGCTTGTTGTACTTGGATTACAATGTTGGGTATTACGGCAGCCATTTGTTGAGCGATTAGGGCAGCCATGCGTTCGCGGGCTTTTCCTGCTCTCATCTTCCTACGGGTGAGGTTAGAAGACATCTACAAGGAATACATGTCAAGAGTATGAGTTTGATGTTTTTGGGATCATGGGTCGCACTAGGAATGAACATTCATAAAATAATTATAGAAAAATAAATCTACTACATCCATAGGATGTCTTGGGCTTTGCTCGCCATTAGGCCCTACATGCCGCCATACTTCACCTTCGTAATCATGTGGGCCCCCATGAATACCGGGTTTTTCATATGGTTCGCATGGGTTTGCCTGGTTGCGTACACTAAAACCCGGAGAAAATCGAGAAATATGTATACAACGTGTAATATTCGGAATGTGTCCAGGTGTAGACACGGTGACACCTCAAAGTGGGTTAGTTCGAACGACGTTTGGTGTGGCATGCTTTGGCCTAATAGGTCCTTCGTACTCTCATCGTTAGTCCCCAGGTAGGCAAACTGGTCCGTTATATTGGATTTATACGAATGCCAACCTAGACAGGACGTTCCGACTACCGGTACTTGTACCCTTCCAGTTACTACATGCCCGTCGCAGAACTTACTTTGATGAGATTTGAAAATTGCAACAAAATCTTTGAATAATGAGAGTATGAAAATGAACTGAATATATGAACATTGATATATGTATAATGAATATGTATATAAGTATGTATGTTTGACTGTAAGTATAAACAAATATGAAACAAACAAATATCACAAGTTTGTATGTAACCACCTAATCAATTAAAATTTAGGCAGACTATAGTATAGGCTCTAAGGGTCTAATAACCTATCCTATATCCCTATAGTCATGGCTCTGATACCAATCTGTCACACCCCGACCCGCAGCGGAAAATGTGATCGGGGCATGATTGGGTTATCATCAAAGCTCATGACATTTATTTTAACGTTTCATATTCATTAATACAATTTAATGGAAAATTTACAATAAATATTACAACATGTCCTAACTATCAATCTAAGCTTCTTTGTTTTCTTCTTAGGCATTTCCTATGTTTTCCTTGCTTCATCCTGTTCACCTGTATCATGTGTAAAAGGGTTTTTGGATCAACAAAAAGTTGGCGAGTGAATCCTATGGAAAACATTTGAACAAGTTTATTTAATTGATTATGAAATAAGTGCACAACCACACATGAGTAAAAATAGATGTAAACTTATTCATAAATCAATTTAATATTAAACAATACACACATGAACAATAATGGATCGTTTAGAGGCACGCGTTGCTCAACTCGTCTCTCATGAGGAACTAATGGGCCTAATGAATGAATTGCATAAACATGATAATATGAAAGACATAACTACAAACAATATAAACTCAATAATACACACATGAACAATAATGAGTTGGTTTTGAGGCACGCGTTGCTCAACTCGTCTACCACGAGGAACTGATGGGCTTAATGAATAAATTTCATATAAGTTGACAAAATGAAATACATAATCACAACAATATAAACAATTTAAGTTTATATCACGATATGATATGGCACAAGTTTAAATAAACGAGTTAATTATTTTGTGACACATGACACACCCCAAATGTGTAATTAAAAAGGGGAAGTTGTAAGATTCACTCACAGTGGGTGCGTTCGGTTGATGATGTTGAATGCACGCGAAGTGGTTTTAACCACGAGTGAAATTAACCTAGATAAATAGCATTATGGTTCGGTAAGTAAACGGATTTTATTAATCCATTTTAGTAGGATTGTTGGGTGTATTTTTGTGAGTTTAAGGCTATTTTCTAACCTTAAAAATGTTATTTTTAAGTATTTTTTAATTAAAATAAATAAATAAAAATAATAATAAAAAGTTGACTTTTTTGACCGTTGACCGTTGACCGTTGACCTTGACTGTTTGACCGGTTCGTATGCGTGTAAGTGTGCGCTGAGTGAGGCTCGAACCCGAGACCTCCCGTACGCGTGCACGCAGCTCTACCAACTGAGCTACGTGTCTAACCCGAAATATTTCTGTTTTTAATTATATTTATATATTAATTAGATTAAACAGAAAATCCTTTATTTTTAAAAACGATTTTAATCCAAAGACTCGGTGCGCTCCACAGGTCTCGAACCCGGGACCTGTGGTTTATGCTAACACACAGTCCACCGCTGGACTGTGTGTCCAACTTGTTAACTTAACTGATTTTTATTATACTTAAACACAAACTAAGTATTTTCATTTCTGACTTATTTAAAAAGTTAGATAATTGTCCGGATCGATGCAGTAGACCGGACTCGAACTCGTGTCCTGTGATTAAACATACACACAGTCCACCACTGGACTGTGTGTCCAACTTGGTTATTATTCCGGTTATTAATAAACTTAACATATACAGCGTGACTCCGGTTCGGTTAACAAAAAAAGACATTTTTATTAAGGCAGCATGCGTGGGACAAGATTCGAACTCGAGACGTTTACGTGTTTATTGTGCACACAGTCCACCGCTGGACTGTGTGTCTAACCCGAGTTATAACTTGATTTTAATTATACTTATACACAATTGGAACTTCGTCTTCTTCGTTAGATTTTAACCAGAATCGGAAGTCCGACTGGTTCGATGTTTTAATCGTGTTCGTTAGCGTTTTTCAGTTAATTACAGGTGAGATATAAATAAAAAGAAAGAGAAATTAGGCGTAAGGTATACCGACTGGACTCCTCTGTTTCTCCGGCAGAACTCCGGCGACAGCAACAGATTCCGGCGTCGTGTGTCTTGCGGCAGAGAGTCTTCAGCAAGCTTGAAAAGGATATAGGTGACTTCGGTATAAGCTCAGGGGGTTCAATAAGACTCAGAAGTGAAGGGCTCGGTTTTCCGGCGAGATACAGAAGTTTTTCGGCGAATGGATTTACGTCGGGTAAAGGTGCGGTTTTTGAGCGAAAAAGCTTGCAGAGGTTTGAGGGGGTATTTATAAGGCAGGTTATTGATGAATTTGGTCCAATTTCCGACTTGATTCAAAGTCATTACGTTTTCCGGTGGTTATAGTTTGTGTTGCGGGCTCAGGCGTCGGTTATAACCGATGTAGGTTTAAACGTTTACGTTATAACTGAAGAAGTCGTAAATTATTGGCGAGTTAGTCGGATTTCCGACGACTGAAATTTGGGCGCCGGTTTTTTGAATTCGAGAATCATGATATGAATTAATTGATTCTAATAATTAACAAGGAACAACTAGTGGCGCAGTGGTTGAGTTGGTGTGTGCGATAAAACTGTTGACCCGGCTGACTGACCCGGGTTTCGAAACCCGGCAGTGCCAAATTATTTTTATTTTCTTATTTTTAACAGTTTTTAAAAAACAAATTATATATTCCAATATAATAATTAATATGTATCGTTTAAAATTATTTTGGGCATTAAATTCGCAACGAAATTTTTAACTGATTGTTCGGTTAATAAACGGAGCGGGTTTGGAATCCGTTTTTTGACGGATGTTACACCATGATTGGTTCTATGACTATAGAACATAAATAAAACAAACAGCTAATATTTGAATCCACATTCTGATAGCATATATGTTTGAATGATGACAGTTCCTCTCTCGTTTGTTATGATGGAGAGGTTAGTTTATGTAGAAATGGAACACAATCCAATTTCTTTAAATAGCGAGATGATATAAATGTAACACAAATTTTAACCAAGACAAAACTAAATCCTACATGGAACTTCTCATAACCGCCTGATAATGCCTCTGATCCTTTGGCAAGAATACTTATATATAGGAAGTACCAGCGGCGTATCCACCATATTCTTGCCAAATTTTCATTGGTTTTATCCACAAGTTATGATTAGTTACCAAGAAACTACTAAATCCTACATAGAACTTCTCATAACCGTCTGACAATGCCTCTGATCCTTTGACAAGAATACTTATATATAGGAAGTACCAGCGGCGTATCCACCATATTCTCGTCAAATTTTCATTGGTTTTATCAGTGAATTATGATTAGTCCTATGTGACTCTACAACCAATACAACAAACTCATAAATACTGAAAATGAAAAATGTCTGTGCGATCAAGGCTCAATCAAACGGAGCCGATCGTATTGCATGTACTGAAAATGAAAATGTCTGTGCGATCAAGGCTCAATCAAGCGGAGCCGATCGTATTGCATGTACTGAAAATAATAAATTTAATCTAAACAACAATCACACAAACAGCCTATACATGGAACCTCTCATAACCGCCTGATAATGCCTCTGATCCTTTGACAAGAATACTTATATATAGGAAGTACCAGCGGCGTATCCACCATATTCTTGTCAAATTTTCATTGACTTTATCCACAAGTTATGATTAGTTCTATGTGACTCTACTACAAATACAACAACCACAAGATACTGATAATGAAAATGTCTGTGCGATCAAGGCTCAATCAAACGGAGCTGATCGTATTGCATGTACTGAAAATGAAAATGTCTGTGCGATCAAGGCTCAATCAAACGGAGCCGATCGTATGTGGGCACGCCAGGTTCAACCTCATAATGAAATGGAGAACATGCTCAACGCTCATAATGTAATGGGGAGCGGCGGCTTATGAAATTGCATGTACTGAAATAATAAACAATAATTACTCAAACAGTCTACACATGGAACCTCTCATAACCGCCAGATAATGCTTCTGATCCTTTGACAAGAATACTTATATATAGGAAGTACCAGCGGCGTATCCACCATATTCTTGTCAAAGTTTCATTGGCTTTATCCTTAAGTTATGTTTGGTTCTATGTGATAAAGAAAAAACATAAAACTAAACGATAGGAGTTGAATCCGGATTTTCGGTGAAGAGGACTAGTTGGGTATCTTCGTTTGGGCCGTCATTATCTTCGACAGGATTGGCGTTGATGTTGAAGACTCTTCCTCTTGCTGGTGGCCTAGCGGTTGGGTTTTCTTGGTTTACTTGGTTAACTGGGTTTGATTGAGCTTGAGTGTTTATGATGTTAACCAATCGAGGGCACGTGTTTCTAAAGTGGGTAGGGTCGCCACAATTGAAACAAGCTCGGACATATGGGAACATGGGGTATTGGGGTTGTTGATAGGTTTGGACCATGTTTTGAGTAGGGGGAGAGATTTGGTTTTGAAAGGTGCGGCAAACCTTGCTCAAATGACCATAGCGTCCACAAGTTGCACATAGTCGACAAGGTAAAGTAAGGGGATGGTGATAAAAACAGTTGTTGCATCGAGGGTGAGGTCCAAGATATGGTTTCTTATTTGGGTAAGTTGAGTTGGGTGCCACTTGAGTGATTGGGATAGCTTGGATGGGTATATGGCGTGTGAAATTGGTTGATTTCGTTGGATAGCAGCGAAAAGTTGCGCGTCTCTTTTTCTCTTAGAATTGGGTTGAGAAGGGGATTCGGTTTGGGTGTAGTCGGAGGTTTCAGTCGATGCTTTATCCTTCTTCTTCTCCTCCTTGAAGTCTTTGTTCCGGATTCGGTTCTCGGTGAGCGCTGTTGCTAGCTCCATTGCTGCTTCCAAAGTTGCAGGCGAGGTACTTATTACTGAGTCTTGAATCTTTGACGGAAGACCACGAATGTAGTGCTCGATCAAACGGTAGAGGCGAGTGAACATGTTGGGAACCATTTGATGTAACTCGAGGAATCTTTTGTTGTATGTGGTTTGGTCTCCTTCCTTTTGCTTCAACGAATAAAATTCATCTTCTAATTTCTTGATTTCGCTCCTTGGGCAAAATCGTCTGGTCATGATTTCCTTCAATTCGTTCCAAGTTAAAGTCATAACGTCTTCAACACCTCGTTTGGCCTTTTCTGTATTCCACCAAGTAAGTGTTATCCCATATAATCGACCGGTAGCATATCGCACTTTGCGATCATCGGGACAATCGCAATTTAGAAAGGTGTTCTCCATTTCTTCAAACCAATGGAGGAGAGCGGTGACGCCTTCAGTCCCTTTGTATTTCGGAGGGTCGCATGATTTGAAATGCTTGTAGGTGCATTTAGTGGTATTTGGGGGAGAGTTGATAATGTTTTGGTTTTCCTGATTGACAGGATTAGCGGTAAGTGCTTGTTGTACTTGGATTACAATGTTGGGTATTACGGCAGCCATTTGTTGAGCGATTAGGGCAGCCATGCGTTCGCGGGCTTTTCCTGCTCTCATCTTCCTACGGGTGAGGTTAGAAGACATCTACAAGGAATACATGTCAAGAGTATGAGTTTGATGTTTTTGGGATCATGGGTCGCACTAGGAATGAACATTCATAAAATAATTATAGAAAAATAAATCTACTACATCCATAGGATGTCTTGGGCTTTGCTCGCCATTAGGCCCTACATGCCGCCATACTTCACCTTCGTAATCATGTGGGCCCCCATGAATACCGGGTTTTTCATATGGTTCGCATGGGTTTGCCTGGTTGCGTACACTAAAACCCGGAGAAAATCGAGAAATATGTATACAACGTGTAATATTCGGAATGTGTCCAGGTGTAGACACGGTGACACCTCAAAGTGGGTTAGTTCGAACGACGTTTGGTGTGGCATGCTTTGGCCTAATAGGTCCTTCGTACTCTCATCGTTAGTCCCCAGGTAGGCAAACTGGTCCGTTATATTGGATTTATACGAATGCCAACCTAGACAGGACGTTCCGACTACCGGTACTTGTACCCTTCCAGTTACTACATGCCCGTCGCAGAACTTACTTTGATGAGATTTGAAAATTGCAACAAAATCTTTGAATAATGAGAGTATGAAAATGAACTGAATATATGAACATTGATATATGTATAATGAATATGTATATAAGTATGTATGTTTGACTGTAAGTATAAACAAATATGAAACAAACAAATATCACAAGTTTGTATGTAACCACCTAATCAATTAAAATTTAGGCAGACTATAGTATAGGCTCTAAGGGTCTAATAACCTATCCTATATCCCTATAGTCATGGCTCTGATACCAATCTGTCACACCCCGACCCGCAGCGGAAAATGTGATCGGGGCATGATTGGGTTATCATCAAAGCTCATGACATTTATTTTAACGTTTCATATTCATTAATACAATTTAATGGAAAATTTACAATAAATATTACAACATGTCCTAACTATCAATCTAAGCTTCTTTGTTTTCTTCTTAGGCATTTCCTATGTTTTCCTTGCTTCATCCTGTTCACCTGTATCATGTGTAAAAGGGTTTTTGGATCAACAAAAAGTTGGCGAGTGAATCCTATGGAAAACATTTGAACAAGTTTATTTAATTGATTATGAAATAAGTGCACAACCACACATGAGTAAAAATAGATGTAAACTTATTCATAAATCAATTTAATATTAAACAATACACACATGAACAATAATGGATCGTTTAGAGGCACGCGTTGCTCAACTCGTCTCTCATGAGGAACTAATGGGCCTAATGAATGAATTGCATAAACATGATAATATGAAAGACATAACTACAAACAATATAAACTCAATAATACACCATGAACAATAATGAGTTGGTTTTGAGGCACGCGTTGCTCAACTCGTCTACCACGAGGAACTGATGGGCTTAATGAATAAATTTCATATAAGTTGACAAAATGAAATACATAATCACAACAATATAAACAATTTAAGTTTATATCACGATATGATATGGCACAAGTTTAAATAAACGAGTTAATTATTTTGTGACACATGACACACCCCAAATGTGTAATTAAAAAGGGGAAGTTGTAAGATTCACTCACAGTGGGTGCGTTCGGTTGATGATGTTGAATGCACGCGAAGTGGTTTTAACCACGAGTGAAATTAACCTAGATAAATAGCATTATGGTTCGGTAAGTAAACGGATTTTATTAATCCATTTTAGTAGGATTGTTGGGTGTATTTTTGTGAGTTTAAGGCTATTTTCTAACCTTAAAAATGTTATTTTTAAGTATTTTTAATTAAAATAAATAAATAAAAATAATAATAAAAAGTTGACTTTTTTGACCGTTGACCGTTGACCGTTGACCTTGACTGTTTGACCGGTTCGTATGCGTGTAAGTGTGCGCTGAGTGAGGCTCGAACCCGAGACCTCCCGTACGCGTGCACGCAGCTCTACCAACTGAGCTACGTGTCTAACCCGAAATATTTCTGTTTTTAATTATATTTATATATTAATTAGATTAAACAGAAAATCCTTTATTTTTAAAAACGATTTTAATCCAAAGACTCGGTGCGCTCCACAGGTCTCGAACCCGGGACCTGTGGTTTATGCTAACACACAGTCCACCGCTGGACTGTGTGTCCAACTTGTTAACTTAACTGATTTTTATTATACTTAAACACAAACTAAGTATTTTCATTTCTGACTTATTTAAAAAGTTAGATAATTGTCCGGATCGATGCAGTAGACCGGACTCGAACTCGTGTCCTGTGATTAAACATACACACAGTCCACCACTGGACTGTGTGTCCAACTTGGTTATTATTCCGGTTATTAATAAACTTAACATATACAGCGTGACTCCGGTTCGGTTAACAAAAAAAGACATTTTTATTAAGGCAGCATGCGTGGGACAAGATTCGAACTCGAGACGTTTACGTGTTTATTGTGCACACAGTCCACCGCTGGACTGTGTGTCTAACCCGAGTTATAACTTGATTTTAATTATACTTATACACAATTGGAACTTCGTCTTCTTCGTTAGATTTTAACCAGAATCGGAAGTCCGACTGGTTCGATGTTTTAATCGTGTTCGTTAGCGTTTTTCAGTTAATTACAGGTGAGATATAAATAAAAAGAAAGAGAAATTAGGCGTAAGGTATACCGACTGGACTCCTCTGTTTCTCCGGCAGAACTCCGGCGACAGCAACAGATTCCGGCGTCGTGTGTCTTGCGGCAGAGAGTCTTCAGCAAGCTTGAAAAGGATATAGGTGACTTCGGTATAAGCTCAGGGGGTTCAATAAGACTCAGAAGTGAAGGGCTCGGTTTTCCGGCGAGATACAGAAGTTTTTCGGCGAATGGATTTACGTCGGGTAAAGGTGCGGTTTTGAGCGAAAAAGCTTGCAGAGGTTTGAGGGGGTATTTATAAGGCAGGTTATTGATGAATTTGGTCCAATTTCCGACTTGATTCAAAGTCATTACGTTTTCCGGTGGTTATAGTTTGTGTTGCGGGCTCAGGCGTCGGTTATAACCGATGTAGGTTTAAACGTTTACGTTATAACTGAAGAAGTCGTAAATTATTGGCGAGTTAGTCGGGATTTCCGACGACTGAAATTTGGGCGCCGGTTTTTGAATTCGAGAATCATGATATGAATTAATTGATTCTAATAATTAACAAGGAACACTAGTGGCGCAGTGGTTGAGTGTGTGTGCGATAAAACTGTTGACCCGGCTGACTGACCCGGGTTCGAAACCCGGCAGTGCCAAATTATTTTTATTTTCTTATTTTTAACAGTTTTTAAAAAACAAATTATATATTCCAATATAATAATTAATTATGTATCGTTTAAAATTATTTTGGGCATTAAATTCGCAACGAAATTTTTAACTGATTGTTCGGTTAATAAACGGAGCGGGTTTGGAATCCGTTTTTGACGGATGTTACACCCATTGCCGCCGACAGTCACCCACAAACAAAATCAAATTTTGATCAAAACCCAATAACCACCATTCTCTTCAAAACCACCCCCAACATCCACCCTTGACCCAATTTCACCAGAAAACCCTAATACAAACCCTAATTCCTCTGCACCTGACCACCGCCGCTGCTAGCGGCTTTCTGTTCGTCTGCTCCCCCTTCTCCCACCGCTCTCTCTCTCCTAATCCAAACCCTAATCCAAACCCTAATTCCTCTGCTCCCCCTTCTCCCACCGCTCTCTCTGTCCTCGTACTCACTCTCTTCGTCAGTCTCTTTCTCTCTACTCGTCTCACTCTTCGTCGATCTCCCAACCGACACCACCCACCACAGTTAGATGGTGGTTGTTGTTGGGGTTTGAGAGGATCGTGGCGTTGGTGGTTGTCCAGAGGTGGCGACAGTTGGATGGTGGTGTTGGGGTTTCAGTGGGATGGTGGTGTCGGCGGTAGTGGGATGGTGGGGATGATGCGGTGGTGGGGGTGGTGGTAGTTCAGAGAGAGAGAGAGAGAGAGCAGAGTGAGAATAAGTGGTTATTGAGGTGTATTTTAGGGTATTATATATATATATATATATATATATATATATTATTATATATATATATAATTAGTTATAATAAATCTAATATGACCAAAATGCCCATGAGGATAAAGACAAAATATCAGGATTTAATTTAAGTTGAGAATCTGATCAAATTTAAAATTTGGACTAAAATGACAACAAAATGCAAACCACAAGGACCCAAATTTAAAAATTTTGGATTTTGGATTAAAGCGACAAAAGCGAGGACCATTTTGGCATTTAACTCTATCAAATTTAATCACATGTGCAATAAAAGTCTAAAACTCTACAAGTCTTATCTCTTTTTAACCATGGTTGTAGCCACGTGTAAACATCTCATTGGCTCTCATGATCCTCTTTGCGACCAGTCGACCACTGCTTCTCATTAAGAACACCGAGTTCTAGGTTTCGTGTACCACAAACAAAAAGATGTCGGTTGTTGGAGGAATTAGCGAATCGAAGGGCGTTGAGAACAGCCTTGAGATCGACGAACTCGCTCGATTTGCCGTCGATGAACACAACAAGAAGCAGGTATCATCTTTCATTTCCAGATCTATGTTTTCATCCAATCAAAGCAGTTTACGAGCGTGATATATGTATATATATATATATATATATACATATATATGTATATATATATGTTTTAGGATTATTGTTTGTGGTAAGATGCTTTTATTCTAATACTACAAGAGAAAAGTGGCACAAGAACTTGTATAAATATTATAATTTCTGGAAAAGTCGGTACCGAAATACCGAATTTCTGGGTACCGATTATGGGTGTAAACAAGCCTAGAGGCTCGAGAGCTACTCGTTATCGGCTTGGTTAAAAGCTCGAATGAGCCTAGTCTTAACGAGCCCGGGCTTGAGCTTGAAATATAGCTCGTTTAGTTATTGAGCTCAGCTCGAGCCTGAAATATAAAGCTCGCGAGCCTAAACGAGCCCAAACAAAATTTTACTTTATATACATATATAATATATAATAATAATGATAATAATACTAGTGAGCCGAGCTATGGCTCGTTTAAGTGATACTGAAGCGAGCTCAGCTAAGCTTTTAGCTTGTTTGAGGTTGTTCTCAAAATAGCTCGAACCAAGTGGAGCTGAGCCCGAGCTTTGGGTTTTACTCACGATCTGATCTCTATCTTAAATAAGTAGGTTCGAGCCGAGCTCAGGCTCGGCCCGGCTCGTCTACCCCTGGTACCGATACTGGTGAGCCGAGCTATGGCTCGTTTAAGTGATACTGAAGCGAGCTCAGCTAAGCTTTTAACTTGTTTGAGGTTGTTCTCAAAATAGCTCGAGCCAAGTGGAGCTGAGCCCGAGCTTTGGGTTTTACTCACGACCTGATCTCGAGCTTAAATAAGTAGGTTCGAGCCGAGCTCGGGCTCGGCCCAGCTCGTCTACACCCCTGGTACCGATACTGAAAATGCCGATATCCCGAATTTTTAAAAAAGCGGTACCGAATACTGTACCTAGTTTAGCTACACTTATACAAATTGCTGCTAGCCTAGCTACACTTATACCAGAGGAATTTCGTTATAATGTTGTTTATGCATGTGTAAGATTGAGGATTATAAATTAATCTTTTTTTAGAGTGTGTAAATGCTAAGAAAGTTATGGGTAATTGTTTATGTAGAATACCCTGCTGGAATTTGGGAAGGTACTGAATGCAAAGGAGCAGGTAGTTGCTGGTACATTGTATTATATCACACTTGAAGCAACTGATGGTGGTGTCAAAAAAACTTATGAAGCCAAGGTTTGGGTTAAGCCATGGGAAAACTTCAAAGAATTGCTGGAATTCAAGCCTGTTGATGCTGCCACCTCAGCATAAACTTCCATCTGGTAACTTATCTTAAATATTAGAGTAAAATGCCAAAATGAACAGTATTTTCTGCTAACTTCTCCCCTTTTTTCGTTTTCCTCATTTAAATGAACAGTATAATCGTCATTTTATGCCATAATATATTTAATTGAGCGAGGAAAACGACAAAAAACGGAGAAAACTGGATGAAAATGGCAACAAAAATGAAACCTAAGACACCAAATACAAAAAGTTAATTTTGGACTGAAGTTGCAAAAGTGGCCTAAACTCAGGGACCATTTTAGCATTTTACTCTTAAGTATTATATGTATTTTTTCAATTCTAAGCCGCTTTATATGTATCGGTAATGTAGAAAAGATATACGTTCTGCGATGCAGGGCGAGAGTGCTAGGAGACCGCTACCAGGGTGTGAACCTTAATCTTATAAATGGTTTCGTTAGGTTAACAATAAACATTTCTTGCGTTACGTTGCAAGTTTATGCCCCATGGTATGTTTGCTAGATGACATCTGGTGAATTCTATCACGTTAACGCGTGTCTGTGTAATAGAACTTGTTTCGATCTCTATTTATACTAGTGTCTTTTTATCTATAAGTGGGTGTTTGCGATTTGTTAGACCGTTTTGGTACAACAATAAGCAGTTTTGAGTTTATCTGACTATTTGTTATGAAATAGCTACATTGTGATTTTCTTTTGAGTCAGCATCTTCTAGTGAATCGATAGTCGAGTCTGGCTTTGGCTTATCGCTAATGCTGGAATTTGTTTCGTGTTTGTCGTAAGCTGCTGTCGCCGCATAGGCTTCTTTATTGCTCGACTCGGTCTACCACGACCCCTTCTTCTTCCTCTACTGCTCCCATTTGCATGGGACATTTCAGGCTGCAAATAATAGTATAATGTGTACATGTTTTATAATCTTATATGATTAAAAGTTATATGCTGGGATGATCACTACAGAAAATATGATCTTAAACTCAATTTGAAATTCCAAATAATTGACATCTCTTCTAATAATTCTACAATTTCAATAACTTTATGTTTATAACAACTTCAACTACTATTTTTTTAAAATATTTTTTAAGATTATGTCTATCAATACGTATAATAATACATCTGATGAGG
Organism: Scalesia atractyloides; assembly: GCA_947069175.1. Classification (NCBI taxonomy): domain Eukaryota; kingdom Viridiplantae; phylum Streptophyta; class Magnoliopsida; order Asterales; family Asteraceae; genus Scalesia; species Scalesia atractyloides. The sequence goes on from CAMTDV010001632.1 coordinate 2,215,858, forward strand.
AAGTGACTGTCTTTTGACATTCAACTTCAAGAATTTATGGGGGTAAAATTATCTTTTATAAATTTAACTACTTTAATTATCTTTTAAACACATGCTAACGTGATTAAATAAGAAATACATTTAAAAAAAAAGTTAACTAAATAATATTGATTTTAAGACATGTTTTAGTAAATGAATATGACATTAACTTGAGATAGCAAACCTACTTCCAAGTTCTTTTCAAAAGTAGGAGGGCTTATGAGGAGGAACTCTACAACCACTCTACCCAGGTGCGTCAACAGAATAATTGCTACTGCCAGCGTATCACATAAGGGGAGGCGAGTATATATGGGGAAGGGGAGGCAGTTGGTCCTGATAACATGCCAATTGATATATGGAAGTGTTTGGGAGAGGAAGGAGTTCAATGGCTAACAAGTTTCTTCAATATTATATTAAAATATGGAAAATTGCTAGATCAGTGGAGAAATAGTGTTGTAGTACCTATATATAAGAATAAAGGAGACGCCCAATGTTGTGGGAATTACAGAGGACTTAAGTTGTTAGGCTATACTATGAAATTATGGGAAAGAGTAATTGAGACTAGAAGTAGGAAGGAAACTCGGGTTAAAGTAAACCAATTTGGTTTCATGCCAGGGCGGTCAACTACCGAAACAATACATATTCTAAGGAGATTGATGGAAAAGTATAGAGAGAAAAACGTAATCTTCTCATGATGTTCATTAACATAGAGAAGACTGTTGTGTGATTTATATATATATATATATATATATATATTATAATTTTTCCAAGTTTTATAAGAAAAGGAATTACCAAACTCAACCACACACTATCCCAAGTGTACCGATCACAATGTAGCAAAGTATAGGAAAGAGCGGATATCGAATCCGTGGACACTGTAGGTAACTCTCGATAAGGAACCTCTATCGGATTCTAGTCTATTTAATTGGATTTGAGATTAGAAGCTAGATTAACTAAAAAAATTACGTAACTAAATTAACTTTCAGCTAAGGGAACAAAACTAGAGATAGCAGATTGAAACGAGTTCGTTTAAATCAATGAGATTAAATGATCACCCAGGTTTCAACTGGGTTTGACACTGATCGAATACTGAAAAGACTCCTGTTATAGATCTCTGATCTGTGAATACTAAGAAAGCTAGGGGTGTGTCACACACCTCTTAGAACTTAATATCCAAACAGTGCAAGTGTTAAAGTGCTAGTTGGATTCAAATACCTATGTGAGGCTTTTTAAATCCCACAACTATCAAAATACTAATGTCATAGACAACGTCAATAATTCACTAAATATGAAGCAAACTCTATTTTTAGTATCTACTGACTCAGAAGACACTAACTCACAAATAAGCAAACAGAATCCTGATGTGCAAGACAACAATTCACTACCCAATTTTCTGACACATACAATGGTTTAGTAAACTTATTGTTTTAGGAAAAACATACTTGAAAATCATATTTTAATCTTTAGTTTATCAATTAACATATGCGATGAAATTGCCCTAAGTTAATTAATTAGACTAATTAACCTAAGAATGATAAAAAAAAATGATTAAAGATTGTATGGGACAAACTAAAACCAACCAACCACATAGATCACAGATTAAAACTAATTTGAACAAGCATGAATAATCATATAAATATATAAAAACAAATATTAATTAAAATCAATACATATTCAAACCAAAAGTCGAACCAATAAAAGTCTAACACTTGTCAAATTTCGTCCCCACCCGAGCGATACAAAAGTTTAGTCATGAATCATGTCAATAAAACGAAAACTAAATTATCCGAGTTCATGCAAGAAACTAAATTAAAATAAATTAACAAGTTCAAACCAAATGATCCCGAATCGAAACACATCGCTTAAATGGTGGCTCTTTATTTTTCTTGATCGGACCGGCTGTCACACTCCCCGTTCTTGCGTCAGACGTCTTCAGAATGTCACCCCCCTAAATTCTCCAAGCAACCCATTTTTATATAGTTTTGACAAAATTACAGTGCACGTCTTTTATGTATAAATGTTTCAGTCCTTTACGTTTATTTTTTGTTGAATGCACGTCTTTTACCACAAACCTACTTAGTTTTCTTAGTTAACTTAAACATATGCCTAGCACATGATGGGTAAATTAGTCATTTTAAAAAAATAATTAAAAAGGTGTAGAAAATAATTGTGATAGGGGTGTAGACAAGATTAAATGATTTTAGGTCTTATACCTTTGTTTTTGCTAATTATGTTTTTAGTCATTTCAGGATGTATTTTGTCATAACAATTTGATCTATCGTTTTGGTACTATTATGTATGTTATGACTACTATGTTTAATTAAGGTTTATTTGGTCATGATTTAATCTTTTTTCTTTCATTTTATTTGCATTTTCTTGTGAAGATGATTTGCAGTTTATTTCAATATAGTTTGGTCACTTTGAAGGCTTCAATATAAATACGTTTTGGATTTTTATACACTGAATTATTATTTTTTTTAAAATGACTATTATGCCCATCATGTGCTATGCATGTATTTAAGTTAACTAAGAAAAATAAATGAGTAAATTGCATAAAACATCCTTTATGTTTCCTCAAACTTGCAGGTTCCAGCCTTAATGTTTAAAAGTTGCTAAAAACAGTCTTTAAGTTTATTTTTGTTGCGGGTTCAATCCTTTACAGCTAACCACGTTACTTTCTTCAGTTAAGTTCCCTCACATGCATAACATGTGAGGGTTTATTCGTCATTTTGTTTGATCTTTTTAAATATAATATAATATAATACATATTATATATTTGATATTATTATATATTATGTATAATAAACACACACATTAATAAACAACCACCACAACAAACCGTCTTCACCCCTCAGAATTAAAACCACCACAGCCCCCACCCATCACCACCCTAACAAAACCACCATAACAACTACCCATCTCCAGCCTTAGCAAAACAATCCCTACCCTTCACCAACCACTGTTCATCATCACAACCATCTTGCCCCACCGTCACCAACCACCACAACACCAAACACCAAACCCTAACCTCCCCTCAACCACTACCGTTCTACCTGTTAATGCACCCAACAACAACACCCACAGTTATCACCACCACACAAGAGAGAGATGCGCATGGTAGTTTAGAAAGGGAAAAAGAAATCTGAGAAAACAGAGAAAAAGAGAGAGAACCGAGGGGGCACGATCTGCTTTGACTTCCAGTTCCGGCTTGAAAGACCTCGCCGCCGTCGGCCTTGGCGGCTAGGGTTCCGAACTGTTTTGACCTTCAATTCCGGCCTGAAAGACCTAGCCGCCGCCGGCCTTTGCTTGACGGTTACGGTTTGATGTTGTTTTTCAGGTGAGGACTCGCCGCCGCACCACACGGTGGTGCAACCGGTGCCGCCGCTATCATGAACAAAGGAAGCGAAGAATCGGTGAAATCGGCACCTAGGATTTCAGAATTCCGATCGAATCAGGTTTACTCTTTTCTGAACAACATTCATCCGTTCTCCCCTCAATTATCCCCGCAATTTCGCCTCTGCATCTCCATATCCTCCAACAAACATCATCGGTCCACAATCTCAAACCGAAACCCTAACCCTACGGTGGTGATGTATCAGGTGGCGGTGGTGGTGGTGGCAGTTGAAGATGATGGTGGCAGAGTTATTTGGGGATTTTGGGGGTTTTGTCGAAGGTGGAGGGAGGTGGTGGCAGAGGAGGTGGTGTCGGAGGTGGAGGTGGTGGCAGAGGAGGTGGTGTCGGTGGAGGAGGTGATGTGTTTTTTGAGGCCTTTTCTTTCCAATTTGTTGTCTTTCCGGCCTTTTCTTTCCGATCTATTTCGGCTGGGGTGGCAGTGGTGGAGGTATGCTGACGGTTGATGGAGGTGATGGTGGTGGTTATGGTGTTAGAGAGAGAGAGAGAGAGAGAGAAGGAAGGGGGTTGTGTTTTATAACCAGATTCATGTGAGGGATAACCAGATTCATGTGTTTTATAACCAGATCAACCAAAATGACGAATATACCCTCACATGTAATGCATGTGAGGGAACTTAACTGAAGAAAATAACGTGGTTAGCTGTAAAGGATTGAACCCGCACACAAAAATAAACTTAAAGGCTGTTTTTAGCAACTTTTAAACATTAAGGCTGGAACCTGCAAGTTTGAGGAAACATAAAGGATGTTTTGTGCAATTTACTCAAAATAAATAGGTTTATGATAAAGAACATACACTACAACTAAACATAAATGTAAAAAACATCCACCGAAACTTTTAAACATAAAATAAGTGCAAATGCAATTTAGCGTAAACATAAATTGAAAATATAATGCAACTTTATGGATATTTCTTTTCTAAAGTTCACCGCCTCCTCAAGTCAAAACCCTTAAGTCCATGGGTTTTTGTCCAGCCCACTCTCTATGCATTTAATTTTCATTTAGCCCATTTAGACTAATATTAAAATCCACTTAAAAAACCCAAAGATCATTTAAAGCACAATCACATCACGTAACTTTCTTTTCTTCTTTCCTCCATTAATTTTCTCTGACTATTTTTTGGACGGCAAACTAATTTCATTCATAACCAAATTCGTACACCAATGCATGATACAAGCAAGAGACTAGCTTTTTTTTTAAATGTGTGGAATTATTCGTGAATATCGGAGGTTTAGCATACGTTGTTTAAATTGGGTCTGCGCTAGAGAGCCCCTTGCATACAGCTGCAGATCCAGAAACTTTTTTCAGTGGGTCCGTTTTGGTAGATTCTCACTAACTTTTTTTCAAATCATACAAGGTTCTCACTATTTTTTTCATTTTTTTTCCAATCCGAGTGGGTTCATGTGAACCCACAAAACAGGGCTGGATCCGCCACTGCTCGCACAATAGATCCAAATTTAAAGCCCTCAATAAGAAACATCTATCACCCAGACTCGAACCCAAAACCAGAAAGAAAAACTCACTCAGGCCTACTATAAATAAAATTTAAATAGCTGTGACCACCACTATAACACTAGTGATAGTCAAGCAATAGACTAGTAAGATGCAAAAAAAGTCGGCCCGAACACGACCCCCACACCTATGACTAACAAATTTAGTCATTACAACTCATTTTATTTTATTTTCAACCAAAAGGCACGAATCCTTTTCACTCCACTTATCTTTCACCATTAATCACATTTAATGTGTTGACCAAAATACTAATTAACTCTACCTTCCTTTTCTTTTGTTGTTCTTTCACTCGAGGTCACAAGTCTTCATGTATTAATTTTTTATTTTCATTCACCGAGTAGTAATAATAATGCATAAAAAGAACTTGAAACTCCGCGTCTTCAATCATTAGCATTAATTTATCCCCCGTTTAGCTTAATTGCATCGTATTGGCTCGCTTTCTCTTGAAACCTAAAAAATTTAAAAATAAACTAGCTAGAAGTGTTATTCAATAAAAACTAATTCAAAACTGTTTGAAGTGTAGTAGATATTTATATAAAAATATGTATAATTTAGAGCACATCAAAGACATATGATAGTGTCCCTCGTAACTTGATTTGGATAGGGTGGAAGATCAGGGGTTCCGGGAAAGTATATAGATATAATTATGGATATGTATGAAAGGACTCGAACTAGGGTTCGGGCGCTTGTAGGGGATACCGATTTATTCCCAGCGGAAGTAGGACTCCATCAAGGGTCTGCATTGAGTCCGTTACTCTTTGCGGTTGTTTTGGATGAGTTTTCCAAGGCGATTCAGGAGACAGTTTCACAGTGCGTGCTTTTTGCGAATGACATTGTGTTAGTGGCAGAGACTAAACACAGCCTGAATGCGAGGGTAGAGGAATGGCGAGCAGCCTTAGAGGACAAGGGTTTGACAATTAGTCACTCTAAGACTGAGTACCTCTCATGTGATTTTAGTGATGCAGGTGATGACGACACTCAGATCACCATTGAGGGCCAAGTGGTCCCAAAGACAACAAGTTTTTAGTATTTAGGATAATTTGTACAAGGAGATGGGGAGATAGATAAATATGTAGCACAGCGCATCCAAGTGGTTGGTGTGTAGATGGAAAACAGCCACTGGGGTATTGTGTGACAGTAGGTTCTCAACTAAATTTAAAGGAAATTTTTTTGGGTGGCAGTTAGACCTTCAATGCTATATGGGACAGAATGTTGGGCCATCAAGAAGTCACAAGCACACAAAATGGTAGAAATGAGGATGCTTAGGTGGATGTGTGGTCACACAAAGCTAGACCGGTAAGAAACAGGTTTTTAGGGAAGCGTTTGGAGTGGCTAATATTTCGAATAAGATAATGGAGGGAGATTGAGATGGTTTGGACATGTGAGGAGGAGGCAGATGACATGCTTGGTTAGAGTAGTGGAAACCCTCACTATTGATGCTAAGAGGAGTATAGGTAAACCCAAGTTGATTTGGGATGAGCGAATTAGGCAAGATTTGGTAGAATTGCACCTTTTTGAGGACATGGTCTAGGATAGGAGTTCATGGAGGCGTATGGTAGAGATTAAGGATTTTTAGGAAGGGTACATAAGTGTTAGTTTCGAACTAAGGACCTAATCTACTTTAGGTGGATTTTGTATGTGAATGTGACTTGCATATATTTATATTGCGTATTGTGTTATATTTTCCTTAAATTTACTATGTTATTCTTTCACTACTTATTTTGTTATTGGTAGCTCTTTATTTTTATATTTACTTTTGCACGTTTATTTTTTGTTGCAATGCACGTCCTTTACCACAAACCTACTTAGTTTTCTTAGTTAACTTTAAAAAATTGCAATGTTTTCTTTTTTGTTTTGAATGAAATTGTATTTTATTGTGTGTTTTTTATGAGTAAATGATTATATATTTTTGTTATATGTTCCTTGCTCCGACCGTCCGAAAAATTTTACCGCTTTGTTGTGAAAATTTTGAACACCGAACAAAAGTGAACCCCACTAGAAAAAAATCTTGATCTATCACTGAACGTAAGAATAGTTCGTAAAAAAACCGACATGATAAACTGTGATTAGTCAGGAAAGAATACTACCCTCAAATTCCCCTTCTCTTAGAAAATGATGACTTTAATCTAATCTAATAGTCAAATATGTTGATTAAATTGTTCAACTCATGCTGTGTAGGTTTCTAAATGTCTATTTGAGCTTAAATGACGGGATTTTTGAAATCAGGTAATACAACCATACATTTGAGCTTTTTTTTTTTCAAATGAGGGGATTTTTAAAATCAGGTAATACAACAATATGGGTGTTCACAGGTTTATAGATAAATTGTTTGAATAATGTTCAATTTAATGATTTGTACAAATACACAGATTGTGTTTAATGCACCAAAACAATGAAAAATGTCATAAATTGGTTGAATAATGTTCAATTTAATGATTTTTACAAAATACTCAGATTGTGTTTAATGCACCAAAACCATGAAAAATGTCATAATTTTTTAATAATGTTTAATTTAATGATTTGTACAAAATACTTAGATCGTGTTTAATGCACCAAAACAATGAAAAATGTCATTTTGTTACTATCATAGGCAGATGTAAAAAATGTAAAATGAGTTATACCAAAGGTGTATGAACATTAATAAACATTATAGTATGTGTGCACATTGTTTTCTAAAGAAAGCATCCATTAAAACTCTTAACACCCTACTTGTAATAAGTCAACATGTTAGATGCCATCACGACAGTAAACTAACCGAATGAACACGAATACGGTCATGTTCGTGTTCGTTCATTAAGAAAATGAACATGTTTACGAACGCATATTGAACTTAAGTTTTATGTTCCTGTCCGTTCGTTAGGGAAATTCGGTTGTTCACGAATAGTTCGTGAACACTAGTCTCGAACACAAACAGACACAAACAAATTAAAACGAACGTAAACAACATTTAAAAAAAATATTCATCAACATACATAGTAAATCCCACCAATAGCAAATCTAAGGCAGAGTCTCAGGAGGGTAAGATGTAGACAACCTTACCTCAACCCCCGTATGAACAGAGAGACTGCTTCCAGTGAAACCCCCGGCTCAATAGTTGCTTTCCATCAAGCCTTGGACATAAGGTACATGATACCCAGCAACCGGGAAAAAGGCCGATTAGTGCATGTATTCCCATGTCTTTGGGCTATCAACGCCACCACATATGCATGATTAACTGTTTGCCGCTTTTACCGTTATTTTATGAAATTAGTAAAATAACGTTAAAATTAGTGCAAGTTTACTTCCCCCCCGGGCGCCCACACATATATATATTATATGCGCAAGACGCAAGCGGGGCGTGAAATTAAAAAAAAAATATTGTTATCCTTAAATATTGGACAAAAGTAATTAAATACAACCATTAAATGATCAATTGAAACACAAGAAATCTACCACAACCACCAAGCGATGAATCAAGTTTAACTAACATAGAAATAATTATTCAAAGTTTAACTAACTTAGACATAATTATCCTAAAAATGTCTTACAATGTCCAAATTTTAGCTAACTTAGAAAAAAAATAGGGTTTCAAGTTTTCAATATATTTAGATAAAAGGTTTATTATTTATAACCTTTTAATATAATCTAACGAACACGAATTAACATAACCGAACGTTCACGAACGCAGTTGAACGAACGAGACACGTGTTCCTGTCTTTCGCTAAGCTAACCGAACGATTTATTTTGTATGTGTTCGTTCGGTAAGCTAATCGAATAAGCAAAAATGAAATTAACGCCGAACGATTCGTGAACTGTTTACTGAACGGTTCGTTTACAACCCTAGATGCCACTATTACATAGTCATATCAAAAATATAATTTCATAAACACTTAGATATTAAAATGTATAACAATTTAACTGACTTGTTTTTTCGAGTAAAAAGCTTGAGATTTCAAAATTTTTTTTGGAAAAAGGGTTATCAGTATTCGTATTCTTTATACTCCGATTATATAAAAAAACATATATCAAATTCTATAAGGTGTGTAATACTAAAATATAAGATACATGTCTTTCAAAGGACCAAAGGTACTTGAAGGTACGTCGCACAATGAACTAGAAGGTAATAAAATGACAATTCATGTTTTGTTGATGTAGAAGGCTTGAGATTTTAAAAATTTGTTACATATATCTTTATTTTTCATATTTGGATTATATCAAAATATCAAATACATATCTCAAATTCAATCACATGAATGTGAGGTAAATGTTTTCCCAGCAACCATAGCACTGACGGATCCAAAAAATCTTCGTACGGGTAAGGTTTTATAGAAAAGATGTAACGAATAAAAAAATCAAATTTTTCAAAAATTTACACTATCGTCGAAGCGCCAATAGGTAACGGAGACTACTCCTACCAATAAGGTAGGTCCGCCCCTGAACCATAGTCATAAGTATTACATTCACTTATGGGTGCAAACATGCGGGTTTATGAGGTCAACATACAAAATTTTGTTTTTGAGATTTATAACGTGTGGAATTGCCATCACTTAGACATCATAGTACATTAACCAACCTATATATATATATATATATATATATATATATATATATATATAATATATAGTGAATGTTCATTTAAAAAGAAATTTTATGTGAGAAAAGAAGAAATGGTATAATGGTAAAACATTAAATAGTTTATAACTCATCTCATTAATTATGTTATCTCTCATTAATAAAATAAAAACATTATATCCTACACATTTTAAAATTTATCCTACGTATATCTTATACTTATCGGAATTTACTCTACACACATGTAAATTTACCCTACACATACTAAAATTTATCTTAGACATGTCGAAAATTGTCCTTCGCCATAAATTATTTTATCTTAAAAAAGTACATTAAAAAAATGAGTTACAATTTTAATTAATTAGCTAAATAATAAAAATTATAGATTTACCTATGTGCCCTTTTTCATAGTATTAAATACACGCATTAAATAAAGTAAATGGAGAATTTCTATTGGTTTAAAAGTTATTCTTTTTATTCTTACAAAATTTTCTTCTCATTTGAACTCTCCAAATATATATATATATATATATAGGTAGAGGTTCATGTGAGAAAATTTAAAAGTGTGAGAAGGATAAGAAAGATAATGGAGGTGACATGTGTCCCTTTTTATTTTGGTAGTTTAAGGGTATAAGTGTAATTTAACTAATAAATCTAATTATAGAATAAATATATGCAACCGATTTTTGGAAGTTAATTTAGGGATTTTCGAATTTGAAATAACACCCTAACTCATAAAAACACCACAACATGTATATTGAAGGCATACATCTGATAAAGAACAGAAATATAACTCATAAAAACACCCTAACTCATAAAAACACCAAAACATGTATATTGAAGGCATACATCTTATAAATAACAGAATTATAACAAAAATAACACCATAACTCATAAAAACACCACAACCGTTATATTGAAGGCACACATCTTATAAAGAACACCCTAACATTGAATATAACAGAAATAACACCCTAATATAACATCAGTCAACACTTTAATCAGAATCAAAACATAAATAACACCCTAAATATATAAAAACATAAATAACTTTACATAAGTATATCAATATGGTACTCATATTAAAGATAAAAAAACACTCGTTATTATGGTGTAATTTTTTAAAAAAAAAAAGTTATGTATAAAAAGTTATTGATGTTTAAAAAAGAAGTGGAGAACTTTGCATGTGTATTAATGTTAGTTTCTAATTTAAAAATATTAAATTTACCTTTATACCCTTAATCTAGAAAATTAGTTAGTTTAATAGTCAACATTATTTACAGAATTGCCACTACGATCTTAACCATTAGATTAAATATCTAATGGTTTAGATTATTTCTTATCCTTCTCACACTTTTAAGTTTTCTCACAATAACCTCACCCTATATATGTATAACTTGTCACATACACACGATTTCTCAAGAGTGCGGAGGCTGCGGTAGATTAGTTAATTTTTTTAGATGAATTTGAAGATTTTGTGGGTTAGGGTTTTGAGATGAATTTGAAGATTTTGTGGGTTAGGGTTTGGGGTGTTATGCTTGTCTGAGTTAGGGAAGAACAATAAGCGGTGTACATGCCTATACGGGCCCTATACGCTGCATTATTGTTTTTGTATTTATATGGTACCGAGCGTATAACGACCGAAAAACATAATATTATATATGCGAGTCGTCGTTACGAGCGTACGTCAAATCCTTAACGAATCCAAAAAATACATAATATAACTATTGTATTTGGTTTCGACGTTGTAGTCGGCGTAACGAGCATATAATAATCCTAAAAAACATAATATAACTATTATATCGACTTCGACGTCGTCATAACGAGCGTAAATTATCCTAAAGATATATTATTATAATTATATCGTCTTTGGCGTCGTAGTCGACGTACCGATCGTATAACGAACTAAAACTATATATTATTATTATTATTATATTATTATTATCTTATTATATTATTTGGTTTTCTGGATGATGACGAACGATGAGATGGATGGCGTAGCAGCAGCACGTGGATCCCACTTCCGGGTCACACATACTTGGAGTTTCCCCCGGAGTCGAACGTTGCTGGCCGTTGTGCCAAGCGTAGGATGATGCATGTCAGTGGTAACTCGGTGTCTTGTTGGGAGTCTCTTGAGACCCTCGGTGAGGCGGCTAATGTAACATATGTGTAAATCGGGTTTCGAAAACCCGCCCCAATTTATCAATCAAAGTGTATTTAGTTAGCCGTTCGATTATTTTAGTTATTGTTTAAAATATTAAATTATTCCATATATAAATAATAATAATTAAGGTTTAAAGTTATCTTAATAAAATAATATAATCAATTAAATAATAAAAATTTATAATTAGTAGATAATTAAAAGGCTTATTAAAAACAATTAAAGAAAATAGATTTTAAAAAAATGGGTGAACCGGGAATCAAACCCGGGTTCCCCGGATGCACACACACCACAAACACCACTAGACTGCACGCACTTGTTGTATCAGTTTCCGCATATCAACATATATATATTCGCACAAACCGGGCGGGAAACCTGCAACCATACCGGAATCATCGCAAATCATCACACGCGCCTTTCCTTTTGAATTCCCGACAACTGTCGTAGCTATTTTTGGTAAATTCTTGACTGTGATTGTGCTGGCAATCAATCCGAGCCAAATTTGCAGAAACCGAGCCCTCAAGCACCCCTATAAATACTAGTCGAACTCTCACAATCAAAACTCGCTCAATTCATTCTCTGTTATCGCATTTTTCCTCTGCTCAAACCCCCCTGGTTCACCGAAAGTTGCAGTCAGTCATCGGAATTCAACCCGCCAGAGAAATCAGCTGACCGGTAATTGTTTCTTATATATTATGTTAAACGATTCGGTATAATAATCAAGTCTGTTTGAATTTGAAATCAAGACTTTATTCTGGGTTGTTTGAATGAAGAAGACGAAGTGTGTTACAGGTTTTATGTAATTAAAATCTAAGATTCAAACAGGTTAGACACACAGTCCAATGGTGGACTGTGTGCAAACCCACTCACACGTCGCCAGTTAGAATCCACGCACACACACCGACCCGTCCACTTTCAAACCTTTTTAGATCTATGAATTCTGTAATAACACAGTTAGTGTATAAATATAATTAAAATACAAGCATTGTCGGGTTAGACACCCAGCCAGTTGGTTGGGCTGGGTGCATAACACCACCAAGGTCTCGGGTTCGAGTCCCTTGGCTCACACCGGTCGGATCATTTAAATTCCTTTTTAAATTTAATTAAATTTGAATAAACCTAAAATGTGTATAAGAATAATTAAAATCAGGTTTCCTTCGGGTTAGACACGTAGCTCAGTTGGAAGAGCTGCGTGCACGCAACCGAGAGGTCACGGGTTCGAGTCTCACCACACGCATGCCAATAGTACCACCGAACCGGTCTGACTGTCAGTCTTGTCAGACTGACAAGATTTTTTTATAATATTTTATTTTTATATTTTATTCTATGGTTTATTATTAAATAAAATCAATTAAAATGTTTAAAAATATATAAGTTCAAGGGTTTAAAATATCAATAAAAATCACAAAAAAATAACTTAAAAATCTAAACAAAGGTTTTTAACCAAAATATTAGTCTATTTATTTATCGAGTTATCGCGTTATTATTTTAGGTTAGTACTCTCTCATCGGTTAAATTCCCAACTCGTGCGCTCTCATCTTCAATCAAGAATACGCACCCACTGTGAGTGAATCTCTACGAATTCCCCGTTTTAATCATGTTTTGGGGTGTATCATGTGTCGTACAACTTCTTTTACTTTATTTAATACTTGTGCTAATATAATTTCGTGATCAAATGTGTATAAGTTGTTATGTGGTTTATATGTGGATACATTTTATCATTTCAGTGCAATCATTTCATTAGGCCCATCAGTTCCTCGTGGGATACGGGTTGAGCATCAGGTGCCTCATTAGATAGGCTCCGTTTGATTGAGCCTTGATCTCAAATACATCATTCATCATGTCATGTGTTCATACAATGTGATTTGTGATTGGTTATATATACATCTGTTCACATATGATTCATGCACAATTTTTATTTAGCAACAAAATAATTCAATAATTTAAATGTTTTATCAAGGTTCACTTGCTAACTTTTGTTGACCCAAATTTTCTGTTTTTACGCATGATACACGTGAACAAGTGGAGGAAAGAAGCATATAGAATTGGCCTTAGAAGAATAAACAAGTTATTTCGTTTGTAACAATCTTTTGGTTGATTGTTGTGTTTGTATGAATATTGTATTTTTGAGTTTTAATTTCAATTTAATAAATATGAAACTTATTAGTAAATATCATTAGCTTTGGTGATAACCCAATCATGCCCCGACTTTTATTCCGCTGCGGGTCAGGGTGTGACAGATTAGTATCAGAGCTCGTGACTATAGGGTTATAGGATAGGTTATTAGACCCTTAGAGCCTATAATATAGTTGATTAGATTTTTACATGCAAAATTCATGATGTTTATATGTTTCATGTTTATTTTCACACACAATTTTATGCAAGCACTCTCACAAGTACATGTTAATATGCAATGCTCGCCATAGTTCATATCTCAATTATCCCTCTTATGAAAGCACACACCTCACAATTTCCATGATTTATTTTCGAAGAGTTTTGCAATGTTTTCATATTTTTTTCAAATCACATCAAAGTGAGTTTTCACGACGGGCATGTAGTAACTGGAAGGGTACGAGTACCGGTAGTCGGAATGTCCTGTCTAGGCTTGGCATTCGTATAAATCCAAAACAAAGGACCAGTTTGCCTACCTGGGGACTAACGATGAGAGTACGAAGGACCTATTAGGCCAAAGCATGTTATACCAAACGTGGTGTGAACTAACCCCACTTTGAGTTGTCATTGTGTCTACACCTAGACACCATCCGACCTTATATCTCGCAATCATGTTTTACGATTTTCATTGGGTGATGCGAGTGTTATCCAGCCGACACCGATGTGAACCCTACTAAGCCCAATAGCCATGGGGGCCCACATGACTATACAGGCTATGGTATGGGAGATATTTGGAGGCCCAAACATGAGCAAACCCAAGACATCCTGTGGATGTAGTTAAGTTATTTTCTTCATTTATTCATAAATGTTGTTTTTCATTTTTTTTCGACACATGACACCTAGAAAATTATCAAACTCACCATCGCCCTACATATATTCCTGTAGATGTCTGCTAGACACTTACGAGGAGGTAGAAGGCCAGGAAGGTCGAGTGAACGCACACAAATTGCTCAACAAATGGCTGCGGTACTTCCTGACATCGTTCTACAAGTGCAACAAGCTCTCGTCGCAAATCCCATCAAACCTCCAAACCAAGAAGGCCAAAACGTCGCCAACCCTCCTCCCAAAACCACTAAATGCAACTACAAACATTTCAAGTCATGCGATCCCCCAAAATATGAAGGGACTGAAGGTGTCACCGCTCTCCTCCATTGGTTTGAAGAGATGGAGAACACATTTCTCAATTGCGACTGTCCTGAGGATCGCAAGGTAAGTTACGATACTGGACGTCTGTTGGGGTAGCACTTACTTGGTGGAACACGGAAAAAGGTAAGCGAGGTGTGGATGATGCCATGGCCTTAACATGGGAAGAATTAAGGGAAATCATGACAAGACGCTTCTGCCCTAGGAGCGAGATCAAAAAGCTAGAAGATGAAGTCTACTCCCTAAAGCAAAAGGAAGGGGATCACACCTCATACAACAAGAGGTTTCTCGAGTTGAACCAGATGGTTCCCAACCTGTTCATTCCGTTATACCGCTTAATCGAGCACTATATTCGGGGTCTCCCATCGAAAATCCAAGACTCAGTTTTAAGCACTTCTCCCGCAACACTCGAAGCTGCCATGGAACTAGCTACGGAACTTACGGAAAATCGCATTCGAAATGGCGATTTTAAAGATGAAAAGAAGAAAACACCTATTGAAGCCCCAACTCCAACTCAATCAGGCTCATCCTCAAAGTTCACTGGTAAGAGAAAGCGAAATGGAAAGAACTTCGTCGTCACCCAAACTAACCCTCCTATTACTGCTGCCCCAATCACACAAGTCGCCCCTCCAGCCACACCATTCAAAAAGCCATACACTGGCCCACACCTAAAATGTAACCGCTGCCAATACCATCACCCTAATGAGAACCCTTGCCAATACTGCACCAGTTGTGGCCACTGCACCAGTTGTGGCCGTGCAGGTCACACTATCCAAACTTGCCGTACACTCCAACGATCAAACCGCAATCAGGCTCCAGCCCAAACCCAAAACCAAATGGTGGGCCAAGCCCAACAACCCTTACTTTTACCACCTGCCCAACCCATAGCCCAACCTTACTACCAACCTAACTACCCCATGATACAACCTATAAGAGCCTGTTTTAATTGTGGTGACCCAAACCACTTCCAAAATACTTGCCCACGCCTGGTGAACATCATCAATGCTCAAGCCCAAGCAAACCCGGTGAACCAAGCTAATCAAGCTAACCCACCTGCTAGAGGAAGGGCTTTCAATATCAACGTCAACCAAGCAAGGGCTGACAACAATGTGGTCAACGGTACGTTTCTCGTAAATGGTGGTTATGCATCCATATTATTCGATACTGGTGCGGATAAGAGTTTTGTATCCTTAGAATTCGAATCTATTCTCGACCTACCTCGTGCTAGTCTTGCTGAATCGTTCACGGTAGAAGTTGCTGATGGAGAACCCATTTCGTTAAATTCAATAATATGTGATTATATTCTTACTCTAAATGACCACGATTTCCCGATTGATCTTATTCCTATGAAATTGGGAAGTTTCGATGTTATCATTGCGAATGGACTGGCTCAGCCAGCATCACGCCGAAGTAGTGTGCCATGAAAAGTTCATTCGTATTCCTCTCGCTGACGGTCAGACACTACGTATCTTTGGAGAAACTCCTTCGAAAGGGCTCAAATTGATGTTATGTCTTCAAGCTCGAAGATATCTTCGCAAGGATTATGTCGCGTTTCTAGCTCACATCGTCAAGAAGGAAGGTAAGGAAAGGAAGCTCGATGATATTCCAATCGTGAAAGAATTTCCTCAAGTTTTTCCCGACGACATTTCAGGACTTCCTCCTGTGAAGTCGAATTTCGAATCGATCTTGTGCCTGGTGCCTACACCAGTCGCAAAATCTCCCTATAGGTTAGCCCCATCGGAAATGCAAGAGTTGTACGTCCTAGCTCGTCGCCTTGGGGTGCACCTGTCCTTTTTGTAAAGAAGAAATATGGAACGTTTTGCATGTGCATTGATTATAGAGAACTCAACAATTTGACTGTTAAGAATCGCTATCCATTGCCTCGAATTGATGACCTTCTAGATCAACTTTAAGGTGCCACCTGTTTTTCAAAAATCGACCTTTATTCTGGTTATCATCAGCTTAGGGTGCGCGAGGAAGATATTCTGAAAATTGCCTTTCGAACTCGTTATGGTCATTACGAGTTCATGGTTATGCCTTTCGGATTAACCAACGCCCCTGCTGTATTCATGGATTTGATGAATAGGGTATGCAAACCCTATCTTGACCGCTTCGTCATAGTCTTCATCGACGACATTCTTATCTACTCTAAGTCAAGATCTGATCATGAGCGACACCTTCGACTTATTCTTACACTCTTGAGGACTGAAAAGCTTTACGCTAAGTTCTCAAAATGTGAATGCTGGCTAAAAGAGGTACAATTTCTTGGTCACATCGTTAATGACAAAGGCCGACCCTTCAAAAATCAAGGTAGTACAGAATGGCAAGCGCCACGTACTCCTACCGAAGTTAGTTCCTTTCTTGGCTTGGCTGGATATTATCGACGCTTCATTGCCAATTTTTCTCGTATCGCCGTTCCACTCACAACCTTAACTCACAAGGGAAAACCCTTTATTTAGGGACCCAAGCAAGAGGAGGCTTTCCAAACTTTGAAGCAAAAGCTTTGTGATGCACCTATCCTTACACTCCCTGAGGGTTGCGAAGACTTTATGGTTTATTGCGACGCGTCAGGGCAAGGGTTAGGCTGTGTTCTGATGCAAAGAGGAAAGGTGATAGCCTATGCCTCCAGGCAACTCAAAGTACATGAGAAGAACTACACCACTCACGACCTAGAACTTGGAGCAGTCGTGTTCGCTCTAAAGATATGGAGACATTATCTCTATGGTACCAAGTGTGAAATATACACTGACCACAAGAGTCTCCAACATATCTTCAATCAAAAAGAGTTGAACATGAGGCAACGACGTTGGGTCGAACTCTTCAATGATTACGACTGTGAGAATTCGATATCATCCTGGCAAGGCAAACGTTGTGGCTGATGCACTCATTCAAAAGGGTTATGCAAATTCCATTGATCTTCTATGTTATCAAATTGTAACCGACATCAAAGATCGAATTCGGGCAGCTCAACATACTTCTGTAACGGAAAATGACGTACGCGATGAGCTGTCTTGTGGAGCTGAACTCAAAATCAAAACCAAATCCGATGGTATTCTGTACTATTTAAATCATATTTGGATTCCCGATCGCGACAACCTTCGTGATTTCCTCATGAATGAGGCACACGAAACACGATACTCTGTACATCCAGGAGCCGATAAGATGTATAAAGACTTATGATACACCTACTGGTGGCCTGGTATGAAAAAGGACATCGCTGTTTTTGTTTCCAAGTGCCTTAAATGTTCCAAAGTGAAAGCTGAACATCAATGACCATCGGGACTTCTTGTCCAACCCGAGATACCTGTATGGAAGTGGGAAAATATAACCATGGATTTTATTACCGGGTACCTCGCACCTCCAGTGGGTATGACACCATATGGGTAATCATTGATCGTCTTACCAAATCAGATCATTTCATCCCAATTCACGAGGACTTCAAGAACGAGAAGTTAGCTCGCATTTATATCAATGAGATCGTAAGCCGTCATGGCGTGCCATTAAGCATCATTTCGGATCGAGATGGTCGTTTCACTTCACGAACATGGCGAGCCGTACAATCCGCTTTGGGTACACGTTTAGACCTTAGCACCGCCTTTCACCCTCAAACTGATGGTCAATCTGAGCGTACCATTCAAACCCTTGAGGACATGCTGCGAGCGTGTGTCATAGACTTCAAAGGTAATTGGGACACTCACCTACCGTTAGTTGAGTTTTCGTACAACAATAGCTATCATTCAAATATCGGTATGGCTCTTTTTGAAGCTTTATATGGTCGTAAATGCCGATCTCCAGTATGTTGGCACGAAATTGGTGAAGCGCAAATCACCGGACCCGAGTTGATTCAAGAAACAACCGATAAAATCCTTCAAATTCGAAATAATCTTCTAGCGGCTCAAAGTCGTCAAAAGAGTTATGCTGACAAACGACGAAAGCCCTTGGAATTTTGCGTTGGTGATCAAGTACTTTTGAAAGTGTCCCCGTGGAAGGGAGTGGTTCGTTTTGGTTAAAAGGGCAAACTAGCACCACGCTATGTGGGACCATTCAAGATACTCGAAAGAGTAGGTCCTGTAGCATACAAGCTTGACCTACCAGAAGAACTCAACAGAATTCACCCCACATTCCACGTATCAAACTTGAAAAAGTGCCTCGCCGACGGAAACCTCCATATCCCTCTGGAAGATATTCAAGTCGATGAATCAATGCACTTCGTTGAAAAACCAGTGGAAATCATGGATTTCGATGAGAAGCGCTTGAGGCGAAGTCGTATTCCAATCGTCAGGGTGCGTTGGGAGTCAAAACGAGGGCCCGAGTTTACTTGGGAACGTGAAGACTCAATGCGCGAAAAGTACCCGCATCTTTTTCCGGTTACAACCACTACTTAAATTTCGGGACGAAATTTCTAAAAGTAGGGATACTGTAACATATGTGTAAATCGGGTTTCGAAAACCCGCCTCAATTTATCAATCAAAGTGTATTTAGTTATGCCGTTCGATTATTTTAGTTATTGTTTAAACTATTAAATTATTCCATATATAAATAATAATAATTAAGGTTTAAAGTTATCTTAATAAAAGAATATAATCAATTAAATAATAAATATTTATAATTAGTAGATAATTAAAAGGCTTATTAAAAACAATTAAAGAAAATAGGTTTAAAAAAGAAAAAAGAGTGAACCACGAATTGAACCCGGGTTCCCCGGATGCACATACACCACAAACACCACTAGACTGCACGCACTTGTTGTATCAGTTTCCGCATATCAACATATATATATTCGCACAAACCGGAGCAGGAAACCTGCAACCATATCGGAATCATCGCAAATCACCACACGCGCCTTTCCTTGACAACTGTCGTAGCTATTTTTGGTAAATTCTTGACTGTGATTGTGTTGGCAATTCCGAGCCAAATTTGCAGAAACCGAGCCCTTAAGCACCCCTATAAATACTAGTCGAACTCTCACAATCAAAACTCGCTGAATTCATTCTCTGTTATCGCATTTTTTTCCTCTGCTCAAACCCCCCTGGTTCAACGGAAGTTGCAGTCAGTCACCGAAATTTAACCCGCCGGAGAAATCACCGACCGGTAATGGTTTCTTAAACTGTTAATTCCATTTACATATATTATGTTAAACGATTCGGTATAATAACCAAATCCGTTTGAATTTGAAATCAAGACTTTATTCTGGGTTGTTTAAATGAAGAAGACGAAGTGTGTTACGGGTTTTATGTAATTAAAATCTAAGATTCAAACAAATTAGACACACAGTCCAGTGGTGGACAATGTGCAAACCCACTCACACGTCGCCGGTTCGAATCCACGCACACACACCGGCCCGTCCACTTTCAAACCTTTTAAATCTATGAATTCTGTAATAACACAGTTAGTGTATAAATATAATTAAAATACAAGCATTGTCGGGTTAGACACCCAGCCCAGTTGGTTGGGCTGGGTGCATAACACCACCAAAGTCTCGGTTCGAGTCCCTTGGCTCACACCGGTCGGATCATTTAAATTCCTTTTTAAATTTAATTAAATTTGAATAAACCTAAAATGTGTATAAGAATAATTAAAATCAGGTTTTCCTTCGGGTTAGACACGTAGCTCAGTTGGAAGAGCTGCGTGCACGCAACCGAGAGGTCACGGGTTCGAGTCTCACCACACGCATGCCAATAGTATCACCGAACTGGTCTACTGTCAGTCTTGTCAGACTGACAAGATTTTTATAATATTTTATTGTTATATTTTATTCTATGGTTTATTATTAAATAAAAATCAATTAAAATGTTTAAAAAATATATAATTTCAAGGGTTTAAAATATCAATAAAAATAAAAAAATAACTTAAAAATCTAAACAAAGGTTTTTAACCAAAATATTAGTCTATTTATTTATCGAGTTATCGCGTTATTATTTTAGGTTAGTACTCCCTCATCGGTTAAATTCCAACTCGTGCGCTCTCATCTTCAATCAAGAATACGCACCCACTGTGAGTGAATCTCTACGAATTCCCCGTTTTAATCATGTTTTGGGGTGTATCATGCGTCGTACAACTTCTTTTACTTTATTTAATACTTGTGCTAATATAATTTCGTGATCAAATGTGTATAAGTTGTTATGTGGTTTATATGGGGATACATTTTATCATTTCAGTGCAATCATTTCATTAGGCCCATCAGTTCCTCGTGGGATACGGGTTGAGCATCAGGTGCCTCATTAGATCGGCTCCGTTTGATTGAGCCTTGATCTCAAATACATCATTCATCATGTCATGTGTTCATACAATGTGATTTGTGATTGGTTATATATACATCTGTTCACATATGATTCATGCACAATTTTTATTTAAAACAATATAATTCAATAATTTAAATGTTTTATCAAGGTTCACTTGCCAACTTTTGTTGACCCAAATTTTCTGTTTTTACGCATGATACAGGTGAACAAGTGGAGGAAAGAAACACATAGAATTGGCCTTAGAAGAATAAACAAGTTATTTCGTTTGCAACAATCTTTTGGTTAATTGTTGTGTTTGTATGAATATTGTATTTTTGAGGTTTAATTTCAATTTAATAAATATGAAACTTATTAGTAAATATCATTAGCTTTGGTGATAACCCAATCATGCCCCGACTTTTATTCCGCTACGGGTCAGGGTGTGACAGCTAAAGCGCAGGAGTTTATTCCACCTGGTTCGCTGTGGGATCAACTTTTTGAGATATCGCATATGCCGAGTGATATGCGCAAAATGCAACATATAAATTGCATCAAACAAGGCATAAAATCAACCGTTTATCAGTATTAATGTTGGAAAAAACATATTTCTTTATTTACTTTTAAATTACAGGATCAAAAGAGCTTAAACGAACAAAAGAAGCAAATTAAGAGCCAAAACCAACACAAATACAAAGAAGGAGGATTGACACGACTTGCCAAACCCCCATTCACATCCAAAACAACAATAATAACGAAGACAGAAGCTTAGGCACGATTTTGGGCCTACCAGTCATGGGGTCGTGTCTAGTTAAAGATTCTAGGCAGAAAAAGACAACAACAACAGACAACCAACACGGGCCCATGCCAAGTCAACATGGGTCGTGGTCAACTTTAAGATTCGCAGAATCTAGGATAGTACAACAAGTACACTGACCACGGGGCCGTGCTCTGTCACCATGGGGCGTGTTAGTACAAGACCTGACATCTGCAGTTAATGAAGGGAGAGAAAAAGTCCACCACGGGGTCGTGCCCACTTGGCACGGGGCCGTGGTCGCCTTCTGTTTCCAGCTATAAATAGAGGTGCTTCGTTCATGAGAAAGGCATCCCTTGGCAACCCACTTCTCTACACTTGCCATAAGTCCACCCCCACTACAACACCAACACCCACTACTATCATTCATCTTTCATCTTTTAGAGTGTGTAGTAGTCCCGAGATCCAAGATTGATCGTAAGAGTTCTTGTCAAACAAAGGCCATACTTGGTTAAATCTCTTACATCACTTGGTGAAGACAAATCTTTTATATATTCCTTTTGATTTCCAATCCTTGGCAAATTTTTATTTGGGTGTATTAATGAATTTAATAACTAGTTTTTTTATATTAAAAGTGAACTTTATTTAAACATTTCTTCATGTTTTGTTGATTCACTCATTCGTGTCTTTACGGTCTATATAAAACACGTTAACTACCTGGAGGGGTTAGAAGGGTGTTTGGGTAAAGTTTTTGTCTCGTTCAGTGTATAGATCCTGCGAGGACTTGGTTCAAGCTTATTAGGACTTCCCTTGAGGCAGATAGCATCAAATTGCGGGAAGTAAGAACGGCTTGAACCCCTTATAAATAAACTACTATTAAAACTTTACCTGGCTTTGTGGGACTGTATCCCTGCTGACTCAGACCAATGTGGCCGAGGGTAACGTCGCCTTCACAAGATGGGCCTACCACTTTTCGCATTAGTAACTTACTTAACTATCTTTTAATATTCCGACCTTGCGGGACTGTATCCCTGCTGACTCAGACCGATAGGTTAAGGGTAACGTCGCCTTCATAAGACGGGCCTACTACTATAACTAAGATAATCTCTTAAAATGCCCAAAGTGTGGAAATCATCAAAGGATGTGTAAAAAAGGAGTCGGAACCAAGTGATTCTTTCTTTCCTATTTGTTTTCCTTTTTATTTACGTTTTTACTATTATATCTTTTAAACTTTCAAAACTTTCATCAAAAATTTGGTTAGATTAGACGTTAAAGATAGGCCGGTATTGAAAGCTCTTGTGTCCTTGGACGACCTCGGTATCTTACCATCACTATACTACGTGCACGATGGGTGCACTTGCCCTAACGTGTGTAGAGTGGTAGTATTATATCGTGTTTTATAAATTTTAAGCTTAATCTACGAGTAAAAAGTACCTAAAATATAACAAAATTTATAACCCGCTCGCACCACGTCAAGTTTTTGGCGTCGTTGCCGGGGACAAAGGATTTTAAGAAAGCTTAAAATTAGCGGCCTAATCAAATTCTGTACGTTTTTCAAAACCGCTTGCCCGTTTTCAAAAATTTTTAAACTTTTACAATAGGTTGCCACGGGGCCATGTCAGCTGTCCACGCCCCCGTGCTGCAGAAATTTAATCAAAACTTTTCAAACTCCCAGATACAGGTTTGCGCACGGGGCTGTGCCAGTTCAGCACGGGGTCGTGGTCATCTCCCTGTTAAATTTTATTTTTCTGTTTTCTGATCCCGATGCTCGTTAATCTTTTGAGTATCTTCCAATGGATTACTACTTAGAAGATTATACCCATTACTATATTGAGGATGAATATGAGGAACCGTATTGTACCATTTGCGGTGAATCTCATTCAGTACAACATTGTTACCTTTTTCAACCATCAACCTCATACTCCACGTATGAAGAACCAAGGTTTGAGCTCCCAAAATCAAGTTTTAATTGGGATACCAATCCATTTGAAACAAACGACACTTCACTAACAATCGTTCCCGAAGTCGAAAGCCTCATACAAAGTCTCAAGAATTTAGAACTCTTACTTAAGAGATCTCACGAGAAAGACGAGGCCATTTTTACTAAAGAGATAATAATCGAAGAGGTAAAAATAGAAGAACCACAAAATGAAAAAATCATGCATGACCCAAACCACAAAGAAGGTACGTCTAAAAATGATGATTTCAAAACGAAACCAAACTTTCAGGAAAAATCAGATTTTACAACCATCTTTTGAAAATCATTGTTTGGTATCTTCTCATGCCAAGTTTTTAAAAGAGTTAAACACTACCACTAAAATCGAGGAAATGGTTAGTATTAAATTAAAAAATGATCAAACCTCACTAATATAAGATGAACACCATGAATTGAACATAAAACCGGCATCATGTTTTTTTTCAAAACATCTTTGTTAGTAACATGCTAATTGATAGAGATCTTTGTGTTAACATAATGCTAAACTACGTTTTCGAAAAATTGGGTACTAGTGATTTTTTCCACTTAAAATTCATAATTTTCTCTCAAATCGAAAAATGATAAAAGCCAAAGGGGTGATTGAGGATGTCTTAATTCAAACTAATCAAATGGTAGTACCAACCGAGTTTACATCTTAGATGATGTGTCGCTCATGTTGGGCCAACCATTATAAAAACCCATAAAACCTTAGTCAATCGGAAGCAAAACAACCTACCACTTAAATTAGGGACCAAAAAAGATACGTCAATCTTGACCAATCAATGAAATATCCCATTGATAATGACGACCCCCTAATTGAAGATGAAACAGAGCCACCCGATACGGAAGAAACAGAAGAACAACCCGCCAAAGAAGAAGACGTCATCGAACAAACCTTTTCGGCCATCAATCTTAATAAAGAAGAAAATAAGCAGTCTCTTGAAGACCCATCGTCGTTCAAACTCAAGGAACTATTAAAAGGTCTAGAATATGCATTCTTAGATGATCATGGTAAGCTCCCCGTCATCATTTCTTCAAAACTAAAACTTTTTGAAAAAGAAAAATTAATAAAACTTAAAAAAAAACACAAAAAAGCAATCGCATGGAAACTTGTGGACATCAAAGGGATTAGTCCATCCATGTGCGCACACAAAATTTTAATGGAAGATGACTTTAAAACTGTAGTACAACCATAAAGAATAGTAAATCCAAATGTACAAGAAGTGGTTAAAAATGAAGTCATCAAACTACTAGATGCCAGACTCATCTATCCTATCTCCGATATCCCTTGGGTGAGCCCCGTCTAAGTAGTACCAAAAAAAGGAGGTATGACGGTTGTAACTAATGAAAAAAATGAGCTTATTCCAACAAGAACCGTCACCGGATTGAGGGTATGTAAAGACTATCGCAAATTAAACGAGGCAACAAGGAAATACCACTTTCCTTTGCCATTTATCGACCAAATGCTAGAAATACTATCCGGTCATGGATTTTATTGTTTTTTAGATCGTTTCTCCATATATTTTCAAATCCCAATAGCACTAGAGGACCAAGAAAAAACAACTTTTACCTGTCCATATGGAACGTTTGCTTATCAACACATGCCTTTTGGTCTATGCAATGCCCCTGCAACATTTCAACGTTGCATGGTTGCCATCTTACACGATATGATAGAAAAAACCATGGAAGCTTTCATGGATGATTTTTCTATCTTTGGAGATGCATATGACCAATGCCTCGATAATCTTGAACGAATGCTTTCCCGATGTGAGGAAACTAACCTCGCCCTTAATTGGGAAAAATGTCATTTCATGGTAACGGAGGGAATAGTACTTGGTCATAAAATCTCAAGCGAAGGAATGGAAGTTGATCGGAAAAAAATAGACACTATTTCCCGATTACCTCCCCCATCATTCGTTTGAGCCATACAAAGCTTCTTAGGACATGCTGGATTTTATAGGTGATTTATCAAAGACTTTTCAAAAATCTCTAGACCTTTAACAAAATTACTTGAAAAAGATGCACCATTCATCTTCGACAAGGATGCAATAAAGCTTTTCTTACACTAAAAGAAATGCTAGTCAATGCACCAATCATGATAGCGCCCGATTGGAAATTACCTTTTGAAATCATGTGCGATGCAAGTGACTTTTGCAGTTGAAGCAGTCTTAGGACAACGAAAAGAAAAACATTTTCACCCAATATACTATGCAAGTAAAACTCTTAACGATGCTCAACAAAATTATACAACTACCGATAAAGAATTACTTGCCGTAGTATTTGATTTTGATAAATTTCGTTCCTATCTTGTACTTTCTAAAACAATAGTATATACGGACCAGCCGCTATTCGATACCTTTTTAAAAAACAAGATGCCAAACCACGATTCATTAGGTGGATTCTTCTCCTCCAAGAATTCGACATTGAAATAAAAGATAAACGAGGAGCAGAAAACACCGCCGCCGATCACTTATCTCGCTTGGAAGATCCCACTTTGGAGCTAACTCAGGAAGAGCTTATCAATGAAAAATTCCCCACCGAATCCTTGGAAATGGTCGAATATCAAGACGAACCATGGTACGCCGACTATGTTAACTATCTCGCTAGTGGCATGATCGGAGTGTCGCGCCCCGGTCAAAGGTAATATTTATATACCCGATTTACCCTTAATATGAGCTAGTGGTAGTGCGGGTCAAACCATGAAGAGTTTGTGGTTTGCGATGGACACGATTGATTTTAACGGTTTGTCACTTTTATGAAGCTTGCTAAATTGATTCAATTGTTTGTTTGTCAGAAAAGAGTGTCGGAATGTACCGAAGATTTTTAATATAAAAAATTATTAACTACTAAACTCGAATGTTTGTGATTACACGAAAACTTCGCTTAAAGGTTATAAACAATAGTGGAGAACAAGGTTCACACCCGGTTTGGTAGTTGAAGTCCTAGGGTTTCTTCACATTTTAGATTCAATTCACTTGCAAATATGACTAACGAATTTAGTGTTGCGTGGCTTAGGTTCCAAAAGTTATCAACGTCATGCACTTCGTTACCAAGAACTTGTAAATTCTAACCTAGACAAGGCATAAGTGCACACAAACATTTCCAAGTCAAATTTCATAACTCATTCGACAATTCACGAATACAATACAAATGCAAATCAATTATCATAGGTTTCAAAATCAAATCACAAGTTGTCACAAATTAAAACTCAAACAATGTTTAACCCTAGAAATTTACAACAACCTACGCCGGGGTGAAACCCAAAGAGACTAGCCGCTCATGGTGAACGGAACACGATCGCCAGATGATTGAGACTCGAACATGAACATCTTGAAGCTTGATGGTAGTGATGGAAGATGGTTAGGGTTTAGGTTTGATGGTGTGTGTGGATGAATGATGGAGGAGATGATGGTAGGCTAGGGTTAGGATCGAATGGATTGATGATTCGGATGGTTAAGGATGATTGGGAATGATTGTGGATAATTGTGGAAGTGTTCTTGGCTCCAAGATGAAGTTCAAAACTCAAGGTATGCGTAACTCCCCAAAAATGGTAAAAAAAACATGATATAACCCGTCCCCAAACATCAAACAACAACAATTCGCGATTGGTATCAGGGGAGGGCGGCCCTTGGTTGGTCAGTTTACTCCCGATGGCTTAATCCACTGCCTACGGGAGTTTCTGAGCGACGGGATCATCAGAGGGGTGTTGCCGACGGCCTAGGAGGGCATCCTGGGGCATCGGCGATGGCACCTGCATTTCTTGTTTTTTGTTTTTCCCATTTCTCGCTCCCGGTTGACCCGTTTTTCGTCCCGGTGCTCCGTAAAGCTCCCGAATAGCTCCTTAAACTACATTAGACCTGCAAAACACAATTCTAATTAGAATTAGCTTATTCGAAACTAAAAGTTATGTTAAAACATAAACTTAAACACAAACGAACACCGGTTTTCGACCATGCATCATGGCATTTTAGTCAAAGGTTGGTCACATCATCAAGGAAAAAGATTATTTGCTGATGCCAAATAGTATTTTTGGGAAGATCCATATCTTTTTAAAATTTGTGCTGACCAACTTATACGAATGTGCGTCCATGATCAAGAAGCAAGAAAAATTCTTTGCCATTGTCACGAAGGACCATATGAAGGACATCATGGAGCAATGAGCATCGCACGTAAGGTATTCGATTCAGGATTTTATTGGCCAACCATTCATAAGGATGCATATAATTTAATAAAAACAAGTGACGCATGCCAACAAACAGGTAATATCTCATCCAAGAACCCTCTTCTTTCTTTTTTGATTACCTGAATGAAATGCCTCAAAATGGCATTCTTATTTGTGAAATCTTGATGTTTGGGCTTTAGATTTTATGGGACCTTTCCCACCGTCAAAAGGGAACAAATATATTATGTTGGCAGTCGATTACATGTCTAAATGGGCCGAAGTCGAAGCTCTTCCAACAAATGATGGAAGAGTTGTGGTAAAATTCCTAAAACGATTATTCTCTCGTTTCAGCACTCCAAAAGCACTTATTAGTGATAGAGGCACCCATTTTTGTAATTACCAATTATTATTTTTTTAACAAAATATGGGGTCTATCATCGTGTTTCAACCGCCTATCATCCCCAAACCAACGGCCAAGCAAAGTAACCAATCGCGGTTTAAAAAGAATCTTAGAAAAAACTATGGGTTAAAATAAAAAAGATTGGGCAGATAAATTAGACGATACTTTATGGGCCTTTCGAACAGCCTATAAAACACCAATAGACACTACCCCATATAAGCTCGTCTATGGAAAAATTGTCATCTCCCAGTAGAAATCGCACACAAAGCATACTGGGCGTTAAAAACGTAAACCTAGACCAAGAAACTTCCAATAAAAATCAATTCTATCTGTTAAATGAATTAGAAGAAATGGGGAATTAAGCATATTCCAACTCCGAAATTTATAAGGAACGCTAGAAAACATACACGATAAAATAAGCAAACCTAAAGAATTTCAAGAGGGGGATCAAGTGCTCTTGTTTAACTCAAGACTTCGGTTGTTTCCAGGAAAACTCAAGTCTAGATGGTCAGGACATTTTTCCATTACCCAAAGCTTTTCACATGGCGCTATAGAAATTAAGCCTTCAAACGGTGAACCTTTCAAAGTCAACGGGCAAAGGCTTAAGCTCTATAGAGGTTTTTTTGAGAATGATGAAGTTGAAATGACACTCCAAGAGGCAGAAAGTTAATCAAGGCATAATCAAACGTTGATTGTAAATATGTATATCTTTTCTTTTTAAATATCTTGTAGGTACATTTGGAGGCGATACAAGAATAAGAGTGAAACAGGTAAGTACCAAAAAGGGAACACTCAGAGAAACGGTCACAAAATAGGCCTCGGGGCCGTGGCAAATCTGTAGATGGGTTTATAACCCCCTTTTCTTCACTTTTTTAATACAAGACCACGACCCGTTTCTCTGAAACCTCCGGTTCTTGCCCTACTTAGTCGATTTTTGACGATTTCCTACCCAAATCCATCAACAAGGTATGATTCTAACATCATGATTAGTTAGATTAACACTTTGCATGAAGTATAACATCAAAAATTCGGGAAAATCTAGGGTTCTTGAACTAGACCGATGCCAATCCCAAATTTTTGCTTAGATCTTGTTATTAGTAGTAAGTAGAAGTGTTTGGGAAGTAAATAACCAGACATTGTCAGAAAAATCGAATTGTTCAAAGAGTTTTTCACAAACCCTCGTTCATAACTGAAAAAGTTAATATCGACGGGGTAAACAAGTAGTTTGTGCGAAATTGGTACATGGGGTTTGATTTTCGGGGTAAACCGCACATGATGAGCCAAAAATTTTGAATTTTTCGAAGCCAGCTCGAAAACCTTAAATTGGGTTAACAGAAGGTTCACCATGGGGCTGTGTCCACTGACCACGGGGCCGTGGGCACCCCAAGCTCCAGACATGGGGTCGTGCTTGGTAGGCACGAGGCCGTGTCAAGACCCCCTGATTCCCTTTTTTCCATAATTTTCGACATGCCAATTGTCTTATTGGTTCTTTCTTACAGGAATGGCACCTCATAAGTTCCTAAGGTTCAAAAGTTCTGAGCTTGAGTACAAAATCCACTTTGAAGGGCTAGCTGCAAGGCACGAAGAACCACCAAGACAAGTGTGTTATACCATGCTTGAAACTGTGAGGCAAATGGAGAGATAAGATACTCCGATCACTGGTCCACTCCGTACCTTTCTAGAGACCCGAATCTGATCCGTTCATGAGTACAGCATGGAATTCTTAAGCACACTCTTTTTCGAGAAGAATGAGCCGAATCTATTTGAGTCGAATGCAGTTCAGTTTAGGTGTGGGGGAGAATGGTATAGCATTTTCGTTGCCCAGTTTGGCGTAGATATTGGGCTATACACTGAGGAAGACACAGCGGAGCCAGACTGATAGGTTGAGGGTAACATCGCCTTCACAAGAGGGGCCTACTACTATACCTAAGATAATATATTAAAATGCCCAAAGTGGGGAATCATCAAAGGATATGTAAAAGAGAAGTCGGAACCAAGTGATTCTTTCTTGTCTATTTGTTTTCCTTTTTATTTACTTTTTACTATTATATATTTTAAACTTTCAAAATTTTTATAAAAAAATTTGGTTAGATTAGACGTTAATGATAAGTCGGTATTAAAAGCTCTTATGTCCTTGGACGACCTCAGTATCTTACCATCACTATACTACGTCCACAATGGGTGCACTTGCCCTAACGTGTATAGAGTGGTAGTATTGTATCGTGTTTTATAAATTTTAAACTTGATCTATGAGTAAACAGTACCTAAAATATAACAAAAATTATAACTCGCTCGCACCACGTCACCGAGCTACTGAGATTCTCATCGAGGTTCTTATGTCGTTCGAGTTCCATCTTAATTAGGCCGACCAGCCTGTGGACTCAGCATACCCCCTCCCCCTGAGGTTTTTTCCGCCTAGCCAGCGAGGCACATTCTATGCTGCTTGCAGAGTTTGCGGTTTATACAAGGAGGCTGAAATCGTTACGGATATCTATACACAGGTACGTTTAATATTAATATTTGTATTGTTCTTCTTATTATTTTTATATATAACGCATACGTGTAAACAGGGATGGTAGTGGTTGACAAACCACGCTTCTAGAGTTTTGGGATGTGTTTGCGGAAAATGGGAGTTGGGGCCACTTGAACTCCAAGGGAGGATTTCATGCATTGTTTACCCGCTCTACATGTATGTTAGTTATTAATTTTTAATATTACTTATAATTAAATTATTATTACTGACTGATCTCCTAATGCATGTATCTTCACAGGCCGATATCCTCTTCTATCACTACTCGTCAAAAGAGAGCCAGGAGTGGTGTACGAACGGTGATCTGTTTTTTCTTTTATTTCCTCTTGTAGAAGAGGCTATGCATCTCTCGCGCACGATTTGGTGCAATACTTCGCCTCCCCATATCATCGGCAGGAGCGCGAATTATTGTACGGGGGGCCTAAGTCATTGTGATAGCCCTTTCATTTGGCTATCACCAGGAAGGTGGCCCGCAATTACTAGCAGCGATACAACCGAAGAGGTTGGGGATGAGCACGATATCTGGGATGAAAATTGTTAGGAAGTTCTCACCTAACGGATTGCGGTTGCGCCATAAGGACGACAACTACTTCGTGTAAAGCCAGTTGCCGGCACAGTTCGAGCCGATATATCCGCCAGCCTGGCTGGGGGACGTTTAGGAGCCTTCGCCGGATATGGACATTCCAGACCTGCCACAGCTGCGCGGACTGCCAGGGGGGCTCAGTTCCCACAACATGTTGCCCCCGATCCTACCCCAGGAGCAGCGACGTATCAGCAGCTTCGACACAATGTTGACAGGTTGTCATATGCGCTACAGTGGTTAGTTAAGGAGGTGCAAGAGCGTTGACATCATGAGGGGTTACCTCCATGACCGTACCATCCGCCTCCAAGACGGCATCAGTAGCAATAACAGGATCCGCAGCCATAGACGAGAGTGTAGTATTGAAACGGTATAGTATTGAAACAGTAGGTACTTGCATGTATTAATGTACACCTTCTACTCTATGGTTACTATATCTAAGCATCGTATCATCAAGCCATGGACCAACTAGTATAGAGCTGACCCATAAGCGTGTCGTTTTGGTATTGGTTATAGCAGATTGTAGCCATTTTTGTACTCTAGGCTTATGTATAACCTCCAAGCACCTTGGTGTTTTTAGGGTTTAGTGCTGTGACTCGCATTGATTTCTTATCGAGGTAGGTTCTTGCATGTATTAATGTTCACCTTCTACTTTATGGTTACGATTTCTAACCTGAACTCCAAGCGTATGTATGTCCTAGCAAAGTGAGCTTGTATAGCCTCCAAGCCCAGAAAAGGCTATAGTATATGTGTATTCAGTAGTTTTTAGGGTGTTGGTTATAACGGATTGTTGCCATTAGGACTCTAGGCTTATGTATCATCCTAGCAAATTGAGCTCGTATAGTGTCAAAGCCTAGAAAAGGCTATATCATATGCGTATTCAGTAGTTTTTAGAGTTCGTGGGTTGTGGTTTCTTTGTGCACCTTGGTGTGTCGCTTTTGTTTTAGGGTTGGTGCTATGACTCGCATTGCGTTCTTATAGAGGTAGGTTCTTGCATGTATTAATATTCACCATCTACTTTAAGGTCACTCTTCCTAAGCCCAGAAAAGGCTATAGGATATGCGTATTCAATAGTTTTTAAGGTTTGTGCGTTGTGGTTTTCTTTGTGCACCTTAGTGCGTTGCTTTTGTTTTTAGGGTTTGGTGCTATGACTCGCATTGATTTCTTATCGAGGTATGTATTAATGTTCACCTTCTACTTTATGGTTACTATTTCTAAGCACCGTATCATCGAGCCCTTGACCATCCGGAACTACAGGCATATGTATCGTCCTAGCAAAGAGAGCTTGTAGCCTCCAAGCCCAGAAAAGGCTATAGGATATGCGTATTAAGTAGTTTTTAGGGTATTGGTTATAATAGATTGTAGCCATTTTCGGACTCTAGGCTTATGTATCATCCTAGCAAATGGAGCTCATGTAGTGTCCAAGCCGAGAAAAGGCTATATCATATGTGTATTCAGTAGTTTTTAGAGTTTGTGCGTTATTGTTTTCTTTGTGCGCCTTGGTGTGTCGCTATTGTTTTCAGGGTTTGGTGTTATGACTCCATTGCATACTTATTGAGGTAGGTTCTTCATGTATTAATATTCACCATCTCTTTTATGGTCACTATTCCTAAGCCCATTAAAGCCTATAGGATATGCGTACTCAGTAGTTTTTAGGGTTTGTGCGTTGTGGTTTTCTTTGTGCACCTTGGTGTGTCGCTTTTGTTTTCAGGGTTTGGTGCTATGACTCGCATTGATTTCTTATCGAGTTAGGTTCTTGCATGTATTAATGTTCACCTTCTACTTTATGTTTACTTTTTCTAAGCATTGTATCATCAAGCCATGGACCAACCGGTATAGAGCTGAACCATTAGTGTCTCGCTTTGGTATTGGTTATAGCGGATTGCAGCCATTTTCAGACTCTAGGCTTATGTATCATCCTAGAAAAGTGGGCTCGTATAGCCTCCAAGCCTAGAAAAGGCTATATGATATGCGTATTCAGTAGTTTTTAGAGTTTGTGCGTTGTGGTTTTCTTTGTGCACCTTAGTGTGTCGCTCTTGTTTTTAGGGTTTGGTGCTATGACTCGCATTACGTTCTTATTGAGGTAGGTTTTTCATGTATTAATGTTCACCATCTACTTTATAGTTACTATTCCTAAGCCCATAAAAGACAATAGGATATGCATATTCAGTAGTTTTTAGGGTTTGTGCGTTTTGTTTTTTTTTGTGCACCTTGGTGTGTTGCTCTTGTTTTCAGGGTTTGTAACAATTTTCAGACTCTAGGCTTATGTATCGCCCTAGCAAAGTGAACTTGTATAGCCCCCAACCCCAAAAAAAGGCTATAGGATATGCTTATTAAGTAGTTTTTAGGGTCTGTACGTTGTGGTTTTCTTTGTGCACCTTGGTGTGTCGCTCTTGTTTTTAAGGTTAAAAATAGTCATCTTGCCCCATGGGGAACACCAGATTTTATCAAATCATACCAACCGACAACATTATACATATAACAAACAACAATTAATAAATGTAGATATGAAAATAAAACAAATGTAGTATATTATAAATAGATTATAAAAATGTTATATAAATAAACAATTTGTATTATTAAAATAAAGTTATCCATAGATACTAAAGATGATAAATATCTAGAAATCATGTAAAAAAACAGAAACAAAGAACTTAAATGGTTGCCTTGATTATAAATTTTAAATACTTTCATTTTAAGTTAATGATTTGAAATTCAAATTGTCAAAAATTACTTTACCTTTTAAATTATATAGACGAACTAGAGAAACAGATAATGCAGAACGAGATTCGTCGAGAATTAGAAATTGGAAAAGGAGAAAATACGAAACGAGATACTGGCGTAGGAACCGGAACGCCAGCAAGTATTGGAATCGGAAGTTCGTAGAGAATTGAGTTTAGTGTTGGGGTAACCGATGCTTACTGACTGTTACCGGTTTGAACCAGAAATGTTGCCACAAGGTGGACCTTTTTTGTTTGTGAGTAGAAAAAGCGCATAACTGGTGCCGGAGAGATATGATGATGACGAACGTTACCGTCATGATGTTGGTGGGTTTGAGTCGGTTCCGGTTCAAGATCCACGATCAAATCGTTGTGAAAAATGGCGATAGAAAGGAAATGATCGGTTTGGTGAGTATCGTTCCTAATCCTGTGTTTCTATATTTTTTTAATATTTGGGATTGGGTTTTTAGTTTTTACTTCTGGATAATGACACACCCCTTATGTTTTTTTGACTTTGACAACCTGATTGTGACGATATACGACTTATATGATCTTATTTTGCATGAACTATATGATTCGTATATAAGGTGTCAAAAATCCACCTAGTGTAAGTATTGTAGGTTCCCTTTAGCATGTGTAGTTCCCTCACTATCATGACCATAAATAAATTAACTTGACTTTTATGTGACTTTCATGACCATATTGATTACCAAAGTAGAAGTCTTCATTTCATTATTAACATCACTTATGTATTCATCATACCTAGTCAATTTGTATTTACACATATTTGAATTCACACAATATTTGTAAAGAGAGTATCTATCTTATTTTTCTCAGCAAAAACACATTTATATAATTATAAAGTTGGAGTATACTTAAAAGGAAAACTAAAATTAAATAAAGCACTACTTTATAATTTTTAAGTGTATATATTATTATTATTATCACGTGTCGATGTCTCAAACATCATGGCACGATGTAAACACTTTCTCTCACAAAATCTAACATAAATCAAACAAACAACCATGATAATTATTTTTTTATAGGTTTTTCATGTTTTATTGACCACTAACGGTCACATGTACAACGCTATCTTTGTGACCTTATCCCTTGATATTCTTGGTTAGACTGTGTGCTGCGACTGAAGCGACAACTCGTTTATTCTTCAATATTGCGACATAGGACGCTAAGTAGACGCATTTCATGTACAAATTATATGTAAATTTAATCTTTAATGTTTTATAGGATTGGGCTAAAAGTGGTTGTGCGTTTAACATGATGCATACCCACCGTCATCAATTGGTTCTTTAAATGAGAGTTACACAATATACCTAACACGTTTACTCTATGAAAAACTTAATACCGTCATCAAATGGTTGTTTAAATGAGATTTACACAATATAACTAACAAGTTTACTCTATAAAAAGCTTAATAGATACAAACATGTGTATGGTTGTCTTTAATCTAAGGATACACTTGGATGTATTAGGGGGATGGGATGGAACCTCATAACCCATGCAAAAACTCATGTGACATCACCTATCAGGTTAACCCACAGGGGCGGACCTAGAAAGATTGACGTTCCGACGGTAGTGTAAATTTTGGAAAAATTTAACGTTTTTACGATTTCGTTACACCTTTTTATTGAAACGTTACCCCTTTGCGGATTTTCTAGATCTGCCACTGTTAACCCAAGCATAACTAGGGGTGCAACCTGATTCAAAACCCCCTTCTTCGTCACCTTAAAACCTGCAAAAAGTCATAGGCCAAAGAGACAACAAAGATCTGTTTTTGCAACCCAATTTCACCACTTGAATCACCGGCAGCGGTGTACCCGAACAAATACCCCTATCTCATAAAATGTAAGTTATTTTACAAAAGCTCCTAAACATAAGAAGTTTACAAAGACATAATGGATCGCACAAGATGACATAATGTCAAGCCAAATATAACACAATGCCGAGGAAAAAAGATACTATGGGTCGCAAAAAGACACAATGACGGAAATTTAGTAAGACACAATGATAATAAACAAAAATTCTAAAATCTAGAACCTATAAATCCAAAAGTGAAAACCTAAAATCTACATCGTAGAAGTCGATTGGACGGTTCCAAACTTCCAATGCCGCTTGAATATGGTCAATCGAAGTCCATTTGATACCATTTGTACGACTTCTTATTTTCAAGACCTTGATCCTAAGCCGATGCTACAAATTAATAATATTAGAAATATATAAATACTTTTAAGTTGCATATAATGCATTGCTTGTTATGAGGAATATAAGCA
This sequence comes from Scalesia atractyloides, assembly GCA_947069175.1. NCBI lineage: Eukaryota > Viridiplantae > Streptophyta > Magnoliopsida > Asterales > Asteraceae > Scalesia > Scalesia atractyloides. The sequence continues at coordinate 2,252,452 of CAMTDV010001632.1, forward strand.
GGTCAACCTGTTGACCAACCCGACTCACTAGCAGCAGCCGTTACACCTACTATGAGGTTAATACTATTCTCACTCCCTCAAAAGTGTGGGTGTCTAAAATAACATAGACAGCATAAACTAAACTTAATTAGAATTTAATTAAATTTGATTACTTAATAGATAAAATATTATATTTAATAACTCTAATTATAAATGCTTTAATTTAATATACCTATTAAATTAAATGTCGGGTCCCGAGGACTAGGTAGGTCGGGCTGGATAGGTGTTTTTTATAAACAGCAAAGAATCTCACGTGTAAACCTACAATGCACGAGGCTATGTCCAAGGTTGACTCCTTAATCGCCATGTGACGGTGCACCCTGATGCGCAGGTTCTGAATGAAATTCGTAACCACGTGTAAACATCTCATTGGTTCTCGTGATCCTGTTCGGGACCACTAGTTCTCTTTAAAACGCGCCGAGTTCTAGGTTTTTCGTACCACAAACAAAAAGATGTCAGTTGTTGGAGGAATTAGCGAAGTAAAGGACTTTGCAAACAGCCTTGTGATCGACGATCTCGCTAGATTCGCCGTGGATGAGCACAACAAGAAACAGGTATCATCTCTTTTATATGTTAGTCTATGCATGTGTAAGATTAAGGATTATGAATTAATATTTTCTTTTAGAGTAACTACTAAGAAACTGATGTGGTATCTATGTAGAATACCCTGCTGGAATTTGGGAAGGTAATGAATGCAAAGGAGCAGGTAGTTGCTGGTACATTGTATTATATCACACTTGAAGCAACTGATGGTGGTGTCAAAAAGACTTATGAAGCCAAGGTTTGGGTTAAGCCATGGGAAAACTTCAAAGAATTGCTGGAATTCAAGCCTGTTGATGCTGCCACCTCATTTATCGGAGGAATTAGCGAAGTAAAGGACTTTGCGAACAGCCTTGTGATCGACGATCTCGCTAGATTCGCCGTGGATGAGCACAACAAGAAGCAGGTATCATCTCTTTTATATGTTAGTCTATGCATGTGTAAGATTAAGGATTATGAATTAATATTTTCTTTTAGAGTAACTACTAAGAAACTGATGTGGTATCTATGTAGAATACCCTGCTGGAATTTGGGAAGGTACTGAATGCAAAGGAGCAGGTAGTTGCTGGTACATTGTATTATATCACACTTGAAGCAACTGATGGTGGTGTCAAAAAGACTTATGAAGCCAAGGTTTGGGTTAAGCCATGGGAAAACTTCAAAGAATTGCTGGAATTCAAGCCTGTTGATGCTGCCACCTCAGTTATCGGAGGAATTAGCGAAGTAAAGGACTTTGCGAACAGCCTTGTGATCGACGATCTCGCTAGATTCGCCGTGGATGAGCACAACAAGAAGCAGGTATCATCTCTTTTATATGTTAGTCTATGCATGTGTAAGATTAAGGATTATGAATTAATATTTTCTTTTAGAGTAACTACTAAGAAACTGATGTGGTATCTATGTAGAATACCCTGCTGGAATTTGGGAAGGTACTGAATGCAAAGGAGCAGGTAGTTGCTGGTACATTGTATTATATCACACTTGAAGCAACTGATGGTGGTGTCAAAAAGACTTATGAAGCCAAGGTTTGGGTTAAGCAATGGGAAAACTTCAAAGAATTGCTGGAATTCAAGCCTGTTGATGCTGCCACCTCAGCATAAACTTCCATCTGGTAACTTATCTTAAAAAATATATATGTTTTTTTTTCTCAACTCTAAGCCGCTTTATATGAAGCAGTAATGGTGTATGTTCTGCGATGCAGGGCGAGAGTGCTAGGAGACCGCTACCAGGGTGTGAACCTTAATCTTATAAATAATTTCGTTTGGTTACTAATAAACGGTTCTTGCATTACATTTCAAGTTTATGCCGCTGCGTATGTTAGCTTAAATAATTCTGTTTGGTTAGTAATAACCGGTTCTTACGTTGCATTGCAAGTTTATGCCGTTGCGTATGTTTGCTAGATGACATCTAGTACACGTTAACTTAACGCGTGTCTTTGTAATACAACTTGTTTGGATCTATTTATACTAGTGTCTTTTTATCTATAAATGCGTCTTGGGAATTTGTATACGTTTTGGTACAATAATAAGTAGTTTTAAAGCGTCTTGAGTATATCTATCTGATTATCTGTAATGAAATAGCTGTCTCATATGGTTTATCAGAGAAACAATAATCAAATAAACAGTTTTAATGCAGGATCATCCTAAATTTATGCTTTTATCAGTCTATAGATATTATCCAATAAATTCCTTACCAAAATTAAAATCTAAGAAATGATGGTATTAGAACTCGTAGGATAACACACACAAAATAAACAAAATAATAGTATAATGTGTACATGTTTTGTAATCTTATATGACTAAAAGTTATATGCTGGGATGATCACTACAGAAAATATGATCTTAAACTCAATTTGAAATACCAACTAATTGACAATCTTCTAATAATTCTACAATTTCAATAACTTTATGTTTATAACAACTTCTACGTACTATTTTCTTATAAAGGTTATATCTATCAATATTGTATAATAATACATTCGATGAGGACGTGATTGTCTTTTGACATTCAGTTTCAAGAATTTAAAGGGAGAAAATTATCTTTTATAAATTTTACTATCTTAATTATCTTTTACACACATGCCACTGTTATTAAATAAGAAATACAAAAAAATCAAAGTTAAAAAGTTAACTAAATAATATTGATTATAATACAATATATTAATACCATAAATTATTTAGACTATATCTTAATATTATATTATATTATATTATGTTATGTTATATTATATTATATTATATTATATTATATTATATTATATTACAAATCACAAGATGGATGACTTGCTTGTATTTAATTGGTCTACATGGACCAAGAAGATATATTATGTGCATAGAATATAATAAAATGACTAACCAATTAAAAAAATTAATATTCTAAAACAATGTTTCTTTTATCTTATATATAATAAATGTTTTTTAATTTTATTATTATTGTATTATAATAATAAATTTTAGTATATTCTTTTTTTTGCTTGTAGTTTTAAGATACGATATTTTATAAAATTACAACTTTGTGGTTTCGAGGTACTTACGTTTATCTATGGCAAAACCGACTTGTAAATTTAGAATACACGTTATGTCGTATTTATTGTTATCTACGATAAAAGTTATATTAGAAGGTAACAAATATAGTTGATTTATTAATTCTTTACCGAGAGAATCAAATTGATATCATCCAGAGAACATTGTTACCGATACCGTATTCATTTTTATGGTTTTCTCGACATGGCGCATTTTAGCTATATAATATGTTTTATAATTTCGAATATACCATTACGATGTGGTTACTTTCATTTATGATTCCAATTATAGTTGAATTTTTTATTTACCGTGAAAATTGAATCGGCATCATCTGAACAAAACCGGTACCGGTATCGTATTCGCTTTAATGATTGTATAACTTAAAAAACTGAATATGTGGTTGTGTTTAGTTCGGTATAATTTTTTAACGACAGAGTTGTATTTAAAATAGAGTGTTTTTTAGAGTATTGGTACCATGTCGATATTCTAACAAACCACGTCGATTCTGACCGAACATCACTATAAGTATCTATATTATCATTGAAACCCGTATTCACTTTCATGGTTTTCAATCGCTGTAAGATATATATATATATATATATATATATATATGTAGAGGTTCATGTGAGAAAATTTAAAAGTGTGAGAAGGATAAGAAAGAATCTAAACCATTAGAAATTTAATCTAATGGTTGAGATCATAGTGGCAATTCTGTAAATAGTATTAACTATTAAACTAACTAATTTTCTAGATTAAGGGCATAAAGGTAAATTTAACATTTTTAAATTAAGAAACTAACATTAATGCACATGCAAAGTTCTCCCCTTCTTTTTTAACGTCAATAACTTTTTATACGTAACTCTTTTTTTTTTTTAAATTACACCATAATAACGAGTGTTTCTTTATCTTTAGTATGAGTACCATATTGATATACTTATTTAGAGAAAAAAATGATGTCTCGTTTGGATGTTTTAGTCCATGGTGTTTTTTCTATGTTCATACAATGGTGTTTTAATTGTAGGGTGTTATTTCTGTTATATTTCTGTTCTTCGTAAGATGTATGCCTTCAATACACATGTTGTGGTGTTTTTATGAGTTAGGGTGTTATTCCTGTTATATTTAATGCGAGGACAAAGGTCCTTGCATTGCTGTGGTTTCTTGTGTCTTCAGTAGGTTTCTGTTGCCTTCAAAGAGTTAGGGTGTTATTTCTGTTTTTATATATTTAGGGTGTTATTTCTGTTTGATTCTGATTAAAGTGTTAACTGGTGTTATATTAGGGTGTTTTTTTGTTATATTCAATGTTAAGGTGTTCTTTATAAGATGTGCGTCTTAAATATAACTGTTGTGGTGTTTTTATGAGTTATGATGTTATTTTTGTAATATTTTTGTTCTTTATAAGATGTATGACTTCAATATACATGCTGTGGTTTTTTATGAGTTAGTGTGTTGTTTCTGTTATATTTTGTTCTTTATAAAATGTATGCCTTCAATATACATGTTGTGGTGTTTTTATGAGTCAGGGTGTTATTTCAAATTCGAAAATCCCTACAATAACTGCCAAAAATCTGTTGCATATATTCATTTCATAATTAGATTTTATTAGTTAAATTACATTTATACCCTTAAACTACCAAAATAAAAAGGGACACATGTCACCTCCAAAATCTTTCTTATCCATCTCACACTTTTAAATTTTCTCACAATAACCTCACCCTATATATATATATATATATATATATATATATATAATATATAATCAATATTCTTTGGACGTATTACGACTTTATTATGTTAGTATAACGATTGTCGGTACCGTAACAGACCGAAATCTCATCCCCACTGCGGAGCATGTTAGTATAACGATAGTCGGTACCGTAACAGACCGGAATCTCATCCCGACGGCGGAGCGTGGATTATCCCTTATTTATAATTAATAACGAACTTCTTGAAGAAATCTTATCTTGTAACAGTTAATTTATTGTTTAAAAAAGTTCTCCAAATCGTTTTTAATTTATATGATTTCATATGTATTTGTTTTATAAACTTTTAGTAACCTTCAAATCTATATTACATTCCATCAATTAATTGCTCAAACATTTTATCAGTGTTTGTCATTTTATTAGTGTTTTTGTTAGTATGTTGTGTTCCCAGTCACAACACGCAGACACCCTTTAGTATATTAATAAACTTGATTTAGATGCACATAAGTGGTTTTGGGTAATCGGTTGTGTATATACCCTAACTTTCCTGAACCAGTGAATTTTTAAACTAATCTAATAAATACTATTCCTAAATACTAGGTTCAAGTTCATTATTATCCTTACTTTTATGTGTATGATAGGTGAAATGATACACTTAAAGAGTATCTTGTAGCAAAATTTGTCATGGGTAATTATTTATAACAAACAGTGATAATAACCACTAAATTTTGATTATTGGAATTCTTGTGAAAATGTGCTTAATGGCACTGATCTTAGGGGGGCGGGCACCTTTACGGGTACCTCCTTGGGTAGCTTTTTGTGTCACAAGGGTAGGCGTGGCGAGTTGATTCTCCATTAAGGTGAACCCGTGGAAGGATAGGAGAGAAGGGGTTTGACTTGGGGCCCATATCTTGAAAGGTGTGTGTGATTCGTGAGTGTAGTAAAAGAGTGTGGTCTATGGTTCAAAGGTACATGTTTAAGGCAGGGATAGGGCGTAGCCAATGTTTTGTGGTGTAAGCAGGGGCAGACCCACATAGAGCGGGTCAAGAATCCCCGGGCTCCAATGTTTTCTAACAAGAACCAACGGTTCTTGTATAGCCCATTTTTACGTTTTTTTAGATCTAATTTTAACCTAGCGTTTCTTAAACAAACAAACAATTGAAAAAACATACTCCTCTTTACATGTAAAACTAATTGATATTTTTGAGTTTCATAACTTGAAACTTGTCTAGTTGTTTAAGGATTGTATACAGATAAACGAATTGATATTTTTAAGTTAATTGAAACTTGTCTAATAGTCATATATGTTCCCCTTAGAAAATGATGACTTTGATCTAATAGTCATATATGTTGATTAAAATGTTCAACTCATGTTGTGTAAGTTTCTAAATGTCTATTTGAGCATATATTTTTTTTCACATGAGGGGATTTTTAAAATCAGGTAATACAACCATAAGGGTGTTCACAGGTTATATAGATAAATTGTTTGGATAATGTTCAATGTAATTATTTGTACGAAATATACTCAGATTGTGTTTAATGCACCAAAACAATGAAAAATGTCATTTTCTTACGATCATAGGCAGATGTAAAAAATGTGAAATGAGTTATACCAAAGGTGTATGAACATTAATAAACGAGTTAAATGCTTGGTTGGTCCCTGTGGTTTGCAAATCTTGCAGACTTGGTCCCAGTGGTTCACTAATTACACACTTGATCCCAGTAGTTTCAAATTTTGCACTCGGGTGTCCTTACCACTAACCTTTGTTAGATTTCTCAGTTAAGTATATGCAAAATTACTATATTACCCTTGAAATAATAAAAATAAAAAAATATAAAAAAGAGAGGCTCACTACTCATCTTCTTTCTCACTCCATCTCTCTCTTTAAAAAACTCAGCCACCACCTCTCCTTCACAAACCTGCAACCTCCACCTCCACCTTAAACCCACCACCACCTCCACTGTCAACTGACCACCCCACTGCAACAATCACAGGAAAGCCTTAACGCCGGAAAAAAACGAAACAGATCAGGTTGCAGTGAAATTGTTTGCAGTGAGGTTGTTTGTAAGGTGGAGAATGAGGAGAATGTGGTGGTTCTGGTGTTAATGCAGTCGGTGGTGTTGCTACTGTTGATGGTAATGTCGGTGGTAACGGTAATTATCCTCCAAACCGCCATTAAAACTCCTCAATTTCATCTCAATCGCACTTCTTCCAATCAATCCGAAACACACAGGTAACAAAGTTAACAAAGTTTCAAATCCAGATCTCAATTCAGATCTGAATCCAGATCTAGATCGGAATTCAAATTCAAATTCAAATTCGTTTTATCGCATAAATCCATTTTATTAGCGGTTAAAGCTTTGATTCTGGCTCTTATTGAAAGTGAAATTGTTTGCAGTGAGGTTGTTTGTAAGGTGGAGAATGAGGAGAAGTGTGGTGGTTCTGGTGTGAATGCAGTCGGTGGTGTTGCTACTGTTGATGGTAATGTCGGTGGTGGTAATGTCGGTGGTAACGGTAATTGTAATGGCAACGGTGGTTCCGCATGTGTGTTTGTGAGCGGGAGTGTCGAGGTGAGTGCTGGTGAGTTAGTTGATGCAGGTGGTGTTATTTATTTTTAAATCTAACTAAATTATTTTGTTTTGCAGGTGCGAGCAACATCAGGTACAAACAACATCACTGCAAACAATTTCACTGCAACCTGATCTGTTTCGTTTTTTTCCGGCGTTAAGGCTTTCTGGTGATTGTTGCGGTGGTGGTGGTCAGTTGACGGTGTGGGTGGGGGTTAAGGTGAGTGGGTTGCAGGTTTGTGAAGGAGAGGTGGTGGCTGAGTTTTTGAAAGAGAGAGATGGAGTGAGGAAGAAGATGAGTAGTGGGCCCCTCTTTTTTATATTTTTTTATTTTTATTATTTCAAAGGTAATATAGTAATTTTGCATATACTTAACTGAGAAATCTAACAAAGGTTAGTGGTAAGGACCACCCGAGTGCAAAATTTGAAACTACTGGGACCAAGTGTGTAATTATATGAACCACTGGGACCAAGTCTGCAAGATTTACAAACCACAGGGACCAACCAAGCATTTAACTCTTAATAAACATTATAGTATGTGTGCACAAATTAATGTGAAACAAAGAAAAACCAGATAACTATAAAATTCTAATTATTAGGTGTGAATCATGAACTTGTATAATTAGAAGAAAATATGGGGATTTATATTGATATAGAAAGTTGATTTTACAACTATGCCTTTTTTTCTAATAAAACTACCCTTCAAATTTCCCATTATTTACAATCATACCCTTATTTATTTACAATCATTGATTAATTCATATCAATGGCTCTAAATAGTTCTTAGAGTTCTAAACAAAATACAAGTTCTGTATAGAACTCAACCCTATATATATAGGGGAGGGTTTAAATGAGAACGCTAAATATTATGAGAACGAATGAAAAAAAACGTAAGAACTTAGTTAAAAACAATTCAAATTCAATTTTTCTTTTACACTTATCATTATTATTCGAATAAAATAATAGAATTCAAATTTACATGTATTTGTAAAGAATAAAAATTTACACACATCTGATAAGCTTGTCATTTACACATGTGTAAATTTGGTGTATTTACACATATGTAAAAACCTTATTAAGAGTGATTTTGGAAGGAGAGATGAATCATTTAAAGAGTAAATTCTTTTTTTATAATGTTGTATTTCAATTATAATACTTTGCATTAAAAAATGGTTTTGATTGTTCCCATTCGTTCTCACGGTTCTCGCACTAAATGAGAAGTCTTTAAATAATTCATCTATCCTTCCAAAATCACTCTTAATAAGTGTTTTACACATGTGTAAATACAACAAATTTACACATATGTAAATGATAAAATTACACTTATGTAAATTTTCTTTATTATGAATACATATAAATTTAAATGTGTAAATTTTCTTTATTGTGAGAAACGTGAGAACGAATTAAAAAACCGTGAGAACTTAATCAAAAACAATTCAAATTCAAAAATTTTTTTACACTTATCATTATTATTATTATTATTATTATTATTCGAATACAATGTTAGAAATTTAATTTACACATTTAAATTTATGTGAATTCATATATAAAGAAAATTTACACATGTGTAAATTTGTCATTTACACATGTGCAAATTTGTTATATTTACACATGTGTAAAAAAATCTAATAAGAGTGATTTTGAGATGAGAAATAAATTATTTGATGTTGTAATTATTTTTTTGATGTTGTACTTTAAATACATCTAGAATTGATGCCCCGTGTTGCTAGGGTCGTTTTTTAACGTGATTTAAGTGTATTGATTTTTTTGTAATAGCTTATCGATCAAAAGTAGACCAACTGAAAATGTTCAATAAAATAAGCACAAAAAACATATTATATTTAACATGACTCGTTTTTGAAAAAAAAAATCAAAATGTAAACAACTTGAATTTATACCAACACATACATAAAATTAAGCACGTCAAACTCGAGGTTGTCAAAATGTCATTACATCGAAATTTGAACAAATTTTAATTTATACGGACATGTACATAAATGTCAAAATGTAGACTAACTCAAAATGTCTATAAAATAAGTACCAAAACGTATTTTAATGCCATGACTCATGAAATATAGAGTATTATTTACTTTAAAAAATATTATGTCGAAACGTAAACAAATTTGAATTTATATCGACATGCATATAAAAATAAGCATGTAAACTCAAGGGGGTCAAATGGCTTTTTACAAAGTTTTAAAAAGTTGAAGAGGTGTAAGTGTCAGTATTAAAATTTGAGAAAAGTATAATTCAAAAAAAAGTCGAAGTTACTGTAGCTAAGTAGTCAACCAATTATATATATAGTAACGAAGTTTGTATATTAAGAAAATGGTTTTGATTGGTTTTTTCATTCGTTCTCACGGTTCTCACAATATTTAGCGTTCTCAAGATAACTCTCCCCTCTATAATATAGTTGATTTTATACTTTTTAAATATATATTTACAAGTTTGGGGGGTCAAATATAAACTAGTGAATATGAAAGGGAGTTAAATAGGAAAAATACCCAAAATAAACAAAATCTAATCACCACCACGTTCATCATACGGCGACCCCCCCCCCCCCCCCCCATTGTTCATCAGAGTCAAAATAATAAAAACACAAACCCTAGCCCCAAATGTTTCATCTAATCGATTGATTCGTCAATGGGTTCAATTTCATACAATGGAGATTGGGGCAGATCCGAATTTGGTTCGAATCAAGGTAAGAACCCCCGTTTCACTTAACCGATTTGGTCGATTTACCCATTCTAAACCAATTTTGACCTAAATTTGACTTTGACCGATTTTACATAAATCCTGATGTTAGACCTCCGATTACTGCCTAGGCCGATTTTTATAACATTGGTTTTAATGCATGATCATTATAACCTTATGCTTTTATTAATTATAATAACATAACTTAAAAAAAGTTTTAGATATATCTAAAATTCCCTACTACAAAAGAAAACCATCAATAAAATCTAAGAAATTGTTCCAACAAGTATATACATTTGTAAAAGAGTCAACAACATAAATCTAAGCAAATAAATTTAAAAAAAAAACACAAAAAAGGAACGATTTGCAACTAACTTCCCCTTGCTTCCATGTCTACCTACAGCCTATCTCTGTCTACCATAAGTCAGCATCTACACTGTCATTACTAAACAAGGAATCTTTCAAACCAAACTGTACGAGGATTCCCAACAAAAAACATAATCATCCTTCTTCGTCGTAATCTTCATCGTCTTCATCTACCCTGCTGTTAAAGCTTGCAAGTTTGAGCGGATCAACAACCATTTTCTCGACATCTGTCATTGACCAACCAGGATACTCATCCGGCTTCATTTCCGTTTCAACGGCCTGTTTTGGCGGTGGGACTGCCGGAATAACAGGTGAGTTTCCATTCTCGTCCAAGTCTAAGTTGAGGTCAAAGTTCCTAACTTTGACCGTGTCTTCGGTCTTCACAACTCTTAGATTCTGATTCTCTTTTGAATCAGCATCTTCTAGTGAATCAAGTGTTGAGTTTGGCTTTGGCTTATCGCTAATACTGGGGTTTGTTTCGTGTTTGTCGTAAGCTGCGGCTGCTTTATCTGCTCGAATCGGTCTACCACGACCCCTGCCCCGACCCCTTCCTCTTCCTCTACCGCTCCCGTTTGCATGGGAAATTTCAGGCTGCAAAAAAAGGTAATTAGGTAAGCGTCTTGTTTTTCACTCAAAAAACAACGGCAGAATGGGTAGGGCAGGACAGGCGGGCAGGTTGTGTAACGAATTAAAACAGGCTTGAGAGGGAACAGATAAATTTTGTGCAGTCAGGACTGATCGTGCTGACCCAAACCCGCTTTTGTAGAAAAAAAATATAAAATGATTATAAATAGTGTGCCAAATATGATCACATAAAAATTCTTAGGTCAAAAACGATCTAATTTTTCATATCCCAGATACACCCATTAGTATGTAAATGTATTGACACCTTTTAAGACAAGTAAAGTACATGAATGATCCCTGTGGTTAACCAAAATTTTGGATTTAGTCCCTAGTTTTTCAAATGCACACGGATGGTCCTTACGGTTTGCACTTTGTAACACATTTAGTCCCCAACTTTTGCCAAAAGTACAAGGATGGTCCCTATGGTTTGCACTTTGTAACACATTTAGTCCCCAACTTTTGACAAAAGTACATGGATGGTCCCTATGGATTTGCACTTCGTAACGCATTTAGTCCCTAAAGTTTAGTGACTAAATATGTTACAAAGTGCATACCACAAGGCACAGGGACCATCCATGTACTTTTGGCAAATGCTGGGGACTAATGCGTTACAAAGTGCAAACCATAGGGACTATTTGTGTACTTTAAAAAATTTGGGGACTAAATTCAAAATTTTGGTTAACCACAAGGGCCATCCATGTACTTTACTCTTTTAAGACTGAGCAATGAATTATGAGTACAAATAGATGAGAAACCAAAATTTCCTGGAACGATCAAAGTTGACCAAGATGATTGTTCTAGCGAACATATTTTTGTAGAAAGAGACACACATAGACTAATAGTTACACTGTCCTCTCATATTTGTAGTTACATGCACATTAAAAGAAAGTAAAATTTATGAGCCCAGCTTTATAAGTAAAATAGCGGTCAACTGGTCAATGTGGGACAGGATCATGAGAAAAAGAACGTTTTAATAAAGAGATGTAACATCTTTCATTTAATGGGGCCCATTAGTTTATACTAAAATTATTAAAGAGTTATCTATTTACTAGCCAATCAAAAATGGATGCAGATATTACCTGATTATCCCTTTTTGAGTCTTCAATTTCATCACCGTCATTATGGTCACCATCAGCAACTTTCCTGCTTATACGAAAGCAATATTACCAAACGCTTTGTTTGAAAGATATGAAGACATTATATTGTAATTGTGCATACCTTCGTTTAGGTGCAGATCTGTCCTCCCCTGCAGCATCAGAACCACCGAGATCAGGAACCTTACCGACAATGTCTCTTAGGAAGTCAAACACATTAAAGCTTTGAACACACTGCTTTCTGCAAAATAATAAATGTAAATTAAATCAGCGTAAAAATTTATGATACGGCCATTTATGTGGGGTGGGTATGGTGGACTTACAAGTGCGTAGAATTCAAAGTCTTTGCTCCCCTTTGAAGAGTGACTTCATATGTTCGGTCACAGAGATCTTGTAGAAATAGTTCCAGAGCTTTAGCTGCATTGATCAAGTAAAAGTCAAAACTTTGACGTAAAATAGGTATACACCCTTTATCGAGTTGACCATATTTGACGTCGGATGTCAAACGTAACACGCTCCTACTCTTTATTAAAACCTTTAACATTCACATGTCGCAACAATTTCGTAATACTTTTAGTTGAGTTTTGTGTAAATGATTGATGTTAAATCACATATATATATTGGAGCTTTATATAATCTGATTCACTCTAAACTCCAAAGGTCAAAACAATTAACTACGTAAACTACAGTTATGATCTGTTAGAATGTTACTTACATACTAGAAGAGGGACAGCCATGGCAATCTTCCCGACATCCTCGTCAGCTTGCATTATCTTTTTAATTCGAGCCTATTTAACAGAAAAATAACAATAATATAGCATATGTATAGCATCTAACCAATACTGAGAACAGAAAATACATATAAAGGTTATAACATACCAATCAAAAAAACTATATGCAAAATCAAAAGCAAAACAAAAAATGAAAAATCTAAAACATAAAGGCCTTAAAAGCAAACTTCTTGCTAATTCGGGAACACTCAAGGTAATAGCATTCTATTCGGACCCACAAGTCAATCGAACGTGAATACGCAATATACATTTAAGGTCCTATCTCCAACTATGGCCATGCAAGAGAGAAAAAAAGTACAAGAAGAAAAATTGATTTTCAAGTCTTCACCTTCATAAGCCACAAATATTTCCACTATATTTCGGTCAATCAGACTAACTGACCATCCATAATTTCCATTGATTATTGGCACAAACGTGTTCATCTAAAATGCGGACGAACATTGTTTTAATTCATAGACACAAATAAGGTACATTAATCATTTTTCAAACATCATTATGGAAATCATATAACAAAAAGTCACAACATAAACAAAATAATCCCTTAATAAGGTAGATGTCAAGTTCAAAAGACAAAAAATTAAATTTTAGAGGCCTATTTTCGGGATTCTCCCCGGGGGCGGATGTACCATATAATTAGGGTAAGCCCCCTAGTGTAAATTTTGGAAAAATTTGACATTTTTTCGATTTTGTTACCCCTTTCTTTTAAAACGTTACCCCTATGAAAGTTTTCTAGATCCGCCACTCCAGGGCCGGCTGCGGAGATGAACAAGTATCATGTTTTGACAATAACATCTTCAAATTTGTGCATATTCCAACAACAATGAATCCCGTAACCCCAATAAAACGAAACATAAACCATGAACAAGAGTACGTTCCCACAAACCAATAACTTCAAAACATTTGCATAATTCCACATTTTTTTATCAAAATGACACGCATATGGAGATAGAAAACACATTAATCATCTGCAAGTTCAAATTTTAACCTAACTTTTCGCGAATTCATAACATCCCCAAATAAAATTACACAAAAAAGAAAAGAATTAGAAGCACTCACAGCGGGGAAACGCGTATCCAGCTTCTTCCTCATATCGATTGAAGGTTCTAAAATTAATTGAATCCTAAAAAAACTAACTAAGAGTTCCTACGTTATGAAAAAGAAACCCTAGAATTTGTAAAACTGAACATACGAATAACAGAAAAAAGAGGAAATAAAAAGAAAAAAGTCAGAAGAAGAGCCCGAATTTTTCGAGAATTTATCGATCGTGAGCCCTAATCCACTCAGGAATCCGTCCAAATCATCGTACACGTGTGTACGTAATATATCATTTTAAGTTACATTTTAGCCCTCGACTTTTATTGGGTGATAAACATGACCACTATACTTTGATATTCTTTTTCGTTTTTTAACTGTAACGCAGTTCACCTGTTTGCGTTAGTGTCATGTTACATTTTCAAACTTTTATACAAAACTTTTACTATTTACAACGGAGTAACTGCCACAAACCTTCACAAACTACATCTCATACTCTACTTTATCATTTACTTTTACGTTATTTTAATATATACTAATTTGATTTTAGATTGTTTTCTGTTCAGATTATAGTTAAATAATAAATTTTATTTCAACTAAAATTAATTTTAGTAAAAGCAATAGAAAAAGAAACATTATTGGCTATAAATTAACTTTAATATTAAATATTTTAACTACTGTATTCCAACGGCTATATTCTAACGGTTTTATTCCAATGCTATAACATATCGAATATAATATGTTACACCCCTTAATAGAAAACCTACATAATTAATTTAAGTTTATCTAAACTTTAAAAAGTTAGATATGGATGTCCTCTCCAATAGTATTTGAGAGAAAACTGAAAGTTCGTTTACTTTTACATTATCATTTACTTTACATTATTTTAATATATATGAATTTGCTTTTAGATTATTTTCTGTTCAGATTATAGTTAAATAATAAATTTTATTTCAACTAAAATTTATTTTAATTTAATAAAAGCAATAGAAAAGGAAACATTATTGGCTATAAATTAACTTTAATTTTAAATATTTTAACTACTATATTCCAACGGTTATAATTTAACGGCTTTATTCCAATGGCTATAACATATCGAATGTAATATGTAACACCCTTCAATTTCACCCATGAACTTTCAGTTTTCTCTCAAATACATTGGAGAGGACATCCATATCTAACTTTTTAAAGTTTAGATAGTAAACTTAAATTAATTATGTAGGTTTTCTATAATGTGAACCTTTTTTAAGTAAATCGCATTTTACTTGAAAATGAACACCTTGTCCGAGTGTAGTCAGAATCTACAGACCTCTCATCTGAGCTTCTCAACCGAACGATCTCCACAATGTGTAAGAAACCACCCCTTTGTCGGGTGCTTGTTCCACGTGATCAAATCGGACACCAACACTTTGGGAGCTCTAAGGAACTGATCATTTGTGGTGAAAGATATCAAGGCTCGTGTAGATTCAATGGTGGAAGACGTCAAGGTGTAAACTACAATTTTACACCTTACACCCTGACGTTTACAAACGTCAAGGCTCGTGCAGACCCAAACCGACTCATGCAAAAAACCTATGGTCAGTTTCTTTTTATCATTGAAGACTTGTTATAAACTTGTATAACAGGATCCAAAACATTTGTAACTTCTAGCTGTGATGTACGAGCTATTATAGCAGCGTTTGCTCTCGATAACAACGGCTCTCAAAAGGAAGATACTTTTTTCGCTACCAACATCAGAATCTAAATAAAACACACAAACAAGAAGCAAAAGAAGCAGGCATGATTGAAAAAACCAAGAAAAACATTAAATCCCATCACATGTTTTACTTTCTTATTGTTTTTTCATCCTCTGTAACTTTATTTATCTGTTCATCATGGTTTTTTTTTCCTTCTTTAAAGAGAAGGTGAAGAAACAAACTGTCTGGGGAAACTGAACAACTCTTTCTCTTCGAAAGCCGAAGTCCATTCACGAGAACCACCTGCAGACGCTTCAGAGCCCACCGCACCAACCCCGTCTGAACGCAAACCCATCGAAAGTCTGTTATTCCCGTTCGATAGCATACCCACTGGCGGTCTTGTAGCGGTCTTACCACCACCACGTCCTGAACCCATCCACATACCGTTGTGCCTTGATGGACTACTAGGTGGAAGATGAATTCGGTCTAGACTCCAGTCTATGTTAGTGTAATCAAACTGCAACGAGTCACACGCGTTCCAGTCTACAGGAGACGACGGCCCGGACGATCCGTTTGAGCCCAACCCGGAGAAAAGCCCGAGAGAAGAAGCCGCTGCTAGGGTAGGAGTGCTGTTGGTACCAACCGTTCTGTTCCACATACCACCGTTGTAATGATTCATAGAACCACCCTGTTGATTAAAATGGTCAAACGAGCCACTACTTGACGGATAATGCTGCTGAGGAAGTGGCTGATGCTGTTGCTGCTGCAGCTGATGATGATGATGATAATGGAACGGGTCATACGACTGGGAATTGTTGACCGTACTCCCGAAGCTTGAACCATTAAAGCTTCTTGTAGTAGCGGGCACATGTGAAAACCCGTTTGAACTCATATTCATTACTGGTTCAACAACATTCAGATGCCAATCAGAAACACATGCATACGAGGACGAGCTTACACTCGATGTAACGTTCTTCGATTTGGGCCGTTGCATCACAATAACTGGTTCCCTTACCGACCCTAACTGAAGGTTCCTTAATTCAGTCCCGGGATTCGCATATTGGGGCTCGATTTTAGCCGGCGGTGGTGCCGCCTGCAATGGAGAAGTTAAAGAGTAAGAAACCGACGAGTTTGCATTTGACCCACCTACCACCGTGGGCCACCTCTTCTCTACAGATGGAGTACCAACGGACGAACTTGATGGTATTTTCTTCAGCAATTGCACGGTTTTGATCCCGGGGTCTGTTGATGTGGGTCCCACAGACGTTTTTGTGTAGTTGTAATTAAAATCTTTCTCATCTGGTTTCTGTTGTACAGGTATAGCCTTTGACACCGGTCTCGAGGTCAACAAAAGCTTACTGTTAACAGGAGTTGAACAAACACTGGTTTCTTCAACCTTTGGTGGGGCCGCAGGAGGTTGTTCCTGTTTCTGAACGTTTAACGTTTCTGCCGCCTGATCAAGATCGCCTTCACAAGCAACAATAGCGCGTTCAACCTCTTGTTTTGAGCATTTAAACTTTAATTCCATTTCGGTAATCTGAGCAAGCTCTTCTGATATATCGATTTTCAAATTACCGCCACCGTAACTGTTATTATGCTCTTGGTGATTGTTTGAATCTTCACCGGCTTCTAACAACCATGCGACCGACTGTTCGACTCTACCTTCGTTCAATATAAGAGCCATTGTTGCACGTTCTGACGAAAATCCCATTGCCACAAGCTGTTGAGCAAGCGATTCTAGTTTTCTCGACATTAAATAACCGCTACATCTTTCATGGAGTTCTTGCGCTCGTCTTTCTTTTTGGCGTTGATGTTTTTTCTCGTTTTTTTGACGAATTTTTTCACGTTTATCATTATCCACCCCCGGAAGTGTGTCATGGCGAGTGGATAATTGAGAAATTTTGTCTTTGTGGTCTTCAGATTCACCTGACCAACTACCGTTGTTGGACAATGTATCGTATTCAACGCCCGTAACAGAATTTCCATTATGGTCCTCTAAATCATCAAAATTACGAGAACGTCCGTTTATGTGAATAGATGGAGCAGTAGACAGGGGTGTGGTATCGAGTGTATGAAAAGTTCCCAAAAGTGGATTGTAACCACTAGCGGGAACACCTGTATTAGCATTGGATGTGGGTTTAGTTAATAGCTTCTGTGGGTCCTTTCCAGCAGCCCTTTTGTCCTTTGACTTTGACTTAGATGCAGGCGACATTGTGAGCTCCAGATTTCTACAATAAAATGAAACTTTGTTGGTCAAAGTCAAATTACCAAAAATTAGAACAACATTTAGTAAACTCAGAATATAAATCGTAATATAACTATAAACTAGAACTTAATCATTAACTTGTTTAGGTTAGTGTAAATGAGGTAATACTATAAGCACTGACCACATATCGAAACATAATATGCAACGTCATGTGATCAGAATGTATAACTTATGGAGAAGGTAAACTTCCTATATTGTATATCAGCCTTATTAAATTACCGGCACGCATCATAAAGAGTGTTTTAAGAATAATATTAACGATGGAACTTTAAGGGTGTTACAAGAACTGAACATAATTTCTTCTCGTTAATGTTGATCGCATTGAATGTATCGCTTGCTCTAAAACATGCATCCATATATGCTAGGGTTACAGGATTTCTCCACAAAGAGAATACACTAAGGATAACAGAAACAGCAATCTGTACTGGCCTCTAAGGGATATACAGATGTCACATGAAAAGGTGTCTGATATAAGGATAACAAAAACAGCAATCCGTTAATAGGGACACACACAATATCCAGTCAAGCAGTAACACATGTCTAATGAATGAAAATATCGAATACATAGTAGCCAAATGCATCTCAACAAATAAACAAAGCATATTTGTATATGTATATAACTATATAATATTATTGAGATTTTCTTTGACACAAAATACCCAACCTTTTCAACTGCAAGACAGATCCAGTAACAGAATGAAGTTTGGCTGAGCAAGCTTTAAAAGGTCACTGGGTCAGTGTTTAAGTGATCTTACAAGTTAAGAATCATATTAGAAGGTACTAAATTTGGTTTTGCAGGGTCCAACTAACCTTAAAATATCTTTCTGGAGGTTGTTTCGGAGACAAGAAATGCTTTTCAAAATATATAAAATAACACACGGTATACTAAAGCAGATAAGAAGCCTTTAATCTTTCGAGTTACAATGGTGTTGAATAATGAAACCAAAACAAAACAAAATGCAATTGTATATCCGTAACAGTGGCAGCATAACGAAAGGGTTAAAAACGAACACTAATACATGCAATAAACACGAAACTGTGTGATCCAAAGATGGAACGACGATGAAAGTAGTGAAACCAAACTTGACAAACACCTAGCTGGAAAGCCACGTAGTTTTATGAAATACAAACATGTGTCAAGATTTCTCTATTCAAAGGATTGCACAGGGTAGTTGCAATTATTGCATACAAAAGCCGGTCAACAAGAGATATACATCATATGATGATATCTCAAACTTTACCACCGATCACCGAAAATTGTGACGTAAAAATAATAGCATGTTAAATAACTAGCCTTCATTAGTGCTACTCATATCAATTCCATTAACAACCCTAATTCCTGCCTGTTTTACACATATTCCAGTGCAATTAAACAACAGTCGATTGTTTCTAAAACGAAAAGAACAACAAACACATTACCAAGAGCTAATAACAACACTTTAACACGACAAATTAACCTACATCCATTACTAATCTAACATAACATTGCATCTATCATGTAAAACACCCTAATTCCTCCAAACACCAACATCTTCAATCACAATATGTTAAACACAAAATACATTCCATGAAGGTCAAAACACAATCAAAGTCAAACTCATTACACAAAGCTAAAGCGAATTTATCATATCCACATCTAAAAACAATCAAGTTCCAATATACGCTAACAAAAGAGCACAAAATCTGACAATTGAAGAGCTAAACGCATGCATATCTTCGAATTGTTGCCGAATTGATACAGATTTACGTGCGAACATGAAATTAATGTTGAAATAAATGCGGAAATGAATCGATTGACTTACAACGGTTAGGGTTGAACAGAAATGGGGAAAACAGCGGTGTGATGAATTGTTAGGGTTTTGTAAGTCGGTGATTTGGATCGATTAGGTTTTGGAACTTGAATTTTTCGAACGTAATTTTGGGTCTATGCCTTGTTCTCTCTCTTCCTGTCGTTCTCGTTGTTTCTCTCTCTTCTGTCTTGAACAGAACCAGCAACCACACCTTCCTACTTCCCGAATTCGGTTTTGTCCGAATTCTGCCGAATAACCGCTCTAGACCCAGACCCGGATCCGGTTTGAATATTCCTTGTCGGTTTGGTTTGTTACGTTATCGATTCAGCTGGTTATAGCACGGTATGATACTAGTGTTCAGTATAGCAACCGAAAAATTTATGTCCGACTGGATATTGATACGTGTTTTACATCGATTGAAAACTGCAAAAACGTATAACAGTATTGTACTCCAGCAAAAACGTATAACGGTATTGCATTCCAGTGTTGTTTGGCCGAGATCGGGCAAAAACGTATAAAGTATCGACTCCAATGTTGTTTGGCCGGGATTGGTTTTATTTGTTACTTACTGTTCCCAACCGACAATTAGTATAGCTTGTATACCGCCACGTTGAGACAACAGTAGTAATGAATATGGTAACGCTGTTGGTGTTGTTTCGGACGTTGTCGGTTCGATTTTTAGGGTAAAGAAAAAAAGCAACTATTTCAAATGGTGGATAATAATAAGTGTGTCATAACAGTATATTCAAAATTATAAAGCGCTATATTATATTAATAAAGTATGCTTTGTCCAAAAAATCGTAAAAATATGGTATTGGTGGACGATATCAATTTGTCTCACATGGCAAATAACAGAAATATCAATTGTGTTTTACCCTTGTCGTAGATAAAAATATGTAAGTCAAAATGGTATATTCGAAATTTATAACACGTTATATCTTATTTCGAAAAAAATGGATCCAAACAATGGCAATCACAATCATTTACCATGGACTACATTTGAGGAAACCGTTTTAGAATGTCCTAGAATAGATGTTTCGGATGATATCTGTCACAACCCCTAATCCCACCCTGTGCGGGAGCCATAATCAGATACAGCGGTGATACCGGTGTTTATTAAATTCGCAGCAGAAAATTTCATCAGGATCGTAGTTAGAAAAAATATCAAAGTTATAAAACACCGGAGCTTTATATATTAAACGGTTGGGATAAAACTCACATTATATCAAAAGGTTTTTATAGGGTTAAGCCCTGGTTTTATTAAAACACATTTCCTTTTCTTTATTTTGGTGACATAGCCACTTTATTTAATCTTCTAGTGCTTCGTAGCCATTTCCTTTCTTTCACATTAAGTCACCTGAAACGTGTTTAAAAACATTTTATCAGTGAAAATACTGGTGAGATCATTCATTTGTATACAAAACATGTTCTTATATTTACATAATTAAGGGTTTTTACGTTTGTTTATATCTAACAAAATTACTATTGGCTAACTCATTGTCCAATAGCAAAGAAATCGATTTAATAGTATTTGTCAGTCGACGGTTCTTGCGACTGTGGTCATATCACTATTTTGCTAACTCATTGTCCAAATACTAAAGCTTGTCAAGTAATGTATACAAAACCCCACATACTGACAGTAGTTTCTCAGTAAGAATACAAAGACTTAATCACTTTAATATAAGTAACAATTGAAAAACATTTAGAGTGTTGAAAACATTTAAATATCACAATAATGTGAAGAAAAAGGAATGTCTCACAATGTTGTGAGAGAAAAAGAATGACACACTCTGTATATTAGGATTTTGATTTTATAGCCTCCTAGTATTAGGCCTGGGTTCCTAACTACAGTGCAATACGTATTAGTGTAAGAAAGCCAATTCAAACTTTAACGATAATCACGAAATCAAAATCTCAACGTCGTTAACAAAGTATAGCCTTATTCAGGCAACACTTGGCATCCGTTGATTGGTTTTATGATCATCGGACAAGGTATCGTACAAGTGATCAAGGTTTAGTACACTTCCTACGGAGCAGAGTTTCGAGTTTCAGGGTTCGGGTATTGGAAACGACAGAACGAGAGAGATATCCATCAAAACTATATCAATTTGGTGCAATTTAACTCGTCCTACCCCCTCCCTTTATATAGCTCACCTGGACTTCCAGGCGCGTCGTGGGAGGGGCATGGGTCTCCCTTGCGTGGCGCCTGAGCTGCCAGCTAGGGCTAGGTCAGCTCCGTCACCTATATAGCCTTGCCACTTGTCGCGCAACGGTGCCACATGTTTTGGTACTCTCCTGCGCGTCGCGGGAGAATAAGGGTATCCCCCGCGACGTTCCTGAGTGTCCTGTTTTCGAATTCTTCATTTAACGTGTTGGATCTCGTCGTGCATGTCCGGATTTTCGATTATGGTTCTTCATAGGGTCTTTTGGGAGTTGTTACAATATCGATATTGTTAAGTTTTTTTTTAATTATGTAAATGTTTAATCATCTTTCTTATTGTTTTGTAGTGTCTTGTTGTTATTATTATTATTATTATTATTATTATTATTATTTTAACTCACAAACTTCTAGTGTTTCCGATGCTTGTTTTACATCGTTTTCACCCTGCAATGCAACGTAAAGAACATTATATGCACCATCAACTTAGCTCGAAGAGGAGGGATTTTTGAACTGGAACTTGATGAGGTTTAATGTCTTCCAAAACGTCTACAATGATAGGATGAGTGGGACGTCGGAGTTGATTTTTCCCTTAATCATTGATGTTTATAAATCTTTGTGGAAATCAAATTTGAAAGTGAAATCCAGGTTTTAGCATGTCGAAAGCCTACACTTGATTGGGTTTAATTTTAGTGCTTGATTTATATGTAGCTTCAAGCTTGCCTCATTTGTTACTTTGATAAGAGTGTTGTAACCCACAACAACTCAACAAGGTTGTTAGCTTTAGTAAATTTTAATAAATATTTTCAATATTTTCATACCCACCATAACCAAACCGAACTGACGCGTATTAATTTTTTTGTCGGATTTTAGACGTTTCACCATTTTTCAATATTTGATATTTTTGGTTGAACGTTTGTTGTATTTGTGGGTTATATCATATCGTTTTAGTTGAATGTTTGTTTAGGTTTGTGAACTATATCATTTCGTTTTTGTTTGAATATTCGATAATAATAATTTTTTATATTGTAGATTATATGTATATTTAATACTATGTAGTATTATAATATATAGATATGCGTAATAATAATTTATTCCATGTTAAAAAGAATTTAGCTATTTACAGCAAGGCCTAAAATCATGGTTAACCGACTAGTTATAACCTTCAAAACCGAATAACCAAAATCATAATAACCGATATCGCGGTTATGGTTATGATTTTGAGCCAAAACCGATCCATACACACCCCTAGTCATAACAAGAAATCCCTATGTCGACAACGGGTCAACCCGACATGTATAATAACATCTAAAGTTACCACCTCCTTCTTTAATTATTTATGGTCCAAAAATGGTGTACATATAACTACATTTGTATGTGAACAAACACCAATCTAATCAGTAAAGGATAGATCGAGAAATGTCTCGACCGGGGGTTATATCTTCTAATCTCTTCTCTGATTTACATGAGCTGTGATCTTCGTGGATTCGATGTAACATCCGTCGAAAAACGGATTTTCAAAACCCGCTTCGTTTATTAATCGAATAATCAGTTTCAAATTTTCGTTGCTCATTTAATGCTTATTTTAATTTTACTATATACATAACTAATAAACATTTTAGAATATGAAAACTAAAATTGTTAGAAAATAAAAATAAAGCAATTAAAAATAAAAATGGGCTGCCGGGTTTCGAACCCGGGTCAGCCGTAGACTTAATCATCAAACATGTAACCACTCCGCCACTTGCTGTTTTGTTGTGTAATCAGGGAAACAATAAAACTTAACTCTACCCGTGAATCTATCTGTTTGCGCCAACATTGAAACCGCTCATCGGTTTTCAACCGTCCAGACTGTTGAGGGATCGCTTTTACTGATTATAACCGATAAACCCACGTTCTTAATCAATTCAGTCTTTATTGAACTTGAATTCATATGATTTTCGGGTTTAATAACCGAAATCATTTACTTCCTGATTTTCACCGGCAATATCATCATCTCGCGACTCAAAAACACTCACAGAACCTCCGATTTCACTTTCGCTCTATTTTCAGTTCGTCGGAAACGCTTTCTGAAATCGCCGGACTTTCGCCGGAAAACCATGTCATTCATCAAAACGGTAAATTTCTCAATTCTTTCATCTTCCATCTGTTGTTAGACTTTTGCTAACTCAAACCTTTCAATCAGAATCAATCCCAGACGACGATATCGGATAATCAACACTCGCCGGAAGATTTCTGAAAATTCCTAAATTGCGCTGTGAAACGGTATAATCATTTAAACCTTCTGATAACTCTTGTTTAGTCATTCAATTTCACAAATTGTTAATCAAAACTGTTAATTTGTCCGCTCAGACGGAGTTCATAAAACAGAGCCGACGACCTTGCCGGAGTTCTGAGAAAAGTCATCATTTCGGTACGTTCATTCCCAAAACCTTCCCTATCCATTTCGTTTTAATCATTTATATGTCCGTTAATTGAATTGAACAAGATCAGTCGAATATCAGTTATCTGAGTTGTTTAGCGAAGAAGATGAAGTTAGGTTGTGTATATATTTAATATAAATCGGGTTATATCTCGGGTTAGACACACAGTCCAGCGGTGGACTGTGTGCATTTTTATTTAATTATTTAATATAAAAATCAATTAAAAATACTTAAAAATAATGTTTTTAAAGTTAGAAAATAGCCTTAAACTCACAAAAATATATCCAAAAATCCTATTAAAATTGTTAATAAAATCCACTTATTTACCGTACCTTTTCGTTATTATTTAGGTTAGTTATTCCTCGTCGATCAATCCTCTAAACTCGTGCGCATTCAACATCATCAAAAGAACGCACCCAATGTAAGTGAACCTCTACAAATTCCCCGTTTTAGTCACATTTTGGGGTGTATCACGTGTCTTATTATTTATTACATTTAAACACTTGTGCATCCATCATATCCATGATCAAATGTGTATTTAATCTGTATCAACTGTTTGTGT
This sequence comes from Scalesia atractyloides, assembly GCA_947069175.1. NCBI lineage: Eukaryota > Viridiplantae > Streptophyta > Magnoliopsida > Asterales > Asteraceae > Scalesia > Scalesia atractyloides. The sequence goes on from CAMTDV010001632.1 coordinate 2,277,297, forward strand.
GGTTAATGTTTAGATTAAATTTATCATTTTCAGTACATACATCATCATAGGCCGCCGCTCCCCATTACCTATGAGCGTGAGCCGTTCCCCATTACCTATGAGCGTGAACGAGGCGTTGCCAACATACGATCGGCTCCGTTTGATTGAGCCTTGATCGCACATACATCATCATAGGTCGTCCGTTCCCCATTACCTATGAGCGTGAACGTGACGTTGCCAACATATACAGTATCATTCATGTCATATATTCATGCAAGGTGGTTTGTTATTGTTATTGTTATTGTTATTGTATGTTGTTATTGTATGTTTATTTACGTTTGCTCACATATGATTATTGCACAATTTTTCCATAATAAATATAACAAGAAATCAATAATAAATATTTTCTAACAAGGTTCACTCGCCAACTTTTGTTGACCCAAAAACCCCCATTTTTACACATGATACAGGTGATCCAGTTGCAGCAAGAAACATATAGGATGGCTTAGAAGAATAAATCGGTTTAGACTTTGGATTGTTTATTTAGTTACTTTTCTTTGTAATCGTATGAACTTGTTTGGAATATTGAGGATGTAATTTTGAATTTAATAAATATGAAACATATTAGTAAACATCATGAGCTTTGGTGATAACCCAATTATGCCCCGACTCTTATTCCGCTGCGGGTCGGGGTGTGACAGATTGGTATCAGAGCCATGACTATAGGGATATAGGATAGGTTATTAGACCCTTAGAGCCTATACTATAGTTGATTAGAATTGTTTGTGTGTTACATGCAAAATTCATGATGTTTATATGCTTTATGTTTATTGTTACATTCAATGTTATGCAAGCATGTTCATAAGTACATATTATTATACAATGCCTATCATGAATCATATTCTCATAACATATCATATCCATGAGAGCACACATCACACAATTTCCATGACTTTTGCAACGATTTTTGTATTTTCAAATCACATAAAAGTGAGTTCTCATGACGGGCATGTAGTAACTGGAAGGGTACAAGTACCGGTAGTCGGAACGTCCTGTCTAGGCTTGGCATTCGTATAAATCCAAAATAAAGGACCAGTTTGCCTACCTGGGGACTAATGATGAGAGTACGAAGGACCTATTAGGCCAAAGCATGCTATACCAAACGTCGTATGAGCTAACCCCACTTTGAGTTGTCATTGTGTCTACACCTGGACACCCTCCGACCATACATATCGCAAACATATTTCATGGTTTTCATTCGGGTGATGCGAGTGTTAAACCGCCAATACCAATGTGAATCCTACTAAGCCAATAGTCATGGGGCCCACATGACTATAAAGGTGAAGGTATGGGGGACATTGGAGGCCCAAACATGAGCAAACCCAAGACATCCTATGGATGTAGTTGTATTATTGATGTTTATGTCATTTTTTTTAAGACACATGACACCTAAAAGGACTCCTTAAACTCACAATATTCTTATGTATATTCCTGTAGATGTCGGCTAGGCAACAACGTGGGGGTAGAAGGTCAGGAAGGTCAAACGAACGCTTGGCCACCCAAATCGCAAAACAAATGGCCGCGGTGCTTCCTGACATCGTAGTTCAAGTCCAACAAGCTCTCGCCACAAATCCCATCAATCCTCCCCAGCAAGAAGACCAGAACGTCGACAACCCTCCCTTCAAAAAGTGCTCATACAAACACTTCAAGTCTTGCGATCCCCGAAATTTGAAGGGACCGAAGGTGTCACTGCTCTCCTCCACTGGTTTGAGGAAATGGAAAACACCTTCCTCAATTGCGATTGTCCCGAGGATCGCAAGGTACGTTACGCAACCGGGAGACTATTTGGAGTAGCTCTTACCTGGTGGAATACTGAAAAGGATAAGAGAGGAATCGAAGATGCAATGGCCTTAACGTGGGAGGAGTTAAGGGAAATCATGACGAGACGCTTCTGTCCAAGAAGCGAGATCAAAAAGTTAGAGGATGAATTTCATTCGTTGAAGCAAAAGGAGGGAGATCATACTTCCTACAACAAGAGGTTTTTAGAGTTGATCCAAATGGTCCCTAACTTGTTCACCCCAGTTTACCGCTTAGTCGAACACTATATTCGAGGCCTCCCCTCGAAAATTCAAGACTCAGTTCTCAGCACTTCGCCTGCAACTCTCGAAGCTGCTATGGAACTAGCTACCGAGCTTACCGAGAATCGTATTCGCAACGGAAAATTTAAGGACGAGAAAAAGAAAGCCCCCGTTGAGGGCCAAACTTCAAACCATTCCACCTCCTCCTCAAAGTTTGCTAATAAGAGGAAACGAAACACCAGAAACTTTGCTGTCACACAAACAAATTTCCCTATCCCTGCTGCACCCATCACTCAAGTTGCCCCCTCACCTGCACCATATAAAAGGCCATACTCCGGCCCATACCCAAAATGCAACCGTTGCCAATACCATCACTTTCCTGATTATCCCTGCCAGCATTGCACCGGCTGTGGCCGCGCAGGTCACACCATTCAAACCTGTCGCGTACTTCAGCGAAAGAACCGCCATCAGCCCTCAACCCAAGCCCACCATCAGATAGTAGGTCAAGCCCAACAACCTTTACTACTACCACCTACCCAACATGTAGCCCAATCCTACTACCAACCCAACTATCCCATGGTGCAACCTATGCGGGCTTGTTACAACTGTGGAGACCCGAACCACTTCAGGAACACCTGTCCACGCCTGGTGAATATCATCCATGTCCAAGCTCAAGCTAAGCCAGTAAACCAGGCTAACCAAGCTCCTCCACCTACAAGAGGAAGAGCTTTTAACATCAACGCCAATCAAGCTAGGGCTGACAACAATGTGGTTAACGGTACGTTTCTCATCAATGGTAGTTATGCATCCATGTTATTTGATACTGGCGCGGATAAAAGTTTTGTGTCCTTAGATTTTGAACCCATCCTCAACCAAACTCGTGATAAACTCATGGAATCCATAACGGTAGAAGTTGCTGACGGAAAACCGGTCTCACTAAACTCTATTATACGCAATTGTACTCTCACCCTAAACGATCACGATTTTCTAGTTAACCTCATACCTATGAAGTTGGGAAGTTTCGACATTATAATTGGTATGGACTGGCTCAGCCAACATCATGCTGAAGTTGTATGCCGCGAAAAGTTTATACGCATTCCTCTTACAAACGGTCAGACCCTACGAATCTTTGGAGAAACCCCTTCGAAAGGGCTCAAATTAATGTCCTGTCTTCAAGCCCGAAAATATCTCCGCAAGAATTATGTCGCATTTCTAACTCATGTCGTCAAAAAGGGAACCAAGGAGAAGAAACTTGAAGACATCCCAGTAGTAAAAGATTTTCCGCAAGTTTTTCCTGACGACATTTCAGGACTTCCTCCCATGAGAGAAGTCGAATTCCGCATTGATCTTATACCTGGAGCTACACCAGTTGAAAAATCTCCTTATAGGTTAGCCCCATCCGAAATGCAAGAGCTAGCCAGTCAATTTCAAGAGTTGACTGACAAAGGATTCATACGTCCTAGCTCATCGCCTTGGGGTGCACCTGTCCTTTTTGTGAAGAAGAAAGATGGAACGTTTCGCATGTGTATCGACTACAGAGAACTCAACAAGTTAACGGTTAAGAACCGCTACCCATTACCTCGCATCGATGATCTTCTTGATCAACTTCAAGGCGCCAGCTGTTTTTCAAAAATCGACCTTCGTTCTGGTTATCATCAACTCAGAGTACATGAAGAAGACGTCCCAAAGACCGCCTTCCGAAATCGTTACGGTCATTATGAATTCATGGTCATGCTATTTGGTCTAACCAACGCTCCAGCTGTCTTCATGGATCTAATGAACAGAGTCTGCAAACCCTATCTCGATCGCTTTGTTATAGTCTTCATCGACGACATCCTCATTTACTCAAAGTCTAAGTCTGATCATGAACGACACCTTCGACTCATCCTTACACTCTTAGGGAATGGAAAGCTCTACGCCAAATTCTCCAAATGTGAATTCTGGTTAAAAGAGGTACAATTCCTTGGACATGTCGTCAATGACAAGGGAATACATGTCGACCCCTCAAAGATCAAAGAAGTACAGGAATGTCAAGCGCCACGTACACCAACCGAAGTAAGATCATTCCTTGGTTTGGCTGGTTATTATCGTCGTTTCATTGCAAATTTCTCCCGCATCGCTGTACCACTCACGGCTTTAACACGTAAAGGAAAACCTTTCATATGGGGACCCAAACAAGAAGAAGCCTTCCAAACCCTTAAACAAAAACTCTGTGACGCACCTATTCTCACTCTTCCTGAAGGTTGTGATGACTTCGTGGTTTATTGCGACGCGTCAGGGCAAGGACTAGGCTGTGTTCTAATGCAAAGAGGAAAAGTGATAGCTTATGCTTCTAGACAACTCAAAACTCATGAGAAGAACTACACCACCCACGACCTAGAACTTGGAGCCGTTGTGTTCGCTCTTAAGATATGGAGACATTACCTCTACGGTACTAAGTGTGAAATATACACTGACCATAAGAGCCTCCAACATATCTTCAACCAAAAGGAGTTAAACATGAGGCAACGAAGATGGGTCGAACTTCTTAATGACTACGACTGTGAAATTCGGTATCATCCTGGCAAGGCAAATGTGGTGGCCGATGCGCTCAGTCGAAAGGGTTATGCGAACTCCATTCGTCTTCTATGTTCGCAAATCATAACCGACATCAAAGATCAAATTCGAGAAGCCTAACATGTTTCAGTAACGGAAAACAACGTTCGAAAGGAGCTGTCTTGTGGAGCTGAACTTAAAATTGAAACTAAATCCGACGGTATTCTGTACTATCTAGATCGCATATGGATTCCCGATCACAATAACCTTCGTGATTTCCTTATGAATGAGGCGCACAAAACACGATACTCTATACACCCAGGAGCCGACAAGATGTATCAAGACCTTCGATACACCTACTGGTGGCCTGGAATGAAAAAGGATATTGTTGTTTTTGTTTCCAAGTGCCTTACATGTTCCAAAGTAAAAGCTGAACATCAAAGACCCTCAGGACTTCTGGTCCAACCTGAAATACCTGTATGGAAGTGGGAAAACATAACCATGGACTTCATTACCGGGTTACCTCGCACTTCTGGTGGGTATGACACTATATGGATAATCATTGATCGTCTTACAAAATCAGCTCACTTCATTCCGATTCGCGAGGACTTCAAGAATGAGAAGTTAGCTCGTATCTACATCAGCGAGATCGTAAGCCGTCATGGTGTACCGTTAAGCATTATTTCAGATCGTGATGGTCGTTTCACTTCACGAACATGACAAGCCGTACAAGCCGCATTGGGTACACGATTAGACCTCAGTACCACTTATCATCCTCAAACTGATGGACAATCTGAACGCACCATCCAAACTCTTGAAGATATGCTTCGAGCATGTGTCATAGACTTCAAGGGAAATTGGGACGCTCATCTACCATTAGTTGAATTTTCGTACAACAACAGCTATCATTCAAGTATCGGCATGGCACCTTTCGAAGCTTTATATAGTCGTAAGTGCCGATCTCCAGTATGTTGGCACGAAATTGGAGAAGCTCAAATCACCGGTCCAGAACTAATTCAAGAAACAACAGACAAGATCCATCAAATTTGAAACAATCTTCTAGCGGCACAAAGTCATCAAAAGAGTTATGCAGACAAACGACGAAAGCCTTTGGAGTTTAACATTGGTGATCATGTACTTTTAAAAGTATCACCGTGGAAGGGAGTAGTTCGTTTTGGCCAGAAGGGCAAGCTAGCACCACGCTACATAGGACCCTTCAAGATACTCGAAAGAGTAGGACCTGTAGCATACAAGCTTGACCTACCAGAAGAACTCAACAGAATTCACCCTACGTTCCACGTATCAAACTTAAAGAAGTGCATCGCCGATGAAACCTCCATATTCCCCTGGAAGATATTCAGATCGATGAATCTATGCATTTCATTGAAAGACCAGTAGAGATCATGGACTTCGGAGAAAAACGTTTAAGACGGAGTCGTATTCCAATTGTTAGGGTACGCTGGGAGTCGAAACGAGGACCTGAGTTTACTTGGGAATGTGAAGACTCAATGCGCGAAAAATACCCGCAACTTTTTCCTGTTACCACTACTATTTAAATTTCCGGACGAAATTTCTAAAAGTAGGGATACTGTAACATCCGTCGAAAAACGGGTTTTCAAAACCCGCTTCGTTTATTAATCGAATAATCAGTTTCAAATTTTCGTTGCTCATTTAATGCTTATTTTAATTTTACTATATACATAACTAATAAACATTTTAGAATATGAAAACTAAAATTGTTAGAAAATAAAAATAAAGCAATTAAAAATAAAAATGGGATGCCGGGTTTCGAACCCGGGTCAGCCGGTAGACTTAATCATCAAACATGTAACCACTCCGCCACTTGCTGTTTTGTTGTGTAATCAGGGAAACAATAAAACTTAACTCTACCCGTGAATCTATCTGTTTGCGCCAACATTGAAACCGCTCATCGGTTTTCAACCGTCCAGACTGTTGAGGGATCGCTTTTACTGATTATAACCGATAAACCCACGTTCTTAATCAATTCAGTCTTTATTGAACTTGAATTCATATGATTTTCGGGTTTAATAACCGAAATCATTTACTTCCTGATTTTCACCGGCAATATCATCATCTCGCGACTCAAAAACACTCACAGAACTTCCGATTTCACTTTCGCTCTATTTTCAGTTCGTCGGAAACGCTTTCTGAAATCGCCGGACTTTCGCCGGAAAACCATGTCATTCATCAAAACGGTAAATTTCTCAATTCTTTCATCTTCCATCTGTTGTTAGACTTTTGCTAACTCAAACCTTTCAATCAGAATCAATCCCAGACGACGATATCGGATAATCAACACTCGTCGGAAGATTTCTGAAAATTCCTAAATTGCGCTGTGAAACGGTATAATCATTTTAAACCTTCTGATAACTCTTGTTTAGTCATTCAATTTCACAAATTGTTAATCAAAACTGTTAATTTGTCCGCTCAGACGGAGTTCATAAAACAGAGCCGACGACCTTGCCGGAGTTCTGAGAAAAGTCATCATTTCGGTACGTTCATTCCCAAAACCTTCCCTATCCATTTCGTTTTAATCATTTATATGTCCGTTAATTGAATTGAACAAGATCAGTCGAATATCAGTTATCTGAGTTGTTTAGCGAAGAAGATGAAGTTAGGTTGTGTATATATTTAATATAAATCGGGTTATATCTCGGGTTAGACACACAGTCCAGCGGTGGACTGTGTGCATTTGAATCATAGGGATACCGGGTTCGAGTCTGTCCTTGTTCCGATTCGTCACAATATTTAGACTTTTTATAAAACCCAAATACGGAAACTTCCAGTTAGTATATATGAGAAATAAAAACAAGTGTTTTAACCAGGTTAGACACACAGTCCAGCGGTGGACTGTGTGCAACGTTAAACAACAGGTCCCGGGTTCGAGACCTGTTATGCACACCGGTTCGATGTAATTAAAATCCTTTTTAAAAATAAATGAATTTTGAATAAATTAAATAGTATATAAATATAATTAAAAACAGAAATATTTCGGGTTAGACACGTAGCTCAGTTGGTAGAGCTGCGTGCACGCGTACGGGAGGTCACAAGTTCGAACCTCACTCAGTGCAAACAAATACACGACCGAACCGGTCAACAAGTCAAAGTCAATAGTCAACGGTCAACCCAAAAAGTCAACAATTTTTTTATATTTTTATTTAATTATTTAATATAAAAATCAATTAAAAATACTTAAAAATAATGTTTTTAAAGTTAGAAAATAGCCTTAAACTCACAAAAATATATCCAAAAATCCTATTAAAATTGTTAATAAAATCCACTTATTTACCGTCTCTTTTCGTTATTATTTAGGTTAGTTATTCCTCGTCGATCAATCCTCTAAACTCGTGCGCATTCAACATCATCAAAAGAACGCACCCAATGTAAGTGAACCTCTACAAATTCCCCGTTTTAGTCACATTTTGGGGTGTATCACGTGTCTTATTATTTATTACATTTAAACACTTGTGCATCCATCATATCCATGATCAAATGTGTATTTAATCTGTATCAACTGTTTGTGTGGTTAATGTTTAGATTAAATTTATCATTTTCAGTACATACATCATCATAGGCCGCCGCTCCCCATTACCTATGAGCGTGAGCCGTTCCCCATTACCTATGAGCGTGAACGAGGCGTTGCCAACATACGATCGGCTCCGTTTGATTGAGCCTTGATCGCACATACATCATCATAGGTCGTCCGTTCCCCATTACCTATGAGCGTGAACGTGACGTTGCCAACATATACAGTATCATTCATGTCATATATTCATGCAAGGTGGTTTGTTATTGTTATTGTTATTGTTATTGTATGTTGTTATTGTATGTTTATTTACGTTTGCTCACATATGATTATTGCACAATTTTTCCATAATAAATATAACAAGAAATCAATAATAAATATTTTCTAACAAGGTTCACTCGCCAACTTTTGTTGACCCAAAAACCCCCATTTTTACACATGATACAGGTGATCCAGTTGCAGCAAGAAACATATAGGATGGCTTAGAAGAATAAATCGGTTTAGACTTTGGATTGTTTATTTAGTTACTTTTCTTTGTAATCGTATGAACTTGTTTGGAATATTGAGGATGTAATTTTGAATTTAATAAATATGAAACATATTAGTAAACATCATGAGCTTTGGTGATAACCCAATTATGCCCCGACTCTTATTCCGCTGCGGGTCGGGGTGTGACAGATTGGTATCAGAGCCATGACTATAGGGATATAGGATAGGTTATTAGACCCTTAGAGCCTATACTATAGTTGATTAGAATTGTTTGTGTGTTACATGCAAAATTCATGATGTTTATATGCTTTATGTTTATTGTTACATTCAATGTTATGCAAGCATGTTCATAAGTACATATTATTATACAATGCCTATCATGAATCATATTCTCATAACATATCATATCCATGAGAGCACACATCACACAATTTCCATGACTTTTGCAACGATTTTTGTATTTTCAAATCACATAAAAGTGAGTTCTCATGACGGGCATGTAGTAACTGGAAGGGTACAAGTACCGGTAGTCGAACGTCCTGTCTAGGCTTGGCATTCGTATAAATCCAAAATAAAGGACCAGTTTGCCTACCTGGGGACTAATGATGAGAGTACGAAGGACCTATTAGGCCAAAGCATGCTATACCAAACGTCGTATGAGCTAACCCCACTTTGAGTTGTCATTGTGTCTACACCTGGACACCCTCCGACCATACATATCGCAAACATATTTCATGGTTTTCATTCGGGTGATGCGAGTGTTAAACCGCCAATACCAATGTGAATCCTACTAAGCCAATAGTCATGGGGCCCACATGACTATAAAGGTGAAGGTATGGGGGACATTGGAGGCCCAAACATGAGCAAACCCAAGACATCCTATGGATGTAGTTGTATTATTGATGTTTATGTCATTTTTTTTAAGACACATGACACCTAAAAGGACTCCTTAAACTCACAATATTCTTATGTATATTCCTGTAGATGTCGGCTAGGCAACAACGTGGGGGTAGAAGGTCAGGAAGGTCAAACGAACGCTTGGCCACCCAAATCGCAAAACAAATGGCCGCGGTGCTTCCTGACATCGTAGTTCAAGTCCAACAAGCTCTCGCCACAAATCCCATCAATCCTCCCCAGCAAGAAGACCAGAACGTCGACAACCCTCCCTTCAAAAAGTGCTCATACAAACACTTCAAGTCTTGCGATCCCCGAAATTTGAAGGGACCGAAGGTGTCACTGCTCTCCTCCACTGGTTTGAGGAAATGGAAAACACCTTCCTCAATTGCGATTGTCCCGAGGATCGCAAGGTACGTTACGCAACCGGGAGACTATTTGGAGTAGCTCTTACCTGGTGGAATACTGAAAAGGATAAGAGAGGAATCGAAGATGCAATGGCCTTAACGTGGGAGGAGTTAAGGGAAATCATGACGAGACGCTTCTGTCCAAGAAGCGAGATCAAAAAGTTAGAGGATGAATTTCATTCGTTGAAGCAAAAGGAGGGAGATCATACTTCCTACAACAAGAGGTTTTTAGAGTTGATCCAAATGGTCCCTAACTTGTTCACCCCAGTTTACCGCTTAGTCGAACACTATATTCGAGGCCTCCCCTCGAAAATTCAAGACTCAGTTCTCAGCACTTCGCCTGCAACTCTCGAAGCTGCTATGGAACTAGCTACCGAGCTTACCGAGAATCGTATTCGCAACGGAAAATTTAAGGACGAGAAAAAGAAAGCCCCCGTTGAGGGCCAAACTTCAAACCATTCCACCTCCTCCTCAAAGTTTGCTAATAAGAGGAAACGAAACACCAGAAACTTTGCTGTCACACAAACAAATTTCCCTATCCCTGCTGCACCCATCACTCAAGTTGCCCCCTCACCTGCACCATATAAAAGGCCATACTCCGGCCCATACCCAAAATGCAACCGTTGCCAATACCATCACTTTCCTGATTATCCCTGCCAGCATTGCACCGGCTGTGGCCGCGCAGGTCACACCATTCAAACCTGTCGCGTACTTCAGCGAAAGAACCGCCATCAGCCCTCAACCCAAGCCCACCATCAGATAGTAGGTCAAGCCCAACAACCTTTACTACTACCACCTACCCAACATGTAGCCCAATCCTACTACCAACCCAACTATCCCATGGTGCAACCTATGCGGGCTTGTTACAACTGTGGAGACCCGAACCACTTCAGGAACACCTGTCCACGCCTGGTGAATATCATCCATGTCCAAGCTCAAGCTAAGCCAGTAAACCAGGCTAACCAAGCTCCTCCACCTACAAGAGGAAGAGCTTTTAACATCAACGCCAATCAAGCTAGGGCTGACAACAATGTGGTTAACGGTACGTTTCTCATCAATGGTAGTTATGCATCCATGTTATTTGATACTGGCGCGGATAAAAGTTTTGTGTCCTTAGATTTTGAACCCATCCTCAACCAAACTCGTGATAAACTCATGGAATCCATAACGGTAGAAGTTGCTGACGGAAAACCGGTCTCACTAAACTCTATTATACGCAATTGTACTCTCACCCTAAACGATCACGATTTTCTAGTTAACCTCATACCTATGAAGTTGGGAAGTTTCGACATTATAATTGGTATGGACTGGCTCAGCCAACATCATGCTGAAGTTGTATGCCGCGAAAAGTTTATACGCATTCCTCTTACAAACGGTCAGACCCTACGAATCTTTGGAGAAACCCCTTCGAAAGGGCTCAAATTAATGTCCTGTCTTCAAGCCCGAAAATATCTCCGCAAGAATTATGTCGCATTTCTAACTCATGTCGTCAAAAAGGGAACCAAGGAGAAGAAACTTGAAGACATCCCAGTAGTAAAAGATTTTCCGCAAGTTTTTCCTGACGACATTTCAGGACTTCCTCCCATGAGAGAAGTCGAATTCCGCATTGATCTTATACCTGGAGCTACACCAGTTGAAAAATCTCCTTATAGGTTAGCCCCATCCGAAATGCAAGAGCTAGCCAGTCAATTTCAAGAGTTGACTGACAAAGGATTCATACGTCCTAGCTCATCGCCTTGGGGTGCACCTGTCCTTTTTGTGAAGAAGAAAGATGGAACGTTTCGCATGTGTATCGACTACAGAGAACTCAACAAGTTAACGGTTAAGAACCGCTACCCATTACCTCGCATCGATGATCTTCTTGATCAACTTCAAGGCGCCAGCTGTTTTTCAAAAATCGACCTTCGTTCTGGTTATCATCAACTCAGAGTACATGAAGAAGACGTCCCAAAGACCGCCTTCCGAAATCGTTACGGTCATTATGAATTCATGGTCATGCTATTTGGTCTAACCAACGCTCCAGCTGTCTTCATGGATCTAATGAACAGAGTCTGCAAACCCTATCTCGATCGCTTTGTTATAGTCTTCATCGACGACATCCTCATTTACTCAAAGTCTAAGTCTGATCATGAACGACACCTTCGACTCATCCTTACACTCTTAGGGAATGGAAAGCTCTACGCCAAATTCTCCAAATGTGAATTCTGGTTAAAAGAGGTACAATTCCTTGGACATGTCGTCAATGACAAGGGAATACATGTCGACCCCTCAAAGATCAAAGAAGTACAGGAATGTCAAGCGCCACGTACACCAACCGAAGTAAGATCATTCCTTGGTTTGGCTGGTTATTATCGTCGTTTCATTGCAAATTTCTCCCGCATCGCTGTACCACTCACGGCTTTAACACGTAAAGGAAAACCTTTCATATGGGGACCCAAACAAGAAGAAGCCTTCCAAACCCTTAAACAAAAACTCTGTGACGCACCTATTCTCACTCTTCCTGAAGGTTGTGATGACTTCGTGGTTTATTGCGACGCGTCAGGGCAAGGACTAGGCTGTGTTCTAATGCAAAGAGGAAAAGTGATAGCTTATGCTTCTAGACAACTCAAAACTCATGAGAAGAACTACACCACCCACGACCTAGAACTTGGAGCCGTTGTGTTCGCTCTTAAGATATGGAGACATTACCTCTACGGTACTAAGTGTGAAATATACACTGACCATAAGAGCCTCCAACATATCTTCAACCAAAAGGAGTTAAACATGAGGCAACGAAGATGGGTCGAACTTCTTAATGACTACGACTGTGAAATTCGGTATCATCCTGGCAAGGCAAATGTGGTGGCCGATGCGCTCAGTCGAAAGGGTTATGCGAACTCCATTCGTCTTCTATGTTCGCAAATCATAACCGACATCAAAGATCAAATTCGAGAAGCCTAACATGTTTCAGTAACGGAAAACAACGTTCGAAAGGAGCTGTCTTGTGGAGCTGAACTTAAAATTGAAACTAAATCCGACGGTATTCTGTACTATCTAGATCGCATATGGATTCCCGATCACAATAACCTTCGTGATTTCCTTATGAATGAGGCGCACAAAACACGATACTCTATACACCCAGGAGCCGACAAGATGTATCAAGACCTTCGATACACCTACTGGTGGCCTGGAATGAAAAAGGATATTGTTGTTTTTGTTTCCAAGTGCCTTACATGTTCCAAAGTAAAAGCTGAACATCAAAGACCCTCAGGACTTCTGGTCCAACCTGAAATACCTGTATGGAAGTGGGAAAACATAACCATGGACTTCATTACCGGGTTACCTCGCACTTCTGGTGGGTATGACACTATATGGATAATCATTGATCGTCTTACAAAATCAGCTCACTTCATTCCGATTCGCGAGGACTTCAAGAATGAGAAGTTAGCTCGTATCTACATCAGCGAGATCGTAAGCCGTCATGGTGTACCGTTAAGCATTATTTCAGATCGTGATGGTCGTTTCACTTCACGAACATGACAAGCCGTACAAGCCGCATTGGGTACACGATTAGACCTCAGTACCACTTATCATCCTCAAACTGATGGACAATCTGAACGCACCATCCAAACTCTTGAAGATATGCTTCGAGCATGTGTCATAGACTTCAAGGGAAATTGGGACGCTCATCTACCATTAGTTGAATTTTCGTACAACAACAGCTATCATTCAAGTATCGGCATGGCACCTTTCGAAGCTTTATATAGTCGTAAGTGCCGATCTCCAGTATGTTGGCACGAAATTGGAGAAGCTCAAATCACCGGTCCAGAACTAATTCAAGAAACAACAGACAAGATCCATCAAATTTGAAACAATCTTCTAGCGGCACAAAGTCATCAAAAGAGTTATGCAGACAAACGACGAAAGCCTTTGGAGTTTAACATTGGTGATCATGTACTTTTAAAAGTATCACCGTGGAAGGAGTAGTTCGTTTTGGCCAGAAGGGCAAGCTAGCACCACGCTACATAGGACCCTTCAAGATACTCGAAAGAGTAGGACCTGTAGCATACAAGCTTGACCTACCAGAAGAACTCAACAGAATTCACCCTACGTTCCACGTATCAAACTTAAAGAAGTGCATCGCCGATGAAACCTCCATATTCCCCTGGAAGATATTCAGATCGATGAATCTATGCATTTCATTGAAAGACCAGTAGAGATCATGGACTTCGGAGAAAAACGTTTAAGACGGAGTCGTATTCCAATTGTTAGGGTACGCTGGGAGTCGAAACGAGGACCTGAGTTTACTTGGGAATGTGAAGACTCAATGCGCGAAAAATACCCGCAACTTTTTCCTGTTACCACTACTATTTAAATTTCCGGACGAAATTTCTAAAAGTAGGGATACTGTAACATCCGTCGAAAAACGGGTTTTCAAAACCCGCTTCGTTTATTAATCGAATAATCAGTTTCAAATTTTCGTTGCTCATTTAATGCTTATTTTAATTTTACTATATACATAACTAATAAACATTTTAGAATATGAAAACTAAAATTGTTAGAAAATAAAAATAAAGCAATTAAAAATAAAAATGGGATGCCGGGTTTCGAACCCGGGTCAGCCGGTAGACTTAATCATCAAACATGTAACCACTCCGCCACTTGCTGTTTTGTTGTGTAATCAGGGAAACAATAAAACTTAACTCTACCCGTGAATCTATCTGTTTGCGCCAACATTGAAACCGCTCATCGGTTTTCAACCGTCCAGACTGTTGAGGGATCGCTTTTACTGATTATAACCGATAAACCCACGTTCTTAATCAATTCAGTCTTTATTGAACTTGAATTCATATGATTTTCGGGTTTAATAACCGAAATCATTTACTTCCTGATTTTCACCGGCAATATCATCATCTCGCGACTCAAAAACACTCACAGAACTTCCGATTTCACTTTCGCTCTATTTTCAGTTCGTCGGAAACGCTTTCTGAAATCGCCGGACTTTCGCCGGAAAACCATGTCATTCATCAAAACGGTAAATTTCTCAATTCTTTCATCTTCCATCTGTTGTTAGACTTTTGCTAACTCAAACCTTTCAATCAGAATCAATCCCAGACGACGATATCGGATAATCAACACTCGTCGGAAGATTTCTGAAAATTCCTAAATTGCGCTGTGAAACGGTATAATCATTTAAACCTTCTGATAACTCTTGTTTAGTCATTCAATTTCACAAATTGTTAATCAAAACTGTTAATTTGTCCGCTCAGACGGAGTTCATAAAACAGAGCCGACGACCTTGCCGGAGTTCTGAGAAAAGTCATCATTTCGGTACGTTCATTCCCAAAACCTTCCCTATCCATTTCGTTTTAATCATTTATATGTCCGTTAATTGAATTGAACAAGATCAGTCGAATATCAGTTATCTGAGTTGTTTAGCGAAGAAGATGAAGTTAGGTTGTGTATATATTTAATATAAATCGGGTTATATCTCGGGTTAGACACACAGTCCAGCGGTGGACTGTGTGCATTTGAATCATAGGGATACCGGGTTCGAGTCTGTCCTTGTTCCGATTCGTCACAATATTTAGACTTTTTATAAAACCCAAATACGGAAACTTCCAGTTAGTATATATGAGAAATAAAAACAAGTGTTTTAACCAGGTTAGACACACAGTCCAGCGGTGGACTGTGTGCAACGTTAAACAACAGGTCCCGGGTTCGAGACCTGTTATGCACACCGGTTCGATGTAATTAAAATCCTTTTTAAAAATAAATGAATTTTGAATAAATTAAATAGTATATAAATATAATTAAAAACAGAAATATTTCGGGTTAGACACGTAGCTCAGTTGGTAGAGCTGCGTGCACGCGTACGGGAGGTCACAAGTTCGAACCTCACTCAGTGCAAACAAATACACGACCGAACCGGTCAACAAGTCAAAGTCAATAGTCAACGGTCAACCCAAAAAGTCAACAATTTTTTTATATTTTTATTTAATTATTTAATATAAAAATCAATTAAAAATACTTAAAAATAATGTTTTTAAAGTTAGAAAATAGCCTTAAACTCACAAAAATATATCCAAAAATCCTATTAAAATTGTTAATAAAATCCACTTATTTACCGTCTCTTTTCGTTATTATTTAGGTTAGTTATTCCTCGTCGATCAATCCTCTAAACTCGTGCGCATTCAACATCATCAAACGAACGCACCCAATGTGAGTGAACCTCTACAAATTCCCCGTTTTAATCACATTTTGGGGTGTATCACGTGTCTTATTATTTATTACATTTAAACACTTGTGCATCCATCATATCCATGATCAAATGTGTATTTAATCTGTATCAACTGTTTGTGTGGTTAATGTTTAGATTAAATTTATCATTTTCAGTACATACATCATCATAGGCCGCCGCTCCCCATTACCTATGAGCGTGAGCCGTTCCCCATTACCTATGAGCGTGAACGAGGCGTTGCCAACATACGATCGGCTCCGTTTGATTGAGCCTTGATCGCACATACATCATCATAGGCCGTCCGTTCCCCATTACCTATGAGCGTGAACGTGACGTTGCCAACATATACAGTATCATTCATGTCATATATTCATGCAATGTGGTTTGTTATTGTTATTGTTATTGTTATTGTATGTTGTTATTGTATGTTTATTTATGTTTGCTCACATATGATTATTGCACAATTTTTCCATAATAAATATAACAAGAAATCAATAATAAATATTTTCTAACAAGGTTCACTCGCCAACTTTTGTTGACCCAAAAACCCCCATTTTTACACATGATACAGGTGATCCAGTTGCAGCAAGAAACATATAGGATGACTTAGAAGAATAAATCGGTTTAGACTTTGGATTGTTTATTTAGTTACTTTTCTTTGTAATCGTATGAACTTGTTTGGAATATTGAGGATGTAATTTTGAATTTAATAAATATGAAACATATTAGTAAACATCAGATGCTTTGGTGATAACCCAATTATGCCCCGACTCTTATTCCGCTGCGGGTCGGGGTGTGACATTCGATATGCACAACTAAACAACATTGTGCGCTCGTTAAGAGAAGGAGAGTTGGGGGATTCTTCTCGTAACCACCCTCCAACGTGAGTATAAGTAGTGTTCTTTTTAGAGAGAGAGAATAAGTGTGTGTTAAGGGTGAGAGTAAAGAGATCATAAGCTTTGAACCTTTGGTGGAGTCTAGTGTTTATAGTCGAAGGGTTGTAAAGGAGATGGGCTGATAGGACAATAAGTCGTTGTCAAGAAATATCCATTTGTTTCCCTCTGTCATGGCAGTTCGTGTCAGCAGAGGTGAAAATACGATCGTGCGCCGTGATTGACTACACGTCGCTTTTTAGCATGTACTTCTTGTCTCATCAGTCGTTAGTGGAGGTTGGAGAGAGGTGAAATAGCGCACGCTGATTGGCCACACATTGTTGTCGTTTGTATTGTTTGTCCCCTACACAATTGCATATCACGTGGATCGTCTAGCACAGAACCTGGCAAGTGCTGATTGGTTGTATGTTCTTTTCACCTTGTACTGTCTATGACCTCTGTGCTTGCATAGTTTCACGTCCGCAATGGATCATTGAAACCAACTAAGTGATTTTAGGATTAAGTGTGAGTATGGCCTTACGCACACAGGGGCTTATACTAGTTATTTGATTGTTTTCGTGTCACTACATATTAAAGAAAGCATTGACACAGGTTTTTTCATAAGTACGGTGGATGTAATGAATTGAGTTGACTTGACTTGGTAAATTAAGTAACTGATTTATAATATAAATTAAATTTAATACTATTGAACTTATGTCAATTAAACTATATATTAAGAAGTATAATTTAAAAGTCCACATGAATTGAGAACGAGATGTTCACCCCTTAGTTACAAAAATACATTGTATTAACTAATTTGATATAAGTATTATTTATTTATTTTTTACTCTGGTGTAATTTACATAGACTTTTAATAAAATGATTATATTGTGTAACTAATCACTTACTTGTGTTGCTACTTGCTACAAGGACCCACCGAAATGATTACTTGGATCTTCAAGACATTGAAAGAGATGAACCATGTATATTGCGTCTTCTTCATCTTGTATTAAGGTTTTACAACATCATGAAAAGCTTGTTAAAGGGGGTTCAAGACCGAAGTCTCAGGACCACCCTCTGACACTCATATCATTTCAAGATTCATTATAATTGACATGTATATGAATCTTCATGAGAAAATCTCATATTGAATGATCACGAAGAAGGTATTTTAAAGAGGAATAAGCCAAACCAATATCAAACGGATCATATATAATTGTTTCTTCATTCCTTACATTGACAAACCGCATTGATATCATCCAAACAACGTCGGTAGTATTTGTTTTTTGGTTTTTGATATATATTTGTTTGTTGAAACGAAGTTGCAATTGCGATAGAGTATCTTTTTGTATTGTAAGATATAGCGAGTGTTCGTCCCGATACCGACACCATGGCGAACCGAACTGATACCGTCCCAACAAAATTGATACCATGCCGATTTTGATTGAGCTACATCGGTACGCTAACGGTACTATCGAAACCACTACTGATATATCTTTTTATCAATGTAAAACACGTGTGAATATATTCTTAAGCATATCATGACTTTATATTTTAGATTTTTTCTTTTATTTTGCTATACCAAATGTCCGTACCGTATCATAATGAACTATAATGAACCGAAACAATGCCGGCCTAATTCTCGCCGTAACACGCGGGAGAATTCTACTAGTGAATACTTTAAAGCTGTCCTCTTTTACCACTAATATCCTTAGTGCAAGTTCAGGTTCCATAAAGTATAAAACTAATAAATTCAACAAGTATATTATACGGGAGTATGTGTTCGTCGCAATGTTTTAAAAACTGGTTTTTAAATCATATCGGATTTGGTTTAGAAATGGTTCAATCAGTTAAACCGGATTGTGTCGGACGGTTCAATCGGATTGACTATTAACCCCTATGAATCCATAATATACAATTTTAACTCAAAAATAATCCAAAACTACATCGTTCCATAGTAAAAAATATTCCAAAAGTTAATCCAAAATAAAAAATAATCCAAAAGTTCACTATTGGTACCTTTTGGGTACAAGGTTTTACTAACAAGGTAAATCGTCACCTTTTTGGGAAAAGTCAAAATTTTAACTTTGACCCGGTACCGATATACCGGTTTAAACCGGTATAACCCAATTTACCGGCGGTACAACTTCTTTTGATGTTCCCTCAGTTTTCCGGTATGATTCATGCCGACCAAGCTTCCAGCATCCGGTTTAACCGCCGGTACAAACCGGTTTTTAAAACATTGATTCTTAGTCCAAAATCTTTTAATTTGCTTCATCTATAAATCCTAAACCTTAAACCCTAAAACGTATGCCCGTAACATTATAACCTAGTGGCATCTTGGGGTAAGATAAGACTTATTGGCCATTAGGTTCTGAGTTCGATTCACACAAGAAGGTTTTCTCAGATTTATTGAGTTTTATCCTGAATTTGTGTATATGCTTTATAGCCTAGTGGACATGGATATGATCGGATGATTCGCTATGACACGGTTATAGGTTGTCTGTGATCTAAATTTAGAGTTTAAAAAAATCCTAAATTGTATGATATCTTATAAGGGCAAAAGAGTAATTTGAGACTATGGATAAATAACACAAATGCAGAAATACAAATTGGCCCCACATGGATTCCCACTTTATGTCTATCTACTATCAATGCATGATACTTCACTGCTTCGCGGGCTTGGGTCCGAACAATAACTCTACCCATCAATATCACGAGCCATTCTTCCTCAAACCCTAACAACCGTTGATCTTAATCCAACGGTCACCACAGCGTGTCCACCAAGGTGATCCCTAATCTGTGCGACACCTAACTCACTCCCTCCTTAACAAACTCTCGCCGGTAAATCGATTAACGGAACCCTAACGGCGACGACGATCATCCCTTCCGTTCGATCGAAGGTAAATACGTATATATAGTTATATATGCGTACATATATACGTTTATTCTGTTATTCTATTCATGTATTTGTGTATCGATGATATGTTTCGTATTGCTAATTGTTATTCTGATGAAATTTCTGCATGAATTTATGAAAATTACGATTGATTTGATTTAGATAATTTATAAAAAGTTGGTAGCATTGGATTAGGATGATGAAATTGGTGAAAAGAAGTTGTACTTTTGATTTTGTGTATTGATATTTGATAGTACTTTTTTTTATATTTAATAGGATGTGATTTTAGTTTTTTGAAATTTATTTATTTATGCTTGCATTTTATTCATGTAGTTAAATGTAGGAATCAGTTTTTTTGTAGCTTAGAGCAAGTTATTGTCGTCAACTTTTGAATTATAGGGTTGTTGGTGAGTCATATGCCGCTCAGAAGTTAAGTTGGAGATTGTGAAGTTGAACATGTGAATATGATTTAGTAAAAAGGGATGGAACTAGAGTTTAGGGATATTATGTTTTGATTTAAGAATTATGAGATCTGTGCAGTTAATGTGGTAAAAGATCGGATATCGGTCAAGAACCAATACTTGAGATATAGGTTATCTCGGTGGGATATCGGTATCGGTGATATATCGGTCAATATCGCCGATATTATTGGTACCGATATTCTGGACCGATATTTGACACCGGTATTTTACTAGGGGACCGATATATCACCGATATTAACTGCTTAGTATGAGATATCTTGTTCCTTTTTGCACCTGTATATGGACATTATACGCATACAGACATAAGCGGACAGCACATCTAAGAGTTTCGAATCCTGACATCCATTTTTTATTTATTTTAACTTGCAAAGATACTAAGGATAAAATGGTAAACTAGACATATTCCTGTGGTTACTGTGAAAAAGTTCCACCAATGACATGTTTCTGTTGTATTAACAATGTTAAAAATTTTCTTAAAAGGTCTGTCTTGTTGCTTGTTGATAAAGGTGTTTGGCAATGATTGAAAAAGTCCCCTTTGTGTTGCTCAAATAGGTAGGGCCCGCTTGGTGTCTGCCTAAGCGGCTCTAAATAGGGATTTCTTGAACACTGATAAGTTGGGTATGTCAGATTAAAGAGTGTGAAAGCTAATACTGCAGATCCCTATATTTTAATCTGGTTGAATAAGTAGGTGTCATGGCATGTGGTTTGGTAACCAACAAGTACATTTCAAAGCAGGTGTTGTTTTTTTAAGGAAACAAAGGTTAGTTTTTAACAGATCATGGATTTCATCAACTTTAACAGATATAAGTTAGGTATGCTGGACTTAATCGGGTTTGTTCACATATAACCCTATGGGTCACAGGTCAATGTTTGGGTTGGTCAAAGTTGAAGTCGGTTTAGTTTATTTGATTAGGTCATTAAATTGTTTAGTTATAAACAGGGACATATATTGTACGTGTTTTGGGGTGTGTTTGATTAATGCAAAAGAGTCTACCAGTATTGATTATAGAGTGTTTGCTGTGCTTTTCGGGCTTGTTTCTTCAAGGTACATTCTTGTACATATACAGAATAATAATGATTGATTAGTTGCTTGAACGAGACACCACTCTGCGCGAATATGATTCTTGTAGTGTTATTATTTTATTAACATGGAAACTTCATGTTATTGACTTATGATCAATATCAATTTCTCTTAATTCTGTTACAGAGAAAAGCTGTTTATGCAGCTTTCAGCTATAAAAAGATGAGAAACATAAAAGAATATTGGTAAAACATTCATACAAGTATGCTTTAACATGGACGTTGGACTAATGAGTGTAGAACCGGATAGCATGGGGCAACATGGCGTTGACTTTGACCGATTAGACGAGTTTAACAACGGAAAAGATTCAGCTCGAATTTCCCCATCACAAAATAAAATTAGCGAAACCGACCCACACGTGGGTTTGGAATTCGCTTATGTGGACGCTGCAAGTCTTTTACAACGAGTATGCTAAACGGTCCGGGTTCACCATATTAGTCAATCAAAAACCGAACCCACATCTGATGCAGCGTTTGACTTTTTATGTTCAGCATCTGGTGACAACTGCAATGCAATGCTTAGAATCGAGTCAAAAAGTCAAAATAGCTGGGTGGTTACAAAGTTCATCAAGGAACACAACCACCCACTTACGAACATTACGAATACTCGTAAAATAATAAATCACCATAGACAAAAACGACATTTTCTGAGTGCTACAAAGAATAATACATCTGAAAGTTACCCTAATGGAGTTATTATCTCTCTAGGAGTGCATCTATGGAATCAAACCATGGGGCTCACATTTCAGATTCCGTAACTAATTCTGTTAGACACGCAACTAGTAAAAGGTCATTAGGTAGTGACGCGCAGAATCTTCTAGATTATTTCCGCAAAATGCAAGCTGAAAACCCGGGTTTTTACTATGCAATACAACTAGATGATGATAATCGTATGGCTAACGTGTTTTGGGCTGATGCTAGATCAAGAACCGCGTATAGTCATTTCGGTGATACAGTTACACTTGATACGGTGTACGGAGTGAAACGATACAAGGTCCCGTTCGCTCCTTTTACTGGGGTCAACCATCATGGTCAAACAGTTTTATTTGGTTGTGCATTGCTTCTAGATGAATCCGAGTGTACGTTCACATGGCTTTTTAAATCATTTCTTGCTGCCATGAACGATCGCGCACCCGTCTATATAATCACGGAACCCGAGAAATCAATACAATCTGCTGTTTCGCACGTTTTCCCAGGAACGCGTCATTGCTTTAACAAGTGGGATGTATTACGAGAAGGTCACATAAGGTTGGCTTATGTTTGTCACATGCATCCGAATTTTCAGGTCGAGCTGTATAATTGTATTAATTCAACCGACACGGTTGATGAGTTTGTAACCACATGGGATTTCGCTCTTGATAGATACGATCTTAAAAGGAATGATTGGCTGCAGTTGTTATACTCCATGCGACAACAGTGGGTCCGGCGTATTTTCGTGACACGTTTTTTGCTGGTGTTATATTAAATCAGAGTTTCGAGAGCTCATTTTTTGCCCGTTATTTAAATGAACACACTACCCTGCCTTTATTCTTTCGGCAGTATGAACGCGCTTTAGAAAACTCATTTGAGAAGGAAACAGAAGCAGATTTCGATACGATATCCACAACGCCTGCGTTGAGAACACCGTCACCAATGGAGAAACAAGCAGCAAGTTTATATACAAAAACAATATTTTCAAAGTTTCAAGAAGAATTAGTCGAAACGTTTGTGTATACAGCGAATAGGATTGACGGTGACGGTACTGTAAGCACATTCAGGGTTGCAAAATTCGAAGATGCTCAAAAAGCATATATTGTTACGTTAAACGCTAGAGAAGTAAGAGCACATTGCAGTTGTCCAAATGTTTGAGAATTCGGGAATCCTTTGTAGACATATTCTGACCGTTTTTACGGTAACGAACATACTCACATTGCCATCTCATTACATTCTAAAAAGATGGACAAAGAATGCAAAAAGCAATATATCATTAGATTTCTACGTAAACGGACCCGAGTCGTTAAACACTCGCTACAACCAATTGATCCGTGAAGCTATTAAATTTGCAGAAGAAGGGGCGGTTGCTCCCGATACATTTACTGTTGCAATGACGGCACTTAGAGAAGGTGTGAAGAATGTGTCGGCTGCAAAGGCGAACGTGGCAAGTTTTGCACCGTCGCATAGTTCACGGGTCAATGCGATTGGGTATGATAACCATAAGCCCGGTCCTTCTGTGCCTGATATGACACTGTTACTCTGGCCTCGCCAGGATGAAGTAACAAGAAGGTTTAATCTTAATGACGGTGGGCTTCTGGGCCCACCTGCTACTGACTTGAATCTCCCGCGTATGGACCCGGTTTCTTTGCGCCGTGACGATGGACATTCTGACAACATGGTATGATACTGTGGCATGTTTTGTTGTATTATGTTTTTCTTGTGGTGGCTGTTTCAAGTTTTTAACCCATTTACTTAAAAATGGGTCAATGACTCAAAATGTATTTTTAATGCATAAAATCTTCTAATCAGTTTTTAGAAACAGTTATATTATTAGAATATAGAGTAAAGTACACGGATGGTCCCTGTGGTTTACTAAAATTTTGGATTTGGTCCCTAGTTTTTTAAAAGTACACAGATTGTCCCTGTGGTGTAACACATTTAGTCCCCAGTTTATTTCCAAAAGTACATGGATGGTCCCTGTGGTTTGCACTTTGTAACGCATTTAGTCCCTAACTTGGACATGCTAAAATCTTTAGATTTGTTGGCTGGGGATTAAATGTGTTACAAAGTACAAACCACAGGGACCATCCATGTACTTTTGGAAAGCTAGGGACTAAATTCAAAATTTGGTAAACCACCGGGACCATCCGTGTACTTTACTCTATAATATAATATTGTAGTCATATATTACACGTAAATTGTTTTCTAAACGAACTAAAGCTTTTGTACAGAAGGTTCTGGTTTTGACCCCTTACTGAACACCGTCTATTTGGCATCTCTACTTCTGTTGCATATTATTTTTCATGTTATGTATCATTGTATTCTTTATCTGTCACACAGGTGATTCTTCCTTGTCTTAAGTCAATGACGTGGGTAATGGAAAATAGAAAAAATTTGCCTCCAGCAAACAGAGTAGCCATCATAAACCTAAAGGTATGCATTTCATGCTATTTTTTTCTTGTTATGTATCATTGTATTCTTTACTATGTAGTTTATTATCTTATTTGATGATCTCTGATATGTAAGTTTCGGTAATTGTAGTTACAAGATTATAAAAGAACACACCAAGTGAATCTGAGGTTAAGTTTCAGCTTTCAACAGTTACATTAGAGCCGATGTTGAGGTCAATGGCTTACATTAATGACCAGCTTTCTGCCCCTGCTAATAAGGTTGCTGTCATTAATTTGAAGGTACAACATAAAGAAGATAAATATTTGTTTCCATCAAAATATGATTATAAACATCCAGCTATTGTAGTTGGGATTTTAGCATGAGTTTTTTGTGTTCGTATTATAGTCTATGTTGATATAGTCGTTCATAAATATTAGAGGTGGCAAAATGGGTGGAGGCATGATGTGTAACGGGTCAAAACGGGTGAACTTTTCATACGGGTTGGGTCAGTTGGGTTGACAACACTTTTGTCCATAATTTGTATTTTCTTTAGAAATAACTAGTGTCAAATTCGTTTACATAATTACATTATTTGACTAATAGTTTACTATTTTGGATAAAATGATTTAGGAGGTTTCACGCATTAAAAATATACGTCTATTTTGGATAAAATGATTTAGGAGGTTTCACACATTAAAAATATATGTTTGGCGATTTTTGGCCCGTTTCCTTTCAAGCCATTTTTTTCTTTTATGTGTTTGACTTGACTCTAGGGGTGTGAGTTTCTGACACGACACGAACCTAACAGAAAATTTGCGGCTTTAGGTTTTCCTCTAAAAGGGTTCGGGTCAATTTCTGGTTGAACCCGCGAACATGTTTAACTAAACGGGTCCAGTTCGTGTGTCAACCCTATCGGGTTGGTGGGTTGACCCATTTAACCCATTTATATTATATTATATTTTTTTACATTATGTTTGTGTCATAAATTAAATTGGGTGGGTGTTTTATGCCATAATTATAATTTAAAAAGAGAAATGGACCATGAATTTTATTACTAAAATGTGATTGTATTATATACATTTGTGTTTTTTTTGTAAAGTTTTAGTTTTAATATATTATTTTGAAAAAAAATAAAAAAAATTGGGTTGAATGGGTCGTGTTTACGGGCCAACCCACGAATATTTAGGTCATGTTCGGGTTCATATGTATAACACGATTTTCGGGTTCAGGCCGTGTTCGGGTTCATCTAAAAATTTCCGGGTTCAGGCTGGGTTGAACCCGCCAACCCACGAACACAACCCATTTAGCACCCCTGTAATCGACTCATTAGAAACAAAAACATAACCGACTCATTCATACAAAAATGGGCCAAAAGTGCCACCTCTAATAAATATGAACTCACATAGATAGCATGCCAACAAGACTAGAAGCTCAAATTATATATTTTAATACTCATCGTTAAACCAATCGAATGATGTGTTTCCAGCTTCAAGATACAGAGACTACTTCAGGAGAATCTGAGGTGAAATTTCAGGTGTCTAGAGACACATTAGGTGCCATGATGAGATCCATGGCTTATATCCGAGAACAGCTCTCAAATGCAGTAAGTTTCGTGTAATCTAATTGATTAAAACCAATATGTGTTCATCTCTTGGAAATTAGACTTCCAGTGTATGTTTTATAATCTCTAGTAGAGGTAGTAACGATACAGGTTGGGTTCGGGTCAAAATAGATCGAGATGGGTTGGGTTGGGTTGACCCACACACGTTAATCATAATTAAAAAAAATATTATTTAAATATTTAAATAAAATTGTTCACGAGGTTGTAAGCATTAAAAAGACCTTAGGTGACTTTGTTGTTGTTTGACACGCTCCCCCTTTTTTTTAATTTCTATTTGACCCATATAAAATTGAACGCAACTCAACTTGGCCATTAACGTTCAAGTGAATTGAATTACCATCTTTAATCTCTTCTTTTCTGATGTTTTGTTATTGTTATTTGTTAACAGTTGTTCTCTTTTCTTAGACCAGCCAAAAAGGCGTAAAATCATTTGTTAGTTTTATTGTATACTTTCTTAGACCATGGGTATGTTTGCCGCTAGCTATACAGTCTGAGTTTTCACATTTGTTTTTTTTAAATATTATATATTGCCAAAGCTCGCCTTGCCATTGTTGAAACCGACTTGGGCTTTTTAGGATTGGGTATGTGGGTTATAATCATCATTACTATTATATTATATATAAAATAAAATAAAATTTGTTTGGGCTCATTTAGGCTCGCGAGCATAAACGAGCTTTGTATATCGGGCTCGATAACTAAACGAGCTGTATTTCAAGTTCAGGCTCGTTAAGCCTTGGCTCGTGAGAGCTTTTAACCGACCCGATCACGAGTAGCTCTTTGACCTCTGGTCTTACACCCTAAGCTTTTTGTTGTGAAAAAAAATTGCATGATTAATTTTCAGTTGATCTATATTTTTGTTACTAAGAAAAGTTTTGTGATATTTATTATATATTTGATATATGTATATATTAAGGTACAAAAGTTTTCGCACGATAAGAAAGTTATAAAATTGATCATGTGACAATGTAATCCAATATATTCATTCAACAAGACAAATACAAGTTCATGCATGCATATTACATCATGTGTGCTTCAAAGTCATTTAGTTAAGTCATTTAACTACTAATTAAAATGTTCCGGTTCTATTTTGATATGAACAAAAGCTTCATCTCTAATGAGAACAAAGTTTATCGTGAAACTAATAATAGCAACATAATAATGATTTGATAGAGTCAATAATATATCATAAAAAAATGTTCTTACTAAAATTTCCTTCAAAATCTCATGTTAAAATATGGGTAATAAGATGAATCTGTTTTGCAGGCTGAATCGCCATCAGAGATTCTATCGAAGAGACCAAGAAAATAGAGTAAGCGCCCACCCGTAATGCCAGCACGACATTAGGGGTTTTGTTTTACAGGTAAGTTAGTTGTTCATTACATATTGTTGTTCTGCTGAAGAGCATTAGATAGAAAAGGTGTTGTAGGTTATTGCCCATGAATGGAACTTTCGTTTATCGTCATTGCTGCTGTGATCTGTTGTATATACCTTTTGACAGTATCGATGTTGAGTCATTGTTGATAATAGTATTTTCTTCATGTTTCTTGTGGGTTTTGAAACAAATCAATATGTTATACAACCCTACATCTTCCATCAATTCTTTGCTTCTCAGCGATCGGAAGAGTGCCAATGCATCAGAACACTGGGAGTTTTTGCGCATTCCATGCAACAGAGCCCATTAATAATGGTTCTATACATAACATGATCATGCTCACAAAGATTTTAAATAACTCAACAGCATCAAAGACCTGATCAGCAAGAACAAGCTCATTTGTGAGAGTGCTATAGGTGGTCAAACCGGGTGCATAACCTTGCTCGAAAGTAGTTGCTAGTAAGCCAAAACCATGAGTCGCTTGATTCGGGCGGCAATAACAGTTTATGGATATGTTCATTGTAGGGATACTAACAGGAACACCCAACTTCATTATTTGCTTAAAGAGCTTAAGTGCAGTAGGATATTGTTTCATCTTTACTATTGTTAGTAATCAGCTTATTAAATTCAATGATGGGAGGTGGAGGTTGTCTTTGAAGCATTTCATCAAACACTTCACTTATAGGATGTGAATGCTCTTACTTCCATTCATTTGGGCGTAATGTTGTGGGAGAGATGAAGTGAGGGAGTATTGACAATGACAAAAGGGTAGTTCTGTTACTTTATTACTCTAGGCCATAGGGTAACTTTTCTTAACTCGATCTAGGTGTCACATCACTTACTTTCCCTATTTCAATTCACCTCATATCAAGGAAATGGTTTTATCTCATTAACTTCACGTAACCCTGTTCTTTTAGTGGTTTGGATGTAAAAAAGGTAAACAAATTAAGACAATCTCTTAGCATCTCGTTAACATGTTAACAAATAATCATTTTAACTCCCCTTAACACGAGGGAGGGGGGGGGGGGGGGGGGGGGGGGACCTTACAGACCAAAGATATTATTATTTACAATAATCCAATGCCATTAGGCCTGTAAACCAATTGGGTTTTCATGAATTGTTTGCGAACTTGTTCGGCAAGAAGTTCATTTATGTTCAAAAGGAACGACAATTATGTTCATTTGACTGTTTATTATTTGTTAAATTATGTTTGTTTATGTTCTTTTACGTTCATGAACTATTTTTTAGGCTTTAAACGAACCAACATAAATGAACACGAACATGCACATTTTCTTAATAAACGAACATGAACAAAAAAATTTGTTTGATTATATGTTCACGTTTGGTTAAAACTAACAAACGAACATTAACACGACTTTATTCGTACTTGTACGGTTTATTTACAAGCGTAAATGCCACCACAAACATTCTACAAAGAAATTTGTTTTAAATAAGTGTACCGACTTGTCGCTTAAATCCATTAACTGAGAAAATATATTATATATAACCCTACAAATAGTAACTTAAATAATATTTGACTAACATAATAGTTGTGTCTCTTCAGGTCTCACCTCTAGCATAAAACCCTTAATTAACAAAGACATGATATGCTGATCTCGCCCCCAACATGTCTCAATATACAACCCATTAAATATAATACCCTTTAACTAATAAACACGTCTTCTGCCAACCGCCACCCCCAACCAAAAAATACCATATATACTTTTTTTATATATGTGTATATATATTATACTTACAACACTGATGCCTTTCTGTGTTTAAAATATCTAATGGTAACTTACACTCTTTTCTTTTTGTTCTTTGTTTAAGTTAATTTTAATTTTCTTTTGCAATTCTTTTTATTAAAAATGAAAACAAGATAACTAATTATTACAGGAAAAAGAATCAAGAGACAATGGAGTGTGAATATGATTTGGTTTCAACCTATCTGTAGTTCTTAATACAACCCAAAAAAAATTAACATAAATTCAAATAACATTGCTTTAAAAGGTTATAAACTATAATCAGACACCAAAAATCGGTTTCAACTGTCAGATAATCAAAATCTATCATGCAACTCCATAGAAAACCATCAAAAATTCCCAAAAGCTAATACTGCATAAAAAAACACTAGAAAAACGAAGGCATGAACGTACACCGTCTTCTACGAAAAGCGTCTGGCAATCTAGAGTTTACACCCAAATATGATTTTATTTTGATCTCAACTGCATCTTTTTCCAGTAACAAACAAAAAATACAGACCTTTTCCTCACTTACTGATTTTGCAATGTTAAAAGATATTACCAGAAATGACTTGCAGAACGCGTCTAGAGGCTCCTGTAGTCAAGAGTGACTTCATCTTCCGGAGCATCAAGGTCTTGATAGCTGCACACCATGTCAATTTTTAAAGAATTAGAATATTCCAAGTGATTCTCGCTAAAACACATACGGTTACAGTCAAGAGTCCTTGATGAAAAAATCTATAGCTTTAAGTGAACATATATTATATAATGAAACCGGAACTTGCCTTCGTAAACGACGGGGGTCCTGTCTAAACGATGGAGGTAAAGCAATTATTGGAGCTGGACCACTAATCTGGGGCCCACTCCGCCCATTTCTACCACCGCCTTCAAAAGGGGCGGCCCACCCTGATCTCGGAGCATTCTCATTGCGACTTCGGGAGGAGCAGGGACAAATGGACCCAATGGCCTGCAAATTTATAATTGCACAAACATGTAAGAGATAAAAAAGAAAAAAATAACTAAAATAAGCAAGTCAAATTGGTCAAACAGATCGATATATAAAATATAGAGTAAAATGCCATTTTCGTCCCTGAGGTTTGGCCAGTTTCGTGACTTGCGTCGAAAGGTTTGTTTTTTTCCGAATCTGGACCCAAAAGGTTTGAAATCTTGTCATTTTCATTTCGTCCAAAAGTTTGTTTTTCCGCATCTGGACCCAAAAGATTTGACATCTTGCCATTTTCATCCGGCTTGTTAACTCCATCCATTTTTCTCCATTAAGTCAAGGGCATTTCTGTCTTTTTGTTAACATCAAAGGCAATTCGGTCTTCTCACTTTATGTATAAGCATTTAGCATAATGTACAAGTATTCAAATAACCGAATGGCCCTTTAAGTTAACATAAAAGATGTGAATACCCATGAATTAACGGAGAAAAATGAATGGAGTTAACAAGCCGGATGAAAATGGCAAGATTTCAAACCTTTTGGATCCAGGTACGAAAAAACAAACCTTTGAACGAAGTGGCAAAACTGGCCAAATCTCAGGGACGAAAATGGCATTTTACTCTAATATATATTTTTGTATTAATCTTTCGTGATATTAAATGAGAGATTATTATAAAAATTTGTTCAAAAAACTAGATAAAAGAGGCTTTGTATCCATCCGACCAACTCTTTTTGACTCATTCTCCAACGGCCTGGCCCGCCTATATTACCACATCAAAAATAAGTGAACTTACCCAGCACCAGGTACAGGCATCAACACTGGAGGGGGAGGGATGTCTGCGGGGAATGATGTGTGAAGACTTTGACCACCAAAAGAGTCAAACATCTGGTCATCGGGATGTCCCTCACCACCACCATCATTCTCGGGATTCTCGTCCCTATCAAATCTTTCACCGCTATTGATTCTGCCATCATGTTCTCTCCGGTTATCTTTCAATCGGTTGGCAATACCAGGCCTATGCCTTTGGGGCCTATCCTTCTGTAAAACAAATTCAACAATTTTACCAACAATTTGAAACATAAGTTTGAAGCTGAAGAAACATGTCAAGAGTGTACGATATAATGAGGTATCATCAAATAACTATGCACAAATAATTACTGAGGGTAAGGTAAACCAAGAAACAGAAAGACTTCATGTTTTTCCTGATCTTAGAAAACAGCTTCAAATTAGACGCGAACTAAAAACCACCTTACATATGAATTACCAAATTTAGCAGTATCAAATAGAACGTTCAACCAGTAGCAAGTCAGTTTAGCTGATGTTGTAGCTTTGCTGATGTGCCATCTTATTTTTATTTTTTTCAATTTTGTGTATGCCACGTGGCATCTGATGCGACATCTAAACAGTATCAAATTTGAATTTTAATTACTTATCAAACTTGTAAACTATGCAGTTAATACGGTAAAACACCGTATATCAGTCAAGGACTGATAGGTTATCATGGTGGGATATCGGTAATTTTAATATCATGTAGAATTTATATATATAGCAATTTAACACTAACAATTCAGTATGCTCTCCTACCATTAACAAATCAACCTTTTGCAACATGCACACTAACAGTTGTAGCAAGTAGAAACTGATTAAGACTTAAAGTTAAAACACCAACCTTTAACAATAACAATTAACTAAGACATGAAACACTCATAGTAGCAATAACAATAAAAACGAATGGTAGAACCATGAAGAAAGGTATTGATATCGGGAAAATCGGTGATATATCAGTCAATATCGCCGATAATATCGGTACCGATTTTCTGACCGATATATTACATGGGGAGCGATAACCGATGTATCACCGACACCGATATTAACTGCATAGCTTGTAAATAAAGTTGCTATTCAAATTTGTAAACATAAGCTTTCATAAGTGGCATCTGACGAGGCAGTAGGCACATCGCATCAACCAGTGCCACACCAGCAATTTATCGGTTAAAATGAGAATGGTTGCAAAAATCAGTAATGAATTGCAGGTTGGTTCCTATTTTGAGTTTAACTTAATACCATTTGCTAAAATAGACCAAGTGTAAAGTTAATTCATGCAGTTTACCACTTCACACTATTTTTATAGGAAAACATCAAACAGCACAAAAACAATTATGACAAAAGAATGTAGCAGAAGTAAAAGTTCACCGTTAATGATGTCTGCATAATAGGTATCCCACCAGGTGCATCTTCATCACTACAAATTTTAAATATCATTATAAACAACATTTTCAAACATAGAAAAAAAGCGGTAATAAAACACCCTTACTTCATATAGTTTTGAAAATACAGATCTTCACGAACTTTAGAGGTTACTTCAATTGCAAGTTCAGGGTGTTTCAGCTTTAAATGTTTATGAACAAATTCAGCAGCATGAAATAGCTTCGTACATCCCTTAGCCCCACAACTGTATTTCCACCCGTATTTTTCATCGCGGACTTTTCTGACATAATGGATCCAACGACTCAGCTGCTGCAGCATCTATCTTTTCCTTTGCAGTCATTATCTCCAACGGGGACCCTTCAATCGTTCTTGCCAACGTGTATCCAGTTTCTTTTCCCACTCGCTCCCGTTAATTTTCACGTCAGAATTTTTGGAGTCCGCTCTCACGTGACGAAAACCCTTAGGTTCACTTTTTTCGGACATTCCGTAATAATCCAAACATGAACGCGGTACAGATATGTCAAAAGTGTATCCAGCAACTCAACGCCTTCAAGACCTTTGACTGAGGTTGACCCGCGTATGATTACGACTGGACCACTAGACCCAGAATGCGACTTATCCCTGTGTGATCTTTCATTATCAGCCCTAGATAATATGTTATCTTCTATCCCTTTTTCAAAGTCAAGTTTTTTAACAAGGGCTTGTGCCTGTTCGACGTCGGCTTGAATCCGCCTGTGTTCAGAGCTGATTGGGTGGGCTTTCGGGGCTGCTGAAAAGGAGTCCGTTTCTTTTGAAATACGCCCGTGACGTCTTTTTTTACCGCCCAAATCTGACTCGTCTTCTGAAGCGGGATTACTTGTTCGCCTTGATTTGTTTGTGGATGAAGCAGTAACACCCGGCCCTCTGTTTCATGTTATGAGATAGGTTAAGTCATAGTTATCGACAGCGTACATATATGCTACGTAGCGATAGCGATGAAATAGCGCCCGCTGTTTCGTGTTTAGCGATAAGGTAGTTAAAAATTTAAGAAATAAAAAATATCTATCTACATAACTTTTTTTTATATAAAACGTTAGTTTTATACCTTTTATGTATAAATTTATAAGTTTAAGGACCAAATGTAAGCGAGTGAAAATACGGGGGTTAAATGTTAAAATACACAAACTAATTTTACACTTCTTATGTAAATTTTAGAAGTTTTAATGACTGAATGTAAACTAATGAAAGATAAGAGGGGTTAAATGTTAAAATCCATAAACTTATTTAACCCTAGAAAGGCTCAAACGCAACAAAAATGCAGTCGCTCTTCTTCATAGTTTCCAGCAAGTTTCCGGCAGAAATTGCAGGTTCCCGGCCGGAAGTCGTCGGAATCCGCTATTTTCACGCTATTCAGCGCTATACACCATATAGCGACCATGTCTCGCCTCGCCACGCTATTCGCGATAGCGGTCGCTATGGCCGCTATCGATAACTATGGGTTAAGTGTTTATTATTTATTAGAATTAAGCATGTAAACGAACCGAACGTTCATGAACTGTTAGTGAACTTGTTCGGCAAGAAATTCGTTTATGTTCGTTTACTTAAAAAACGAACGAACAAGAACACAATTTTTTGTTCATTTAATTAAATGAACGAACATGAACACACGTATTATGTTCGTGAAAGTCTATTTATGTTTGTTGATTTATGTTCGTTTATTTGCATTTGTTTGTTTTCACTCGTTTATGTTCGTTTCAATGTATATTCATAAGCAGTTACATTTATGTACATATAAAACATAAAAGGAACTTTCTATCTACTAATATAAAGATAACTAATTGGTAATTGGGCTTTCTAGTAATAAAAATGATTTTTCAAATGAAATTTATGTTCATTTGTGTTCATATATGTTTCTTCAATTATGTTCATTTGTGGTGTTTATTGTTTGTTAAATTATATTCGTTTAAGTTTGTTTATTTATGTTCATTTGGGTTTTAAGCGAACACGAACATGCCCAATTTCTTAATAAACGAACATAAACAAAAATAATGTGTTCGATTATATGTTCGTGTTTGTGTCAGTGTTTGGTTAAAATTCGGTTCATTTACAGGCCTAATTAAATACAAGAGACGATGTAAAGGTGATATCATGGCAACGTCTCTTACAAGTCTAATGACCCATTTTGCAAGTCATGCAAAAACTCCTTAGCCAGCTTTCGAGCCGCTTCATTTCTCCTGGTAAAGAAAAGGTTGAAGAATAAAAATAATAAGAATCTTGCGAGCAATTACCAGAAACAGTAACCGCGATACATAATGCAAGAAGACACACCTTTCAATAACCGCGAGCAGATTTGTAGGGTGATATTTATCTTTCAACCTACAGATATAAACAAGAATTAGAAAGAAAAATACAATAACTACCCCAATTCAAAGGAAAGAGAAGGTGCACAGAATACCAGTCTTCGCCTTTATGAGCATCAAAATAAGCCCGCTTCTGAGTTGATATATACTCTGACTTGTATTCTTGATATCTGTGATGCAAAAGAACATCAATACTCAAAAATGTAAAGAATAAGAAAAAAAAAGGTATGACAAACTATTAGTACAAGTAAAACCCTTGATATACCTTTGTTCAGCTTCTGATGGCAGAACATCATCTTCAAGCTCCTGAATAAATTGCTTATAAGACATCAACCCTTCTCTGAAATGTCATAATGATGGATCAAAATCACATGAATATAGTAACAATGCTCTCATTCGGGACTAGTCAACAGACGACAGATCATCTTTGTCAAATACATAATAATGAAACCATTGTGAAGGCCAACATAAGAAGAATCACATCCACAATAGCTTGACAAAACACTGACCTGTGGGTATTGACCTGATCGTTGTAACCTCCGCGAGCCGATTCCCAATCTACAAAAGCAGATAGATGCTTATAAAACTTCACACAAAATAAAAACTTTACAAAAAATAAATAAATAAATAAACATTCTGATATTAACTTGTGGGTGAACATGTTCAAATTAACAACTCCTTAAATGATAAAGAGTAAATGGAAGATTGAGTATGTACAGAGGTAAATGAAGGGTGTGTTTAGGTTTGCTAATTCTAACTGCTTATTTAATTATCTGTAAGTGGTAACTGATAAGCAATGTTGAGTATGCAATATGCATCATATAATTGTTTATTCAAAACTGCTTTATTCAAAAACTCAAGCAGATAAAGCAAATTAATTTAAAAAAATCCTAAAAATTCCCCAAGTATCCACCAAAACAAGAACAAAACAAAAGATCACTAAACTGCTTTTATAACTATGAATCCATAAGAAACAATCAACACATTAGTATTACACCACTGAACGCACATCCTAACAGTTTAACAGTTAATAGATCAAATAAATATAAACAAAATAGAAAACTCGGCTTATAACTTGAGTAATTATAGAAGAACTACAGATATAGAAAACCGATGCTTACCAGACGGACCACCTTGGTACCCACGATCGCCATACCTACCACGAGGCCTGTCATCGGGGTAGTCAGGCCTGCCACCCATATCACGATCATAACCACCAGGGTAATCATATCCAAACCTGTATCAACAATAGCTGACATTATAAAAACATACAAAACAATGTTGCTGCAATGATTTTTTTATCAAAAAGCTGTTGACTTGAAAAAATATAACATGAATATTAGCTTTACCAGAAAAACAGTACACCCTAACTTACAAATGCAACTATAACAACCTTCATATTGTTGATAACATTCACCAATTAGATTCTGCTACCCTTATTATAACAAAGATTGTCTCTAACTCTCTATTAATAGCCCACACGCACCACAGATTTAAGAGGATACAGAAAGACTTTGAATGTCATCACTTCCATCACATAAGCAGACATAAATCATCTTGTGGACAGAAAAAATAGCTCTAATAGGTAGATGACTTGATGGATGACTTAACAATAAAAAAAAACAGGAAATATATCAAGGGTGCAGCTTTTTTTAGTATAATTTGTGTATAATGGAAGTCTCAAGCCCCCACAAACATTTCTCATAGACCAACATTGCCCAAACTGGACACTTGTGGCTTATGTTTCTCCTAGACAAACTTCTCATGTTGATATTCTTCTAAGGGCGTAAAACTAAAAGTTAACATTAAACTTCCTTCAACAAGTATATGTGTATGATTTAACATCAGCATAACCAGCTTGATTGCAATACAAAATAAATACACCTTACAATATTTTGATACTTTTTTTCCAAAAAAAAAAAGAGTTCATCTCCTCAACAAATGCAATTTTTTTATAGTGTTTTCACATGATGTACATAAAACCACAAACTGTTGGCTGTCACAGATTATAAAATATCATCTCAAAACTTAGCACTTACACGATAAGACTACTTAAGTACGATTGAGGATCCTGATTTGATAATCCATTTTAAAATCAGTTGCCAACTTACACTTTCACTTGTACCGATAGTAACTTACTAACTTGTTTCCAAAAAAACTATGCACCTACGCTATAAAAATTTTGTTGGGGCACCAAACAGGTATGGAATTGCATGACCCCTAAAATGAAGAAAAAAAGGATCATTCTTCTAAACTGTATGATTCAAATACCCAGACTTAAAGCATTATTACACCATTGTCATAACAAATGGTGGCTCATAAATACTTCTCTTTACAAAAATTGCATCACAACGCATTGGTCACACGAATAATGTACGATTGGGAGCATGTGACTGTATCAAATGTGTAATGCATGTGCAGAGTTATAACTTATAAATCTCGAAATGCTAAGCAAGATGCAACGTAAATGCTTCACAATTGGTCTCTTAAGCAGTCTCTAGAAAAACAAAGCTTAATTTCAATTCAGAGAGACAGACTGATAGAGATCATCATTTAACACCTCCTATATGGCTTAATGAAATTAATCTAGAGCTACTAAGACTGGTACATTCAAGTTTCAATCCACACTATTAGAGCCGCATTCAATCAAATCAAAAACTCAATATTACACCATCTGCTTTGATTCAGGCGAATAACCGTCTCCGGTCTCCCTGTTTCTAAGCATTACCAGCGACTCCTCTTTCAACTTCTAGTCTCCCCTTCAATTAATACTCCTCCCCTTCCAAATTATAAAAGCACTTTCCTATGTACTTAAATGATTAGACCAGGAAAGTGCTCCTGTAATTTAGAACGGATGGAGTAAAACTCTTTCTCAAAATCAATCATATAGAACAGATGGAATGCAACACTCACTCACACTCAAGTATTTGGTCAAGTATTTGGAATAGTAGAAGTAACACTCTCGCTCAAAATCAATTATATAGAACTGGTGAATGAATACTCTCAGTCTCACACTCACTCATAATCTACTAACTCACAATCTTCCTGCGTCTCTTCACAAATGGTAGCAGACCATTCAAACATTCAAACAATGCCATTATACTCCCCAACGAAAGCTCAAACCTGGAACAATCACTACTAACACAAACACAGTCAATAATAAAGATATTCGTTTAACAAATAAATAGAAACAAAGCAAATTCACAGGCACATTAACTAATAGCCTAGTCAATCAACTGGCTTACTAAAATTAGCTTCATATATGGTTTGATTTCGACACTATAGTCTGTACCTATAGTTTTCCATGAGATAGCGTAATACAAAAAATTAAAAAATAATATTAATATTAATAAAAAGTGAAAACCGTTTACAAACCTTCTATCACCAGATCCGAAACCTCCGCGAGGACTACCACGGCGACCGTCGTAGCCACCGTCGTCCCTACGAGACCGCTTATACGGAGGAAACGGAGACGTCCTACGAGGAGGAGAGTGTCCACCACGACGGTCACGATACGGAGGAGAATTAGGGCTAGCAGCACGGCGCTTGTAATCTCTGTGAGGTGGACCAGTAGGAGAACGATTACGATGTTCGTAGTAATCAGAACGACGATTAGGTGGACGATCAATGTCTCTGTCATCGTTTCTTCTCTCTCTGGAGTCACGGTCGTGGCGTCGCGAAGGAGGCGGTGGTGGTGGTGGAGATGCGTCTGGATTTTCGTTTGGAATGGAGTTATTGTTGTCTTCAACATCGCCGGTGGCGGTGCCGGTTTTTGTCAAATAAACCAGAACCGCAACCAAACCAGTTCCATAACCAGAACCGGTTATTAAAAATAGCCGGTTTGTGTACCTTTATGCCTCATTCTTTAACAGTTTTACAGTGGGATAGAACCCATGTCATCGTTAATCAATCATTAGTTATGTTTTAATTTTGTTTTTTAAATCTATAAACATTATAAAATATAAAATAACATAAGTTATAAAAAGAATTAAGATACAAAAACTAATTAAGATAAAACTTCAAAAAATATCATTAAACTAGAATTAAAATAAAATTACATAACTAGAATTATAAATTCATCCAATTTATAAACCCACTTATTTAGTCCAAGTTACTTATCCAATTTGTAAACCCACAACTCATTTTGAGTGACCCATTTATCAGCCCATCTTATAACGTGGCCTAGTTAAAAAAGTTCTAAATCTATGTTTTTCCAGCCCAAGAAGGTGTAGACGGTGATTAGCAAGCGGTGATGATGGTGGATGAAGGTGATGGTGGCTGTGGGTAAATGGATATGGGGTGGCAGGGGCGGACATACTTTAGACGTAGGATAGCCTCCGCTACCCCTTGGCGCTCCGACGGTAGTGTAAATTTTGGAACCAAAATTTGGCTTTTTTTTTACGTTTTTTCGATTTCGTTACCTTTTCTTTTTATAAAACGTTATCCTACGAATATTTTCTAGATCCGCCACCGTGGGGTGGGTCCCCTCTTTCTTCTCTTCTTGCGCTCGTGAAGAGCTTGGCGGACTCAACCATGACATCCCTATGGCGCCTGTGCAAGAGTGTTGGAGGCGCCATGGTTATCACGCGACGGAGTGCGTGGTTCAACACGGGGTGGTCTTATGATAATACCAACAAAAGGTTCAATAATACTAATCGCATTTATGTTTAAAAAATTTCAAAGAGGTTGACAACTATAATCACATAATAATTCTAATAGAAAGAAATAGCCCTCCCTCATATCAATTATAATATCATCTATATCAAACCCATAATGGGTTGTCTTATCATCTATGATCTAACATGTCTATAAAACATTTGGGTATGAATCCATCTTAATGGGTTGTCTTAATCTATGATCTAACATGTCTATAAACCATTTGGGTATAAATTAATCTTTAGTGAGTCTATACAACAAGAAAGAAGTTTAATATTTCATAGTAACATATATTAATTGTATAATGAGCACCCATATAGATACACTATTGTTTTGAGCAACCAGATTAGTTTCTACTACCACAATCACTTTACAAGTTTCTCTCCCAGACTAGGAGTGTCAATCAATTCCTTTGGCACAAGCTTACCTATCAACTTAATGGGGCGGACCTACCTTAGGGGAAGGGGTAGCCTCCGCTACCCCTTGGCGCTCCGACGGTGGTGTAAATTTTTGAAAAATTTGACATTTTTTCGATTTCGTTACCCCTTTTTTGTAAAACGTTACCCCTACGAAGATTTTCTAGATCCGCCACTGACAACTTGAGCATACTTCGACATAACGAACCAGCTGCGATTCCATCTAGTAACAACGATACAGTCGAAACATCAAGAGTGTAACCTCTTCCATCCATTTCCCGCAAAAGCATCTCCACGTCATCATAGTGTTGGTTGTTCAGATATCCTTGGAGAAGAAGACGATAAGTAACATTATCTCGTGCGAAACTGCTCTCATCATAGTGTTGGTTGTTCAGATATCCCTACAAAACCCTCTGATCATCACGTTATGTGTCCGAACATTACGTTCCAAGCCTTTTAGAGTTGGCTCATGAAAAAGAATCTTTGCAGTATCCGATTTCCCACATTTTCCAGCACCATCAATGAGAATATTGTATACCACGATATCAGAATTTAGTTTACCATCACCCGCTAAATGAAACAAAGAGAGAGCTTCTTTCTACTTTACGGTTGTTGCAAAGTCCATCTAGAATTATTCGATAAGTGTATCCATTTTGGAGCTTCACCTTGTGCTTGCATCTCATCAAAGAGTTTGCGTGCAGCTACACAACGTCCGACCCGAACAATCCCTCTATCATGGTGTTGTAAGTGACTACATCGAGTTTCAAACGCTTTCTGGTTATTTCATCGAATATATGCATGGCCTCTTGTGCTTCAAGAATCCTATCTTCAAGAACAAGTCCATCTAAGAGGGCATTAAATATGAACACATCGGGTGCAATAGCTCGCCTAAAGCAACATCCTAGGAGTGCAAAACCCTCATTGGTGCGATACAACTGACAACAACACTTGATTGCAATGCTCAATGTGTATTTATCAAGAGGGAGACCAAGGGAACACATTTGTTTGAAAAGGTCAAGAGACGACGAAAAATGTTTCATTTTAGTAACATTCAACAACTGATTCTCAAACAAACACCCTCACCACATGTTATGTAACCATGCAATAGACTTGAGTACCCGCCGCGAAGCGTGGGTAATTAATCAATCAATCCTATCTAATATAATCCCACTCATAGTCTAGCTATCGGTAGGGTATGGGGAAGGGTGTGATGTAGGCCAGCCTTACCTCTATCACAGGGGATAAAGAGACTGCTTCCTGTGAGACCCCAACTCCACAATCATATCCAGGCAAAAGAGAAGCACGGGTAATACTAGTTTATATTATAATCATTTTACCTATTGCAATCTTAGACCATTAGATCTTTAAGTATCATCTAACCATCCATGTAACGATTACCATCATATAAGTTCAGTGATTGAACTATTTTAGAAAGGCAGTGTAAACATCTTATAAGGTTGGTGATTGGACATTATACACTGCCAAGACAGCCTAATAGTGTTGTTTGGACTCGGGCTAGAAGTTGAACGAGTTAGCTCGAGTTCAGCTTGTAAAAGTCTCATGCCAACTTGTTTGTTTACAATAATTTTTTTTTATAAATAGTATTATTTTAAATTCAGAAAACTTGCCAAGTTACATCAAAACAGAAGGTAACCGGGCAACAAGCTGCGCGGCCAATCCTTTCTGAATTGCAAACCCTAACCTTCCAAATACAAACCCTTGCCCCCTTGGGGTTGAACAATTGCTGTAAACGACCCGTTGAACCCTCGTCAAGAAGTGGATAGCTTCTGGCGCTAGGGAGCCAAAAGTATCAAAGGCAAAAGGGACAAAGACATGCTGGTTCTTTGCGCAAGCTTTAGCGTGCTTATCCACTTTCTTTGATTCTGCCTTTCTTGTCGCATGTCCAGCTACAAAACCGTTTTCCCTTAAACCAACCAAGGAGAAACCCCCGTGAGGTCTACACAAGCATGTTTCCCCCCAGCCCAGCCAAATACGAGCAGATCCGCTGGTCGCAGAGTAGATCTCCCTTCCATAGGGTCCGTGAGGAAATTCACAGGGGCCTCTTTCTTAGCCGAAATCCCAGCTCTTCTTAAGATGTCCCACAAAGCATCACGCACCCAGTCGTGCCGATATTTGAACCCAGGGAGCTCTTTACAGTGAACTGAATGCTCCCCGTATTTATCCATACAAGCTTTACGACATATCGGGCAAGTTTCATCTTCCGGGTACATAGGGATCATCAACCGGTATTTGAGAATGGCTCTATATTCTACATCAGACATACATTGTCCCAACCCCTCAATTGGTATAACGGTCAAAAATTCCTGAGCATGGGGACCTTTCAGGCACTCAAACACCGTCTTCTGGCGGGATGACAAATCAAAAGCTTCTCCCAGGATTTGAGCGATTTTGCTAAACAGAGCATTCGCCAAAGTTTTTGTGGCTTCGAGGGGGCGGTGTCCTTATTAGAAAAACCGCCAATATCCAAGTCTGGGAGAGAGACATTTAAGCGTTCAAGCGCCTGCTGATAGTCTGGGTCAAGCCCGACGACCTCACAGTTTCGAAGGATATGATCCTGTAGTTCCCAAGACTGAGCTCTAGACGCCACAAAGGCATAAGCCCCAACATCTCGAGCTGAGAAGAGGCCCAAACCACCTAGATGCATTGGCAAAGATGCCAGACGCCACTGGAGGTCACCAAAGAAGGGGCCGCCACCCACTACTATGTCTTCTATAGCCTCTCTAAGGCCATCATCGAACTGAGATACCGCATCCTCCATAAAATGCGGTTGACAAGTCCGCAACCCAAAAAGTAACTTAGCGACCCCCATGCACGACCTTAGCAGAAGGAGTTCACATTGGGGATCTCTCAGGCAGGGTAAGAGTTTCATGAGGTCAACCGCCCCCGAGGCTCGCCGCCCTGCCAACTCCTCAATAAAGCTAGGATCCCGACTAACAGCTCCACCAAGGAGCTTAATCCCCTTCTCTGGTCTACCGATCCCTCTCGGGAAAAGCCCATCTTGAACTTTCCGCCTGTCGCATGTCGGCCAAAAAACCTCTGTTTTCTTAATGTTGAGATAAAGCCCTAGAGATGGCCCTCCTCGTTGATGATGTCTAAGGCCTTAGCAACCTCAGAGGCGTTGCCGATAATCGTCCCATCATCCAAGTACCAAGCATGAAACGGGAGTTTACAGCGGTCCTGAACCTGGAGAATAAGGGGATGTAAGGCAAGGGCAAAGAGAAGGAGCCCCAAGGGATCTCCTTGTTGAACTCCGGTAGTAGCCCCAATACACTCGTTACCAACATACAACCTAGTAGGCTGGGCGTAAAGAAATTGGACCCACCGATAGATTGACGAGCAACGCTGATGAACCTCGTGCAGAAAAGTTGTGCGGTCGACCATGTTGAAAGCATTGGAGAAATCCACAGTAAGCAAGGCTAAGGAACCATCTGCATGAAATGAGTTGAGAAACCTGTTTGCACTGTGAAGCACCGCCTCTGCCCCATTTGGCACCCCCACCCCAAATTGATAGTCACCCAAGTACTGGGTCATTTCTTTCCCGACCTTCTTCATCGCCACCTTTGAAACCAACCTTCGCCAAATACCCCCCACAGCAATAGGTCGAATTCCTTTATCAGGCTTCAATAATGGGGTGAGGGGGCCCGAGGCAACAAACTCAGCAAGCACCTTAGGGCAGGATCCCCCAAGCCATAAGTTAACAACTTCAGTAATGCTTGTAAGCAAACCGAGGAAGTCACCGAGCCCTCGCCACCAATAGCATCTAGCAGGTGTTGGGCCCGTATCCCGTCTCTGCCACATGACGTCCCTTTAGGAAAGGATCGAATACATTTGAGTATACACTCCCAATCAACAACAAGAGTGGGTTGGGCCAAAGGGTTGGAAGGCAAGGACGGGGGCGGCACCACTGGCTGTTTATCAATAAGAGCTTTCAATGTCGAATCACCTAGAGGGGCAACTCCACTAGAGCATAGGACCTTAACCGCAGCTGTGAAATGTCCATCCCTGACTTTCCGAAGACATTGCTTGATATTAGGGTTCCTTTCTTTGTCTTCCTCTCTCCTGCATTCTCCCCTTGAAGCCCCGTCTCCCCCACGCTATCCAATAGGGAAGAGACCAAATCATCAAACCCAGACCCATCTTTCCAAATTGTAAGCGCGTGTAAGATGTTACTACACTGTAGAGATTTCCTGTTCCCTGACCTTCGCTCTTGTCTGGAGGATGGTCTAACCACCCGCAAGGTGCAACGCGGTAGTAAAAACAATTGGACCCAATTGTCAACCGATCCTGGCGACGCTACCACTTTGCGCAAAGCACCTGTTAGAACCTGAGCAAACAAGAGCCGGCAACTGGGCAACTGGGGGGAATGCTTTTAACAGTCTGAATAGGGAGGGAGAAAACACGCTCGAGTAGGTTAACATCACCTCCGAGCCCTGCTGGGTGACGTGGGTTTGTGTCAACCACCACTTGACATGGTTTCCGAATCCCAACAATGAAATCTTCAACATCCCCGAGATCATGGCAAACGACATGACCTCATTATCAATATTACATCCCCTACTGAGTGCATGCATCACCATGCACTTTCCACATAACCATTTATCCCCTTCCCTAAGAACTTACGCAACATCCAAAAAAAGGTCCAAGTCCTTGGAGATAGCCTCTTCAAAGATAGCTTTCGGTTTTTCTGTCTTGAGGTGTGTGCTTTGCATGTGTTCAAGTAGGCGGAAAAAACCCACAGACCCCGATTTGCCATCTTTACATTCATGGAAAAATTTGAAAGGGCAGATCCTTAAACCA
Organism: Scalesia atractyloides; assembly: GCA_947069175.1. Classification (NCBI taxonomy): domain Eukaryota; kingdom Viridiplantae; phylum Streptophyta; class Magnoliopsida; order Asterales; family Asteraceae; genus Scalesia; species Scalesia atractyloides. The sequence continues at coordinate 2,321,979 of CAMTDV010001632.1, forward strand.
CTAGCAGAGCCCTGCACAAGGCCCACTGACTTAACGTTTCGACCCCCTTTCGTAGGAGCCATGCGCGTATGTTAATTGCCACCGAAGAAAAAACACACTAACGGTACACCAAACTCGAGATGAGTTGTTGGGGGTAGAAAACCAGTAAAATTCTATACAAGACGAAGGAGGGCAGCAACCGCGGGTTGCCCACCCTCTAAATGGTACCCCACATAACCCTTACCCCATGGCGGATAGTTAAAGATTATCACAATCGAATCTGAATTACAAGATCAAATCGCCTTAACCAATTCCCACTTCACAAGAGTGCTAAAGAAACAAGTTTTTTTAAAACGTTCACTTCATTGAGGCATTTGATCAAACACCTGGTGGGTCAACAAAATACAAACCATCAACAGTTTCAGTTAATTAAAACCCAAATCGCACCTTAATATAGAGACAATGACGCCAGAACCCAAGCGCCACAGTGAACCCTAAGCGCCACAAAGCCAAATCAACTCATTTATGAGTTAATGGGTCAAAACTGCCGTCAAAACTGCCATGTCAAGTGGTAGCACTTACTCGCGTTTGTTCAACTCCATCCATACTACGATGAGATGATACAACAGAGCTAGCAATTTTGTCTTCTAGCTGTTTGATTTCATCATTCTTCCGTTTGATTGTTCATTCAATCTGGCGATCTCGGCATTTACGAAATCCCGTTCGGAGGAGTCTGTATTTTGAAAAGCAGGAGAATAAAATGGGTATTTTGGGAATTGGGTGATATTAGTGGTTTGGTGAATTCATGAGAGTCAACTGTATTATATTATGCAACTATTAGTGCAATAATGAATAAAATATAAAATTTTAAAATATTTGAGCAAACGACGAGCTTTTTTAGTAGCGCTACCTTTTTAATACTCTTCTTTTAGTTATTATGTCATCAAACTGAGCTTCGTCGTTATTTTTATTCTCCAATGTTAACATACCAAAAACGACAATACACACACCACCTCTAATACCTCAACGACAGTAACACAAGTACCCCTTAGTATCAGAAAATAGCCACACCAGAACAATAAAAAAAAACTAGATTGCTAATAAAATCCACAACACCTATGGATCAATGCAGTTTTGTATGAAGAAGTGTGTTGGGTCAAAATGGAGAATGATGTTATAAATTACGACATCTTTAGTTTAGCGACATTATTATCTTGTATATTTTAGCGTGTTTAGTGGGTTTTCCAAGCAAGGGGTGGCTTGCTTGGAGGACAAGGCTCAAGGATCTATAAATAGTGGACTACACCTCACTTGTAAAGTGTGCATTTGTGAGCCGCCACCCCGGGGGAGCTCACCCAGGGTGGATTATCTTGTATGTTGTTATCCGATCAATGAAAGTTTATCTTTATTGTTTATTATTCGTTTATTCATGGTTCACAAATCACCCGTTTTACCGAACCGAGACTGAAATCGGATCGTTCGGACCTATCAAAGTGAAAAGGCAACACTGTGATACCAATCCTAAAGTGTTTGAACAATCTGGGGTTGATTGCGAAAACAGGGCTGGTTAATGATCGAGTTATGACACCCACGTCATAGATGTCAAACTCGAACTACCATAACAAGTCGATAAATTGCGAAATTTCATGTCTGAAGAAGCAAAAGGTAAAACACAAAGAACATGTTATAGTTGGTATTCATGAAACTACCAAAACATCATTGAACTACAGCAAACACAATGTCTGAGCACTGTAAAAACGTTATATTGAAATTGTCGAATGACCAAACACATGAAGACCACATGTCTAAGGACCAAACACAAGAAGACCAAATGGAATGGAATTTGGTAGAGATGTCCTGCTTTCTACATTTTGCAAGTTATAATCTTCATTTTTCATCCCACAAGTACTATCTCAGTTTCACTCCCAGTCGCACAACCTAGGATCGTTCAATAATTCTTTTGGCACAAGCTTACCTAACAACTTAAGCATACTTCTATCTAGTAAACCAGCTGCGATATGATCTATAAATAACGATAAAGTCCAAGCATCAAGTGAGTAACCTCTATCATCCATGTCCTGTAAAAGCATCTCCACATCATCATAGTGCCTGTTCTTTAGATATCCTTGGAGTAAAACACGGTAGGTAACATCACCTGGGGACAGCCACTCTCTTCCATTTTAGGAAACAACAGCTTTGCTTCCCCAATAGACCTTCCTGACAAAACTATTGATACGTGCATTGGTCTGGAATTAGGCCTTGTGCATGCATCTCATCAAAGAGATTGCGTGCAGCTACACAATGCCCAACCTGAAACAATCCTTGTAACATGGTGCTGTAAGTGGCAACATTGGGTTTTAAACCTTGTCCGGTCATTTGACGAAACATTGCATAGCCTCTTCTATATTCCGATTCTTGCAATACCCATTCAATAAACTACTGTAAGTGACAACATTGGGAACCAAACCTCTAGGTCTCAGTGAATCAAAAATTGTTTTTGCTTTGATCATTTCACCTCGAAGACAGTAACCATCAATAAGTGAGTTGTATGTCACTATGTCCAGAAACTCACTTCTCTGAACCATGATGTTGATAACAGCCTCAGCTTCTTCTACTTTACCTTCCTTGCAAAATGTTTACCAACTTGATATTTCTTGTATATAACTTTTTTTAATGAATATCAACAGAAGTATGGTTATCCAGGTAAGTCTAATGGCAAAAAGGATTGTTGGTGACCTGATTCACCGTTCAATGGCATATTGTGGTTAAACCTGGTAGATCTAACACTACACGGTTAGGGCATGGTTTGGTGGCGTTTATGTCTTTCCACACGGCATACGCCACCCCGGCGTTGTAGGTGGGTTGACGTGGCGTTTGTTTATTGGCATGGCTAATAGCCGTTGGACCCCAACGGCACAAATATAAAATAATAACAAAAGGTGTGGGCCACGTGTTGAATAACGCCGCTCTTTCACGTCCCGTCCCACAACTCTCGTTTTTGCACCACGCCACATGTTGTGGTAAAACCCCTGACTCAACCTAAGGAAGTTTTTACTCTATGCGAGACTGAAATCCATGACTTCAACTTTGGAAGGTCATGGGGTTGTCAATCCACCGAAAGATCTGCCTACTTTTTCTATATGTTCCATGTATCAAGAAGGAGAAATGACAATGCCTGTTCTAATTTTAATATTTTAAATGTCTAAAAATATTTATAGTTTTAAAAATAAAGTATATTTATTTTAGCTCTATAGAATTAGTCTTTTGACCCTCAGAACATTAATCAACTAGTTTAATGTCGTCCGTGTTGCAGGACGTTAGGCTGGAAAATTTCTCAACCAATTAAAAAAACACTACCATAGTTTTGCTAAAAAAAACTAACACGATTGCAAGACTGTAATTTTGAGTTGAATTTATCAGAACCAATGAGCGAGTGCTAGGCAGTTGCCAAGACAAATAAAAATTACATCAAGTCAACCAATTAAAAAAACACTTACATAGTTCTGCAAAAAAAAAACTAAAACGATGGCAAGACTGTAATTTTAAACTGGGGGCAAAAGCGTAATCTTGAATTGGGAGTAGAATTGTAATTTGTGAAAAGCTAAAACGATGACAATATTATCATTTGTAAATGAAGGTAAAATCGTAATTTTTAACAAGGGCATATTCGTAATTTTAAGGTAGGAATAAAATATATTTTATTTAGGGCAATAAGGGAGTGCCAGGTGGCTGCAGCTAAATATAAATATAAATATAACTATAAATATAAATATAAATTCCTCAACATCTAACAAGAGCAGAACAAAATGAAGTTTTTTAATCTTCACACAAATGTTACATTGTACATAAACACAACACGACCTCCACTATGATACAATCATCACCTTCTTTCCAGACATATATATAACCAACCTCATTCTATCTTTTTAACAAAACTCAAAACAAAAATAAACAAATCATACACCTAACCAAAGAACAAAAATCATGTAAAACAAAAACCAGCAATGAAAATCTTCACCAACGGCAAGGTTCAAAACTCCCCCTTTGCCAATGCACAAAGGGATTGCTAACCCGCCTCTGCTGCGTTTTTTGGGATCTCAAATCTTCACTTTTACCAACTATGTGGAGTCAGGTTGGGAGGATACGGCTGAACAATTCTTGAAAACTCTTGAATGAACCAACCGTAGCAAGTTTTCTGAGTGTGTATAGTTATGAGATGATATGAAACTTCAACTACATCCATGCAAGAGAGCCACGATCATTTGTAACTTGTGGACGGCCTCTAGTTGGTGTTGGTGGTCTGTTCGCATTAAGCTCCTAATTCAATGTGAATAATATGTTAACATCGATATCCGCATAATAAATTGATAAAAATATTGATTTAATAAGGGTACCTGCATCCATGTATCTTCTAAATGACGTTCAGGGGAAGTTTCAGGTGATGAAATTGCTGGTGGCAGAGGATGAATAAGTTTCGGAACCACCACAAGATCTCTCCCCAGCACTAATATCGCACCGGCATTATTTGCGGTACCTACAGGAAATCCAGTTGGGAATATTCAGCATGTATCATTAGATATGTCAAGTCAAACCCATTTACAACCTGCTAACTAACTTTATTACAAAAGAGTAAAATGCCATTTTTGTCCCTGAGTTTTGGCCAGTTTTGCGACTTTCATCTATAGGTTTGTTTTTCCGCATCTGGATCCAGGTGCGGAAAAACAAACCTTTGGACGAAAGTCGCAAAACTTGCCAAACCACAGAGACGAAAATGGCATTTTACTCTAAAAAATATTTATCTTGTTGCAACATTATCAAACAAAAGAATTACCACAATAATTAGTGGCTGAGAAAAGGGTAATCAAATGTCCTTGGGCAAAACGTTCAAAGCCATCCATTACACATTCATGTGCACGTACAATCAGTTGGAGATCATTGTTGTTGCAGAATTCCATCACACGATCAGGCTGTCATAAGTCATAACCATGCATACGCAAATGAATTATGAACATTTTTCCATATATAAAATAACTAAAAAGAAACAGCACTCACCCCAAAAGTAACCAACCCAGGACCTCTGGCATTTGGTCGCAGTCCTTCCACACTGTCATTTTCTGTCGGGTCAGACCTATTCAGAAAGATAACTGTCAGAACATGTATAAAGCAATTCGATAAGATTCAGTTAAACAATAGAAGAACAAAGCACCAACCACAATAAATCCATAAGTACAATTGAACCAGCTTCCATTGTGATCGGCCGTTGAAGGTTTTCGATCTGCTCAATATGATTAATTGACCTCCCAATACCACCATGCATACAAATAATCTTTTTCTCAATTAAAGCGGCCAGTGGCAACCAGTTGAATAATCTATTTATCCTGTGCCATACCCAGATTCCATCTCTCTCTCCCTGTTTATGATTAATTATGATCATTGAAATTAGAAATGGCAGTTTAAATCCATTAACTTATGCGTTGGTCAATTGAAGTTAAAATTAAATTTAAATTTTATCTCTAATAGGTTTAATGGATCAAAATTCGCCCAAGATGTATTTTTAATGCAAAAAACCTTCTAAATCATTTTATTTAAATAAAACAAGTATTAATGAAATGATATAAATTTATAGTCATATTTCACATGCTAATAACTTAAAAATTATAATGAATTTGGATCACCAGTCACGATCCTTTTGTACTCATGCAAAAAAAAGTAACTTTTGAGCGTAATGCACATTTTTTCCACCTCTAATATAAAGGACAGCCTCAAATTAAAACTGAATAAACAAAACAAATATCATATTGTTACCATTCGCTCTATGCACTCGATTCGAAAGCCAAAAAGTGCATTTATATCTGCAGCTTCATGATTCCCACGAATTAAATGAACGTTTTGTGGATACTCAACCTACAAAATTTCACCAGTTGCAGCATGCATAAATCATGTTTAGAGAACTAAAATCAGTTTATGGTACAAAAGTGAGACGCAATTTGTACCTTCAGAGCTAACAGCAGGCTAATTGTCTCCAAACTGTGTTGGCCTCGATCCACATAATCTCCAAGAAGAGATAATCGATATATCTGATGATTAAAGCAAAAAAATTAGCACATCAATCGGCAGAAGTTAAAGAGGACATAATTAGGTGAACAGTTACCAACAAATGAATCACTATTAAGGTTAATTTACAAACATAGATCAAAGGAGTAAATGTATGAGTAATATGAATGTGCTAGAAGGATCTCTTACGCTATGTCTCCAGCCGTTGATGGGGATCCATACTCATCAAAAAGTCTCATGAGATCTCCAAATTGCCCGTGCAAATCACCAAATATCTTTATTGGAGCCCTAAGCTGTAGAACACTAGGTTCACTTGAAAATATTCGTTCAGAACTATCACAAAGATCAGCTATCTCATTACAATCCAGAAAGAATTGTCTGCGAACAGGTGGCTTCCACCCACGAGGCTTCAATAGGTGAGCAATCACCTGAAGAAAAGTAGACGGGGGAACACAAGCGGCTTTAACTATTTTTCACAAACAGTGGACATATTTACAGAAACACAACCTCTAGAATTTTCTTTACCTTTTTGGAAACACTATTAATCGACATTTGGCGATCTAGAAGCTTCCTTGCTGCAGTTGCATTTTCTGGAGTCCCGTAACTAACCCTCCTGCCTTCGTTTTCAAACTGATCTATTGACAGCTGTCTCACCATTCCACCTAATGCTCCACCGGTCTCTGCAGCTACTACACCTGTAACTCCATGGAAATCAGTTACGCTGTTCAAGCACTCGATATAACCAGAAAAGAACTGGGGAAATGATACTTACAGCTCGGTGATGCAAACGTATGCCAGCTGGCGCAGAATTAGCTACAACATCTGAATCAGGTTTTATCATTTGTTTCCCACTAGGAGTAGCCTCCGCTCCACGGTCTCTATCTGGAAGATCAACTTCACCATTAGACTGACGTGCTTTTGCAGCAGCTAGGGTTTTAGCAATAGCCTCAGCTTCCGCTGCCGATGCCTCGACCAAGTATTCAACTCCTTTGCTTAATCTCCTGCACATGAACCATGACATTCTCAATTAGGCCTGTAAATGAACCAAACGTTCATGAACTGTTCGCGAACGTGTTCGGCAGCAAGTTCGTTTATTGAATAAATGAACAAACATGAACAAAACTATTTGTTCATTTAATTAGACGAACGAACATGAACACACGTTTGTTCGTTCATTTATGCTCGTGAACGTCCGTTTATGTTCGTTTATTCATATTCATTTATGTTCATTAACAATTTATAAATACATATGAGGTTATATTTATATAAATATAACCATAGATGAGGTTTTTTAACTACTTACATTATGATTAATTGATAATTGGGCTTTCCAATATAATTTATTGTAATTAATCAATAACTTATATAAAAAACTACTTTATGTCTGCTATGTTTGGTCATTGGTGTTGTTTTATGTTTGTTAAATTATGTTTGTTTGTTTATGTCCATTTACGTTCATGACTTGTTCGTCTAGGTTTTAAACGAATGAACATAAACGAACACTAACTTACCCATTTTCTTAATGAACGAACATGAAAAAAAAATATGTTCACTTATATGTTCGTGTTCGGTTAAAGTTAAATGAACGAACACGAACATGCCTATTGTCAATATCAAGCTTATGCATGTCCTTCAACTAATACAAATCTAAATGCGCGAGTTAAGTTAGTTTGGTAACGGGTCAAACAGGTCGGGTTGAAAATAAAGCACCATTCGAAATTGATAAACTACCTTGAGCCAGGGAGCATAGCATTCTCAGTGCTGAGATCAGTATACATGTCGCCATTTGCAGGCGGAGCAACAGGATCTCCAAGTACGACTGCACCATCAGCATCTGTTTCAGGATTTGGCTGCCTCGTCCTGTCGTCAGCAAACCCATAGCGTCCAGGTGGCCTCCCACCTACCTGTGCATTAGAAGCTACAGCTGCAGCAGCTGCATGTGATGCTGCTGATGTCATTTCAGCAGCAGCCAGGTCTTCAGCAACTAAAAGATCATCTAACAATACCCCTGTAGTTAAAGAAGTAACAGTAAAAAAACACCATAGACGAAACTTATTTAAACTGACTATTGACATAGAGAAAACTGAAAATATAGATAAGGTCTTACCTCCGCGTAAACCACCGTAAATGAAAATTAAATCCCCTACAGCAGCAGCCGCTTGCCTACACCGCCTTGTTAATTCAACAGCGGCATCTCCACCAGCAGCATCAGCACTGTATCTACCAGTCCTTGGAGAGGTCACAACAGATTTCGTATCACACCAAACTCCTGCTGCAGTATCAAGAACTACACAAAAAATGCAAAAAAAAAAAGAAAAAAGAAATGAGAAACATCTGAAAAGATCATACAGAGGAAACCAAAATTAAATTAGAATACACCTCCGTAACTGATTCTCAACATTCTATTCTTTATAGTTTGTTTATACAAATTCAAATCGGCTATCTTTCCATTATATAAAAATGAAAAATAAAGCTACTTTTGGTTAGGTTGATGGAAATAAGGTTTTATTAGGAAACTGTGTTCTGATTTATTTCTTGGCAACTTGTTCGTTATTGTTTCATTTTACCACTAAGTTATAGCCTGATAAAATAGCATGAGCCTACAATATTCGGTAAAGATGTAGTAATTTGTCTTCAGAAAAAGCCAACTTGGAGTTCAGGAGCAAATGAAAGAAATATCGGTTGCTAATTTATATCAACTGATTCACTTTATCATTGTAATATTGGTGTCAAAAGTACACCAAAACCATACCGGCCACGCTAGATGAGTCCTCCACCATGCGACCACCACCAAGGGCCCCACCAGATACATGGAGCCTAGCATTGACAAAGACCTAAACACAACAAATGAACAAACACATTTAAGTACTCTGTGTGTTTGTTTGGGTGTGTACTATACCTAGTAATTGGAAAAAACGAACCGCAGCATGTTGATAACGAGGAGATGGTGAAACCCCAGGAGCAATTGCCCATTCCCACCTACCATCTCTGTGTTTTGCAAGTCCATAAGCACTTGCCAGAGGCTGCAGATATGATATTGCAAACAATACCAATCAGTTGTGGTTAACACAAAAACATAACTAAAGCATCAATGAAAGATCTTGAACAAAATGAAAACACTATTCCTTATCTTTTCAGGAATTAAGTCATTAGGGTTATTTCAGGACATTTCACAGGGTTTTAGTTTTTTTTGTTTTTTTGATGATTACAAGGACGACTTTGTGTGCAGCTATAACGTATTGCTCACCACGCTATTTGCATCCCGCCCTCCACAAAGCAAAAGAAGACCATCAGAGCGTGCACTTGCAGTAGCATACCTGCATCAAAGTGGAAAATCAAATGAGGGCGAGCTTGAAATGATAAGAATCATTAAGCAAACATAGAGATAAGATAAGAAAACATTAGCTTGACGGGTCAAACTGGAACGTAAAAGATTGCCTAACATGCTAAGCATTTGGTTTATAGAACTTTATCAGTATTTGATAACTTACAAAGTTATCAAAAATTCAAGAAATGTAATAGGCTTTTTTATTACATCCCTGTGAAAAGTTTATCATTTTCGGAACTGGATAGAACAGCTTTATCAATATATCCATCACCCCTATTGAATACACATTGTTATATATATTATAAAATAATGTACTAGAACTCGTATTACATCATTGTGGGACATTTATCATTTCTGTAACTTAATTGAGACAGCTTTATCAGACATGTGGCAGCCATGAAATTTCCAAATATGTGTTTTCACTTAAAGACAGTTTTTACGCCCCGCTTGCGATATACGCATATAATGTATATATGTATGGGCCCTCGCCGCGCACGTGTGCGCTGGGGGGGGGGGGGGTTAACGCAAAAGAGAGGGACGGTTAATCATGCATCATGTGGTGTTGTTGATAGCCCAAAAACAAAGGGATACATGCACTAATCGGCTTTTGTCCCAATTGTTGAGTGTTATGTGCCTTATGTCCAGGGCTTGATGCAAAACTACTATCGAGCCGGGGGCTCACTGGAAGCAGCTCTCTATTCCTACGGGGTAGAGATAAGGTTGTCTACATCTCACCCTCCTCAGACCCTACCTTAGCGTTGCTATTGGTGGGATTTACTGAGTATGATGATGATGACGGCTTAAAGACAACGTTTGTGGAGTTTATTTAGCATAGATCGCTAAGATGAATTACCATATATATCCTATGTGCAAATAAAAGATAAATTATGGCAGAATGATATGGAAATAGGAATGGAAACTAGAACTATAAATTATATTTTGGAGCCACTTATATTCTGGGTGTCCTGCATATATAAGTAAGCATAGCAACTGCTTTAGGAAGGATGAAGTAAATGCAGGCAGCCATATAGATCTTTATTAATAATCCACGATCACGAGAAACTTATGTTAATGACACGAGGGTCAGCTGACCCACGTGAATTTCTTCTTGTGTTTAGTGTATATACAATCTGATCCCAACCACCCCCAAGAAATTTTGACACCGACCCCCATGAAATTTTGAAAACGACCCCAAAAGATATTAATTTAAGACAAGTTTAAAAATATAAACTTATGTAACTTATTAACACATAAAAGAGTTACAAACTAATTAATATAACTGAATCAACACCCATTATCCTCTTATCTTCTATAAACCGGATAACCGTTTTAAAAAATTAAGCCCATTACTTCATCAGCCCAATAACCATTTAACCCAATACCCATTTTAAATAATTATGCAATTAACCTAACAAACAAATAAATTACAAATTAGTGGTGATATTGTTCGAGCCAAATAGGCGAAACAGCTTAACTCGTCTTAACGAGCAAGCCTACCGACGACCACCCCTCTTACCAGGTTTATAAGATTTCTTATTTGATTATTGAAATGTTGTCTTGAAACTTGTTGGTTAATTACTTTAAAATAATTTTTGTCAATGTTAGCTTGACAGTTGGAGGTTAATTACTAAATTTTGGTTTGAATTTGTGACCCGGCCTGACCTAAACCAGATCGAAAAAAAATCAGATTATAGTGATGGATAACCGACCCTCAAAATTTTTACCCCTACGAAAAAAATTCAGGGTCCGCCACTGTCCACGATTTTATAAAGCACAAAGATATTATATCATTGTCAGAGAAGTACTAATGAAAAAATGATTATTTCTCAACATTATCTAAATTGACAAAATGAAGTTATTTAGCATACATGCATGGTGGCGGACCCTCTCCCTCTGGTTCCAACTTCCGCCATTCATACGGTTTTGCAGCTGTATCCAGGGCCCAAACATCAGCAAGAGGCCGTTTTCCTGTTTATAAAGCATGGTATGCATTAGTTCTGTTAAAACAAACCCAAAAACCTTCACAGCTAAAGCAATGCACTGGAAGAGACTAACCATCATTTCCACCAATTGCCATAAGATATCGTTGCCCCACCAGAGCCATTACATGCCATACCGTGGGCCTGGACCTGGACCTTGGACCACCACTCTACAAAAGTTAACAATTTATCAAAACCATATTTGCAGATATGTACAAATATTGAATCTTATGTTTCAAATTCAAACCTATGCCATCGAGGCCGTTGTTGTGTTAGATCAAGAACGTGAAGATCCTCAGCAGACAGACCAGCTGGACCAATTCCACCCTGTGTCGTTGGAGTAAAAGCAACATATAACAAAAATGTAAGTATAGTTAACACGAAACTTGGAAGTTGTATGAAGTTACTGCAGTTTCGAACTAGCACACCTGAATGACGACCATTGTACCCACAGCAGTTGCCACGTGTGCTGCCCTAGGTGTAGGTGGTTCTCCAAAGGGAGTTATTCTGCAAATTTGTCAGTAGCTTATTGGGTTGTAGAAAGATTGCATTTCACTTGGAAGCAAGCCTTGTATATAAAATAAAGTTGAATTGTAACTCATTATGAAAATAACTAACCTAGACCATTTATTTGTTAATACATCATAACAGTGCACATCTGCGGTCGCGCCTGACAGACCTGTGATATCAAAACACATAGGATCAGGCAATAAGAAGAATGTTCCACACTGATAATGAAAAGCAAATCTTATACTACAGTTTATTATGTGGAAATTTAATTAAGTAATTAACTATCTAAAAGCAACTTCATTTTCTAAACGGGGAACCTATATACAGGCTAAATGCAGACTAGCTGTGTAGTTACCTAAAGTCAACGACATTCATATTTTTGGCATTAAAACTAATCACTACAGTACTACATATCTCGCATCATGACAATGCTTAATATAGATAGTAGCCAAACCAAGAATGTGATTTAAATGTCACAGATTAAAAAAAAAAAGCTTCGATTCACGTGTCTTAATTAAGGTTGATTAAATCAATAGCTTAGAGTTAACTGATATGTAACTGAAACATTTAGGTTCAGAATCCATAGGATATATAACCTTCTACAAATCCAGGGCCAACCCAATCAAAATAAAACAGAAATCAATACACAATAAACATTTCACTGAGGCATTTTTATTTTTATTTTTTATCAACAATGACAAAACAGACAATATTAAAAACTTCTAGCTGAAGATAATAAAGGCAGAAACATACGGATTCCGGCACCTCCTGACGATGTAGGAGTCCCAGTGTTAGCCGAATTGCCTTCAAGAGCCGTCGCACCACCAAAGAGTATAAGCCTCGGCCCCATATAATTAGCCGATCCTTCCTCCCCAACCGCAGCAACAGCAGTCAAGGTATGCCCACACCTCGGACCCGGTCCATCTTCCTTCTTCTCCAATATCGCATTCACCACAGAGTAATTCGGCGCATGCCTCGGCCCGCCTACCGTACTCGACTGAACCGGCTGAGCCAGAGAAGCCGGAGACTCCTCCCCAGCCGCAGCCGGCCCCTCCTCTACCCTCTCCTCAGTTACAGGCCCATTACCATCTATACATCACTTCTATCAACCTCCAACGATGACGTCATTGACGAATCCACGTCCATTATTCACCGATTCAAAACCGTTATTCGCTAGATCGGAGTTTGAATTCTCACTAATTCACATTCCTGATTAACATCATGACATTAATACGCACAGCATATCCTCCGATTAACTTAAATTACGAAACCCTAGGTTCGAGATTCGAGATTCAATCAACAAAAGCTCCGATAATAGAGATAAAACTAGATGCTCTTTAGGTTAGGTTAGGTGTTATTACCTTTAGGTTTAGAATCTTCTCTCTCTCTAGGAATCAATCGGAGATTCTTTTTCTCTGTCTAGAACAACAGAACCCTAATTATCGCTCAATTTCGGATTAGGTTTTCTTACTCTGTAGAAAGTTAATGATAAAAAAGGAAAAGGTGTGATTGAGTGTGGTTTGGGATGTTGTTATTGTCGCCGGAACGGGCCGGTGAGCGGCGGAGCGAGGGTTGAATGATCGCCGGCTTTGGATTCGTTTGGGTACGGCTGATTGGGTGCACGAGGAAGAGGATTTTTCAAATCAAAAGGTCACTAGAGGTCGAGAGTGGAGTATACGCGCTTCTAGGTGCGTGTATTGGATCGGATGATTAAATATTAGAGAAAAATAATGAATAATTGCTGATTTACAGATACTTATTGCTTTTCTTTAAATAATTTTGATTTTGATATAACAAGAAATTATAATTGGTTCTACATTAAATTCTTTGAATATTAAAAAAAACTAACAAAAAGAAAAATAAATTACTTTTTAAGTCCCTATGTTTTAGTGATTTTAACCATTTTAATTAAAAAAAAATATTGTCTTGAGTTTTTAACCTCTCATTTTATAACATTTTGAGTCACTTTTTAACACTTGTATTTTTTATTTTAGACCTAAATGATTAAAACCACTAATCCATAGGACTTAAAACGTTATAAAATGAGTGACTAGGAACTCGGAGCTTTAAACTTCTTGATTTTGGATTTTGGATTTTGAATTGAAGTAATTAAAACCAGTAAAACACAGTGACTCAAAAAGTAATTTACTCATATAGAAACTAGAATCTCCTCCTTACTTGCCATTGCAAGCATACTTTGTTCCCGAGTTTATTTAACGAAATAAAAATAACTCTTTTATTTCCCTTCTTTTTCCTTTCTTTTTTCCTCTTATTTTCTCTACTGTTGGGTTCTTTCTAATTTGAAATGATGCAATTTAGCCTCAAACTCTCCTTCGTTTCTTTCTCTTCTTTCCGGTTTTCTCCAAATTCCACTTTCCTTCTTTTCTCTCCTTAGGTAAACTCGGGAACAAAGTGTACCTTTATGCACACCACCAACTCCTTAGTGCTACTTTGTCGAACTTGTGAGTTGAAATGAACACAACCGAAACTCATAGATTAGTATCAATCATAATTTATACATTCTTAAAATCCTTCGTTCTTTGTATCTAAATGTGTCAAGTGAGATGGTGGCAAGTTGAAATGGGTTAATCGGTAGTTATGCGGTTATAAATGGGTTGGTGGATTATAAACGGGTAGTAATAGATATGGGAATGTATTGACGATTTACAAATAATACGTAAACGTTCAACGGGTCATAAGCTTACATGTGATTTCAATGGCTTGAAGAGTTAGTCGCTTACAAGCCATTTAGCATGCGTCAACCTGAAACATGACCTTTTTTGGGCTATGCATTATGGTGTTTGGATAAGGGATCGGGGGTGTTGATGTGGTGGTGGGGATCAAGGGAACATCATGCCTCTGGTGCAGTGAAGAATGAGAACATAAAGGAGGGGAAGGATTTCTCGCTCATCGTGCAAAATAAAGAAGAATGTGAGGGATGGAGGGAAACACCACGCTCCTTGAAGAGGATGTCTATGCTTGTAAACGAACCAAACGTTCCTGAACTGTTCGTTAACTTGTTTAGCGGGAAGTTCGTTTATGTTTGTTTGTTTAATAAATGAACGAACACGAACAAAAAATTATGTTCGTTTAATTCAATGAACGAACATGAACACACCTTGTGTTCGTTCATTTATGTTCGTGAACGTTCGTGTATGTTCGTTTAAATTTTAGTTAATATATAAAGAGTTATATTTATATAAATATTAGGTTTTCTAACTACTTATATACATATAACTAAGTATTAATCGAGTTTTCAAGCAATAAAAAAATGAAATTTTAAAATTTTTCTTAGATTATAACTGATCACTTACTTAATATTTATATAAAAACTACTTTAGTATCTACGAACCCTAATTTAGATATGTTTTCAAATGAACTATAATATATTAGACTTGTTTGTTTGTGTTCACTAATGTTAAATTGTGTTTCTTTATATTTGTTTAGTTAAGTCCATTTGTGTTCGTTTATGTTTGTTCAATCATGTTAATTTATGCTTGTTTACGTTTGTTCAAATATGTGCAGTAAAATATTTGAGTAAATTGCACAAAACATCCTTTATGTTTCCTCAAACTTGCAGGTTCCAGCCTTATAGTTTAAAAGTTGCTAAAAACAGCCTTTAAGTTTATTTTTGTTGCGGGTTCAATCCTTTACAGCTAACCACGTTATTTTCTTCATTTAAGTTCCCTCACATGCATAACATGTGAGGGTATATTCGTCATTTTGGTTGATCTTCCACCCACTTCAATTATAAAAAAAAGAATATTTAAGTTTTAACCTAGTTTAAGCAAAGTTTGGTAAACGTACGCGACTACAAAGGAGCACGATTACCGTTTGATAGTGTTTAAGTCTAACTTGCGGCGTCCTAAGCGTCACCAGTTGCTGGATCCGACTACTGAACACGGTGTTACGAAGTTCTCTGATTTGACGGCATCAGAGTTCCGTGAGAGGTATCTAGGGTTGAAGAGTCGTTTGTCGTTTCCGTCTGATGCGAATAAGGCGCCGATTCTTCCAACTGATGATAATCCTGAATTGTTTGATTGGCATGATCAAAATCTGTGTTAATCTTTACAGCTTAGTGGGCTAGCTTCACAAGATTCCTATCTTAATTCCGGGTTCGCCGGAATCCGGCGAAGTCGCCGAAGAAGAAGACCGGAAAAGAGGGTGTTTGGTTTTTAAAAGTTTAGTTTTATTGCACATTAGTCCCTGCGGTTAGAATTTTTTTAAATTGGTTAAACCTTAAATATTCTTTTTTTTATAATTGAAGTGGGTGGAAGATCAACCAAAATGACGAATATACCCTCACATGTTATGCATGTGAGGGAACTTAAATGAAGAAAATAACGTGGTTAGTTGTAAAGGATTGAACCCGCAACAAAAATAAACTTAAAGGCTGTTTTTAGCAACTTTTAAACTATAAGGCTGGAACCTGCAAGTTTGAGAAAACATAAAGGATGTTTTGTGCAATTTACACAAAATATTTTTTGTTTGTGTTCGTGAATTGTTCGTTACTTCAAGATAAATTTATGTTTTTGTACCTAGCTTAAAATATCGATTTTGCCCTTAGTTCAAAGTTACGCTTTTGCCCGCAGCTCAAAATTACGTTTTTCCCCGGTTCAAAATAATATTCTCTTTTCCCCCTAGCTAAAAAATACGATTTTGTCCTCAATTCAAAATTATGATTTCACCCCTAGTTCAAAATAAAATTATGATTTTACCCCCAGCTTAAAACTACGATTTTGCCCTCTATTCAAAATTATGATTTTGCTCCAATTTGACAAATTACGATAGTTAAAAATTGTGATCTTGACATCATTTTAGTTTTTTTTTTTTTTTTTTTTGCAAAAGTGTTTTATTTTAATTGGTTAACTCAATGTAATTTTTATTATGTCAAGCAGTTGTCTAGCGCTTGTAATTTTAATTGGTTAACTCAATGTAATTTTTATTATGTCAAAATAAGTAAAATAACGTTAAAATTAATGCAACTTCACTTTAGCCCCCTGAGAGTCCACACATATATACATTATATGCGCACACAGCAAGCAAAGTGTAAATAGGTAGTTTTTTGTATGCAAGAATAGGAGGCGGAATGAAATGCACCGCTGTGAGAAATAAAAAAATGTGTTTGGTTAGTCAATTGAATGAAATCATCCATTACACGAGGATTATCATTCTCTCTAAACAAGGGCCATGTGTGTAAGACCCTATCATACTTTACTGAATTTCCATTAGAAATTTCGCATTTTAACATATAATTTCGAATACGCGTAACTTAAATTTTCAAGTTTATCATATTAAAACATTTTAACATGTTATCATTGATTTGTTTCGAAACAATAAAACCAGCTGCGGAAGCTTCGTCTTTATCGTGTTCATTTCTTCGTAATGCTTGGTCTTCCTCCGGTGCTCATCTTCATCACCTATATTTCATAATTTATGAAATATGTTAGTTATAGATAAATTATAATACGATCGATTAAACCCAAGGGCTTAAAACAATAAAAACAAGATCTTGATTTCTGACCTCACCGTAAGCTACGGCTGGCCACCGTAGCTTACGGTCCAGCCTTACGGCCCAGACCTTCTGTCTTACGGTCCCAACCTTTGAACCATTACAGCGGCTGCCTACCGTAAGCTACGGTAGACCACCGTAGCTTACGGTGGCTTGCTGCAGATTCTCTCTTGTTTGCCGTTTAGTTACGGAAACTTCCGTAACTCATTCAGTATTAATCCGTTTTACTTGAAATCTGTTTCTAATTGCTCGTAAATTGTCTTCTTACATATTTAACCCGAAATCCTTGACCCGGATACTTATTCCCTATGACTTAAGCCTATAAATAACCATTGGAAGGCAGATCCAAACTTGCTCACACTCTTAAAATCTCTCTAATCACTCAAAACAATTCTCTGTATTCGAAAAACACTTCGTCGGAATTGGGTGTGGTTGCCGGAAACAGCGTCGGAGAAATCAAGGCATTTTTACATTGGTACAATCTATCTCTAAACTTCCTTTTTTTGTCGTTTATATGATCTGATTCAATTAACAAGTTCAAAATAAAAAGCTGTTTGGATTAGCAGTCGGGTTAAATGTTGAGTTTTTATATGAAAAAGATGAAGTTTTTGATGTATGTTAGTTTAATTAAAAACGGGTATTAAATCGGGTTAGACACAGTCCATCGGTGGACTGTGTGCAACGCGATCAAGCACGTTCCGGGTTCGAGCCTCTCTTGTCACCGATTTCCTGAAATAAAAACCAAAATTTTTATAATTAATAAGATCTACGCGTAACATGTATATAAATTTAATATAAATCAAGGGATATACGGGTTAGACACACAGCCCAACTGGTTGGGCTGTGTGCACGCATATATCAGGTCGCGAGTTCGAATATGGGGGTAAACACTGTTCGATTGATTTTAAAAATCTTTTTAAATTAAGTGATTTCTGTAATACTTTAAAATGAATATATGTATAATTAAAATCAGAATCCTTTCGGGTTAGACACGTAGCTCAGTTGGAAGAGCTGCGTGCACGCAACCGAGAGGTCACAAGTTAAGCCTCACCACACGCATCTTATACCACAGTCTGACCGGTCAGACCCTTGTTAGTATGACAAGGTTTTTATTTTTTTATTTCTTATTTCATTTCACTTTATATTTTTGTATGTATATTTTTAATTAAAAATCAATTTGAAACACTTAAAAACAAGATTTCTTAGGATTAAAAATCTCAATAAATTCTACAAAAATAACCTAAAAATATAACAAAAAGAATTTAATCAAAATAATAATTTGTTTATATTTATCGAATTATCGCGTTATCATTTAGGTTAGATTCCTTCATCGCGTGAATCCTAAATCGTGCGTCATCGCTATCAACTCCAAGGAACGCACCCACTGTGAGTGAATTCTTACAAATTCACCTTTTTATTTATGTTTTGGGGTGTATCATGTGTCGTTTATACATTTCATATATTCAAACACTTGTGCTATTACCATTTTATGATCTAACGTGTGATGTAAATGTTATATGTTGTATTACGTGTTTACATTCTTGTCAAGTTGCATGCAAATCATTCATTATGCCCATTAGTTCCTCGTGGGGGACGAGTTGAGCATCAGGTGCCTCATTTAGATCGGCTCCGTTTGATTGAGCCTTGATCTCATTGTTCATCATTTGATGTGTGTGTGTGCATTAATTGATATTATGTGTTTTGTGATTAAATTTATATATACGTATACTCATATGTGGTTATGCACATTCTTATAACCAATATAACAAATTCGTTCAAATGTTTTTATAAGATTCACTTGCCAACTTTTGTTGACCCAAAAACCATTTTTCTTTTTACACATGATACAGGTGAACATGTTGAAGCAGGGAACACATTGGAATTTGCCTTAGAAGAAAAATAAAGAGTTCATGAATGTGGTGTTTAGAACATGTTATGCTTATATGTTTGATGTATTTTCTCTTTTAAATTGGAAATATTAAATATGACACTTTATAGTAAATGTCATGAGCTTTGATGAAAAACCCAATCATGCCCCGACTACCATTTCCGTTGCGTGTCAGGGTGTGACACTATCACCATTTGACATGTTTGTTCTAAATAACCATTTGTCGTTATGAGTTGGCACTTAATTGCCATCTCACCTATTTAACCCATTTTGTTTTACACTACATGATCATATTACTTAAGAATTATCTCTTAATTCGCTTGACCCATTATGGCTTATGCCTTATGGTATCCTGTTCAAAACTTCTTATTTAGTCGTCATCACAAAACTAATTTACCGTTTTACCCTTTTTACCATAAATCATGGTGTAATACCATTTTCATTTATTCCAACCATATTTGTCCGCATTGGAACTTTTATATTTTGGAATCTTGTTCCGAATGCCCAAAACGCTTATTCCAACTACATAAGTAATTCTACTATTTTAAAGTTGTAAGCTTTACGTACCTTGAATTCCTATTTATGCCTTCTTCCGCGTACTTGTTCCGTTTGACCCGCTTCTTCCCAAGCCTCCACCTAGCTTGTCAAGCGTCAAACTATCATTTATCATTCGCAAGATGGTTAGGTTAGTCATCATCTAACACGAATATTCCACCTTACGGATTTTATATCAAATTTATCAATCTTATACAAGAACTTGGGATTGTTTCATCACTATGAAACAACCCATTGCATCATATGTATGAGATTTACCCAAACATTAAACTTAGCCAAATACTTTAAACATTGACATTCACATGATGATTTTAAGCATCTATTAACATGTGTTTAACATAAATCTCATCTTATCATCAAAACCCATTTCAAGTCATGTATGAACATCTATTCGAACCTCTAATTTGTTCGAATATCTTAAACATACATACATACATAAAAGTATGATGATCCTAAACACTTATATATCATCAATTTCATCATAAAATCAAAACCTACTTTATAATCTACTTGTTAATCACTAACAAGTAATCTTACATCAACTAGTGCATAATTTCTTTATGTCTAACGAAATCAAGCATACACATACACTCAATTTCATCTTTGGATCATCATCCAACAATTTATTTGCAAGTAATCCACTTGTCTAAATTTATAACTTTCATCAATCCAAGTTTTTAGACATACCTCATCATCCCTCAATCAAGGTGATCGATAATACGCGTTCATGCATCGATTTGGTGTCCAATTCCCCTTTCAATTTGGTGATTCTTTGAAGAAACTAGGGTTTCCCCTTGTTTCTTCTCCTGTCCATCGACATATACACACACTAAGTGTGTGCATTATGTGTTAATTTTTGTTTTAATAAAACAAGTTTTCTTTCTTGGCAGCTTTGGTCCCTCAAGTTTAGTTTTAATTATAAATGAGACTACAACTCATTGTTCGGTTACTTGTATACATGTTTTTATCTAGGTTTATTTGTTCCTAGTTATTTTGTTCATAGTTTAACTTTCACCGCTAACGGTCTTTTACCCGTTCTTTAATATTAACGTGGGTTGATTACCAAACCCGTTTTTGGGGTGTTACAAATCTACCTCCTTAAAGAGGTTTCGTCCCCAAAACCTTTCTTACGTGGTTCCTTGGGTTCAACCCATTGGACTTGGTTTAGTTTTTACCCGAGCGTTGTTCATATTTTAATTATTTTAAAAATCTTACCTGGGAGGTATGGGAGTGCCTTTTAGGCTCCTAGGTGCATGCGCCCGACATGTTTAAGGCCTCATGTACCGTTACTTTCATCTTGTATCCCTATTTCTTTACTCGATTGAGTCGCCATTTGTCGACTCGGTCATATGTATCTGTCAACATACTTATTCCACGCAAATCTTATATTGATAAGCGCATTCAACAAGTTTTGAATTTAATTTTGATCTTGACCGATCTTGTCGGTTAGACTTATTAGTCACCGGTTACCTTATACTTCATAATTTAGGTACACTTATATTGCATTTGCAAGGCTTTTACTAACCTTCGAGACCCTAGTCTCATAGCTCGTGTCACAAAGTAATCGTTTATATATATATATATTGACCGTGATTGCATCACGTCCTGTTAAATTTTATATCTATCCTTTTCGTTTTCGAAAATTTTCTTTTACTTGGCCTCTTAAGGTGAGGTCTTTTAATGCATCATTCCTTTTAATCCGTGATCCCAAGGTCATTCTGACCTTGTAGATTGTTAATAGTAACCCGAAGGTCGTGGTGATCCTTTAGATCATCCTTTTTCCCGTGTCGTTCTTTAAATATATTTGGTGTCAATGCACCTCTTTTGTACTTGAAAGGAAAAATTATTTACGTTGTCCTTGCTTTTTCCGCCAAATCATGACTCCCTTTTACCATGAAGGCTAATTTATTTTACTTCAATTATGGTCCTCAGGCCATGTTTGATCCGGTTTATTAACATTTTCATTTTCTATGACTTCGCGAGTCATTTTTGAATTACTTTCACTTGTCGGATCTATTAGTCGTTTCATCTCCATTAGGTGATGATCATTTGCGTCTAAACCTGGCGCAATGTCAACAGGCGTTGACCACTTATCACCACCGGGTCATAACTACCATCTTTAGTGGCAACCACAACATTTTGTGTATGTTGCCCCAAACATTCATTCAGATCAGACACTGTCTGTTGGTAGCCGTGCGCGCCTGCGAGATCGTAGTCCATGACTAGATCATTTTTCATTCGGACAATTCTTCCGACTCTATGACTTCATATGTCATTTATGCGTCTGTTGGTCTCACGTTTACCGTTATCCGGTTTAAGCCTATATCGCTTTACAACCCGTTACTCGAGTTCTATATCTTAATGTTTTAACGCTCCCATTATTCCCTTTGTGTTTTCATTTACATTCATTCATGACCCATTTCATAGGTTCATTACTATTTCGCGCTCGGTTTGCGTGTACAAGTATATTTAATCACGTCCCACTACCCGGGCTCATTATTCTTTTGTTTTAACGCTCCCGTTACCTAGTTTGTGTTTACTTTTAAATTCAGTCACTCTACTTCATTTGACTTGTTTGGCTTGCTCGTGTGAAGTCCATCACTTATAAGCGGTCGAATCTAATTCTTTATTTAACCCGTTTGACTTGTTCTTGTGAGATTCATCACTTATGAACTGTCAACTTTATTCTTTATCTGACCCATTTGACTTGTTCGTGTGAAATCCATCACTTTTAAACAATCAAACTTTATTTTTTATCTGACCCGTTTGACTTGTTCGTGTGAAATCCATCACTTTTGAACAATCAAACTTTATTCTTTATCTGACCCGTTTGACTTGTTCGTGTGAAATCCATTACTTTTGAACAATCAAACTTTTTTCTTTATTGAACCACCCTTGGTGGCCTCACAGACCATGAATGATGATTATAATCATCATTTCTTTCTTTTCCCTTTTTATCTTTTCTACGATCATAGTCAACAACTTTGATCATTTTCCGTGTGGGCACTACCTCTGTTTCTATGACCTCGCGGATCATTTATACTTTGTTTTTACGTGCCCTTTTTCCATAATGATTCATTCCACGAATTTTCTTGGGTCATTTATTTCTATGTGCGCTGTATATCGCTTTTATGGTTCTCAGCCATTTATACAAGTACGTTTGTAAGTTTCTTGACCCCAAGGATCTTTCCCATTCACCTCGTTTTTACCACATTGAATGTATATGTGTTTATTATAACAAGTTCATGGTATCATGTGTTTATCATTTACTTGGCCAGAGTAAGCGATCGACACATAGTACACATGACCTTATTATAACTAACACACTACTTCCCATGGTAAATCCTTAGTTCATGTCCATATTTCTGATTTATTTGGTAAAACTTTGTTTAATTGTTATTTAACAATTATTAGTTTTTACCTTTCTTATCTCAAAACATATAGATTTTTTTATATATATAACCACATTTATCCATGTGATCGTTACTTTTACTCAATAGGATCTTATTTAAAATTTCTACTTGGACGGTCGATCCCATTCAAGTTTATAAATCTGAATCCTTTTATTGTTTTGTTATTCACAATTGTGACGCATAATTCCCACCCAATTCCCCTTAGGAACTTTATTCTGGATGGGTGTCCCATTCGGATTTTCCAATCCTTTAATTTTGTATGCAATCGTTATTCGTTGCTCATCTATCACATACTACTATTCGTGCAATAATTTAAAATGTGCACCTGGGTGATATTTGCCCTCATGGGCTTTCATTGTCTTTCACCTTTATTCCGTATCCATATTTGATTTAGGTCCTTAACGAGTATGCTTTACTTGTCATACTTCAGACCATTCTGTCATCGCATCGGTAAATCATTAGATTCCCGCCATCTTCAGATGCGAGCATCCTTTAACCAAAACATTTACATTGATTAGTAACACTGAAAATTAATAAGCGCCCTTATTATAGTACAAGGCTGTCTACAATACTTGTTAACACAAGTAATTCACTAGTTGGATCGGTCTTTTATCATTTTATTTGGGGTAACGTGCATTCACACGATAACCCTATGTGTTATTTACAACACTTTAACTATGTTAGACCGCCAAATTTATAACAACTTACCGGATCATGCGACCAAGCCTCGAACCGAACACATTTGATCATTAACCTTGAGCTCTGATTACCAACTTGTAAGACCTATCTTACTTTACTGAATTTCCATTAGAAATTTCGCATTTTAAACATATAATTTCAAATACGCGTAACTTAAATTTTCAAGTTTATTAAAACTTTTTCCACATATTAAAATATTTTAATATGTTATCATTAATTTGTTTCGAAACAATAAACCAGTTGCGGAAGCTTCGTCTTTGATCGTGTTCAGTTCTTCGTAATGCTTGGTCTTCCTCCGGTGCTCATCTTCATCACCCACATTTCATAATTTATGAAATATGTTAGTTATAGATAAATTATAATACGATCGATTAAACCCAAGGGCTTAAAACAATAAAAACAAGAACTTGATTTCTGACCTCACCGTAAGCTACGGCTGGCCACCATAGCTTACGGTCCAGCCTTACGGCCCAGACCTTCTGTCTTACGGTCCCAACCTTCTGAACCATTACAGCAGCTGGCAAACCTAAGCTACGGTAGACCACCGTAGCTTATGGTGGCTTGCTGCAGATTCTCTCTTGTTTGTCGTTTAGTTACGGAAACTTCCGTAACTCATTCAATATTAATCCGTTTTACTTGAAACCTGTTTCTAATTGCTCGTAAATTGTCTTCTTACATATTTAACCCGAAATCCTTGACCCGGATACTTATTCCCTATGACTTAAGCATTTATTTTTGGTTTAAATTCTTATTTTCCCATTTTTGCCCAATTTGCCCTTTAACCCCTTTTTAAAGAAACTATACATTTACGCATCTTTTTCGGTATGCAATAACACTTTATTTTTACCTGTATAGTTGCCTTAATCAACTAAACCTTTATTTATATATTATTTAACTCGTTTGGTTGTTTTAGCGTAATACAACACTTATTTCAACCAAACCTTATCTATCTTATTGTTTTCACACTAAGATATCTATCTACTTCCATTTGTCTGAAATTTGTTTATCTACGTGTTTAATCTGAAATCCTTATCTCAGATTCTTAATTCTTATGGACTACGCATTCATTCATGGTTTATGCGTATATTCATTTTGACCCGTTAAGAGATTTAAGCGTATAGACTTAAATCTCATTTCCTCTTACTTGTTTCTTGTTTTCATACAAAATATTAATTTACATTCCACCACAACTATAAATTGTGGTGGATTGGGTATATAATGCTATATTTTCAATTCTATCCTTCGATTTGACATTTTTACGAAAAGGAGCCGAAATGGCTTATGCTTTTCACTTTTACATTACCAAAGGGGTCTATTGTATTATAAAACTCATTTTCAAACTAATATTAGAGTCTTTACTTAATTCATCATTCGAGGGCATTTTGGTCAACTTAGTCTCTTCTTTTACAATGAAGGACTTACCATAACATGTTTTGACCAAAATGAACATCTAACCATAATCTATGTAAAATCATTATGTTCTTAAGAACATAATGTTTACGGATTAGATTATTGTATTTACCTTACCTTAGGTAATCCATTATTCATATATGACTCATTTAACTCTCATCAGACCTTTAAGTCCTTGTTGAGAGTTTTAACCCGTTACACGTACCTGGTTCGGCTCATACATTGATCCGTTCAAATATCATGCTCTGTTCTTTCTAAGAACACAAAAATTCAACAAGCGATATTAGTCATCATCGTCAAATGGTGATGATATCTGTAACATCTATGTAAAACGGGTCTCAAAAACCCGCTCAGTTTGAAAATTCAACTATTCAATGTTTTTGTTATACATTTATTAGTAATTACCAATCTATTTTAATAATCTTTATTAATAAATAAAATGCATATTTAAAGTAATATTCATTAAGAAATAAATAAATTAAATCATTATATAGTAATAAAATAAATAAGTTAATAAAAATATATATCTCTATATATATATAAGAGTAACCGAGAATCGAGCCCGGGTCACTCACATGGAAGACACATCAAAACACCGCTACACCATACACACTTATTGTGTAGAGTTGGAATCAATTAATACATATAGTGAATATGCGATCACCTGTAAATTCAAAATCATCAAGTCAACAACCGCCCCACTGATTCAGCGATTAATCATCAATTGATTGATTATAATCGTCAACCAGCATCCAATCCACAAGCACAACTTAATTAAAATCAAACCGTTTGCGAAATCATCGACCTTGATTTCTCTGTTTCAAAATTGAAAACAAATCATCCTAGCAGCCTATAAATAACCATTGGAAGGCAGATCCAAACTCGCTCACACTCTTAAAATCTCTCTAATCACTCAAAACAATTCTCTGTGTTCGAAAAACACTTCGTCGGAATTGGGTGTGGTTGCCGGAAACAACGTCGGAGAAATCAAGACATTTTTACGTTGGTACAATCTATCTCTAAACTTCCTTTCTTTTGTCGTTTATATGATCTGATTCAACTAACAAGTTCAAAATAAAAAGCTGTTTGGATTAGCAGTCGGGTTAAATGTTGAGTTTTTATATGAAGAAGATGAAGTTTATGATGTATATTAGTTTAATTAAAAACGGGTATTAAATCGGGTTAGACACAGTCCATCGGTGGACTGTGTGCAACGCGATCAAGCACGTTCCGGGTTCGAGCCTCTCTTGTCACCGATTTCCTGAAATAAAAACCAAAATTTTTATAATTAATAAGATCTACGCGTAACATGTATATAAATTTAATATAAATCAAGGGATATACGGGTTAGACACACAGCCCAACTGGTTGGGCTGTGTGCACGCATATATCAGGTCGCGAGTTCGAATATGGGGGTAGACACCGGTTCGATTGATTTTAAAAATCTTTTTAAATTAAGTGATTTCTATAATACTTTAAAATGAATATATGTATAATTAAAATCATAATCCTTTCGGGTTAGACACGTAGCTCAGTTGGAAGAGCTGCGTGCACGCAATCGAGAGGTCACGAGTTGAGCCTCACCACACGCATCTTATACCACAGTCTGAACGGTCAGACCCTTGTCAGTCTGACAAGGTTTTTATTTTCTTATTTCTTATTTCATTTCACTTTATATTTTTGTATGTATATTTTTAATTAAAAATCAATTTGAAACACTTAAAAACAAGATTTCTTAGGATTAAAAATCTCAATAAATTCTACAAAAATAACTTAAAAATATAACAAAAAGAATTTAATCAAAATAATAATTTGTTTATATTTATCGAATTATCGCGTTATCATTTAGGTTAGATTCCTTCATCGCGTGAATCCTAAATTGTGCGCCATCGCTATCAACTCCAAGGAACGCACCCACTGTGATTGAATTCTTACAAATTCCTCTTTTTATTTATGTTTTGGGGTGTATCATGTGTCGTTTATACATTTCATTTATTCAAACACTTGTGCTATTACCATTTTATGATCTAACGTGTGATGTAAATGTTATCTGTTGTATTACGTGTTTACATTCTTGTCAAGTTGCATGCAAATCATTCATTATGCCCATTAGTTCCTCGTGGGAGACGAGTTGAGCATCAGGTGCCTCATTAGATCGGCTCCGTTTGATTGAGCCTTGATCTCATTGTTCATCATTTGATGTGTGTGTGTGCATTAATTGATATTATGTGTTTTGTGATTAAATTTACATATACGTATACTCATATGTGGTTATGCACATTCTTATAACCAATATAATAAATTCGTTCAAATGTTTTTATAAGATTCGCTCGCCAACTTTTGTTGACCCAAAAACCATTTTTCTTTTTACACATGATACAGGTGAACAGGTTGAAGCAGGGAACACATTGGAATTTGCCTTAGAAGAAAAATAAAGAGTTCATGAATGTGGTGTTTATATCAAATTTGGTTAGGTTAGTCATCATCTAACACGACTATTCCACCTTACAGATTTTATATCAAATTTATCAATCTTATACAAGAACTTGGGATTGTTTCATCACTATGAAACAACCCATTGCATCATATATATGAGATTTACCCAAACATTAAACTTAGCCAAATACTTTAAACATTGACATTCACATGATGATTTTAAGCATCTATTAACATGTGTTTAACATAAATCTCATCTTATCATCAAAACCCATTTCAAGTCATGTATGAACATCTATTCGAACCTCTAATTTGTTCGAATATCTTATACATACATACATACATACAAGTATGATGATCCTAAACACTTATATATCATCAATTTCATCATAAAATCAAAACCTACTTTATAATCTACTTGTTAATCACTAACAAGTAATCTTACATCAACTAGTGCATAATTTCTTTATGTCTAACGAAATCAAGCATACACATACACTCAATTTCATCTTTGGATCATCATCCAACAATTTATTTGCAAGTAATCCACTTGTCTAAATTTATAACTTTCATCAATCCAAGTTTTTAGACATACCTCATCATCCCTCAATCAAGGTGATCGATAATACGCGTTCATGCATCGATTTGGTGTCCAATTCCCCTTTCAATTTGGTGATTCTTTGAAGAAACTAGGGTTTCCCCTTGTTTCTTCTCTTGCTCATCGATATATACACACACTAAGTGTGTGTATTATGTGTTAATTTTTGTTTTAATAAAACAAGTTTCCTTTCTTGGCAGCTTTGGTCCCTCAAGTTTAGTTTTAATTATAAATGAGACTACAACTCATTGTTCGGTTACTTGTATACATGTTTTTATCTAGGTTTATTTGTTCCTAGTTATTTTGTTCATAGTTTAACTTTCACCGCTAACGGTCTTTTATCCGTTCTTTAATATTAACGTGGTTTGATTACCAAACCTGTTTTTGGGGTGTTACAATGTGGAAAGCGAGGATCAATTCCATTTTCAACTAGAAAACCCTGACTAAACATGGTGTAATCAGCGAAATAAAGAGCCTGGGGTTTTTATGGATCAAGAGTCGTGCAAAAACAATCCCTTTAGATGAGCAATAGTGGAGACAATTCAACTTTAGTTGATTTTTTATTCTATGTTTTTTGTTGATCTTTGTTTTGTTTTTCTGGTTGTTTTTGTCTAGCGTCTCGATAGTCTGTTTCTTTGAAATGAAACGTGCCTTTCCAGAAAAAATATAACACAATCGAGGACCATAAGCCTTATTAATTTAGTTTAATTACTTTCTAAAAATGAAAATTATAATAATTACTATTGCAATCACACTTAAATTAGTAATTACAATAACTTAATAATTAGAAAACTGAATCTAATCCTATAAGCAATTAAAACGATCAAAATAGCCTCCCAAGCCCTGTCATCCTTTTGAAATTTATAAGCTCCCATTCCAAGATCCCACTGGTTTACAAGAATGTTTAAGTTAAGATACAACACATCTAATTCACTTGATATTTATTTATAAACTGTAAACTCAGATATGAAACAAAATTAATTAATATTTTTTATCATACAAAATCGTCTCTGGATGTGTTCCAAGCGCGTGGAGACCCCAAATCATCAAGAAACCGCAACAAGCAACGCAACGTCTTTGGTAAAACTTAACCTTTTTATTTTTGTTTTTTGGAACTAATTCATGAACAGAACCCCAAGTACACCTAATTCTATTGATATTACTAAAATTAGTGGTTAATTAGTCTTTTTAGGGGTCATACATGCAAGTTTAATTATGATAACGCGTTAAAGAATCAAATCACTAACGTTAGTTTTCAAACAAATGTTGAACCCAAAATTGTGGGAATCATAATGATAACTTGATAATAAAGGAACTTTGGACCCGTTTGGTTCGTGGAATTCGAATGAATTTTGAGATTTGAATTAATTCCATTGAAAAACATGTTTGGTTAGTACATGATGGAATTTGAATTGGAAAACATTCCACCATTTAAAGGAATTTATCATTCCTTCATTACATTGATGGAATCTCAAACTTTCCAATGGAATATTCTATTATTACCAAAATACCCATTGATATAACCATTCTCCCATGTTACCTACCATTTGAAAATCAAATTGAACTCAATGAATTATTATAGTGTTCAAAATCAAACATCCACAAAATGTAGATGGCAATGATCCAAGGACTAGGACGACAAACGAAAAGGGTAATTTTGTACTTTCTCTTTTTTTACATTCCATTTCCATTAACAAATTTAGGAATCAAACACATTGGGAATTTTCAAAGGATTCCTTTTCTAATTCCTTTACTAAATATTCCACGAACCAACGCCCCCTTATTAGTATATCTTGAGTCTAAGATGTATCAAGAACTCATATATTAACTTTCATAATTTTTTAATAAGTCTAAGTCAGTCCTTTTGAGTTAAAAAAAAACATGTGTCAAAACAGTTTTTGGAATAGAGACATTAGGGTCATAACTAACAACATACAACTTTAAATAACCTAAAATTTACACAGAGGAGTTTTTTCAATTGGAATGACAAAATTTGAATAAACGCAAAATTTTCGGTAATTTTTATTGTAAATTGTTGTGCAAAAATTGTACAAACCTTTCAGTGTTAATTGATTTTTCATGATTTTTATACAAACATTTACCATGAACTAAGAATATGTAGAATTCAACAAAACATGTGAGAACATCCCATAAATTTTTTATAATTTATTTGGTTGTCTATTACTTTACTAGAATTTGTGAACAAGGACCAAAAATGTGAAAATATAGCTGTGGAATTGGATGGATAACATGGTAATTTTACAAAAGTTTTAAGATGCATGTTAGAACATTTAAAGCACAAGTATTCTATGCAATACTTCTTGATTACCCATATTTAATAAATTACAATAAATATATTTGTACTAAATGTGAAGGTTAATAAATATAAAATTCCAATTTATCTATAATGCTAGTATAATTAAATATTTTGTTTTTGTTATTTTTATATAATTTGTATTTGTTATTTTTTATATAATATAATATAATATGTAATAGTTCATAAATAGCTTCGTTAAATTGCATATAAACTTGATTTTTAATTTTAATTAATATTGTTATAAGTTTATAACTTTGTGAACTACATTTTTATTTGCTCACAAATAAATATTAACAATGTCATTTCATACGTTACTTTTCCTCTATTTTGGCTGTACGTTTAAGTTTTGTTCCTTTTGAAAGTTTTCGTTAAAAGACATAATCGTGTTTCGTTATGTAGACCTATATGAATCATATCACTATGTGTGATGTGCGTTTATGCAATTCTGAAATTTAAAGTCTAATCGGTATATGTTATCATGCATTGTTTTTTATTCATACTTAGCCATTTCGAGGGCAAATTTTTTTTAACGGAGCCTGTTAGATTTATTACTTCTCTTTAGATCTTATATACATTATCATTATCAATCATCAATATATTAATAAATCAAGCTAATGAATAGTACATGATCCATTAAGAAGTTTCCACGTATGCAACTTCTTAATGGACCAAGCACTATTCATTGGCTGGCACCAGACAACTTATTTTTTTATTGTTTTTTTTCGGTATGGTCCTGTTCAGTATCTGGTATATGAAGGTAAAAACCGGTACCAACTTA
This sequence comes from Scalesia atractyloides, assembly GCA_947069175.1. Taxonomy (NCBI): domain Eukaryota; kingdom Viridiplantae; phylum Streptophyta; class Magnoliopsida; order Asterales; family Asteraceae; genus Scalesia; species Scalesia atractyloides. Next base: position 2,353,435 of record CAMTDV010001632.1, read on the forward strand.
ATATAGAAAACGCCAAAAGTCAGTACCGGATTGATATTGAAACTGTTTTAGTTCGGGAAATTCGGTACTGCTATTCGATACCATTTGCTCATCCTTGATCACGGGTACCGTACGAACAACAACGATATCGTAAAACTTTTTTTCTTCTAACTTTTAACGATTTTTTTAGTTTTAGGGGGTAAGGATGAGCTCGGTGCCATCCACTACCGAATCGGTACTGGTATACTGGTTACGGTACCAGTATATGAAGGTAAAAACCGGTAGCGAACCAATACCAGGAACGCCAAAAGTCGGTACCGAATTGGTACTATTGATCTTTCGGTTCGGGAATTTCGATACTGGTACCTAATACCATTTACTCATCTCTGACCACGGGGTTCGTACGAACAACATCATTACCATACAACTTTTTTGGTTATTTTCTTTCGGTTATCTTTTAGTGTTTTTTCTATACTTTCTTTTTATTCTTGTTAGCGGTTTCGTGCGCAACGCGCTCGTAGTGATTTCAAAACACATGTAAACACATACTAATAAGTTTGCTGCACGCGACGACGGTGATATACCTAGTTTGAATGTATATTTGTTTACTTCTTATTAGTTGTAATCATTCAAGCTTTTGGTTGCAATTTTCTCTGTCATAACCATTATCGTTTGACATATTACACACTTATTACTATTGTTCTTTCTGTTATTGAGCAGTTTCTGCTTAGCTATGTTTCTTTTGTTTTTCCTTTATTTCTACTTAATGGATCATGAGAATATGTGAAGAGAGAAATTGAACAGTTTGTAACGGTAGAGGGCAAGAAATTAATAAAGTTTATAGTTTAATTATGGTTACACATATACACGATTAAGATTCATAAAGGTAAATAAAATTTTAGAACCATTTAAAACACATATTCAAAAGATTTTAACTACTTACAACAAATTCGGACCTGTCACGTTCAAAATTCTGTTGTAACCTTTCCGTAACTTACGAATATAACATTACAAATCTTCTTTATCTATAATAAATATCTTGACAGGCAAAACCAAGCCGTCACGAATTACCGTCACAACACACAAGATCTTTACCAGTAATCCAAGTCGTCACAAGTCACCGTCACAACGCATATGATATTCACTTCACCGGTAATCCAACCCCGTCACAACGCACATGATTTTTACCGGTAATAAATAATAAACTAATAATATATTATGAAAGAGTGGCTTGAGATTGGATGCCATTCTCTTCCCAATGTCTCATATTACATCCATCACCATCACCATCACAATCACTCTCACCATCACACTCATCTCATTCAAAACTCCTCAACTTCAATGAAAACCCCTTCACAAACCCTAATCCACCATGACTAACCCAATCACCATCACAAACCGCTCACAATCACCATGATTTCATCACCATCTCCATGGATCCCCACACTAACCCTTCTCCTCTTATCCCTCCCAATAATCTTCTTCTTCACTTCCCACATCCTCCCCCCACCCCCACCCCCCATATCCCTCCCGGACGAACTCGACGATCTCACCCTCTTCCGCCGTGCCGCCGCCGTCGATTCCCACCCGACCCACAAACCCATTTCACGTCTCGGATCCACCAACCGAAAACCCAAAATTGCTTTCCTCTTTTTAACAAACACCCCTCTCCACTTTGCCCCTTTATGGGAAAGATTCTTTAATCCCAACAATTCTGGTCAAATCAAGAATCTTTACAATGTTTATGTTCATTCTGACCCCACTGTTAAACCCTATGTTAAACCCCCAGGTGGGGTTTTTTCACAAGATCGGTTTATTCCCGCGAAACAAACGTTTCGTGGTACTGCAACCCTAATCGCCGCCGCACGCCGCCTCATCGCCGCCGCGATTATTGACGACCCGGATAACTTGTTTTTCACTTTGGTGTCTCAACATTGCATACCCCTTTATTCGTTTCAGTTTGTGTACAATTCTTTGTTTGAGATTAATGATCATCAAGTGGCTGAATTAAAGGGTTTGAAATATAAAAGCTTTATTGAAATAATTGATCAAGATGTTAACTTGTGGGATAGGTATACTGCTAGAGGGAATAATGTGATGACCCCTGAAGTAAAGTTTGAAAATTTTCGAGTGGGTTCGCAGTTTTTTACGCTTACGAGGCGGCATGGGTTGATGGTGGTTAAGGAAAGGAGGTTGTGGAAGAAGTTTAGGCTGCCGTGTTTGAGGCCGCAGTCTTGTTATCCGGAAGAGCATTATTTTCCGACGTTTTTGGCGAATGTGGATCCGGATGGGTGTGCTGGGTATACGTTGACTCGGGTTAATTGGACGGATAGTGTTAATGGACACCCGCATACTTATTATCCGTCTGAGTTGTCGCCGGGGTTGATTTTTAATCTTAGGAGGTCTAATTTTGCTTTGCCTTATATGTTTGCGCGGAAGTTTTCGCCGGATTGCTTGAAGCCGTTGATGGAGATGGCTGATGAAGTCATTTTCCGGGATTGAGTTTTTATGATTTCTGGTAATTATTTATAAATGAAGCTGCATATTTAGTGTTGCTAGGTTAATTGTGGTTAGTTACCTGATTTATATTGGAATTAATGTGGGTCTGATTGATTGGCTAATTGATTAAGTAGCTTTTATTAAAAGGCTTAAATTTGATTCAATTGATGGACACTAATGGGAGTTGATCATGTTATATCTATGCTGTTAAAATCGTGATGCATAGGTTATCGGTCCCCATGTAATATATCGGTGAATATCGGTACCGATATTATCGGCGATATTGACCATATATCACCGATATTTGACTGACATATCACTGATAAATGACCGATATATCACTGGATTGTTAGTGTTACGTTGCTATATATATAAATTCTGCATGATATTAAAATTACCGATATCCCACGATATCTCACAGAGATATTTTATATCTCAAATATCTGTCCTTGACCGATATCCAATATTTTAACGCATTAATTGCATAGCATGTTACACATGTTGTGTTTGCTCTATCTCCTGATGGAATCGCTAGTATCATTTGATGAATGTGGCAATTATTCGTTAATTGGGTATTTGGGTGTGTATCATTCTTGGAAGGTAAATGTGTCGAGGCTCTTTGGTTATGCTTGTTAATTTAGATCTGCAATAATATTAAAATTTTATATACATCTTAATTTTAATTTTATGTTAGACGCATTTTATGCCTTGCACGTGCATGCCCTCTCGTGGCTATATGCCTATAAATTTGTATTCACTCATTTTCCTTTTTAAGGAGAACTGAGAAGTTTTTGTTCATGTTTTCTTCTCTTGTGTTCGGTATTAAGTGACGCATATACCGTATCTGTATTTCAACTCAGAGTTGCTTATCTGGGTCTTAATAGTAATATAAATGTATTTATTTTGTGTTTTGTGTCATTATTGTATCGTCTTTATTGAAGTTTTTTTTTCAGATATGTAGAATGAGTCCGAAATCTCTAGAAGTGCATGTCAATTGTTTGTAAAGTCCAACGTTGTTGTTGAAGTTGCCCAAATCGTATTTCTGATGCATACACTGTAATTATATTTAATTTGTATTAGTTATTGATAACCTTTATGAAGATTACTTGTTTTCAGTAGAGCCCCTTTCGACCCGTTGCCCAACCCATTAAACATGCATATATATTAGCTGAACCTTTTTAACTTATTTGACATTGCTTCAATCAACAGGTGAGCCGAAACCAGCTCAGCTGGAATTTCTTTCAACATAACTGTACATACAGATGCTAGAAGAGTACAACGAGCCAAATGCAGACACAATGCAAGGATGAACGATTCGGCAATACTCAGTGATGAGGGTTATAATAACACATGCAAAACAGAAGCCAAATAATCTGCTTTTGGGAATGTAACCCCAACTTTTATCATGAGTCTTTTGTTGTTCATCACTCTTTTGCTTTGTGTTGTTTGTATAGCTTTTCTGCTGTAGGTAATGCATATCTTTTTTTGAGTAAATCTTGGGTGAATGCATTGATATTCGTAAATGCTTGTTTGTTTCAATACTCTGCAAAAATCAGATTATTAAGAGATTCAAAACATGATTCTTATTCTTTCTAAAAACAATTATGTTGGTAAAAACAATTTTTGAATCAGGTAACACATGCTGACATATATTTTTGTTGTAGTTTAGTATTATAATTGAATACGAAGTCTATTGGAACGATTAATGTGCATTTGCTACGCTTCCATATATGCTGTATCGGTTGAATTATCTGATAAATATATACACTGTTGATTGATAGATTGAATTAGTACAAACCATTTCTTTTATGTAACTTGTAAGGACATGAAAAGTTAAAACTTTTACAACATAATTTTGTTTTGTGTATGGTATATGTGCCACAAACAAAATCATAAAAGAGTACACATTTAAACTTTTCAAAGTTGTACAACAAGTTCAGTTCAAGACACCTACATTTGCCACTATGTACCTCAATATATAATAACAATTGATTATTGCTAGTTACAAATATAATCACAGGCAATAATTACAAAAATTCCAATAAATCCAATGATATTTCTTCACCTTTCTGATCATACTATGTATAAACACATGAAACTGCAGCAATTGTTGATCCAAAGAGGCTATGTATATTTAAGAGGCTAGTCAAATGCTCAATGTTCTTGGGGCAGATTTACCAGGTTGACCAGTCATTTGACCCCCGGGTCCTTGCCCTGTTTTGCCTATTCAAATATACATAATGGCAGGTCAGACCGTCAGGTAACATGTCAAAACAAGTTCGAGTTGACCCACAAACACTTTTTGTCCATTTTTAACTAATTCGTGAATTATGCTTATATAAACAATATTAATCTGAATATTTGAATAAAACGTTATGGTATTGTTGCATACAAAAATAGCCTCTTGGCGAATTTCTAGTTTTTCACCCGTTCAACCCATTTGACCGATTCTTCTTTTGGCGCTTTCTTTTATTTGACCCTTTTGAGATAAAAACACAACAAAATCATAAGTAAACGCTTGTGTGTGTGTGAGAGAGAGAGAGAGAATGAGAGAGATGGACTAACCACTACTAGGCAAAGAATATCGCTTCTTTCCCTGATTACCGTGGAGTCTGGATCTGACATCAGGTCTCAAACTCGGCTCATTGACCGAGTCAACGAATGAGTTTGACTTTGGATTGACACACACCATGTCAGGTGATTCTAGCATGCTAGTTGACTTCATAGGGAAAGAATCAACTCCATCAAACCGAGATTGCCCCATTTTCTCCATCGACAATTCTGATTGACGATTTGAAGTAACGAATAACGGGTTTTTGATGTGGTGTAATTGCTCTTGTTTAGCAGACCCTTTTTCCTGAATCTTGATTTCATCTCTTCTATTGATGTCAAGAGAACGGTTTTCCCACGGACGGACCGCCATCCATTGTTCCAGCCAGTTCCAACCCCAATTACTATTATCTGGTTCAAATCCAGATTGAGCTGTCTGCTGTCTTGATCTTGCCTGCCACTGCAACAATTACCAAACGAGTAAAGTATAGTCCATGTGGTTTTCCAAATTTTTGGATTTGTTCCCTAGCTTTTTGAAAGTACACAGATGGTCCTAAGGTCCTGGTGGTTTGCACTTTTTAACGTACTTAAGTCCCCAACTTTTGCTACAAGTACATGGTTGGTTTCTATGGTTTGCACTTTGTAACGCATATAGTCCCTAACTTGAACCTCCTGAAACCTTTAGATTTGTTGGTTGGGGACTAAATGCGTTACAAAGTGTAAACCACAGGGACCATCCGTGTACTTTCAAAAAACTAAGGACCAAGTTCAAAATTTTGAAAAACCACAGGGACTATCCGTGTACTTTGCTTTTAACAAACATTATCATCATAATCATAGATGTCTTAAGATGGGTGGGCCAGACACGTTGAATAAGAGGTCAAAATGGGTCCTTTTCTAGTGCACAGCTTAAAACGGGCTTGGTTGGGCCAGCCCCGCCTGTTAACACAATTCTATCAATTTTCAATTTTTCTGTATTAAATATGATTAGAAAACAATATTATTATTTTATGAGGTTATATGCAGTAAAATCTACACTTTTGGTGATTTTCAACTAGCTTGACTCATTCTCCTTTTAGCTAATTTTATTCGACCCATTCATAAGTAAATGGGTCGAAATTGTCATATGATACAAACCAATGATCAAGACTGATGACCCTGATCTGAATTATAAGTATCATACATTTAAGATATCACAGTTTGATTTGAACATGGTGGAAGGGAAAATTTTGAAGTATAATTGTATCATTTTATAAAGAATATAATATTCATTGTTACCTGGTGAGCAAGAGCGTATGCCATCGCTCTCTCACGCTTGGCAGCAGCTTCTTGTCTTTTTATCAACTTTGCTTGAATTTCTTCAACTGAACCAACACTATCACACCATCCTACCTGTCGATAAAATAAAACAAAAAGTTGCAAAAGATTGAAAAATATTAAATATTAGTTAGAGGGGACAAATTGATAGGACGGACAGGTTGGGTAACGTGTTAAAAAGGGTTCAGGTAAAAACGATTCACATTTTGTGCGGTCGTGTTGGGTTGACCCAAAAGACTTTCGTTGATGAATGTTAACTTGAGTAAAATGCCATTTTCATCCCTGGGGTTTGGCTAGTTTTGCGACTTTCGTCCAAAGGTTTGTTTTTCCGCATTTGGATCCAAAAGGGTTTGAAATCTTGCCATTTTCACCCGGCTCCTTAACTCCATCCATTTTCTCCATTAAGTCAGGGGTATTTTGTCTTTTTTGCTAATTTAAATGGCAATTCGGTCTTTTTCACTTAATGTAAAAAGATTGAATACCCCTCCCTTTAAGTTTACAAAAAGACGGAAATTCCCCTGACTTAACAGAGAAAAATAGATGGAGCTAACGAGCCGGATGAAAATGACAAGATCTCAAACCTTAAAGATGCAGATGTGGAAAAACAAACCTTTGGACGAAAGTCGCAAAACTGGCCAAACCCCCGGGATGAAAATGGCATTTTACTCTTTATTTTTTTATAAATAACTTTTATGAAATAAAATGATCTGCTTTTTGAATAAAACGATTTCAAGGGTTTGATGCATTAAAATACAGCTTCATTGGCTTTTAATCCGTTTGACCCGCTTCCTTTAAAGCTAACTTTTTAGTCTACATAAATGAGTCAAAACTGTCACCTTATATAATGTATGTGGAAGCTCACATGCTTAAATGAAACTGTGGAATGCTTTTACCTCAGTTTCTTGAACACGGGCCTCAGTTTGAAGCTGTTGATGGCTCGATTGATCCAATGAAAGGCAAACACGCCTAGCCTTAACACGGGCCTGAACCCTGACTAATGCTTGCATACAACGAAGAGTTAGTGCAGCTTGTTTTCTCACAGCATGTCCCCTCACAAGAGCTTGTAGTCTCACCAACCCTTTTAAAGCTCTTAGGGCCCGCCTAGCCTGAAATTTATACCAAGTTTAAATTTTAATATTAACTGGTTGATACTGTTCAATATGCATTTTAAAATATGTTGTTCCAGCTATATTCATCCAGCTGCCATAAACAATGATGTCTGATGAAACAATTAATGTACGAATGATATAAACGAAGTTCATCGTGTCCATGAATGTAACGTTTGCAGTTTTATTTAAACAAAACAGAACCAAATAACAAAATAGCTAAACAATTTTATTTTATTTTTATAAAAAAATTAAGAAGAAAAAAAAGAACTCATAGTCGAAACAAGGAAGGTTTTCGACCCGAAAAACTAGAGCCGGCAATATGGGCGACCCGCGACCAACTGGTATGGGTTAAAATGTGTCAGATTTGGGGCAAAACAGGTTAGGTTGACCTGCTACCACTTTTTAAGTTTTTATCAAATAATGAATGTGTTAAATATTATTATAAGATGCATGCTAACTGATAAAATCTTCAATTCAGATTTGATTGAAACATAAACAAACAAGATAGATAATCCAATTTGAGAAGGATTAGGTCTCCCATTACAAAGGTATAGAAATCCTAAACTTTATATAAAAACATCGACACCTAATCTAAATGATACAGAGATATTAATAAGATTAGAACTAACTGCCCCACTAATAATTAAACGGGTCAAATACCCTGCTGGAGCTTCACACAAAATATGGGCCAATCCACAGGTTTGTATCATTAACCTTTGAATAAAATGATTTAATAGGTTAAATAGACTTTAAGTGATTTTCAACCCGTTCGACCCGTTTGACCAATCTGGTCCGTTTTCACTAAACTTTTTATTTGACCCGTTTGCGATTAAAGTTTTAAACACTAAACAAATTGACCCGTTTACAGGTAAACGGGTCAACATTTGGCACCTCTATTTAACTTTGTGGAAACTGGCCTAGAAATCTTTAGTATAATTACCAAAATTCCTCGAAAGGCGGTTTGGATTCGTATAGCGGCCCACTCTTCTCTGGTTTGAGATGGATCTTGCATTTTGTTTGAAGTGGAGGGTAAATTGGTAATATATGGACCACCTTCAACCAATTCAGCATGAAAAATATTATTATTGATCTCTACAGAATTCTTTCTCCTGTGCAGAAGCTTTCCAAAGCTCAATGTTCTCTGAAATATTATACATAATACATGCATATATGTTGTCAAATATACATATACATCTCATACAAATATAAATGTGCATTCTTTATTGCTCTTTTGCAACAACAAATGTGAAAACAAAAACACAACTAGTATCTGTAATCACACAAAGCGGATAGGTATACTAACCGTTTCGTTATCATCTGACTTTTCGGTTTTCTTGATACCAAGGAGTGTTTTAATCCACTTTCCGGATACACCCATGTTTGCAGTCTTTATTCAAACCTGCCATGAAAAAAATAAAATAAAAATGAATAGGCTGTGAATGGACAGTAGTCCGTTCTCGACGACGTACATTACAACCAATTATCTTATTCTCATTAGTCAACATCAAAGTTAAACTCAAAACATATCCAAATACCACCTAAAGTCTTGATCACACACCAAATTTCCTTTCCCAAACCTTCAAAGCGGTGACACAGTGGTAAGCGTATGATTTTCTATGCTAGAAGACTTAGTTTCGAATCTAACTTCCACTGTTTTGTGCGTTGCAGGGTATTGGTGGGTCCCGTAAGTTTACTGGTAACGAATTCTCACGGTCTCACAAAAAAATCCCTCTTCCATTGCATTCTAATTTCTAAACGTTTCACATATAACCCGGAAGATTTTGTTAAAGCTCATGTAGCTTCAAACTTTGTAATTTACCAGACTAAATACCATCTGATATAAAAAAAGTAATGATGCATGCTCAAGTGTGGAAGATCGAGTCATGGCATTTCTGGAGGCCCATGATCGAACTACCAAGGGTGATACACGAAATGACCATAACTTTGGCTACGGGTCTCCGTTTTAGGCGTTCTACCAGTCAAATCGAAGCTTGAAACGAGGAGCATGTCATGGCAAGGCTCCTCATGCCCAAGTTTTGGTCCAAATAACGCATTCTAGTGGAAGTTACGCGCACTTTTACGTTTTTCTTCATTTTTTATGCACTTTGTTTTTGGGCTTGTGTTTGGCCCGTGGCCCTTTTACGGCCCGTTTTGAATTTTTGTCTTTATTTAAGTACTTGCCATGTAATATGGATGGTCATTCATCAATTTTGCAATAAGAACATCCTTTCATTTCAAATTCTCGACCCTTTGGGACGAATTTGGGTGGTTTGGGGAAGATTGTCACAGGTATTCTCAGAATCAACGTGATCAATTCTTCATTACCGTTTCACACACTACATCAATTACTTTCCAACAATGGCAGGTTATATGCTGCAACAACCGCCAGGGGCGGACCTACCTTAGGGGAAGGGGTTAGCGCTCCGGCGGTAGTGTAAATTTTGGAAAAATTTAACGGTTTTTGACGTTTTTTCGATTTCGTTACCTTTTTTTATAAAACGTTACCCCTACGAAGATTTTCTAGACCCGCCACTGACAACCACATAATACATTTGTACATATGCTTTACAAAGAGAGATAGCGATGAAGTAGGAGCACAACCGCCTTACGTATCGCATTTAACACAAGGTGTACAAATGTATTATGCGGTTATACTTAAATTTCTACATACCAAACCAATACTTGAAACCAAATATGAAAATTAAGATTTGAGCTAGACTTACTTGCTGTGCCTCATAGATGTGTATGAAGATTGAAAGAGAAAGTGAGTTGATGAAAATTTGAAGTGATAATATGCAGGATTGATATGAATGAGAGAATGAAAACTTAGAAGGAATCACATGCATCCTTACCGACAAGAATATGAGGCATCGTACTTTTGGATTTTGCTTTATAAGATTTTGTCCGACACAGAAACTCCAGTAACATTGCATGTGACCTCATGTGAGTATACCGGAAAACAAATTGTCATGTGTATATAAAAAGAATTATTATGTATATAACTTATTAGTAAAAATAAATACTTTGTTGGTAAAATAAATTGTATATATTAAAGTACTGTTTAAAAAAAGAATGTAAAAAATTAATAAATTAATGTATTAAAATAAAATGAGTAAATTACCAAAATCGTCCACAAGGTTTGGGCATGTTTGCTAGTTTCATCCAAAACAACTTTTTTGTATCATATTGCCATTCACTTTTGGATATTTTGTCCATTTTCATCCAAACGTCTAATTTGGATTATTTTTTATGTGACAAAAATCCCAAACTTCAGGGACGATTTTGGAAAAAAGTCAGACGTTTTGATAAAAAAGCAAAAAAATCTCAAAAGTGAAGGGTTGTATAGTATAGAAAAGTTGTTTTGGAGATACTAGCAAACATGACCAAACCTTAGGGACGATTTTGATAATTTACTCAAAATAAAATTATTATGTGTTTTTGCTATTTTACTCAATTATTATATTTAAAATGATTAAAATAAGAATATATATGATGTATAAGCCACATGTACGAAGATGGTTGAAACACCTAAAATCAAATTGAAACAAAGCAATCAACTCACTTGGCCCGCAAAACTCACAAATTTTGCAATTGTGTGTTAATTCTTTTACAAAGTTTAATCCTATCCAACCTGCCCTTATGAAGGTATGAGTGCCCTAAATGGTATGCGTGGAGATAGCCAGGTGTTATATGCTTGACTCACACGCCTCACATATATCAGTCCTCTCAATTCATCCAATGCATTGTTATTTGTACACCAACCATAAATAGGTCTATATCATGGTTTATCAAAATCTTTAGAGCCAAACACTTTTTCATATAGGTAGCGACATGGGTATTATTAAGAGTGTTCCTGTAATGGAAACACCCTGACAAAATATATATGTTATTTGAACCTTATTTAGACTTAGGGTTTCAAGTTTTACAACCTTGGGATGCTTTATAAAGATCACAATCCTCCAACCACGTTCAAATGGTATACTTTCACTTGATCTCGATACTGGATGTAATACCACGTGTCAAGGCAAGGTTCTATAGATGGTAACTTATTTATTTAGGATAGTTGGTGTGGAGTAGGGTAGTCCTTTGGGGATGATCAGCCACGTAGGCGGCCATATCATTGGGTGTGGGGATGAGCCACAAGGGATAGGCCACGGGTGTGGTGATGAGCCTCTTTATATATATACATGTGTATGTATGTATATGTGTGTGTGTGTCTCGGAAGCACGGAAACGCCTGGGAGGTGCCGTCTCCCGTCCCGGGGCTGCTAGGGGACGGAAACGGCACGGGGACGGCCGGGAAACGTCCCCGACAGGTAGGAAACGGCCAGGAAGCATGCAGGAGAAAGGGACGGTGTATGGGGACGCGCAGGAAACGTTTCCTGCAAGTTTCCGGTCATAGTTATCGACTGAATAGCGTGAAAATAGCGGATTCCGACGACGGCTTCTGGCCGGAAACCTGCAATTTCTGCCGGAAACTTGCTGGAAACTGTGAAAAAGAAGAGCGGCTGCTTTTTTGTTGCGTTTGAGCCTTTCTAGGGTTAAATAAGTTTATGGGTTTTAACATTTAACCCCTCTATCTTTCATTAGGTTACTTTTAGTCATTAAAACTTGTAAAACTTACATAAAAAGTGTAAAATTAGTTTTTGTATTTTAACATTTAACCTCCCATATTTTCACTACCTTACATTAGATTAGGAAGAAATGAGTTTTTTGAGCTTTACATCAATATATAACTATTTTGGGGTTTTGTGTTACATTATCTTTGATATATATTTATTTTTATATGTTTTTATTCCCGTACCCGTCCCGTCCCCGCTTCTTGAATTTTTTAGTTTTGCCGTTTCCCGTACCCGTCCCCGTACCCGTACCCTTTTTCCTGTACCCGTCCCAGTGCATCATAGGTGTGTTTTGATAAGGAAGAGAGGATGTCACGAGCGTCTTTAGGAGGACGAAGACGACAGGACGGGCCCCAAGTGTGACAACCGGAAAAAATTCTTGATAATTCCGTACAACTTAACAACTAATTATACGTTTAATTGCGTCATTTATGGCTTAATTGATGCATGATTAGGTCATATAAAGGCTAGCAATCGTAGGACATGTTTAAATGGTATATTTGGTAATGTCACATTCTTCACGTCGCAAGAAAACAAGAAACTATGTTCGATATGTTGGCTAAAATACTGAAACCACTATTCATGCCAGTTAGTTCTGGAAACTGTCGGAACGAGCAACGAATGGCGTGAAAGCATTTTATAGTTGAAATACAAACAAAAATCCCTAATTAGGACACCAAATACTAAAACACTTTAACTTTCCGGAAAATGCGTATACTTATAGTTTGTTTGATCCGCTCTAAGCTGTAACAATATAAATTGTCCGAAGCTATAAAATTCAACATTTTAATGGTTGTAGGACTTGTATATAATGATATACATCCTAAATAAGCTTGGGGATATCAATGGGATATCTGAAACATAAGCTTCTAGTATTACGTCGCTACTTGCACATCTTGTCTTATTTCGAGCCGACGAGCTAATAAATGGTATTTTTATCACCCTAACACCTAAACGAACTCTCTAGCGAACTAGTTAGCCATTGTTTGTCGTCAAAAATATTGTCACAACACTAATGGCACAAGAATTTCTCTAACTCCTTAAACCCCTAATCTTAACAACTTATATACATGTTTTATTATATAAAAGTTAGCTTATAAATTACACTTTACCCCGCCCCCATGGGCCCTCCTCCATAACCTACCACTTGTGTGAATGATGAAGATAAGAAGCATGGTATAGAGATATTTATGGTGAGCCATAAGAAGATCTTGCACATACTTACACCTCACCACACATTTTCAACATTTCAAAAATTCACATAACCATCTCCTCTCCTTCCCTTTGTTCACGGCACCATAACCACCTCCTAACCTCACCATTTTCAACCACTAAACACCCTAATCTAAGGCATTATAACCCATTCCAAGGTGATTCGAGGAGTTTGCAAGCATGGATGACCATTAGAGCTTACTTTAGAGCATACCTTGACCCGCAGCGGATATGGTAGTCGGGGCATGATTGGGTTTTCATCAAAGCTCATGGCATTTACTATTATAAAAGTTTCATATTTATTATTTCAAATTTAAATAAAACATTCCAGTCAACACACAATTCATACAAACACAATAATGTTCCAAACAAAGCTTGTAAATAACTGTTTATTTCCTCTAAGGCCCATGTCCTATGTGATCCTTGCTTCAAACGTGTTCATCTGTATCATGTGTAAAAATAAAGTTTTGGCATAATTTGACGAGTGTATCCCTTTTTATCATTAGAAAAATGATATGTTTATTATTGTAATAAAATGTGTATTAACCAAATATGAGGAACGTATATGTAATCCATATCACAAACCACATAATCAACTAAATAATGTACGTGTGAGCACGATATGCTATGTGTTGCGAGATCAAGACTCAATCAAACGGAGCCGATCTAGTATATTAGGCAACGCGGCTGCCCAGGGATGAACCCCACACCCACGAGCTTTATGGGCTTGATCCCATCCTGCTAAATGAGTTTTCTTTGTACTTTGTAGCCCTTTTTATGAGATGGCTTATCAACTTCTTACTTGAGTGTAAGAAACCACACGTGATCACCTTACTATTATTTAAGTGGTTAAGCAATCATGATTCAGTGTTCATACACATTGTACGAACTTATAAATGTACCTTCTTGATAGGTGGCTTCAATATCATAGTGGATATGATTGAATTAGTGACTTTGCTTTAACCACATGAGTAAGTTATAAAAACCATAAATACTTTGCTTATTTGTAAAATAAAGCTATAAAAAAAAGAATTTCATTTTATAGTTGAATAAGTCACACAACTTTTTTTTAAAAATCCATGAGACACAATACCTACAAAATGTTGATTCAACCACTTGTAGTTGTGTAGTCTTCTTAAAGAGTAATCTAGCTCGCATGAGTATATATTCATTTGCTGCGGAAAGAATCCATCTATATTCTAAACCGTAATTTATGATATAAGAGGTGAAATTTACTCTTCATCAAAATTAATATATGTAATAGGAACCGATACACTAGCGACATTTCGCAAGATTTACAAATACTTCATATTTTTTTAAGTTTTGTAAATGATAACAGTTACAATTATATAATTGGTACATAACAAGTTCCATCTCCAAAATATAATTCGTATTTTGATCCTCCCATATTAATATGTACTTTATATTTTTTGAAGTGGAAGGGTTTTTTAATTAAAGTTTTTTTATACACATAACTGAATAAAAAAAGGTTTTTGATGAAAATGGTAACTACAAAACTATTTAGTGTGAGTTAACTGACACTTTTTTAACCAAATTAGGGGTTTGATCAAAATGGGAAAAAATGAAAAAATGGGTTTGATCAAAATTGAAAAACTATCTACGAATCAAGATTAAGCTTTAAAAAGAAACCTGAATCAAACCGAATCAAACTCAAACATCTCAAGCTCAAGCCTGGTCAAGCTCGGCTCGGCTCAACTCGGCTGGATTGCACCCATAAACCCTAATTAAACCTCATCGACCTGCAAGTCCTCTAAACCCACAATGAGACCTTCTTCTATCGATATCTTCACACACTTTCATCCTCACCACCTTCCAAATCCTACATTATAACCTACCTCACACAAACCCTAGGCTTTCCTAAACCCAGAGCCGTATTATACGTCAATCGATTTTCATCAACTCAAACAAAAACCCCCAATCCGTCATCCTCTTCTTAAAATCTCACGGATTCAGCATCACAGATATCCGCAAATGGGTAACCGAATCGCCCCAGATCCTCTTTTCAGACGTTGAGAAAACCCTAAAACCAAGCATTCATTTTTTTCAAGATTTAGGGCTCACCGGTTCAGATTGGTAAGTTTATTTCCAAAAACCCGGTTTATTTATCCGATAGATTTGAAGAAAGATTGAAACCCTGTGTGGATATTGTAAAAAGATTGATGCTTGATGATCATAACAATGAGAATTTGATTAGAACTTTGAGAAGGTGTAATTGGGTTGATATAAAGCAGCCTGTAGTTAGAGTGTCTGCTAATGTTAAGTATTTGGAGCAATGTGGGATTGTTGGTAGCTTGCTACAGTTATAACAAGGCAACCTAGGTTGTTGATTATGAGTGAGTCAGATCTTAAAGAGCTTGTTTCCAAGGTGTTGGATATGGGGTTTTCGATTGATAATCGGATGTTGGTTCATGGTATTTATACTGTTAGTTGTTTGAGTGATAAGACATTTGAAAGAAAGTTGGATTTATTTCGGTCGTATGGGTTCACCAAGGTTGAGTTTTTGAGTATGTTTAAGAAGGCGCCTGGGTTGCTTAGGGTGTCGGAAGTGAAACTAAAAACTGGGATTGATTTTTTTCTGAATACGGTTGGGTTCGAAAGGGAAGTGTTGGTTCGTCGGCCCTCGTGTTTGATGCTTAGCTTGGAGGAAAGAGTGTTCCTCGGTTTAAGGTTCTGGATACTATAATGTCGAAAAGGATTTTGAAGAAAATGCCAAAGTTTCTTAATGTGATGTGGTTGCCTGAAGATGAGTTTTTGGAGAAATTTATATCTAAAGACAGAAATCATGCTGAGGAGCTGTTGTTGGCAGACAGGAGTGGTGATTCACTTTTGCAGAGTGAATGAAACACAAATTTAGGGTGGTCTTTTGATTTGGATTGCAAAAAACAAGTCAGAAGCGCGTAACATATTGATCGGTTTCACAGCGATCTCCAAAGATGTGCAGCGTATTTTTGGTAATGGTTGCAAAATAATTTTGGTTAGGGTTTGAGAGCTTCTTCAGATTGCCTGCCTGTTTGTAGATTTTAGGTGTTGTGCGAATGTACTTGGGTTTTATCCTACAAATGGGGAGTTCCGTTCGGTTTTGGGTTTTCTGCTAACCCTTTTTGTTTTCAGATCAGTTTTTTCTTGAAGTATAAATGAATCATCTTCAAACACAATGGTGTACTTTGTAATATTTTGTGGATTTGACATAATGCTCCTTTGAGTTCTTTTATAGCTCTTTGAATGTCGGTCCTCTTGATGAGGAATAGGAATTATATAATCCATTAATATGTTTTTGACTTTGCATTGAGGGGGACTTTTAGCAATGTTGAAGCCAAAAGGTCAAATGTTAGACTCTAAAGGTCATATCTTGATTCATTGAGGTAAATGAACTGCTAATTTTCTGTATTATGATATGTTCTGTATTGGCTCATATAACTCGAGCCGAGTTTAAACTAAAGATAGCTCGCTTAAATATATCTTTCATTGACGTTAATTGTATATCGATTGTTTAATCTTTGTTATCATCGACTTTTCTTTGGTCTTTGTTGTGGACTTTTTTCTATATTGATGGTTCAGTCTTTTGACACTTGGTTTAATTTGAGATTGTTATTTGAGACTTGTTGACTAATTCAACTTGTCATGACTGGTCTCAAAAACGGATTCGCCTTATAGGCGAGCCTTCAAATAGAGAAGGCAAAGATAGACAAGTATCCACCAGTTGTCTCAAAACCGGCTGGGGTTCCTTTGTGTCCGCAAATTGAACCCATATTGGCGCCAGTTTAGGCTATTTCCGAACAGTTAGCAAGAGTGCATCATACATTTCATGTCTTTACGACTACTAATACTATATTTTGAACATACTTTGAAAAGGCCAACATCGAACTCAGGATGTCCAAACGACACATTCAACAAAACGTATTGCACACTGTAACAACAAACCATAATATCTTACGATCAAAACACCTCTTAACTATAGTAACAGTCAAACACCTCTAATATTAATCATCCAAACTGAATACACTTCAAATTTCATCCTCAAACACAACAAATGAATATGAAACACACCTCAAGCCAAATCAAAAAGAATAATTATCTCGATTCTTCACTATAACATTCCGGCGTCTAACCACAACATTTTTTGCTCAACAGCTCTTTTTCTACTTTCGAAAAAGAACAAGAAAAACCAGAGAAAACTTATATATATTTATACAGCACGAATAATTATAATATAAACTATTATACGAATATATAACTCAAACCCGACTCGGTTTATTAACATCCAGCTGCCTTTAAAAACTTGTCATATGGGCTCGAAGGTGGAAGTCTAAAAGACTGTTGACTGCACTCTTTTGTACAAGTAATGAGCTGATCATGCACAATGCCATTCGTCAATAATTTAACATCTTCTGGGAATTCTGTTTTCTGTAGAAACATAAAAAATGTTATGCTGATTCCATCTCTATTAAAATATTATGGTGACATGAGTAATAAGTAAACGGTTTAAGAACTGTATTTAAGATTCTTACGGTGTTAGACGTAATTAGGCAGTCATTTTCTTGTTCACACCGATATAATAATTGCCATGCATTCCTGTTGCTTCTTGAAACTCTGAAGCACAGACATCTTTTGCTGTTTACCTGTTACCAAAGCCTCACATTGATCTTTGACTTGGTTATATGTTACAGGAGTTGAGGAAACGGGCAAGCTTGCAACCTGTCGGGCTGTTTCCAGTACCTGTCAAGAGGCAAATATGCAATTCTTTTAAGTATTATTTTCTGATTAAAAGTTATAGCAAGTATTGATAGTATGGACATAGGAAAAACAAATGTGAAAGCAAAACATACCGATTCCAGTAACTGGTTAACACTCAAAATGTCAAGAGAATTCATGGAAAGAGAATCTTCGCGACCAGATTGGCCTCCATATTGTTCTTGAAATGCATCATCATCTGTTTCATCAGCATGAGGCATTACCTAAACAAAAAACAAATCATTTTAGCAATGTGATAATGGATTTAAGAAATATTAAACAAAAATTGTACACGAATAATTATAATTACCTCATCAAAAGCCTGAAACTCTGTTTGGGCAACCGGTGAACATGGCAGTGGTGTCTCCATGAATAACGGGCCACCCAATGGATATTCGTCATCAGGAGAAAACTCCTGTGAAAGTTGTGCCTTCATATTCAACTGTTCTTCCTGGAGAACATAGAGATGGTGATTATAATTAGGGGTGCAAACGAGCCAAGCGGCTCTCGAGATCGGCTCAAGAAAAAGCTCTAAACGAGCCGAGCTTGAGCCTAAAATAAATCTCATTTATTTATCGAGCCCTAGCTCGATTCTGGCATGTGAAGCTCATCAAGCTCGTCAAGCTTTAGTGTAATATTTTTTTTTATTAATATTTAATAAAACTTGCCCTTTATTTAAAGTTTTCTAGTAAACAAGCCGAGCCGAACTTTTTGAAACTTGTTTACGAGCCAGCCCGAACCTAAAAATAAGCTTGTATAGTACTCGAGCCTGAGCTTCACTTATCGAGCTTGCGAGCCTAAACGAGTCTATTATTTTTATTTAATATATTAATTAATAGATTATAAAAGAGCCGAGCTCGAGCTCGCGAAACTACTAGCGAGCCGAGTTCGGGCTTTGAAAACAAAGTTCGAACCGAACCAAGCCGAGCTCGAGCTCGAACTCGAGCTTGTTTGCATGCCTAATTATAATTACTGGCATTTACGGTTACATCAGAATGTTCCAGATTATATTTTATTATTAGAAAGTAGTGCATGTTATAAATGTTACTTTAGGCCACTCGGTGTGGGCTCGGCTTGGCCCGTCGCCGGGCCTCAACACCATTTCCAATGGTGCGTCATCATCGTGACCGGTGGGGAGTAGACGAAGAGGACGGGCAGAAGACGACAAAAAACAATGCTCATTTCCTCCTCCCACTTCTCACACACACATATACATACAACACACACACACATATATAGGCCCATCACCCATTTCCTTGCTTCCACCCTTGGAGGGGCATCCTCCAACAACTATGACGTGGCGGTGAGGTGGAGGGTCATCCTCCAAGGACTACCCTCCTCCCATACCGAGTAGCCTTACAAGGAATAATGGATGAGGCAGTAAAGTGTAACTACCTCTGACAAATTTTCAAGCTTTGAAAGCAAGTGGGTCAAAAGTGTGTCTTTTAACTGCTGGTCGTTAAATTCAATGGCAGAGAGCGACTTCAGTGCAGCAGCTTCATCCTTTTGTGATCCGTATGAATTATGGCCACCAGGTTTTGTACAAGCCTGCAGCCTCATACCTTCATCCAATGCAAGATAAGGATCCATCTGCATATCAACTAACTTTAGTAATATATAACCGGCAAATGGGCTAGTAGGTGGACTGGGTACGGTCAAAATGAGCCCCATTGACCCCAAAATCTTTTTGTCCAAGAAAATTTTGTACAAGGATCATATTGTTTTTAACCCATTTCTTATAGCTAGGGCTGCAAACGAGCCGAACGAGCACGAACAGGGCCTTGTTCGTGTTCGTTCGTTAGGGAAATTATGAGTTCACGAACTGTTCATGAACATTTACCGAACAAGATTTCATGTTTGTGTGCGTCTATTAAGGAAATGAACATGTTAGTGTTCGTTCATTAAGTTTAGATAAAGAATGTTCATGAACATAAATGAGCACAAATGAACACAACACAAAGGAACATGTATTAGATCTTGAATAAAATCGGTATCTTTCATCACAAATATTATGTAGATCCACCCATAGTATACTAGCCTAATATATATTAAATAATTTAAATAAAATACAGTACACTAATATATATTAAATATTTTCTTAGGGTTTCATCAGTAGGTTGGCCGTGAAAAGGGCATCTTGTGCAGTGGATCTGATGAGCTATCTTCCACATCTGCGGACCCTCAATGCGAGCTTCTCTTGCTGCGCTCTTGCATGGGTGTTGCTAAGTTGTTGTTTGGCCTCAGAACGTGCCAACCCACATTTGTTGGGGAGGCTGTTTCGGTTTTTGACAAAGGCCTTCGGAGAGCTATCGAGGATATCGTGGTTTGCGGGGGTCCGTTTTTTGGGGATCTTCAATGGAGGCTTGCATCCCTCCCGACCCGTTTTGGGGTTTGGGTTTATGTTCGGCTAAGGATGTATCCACGTATGCTTTTGTGGCCTCGAGGACGCAATCTTGGAGTTTACAGGACCACATTCTTCGAGATTGTGGTATTGTTGGGTTAGATTCTGATTATGTGTGCGCGTTGGATTGCATGCACATGTCCCTTCCGGATTTTGATCTTGGTGGTTTCTCTAATAAGGACACCGCCCCCCCTAAAGCCCAGAATGCTTTGGCGAGTGCCCTATTTAGTAGAACTGTCCAGTGTTTGGTAGAGAAGTTTAGTCTATCCCCTCGTCAGAAAGCTGTGTTTGATTGTCTCCGGGCACCTCATTTCAGGATTTTCTGACAGTTATCCCCATTGAAGGACTAGGCCAACACATGTCAGCAGTGGAATACCGGGCAATTCTTAAGTACCGGCTAATGATCCCTCTGTTTCCGGTTGATGAGCCCTGCCCAGTTTGTCGCAAGGCTTGTTTAGATACTTTCGGCGAACATGCGGTCCATTGTAAGGAGTTACCTGGTTTTAAATACCGACATGATTTGGTAAGGGATATTCTCTATGATGTTCTAAAGCGGGCAGGGATTTCGGCGAAAAAGGAGGCTCCGGTGAACTTTCTGACGGATCCGCTCGACGGGAGGTCTACTCTTCTGCCAGCTGATATTCTTGTGTTTGGGTGGGCTAGGGAAAACACGCTTGTGTGGACCTTACAGGAGTGTCCCCTCTTGTTGGACTCAGGGATAATGGGTTTGTTGCTGGCCAGGCTGCGTTAAAGGCGGAATCAGGCAAGGTCGCTAAACACGAGAAGGCTTGTTTAGAGAATCAACACGTGTTTATCCCATTCGCTTTAGATACATTTGGGTCCCTAGCCCCAGAGGCTGTTGGATTTCTAAACAGGGTCCAACAGGTTGTGAATAGTAATCTTTCAACCTTTAAGGGCCGTTTCGTCTTTAGTAGGATTGGTTTTGAAATTCAAAAGGGGGTTGCGGCGCAGTTGTTGCCCGTTTACCTGCCACTTGTTTGTAATTTGTTACTTTGGTATATAATTGATAAGGGACTAAAGGTGAAATATAAAATATAAAAAATTAAAACCCCAATGAACTTTCGAACCCAAACAAACACAAACGCACACGGTACCGAACGTTCACGAACATAAACGAACGAGCACAACCTCTATTCATGTTCGTTCGTTTACTAAACGAACAAACACAAGCGAACCTCCCACCGAATGGTTCACGAACTGTTCGCTGAACATTCTGCAGCCCTACTTATAGTTGCTTAAATATTATTTCATTTACCAGGAAACCGATAAATACGAAAGGTAGAGTGTTTCTAAAGGGTAAATATGTCATCATCAAATTTGGAGGGTTAATACGAGTATTTTAACTTTAAGAAGGCCAAATGAACATGGCCCGTTCTTACAAACCACAAATATAGATTCTAGTTTGTTCAGTCCCATCACCAGAATATTCTTTATGTTGATCAAGAAACAGGTGAGACCCTTTATCATGCTCGTGCAATATTTACTTCTACGACAAAATAAAGGCGTGATAATATACGAGTAGCATGAAACAAAAACCAACCGTTTCTTCTGTCAAAGTTGACCTAACGATAGGAATCAGCTCTGAAATATGGCTCGCCATTGCAGAAGCAATAATCATGCATGATGCCAATGTGAAGAGAGACCTTCTCTGGGATGGTTGTAGACCACCTTCGAAATGTGAAAAATTAATATAATAAGCTTATGATAAAAGATAATATTATAAACTTATCAAATGTAAATCTTACCTTGTTGATCCAAGGAGATGCTCTCTAGGGAAAATGCCAGCTGAAAGCACCGGATTAACGCCATGTGATTTGAGTTCTGAAAAAAAGGTCATGTATAAAGGGTTCAATAAATAGAAGAAAAATGAACAAACATAAGATTTCATTTAATTGTTTTATATAAAGATCTTACCTTTGATAAAGTAAAAAATAACGCAAGATTGTATGTCTGTGCCATCGCCTCAAAATTTTCAGGGGTATTTCCTGTCATTGTTGCTTGAACCCAAATGGATGAAAGCACAAGACTCACTTGATGGCGACTCAGTCGCAACAAACTAGAGATCTACAAAAAAAAGAAGCAAAAACATATGATCAAATACCTACATTAAGAAACATAAAGGGTAAAATACGATCATGTATATTTTATTAAAAAGTTGCATCATACTGTTTTCCCATCTGGCAAAGATTCAACGGCTCGATTTTCATTTGAAACCAGGGGAAGATTGCCATATGGCATAAGCACATTGAAGAACACACGATACGCAAGAACACGTGTTTCATGATCAGGGTGTGACATTGCTAAAAGCAAGTGATGAAACAGAACATCAGGGAATGCCTGCACAGAAGGAATTTAACTCTTAGAAAATGCAGCGTATGTATATAATTACCCTCGTATGATGCTGATAATAACATTATTTGTACTCACTTTCTTGTAATAGGATACGTTTGGAATGGAACTGATAAGTTGTGCGGTTCGATAAAGAGCAGACATGGTTGTTCTAGCTAAAGAAGCACTTGCCGGAATATTCTCGAGCACTACAGCCATCATATCAAGAATCGGTCCCACATCTCCAACCTACAAACATATAATAAAGTTAAGTAGAGCATTACTAGAAAAAATAAAAATTAAAAAAAAAAATTTTCCAGTTAAGAACCTTATGCGAGAGACTTGAGATACAATTTTCCAAAGCACATTGAAGATCCATATAAGAGCTATCAGATCCCACTTTAGGACTTAATGGTTCAGACAAATTTTGTATGCATTTTCGCAAGTGCTTAATAAGATCGTTTATTGCACCAACAATGGCACCTAAGGCCTGCTGCTTTACATGTTGTGATAATTGTGTAGCCACATTTGCTATGTGTGTTTGCATAACCGGCTGTTTAACAACATCCTTATGATCCAAGTGTTTGATCAAGACCGACAAGAGTAGGTGGGACTTGTCATCTGAGTTAAAATTAAAAAAAAAGGTTAGTACTTTATAGATGATTGTTTGTAACTGTAAACGGCCAGAGAAACAATCGAACTGTATTTATAACTAATAACCATACACTTAAGCTGAATTAATGTAATCTAACCTGATTCCTCTAACACCATCTGCAGATACTTCAAAATTGAAAAGGCCAACCCATTTTCTGGGAACCAATGTTTTTCAGTGTCGAAACTGTGAAAAAGTGGTTCAAGTACGCGCCGTACAGTTGTTCCCTCTTTTGCCAAGTGGGCCATATTATGCAGGCAGACACTGGCCCAATAAGATGGGCTTTTGTATACATCCCTGTGAAAATGAGAAAAATATAATATTAATAGTCAAATATGAGCCAGAATTTAAGATCTGTATGTATAAGTGCACTTACCCCATAGGGACGTCTGTTTTAACGTTAATTGTGATCATCTTGTTTATATCCAAGAATGATGATCCATGGTCAGCGTGTTCTTGTGCATTTTCTTGGTTGTTTGGTGTCTCCCTTAAGTTTTCCAAAGTTACTGATACAATCTGTTAAAAAAATATTGATTGGATTCAAATTCACAAAATTTACAATATATGTGAAGGATTTTGATCACGAATCTGATATTGAAACCACCATGCATCATACATCGTCAAAGTCCATAGAGATATGAGATTGCTCCCCCATAAACCGCACCTACTCAGATAAAAAAAGATCAAAAACAATATGAGATAACGAAGCCGGTTGCAATATCAACCAGATAATTACTAGATTCTCAAGCATTATAAATAAAAGTGGAGAATAATATGCAATTAGTAACTTTATGCACATATATAGACACTATTGAGATGAAGATAATGCAGAACACGTATGTTTACCATGCAAGCCAAAACTTGAAGTCCTGCTGACCTCAACCGTAACGCTCTATCATCGTCTCCTATTTCTTGAGCCAATTCACAGAGTTTGGGAATGAGACCTTCTAAGTTGAACATGTATGTACTATCCACCTGTAAAATTAGATTGTTATTGTAGTAGTATAATATTTGCAATCATATTTTGACACACTACTTGTTACCCAAAACAACTAAACCGGAAAAAAGTTCAACTCTCTTGACCCTGAATAAGATACATTTGTGTGAGGGGCTGTTTGTTTACCTCTTAATGAGGCTCTTAATGGTTCAGACCTCTTACTGGTTCAACACTTAATGGTTCAGACTGTTTGTTTCGTGAGCAGATGTCTGAATAGTTCAGACATTTGCTTCTGAATGGTTAAGTATTATACAGAGTCTGAATGGTTAAGACCTCTAATCTGAATTGGTCGGACATTTGCCTCTCAACGGTTAAGCATTATGCTGGCTCTTAATGGTTCAAACCTCTTACTGGTTCAGCTTTTAATGGTTCAGACCTCTAACTGGTCACTTAACCATTCAGAAGTTGCCAAACAGCCCACTCATGCTCTGAGAATCATCCTAATTATTACCGTTAATTGAAGCAAAAGTTACCTGATTATTTATGAAGTTGACAAGAGTCTGGCAACCAAGAATTTGCATGTCATCATGCTGGGTTTGATCTAAAAGGGTCCGAACAACTCCCAACAAACTACTGGCAAAAAGTGGCCTGCAAAAGTAAAAAATTAAAAGAGAAGAAGCAGCGATTACAATTAAATAGATCATAAGCAATTAACTCGATCGTAAGCAATGAAAGAAAACCACAAATGATACATGGTATTCCAAGGTGAACTTACATCTGCTCCTTACATGAGGATGGCAATTTCCCATAAACAAGTGGCACAGCTTTTACAGATATAAAGTTTTTATTACGCAACTCCTTGTAAAACTTCTGTTCTAGGTAATCAGTAATCTGCAAGGAAGAATTCATCGAGAAAAATAAGTTATTAATAAATTGACATAAACCCTTTTAAGGTGTCATACCATTACAAAAATATTTTATTAGATAGTGAAATAAATAACATGTTAGTTCAGATTAGTGATAAAAACTTTGCCTTTGGTATACGTAAGGGATTTTTACAAGCATATTCACAGAGCTTCCCAATCTTCCGATCATTTGGCTCAGCATCCTGCCATTTAAAGTTGATCAATAATTAATCAACTAGCATCCTTTCAAAGAGTACTATTACAAATAAAAGTATATACACCAAAACATATATTTACTTAAATAATACCAAAACTATAAAACTTATGTATGCCTTTAAAAATTGAATTTTACAGTCACTGTTGATATCTGTTATGGGGGGCTTTATTGGAAGAAAAGTGGAGCAACGTAAACGCCACGTAAGCAACCACCGTTCACCTTCTTCAAATCCCGCCCCATATTGTGGTTCCACAACCCTAACGCTCCCTTCACGCTTCACCATGCAATGCAACGGCTCTTTTTCTCCCTGCTCACTCCCGCGATCTATCTCAAGCCCCCGCCCCATGCCCACTATGGTGCCCACCTTTAGCAGTGTTCACGCCCGCCCGGCGCTGATGTGGCACCAACGACACCCCATTGAAGCACCATAACACATGACCTTACTGAAGCTTAAACAACTTTTCTTAACATGTTTCCCTTGATCCAAGAGCCCATTATTAATGGGATCAACCATCAAAGGGTATATTATAACGTTAACATTAGCCAATTACACACCTAACAGAACACCTAAACACTAGGGTTTCAATCAAACTAAACCATCACCAAACAAATTCAACTCAACTAAACTAAACCAACACCACAAAAGTCGAAAACCTTCACCTGAGACCGCGGAAATATATCGGCCAGAAGCTTCTTATACCGTTTAACCGGCTGCCGTGACCTCGCCCTCATAGAAGGGCAAAATATACAGAGGTTACTACATACAGGCAACACCCGCCTTGACATAACCCCCATTTTCTCAAAACTCTAAACCTCTACACAATCAGCAGCCCTAATTTACTGGATCACACAAATTAAAGTCAAACACTAAAATCACCAACTAAATTCAACATCGAATCTAAACAAGAAACAAATTAAACAGTACTCACCAATGTTCAACAAACTTGATCGCAATGATCGCTCAAGATCTCGATCTGAACAAAATTGATATCAAATTCAAAATAAATTTGTTATAAATTAAATGAACAACAAAAAAGGTGTAATTAAAACTGAAAGCAACGTTACTGGTGTCAATCTGTTGCGAATTAATTATTACCCTAAAAACAGAAAAAGAAACTGAAAGGATGATTAATAATAATAATAATAATAATAATATAATGATGATGATATAATAGTAATAATTTTTATACCTAAAGTTGCATACTGAAGACGTGGGGAGGTGGCGGAATCTTGTAACCTCCTCCCCGGCGCTTTTTAGCTTCTAGCGTCACCAGAATCATACAACTTTTGGAGCGAATTTCGATGCCTTGTGTGAGAGGGAATATGATGAATTTATTAATTCAAGTGTCAGTGTGTGTGTGTGTACGATTGTTTTGTTGATTGCAAGCTGTCTTTCTATAAAGCTTGTTTCTAATTTTTCTATTTTTACGAACCGATAAACCCAATGGCAAAATGCCATTGCCGTCAGCAACGTAAACTGTGCTGATTTCCACGTATGTCTATAGGGGGGACATACCTTAGGCGTAGGGGTAGCGCTCCGACGATAACGTAAATTTTAGAAAAATTTGACCTTTTTTTAAAGTTTTTTCGATTTCGTTACCTTTTTTTATAAAACGTACCCCTACGAATATTTTCTAGATCCGCCACTGTATGTCCACTCTGATAAACCTCTAGCTTAACTCAAAACATTTTTATTTTAGACGAGACTTAACCTATAGCCTTCACTTTGGAAGATCATTGGGGCTGCCAATCACCTACCCTTCCAACTAATAACTAGGTTGGATGATTGTTGGATACATTTCAAATTAAAAGTTCCCCGATTCTTAGGATTTTGATTTTACTTGGTAAATCGTCGTTCTGAAAAAAAATATTCAAAATTTGGTTTTTCTCGCTTGTTAGGTGAGTTACTTCGGATTGGATTTGTTTGATTTGTTAGGACTTCCGATTGGTTTAGTCAGATTGGAACCTTTTTGTTACTAACAAACCGATAACCGATAGAGTTCACAGTGTCTAACTAAACCGGACTAAACCTATTTATTCGGTTTAATTATCCGATTAAACCGGTTGTTATCCGGTTATTTGATTAAATTTATTTCAGTTATCGGTATAAGCAAAATTTGTGGAACTCAAAGCTTATCCAAAATTCAAATTCACAATTTGGATACGAGCTGAGCCTAACCAAAACCGAATGCACAATTCGAATCAAATTTCCGATCTTTTTGATTTTTTCACACTCATGTTTGTTGGCTGTGTTTCCAATATTACTACAAATATTGAAAACATAAAGTAGGAAAGTAAAAATATATGTTAATAGTACGATTCGAGTGATAATGTATTTTTTTAAATGGTTCGTTTGGTTCATAGAATCATTTTAAATTGGGATGGAAATAGAATAAATTTCATTGAAATTTAATGTTTGATTGACATACGATAAATCGCAATTTAAATATAAAAAAATTCAATTCCATCAAATTCTAATTATTTTCGAAAAAATTCTACGAACCAAATGACCCCTAGATGTTTAGACGGTTAGATACAAACCCGTTAAAGTTTGTATTTTGAGACCGTAAGTTTATCTTGTAAATTATATAATTTAATGCAAAGATCTTAAACTACTTTACGTCAAGTTTACGTTCGAAATCATCATGTGAGTAACTAACGGTCGTTAAACAATTTTATGATGATGATATGACATTTTGGAATAGACGTTATTTTTGTTATAACGATAAAAAGGTAATCATATAATAAGTTAAATAAAAGTTGATTGTACAATATTGGGTTACACTCCCCAAACATTAAATTAACCAAAGAACACAAGATTTGTTGAACAAAAGGTGGAAAAATGTTTCATGATGATTATGCCCCAAATCTGTAAGTCAATGACACAGTCAAATTCAGTATCCATTCATAATTTACAGGACATGTAGCAATCCACATATCACATGTGCACGTTGGATGGACCACATGAACCGAGCCAAGCATACCCATAACCGAGAACCAAAAGTGAATTATTTGAAGAACCGTAACCAAACCCTTTACTACATGTTCGGTTCGAGTATGTAACCAACCATGAGATTATTGAAGAAAAATATATTAACTCTTGCATATGTTTTTATAAATAATAAATAAATCTAATTTTTAAAGGTTTAACCAACCATATAATTTTTCAGCCAAATATTTTATAGAAGTAAATGTCTCCAAAGAGAAGTTTTCAAATTGAAATTGGGTTTAGATAAACAAAGAAAATTTGTTTACATGTGTTTGAGCATAAACCTTCTTTCCACCTTTCTATCCAAACCCCAACCAATTGTCTACTATTTAAAGTATGCATCAATAAATGTGCAAATCTCATAAAAAAATCAATATACTTTTTGTTTTTTCTTATAAAAGTTCTTTCATTTTTTACACTTAAAAAACCAATATACTTTCTTTCTTGTCTCATACAAGTCCCTAAACAACTTTTGTATATAAAAGTCACTCCAAATGTTAAATTTGAACAAAATTATGAATATTTTTTACTTATGGATATCACATTAGAAAAGAATTGAGATTAATTAATGTTTTAAGTGGTATATATCACAAATCAAAGTATGTTCAATTTTTGTCACGTCTTTTCCATTTTAAATTTAATAAATGGATAACAATATATATTATTTGGAAAATAATATACTAAAATTCACTAGCGTGAATGACATAACTTAAATAAATTAAATTAAAAAAAACATATAAAATGGTATGTATAATTTAAATCGTTTAAAAGTATAACATAATTTGTTAAATAATGTTTACCATTTCAAGGGACTTGTATGATATAAGAGTAGAAACTATGTTGTTTTTCATGTATAAAAAACGGTTAGGGGTTTATAAGACAAAATAAAAGTATGTTGATTTTTTATGTGTAATAAAAAGTTGCGTGACTTTTATAAGATAAAAAAGAAAGTATGTTGGTTTTTAATGATATTTACTCTTAATAAATTTAATATAAAAAAAAAAACCTTTTTCTTATTGAAATTGATACATTTAAACAGAGAAAAAGCTAAGAAGTGGTGTTGCCATCGATGCTTGCTCAACCGTAGCAATGTTCACAGATTTTTCAAATCTCTCTCTTGAGCCTATGCCTATTTAAAGCACCATCCTCCAATACCACTCACATATTATATATTGATATAATTTGTAACACTTTTTATATATAGATATAATTTATAACATTTGTATTCATTAAGCTATTGTATATCATGTTTAATTACTTTGTACACATATATATATTTTATAACACTTGTATGCATTAAGAAATTGTACATCATGCTTCATTGTTTTTTTTATGCTTGATGGTATTGTATAGTGGTGTACGAATACTCCACTATGTTTTATATTAGAGGTGTTGTACCTTATAATTTGAGAGTTTAAAAAAAATGATATTTTTACTTTTAAAATAAAACTATTTGATTCTTTACTTTTAACCAAAAACTATTTTTTTTACTTTTAACCCCAGATCTTTTCATCTTTTGTAATTTAACCTCACAATTTTTTTACTTTTAACTTTGGTCCTCTATACTTTTCATTTTTCGCAAAATTTTCGTTTTACGTTTTGTTCTAAATTTTGCAAGTTAACACGACGCAACGTGCATGTGTGGTTTAATGTTTTTATGTCATTTATTTTTCCCGTTTGACAGGTTCATCATAACGCGCGGGTCCTAAATCGACTTAGTTATTCTTTTATATGTTTTACGTTTCGGTTTAATTTTTTCACATTAACGCCCCACAACTTCAGTGTTGACGGTCGCTAGCAGTAGTGTGACATTGGTGTTCGCTCCCACTGTAACGCGAGAGTGCTTAATACTAGTTGAAAATATGAAATGCATTCATATACTTTATGCGACTACAATGTTTCCAAACCTCAAGTGTCACCCCTAGTTTGCTAAAGCACAACTTTTGTTGAGTTTACACAATCATCACTTGTAAGTTACCGACGGACATTATACTAACACATAAAATTATACAATACGTAAAATCCAATCTTTCATCTATTAAAAATTTGATTAACATATCGTAGTTTAAGTATAACGACTTTTTATGATAGCCAACCGAAACCCTTGAGCATTTTTGTTCCTTCTTACTTAGAGAACGCATACTTTCAAAAAATAAATGCTAAAACAAATTAGATAACACATATGAGTCTATAGCTTAACTTTACATAAACATTTCACTTTTGAAACATAATTCATTTAAATGTGTAGAAAAGGAACAAATATCATAATTAAAATGTTTAAAAATAGTGTATGGGCTTGCTTTTCCCAAACATGAGGACTTGCTTACGATGAGCCCTTTCACATGATGTAAGAGTAATTCACATTCACATTCCATTCAACATTTATACATAAAAGTCATATCATGCATAGCGTGTATCCAAGTCTACAGTGGCGGATTCAGAAAATCGTCGTATGGGTAACGTTTTATAGAAAAGGGGTAACGAAATCAAAAATATGTCAAAATTTTCAAAAATTTACACTACCAATAAGGTAGGTCCGCCCCTGCAAGTCCATATTGATAGTTAAAACACAAACGCAATAGAACTCACGTTAGGCTATTCTCCCCTTCATATATGTCAACCATTTATTTAGTTATCTGTTAGCTATTTACCTTTCAAACTAGGGTTGTCCAAACTGTTCGACGATCGCTCGAAAAATGCCAGAGAAATGTTCGTTCGATTCTTACTCAGTTTGTAAATGAGTTGCTTGGCTCGGTTCGATTTGAAAACGAGCCAAGCATGAGCAAAGGCCCGCTCGCTCATCGATCGCTCGGTTTTGCTCGAATTATTTTTATTAAATTATATATATAAAAACTTATCGTACCCATTTCAAAATTTATCCTACGCATATTTAAATTTATCCTACACAACTAATAATTTGTCATACGCTATAAATTAATTTTTTTTTTTTTTGAAAAAATATATAATTTGAATATAAGTTACAAATTTCATGTAGTTAGTTATTAAAGAAGAAGACTAGAAATTAATGATCTAGGTAAGTTTACACGTATACTCTTACATTAAAATTAAATACAAATATTAAAGGAAGTACTCCTATTAGTTGAATTTTTTTTCTTCTTACAAAAAAATTATTCTTATTATAACTCTTCACTATTAACCATTAACAAAAAAAAGGATGAGTACAATATACCTTGGTTTAGATTGGTTGCATTGAAAATAAAATTTTTAATTTTTAATGGGACTAATAATTTATATAAAGAAACAAGCACCATATTAAAAAGAGTTTTTTGATTTATTTTAAAATGTCTAACTCACACACCCTTTATACTTACTCCTGTATCTACAATGCTCATTATAAAAAAAATAAGACCCTCAACCATTTAGGCTATATGTTATGATTTTGAGATGGAGGATGAGGAAATGTCACGTTAGATGCGGGTCACAAAGAACATAGTATCGCCCTTGCATGATTTTAGGGGTGCAGAGCACCCATGTCCCACATATTATATGCCCGGTTTTGACCAATATTTTTTTTAACTTGCAGGTGGAGAGGACCTAAGGGTGTGCTGGTTTCTGGCTAGAGGTTTGAACCGAATTTTTTTTTATTCAGGTAGGGAAGATGTAGACGAGGGAAAAAAGGAAAGAGTGAGCTTTATATTTTTTACTAGTGGGTAGAATAGTAATTAACTAATATTAATATTTGTGTTTTGATTTTGCTTTTGTATTTACAATCATAATAAAAATTAAAATTCAACTATATGTTATTCATATAATATAACCATAAGTATATTCGATACGTTAGTCAATACAATGTTTTCCGATACGTTAGTCAATACAATATTTGAATATTTAAGTTGAAACACAACTTCTTTTTGCTTCTAAGCTTTGATCTTCTTTCCCTCATTGATTGGATGCGTAAACATAAAGGGAACTAGCGAGATATTGATTAGATATGTATTTAAAGTGTGATGACCAAAAGGGGTGAGTGAAAAAGGGTGGGGATAGCTTACATTTTTGTGCAAGACACAAAGAATCAAGAAAACAAGCCCCGACTAATCTAAGGTCAATCCCACGGGCTATCCATCAACCGTGGATCTCTCGGTTTTTGTTTTTTAGTTCGTTTGAATATTGAACATTGTGTAATGGCTATATTCTGCCCCAACACCTTTAACGCACCAATTATTTTTTTTTTACTTTTCAAATCAACCCTTGGCATCTATTAACATCGATGTTCACTTTTCTAAGCATGGTGGTGGTTTGGTGAAGCATGTTGCTTTCTTTCCATTTATGGAAACTCTCTGTCTTCCAACATCATTACATCTTACAAATGAAAAAAAACCCGACCGGATACTTCCATTTTCAAAATTCAAGGTCTCTCAGTTTGATTATCAATTTGTTTAGTTCAATTAGGACTTTTAGTAGTAAGTATTTTAGAGAACGGATAATTTGGTATACGTTTTATTAAGTTTTAATTAACTTTCTCTCTAATTTTTATTAAACTTGTTGATGTATCATACTTTGACTTTGTAGATGTTCTTTCATACTAGAGTTTTGTAGCCTTTAAGTCTTCATCATATATTGCTTTGGAATTTCACATTTGCATATCACAATATGGTGTACTTGGCGATTATTTGTTGCACATGATGATTGTTGTCCTTGATTATTTGCAATTCATTTCCAAAGTCTTGATCTTTGTAGTCTTGATTCATTTGATTCCTTTTGATCTTGACAGGTCTTGTGTATGAATCTCTTAGTAAATCATTAAGTTTTAAGTGACACGTATATAGTTTATGCACATACTACATCAACAACTATTGACACAAGTTATAATTTCAAGACATTATCGAAACAAGACATTTTTTGGAAATTTTTACCATTTCATACAATTTTCGTAATCCTTATGTCCCAACAAGTTGTTTATCAAAGTAAAAGCTCTATTGAATTAATACAACTCATTCACCTTTATCGGTTCTTGCAACAATGTAAAGTGTGAGCCTATCATAATGTAACTAAAATTGCATCATACAAGAGTGAACTTGTAGATGTAACTCCTACGGAATTTGACCAACTTTGGGTATGTATCCACTAAGATTTATCCCGCCAAGACAAGTCCAACACTTACCTTACACAAGGGAGGGCACCCCAAACACACTACTACTCCACCCTCTCTCATATACATCACACGCAACATATAAACAATTACTATCCATAACAATCGCCACAACACCGACAAATGAGTTCACAACAAAGTGTGCAAAACAAATCCCGATTGGCCCAAACACGTTTGAGTGAGTCCAATCTTTGAGTGTTAGCATGGTTCGGTTTGAAATCAAATAAAGTTGGACAAAACAAATTCGACTAGTTTTATTTTATTATAAAAACACACGAGATGATTAACGAATCAACAAAGTGTAACACAAATTAACCAACCAAACCCCCTCATCTAAAATCACTATTTCCATAAACCCTTTCTTTACCCTATAAATACCAAAACCAACCTACTTGATACACAGAACAAACACGAATCAATTTGAAATCTGTTTCTTCACTCGTTAGGTTATTCCGATTTGTTTGGATTGGCATGATTCATCGTCTACTGCGAGTGAATCAGAAGTCAAGGAGAAGAAAACATGGGGCACAGTTCGAAGAAGAAGAAGCGTGCCGGACCAGGGCGGCGTAGGCCACCGTCCGATCACCCTTCGATCGACGGCGTTGGCAGCGAGTCTCTCTCCGATGAGCTTACGGCGGTGTGAGTAATTAGGTTATGTAATGATAATGATAATATGATAATTATAGTTTTGAACTTTTGATACTACTGTGAATTCGTCAGATCATATTAGATGATTACAAGTAGTGTTAGGTTACCAGTGATACTTCCATTCACCATTGACATGATTGTGTGTAGTTGAATTACTACTGCCTATAAGAACCTTTTGCTGTATTAAAATTAAGTATATAGTCATCATTTTGGATTGGAAACATAATGTAAGAAGCCAGATTTCATTAAGTGAGGATACATGAGTATTGTCTAGGGTAGTTGTCGACTCGTGGATGCATCTTTGAACAAGTGTAGCCGTTTGTTTTGGTCAATCAACAATTTCATTTGGTATAGGTGTTAGGAGAAAGGAAGTTGGGACCACAAAGTTGAGGTTGATGGTATAAATGAACTGAAGTTGTTATGTGTTAATAGATGGGGACTGATGTTTAGTCAGATAGGAGTAACTGTGCTGGCTACAAAGTCTTTATTGACCACTTTATTTGATACCGACACGTTTTTCTTTTAAGTTTTGGAATCAAGGATGTATTACTATTAGCCTTATTGTCGTCTAAACACATGTTTTGCTTTTTAGGTGTTCTATATTACAAGAAGACTGTGATGTTGTTTCAGAATCTCCACCCCAAATCAAGATCAAGCTAAGATTTGTGAAAGTTAAAAACTAGCTAACCAACTGCGGACCAGTCGTGTTTTCTGTTTTAAGTTTTAAGTTTTTACCATATAAATTTACAGACCGTACACGCAAGATTCAGGCTACGAGGATGTAGGTGTTTCCACTTTTCTTTCAATAAGGTTAATATGTTTGTTCTTATCTTTTCATTATCTTGTGAACATGGACATTCGTTAAACCAATCTTTGTTGTTCATGATCATGGTTATTAGGTTTTTACCTGGATACCCTTACAAGTGTCCGAAGCTTACAAAATTCCAGAAAAAGGGTTATCAAAAGCTGATGCAGATAATCTTTTGTCCTTGCTTCATGACCAAGTAAGACTTGACTAGTGTATTGTGAAAGTTCTTTCTATTGTTTTTAGTAACCATACATGAATTTCTTGTTTGATGCTTTTTTTTTTCATCCTCTAAAGTCCGACAAGTTGACATTGTAGTGCACTATATGGATAAAAATATCAATTCATTTGTTTTGTCTCTCGAATTACTTCATTATTGGTTATTAAGAAGTCTGTTGACTGCCTATGCAGGCCAATTTAAACGCACGAGAAGGACGCGTGATGATTTATAACTTGGTAGAGGCCGCACAAGAATTCTTGTCCGAAGTTGTCACAATAGACCAACCACATGTAAGTGTAGTTACTGTTCATCTACACATATGTTTGTGTTTATTCTGGCTAAATCACACACAAGTTTATATGACTGTTTTGGTTATTTTTTTGTTCCTTTTATATTTCAGTTATCTCGAAAGAATGCTACAGTTTGTGACAGGCCTTCAAAGGGGCCTTTCATATATGGTTTTCTCGATCTTTTTATAGGCTCTGGGGAGTCGTGGCACTGGGGACTTTCAGTCGAAGAGAGCAACAGTACAATCGTTGCCTTAGATAACCTGATCGGTGGTCAGCCTTCATGGGAAAAAGTCAACCCAAACCATGAAGATGGGGGTGGTTGAGGGTGGTCAACTAAAAGTGAAATCTACTGAAAGACTTGATATTCTGGAAGAAGATGATAGTAAGAGTACTGATTCTCTTGCATCACAATCTGCAGAACCAGTGGAGAATGTTAGCGTTGGTGAGGTAAGATCACACCCAGTGTCCTTTGTTGGTGTAAATTTCTATTTTTCTTGCTATAACTATACGAGTTATCATGCTTTCTTTTATATAATTTCTAGAGGGCTGGCTAAACGGCGGGTTGGGTAACGGGTCAAAATGTGTTTGGGTCAATACAAGTTATTTTTGCAGGGCCGGGTCGACCGGAAACACGTTTTGTCTAAAAATGACAGTTTCTTATGAATAAATGGCGTGTTTTGACTTGTTCAACCTCTTCGATTCATGCGATTAAGGTTTTATTTTGAAATTTAAGATCTTATATCATGGGTAGTCTGTTGTTATTCTTAAATCATACTTTTCTTTATAATTAATGATCATTAACACCACTAATGCAAAATTACACAGGATTATCTTCTAGCAGAGGATACAGAAGAAGAAACTGATTATGACGAGACTGAAAGTGATATATTAGAATCAGCATCATCTGTGGATCACCATCAAATTTCACATACTGTTGAGAGAGATTTGATTCTGGTTATATTTTACCTTTTCTGTTACTGATAATTATATATAAAACTTATATAAGAACTAACATTTCAATACTTGTAGGCTCATTTACTGCGACTTGCT
This sequence comes from Scalesia atractyloides, assembly GCA_947069175.1. NCBI lineage: Eukaryota > Viridiplantae > Streptophyta > Magnoliopsida > Asterales > Asteraceae > Scalesia > Scalesia atractyloides. Next base: position 2,390,044 of record CAMTDV010001632.1, read on the forward strand.
TGTGCTCCTAAAGGTCCACTTGCTGATGCCTTAACCGATGTAACATCAGAGTTGGTTAACTTAGGGTATGTTGCTTACACTTCATTTTTTAATACAGATGGCAAAATGGGCAGGTCTAATATCGGTCAAAATAGGTATATATTTTGGTAAGGGTTATATTGGGCCCGTTTGATCTGCCAACATATGTTAGTCGAGATTTGTTTTTGAATTTGATAAATAATTAGGATGATAAATAAAGTGATTTAGGATGTTAATATTTGACGTATGTGCAGATAATATGTAATCCAAATCGACCCACTTTTTCATGAACAGGTCAAAATTGGCATTTCTAGTTCTTGTTTCTTCACGTTGACACATATCTGATTAATGGTGTTTTTAGATTGTTTCAGACCGGGTGGCAGATTTAGCTACGGGTTCATCATCACTTTTTGACAGAAGCTTTAACCAAGCCTTTGGAAATCATATGGTTAGTGCGTTTTAGTTCTTTTGTCGGTTTTTTTCAACATTTTAATGTAATGTAAAGGGACCACTATCTTGAATCTTCTATGTCACCGAATAGGTAGCCTCAAAGATATCGAATTTTTGGAAAACTGCCGCTGATTCCAAAGGGCAGCATACCTCACCTACATTAAGCTCACGATATTTGAATGATTTTGAGGAGCTTCAACCTATTGGTGAGTGCACACTATGCCATGAATGCAATTTGCTGAAAAACATATTTTTCTTACATTTTTACGAGTCTACTATCATATACCATATAGAAGTATTACTATGTTTTGATGCCTTTTGTTGTGACACGTGTCAGGCCATGGTGGATTTGGTCATGTAGTGCTATGCAAGAATAAGCTGGACGGAAAACAGTATGCTGTTAAGAAGATTCGACTAAAGGACAAAAGTCAACCTTTAGATGACAGAATTTTGAGGTAGCGTTTTCTAATTACCATCTGAAAAAATAACCAAACCAAAAGTACCTAAATTCTACTAGGAACATACATCATGTTTAATTTAGCTTAAAATCGTTCTCCAAATATCAAATGTGTATTCGAAACCCGTTACGACTCACGAGTAGAATGGTAACATTTCATGAAAAAAGTAAAAAATTATAAAATTGGATTAATTAATATCTTTATTCTTTATTTACCACTATTTTGAGGTGCTTAGAGAAGTAGCCACTCTTTCCCGATTGCAGCACCAACATGTTGTACGTTACTATCAGGTAAGTTTCTATGCTTTGTCTTATTAATTTTGTTCTTGTAAACAATAAGTGTGTCGAGTATGATTACGAGAATTATACTATTTCAGTGATAATCTAAATTTTTTGAATATAATGATTTAGGTAATTTTATGCATTGAATTAAACCTTAGATAAAACATAACTTGAATTGACGCATCCATAAGAAAAATGGGTCGAAAGTAGACTGTTGTGTACCATTTTAAGCAAAACAACATTTTGTAAATTATGATTGTGCCACTAGCTTCTGAAAGTAACTCATATTTAATTGATAAAAAATTTCAGGCATGGTTTGAAACAGGAGATGCTGGTTGTTATGATGATGCCACCTGGGTTTCCAGGACTGCAGCTAGTTCTAGTTAAAGTTATATAGATCATACTTCAACTGATGTCGTAGGGCAAGACAACAAAGTCGGAACATATCTCTATATTCAAATGGAATACTGCCCAAGGTTACCTCCATTATTTTATTATATGTTACTAATTTTATAATGTACTTGTGATTTTATTATTGATATCTTTTCTGTTGTGTTTATAAAGGACTCTTCGGCAAATGTTTGAATCTTATAGTCATTTTGATAAGAAGGATGCATGGCACTTGTTTCGTCAAATTGTAGAAGGCCTGGCCCACATACATAGTCAAGGAATTATTCACCGTGACTTGACTCCAAATAGTATTTTCTTTGATGCTCGCAGTGATATTAAAATTAGGGATTTTGGTCTTGGTAAGTTACTCTAGTTTGAATATCAAATGTTGTGATTAATTAGAAGCAGTAAAATGGGCCAGTTGGGTAGTGGGTCAAAAGGATAATCTGGTTCGGGTCAAAACACACCGGGTTGATCCAAAACACTTTTTGTTCACAAATCATAATCTCTTTAAATAGAGTATATTCCACAAGCGGTCCTATGGTTTATTAGAAGTTACAATGATGGCCTGTAAGTATAACACAACACACCAATGATCACTAATTTTGAAACCTATTGCACCTATGGCCTCTAGATTGGATCCTGTTAGACATCCATTTATTTTAGGAACCATAGGTGACTTTCCGGTAACTTTATACAAACCACCGGGACCATTTGTGTAATTTACTCTTTTAGGTAACTACTAAGGGTGTCAATTTTATTACAAATGTTATATATTTGTAATAATAATTTAGTTTCTCGAGTGAGATGATTTAAGAGTTTGTATGCATTAAAAATACACTTTTGGCGACATTCGACTCAGTGACAAGTTCACTCCATTTGGCTTTTCTTTTATTCATTTGTTTGGCCTTTTAGATATAAAGTATAGCTGGGAGTTGACCCATTCGTAGGTAAACGGGTCCGTTGAAATTGTCACCTCTATGTCTGTGATTAGATTAATATAATAATATGTCTCCATCTTCTATATCAGCTAAGTTCTTGAAGCTGGAGCAGTTGGATCAGGATGTAGATCCTGCAGAAACAACTGGAGTGTCGGTTGATGGTACTGGTCAGATCAGTACTTATTTTTATACTGCACCAGAAATCGAGCAACGATGGCCGAAAATTAACGAGAAAGTAAGTGCATATATTAGTTTATGCATGTTTTGGGGCCAAAGTAAAAGACTTAAAAGAGACTTCTATTCTCTCCATAGTTCATTATATCGAACATTAGCTGTATTATTATGAGCCCACGGGCCCATTAGCCCATTAGGTATCCAGGGTTTGCATTCTGTTCTCTATATATTGTAATGGGCCCGTGGGCTCATAATAATAAACCTAACATCCAATATAGAGAACAGAATGCAAACCCTGGATACCTAATGGGCTAATGGGCCCGTGGGCTCATAATAATAAACCTAACATCCAATACATTATTGTATTGATGCATCAATTTAGCCTTTTAATCATTTTGCTAAAATAACTAAATTACTGTTCAATTATTATCATCTTTTGTAATCACATTCGCCTACTATTATATATAACAGAAGTAAGAATTTGGACAAAAAGTGATTTGGGTCAACCCAATCCAATCGGTACCAAGTACCAACAATTGTCTGTTTTGACCCGAACCTGTTTCTACCAGCTATTTTGCTACCTTTACATCTAAAATACAAAAACTTATAGTATTATCAAGGTTTAAAAAGGCGGAAACGGGTATCGAGGGTTTTCCCTTAGCCTCACGAGGCGTAAGCCTCGAAACATTATTAAAAAAGATTAATATATATATATATATATATCTCATAAAAATCACAAATTAACATAAAACAAACATCATAAATAGAAAATAGTTCAGCAAACAAGGTTTAACATAAAACAAACATCAAAAAATAGTTCGAACAACTTAAATTAGTAATGTTATGACATCTAAGTATCATAGTACTTGTTTTCCTCCGCATCATCATCCTCAAAGTTTTCATCTGGCGTATTTAGATCGTCATCTTCATCAACCAAATTAATAACTCTTTTCCTTTTCCTCCTAGATGATGAACTCTCACCCCTTCTTCCTCATTTGACCCGCCAACTCCACCAATGCCATCTTCATCCCCACTCATCCGACAAAACATCATCAGCAACTATCAGGTCTTCATCATCTTTTAGATTGGTCTTCTTTATAAACTTTTGTTTCAATATCCTATTTTACATCAGACATTATTCTATTCTACACACAGTGTAAGCGATTAGTTTTTTTTAACCTAATAGATGTTTTTTAAGTGAACTATTGGGTTGGCCCACCAATTAAGTCCACTAAACACTGAATGGGCTAAAATAAAGTCCAGAAAACCTAAAATTTTTCAATTTTCACAAGGTCTAGTGAGGCTTAAGCCTCACCGCCTCGGACAGCCTTGGAAAGCCTCGGATGACTGAGGCCTAGGCTGATATGTATAGCTTAGGGATTGTATTTTTTGAGCTCTGGCATCCGTTTAGCACTGGAATGGAAAGACACATTGTTCTTTCTGACTTAAAAAAGAAGGGCGAACTTCCATCAGATTGGGTTGCTGAGTTCCCTGAACAGGCGTCTTTATTGTGCCGCATGATGTCATCAAGCCCATCGGACCGCCCATCCGCCAATGAACTCCTCCAACATGCTTTTCCTCCAAGAATGGAATCTGAGTTGCTAGACAGTAAGTAATTATTACAGTAAAACCTTGATAAATGAATAGTCACAACTAGAAATAAATATATAGGATAAAAGTGTAACTGATAAATGAATACAATCACAACTAGATAAATATATAGGATAAAAGTGTAATGGAAGAATATATATTCTATTTGATTGATTTTGTTAATTAAGCTCTATACATAATACACTTCAGATAAAGTTGCCAGTTGCCACTTGTGTCAGTTTACAGTTGTTTGCAGACATTTTACGAACAATGCATAATCCTGAGGACACAAGCATTTATGATAAAGTTGTGAATGCTATTTTCAGTGAAGAGATATTGAGCACTAAAAACCAAGATAACGATACGGAAACACTGAAATTACATCGAAATGTTACCTTGTCTATACAATATACAGATTTAGACACTGAAATTCGTGATCTGGTTTCGGAGGTATCTGCTGCAGTGTTTAGGTTACATTGTGCAAAGCATTTGGAAACAATTCCAATGCGTTTGCTAGGAGATTCTGTACAGTTTAACAGGTACAATCATATTTGTTGTTCTCTTAGTACACGAATGGTCCCTGTGGCTAACCAAAATTTTGGATTTAGTCCCTAGTTTTTCAAAAGTACATGGATAGTCTTTGTGGTTTGCACTTTGTAACGTATTTAGTCCCCAACTTTTGCCAAAAGTACACGGATGCTCCTGGTGGTTTGCACTTGGTAACGCGCTTAGTCTCCAACATTTAGTGACTAAATGTGTTACAAAGTATATGCCACACGGACCATCCATGTACTTTCGGAAAAAGTTGGAGACTGAATGCTAGTGCAAACCACAGGGACCATCCGTATACTTAAAAAATGCTAGGGACTAGACCAAAGTTTTGGTTAACTACAAGGACCATTTGTGTACTTTAGTCTTATTTTTATATATTTCTAATTCCCAGTATGTTTTATGTATGGCTAGAGGTGGTGGTTATGACCCAAAGTGTATATAAATGCATACATTTTAAATCGTTTGTATTAAAAAATTGGATTATTCTGTATGTTAAAAGTTCGACAAAAAGTGCTTGTGGGTGAATCTGGCCCATTTTGACTTGCACTGTAAATGATCCGTTTTAATGTGAACTCATTTTGACCCGTTACCAGAGCTGCCTATCTTGCCATCACTAGCAGAAGTATATGCACATAGAGCTGCAAACGAACCGAACGAACAAGGCCTTGTTCGTGTTCGTTTGTGAAGGAAATTACGGTGTTCATGAACACTTATCAGATGAGATTTTCTGTTCGTCTTTGTTCATCAAGGAAATGAACATGTTCGTGTTCGTTCGTTAATTTTAGATAATGAACGCAAATGAACACAAATGGACGTTCATGAACACAAACAGTCATTATCAGAAACGGACATATATTAAAAGTCATGTAATATGCAAGACACTAATATATATTTATGTTTATTAGTGGGAATATTAAAGTATTTAAATAAGAAAAATTCAAAGCCCTAATGAACTTTCGACCACAAACGCACATAAAAGAACACGAGAATAAACGAACACGTCACTGAACATTCACGAATATAAATGTACGAACGCGGCCTTTGTTCGTGTTCGTTGATTTAACTAAATGAACAGAATTTGTAGTTCGTGTCCCTTCATTTACTAAACAAACGAGCACAAACGAACTTCCTGACGAACGGTTTGCTGAAAGTTCGGTTCGTTTGCAGCCCTATATGCACACATTGATGATAACTTTTTGTTGGTTTTGCATTTCATGCAAGATTTAGGCTTTCGTCAGACATTCTAGTATTTACTTGATAAACATTTATGTGTGAAGGAATACCGTTAAGCTTTTGACGAAAGGTTACATGCTAGAACTATGCCATGAGCTACGTTTGCCCTTTATAAATTGGGTTGTTTTAAACCAGGTATGGATCATCACTTCCGTAAACTACTATTTGAACAAGTTCACTATTTGCTGAATATGTGTTGCAAATGGAATCATGTGTATTTCTTTATTTGTTTATTATCGTCACAGAAATCTACTTTCAAAAGATTCGAAATTGGTTATGCATATTGATATACATCAGTTTCGGTTTCAAAAAATGGATTAATTGGGTCACATTTTACCCGCATCCGAATCCGAAGACCCGCCATGATCCGACCCATTTGCAGCAAATTAGAGCCATGTTTTTCATTGTCTATTTTATTTCAATTTTATGCAACTTAATTCCCACGTTTCTTCTTTTTATTTTTCTGCATTCTAGTTCAAAGTTTGTGATAGTGGTCAAAGGTAGTTTTTGCATGTTTTTAGGTAGTGGGTCAGTTTCTTTTTTTTATTTCTATATGTACGACCAAATGGGAAGATGGAAAGTTAGTGAGTTTATGTTTTAGAAATGATTTTTGGTTAATTTATCTCTTGAGTTTGAGAGTTAAATTGATTTGTCTTTGCTAGCTCAATTTTGGCACATTGGGTGGTGTTCTTAGACACGATTTCTGAACTGGAGTGGTGAATCTGTATCTTCGGTTACGACATCGCAGCCCTACCGTTTGTTTGGTGGTGTTTTCTGTATCCAAACGAACCGTAGAACTATCTTTATTTTATCCGTTTCGTTTTAATTTCAAACGGTTTGCTATCATATATCGTAGATCAATTGGTCATTCCCCACCAAATCAATATCTCCAGGTAAAGTTCCTTTATTAGTTTAATGGTGACACTTAAGATATTAAGGTAGTTCTACAAAGTAATGCTATTCTCTCATATGCAGGGTGACTTTGATGTTATTGGAGGCGATTCTGCACTCACAGAGGCCGAGGTTATCAAGGTATATTGAGTTCTTTTAGAGATGTATCTGACTCTCTCCACTAACCGCAAAATTAGAAATCAAGGATAAAGCGAGATAGTAGTTAATCTTACTGTAAATTATTAGAACTGTTTTGTATGCTTTATGTGTTGATTGATTTTGCAGAAACAAAACGTAATGTGGTATCTGATTCTCCATTGGTTTATATGTGCAGGCTACAATGAACATTATAACCTGTTTTTTTCCATCCGGAATCATGTGACATACATCTGAATCACGGGGATTTATTTGAAGCAATTTGGTCATGGATTGGGATTAAAGCAGACCATAGACAAAAAGTAGCAGAAGTATGTATATTTCTTCTTTTTCTTTCAAACAATGACTAATTTTGTGCTTTTTGATATACAAACCCCAAGTGGTAGATTGAAAATTTATGCTTTTGTGTGTGAAGCTTTTGTCTCTCTTGGGCTCCTTGCGCCCCCAGTCCACTGAAAGGAAAACAAAGTGGGTGGTAATAAGACGGCGACTTAGACAGGTTAGATTTAATCAATTTTTCTCTTTGATGTCTATTTTTATGTGCTTTTAAAACATCTAACTACTGTTTGGAAATGTTATGGACTTATCACTCATGGGTTTTAGTTTCTACCTTTATTATCATATCTTCTTCTAGAATATCCAACTACTTTTAGGTTTCTAGTCGAATTTATCCTACTAAGACGGTGGTGTGTGTGATGATGTAAGAGGTATGGACTTATGGTAAAAAAGGATGAAAATACATAGTACGTCAGATGAGGCCGACACAGTAAATAGAAAGATATTAAATATATAGGATTACTTTTAATTTTTCTCAATTTGAGTATAAATGTCGGTAGTAATCTTACAATTGCTTAAATCTTACGATCTAGTAAGATTCACTCATCAGTGGAATGAAAATTCTTACGTAATACAAATTATTTGTTTTTCACATCTTTGTTTTTCCATCATGCAGATGAGGTTTTACTCTATTCATTCACTTTTTCTTCTGAATTAACACCTTTGGGTTTCTCATATTTCCTTTTCAGGAACTTAATATCACAGAAGGCGCTGTCAATAAGTTGCAGACGGTAGGTTTACGGTTTTGTGGAATTGCGGATCACGCCCTCCCTAGATTGAGAGGTGCACTTCCCTCTGGTATGTTTCTAAATCAACAATATCTTCTACAAATCTTTTATTTTTTCCACGAGTTTTGATTTAATTCATGTGATGGCAGTGCAGATACACTTACACGAAAGGCACTTGATGAACTTTCTCAGCTGTTTAATTATTTACGGATCTGGAAAATGGATAAAACATGTCTTTTAGACATTTTTTGTGGTGATTAAAGGGTTTGGGCGGGGAGAAAGTCAAAAGAGGTGGATCTTTATTTCTGATAATGTTTTTTATTTTAATAAAAAATGTCTAAAAAGACGGAAATGCCCCTCATTCAACGGAGAAAAATGGATGGAGTTAACGAGTTGGATAAAAATGGCAAAAATTTTAACCTTTTGGATCCAGATGCGGAAAAAACATTCCTTTAGACGAAAGTAGCAAAAGTGGCCAAACCTCAAGGACGAAAATGACATTTTACTCATCAATTTCATTACTCTTTTAAAGTGTAAGACAAACTGTGCTAGCAGGGCACAAATTTATCTTTTTGTAACTTAAAAACTTATGCTAGTGTATTTTTGTGCTTTTGGAGCAGATGTATTTGAGGAAGGATAATACTCTCGGTTCACTTACAGAAGGGACATTGCTTGCCGTTGGTGGTCGTTATGATTATCTCCTTCACCGTATGTGGCAATCTGAATATGTAGGCTCTGACTTCCTTTATACTAATTATAATTTCTAGTTATAATTATGCCGAAAAGTGCACCATAGTTATAAAATTTTGTTCAACCTTTTTTATAGAGTAAAATGCCATCTCCGTCCCTGAGGTTTTGCCAGTTTTGCGACTTTCATTCAAAGGTTTGTTTTCTTCATCTGGATCCAAAAGGTTTATAATCTTGCCATTTTCATCCAGCTCGTTAACTCCATCCATTTTTCTTTGTTAAGTCAGGGGTATTTCCGTCTTTTTGTTAGCTTAAAGGGCAATTCAGTCTTTTTCAGGGGTATTCGGTCTTTTTACATAAAGTGAAGGAACCCGAATTTCCCTTTAAGTTAACAAAAAGACGGAAATACCCCTGACTTAACGTAGAAAAATGGATGAAGTCAACGAGCCGAATGAAAATAGCAAGATTTTAAACCTTTTAGATCCAGATGCGGAAAAAAAACTTTTTGGACGAAAGTCGCAAAACTGGCCAAACCTCAAGGACGAAAATGGCATTTTACTCTTTTTTATATGTAAATTCTCTTGACTGGAAGTCATACTTTAATTCTTTTAGAAATCAAATCCTCCAGGAGCAGTTGGGACCAGTCTTGCTTTATAAACCATTATCCAGCATTCTTCTGTTGATATTTACAGACCCTTTAGGTAAGCTTGTTTATTTTAGAAACTTGCAGCATCATTGCTTTTTTTTCTTTTTAGATAATTGCACGGTTTATGCAGAAATGATTCGGGCAGAAGTGTTCTTGTTTGTTCAAGAGGGGGGGGGGGGTTTACTAGAAAAACGGATGGAGCTAGTTACCGAATTGAGGGAGGACGGTATCAAGGTTTGTAGTACAATTCTTAGAGCTGACAAGACGGGTGGGTTGGTTATTGGGTTGTAACGGGTGGGTTGACCCGTAAACTTTTGATATATTCAACTTTTATAATTTTTAAATTTGCTAATGTAAACTAAAACTATATTAGTGAGCTTAACATCAGTTTTCCCCGTTTAATTAATAGAACTAGTGGTTTACCAATTACCAGCGGGTTCAAAACATAAATAAAAATAAGCAAACCGTGAGAGTTAAAGTTGTATGACGTTTTAGTTAAGGGACTAAACATGTCATTATTAAAGTTGAGGGGCCAAAGTTGGTTGATGGGACAAAATAGCATATTCACAGTATATATAATATAATGTGCAATTAATGCAGTTTTTTTTGATGTTTGTGATTATGTTTTTATCAGGCAGAGTTTGTTCCAACTTTGGATCCAAGCCTTACGGAACAATACGAGTACGCAAACGAACATGACCTTAAATGTCTTGTTATCATTTCTGACACTGGTGTTTCTCAAAATGGATCTGTCAAGGTAATTCCTATTAAGCTTTCAGTAATGCAAATTAAAATCATACTCAATCCCATTATACGTTACGATTTTCAACTAATCATGTAACTTATCGAAAGTATTGCTTGTGGATCAAATGTCAAAAATAGCCTTTAATGCAAATAATAATTACATAAAGTCAACACTAAGACAAATTTTTATTCGAAATTGATTGATAGTTAAGGGTTAATATTTTCCATTTCAACTGGTTTTTGACACAACCTAAAAGATGCTGGCGGTTCAAGTAACCAACATTCAAAATTAGTTTCACACATTTGTATAAATTTTACAAGTTTGGAGAGATTAATATATTAAAGCATACTAGGTTAGATGGACTTTTTGGTTTAAAACGAGAAAGTATGTTGGGTTTTTATGTTATTAACCCACTGGTTGTTCGTACATTTATCTTTAATGGTCCCTGAATCTAGGCTACTTTTGACACTTTAATCCAAAAATGAAACCTTTTGTATCTGAGTCCATGAGGTTTCATTTTTGTTGCCTTTTCATCCAATTGGCAAACTGGGTTAGAATTTTCCGTTACTTCTTCCTTTTTTTCGTCGTTTTCCTCATTTATTAAAATATATTATGGCATAAATGATGATTATACCCTTCATTTAAACTAGGAAAACGACAAAAAAAGGGAGAAGTGAACAGAAAAGTCTAATCGAGTTTGCCAATTGGATAAAAATGGCAAAAAAAATGAAACCTCATGGACTCAGATACAAAAAGTTTCATTTTTGGACTGAAATGGCAAAAGTGTTCTAAACTCAGGGACTATTTTGGCATTTTACTCTTTATCTTATGATGTGACTAACCCTAACAAAAATGTATGAAAATTGGAAACAAACACCGACTTTTCTTAATGCATACAGATTCGTCATCTTGAGCTTAAGAAGGAGAAGGAAGTAAGCCGAGAATTGTTGACCAATTTTTTATCAGACGCAATGGCATCTCAGTTTAGAAACCCGTCTATATGGAACTAAATGCAGGAATCGGATTATATTTTTTTACACCAAAATTCATAAATGTATCCTTTTGACTCATTCCTCATCAGTTAGTTTTAACAAGTTTTAAGATGTGTACAAAGTTTAGACAGCTACTCTTTGTATATTTTATGCATATTATGACTTTTGAGATATTTTAAAGTCGTCATTACAAAGTTGACTACGGTTTTGTTTGTGTTGGTCTAACCACCAACTTATCTTCTTTTTGGTGCATTGATCATGTAAGAACATTCACATCCTCTTCATCATTTGTTACCCTGTAAACTAAAAATCAATTGTTTTTTTCAAAATTATTATATTATATTATAATTATAATTATATTATAATATGTACTAAAATACAAGTTCCTAGCGACAGTTAAGTTTAATAAAGATAAACTTGGTAATCAGAATAATTGTAATTGTGTATTGATTGTTATGAATCTCTTGGTTACATAGAGATATATAATAATCATAAATACACTTAGATCCCTAAACTATAGGTTGGTTCGTGGGTGGGTGGTTCGTAAGGGATGGAACCGTGGATTGGTGGGCGTTGGGTGTTTGGGTCGTAGAGTGGTGTGTAGCGGAGCGATGAGTACAGGTGTGTAGAAGGGGCGGGTTAGCGGTGGTTTGTATTTGGTATGTGGTTGTGTGTGGCAGCGGTATTGGACTGAGATGGTGGAGGTGGAGAAGATTGGGTAGGTTCAGAGGTGTGGGCTGGAGATGTTTGGGTTGTTTGGGTCGGTTGTGGTGAGGCTTGGGTCGGGAATTGGAGAGGTTCAGTTGGTTGGCCCTGTGGTGTGGGTTGAAGAGGTGAGAATTCGGTGGGGTAGGAGGAAATGTAAAGGTCAGGTTTTGTTGAGGTGGGAGTTGTGACAGGTAGGTTTTGGTAGGGAAATGATTGTTCATGAAAGCGGACGTGTCGAGCGACATATAAACGTTGAGATTGGGGATCAAAACATCGGTAGCCATGGTGGGACGTACTATACCCAAGGAAGACACAGAGCGAAAATCCATTTTATGTTTGTTGTAAGGACGAAGATGTGGGTAGCAGCGACACCCGAATACTCGTAAGAGGAGAAGTCGGGTGGATGATGGAAAATTTGTTCAAAGGGTGAAATATTAGAGTTTGTTCTGGATGGCATGCGGTTGATGAAGTAAACTGATGTGTCGAAGGCAAAGTGCTAGAACCGTTGTGGAACATGAGATTGAGCAAGCAAGGTAAGATCGGTTTCGACCACGTGGCGATGACGTCGCTCAACAAAACCGTTTTGTTCACTCGTATGTGGACATGAGAGCCGGTGAATGATGCCGAGTGAGGAGAAGTGGGGAGAAAGGCTTCTAAATTCATCCCCAGTCCGTTTGAACAGATTTTAGTTTTGTTTGGAATTGTCGTTCAGCCATAACAATAAATTGTTTAAAAACATCACAGACATCAGATTTTGATTTTAACGGAAAAAAAACCACATAAAGCGAGAATAGTGATCAACACACAATAAAAAATAACGATGTCCATCAAATGAAGTAACGGGGGTGGGGCCCCACACATCACAATATTCTAAATCCAAAATGAGCGAACTTTTAAACGTAGATGGTAATAAATGAAGTTTTGATGATTTTCCAACTAAACAAGGGTCACAACAGAAGTTGTGGATGAGGATGTCCGAGTCTTTGATGCCAGGTAGTGGAGGAAGCTCTTGTGGTGGAAAAAGCGACTTTAAAAACAGGCTGCATACGAGGAAGTTGGAAAGAATATAGACCACCATTACTTGGACCAGTGAGGAGGATGTTGTGTGTAAACTTGTCCTTCACACACAAAAAAGTAGAGTGAAATTCAAAGAAGACATTATTGTCATGGCAAAAACGTTGAACAGATAAAAGATGTTGTTTAAGTACAGGAACATGAAGTATGTTTTTTAAGGGAAAAGGTTTTGTTTGGTGAATAATATTTGGAAGAGCCAATGTGTAAAATGGGTAGACCCTTACCGTTGCCAACATAGAGATTGTCCTCACCATGATATGGTTCAGAGTTGTCAATGCTAGAGAGATCTGGAGCAGCATGTGAACTAGTACCAGTGTCTGGAAGCCAATTTGGAGATGTTTGAGTCCAGTTGTGTGATCGATTATCCGCAAAGTTAGCAGAATATTGTCTTGTCCTCAAGGTATTAGGATCACGATTCGGACACTGTGAAGGAACATGATCAATACCGCACCGATTGCACGTGCCATAAATAGTATTCTGGTTAGAAGCCCAAGAAAATTGACTACGATTACCTCCTTGATTGCGATTGTTGTAGTTGCGTCGACCACGTGTTGTGCCTGAACGATTGTTGGAGCCTCGAGTGCGGTTGTAACCAAACCGATTTGCATAATAGGCTTGTTGTGGTTGCGAGAGCTGTGTACTAGGTAATTGGAGTTGCAACCCTAGCTGTGAAGCAAGCTGTTGTACAGCTAAAAGGGCTTCTGTGGGAGATGGAGACTGACCTGTAGCAGGAGCAGCCGGTGGGTTACGGTTAGGAATGGCCAGAAACGCCTGTGCTGGCGGGACAACAGGTGATGATTTCTTGATCATATACTCGTGGTCTGCAAGAAGACCATGGAGTTCAGCAAAGGCTGTGGGGAATTGTCTGGTAAGAAGAGTAGACTTCAGGCCATTGTATTCTTCCCTGAGACCTGAGATAACCAGCATAACTATGTCTTTTTCTTTCATCGGTTCGCCAATATTGGTGAGGGCATCTGCATATTCTTGTGCCCGAGTCAAGTAAGCAGAAGAAGATTCATCACCTGTCATGGCAAGCTTCAAAAGTTGGGTCTTCAAGGTGTATTCCTCGAGGATGTATGAGGAGCATAGGCACGTTCAAGAGATAACCAAAGGTCACGAGAGGTAGTACCATGTACATGTTGAAAAGAAGCCTCAGAAATAGTTGACAGGAGAAGCATGCGAATATGGGCATCATTAGATACCCAAACAGCATAATTAGGGTTCGATTGAGGACTAGAGTTTTCAGGTGCCTTGTCTTTGTCAGAAGAGGAGGTCACGGGTGGATGGTTGCTGAAGGACGGGGAATCATGCCATCAACATAGCCAAATAGGTTGTTTGTAACAAGGAACGGATGGATCATTGTCTTCCAATAACCATAATTGGTTGGAGACAAGGTGAATCCAAATTTGTGTGAGTTGTGGGTGGTCTTGTCAGTTTAAGAGAAGGCAGCAAGTAAGGCCATTGATGATCGTTGTTGTCTTGTTGATTGAAAAAAAAACTGAACTGATATTGATAATTGCTGCTGATGTTAATGATCGGTGCTGATGTTGATTTATTTCCCAGAAGAGTGCAGAGTTGTTTTTCTGGGAAAATTGGTTGGTCTGCAGAATTAGGGTTAGGGAAAAGATCGACAGCTCTGATACCAAGATAAACTTGGTAATTAGAATAATTGTAATTGTGTATTGATTGTTATGAATCTCTTGGTTACATAGGGATATATATAATAATCATAAATACACTTAGATCCCTAAACTATAAACATGGTACATATATTGTCTAATAAATTAGGTTCCAATCTTCACACAAATTTTTCTTTTTTTCATTTATGGCCACTACGTATTTTGTCATGTTGTGGGTATTATTCATCTAACTGGGACCTATGCTATCATTTGTTTTAGTATTGTTAATTGTTAATTTATAACAAAAAAAAATTTATAAATAATTAAACAGGGTCAAATAGGTAAGTACATTAAGTTTCCTAACCACATGGTTTTTATTTGAAATTAATAAAAATTATAAATGTGCTCCTTTATTCTAACCACATGGTTTTTATTTGAAAATAAAAGTAGTTAACTATTTATTGTTTTTTAAGGCTACTGTTTTTTACTAACATTCTATTCTAGTGTTTTTCTCTTTTTTGTGTTTTTTCCCTCTTTCAGTTTTTTTTAAGTTTCAATCTTACCTTTATACTTCAATAACTGCGTTATAGATTGCCAGTATTGTACATTTGTGAAACGAAACGAAGCGCATCGATACCAACCGAACAACATTGGTACCGGTATTCATTTTTATTATTTTTGGTCGATGTAAATCACTTGTCGATATTCTTGTAGTCTAATCATGACTTTATTTGATTTTTCTCTTTCGGTCATTATAGCGAGTGTTGGTACTGTAACAAACCAAATTGATGCCGACCAAATTCCCGCCCTACACGTTATTCTTACCATTGCATCTACGTTTCCGTTTAAAATTTGTTATTAATCGGGGTCATCCCTGCCGCGGAACGCGGGTATAACCCACTAGTTTATTTCTTACTTTAAAAAACTCACATCCGATTCAACATTTTCATTTTTTTTTATCTTTCTCACAAACACTTAATTTATTATATTTATCGTTTTTTTTTAAAACTTACCATAGTTTAATGGATTATGAATAGTAACTTTTTATATATGAAAAGTTACTATAGCAACTTTCTTAAATTTAGGTTTAGGGGATGGGTTGTAGTGTGTTTTACAAAGAACTTTTTAAAATTTAAAGATTGCGATGGTTAGATGGATGAGATGTGAATGCTCTAAGGCCATAAATATTCGACGGATAAGGTCTCACACCTCAACCTTTGGGATCTGTAACTCTGTAAGCATAGTGTTCTGATACATATCATAATACAGAAAATTAGCAGTTCTTTCATCTCAAATGGAACAAGATTTGACGTTTTAAGTCTATTTATTAGACTTCAAAATTGCTAAAATCAATTCTTTGCAAAGTGACAACCATATTAATACATAATATAAATTCTACCCTTCATCAAGAATCAAAAGACCAGCTATCAAACAGCTATAAAAAGAACAAACACTACAAACTAAATCCACAAAACACCATTTGTGTTTTAAGTTGATTCATTGATACTTCAAGAAGAAAACTGATCTGAATCTATGTAAGCTATAACAAAAGGGTTAGCAAAGACCCTAAATGAATGGAGTTCTACATTTGTAATATAAAACCCTACCAAAAACATTTGCAGAACACCTAAATTTTGCAACTATCACCAAAATAACCCTCTACCGAACCGCAACTAAAACTATTTTGCAACTTTTACCAAAAATAAACTGCACGTCTTTGGAGATCGCCCTGAAACCGATAATTATGTTATGAGCTCCTGATTTGTTTTTGTGTCACTCTGCAAAAGCAAATCGCCACTCTTGTAAGCCAACAACAACTCCTCAGCATGCTTTCTGTCTTTAGATATAAATTTCTCCAAGAACTCATCTTCAGACAACCGCATCACATTAAGAAAACTTGGCATTTTCTTCAAAATCTTTTTCGACATCATAATATTCAAAACCTTAAACCGAGGAATCACTCTTTCTTCTAAACTATACATCAAACACGCAGGCCGACGAACCAACGCCTCCCTATCGAACTTAACCGTATTCAGAAAGAAATCAATCCCACTTTTCAGTTTTGCTTCCGATACCCTAAGCAACCCAGGCGCCTTCTTAAACATAGTAAAAAACTCAACCTTGGTGAACCCATATGACCGAAACAATTCTAACTAACAGGTACAAGTAAAAATAGCATGAACCAACATCCTATTATCGATCGAAAACCCCATATCCAACACCTTAGATACAAGCTCTTTAAGATCTGATTCACTCATAATCAACAACCTAGGTTGCCTTGTTATAACAGTAGCAAGCTGTGCACCAATAATCCCACATTGCTCCAAATACTTAACTTTAGCAGACACTCTAACTACAGACTGCTTTATATCAACCCAATTACACCTTCTCAAAGTTCTAATCAAATTCTCATTGTTATGATCATCAAGCATCAATCTTTTTACAATATCCACACAGGGTTTCAATCTTTCTTCAAATCTGTTGGATAAATAAACCGGTTTTTTGGAAATAAATTTACCCAAATCTGAACCGGTGAGCCCTAAATCTTGAAAAAAAATGAATGCTTGGTTTTAGGGTTTTCTCAAGGTCTGAAAAGAGGATCTGGGGCGAGTCGGTTACCCATTTGCGGATATCTGAATCCGTGAGATTTTAAGAAGACTGCGGAGATTTAGTCCACATCTTCTTCTACTGATTGTTTGAAGATGTAGTACGTTGACTGCAGACATTTTACATTTTAAAAAACAAACTGCACCGTGTTCTCTTATTGTAGATCAATTAACAACCACATGAACTTCTGAAAATGGCTCAACCAACAATGTTGCAAAAATCATCGGCAACAGTCGGTACTTGTGCAGTTATAGTTATTTTACTGGTAGTCCTTTGCCTACGGAGTAGTAGAGATGGGCATAAAAACCGGTTCCGAACCCGAACCGGTGGAACCGAACTGGAACCGGTTCCAGTTCCTACCCGACAGTAAGTAGAACCGGTTCCGGGTTCAAAATACCCGTTGGTTCCAACCCGGTTTCACAATTTTACCATTTGAATCGGGTAGGAACCGGTTCCTAACCGTACCGGTTCCTACCCGTACCGGTTCCTACGTGGAACCGGTTCCTGACCGTTGTAATATTACCGTTGGAACCGGTTATATCCGTTAAAAATGTTACCGTTGGAACCGGTTATAGCCGTTAAAAAAGTTACTGTTGGAACCGGTTCCTATGTGCCGCTGATTCAAAAATTTTAAAAATATGACGAGACCAATGATTCAAAAATTTAAAAAATATTTTTTAGAACTACCACCCGTTTTTCTATGTGCCGCTGCTTTAAATCCAGCTTTAAACGTACCGGATGTTGAAGCTTTAATTGATGAAATTTATGACAAGTTGGATATGCATGAGGAGGATCCAACTTTAAAAGCAAAAACAAAAAAAATATTCAATGAGTGTATGGCCAAACTTTATGATCATTATTTAAAAAAATATGGTGAAAAAAATCATACAAATTTGTTTAAGTCTCGGTCCACGGCCTCTAACGATGAAACAAGTGGGGATCCACTTATAACCATGTTGAATGTCGTTAGAGACGAGACCGCTAGACAACAAAGGGGTAGTGAACCAACAAGTGAACTTGGGAGATATAAAAAAAATCAGTATTCGCTTACTATGACCACCGAGGAGTATAGGAAATTTGATGTTTTGGCATGGTGGAAATCGAAAGAATCCGAATATCCGATTCTAGCCACCATGGCTCGTGATATACTAACGGTCCAAGCTTCCACGGTAGCTTCGGAAAGTGTGTTTTCTCTTAGTGGCAGGGTTTTGTCAATTAGAAGAACAAGACTAACTCCGGAATCGCTAGAGATGGCAATATGCTTAAAGGACCATTTGGATGCCGTTGATCGTGTTCAACATAAAACTAGTCTAGAAGATGAAGTTGAGTTAGAGCATAAAATTGTTGACGAAGAGGAGGACGAAGAAGTGGAGACTAACGATTCGGACGACGATTGTACCGAGGTACCCGTACCTAAGAGAAACTCGTCGGAAAGTGTTGCACCTGCCGCTAGTAAACGATCAAAGAAATAAAATCTTACTAGAACCGGTTCTGAGTAATTTTTTATTTTTATTTTTGTAACCGGTTAATTTTTTTTATATATTGTAACCGATTAATTTGTTTTTTAATTTTAATCGATTATTGTTACTATTTTTATTTATCAATGTAACTAATAATAAAAATCAAACATAACAAACATAATAGTAGCGTTCCAAAAATAGATGTAAAAAAACACAATAGAAGGGGTTTTTAATTTTAATCGATTATTGTTACACAAACTTTATTAAAACACCAACAATAACATTTATCAGGAACCGGTAAGTAGGAAGGGGTTTATATACAAAAAAAAACGATTTTTTAATCAGGAACCGGTTCTGAACACTATCAGGAACCGGTTCCGCACCATACCCGGTTCCGCACCATACCCGGTTCCGCACCATACCCGGTTCCATAATACCCGTACCCGGTTCTACACGGTTCCATATTCTTGGCTGTGAACCCGGGTAGGAACCGGACCCGGTTCCACACCATACCCGGTTCCAATGACATCCAAGCAGAACCGGTTCCGGGTAATAATAATACCCGATTTTGCCCATCTCTACGGAGTAGGCGTGTCAATGGATGGAAATATCCAATCCATTAATGATTCAATTTAAATGGGTCAATGATCCAACATAATGATTGTGATCCGATCCATATCCAAATAATTTTAAATGGATGGATCACTATCCAGATTGATCCATATTAAAAAAGATAATAAAAAATTCAAAAAAAACTCTAAAAATTAAAATAAAATATAAAAATTGTAAAAAAAATCAAACAAATTCAAAAAATAAAAATCGAAAAAATTAACCCTGAGATTAACTGGAGAGCATATTACAAACTTTATCCCCATCAACTCAGAAATAGAAAACTAGAAATTTTTCTTTTCGTAAAATTGCATTTTTTTTTCTCTTTTTAATATCTAATAGTCAGTTTTATTTCATTTGAACATATAAATCAAACGTTGTTAGCTAACATCAGCTATATAAAGGCATATCTATATCTATTACACATATATGTCTTTGATGGGTCATTTCAGGATATGAGTTATTTGTTGGGGCCTCTATTCTAGACAACAAAAGCAAATAGCATACAAACAATAATAATGTTTTTACAACGGAAAGGTCACATAAATATTAGTTATGTTTTAAACAAAACCACTTATTTATTGAAAGAGGACTGGACAAGAGAGAATTGGAGGAGGTAGAAAGAGGATCGAACCGGAATAAGAGCACCGGTGTTATATTGAAAGAAATCTTCCTTTTTCTAATTAATGGATCGATCCATATAAATAATTGGATAAATGGTTCGATCCATTGAATTAATTAATGGATATTTTTTATGATCCAATAAGTGATTTAAGTGGATCAGAGCCCACTACTACGGACGAAGAAAATACAAAGGCTGAAGAATTCAAACATACGTAATTTTGACCTTCAAAAGTAAAACAACTTAGATTATATACTTACTTATATCCAAATAATGCAACAATTATCATTGACAATAAGTCCATACAGACAGTGATCATAGATCATCATAATTTCACATATTCTTGATACATAGTCTTTTAAAAACTACGTTCATAGATCTCGGCGTCATAACATTACTACATATAACCCTTTGAACTCGACTAAGTAGGTCCACAACTTCTGACGCCAGGAAACCAAAGGTATCAAAAGCAGATGGGATAAACACGTGCTGGTCATCAATATAGCAAACGCAAATATGAGTTTAGGGTTGAGTTGATGTTCTGCACAACCAACGTTTATGCATGTCTAATATAGTAATGCCAGCTGCATGCCTTTTAACATTTTGGTTTTTCAACTTTTGAGTTTTCTTTCTTTCTTTCTTTCTTTCCATCTTCCCGATACGAACCCTAGCTACCATTTGCCACTCCATCTGTGTTTTTTTTTAAAGGCTACAAGAAAAAGCTATAGATTATCTCCCTATTTGGATTTGATATTTTATCTTATTTTGTTTTCTTTTAAATTATGATTCATATCTTATAAATAAGATGTATAGGGTTGTTAATGAGAGTTAATTTTTGATTTGATTATTATAAAAAGAACTTTGTTCTTGCAACCGTTGGTTCGAATAAAAGCTCGGGACGAGTTTTTTCGAAAATGAGAAGTATGATGCAGGAGCATGTTGATTCGAACCCAAATAATTTTTTATCTATTATTATTTGAATTTTGATGTTTTTATTTAGTGGTGTGTATTTTTTGGGGATTTGAATTTCCAAGTTTATCTTTATTTCATTTATTATAAATTAGGAGCATAGGGTTTATTGTTTAGTTAGTTTCCGGTTTATTATTGAATAGAAAAAACTATGTTTTTGAACCTTTTGGTTCTTTTATTGTCTTTGATTAACTAATTGTTCTTGAGTCATTTAATTGCACATGAAACTGCATCAAATTTCCTCCATTATTTATTTATTTTTTTTAGTTCTCGTATCAACATAAGGTATACTTAGATAGGGGGAGGTTCACCTGAGAAGAAAACTATATTGAGAAAAAAAAATAATTGGTAGAATTGTAAAACATTAAATAGTTTTTCTCTATCTCATTTATTATTAATATTTTACTAATTAGTTAGTCATAAACACTATCATCCTCCACACTAAATTCTTTGCCTGCACACATCAAAATTTATCCAACACGTTTTAAATTTATGCTACATAGCTCGTAAATCATCCTACACACCTCAAAATTTATCCTAAACTTTCAGTTAATTTTTTTTCTTCTTTAAAAAATATTTTTTTTTTGAAAATAAGTTAGAAATCTAATGTAGTTAGCTACTAAAAAAGAAGACTACCAATTAATGATCTATCTATCTAAGTTTACCAAGATACCGTTACACTAATATTAAATACAAAAATTAAATAAAGTAAAAAGAAACATTCTTATTGGTTGCAATTTTTTCTTTTTTATTCTTACAAAAAAATCCTCCTCATTTGAACCGTCCACTACTTATATATTATATTGATGGAACTTAAAATAATATCTTATATTTATCACTTCCTAAAACTATTAATTATTTAATATTAAAAAAGATACGTGAGTTTATGATTAGCAAGTAGAAACTAGAAACCATGTATTCATTTTTAAGTCGGAACATCGTAGGCCCCGTATAAATGTTTTGGACCTCTAATACTACAGATCGTAAGGATTATTATTCTTATTATTATTATTGTTATTATTATTATTATTATTATTATTATTATTATTATTCTTATTATTGTTGCTGTTGTTGTTGTTTTAACTAATTAAATGTTAAATTAATAGTTTACATTGGAGATAAGAGGGTTGGTTATATATGCTCGAATGAATGGCCAGATGCAACAATTATAATCCAGAATTAAATAAAACTAAATAAAAGAAAGAGTAAATTGCACAAAACGTCCTTTAAGTTGCATCAATCTAGCTGGTTTCATCCTTAATCTTTAAAAGTTGCCAAAACAATCATTTAAGTTTAAATTAGTTACGGGTTTCATCCTTTATCACTAACCCGGTTATTAATTCACGTTAAACGGCCTCACATGCATGGCATGTGAGGGTAAAACCGTCTTTTCACACATTTGAGCTTATAAATCCCTAATAAAATCCCAAAAACTTTGTGTTCTTGTTCTTCCACCGAACACAATTAAACATGGCAAACCCTAGATTCTAATCCCAACTTCAATGTCATCTGTTTATTGTTTGTGTGGGAAGGAAGCAATCTTACGAACCTCTCGGTCAGATAGAAACCCAGGACGACTTTATCACTCGTGTCCCTTCAAAGTAAGTTTTCCCCAAATTCACCATAATTTGAAAATCAATGTTTACTGTATGTTGTTTTGTTTACAGGCATCACCGATTTGTAAGAATTTCATTGGATGGGCTGAACCAAAGGCTGATGAAGAAGCACAATATACCATTCCAGGATTACTAAGGACTAACAGTGAACTTATGGATTCAAATCATGAGCTTCATGCTAGAAACAAGAAACTTGAAGAACATTTGAAAGACAGTAGAGCTGAATCAAAAAAATGGAAAAAGTACATGATTCTTAGTTGGTTGATGCTTTTCACTGTTGTGTTTCTTAAAAATAGTTAGTTAGTGGAATGAAATCTAGTATGATCTTGATGTATTGTGTTTTGTAGTTGTGAATCATGTTAAGGCGGTTATATATTTGGATATTATTAATGGAATGTATTTTGGAAATTTCAATCATATGGATATTGTTGCAGTTGTTGTTTATGTCATGTTTGTATAGCTGCGTACATAACAAAGTGAATGCATAAGTGTCCGCGGACATAACAAGGTGAAAGCATAAGTGTCCGCGGACATAACAAATTGAAAGCATAAGTGTCCACGGACATAACAAAGTGAACGAATAAGTGTCCGCGGACATAACAAAGTGAAAGCATAAGTGTCCGCGGACATTTGACACCTATCATCACCTAACAACCTGCATTACCTAACAACTTGCAATCCTTAACAAACTGTAACCCTTGATAATACAAACCCCAAACAATCTGCAAACTGAACCACCTGCAGAAATTGTAACCTGCCCCCTAACACCCTGCATTAAATGTATAGCATATAACACCCTCAAATCATTAAACGACCGTCTAACATATAACACCCACAAATCATATAAAGACAATAAAAACATGACATACCATAAAGAAAATACTGTCTAATACAAAACATAACAAAAGTCACCAAGTCTACATAGTTTTCAAAGACAATTAACATGACATAAGTTTTTAAGACCAAAAGAACAACCATGTAAACATTCTAACACTATCAAACATAAACAATCATTTTGATTTTTTCAGAGATTTTGCCTTTGCCCCTGCACCCTTCTTGACATCACTAGAGCCTGCACCCTTCTTAACACCTAAAGAACCTTCAACATTCTTGCATGTCCTGGTATTATGACCAAGGCCCTTGCACTTTCCACATTTCACATAAGCATCCTTCTTTGATAATTTTCCACCTTTGGACATATCCTCTATCTCACTTACAGACCTTTTCCTTTTCTTTTTTGGCCTTCCAGCTTGCTTGTGGTAACTTGGTGGTGTTATAGTAGTTGGCACCTGGGATTTGGGCCATAAAGTTCTACCATTGATAGGAAATATCTTGAAACTGTAAACATGCTTCCATGATTCCATCTTGTACATTGGGTGCACCCAATTTTCTGGTATATCAACCTGTATACAACAATTATTGTTCAATAACAAATCAAAATGAATGTTATATAAATAAAGACAACCTGTTGACTATGGCTGGCCATATTCCAATTTGCTGCTACTGCATGCTTGCAAGGTATTCCTGTAATCTCCCACCTCCTGCAACTACATGTTTTCTGAACTGCATTGACCACACATTGGTCAATACCATGAGATACCTCAAAGTGTTCATCCCCATTCCAACTAACTGAATACTTTGCAGCATCTTTCTTTATGTTTGACAACTGATTGGTAGCATATGGTGTCAACAGACCATCACTTTTATCAATAACTTGTAAGACATTAACTATCCTTCTCATAAGGTATTCCCTTATGTATTCTAAAGCTGTGATTATGGGCTTATCTCTCCCTTGTACTATTTTGGCATTAAATACCTCACACATGTTGTTCAGAAGTACATCAGAGTGTGTCCTGCCTGTTCACAAAATATGTAGCACAAATTCAAAAACTTACAAGTGTAATAGTCTACATATGGAATTTAATATTTTAAATAATTGCAAGTGTATTACCTGAAAAGTGAGATCTGGTCCAGTGTTTTGGTGGGATCTTTGATAACCACACATGTGCATCAGAATTCAAAGTCTTTAGCTCATCCATACAAGTCTCAAACTGTACAACTGTTGTAGCACTTGCTATTTTCCAAAGCATGTCTTTGTACTCCTTCCCTTTATAAGATAATCTCATGTTCTCATGGATATGTCTGAGACAGAATCTGTGCTCAGCATTTGGAAACAAATTTGAAACTGCATTCTGAATTCCCTGTTACACATTTAAAAATGCATAAGTATGATAAACCAATAGATTAATAATGTAAAACATGTACCTTTTGTCTATCACTCATGAATGTGACATTTGAATTGCTTGCAAGTTGTAAGTCATCACCAAGACATTCAAGAAACCAGGTCCATGAGTTAATGTTCTCAGCTTCAACAATTGCATAGGAAACAGGATAAATCATGTTGTTGTTGTCAATTCCAACAGCTGTGAGAACCTGACCAGGAAAAGGTCCTTTCATAAATGCACCATCAAGCCCTACCAAATCCCTCCCAATAGCATTGAATCCTTGCTTTAGTGAACCAAGACAAATGTAGATTCTTTTGAATTTTCTTGTAGGCTCACTAGGCTCTGCTGGTGGTTCCACATCTAACTTGATAGTGGTTCCTGGATTTGTCCTAAGCAATTCATCAATGTATTGTCTAAGTAGACCATACTGTGAACTATAGTCACCATGTAGCTGCTTCTGAGCTTTAGCTTTGGCCCTAAAAGCTGTCCATTTAGAGATTGAAACTTCATATTTTCGCTGAAACTGTTCCTGTACTGCTTTGACAGGGATCCTGGGGTTATCTTCGATTTGTTCCATCAATTGTTGTGCTAAGAAAGTTGAACTACAGTGATAAATGTTTCGGCTCTCTAAACATTTGTGTTCATCTATTAGAGTCTTAACTATCCAACTCTCTGTCACTGAATCCCTAGACACCAACAACACAAAGGGACATACAAACTGCTTAGGGTTTTTCTTTTTACCTCTTCCCCCAATGTGTTTTTTTTCTAGACCTCCTTCATTCCTATCATGTTCAATTTCAGTCCCTCCTTCAACAGAAATGTCCCCTTCTTTCTGGTTCTTTTTAACTTTTTTCTTTTTTGGCCTCTTAACAGCTTCCACCTTTTCAACACCAGGAATATCACCTGCACATGCCACCCTTACCCTATCCTTATCATCCTTTACTATTTTTAACAACCTTCTAGTCTCCACTGTGTGTTTTTTTAAAAACTTTTTAACTTCAGCCTTATTTCCAAACATTTGACCTATGTAGAAGTTGTTATCATTAGCATGTGCCCTTTTTATATGTTTTAAGGTTCTCCTCCTAACATTCCCTATATTATTCTCACCATCACTAGCACTATCAAAATTTTCATTGTCCAAGAGCTCTAAATCATCAACCCCTGCCTCATGGTGAGTTTCATCTTCCTCTTCATCATCAATCATGAACTTATAATCTCTCATGTCAATATCACTTTCATCCATATCATTCTCCTCATCAACCATATAATCACTATCTTGGTCACTATCTTCTCCTATATTAGTATCCCTATCCCTATCATTAACCTCATTAGTAATCCTATCATTATCATCTAAGAAAGGGTAAAAAGCATTCATAACAGAACTAGTCATTCCAATATCATGAATTGCAGCACTAGGTACCTGAGGAGTAACCATACTAGAGTTTTCAATATCTACTACATATGCTGCATTTTCAGTATCATCTTCAATGTGCTTTGTTCCACATTCCACGCCTCCATTGTTTTCATTTGATGATTCATTCCAGGTCAATGCTAGTACCTTTGGGTTGTTCCTTTTACTATCAATCATCTGAGCTTCAACTTCACTGACTTCTTCTAGTACCACACTTGATTGTGAGGGTATCTCCATTAAGATAATATTAGACATCCCATGCTCAATGTATATATCAATAAACCTGTTCCCCTGATGAATGATTTCTAACAACTGCAAGACATGGGAATCTTCAGCCAATAGATGAATCCCAGATTCCAAATCACCCCCTGGCTCAACATAATGGTAAAAGGTAGGGACATCAAGATCATACCCTAACTCTTTCGTCATTAGGGCCAATTCATAAATCCCAAATTTCTCGTCATCTACCAAATCAATGAAACTTAACAAACCATTTACATACATACGATTAGGATTGTTTGTAAATGATCCCCCATGATGCATGTTGATTGAGAAGAACATTGGATAAAGTTCTGCATTTTAAAGATAAAAAATCTAAACTTTAAACACATACATGAAATGTATCGAAGTAAAATATGATAAAACTGAACTTTGAACTTTACCGTGAAGTTCATCGACATCATAAACATCATCATCTTCTCCGTGTATATGAAATCCACCTCCTCTGTTAGCCATTTGGGGTTTTGATCGGAATTATGAGTATTGAAGACGTCTGTGAGTATTGAAGACGACGTCTGGGATTTATAAGCTCAAATGTATGAAAAGACGGTTTTACCCTCACATGCCATGCATGTGAGGCCGTTTAACGTTAATTAATAACCGGGTTAGTGATAAAGGATGAAACCCGTAACTAATTTAAACTTAAAGGATTGTTTTGGCAACTTTTAAAGATTAAGGATGAAACCAGCTAGATTGATGCAACTTAAAGGACGTTTTGTGCAATTTACTCTAAAAGAAATTAAAAGGTTGGATTGTATTTATATTAGAACTTGAGGAAGGGGTATAAGCTAAAAGGGGTTACCTTTAGTAGCCCCTATGATGAATCATGTTAGTTAGGTTGCTATAGAACGGTTATTTAACTGCTAACTTCTGACTTAATTGCTCCTTGTTGGAAGAATTATAAGATGAAATTTTGATTTTTACAAGTCAAATATAATAAAAAAGTCAAACTGTGCAAATTTGGAACGTGTGATGATCATGCAAACGGTTAGGATGGTATATTATGTTAATTAGGTTGTTTAGAACGGTTATTTAACCGCTAACTTCTGACTTGCTCCCTGTTGGAAGAATTATAAAATGAAATTCTGATTTTTAGAAGTCAAATATTTGCTAGACTCTCGTTGACGTAAAAGTTGATCGTATGTTAGCAAGCTCATGCAAGATCTAAACCAGAGTTATCTTGAATTAGGCATAGTTTTATCGGGAAAGACCAAAGTTAATACTTTAACCTTGTATTTTAAGAGTTTTTTTTTCAAACCGGTGTAGTTAGAAAATTTATTTACTGAAATGGTAGTTTTTCAAGTTTGAGTTCGGCTCAACCTCGACTCATTTAGTATTAATTAATTAATTTATATTAATTATAATAATTATTATTATACATATAATTTCGTTGTTTTTACATATTTTTATAAATAGTAATTATTAGTATTTAAATATATATGTAATATATTAATAAACAATTATAAAAACAGAAAGCTTGTTTAGGCTCGCTCGCCGGTTAAGCTCGATAAGCGAAGCACATGCTAGACTGTCATTAACGTAAAAGTTGATCGTATGTTAGCAAGCTCATGCAAGATCTAAACCGGAGTTATCTTGAATTATGCATAGTTTTATCGGGAAAGACCAAAGTTAATACTTTAACCTTGTATTTTAAGAGTTTTTTTTTTCAAACCGATGTAGTTAGAAAATTTATTTACTGAAATGGTAGTTTTTCAAGTTTGAGTTCGGCTCAACCTCGACTCATTTAGTATTAATTAATTAATTTATATTAATTATAATAATTATTATTATACATATAATTTCGTTGTTTTTACATATTTTTATAAATAGTAATTATTAGTATTTAAATATATATGTAATATATTAATAAACAATTATAAAAACAGAAAGCTTGTTTAGGCTCGCTCGCCGGTTTGAGCTCGATAAGCGAAGCACATGCTAGACTGTCATTAACGTAAAAGTTGATCGTATGTTAGCAAGCTCATGCAAGATCTAAACCGGAGTTATCTTGAATTATGCATAGTTTTATCGGGAAAGACCAAAGTTAATACTTTAACCTTGTATTTTAAGAGTTTTTTTTTTTCAAACCGGTGTAGTTAGAAAATTTATTTACTGAAATGCGTGATTTAAAAATTATTTACAATAAGGGGTTTTTTATCGCACCACCTCTTTTATTAAGAAGATAATAAATCACAACCCACCATTTGTCTTCATTCTCTCCTAACCTATCCATCATCACCGGCAAGCCCCAACGTTTCCAGTATACCTCGGGGGTGCTATGTGCTAAAAACACTTATTTTAGTAAATAGTTTCTAAATCAACCATTTTGGTAATTATTTTTCTAACTACACCTGTTTTTTAAAAAAAACTTTGTATTTTAATTTGTCCGCTTTATCAAACATGTATTTATGTTTTTGCTGTTGAATGATGATCAAATGTTTCAAACAGAAAAAAAAATCATTTTACAAAATATAATTCAGATGCACTTACCCATCTTGTTTGTTACTAATGATTAAACTACAAAAGTCATAATCATCCAGTGGTGGATCTAGAAAATTTTCGTAGGGGTAACGTTTTATAAAAAAAGGGTAACGAAATCGAAAAATGTCAAAAAAATGTTAATTTTTTTCTAAAATTTACACTACCGCCGGAGCGCAAGGGGTAGCGGAGGTACCCCTTCCCTTAAGATAAGTCCGCCCCTGTAACCATCCACCATATATTTAGTCACTTAAGACTTATATTGGGCCGGCCAACAGGGATTGGGTCTAAAGCTCGTGAAATCTAAAATGAATTGTTTCTTTCCAAAGTTCTTTCAAGCTTCGATCTTTTTCTTTGTATCAATTGGTTAACGGTTCGATTCGTAACAAATGCATGGAATTACATACGTGGAGAAGGTTGTAACCAACCAGTGACATCACCTCGTATTCTATTGAAGGAGAATGATTCAGGAGGGAATTGTGTTAGTGTCACGTCGGCCCTTGTGGTCCCCTTGCCATTAATTGTGAAGATAGGAATTTTTTTCCCAATAACTAAGGATTTTGGACCTATAACTCTTCAATTTAAAATGGTTTTGGGCCTATAACCCTTAAACAACATAGTCATGTGAGAGTGAAACGATGTTTATCCTATGTGTGTGGGGGCACATATTTTTAATTTTAAGATGTTTTTACTAGGCAATATAACCACTTCACTTACCTTATGAACCGGCCGCTAAAAGCTTAATGATCGCTTCATATCAACTACAAACAAAAGTAACTAAAGTAGGGGCGGATGTACCATATAATTAGGGGTAGCCTCCGCTACCCTTTGGCGCTCCGGCGGTAGCGGTAGTGTAAATTTTGAAAAAATTAACGTTTTGTTCGATTTTGTTACCTCTTTCTTTTAAAACGTTACCCCTATAAAAGTTTTTTACATCTGTCACTGAACTAAAGGTTAGAATAACATTAATTATAACCTATATAGATATAGATTATTCCCTTAAATACTAAAAGTTACCAACTAGTCAACACCATTATTACATATTTACATCTTTAAAGAGGAGCATTACTTTAAAACAATATTTACTTTATTTATTTACTTATGTATTTATTTTGCTATAATTTATAATTTAAATCTGGTTATTAAATACCCCATGATAGATTATAATCCTACATCTTGTACATGTATTAAATATAAACACATTTACCTCAAAGACAACCATTAGTGTTTTCTTTTAGTATTATTTTTCTTTGTTTTAGGGTAATAGAATAACCCACTAATTTTTTGTTTTTATAAATCTATTTTTTGGCAATAAAATTACACAAACATTAAAAATGGTAAGAATGCATTTGGAAAAAAAAAACACAGGTAATTTTTAACAAACTAAGAAATATACCCTATACTTAACGGGTAATTACCTAATTCTCTATAAATATTCGACATGTATTAGATTGAATACATGACATATTATATGCATGAGACTGAGATTATCGATACGTGAAAGAACCCGTTTTCCATCCCTAGTGATATTTTTATGCTCCCAAGTCCCAACAATAGCAATTGTAATTGTATAGACAGTCAATATTGTTTTATATTAACAGCAAGAATCAAAACTATAATAAAAAAAAATCACTAGTTAGCTGAAATAGTTTTCATCAACATGTGTTTGTGCTTCATATTAAATGCAATAAATTAACAAAAAATTAGTTTCCACAAACACCTTTCAATCCATGATTATCACAAATCAATCTGTAATAATATCACCATTAATTAATTAACACTAATTTAACAACTCAAAAGTTATGCTGCAAGAACATATGTTGTTGAGGTGAAGCAGGTCCAATCTCTTCTTCCAAGCTCCTCAATCCATCACCAACTGTTCTGTTCTCATTAACCTTAGGATCCACAACATCCCCTCCGAAACCGACGATTTCCGCCTCTGCGACGACGCTACACTCGGAAACGTGATCCACGAAGGAGCCCGAAACTCCGTTCGTTGATCCTCCGTCTCTGCGGACACATCGCCTTCCAATTTCGGACCGATTCGATGATCGTTGCGATGACTTCTTATGCATCCTGCTGCTTCCTAACACAACCTCTGTTGGTAAAATCGGTTGGTCGTTACTCGGACTTCCCATTAACACTGCTAACGCTCGCTCTAACGCGGTCGTTACTTTATCCATTGATGGACGCTCTTTGCCGCGCATGCGTACGCATTTACACGCTACGTTAGCGATCTTTTTTAACGCCTCCATGTCTGACGGTACAGGTAAAACAGGATCGAGAATTCCGTGGATTTCGCCTGCTTTTATTAACGGAACTGCCCATTCGACAATGTTTCCTTCTTCGAACTGCATATCTATTGCTTTTCGGCCACTGAGAATTTCCAAAAGCAAAACACCGAAGCTGTAGACGTCCGATTTAGTCGTGAGGTAGTGTAGTCTGTAGTATTCTGGATCTAGATACCCTAAGGTGCCAGCTGGCAGCTCGGCTAACGGTGAGCTGCTATTTGCGGGTCCTAATAACGATAGCCCGAAATCAGCTACACGTGCATTGTGCTCTTCGTCTATGAGTATGTTCGACGACTTAATGTCGCGGTGGATCACTGGTGGACATGCGTAACCGTGTAAATACTCGATGCCTCTAGCAGCTTGAACCGCTATCGTAACACGTTTAACCCAATCTAACTGTGATTTTAACGAGTTAGGCTGTCCGTGAAGGTGTTGATGCAGTGACCCGTTAGCCATAAACTCGTAAACAAGCAACCGTTGTTCACCTTCTTCACAGTATCCAAGTAGATTAAGTAAATGCGCGTGATTCAATCTCGATAACAGATCGAGTTCGTTATGAAACTCCATTGAGTTTTTCTTCATATCAGGCGAAAGAAGTGCGCGTTTCACAGCAACAACAACACCGTCTTTTAAAATCCCCTTGAAAACACACGAAAAACTACCTTTTCCTACTTGTGATTCTTCTATAAACCCTCCTGTTGCTCGCTCCAGTTCGCTATAGCTGAAAACTCGAGCTCGTTGGATCTTTAGTTCGTCTAAATCAGGTTGAATCTTTCCTCCGTCTTTCTGGAACGCGTTGTTCTTCATGTATTTAACGCCTTTCGTTGTGCATTTACAGTTTCTTAACTTGTAACGAACGTAAAAGATGGCGGTAATTGATACCACAATCACTAACAGCACCCCGAAAATGATCTCACCGACGATCACAGGCAGCTGTAATGACCAAAATCTTTCGGTTTTCTTGTCGGTGTATGAACAGTTTGAAGAACACTCGATTGTGGTGCAATTTGAGCAGTTATACTCGCATACACGATCCGCGGTTTTAGTGCATTCGGATTTTTGATACATTTGAGGCAGGCATTCGTTGCTGCACGGTAAACAAACGCGTGATCCAGCAGACTTGCATGGCGAGGTCCCGTTGTTATACTCGTAGAATCCGTTGTCACACGTGTTTGAACGGCATACTCCTGGAGAAACAGCTAGTGGCAATGACGTTGGAAAACCGGCACCCCAACAAACCGGTGAAAGCGATTTATCAGCCACAACACCACACGAAAAGTAGTCCCCTGAGGCGATTTCATAAAGCCGGACCCCTTTTGGCGGTTGGGTGCTTGTATCGACCCGAAAGCCCCAACAAACCACCTCATGAGTATAGCTTTTAATACCACAAGCATGAAACCGGCCTCCAACTACCGAAAGCATTGGATCAAGCGGGGCCAAGTCAACATTGACTTGGCCCTGGCGAGCCAATGCCATTGCAAGTTCCTCTTGGGACTCCCAACTCGCCCCCCAACACAACACATTCGAGTCGATACCTTCGATTATCCCACAAACATGATAACCCCCTGCGGATATTTTCCGAAACTTAGCATTCTTCGGTACACCGGTAATCACGCCACTACTAGTCTCGTCCCCCCAACAGAACGTGCTGCGTTTTGTGAAAACAACCCGCAGTTAAACTCGGAGCCAGCGGAAACCGACTGGATTTGACCGTTGAAAACGTGACTCTTGGTCATGTTATAACCCCAACAATCGACAAGCGAAGTGTCTCTTTGCTTGCCCATGAGGGGTTTCCGGATACCACATAAATGATGGTCTCCGGCGCTGAGTTCAATGAACTCAGCGAACTCAGCCATGGGTTCCGGGACACCCATGGCTATAAAACTACTTATCCCCCAACAATATGGCTGACTGTTATTCATCAAAAGCCCACAAACAAACCCATTGCCAGCTGTTAAACCCGTAAACTGCGTTCGCGCAGGGGTTGAACCAATGATCTTCGAATTCGACCCGTAACATGTGACAAGATGAGACCCATCTGATTTTAAACCACAAAAGGCAGTACCATATTCACCATAAGATATAGCAATTGATGACATTGAACCAAGACCAATCACTACACCATTTAAATCAAATGCAACCATTATAAACAGTAGTGTTTGTAGTGTCAAATCCTCAACAGAAAACCTTAAACTCCCCATTATATTCAGTTGACAAACATAATCCAAACAAAAACAAACATTAATTCCCACGAAAGAAACTTCCAAATCCAAGATTGTCAGATCTTGCTTCACAAACATCCAACAATACCCATCTTCCGTTGACCAACAGAAAGTCAAACGACACTATAACTCCAGATAATCTCAAAACAAAACCAAGATAACCATTACCCAGATGAAATCATACAAAACCCATCTGAAATCAAACATACAACAATTAAAATGCAGTAAAAAAAATCCAAACTTTAACCAAAAAGTTCTAGCAAAATAGCATACATTGATATGAAATAAAGAAAGAGAGAGTGGTGAACTTACAGGCTGTGGTTGTGATGAATTTGGGGTGGTGGAGGAGGTGGTAGAGATGGTATTGAATGTAGAGCAATGTGCAGTTCAAAAGAAAGAGGGTGTGTAGGTGACTGCATTAAATGTTGGGAGTTAATGCAAAATTGATCTTTTCATGCCTGGATTTCTGTACATATGTCCACTACTTTGGTCCTTGAAACTCTCTTTCTTTTATATACCCCTACAACCCCCCATAAACTTTCGGTTTATTTAAACTTATTCCGTTAAGGACTAATCAATATTTAAACTTATTCCGTTCTTATCATAATTTCTATCTTTGACCCACTTAATGGGTAAAAGGTAAGGTTTTAAATTGCTTATAAATGTTTTCAAAATGGTAAAGAAAGTATTAAATTGGGTGGTATTGATAATTTAACTTTTGTACCTTTTTTATTTTAACGGTAAATAATTTCACGTGTCCTCTTGATGCGTGGGAATCGGATTAAATCTGTAAACCTTTATCTCCGCCAGGTTCGAAACCGGGGTTAAAGTACTGATTCGTCCCTTTACCCAGATGTCCCTCGAAAATGGCCAAACGTGAACCGAACTTGTGTTTCCACAAGAACCTGGGATTAAAGCACTGATTCGTCCATTTACCCAGATGTTCCTCGAAAATGGCCAAACGGGAATCGAACTTGTGTCTCTACAAGGGAGGGCAACGTATAGCAAGGAATGAGATATAAACCTTTGAAATTCAAGGTAACCATTATGACGGTTGAATCTTGACGGGTTTAACTGGTTAAGTAAGAAGTAAAGCGTTTTACGTTTACTTATTGATAGTTTAACTATAAAATCCATCGTAAATCTAGGTTGAAATCTCTATCATTAATGGTTTTAATATGATAAGTAAATTTAGATTGAATAAACTGAGAAATAAATCTACGAAACAGAACAACTTTGTTTATAAAAGGTTGAATATAAACAGGTTTAAAGTCATGTAAATAAAAGCTCTCACTCAACTTTCATTCGGGTATAAAAAAAATCATCATACATAAAGTGTGTAATCTATGAATATTTTAGTTTATTATTATAAAAATACAAATAAATTTTAAAATTATGCGTAAAACTTGAACCGAGTGATTGAACAATAAACCTACCACAGCCAAAATAACATCGGTCCAAATATATAAAACCAACACAAAATCTTGTGTGTAATCTCTAATATATTATTGAATATTTGACATCATATATAAATTTCAAACATAGGTCATTTTCTTTAAGATATCTTATAATTATTTAATTATTGTTATTACGTGGCAACCCATGATTTCTTGTGCCACTTGGATCAACTGCCTTCTGTCTCAGATCTTGTAATCGTTGGAACAGTACTTTAACTATCGTGAGATTTTGACATATTTATGGAATATTTTTAAATTTGCACAATAAAAGAAAAAACATATTTGTTGTTACAACAATATGTGAAACTGACAAAACATAATTGACTTTGAGCATTATTATCAACTATATCTGTTCTTTTCGTTTCTTTTTGCTAACCATAAATTAACTTTACAATCAACTATATCTGTTTTTTTTTTCATTTCTTTTTGCTAATCATAAATATAACTTTTATTATCAACTATATCTGTTTTTTTTTTAATTTCTTTTTGCTAATCATAAATATAACTGTTATTCGTTTCTTTTTGCTAATTAGAAATAACTGACTTTATCTAAAAAAATATATATATTACGATGCTTGATTAACTTTTTTGTTATTTTAAGTTTTGTTTCTTAATGGAGCCTAAATTTAACATCGGAGATTCAATTATAGGGATCCTAAGATGATATATTTGTCGTCAATAATATCTCTAAATATATATATATATATATAATATATATATATATGATAAAGATAGGAATTTGCTACAAAGTTAAAACTTTAAAAAGGTTATAAAATATCATAATGTCAACCAAACATACTCAAAACTCACATATAACATAATAGGGGTTATGAAAACACCATATATACCAATGGGGTGATGGTCCATTGGCAAAGACAAGCCTTTTTGGAGAGTGAGGTCTTAGGGTCAAGTCCCACAAACGACGGTTAATAAAGAAATTTGTTGTTTAAAAAAAATTAAAACACCATATATGTGAATTTTGTTATGATTTTTTTGGATCGAAAAGTTGACAGTATTGTGGTTTACGTTAATTATCATGTTGTGCTTTGTATTCGTTGTTGTATGATGGTGTGCTTGAAGGTTTTGTGGATTGTTAAGGTTCTAATACAGTGTTTTCATAATATCCACTTTTTGTTTGTGGGTTTTGAGCGTGTGTGACGTTATGGCTTTTACGACTTTTTAGGAGTTTTGGACTTTGTATCCGAACTCCACCTTAATAAAATAATATTACAAAAATCATCCCAATAATACGTTTGTAGAAAGGAAATACGTTGGATCTAAGTTTATAGTCCCCAAAACAATCTATCATTCGTAAAAAAAAATCGGTTGCATTGCATAAAACATGGGATATGCATAAGTATGACTAGGATGAGCATTTGGTATCCGTACCAGTATCGAATTGTACTAGGTATATTCGGTATCAATATACATTTTCTTTGGTTTTCAACACTGATATCGATACCGAACCGATATACTCGACGCCTATATCAATTTTTTCTGATTCGATACTAAATGGGTAGCATGATTATCCCTAGGTATAACCAAAATGTATGTATGACTTAGGTCAACATATTTGAATTTTGACTTTTTAAACATTGTTTGACTTATGTCATGATTTGTCACTTGTCACATGATAGATGACATTAAATATAGTAATATTGTAATTTTTAATGTATTTAAAACTAATAAAGGAATTTAAAAATATATTCCTAATTTCCTTCTTTTTTAATTAAAAAATCTAAAACACACCTAAATCAACTATTACTAATTTTGTTATTTAGAAAATATAACAGTTTGATTCAAAATATGATAACATAGTTGTCAATTATGAAGAGATTATAAGATATCAACCAATATATTTTTTAAGCCAGGGTGACGTTTTAAAAAGGATCATAGTTTTTAGGAGATTTAGAAAATAATAATCTTAACAATTTTTTGTGCTTATTAAATAAGTGACTAGTTGTGGTATGTGTCATAAATTTGTGAACCCAAGATTTTTTTCTACTTTCTCTTATTTTATCCTTTTGTATTTTATTATTTTCGTTACTAACTATTTAATATTTTCTTTTAATACATGGGTTTTTAACTTAGTTGATTTAATAAATCAATAGTATACTTAAGGATAATTAGATAACTAAATGAAATCAAAGAAGTTTAGTTAGAGAGATAAAGGCAAACCGGATAAACCAAAAAATAATCATTCTAGAAAAATATTATCCAAAAAATCCTCACACTCTTTCTCCTAAAATCTTTCATTCTCTTCCCAAAAACAAAATAATACAAACAAAATAACAAAATGCATAAATAATTATTGTTTACATGTATGTAAGAATAACAAATAAACACTAGAACTAAAAATTCGGTTGGCATGTATATAGATAAAAAGATATAAAAGAGTTACATATACATAACAATTACAAACAAGAAGACATAACAGACTTACATATATGTAACACTTTAATCATAAGTCATCAATTGTTTTATATTATGTAATTTGTATGAGTTACTAATATCACGTTATTTGGTTTGATTTCATTGTGTAATCATCTCTTGATCTCTATGATGATGTGTCACGATTTCATCTACAACTTAGATCTTTGATTTACTAGATCTTGAAGCAGTGGAGGATCTAGAATATATTCGTAGGGGTAACGTTTTATAAAAAAATGGTAACAAAATCGAAAAAACGTCAAAAAATGTCAAATTTTTTCCAAAATTTACACTATCACCGGAGCGTCAAGGGGTGGCGGAGGCTACCCTTGCGCCTGAGGTATGTCCGCCCCTGTCTTGAAGCATTGAATTTTTCTATGGTCATTCTTGATTATCTATATTTATCTTGTTCTTGACGATCTTATTTTTCTTGAAGCATTGATTTTTGTGTAGTTGTTCTTAATGCTCTTGTTCTCCGGTAGATTAATTAATAACCAAATCAACTAATTAGAAAGCAAATCAAAGAATTAAGAAAAATAGATTGCTATAAAAATATTTAGGCTGTCAAATTTACATAATTAACCTTCTTATGATTAAAATAAAAAGAAAAATACTGATTGGTTGACTTGAGATTGGTTATCTTGGTTGTCACATGATCATACATACATACAAGAGAATACTAGAAT
Source organism: Scalesia atractyloides (assembly GCA_947069175.1). Classification (NCBI taxonomy): domain Eukaryota; kingdom Viridiplantae; phylum Streptophyta; class Magnoliopsida; order Asterales; family Asteraceae; genus Scalesia; species Scalesia atractyloides. The sequence goes on from CAMTDV010001632.1 coordinate 2,428,075, forward strand.
GAAAACTCATTTGAGTTGAGAAACTGTAAAAACCCTTAAGCCAAATATGTACAATGCCCAAATACTAACATGTATGAAACATATGCGTTATTTAGTAAAAATGATGTCACCAACTTCTTAATTGAAAAACTAATTATTCAAAAAAAAAACTCCACCTGGTGCTTTTTGGATTTTTTTTTCTCAAAATGCTTGAAAATATGCATATTACAAGCCCTAATTTTTTTATAAAAAAATAAATAAACGGTTTGTTACATAGGATTTTCATGGGTTTTCTCAACTCAAATGAGTTTCTATTTTAACTCATCCCTATATGTGTGTGTGTTAAAAATTGATGAAGTTATAATTTTTTAGGTTATACGAGTAGCGTCACTAAAACCACTATTATGATTTCCAGACCAAGTCGGTGAATCTGATTAGAACCGTTACTTCGTTGATTTAATTAAAATGGCTTGGCGGGCATTTTTTTTTTCATATAAATTTATTTCAAATTTATATGACTGGACCTTGAACTTGTTTTATGTTTATAATGTTTAACGTTTAAACTTTGAATTGTCTGTGTTTGGATGATTAACATTTTAAGTTCTCATATTTTTTTACACTTTTTGTAGTCATTGTATTTTTTTTTAAACGACTATAATGTCATCCATTTTTTTAAACATTATTGAAGACTACATACATTAACATACTCAATTTATTCGTTACTAAATTTATGTTTTTTATCTACCAGTTATTTTTGATAGGTAGTAATCAACAGTATTCATGAATCTTTTACTAGGGCCCTGTTGAAATTAATTGACTTTAATAGTGTTAAGTGCTACTTTTTGTTATTAAATATGTCACATGGGTATTAATGGAAATTAAAATTGCGACTAAAACTGATAGGTCATCCCTTGCTTATATTGCAGTTTTATTCACTTAATAACACTCTTCTCAGATATAGGTAAAACTGTCAATTTATCTTATATGATCATTTTGCAAGTCTAGTAAAAGATTTTGGCTACTAACTTGTGGAAAACTGTCTTAAAAAAACCTATGAGTTGAACCCAGGGGCGGACCTACATTATTGGTAGGGGTAGCCTCCGCTACCCCTTAGCGCTCCGACGGTAGTGTAAATTTTTGAAAATTTTGACTTTTTTTTTTATTTCGTTACTCATTTTCTATAAAATGTTACCCTTACGAAGATTTTCTAGGATCCGCCATTGGTTGAACCCCTACGTTTCTTTTGATTTGGTTTGGCTTAGTTTGGTTTGGTTATGATCTAGATTCAGAGTTTAAGGTCGTGCAAAACTTTATGTAGCCAAACCAAACCTATGAGTCTGGCTAACAAATACACCTGTATTTTACAAGATTTGAACCCTCCACCGATAGGAGGCTAACCATGAAGACTAGCTATACATCCTTGTGTTTAGTACTAGATTTACCGAAAAATCGTTTCTTGGTTCTAAATAATCTCACAAATTAATTGTCAATCTAGTCGGGTGTGGACCGACAATTTTCTTTGTTTTCAGTTACTGAATGATACATGCTTGAAGATTTATTACATGTAACGACCGACAGTTTGTGTTAAATGCGTTGTATTTTCATACAACTCACCCTAAAACATAACTCGCGATCATGCCACGTTATCATATGACAATCGTAGTACAAGTTTAATGGTGCATTTAACCAACAATAGTTGTTTCTATAATTACATAACATATAACATGTATGATTACTTTCTAAAATACAAAGTTCAAGGAATTTGAATCAATGTCGAATAATATCTATATTTGAATCAGATCGAACACGAGTGTATGTAGTTCTCATAGTGATCATATATGTGTTCAGTTTATCCTCCTAGCCTACCAACCAACACAAACATTAATGTTCAAAAGGATAGTACATCAAAACAGATTACCAGGAAAAGTGATGATGAAAAATCTAATTATTGCTGTTAAAAAGAAAATAATCCAAAAAGTTAGGCAGCTTGTATTGAATAATTCACTCCAGTAATCTAACAGCCTGCACATAAAAAAAAGTAAACAAAATATCAAGATTTAAAAAGCTGACATAAAGTGCTTGGCAGCTCTGAAATTCAAGTACAAAAAAATATATAACAAGTGAAAAAAAAAATATGAATTCAAATATATCCTTAAACAAATATTATGTTTCATCATTTTTTAATTTAGGTTTTAAACTATTTTGGTTGATGATGAACAAAGAATCTTGCTTATATTATGAATTTTTATTAGTTTTTAACTTTTGGTATTACTTTGGCGATTCTAATTGTTAGATCTATTAGGTTATTATGATATATGTGGAATGATAGTATTCTTATATTTTTTTGTCAGTTAAATATATAATTAATTTATTGTTATTGCGTTTTTTGTCTAAGATGTGGCCTTTTTTGCACCTAGGCGACACATGGGCCCTATGCACCTTGCGATTGTAACTATCCAGGGTCAATCTACAAGAAAGCGAGACAACAGTTAATAGATACCTCTGTTAATAGAATATTTAGCTCAACAGACCCCCTCTAGTTTCTAGGGGTGAGCAAGTTTAGGTCCGGACCAAAAATAACCAAGAACAGAACCGAAAATATTGTAACATCCGTCAAAAACCGGGTTAACCAAACCCGCTTCGTTTATTAACCGAACAACCAGTTAAAAATTTCGTTGCGTATTTAATGCCCAAATTAATTTTAAACGATACATAATTAATAAGTATATTAAAATATAAAAATTTATATTTGAAAATGTATTAAAAATAGTGAAATAAAAATTAAATGCTGAAGCCGGGTTTCGAACCCGGGTCAGCCGAGAGTATCACAAAGCCTTAACTCACATCCATCCAACCACTCCGCCACGTGTGTTGTTTGTTAACATATTGAAACAATTAATACATATAATAAAACTGGAAAATCAAACCCAGTCAACAGCGCGCCCAAATCCGCAAACGCCGGAAAATCCGACGATTTCGCCAATTATCGTCGGTTACTTTTGACTTAACGTAAGAATTAACGACGCCATCGGTTATAACCGACGTCCAGTTCCACGACATCCGTCGTAACCGCCGGAGAACGGCTGACCAACGAATCAAGACGGTAATCAGACCCAATTCAACTTGATTTTTCCCTATAAATGCACACCCTAGCCTCTGGTAAACTTTTCGCCCAAAATCGCACCGATTCTTCAATCAATTTCACTCGCCGGAAAATCTCTGCAAGTCGCCGGAAAACTGAAGCTTTCATCTACACGGTAAATACCTCGACTTTTTCTGTTTTAACCCATTGTTAGACTATTACTAACATCACTCCATCACCCAGAATCAACCCCTGACGACGTTGCCGGATTTTCTGTTTTCGCCGGAAAACTTCTGGAATTTCCAGAATCTCGCTGTTAGCCGGTATGATCATTTAAACCTACTGATAATCGTTGCTCAGTAGTTCAATTTCACATCTAATCCATCCAAACTGTTAATTGATCCTAACAGCCGAAGTTCACAAAACAGAGCCGACGAATCCTTGCCGGAGTTTTGAAAAAGTCACCTGTTCGGTACAATCATTCCCCAAACCCTTTCTGTTCAATACATTACAATCGCTTATAAAGTTCGTTAAATTAATTTAACAAATAACAGCATGGTTAACCGTTGTCTGTGTTTTGCGCGAAGAAGACGAAGTCGCTTAGGTTATAAGATTAATTAAAATCAATATTATGAACGGGTTAGACACACAGTCCAGCGGTGGACTGTGTGCAAATAAATACGCATACGTCCCGAGTTCGATCCTTGACACACGCACACACCTCGCTGTAATAAAAATGTTTTTTTTTTAAAACCGAACTGGATCCACACGCAGTAAGATGTTAAGTATAATAAAAACCGGAATATTTACCAAGTTAGACACACAGTCCAGCGGTGGACTGTGTGCCAAACTAAACCACAGGTCCCGGGTTCGAGACCTGTGGAGAGCACCGAGTCGATACCATTAAATCCTTTTTAAAATAAATGATTTTCGGATTAACTTAAATAGTGTATAAATATAATTAAAAACAGAAATATTCGGGTTAGACACGTAGCTCAGTTAGTAGAGCTGCGTGCACGCGTACGAGAGGTCTCGGGTTCGAACCTCACTCAGCGCACACATACAAACGACCGAACCGGTCAACGGTCAACAGTAATGGTCAACAGTCATGGTTAACGGTCAAAAAGTCAATATTTTTTATTATTTTTATTTATTTATTTTATTTAAAAATCAATTAAAAATACTTAGAAATAACGTTTTTAAAGTTAGAAAATAGCCTTAAACTCACAAAAATATATCCAATAATCCTACTAAAATTGATTAATAAAATCCGTTTATTTACCGAACCGTTATGTTATTATCTAGGTTAGTTTCTCTCGTGGTTAAATCCAATTTCGTGCGCATTCATCATCAATCCAAGAAACGCAACCACTGTGAGTGAATTCTTACAAACTCCCCTTTTTATTCACGTTTTGGGGTGTATCATGTGTCGCTTAAACTAATTCGTTAATTCAAATTCGTGCGATACCATATTATGATCTAAACTTAGAATGTAAATATTGTTTGTAGTTATGTATTACATATTGTCAAGTTGTATGCAAATTTATTGTTAGGCCCATCAGTTCCTCGTGGGAGACGAGTTGAACAACGCGTGCCTTAAAACTCATTCATTAGGCCCATCAGTTCGTAGAACAACGCGTGCCTCAAAACTCATTCATTAGGCCCATCAGTTCCTCGTGGGAGACGAGTTGAACAACGCGTGCCTCAAAACTATCTATTATTGTATGTGTGTGCATTATTTAATATTAAGTGTTTTGTGAATAAATTTACATCTACATTTACTCATATGTGGTTATGCACTTTATTTTATAATCAATTCAATAAACTTGTTTAAATGTTTTTCATAGGATTCACTCGCCAACTTTTTGTTGATCCAAAAACCATTTTTACACATGATACAGGTGAACAGAATGAAGCAAAGAAAACATAGGAAGTGCATTAGAAGAAAATAATGAAGTCTAGAAAGATGTGTAGAACATGTTGTAATTATGATTGTATGATCCCCTTTAAATTGTAATAATAAATATGAAACGTTATAATAAATGTCATGAGCTTTGATGAAAACCCAATCATGCCCCGATCACCTTTTCCGCTGCGGGTCGGGGTGTGACAAATATACCCAACCCGACCCCAACCTAAGCACCTAGGCATTTAGATCGGTTCCAATTTTTCATATAAAATCGGGCGGTTCTCGGTTCTTTTCATGGTGAAACCCGACTTGGACCTATGGACCGAACTAAAATGCTACATAAAAAAGATTGGGCCATAGCCGAGTAGCGATTAGGGCTTGAATCCCTAAAATATATAACATACAACGACTGCATGACGTTCCCACAAATACATTCGTATAGAGAAAGAAACCATCTGCATTGAATTTGCAGTCAACTTCTTGGCTGCTAATGTGATTCATTGACGAGGTAGGTGATCTAATATGTATCATTAATTTTTTATTCGGTATCGTTTTATTGTTGTTTCCAGAGTCAAAGCAAATGCAAGAAGGTATAACATTTAAAGCGAATACAATAAGGTATAAGGTGAATAATCGATTAAGCAATAAGAAAGCATAGAGTTTATACTAATAAGTTTGACTTTCCGAAGTCAAAGCGAAAACAATAAAGCATATAATATTTATTCTTATACACTTGATTAGCGATAAGTATCATAAGAATAACTGATTTTGGTGATATTGGAAAAGGTAAATTTGACATATACACTGATACTAAGTTTGTTGTTTATCAATAGCCTTCCCAAGTTCATAACAAAACATGTTGAAAAATGAAATTTAGTACCCGACAAACCCGATTACATAATAACCCGGAACCGACCCAATATTTAGGGTAGTGAATAGGTTATGTATTTTATGTTTGATCGGTTCTCGGGTCGGGTCGGATAATTATCGGGTAGGGACGAGTTTTGCGTTTTGCTCACCCCTAAGTTCCACCCATGTTTAAATCTTTAAATTAATATATAGCACACATAGGGAATGTAATAGTTATGAGATTTAGAAAGATATGACTGCAGAACAAGAATTCATTTAAACTGAAACGACACGTAACCTAAGGAACGCGACTGCAATGTGTGTGCATGGATGCTTGCACTGTTCAATGCGTTCGGTCTTTAACATATAGGTAAATTAGACAGCCTAAAGTTAATTTTTAGCCGTTACCATCTACAATATATTCAAAAACAGAAAATGCTGAAACACATTTGAAGAAGGTATATTGCTAGGGAGAGCATTCGTAAAATATAAGTTCGATCATCTAATGTAAATACTTAAATAATTAATTCAGCACATTGGATAAAAGATCATTGTATATACCTGCAATGATTTGCAAGCCTAGTTCTGGAGCATAAGTGTATATCTGTAAAAACCATTGTAAATGTATCCTGTAGTACTGCTTCTTTACTGAACACCAAAAATAAAATAAATATATTAGCTATAAACATGATGAAGAAGCTAGTGATATCAAGAAATTAGAGAACCTTAGGGTGCAAACGTGAGGAACGCCAAACGCTAACTCCATCACGCTCATGCATTTTCCCACCAAAAATCGGCTTGCTTCTTAAAACTCTTTCATGAGATTGATCATGAATGTGATCACTATTGTAGCGACGTTTCTTGCCCTTAAGTCCATCATCAGATGCGGGTGTAACACATGCGTTATCTTCTCTTCTGTAATTTACATATATAACATATCATGAATCCGTACACACACACACATATATCAATATATGATGTAACAAATATTAATCTGATAAGAATGTTACCCTGACACTTCCATTCCTTCTGCAGACTTGATTCTTTCCTGCGCATGTAACAGTGGTAATGTTAAAAGGGGTATTCAGTTATGTGTAGGGTGTAAATGAGTCAAGCTACTCGAAATAGGCTCAAAACGAGCCGAGCGTGAAAATAAATTTGTTTAACAAACGAGCCCGGGCCCGAGCTTCACTTTTCGAGCTCCAACTTGAAAAACTACTCACGAGCTGAGCTTGAGCTCTCGTAAGTAAAACGAGCTCAAGCTCGAGCCTAGTCGGGATCGGCTAGGCTCGTTTACACCCCTAGTTGTGAGCCAAACGTGGTCTGACTAACGTGTTAAATGAATGGTGTTAAGTGAGGTAGATTGTAGTTGTTACAAAAGTGAAAGTATAGGAATTGTTTTCGCAATTTTTAAAATAATGGACTGTAATGGTTATTTTCAACATACCAAGACGACGAAAAACGTAATTAACTTTCTTTTTAAAAGGAATGGACAAAAATACCCCTGCACGTGCCAAGCGTGTGCTCTGACTAACGGATTAAATGGATGGTGTTAAGTGAGGTGGACTGTAATTGTTACATAAGTGAAAGGACTAGTACTGTTTTTGCAATTTATAAACTAATGGACTGTAATGGTTATTTTCAACGAACCACAGAGACGAAAAAACGTAATTAACTCTAGAAAAAAACAGTCCTAACAAGAATTCCTAAAAACCAAGGCAAGTACAGTAAGTTTTATGAAAGTCAACATACCTCATCTTTAGCAGTTGACTGTTCGTATATACCACCAGCTTCTTGATTAACCTCAGTGGTGCTGTTTAACAAATTTTCAGAACATATTTTTCCAGTTCTTGAACATAATGAACCTTTTTGTGCACTTGAAAAATCCGACAACTGGACTTCCTCAGAATTTTCAGAACTTCCAACTAAAACTTCTGACTTCTGGTCAACCTTTGACCTACACCGTTTAGAACCACTTACAATAACCACTTCCGTTTCTACAACTGAAGGAAGCGTTTTCTCAATTTCTCTACTCGTTGATCCAGCCGAAATTTTATTTTCTACACAAGAATTTATGCTGGCATCCGAAGCAGAATTTTTGTCAGGTGAACTAACTTTAACGTTATTCAACTTATTCCTATCACTCAAACACTCGACCTCCTTCCGGAAACTTCCAAACACAGGCTTAGAAAGATCTTGGGATACACCGACTTTTTTTTGCATACTTTTCAGCCAATCGGTTCGCTTCATGTTTAAATCAACAACAAGATCGATCCCATTTTTTGATGCAACATGATATTGAAAAGACGGAACTGCTGTAGAACATTTCATGGATACAGTATTTGCTGAAAATGCACCATTATTTTCATCTCTTTTTGGAAATTGATGCTTCTTTTCTTCAGAAACCAAGTTTTCTTTACATGGGCTTGCTTTTGACGAATTCTTTGTATTTTTGGAATTATTGCGGTAAGATTTAAATATGTATTTTGAGCCTGATGATAAATTTTTATTGCTTTGCAAGCGCGACGACTTTCGGATAGAAGATTTAGACACTTCAGCACCTGGAGCCTGCATTACATTACTGGAGTTAGTAAAAGCACTATGTCTTAATTTTTTTATATACAATAAATATGCCGAATATGCTAATAAAGACTGTACAACTTCAATGATACTACATTTTTTATAAGATGATTTAGGAGGTTTTATGCAACACTACGTGTAACAGCCGTCATAACCATAACGATTAAGAAAGTGTGAGCAATGAATAGGAAAATACCTCAACTCCTTCCTTTTCCGTAACTTTCAAGTGATCATTATCCATAAGTTGGTTGATGTTCTAGAAGATTCTATATCCCTGAACCAATGCACATCAAAATTAGTAGTGACACTATCTGTAGAACAGTTTACGCAGTGTTACAGCTCTTATGCATAAGTTATAGTTATCATGATTGACGATCCTGCTGTAAACGTAGTTCAACAATGTTTGTGGCAGACATCATGCTAAGTTAGCAGACAAAACAAATTCTGGTAAACGTCTAGAGTTAATTTAATGCATTTAGTTAAAGGGCATCCTAATTTAACTTTATCTGTAATGGGTGTAACGCTGATCCTCAAGTTTGGAATATATATCCGTAATTCCAAAGTTGATAACAAGAGAGATAACATTTAAAACAAAACTAAAAACAAATCACTTGTAAATGAGCCGACAATGAACTTCAAAATGTGAACAGTCTCGTTCTCTAAAAAAATTCAGATCATATAGAAAAACTAAAGTAGAACAAACAGCAAGTTTTACTTCTTTAACAAAATATGAAAAAAAGGACTATGAACTTTGTTAAAGTTTTACACATGACCCATGAATGTTTTACATATAATGTTGGAATTTCAACAAAGCAATTGGTAGTAAATAGGAGTGCATGAAAACATGTCATGCATGTCCTCGAAACTTTAGGGCGTAATTTGCATATGTTTTTCTTGTTTCATACTTTCATGACCTTTTAAATAGACATTTGTTTATTTTCAGCACGTGTTAACTGGCTTGTGATGTAGGCCCTATCGATGTTGATAACAATGTAAACCCTAAAAATACTTATTACATCTCAAGATACTGACTAGCCACTAGTTTACTACTTAATCAATACTTGATATCATAAAACACTATAATATCCAATGGCAATGAAGATGATTACATTTTGTACATGAATTCAATCCTGGATAGTAATACATACATCTTACACTATTGCACAAGCATAATGCCAAAATGAAGATGACATAGCATTTTGAGTTCCAGACTTACAGTCAATTCAAATACAAATAGTTGCACAAATAAACCTAGCAACAAAAAAACTAATGCAAAGCAGGTGAAGCTGCATTGTACAAGCAAATAATTCGTGTATAGAAACATTGATAATCAAAGATCTATTTCGGTATTCCCTATAAAGTCATCAGTCGGATATTAAAGGCAACAATAGATCGTAACCACATAATCCAAATGTGAGTTTCGCCAATTTATGTATTGTGGTTATAACGGAAACAACTCACAAGTGAAATCGGTCATATAGCAATATATACTCATAGGTAATGATGTTTCCACAGTTGTCACAGATTAACTATTTCCACAACTAAGACTCGCTCAAAGTATTTCCTACTTTCTTTGACGTTAAACTCACTTTCATGTACAAAACCGGCATCACCAGGGCCGGCCCTGAGAACTCAGGTGCCTTGTTCGAGCCCGGAAAATTGTGCCCTTTATGCCCTAACGAAATAGATAATGCATTGTTATATATGATTAGCAAAGTTAAGTTGATAAAAAAACTAACAAAAAATTAAACAGAACGTAAAAAGAACCTAAAGCTACAAGGCATAACCCTCCAATAAAACGTGTTGTTATTAACATTTAAATTAATAAAAGAACAACATTAAGTTAGAGGTTTTGCCTTTTTATATGTACTTAATGAAATTACATTGATAATAAAAAACAAACAAAAAGTTAGACAGAATGTAAAAGAACCATTAAAAACATAATAAGGAGCATGGGAATAATGAAGAGCAGGGGAGTCGAACCAAGCCCTCTTGCACAACAAAGCAGCCCTTTAACCACCAAGCCAAATCTAATTTTTGTTTTAACATCAACTCAAAATGTGTGTATATATATATATATTATATAATTTGTCTTTGTAATTTAGTGCCCCTTCGGGAAACGGGCCTCGGCCGAGGGTGCGGCTCGCCCACCCTCAGGGCTGGCCCTGGGCATCACACTACCATCAAACTCCTTCCAAAAGAAGGCAGACCTTAAACTTCAATATCAACCGACACAAGATTCTCAAAAATAACAGAAGTTTGATGCTACTAAGCCTTGTTACAAGGCGTTGAACATAGGGTAATTTACGAATCTTATCTGCCCTACACTTACTATATCTTACTTGCTTTTATAGTTTTATTAGCCGCGCGTCTCATCAAGAGCAGCCTCTCTATATCCTGGGACAGAGGTAACATTAGCCCTCCCCCAGACCCTACCTCTACGAGTGCAATTTGTTAGAAAGGGAAGTCAAACCTCGGAGGAAATCCTTAACAAAAATAAGGTGTTGACAGCTGCAAATTGACAGCAAATCAACAGCCTAATCCCAGCTAATCAACAGCCGGACCAGCCGGACCTTATGCAATCCTTACGCAATGTTTTCCTTTTTTACGTTTCTCTTGTAAACCATTTAAGTAGCCCTGCATTTGTATCTTAACGAATACACAATTATGAAAGAATAGTTTTCGGTAATCCACTCTGAAACTCTGATTTTAACATGGTATCAGAGCGGGTTATTTAGTCTGCTCATCATCTACCCAAAACACAACCGAGCCACAACCGAGTCACCATGTCCGGAGACGGTAACTCGAGTAGTGATCTCACCTTACAACTAGCCAACCTTCTCAAAAATTCCCAGTCAAAAAGCCCCAAAATGTCCGATAGTTTACAGATAAATCTGAAACTAAACGGCCAGAATTATCCCCTATGGACCCGAATGATTCGAGTCGCCATAGGCGGAAAATCAAAAACCTTGCTGAAACATTTAACCACAAATCCCCCAGACCAAAGTCATGAAACCTACGAACAGTGGGAGCAAGATGACCTAATCGTCTTTTCATGGTTAATTCAGAATATCGAACCTGTTCTTGCGGGTAACCTCACCGAGTTTCCCACAGCGAAATCATTGTGGGATGCCTTGGTAGTCACATATAGCAGTGGACGGGACAAGCTCCAAACCTTTAATCTCCATGTCAAAGCGAATGATATCAAACAGAACAATACTTCTCTCGAAGAATTGTGGATCACCCTCCAAGGCGTATGGGGAGAAATCGACCGAATTGATCCGAATCCGATGACTTGTTCAACGGATATTCAAACATACTCCAAAATCCGAACTGAGCAAAAACTCTTCCAGTTCTTAAATGCCCTTGACCGGAAGTATGACCCTGTAAAGAGGGAGATACTCCGGTCGGAACCACTTCCGACTGCAGAAGCCGCATATGCCACTGTTCGCAAGGAGGCCGCTCACCAAAACATTCTCGGAACACCTCTCAATAACGCACAGGGCATCGCAGCAGGTCTAATAGCCACAGAAATAGAAGGGGCAGGACTTGCATCGAAAGGGCTCCGACGGTTCGATGGAAGAAGAACTGGATCTGTAAGCAGAGATGACAAAACTCATCTCAAATGTGACCATTGTGGCATGACTAAGCATACCAAGGAACAATGTTTCAGACTCGTCGGATATCCCGAATGGTGGTCTGATAGTCATAAGAAGGGCACAAAGGCTACCGCTCAAGAGAAAGGAAAATCACCCAGCACCGGCAACCGAGAGGTCCCAGGAGATGGAAGCCGGAGTAGAGTTGGTTTCGGCGGAATGGCCGACGCAACAGGCGAAGAAGATGAAGGGACAGGTAATGGCGGAGAAGATGAAGGAGCGGGTAATGGGTTTGGGGCGAATCCGTGGGTTTATAACCCTAAATTGAATATGTCACATTTGGTCCCTGGAAATAGTGGGAATGCTAATATGGCCCAAGAACATCATGAAAAACAAAAACGATGGATCTTCGATTGTGGCGCAACCGACACAATGACTTATGAGTCATCGGATATTATTTCAACTACTAAACCAGAAAAAACACATATTCAAACGGCGAACGGAGGGATAATGGATGTAAAATCGGGAGGGACTATTGAGATTTCACCCACAATAAAAATCTCTAATTGTCTTTATGTTCCCTCGTTGTCACATAAACTGCTTTCCATTAGCCACGTCACTAAAGAACTCAACTGTATTGTCCTAATGTACCCTACGTTTTGTATTTTACAGGATATCAGGACGGGAGCGATCATTGGGCGTGGCACTGAAAGTCAAGGGTTATATTATGTGGACGAAGTAACTCAAAGTGGTGCTGTGATGTTGACTCATGGTACATCGGAACGAGAAGCATGGCTATGGCACCGAAGATTAGGTCATCCCTCTACAAGTTATTTACATATTTTATTTCCAAAACTATTTCCAGTTAATTCTATGTCACATTGTGAAACATGCGTTTTAGCAAAGAGCCACAGGAAAACTTTTAAACCCAATAATACTAAGGTTGCTTTGCCATTTTCATTAATCCATTCTGATGTATGGGGTCCTGCCCCCGTTCTTGGGGGGCAAAACCTTCGCTACTTTGTGATGTTCGTTGATGATTGTACCCGAATGACCTGGGTTTATTTTTTGAAAAACAAATCCGAAGTCTTTGAAAAATTCACTATGTTTTACGCCATGATCCAAACCCAATTTCAAACAAACATCCAAATTTTCCGATCCGATAATGGCGGTGAGTTTGTTAATACCTCCTTTAAATTGTTTTTTCAAAACAAGGGAATAATCCACCAAACTACATGCCCAAACACCCCAGAACAAAACGGTGTCGCCGAAAGGAAAAATCGCATTTTGCTGGAAATGACACGAGCCCTCCTAATTGAATCCCAGGTCCCGAAACATTTTTGGCCTGAAGCCCTTGCTACCGCTACCTATCTTCTCAACCGACTCCCAACAAATATCCTCAAACTTAACACTCCATTACACACCCTTTCAAAATTCTTCAAACTACCCTCAGTCCTTACTCTTCAACCACGAATCTTTGGATGTACCGCTTTTGTTCACATACCTAAATCAGATCGAACCAAACTTGACCCTTGTGCTGAAAAATGTGTCTTTGTTGGGTATGGAATGAATCAAAAAGGATACAGATGTTATAACCCAAAAACACGTCATATGTTCACCACAATAAACTGTGACTTTCTTGAAACCGAGTATTACTATTCCCAACTCAGTGGTCAGGGGGAGAAGGAATGTTTAGACACACTAAGTTGGTTGAAATATGTTCCCTATGTACCAACTACAGAGTCACCAGAGTTCAATTTCAGTGCCATTGAAGGCCCTAATGTTCCTCCTAACCTGGTATCCGAGGTAAGTAATACTCACCCTATTCAGTCTGGTGATACTTTTGGAGTTTCTAATGACTCCGAAGATACCAATACTTCTAACCATGCAACTGCCACAGAACAAGCTGAAACTTTACAGGCAGATGAATCCATACAAGAAGAATCCCCATCAAGATATGTGTTACCCCCTAGAACAAACAGAGGGGTTCCTCCGAAACGGTATTCTCCTGGAAAAGAGCCAAGAAGGTCTAGTTATCCTATAGCTAATGTAGCTAATGGAAATCTCACTAAGGAAGCCAAAGCGTTTATCTCATCTGTTTATTCTGAAGAAACTCCTACAAACGTGGATCAAGCTTTAAAGTCTAAACATTGGAAGGAAGCAATGAAAACAGAAATGGAAGCCTTAATCAAGAACAATACTTGGGAAAAGTGTACTCTCCCGTTGGGAAAGAAATCCGTGGGGTGTCGTTGGGTCTATACGGTTAAGTATAAACCAGACGGTACAATTGAGAGATATAAAGCCCGACTGGTAGCAAAAGGGTATACCCAGACACATGGGATTGATTACGCTGAAACGTTCTCCCCAGTTGCAAAAATGAACACAATTAGGGTTCTTTTTTCGATAGCTGCAAATGAAGGGTGGCCACTTCAACAGTTTGATGTAAAAAATGCATTTCTACACGGGGATCTAGATGAAGAGGTATTTATGGATGCTCCTCCAGGATTCACAAAAGATTTCAAGTCCGGAGAAGTTTGCCGTCTGAAGAAATCTCTTTATGGTTTGAAGCAATCTCCCCGGGCTTGGTTTGGCAGATTTACCGTAGCTATGAAAAAGTTTGGATATAAACAAAGTAATGCCGATCATACTTTGTTTCTCAAAAAAAGAGGAAAATTCGTAACCTGCCTAATTATCTATGTAGATGATATGATCATTACAGGGAACGATAAAGAAGAAATGGGAAAACTAAAAGAAAACTTGTTTGCCGAATTTGAAATGAAAGATTTGGGCAGGCTGAAGTATTTCCTCGGAATTGAAGTACTAAGGTCAAAACAAGGAATTTTCATTAGTCAGAAGAAGTATGTCTTAGACTTGTTGGCAGAGATTGGAATGATAGATTGCAAACCAGCAGACACTCCTATGAGTGTAAACCAAAAGCTCTATATGAAGGAAGGAGCAAAGTTAGCAAATAAAGAAAGATATCAACGGCTGGTGGGAAAACTAATATATCTCTCACATACTCGCCCAGACATTGCATATGCTGTAGGGGTGGTAAGTCAGTTCATGCACCAACCTCAAGAGTCCCATATGGAAGCAGTTTGGAGAATTATTAGATATCTCAAAGGAACAGTGGGTCATGGAGTCCTGTTTCAATCACATGGACACCTAAATGTTCAAATCTATACTGATGCAGACTGGGCAGGAGATAAGGGAAGTCGGAGGTCAACAGCAGGCTACTTCGCTCTAGTTGGTGGGAATCTTGTCACTTGGAGAAGTAAAAAACAAAAGGTGGTTGCTCTCTCAAGTGCAGAGGCTGAATTTAGAGGTATAGCTCGAGGTCTAACAGAAGCCATGTGGATGCGAAGACTCTTAGCTGAGATTGGCTTTCCTTCAAGAGAAACTAGTAAGATTATGTGTGATAATAAAGCTGCAATTCAGATTTCAGAAAATCCAGTACAACATGATCGAACTAAACACGTAGAAGTTGATAGGAACTTCATCAAAGAAAAATTGGAAGATGGTACAATTGAACTACCGTTTGTTCGATCAAAAGATCAATTAGCAGACATACTAACAAAGGCTGTCAATGGGAGAGTCTTAGGCGAATGCTTAGACAAGTTGTGTATTGGAAACCCCACTACTCAACTTGAGGGGGAGTGTTAGAAAGGGAAGTCAAACCTCGGAGGAAATCCTTAACAAAAATAAGGTGTTGACAGCTGCAAATTGACAGCAAATCAACAGCCTAATCCCAGCTAATCAACAGCCGGACCAGCCGGACCTTATGCAATGTTTTCCTTTTTTACGTTTCTCTTGTAAACCATTTAAGTAGCCCTGCATTTGTATCTTAACGAATACACAATTATGAAAGAATAGTTTTCGGTAATCCACTCAGAAACTCTGATTTTAACACAATTTCACCGGGTACATTTGTTTGTTTGTTTGCTTTCCGATTTTATCATCAAGATTCCAATTCCAAATATGTACAATGCCCAACTATACCCTAAATCAAAGTACACAACAACTTCATAATTCACACACCCATCTGTAATTTTAGCAAATAAAAGAACTCGATATGATTCAAAACCTTTCTCAAAGTGGATCTGGTCCGCAAATAGCAACAACCCGCGTTCGAAAGTATGAAAATCTAAGATACCCATATGCAAATTGTGACTACAGTGCAAGACATCATAGATAAAATTTGGGAAAATGAGGTGAATCATACCAAGAAAGGATGAAGCTGCCGCTGTGGACGACAAGGTATGGCGGAGATAGAGCCGTGAAACAGAGCAGAGTCGCCTCTTTCTCTTTTAACGGTTCAAAGAGCGGCTTTCTTTGAGTAATAAGACAGAGGAGCCAAAAGTTTGGAATCCATTTCAAATCCCCAAAACATCCTCCTTATTTGCATTCCAGCCCTTCTGGTTTAGGCTATAGCTGCTGGTGCAGTGGCGGAACAAGCAAAAATATCAAGAGATAACGTTTCTTTTCTATGGAGGTAACGAAATCGAAAAAATGTCAAACTTTTCTAAAATTTACTTCACTGCCGGAGCGTCAAGGGGTAGCGGAAGCTACCCCTTTTAAAAGGCTAAATCCTCCCTGACTATCAAACACTTTTTCTTAACCAGCTTGGGCCTTTCAGTAATTTGGAACACTGACGGACGGGCTCACGAGTTTGTATTTTGGGCGTGGATAGCCTTTTACCATTGGTTTATCTGAGTGATCGGACTTTTGTTGATCGCTCGAAAAGTTGTAATCATGTGAGCTCAAGTTTCTTTTTTTATCGTATTTTACATTTTAGTGTTCTTTCTTGCTTTTGTAAATGTAGCTTATTTTAAAATAATGTTATATAATTTATAAATCTTTGTTGCTAACCCTTTTTTTATCAAACTCGAGTAATACGAGTTTCTAACCTGATTTAGCTATCACTTAAAATATGCTATGTTTAATAGAATCGTGTACCATTTTAGATTTTTATATGTTTCTCACTAGTGGCGGACCTACCTTAATAGAAGGGGTAGTGCTCCAGCGGTAGTGTAAATTTTGGAAAAATTTGACTTTTTTTATTTCGTTACCCATTTTCTATAAAACGTTACCCTTACGAAAATTTTCTAGATCCGCCACTGTTTCTCATGATTCATGCAATGTTTTGAATAGATTTAAATGTTTTAAGAGATAATAATATTTTTTTATTATACCCCTAAATTAGGATAATATAATAATCTGTTTGTTAAATAATTTCTTTTCTCAAAAAAAAATCTTAAATCACTCACAAGAGTTGCAAATAGCCAAAGCCTTCATTAAATTGTACATCTTTTCATAAAATTATGTGTTTTGATAAAATTTGATTTTATTTGATGCCTTATAGATGTCATGTATCATAATTTTTATATTCTAGTTATAATGATACATGTATCAACATCACTTGACATTATTATGGAGCGTCTTTATTTCTCAAATAATTATCATTAGTGTTAATGTTTACCTAATTAAGCTACTCCACTATGATTAACCGAAATGGGCGATTATGAATAAACTTGTTTAAACGTTTACGTTAGACAATATACATTATGTATTTCATAGCTTTGACGAGGCATGTAGCCGTTGGCTGATGTAATATTTCAGATTTTTCGTATTTGATTTTTTTATCATTATTCTCGAATTAATTCATATTGTATTAGCTGTATGCTTGCATCTCAGTTTAAAACGTTAGAACAATATTAAAAATCTTAGCTATGGATGCTTAGACAACTATAATAAATTAAATGAATATATAGATAAAATAATTATTATGACTTTTAATTAAAACTAGTATTTTGAACCCGCACGTTACGGCGAAACTGTTAAACTAAACAAAAATTAGACGTATCACACACGCACATCACGGTTTGTTAACTCGCAAAAAAAGTTGACCAAAATTTAAAACATTATCGTAAAAAAATAATTACTAATCATATGAGGAAAACCATATTATATAACTAATACATACTTAATATATATACTTTGAAATATATACATAAGAGTATATATGACATAAGATTATATATGTTTGTAAAATATTAAAACACAAAGCATTTTTCAAGTCCAACTTTTCCAAAATTATTACACATGTTTTATTATATTAAAAATGCCTTGAAAAGTATGTATCAATAATTGCTTGTACTATATGAAGAGAAACTTATACAAAATTGAATAGTAAATTTAATTCACAGCCCAAATTTATAAATTAATATAGAGTAATTTATAAATTAATATAGAGTAAATATCATTTAAATTTCTAAATTGTCAAATCAATATTCACAACTTGGTGAACAAGTCCAAAAAAATCAAGGGATTAACATGAAGATAAACATCAAAATTTTAAACATTGCGAACCTTATCCTTCCCCATGTTTTATTCTTAATTTCATTCAATTTATTCCCCAAGTTTTTAATTGAAATACAACTCCTCAATTCCAATGTAAATACAAGTCTTCCATTCCATTTTTTTCACATCAAAACAAAGCACTAGATTTAGACCCTCCTCTATACTCTCTAAATTCAGCCCCTCTAGTAAGTTTTATGCACTTTAAGAAATCTCTAAGTAAGTTTTCTAGTTTCTTAATTTTGTTCTTATTAGTCATTGTTTTTCTTTTATAAATTGGTTTTTAATTCTCAAGATTACATTATTATGACTTTTACGAATACTTCAAAAACCTTATTGATTTTATAACTAAATAATGTTTTATAGACTTTTTTAATCAAAACTTTGTTAGAGACAATAAAAGTTGCAACGTATGTAGCTTTTTAAAACTTTCAACCATCTAACCTGGACTTTGAACGACCATAAACATGTCCAAACGTGTTCAAATGGGTCTGACTTTTTCTATTAGGTGTAGTTTGTCGAATCAGCTTTCCAACCATATATAACACGACGTCTAACTCCAAATATTCTATCTTCTATAACGTTCACAAAATATGTACGTAATGCTGATGAAAAATTAACTTTACTTGTAAAACCTTAAACTTAATTATATTGTTATACATGGATTAATTATTGTTTTTAAAACTCTTCAACAACATTAAAAAATTGGTTTAAACTACAGGTTTTGTAAAGTTATAATTAATTATTCAAAACCCTAGGACTTGTTCCTACTTCTCCCTAAACATCTTAATCAAAAAATATAGGTCATCCATAGTAAAAGGTTGATTATCAAGAAACTTTAAGAGCAGAAGGTGAGTTTTCATAGCCCTTTTTTATATCTTTACTTTAGGATGAAAACATCTACTTGCAAACGTTTTATACAATTCATCATAGCAATGTTCCAGGCATGATTAAACTTGGTATACATGTTGCATATATCATAATCGTAAAATGTCTTCTCGTTCATACCATACACAACCACTAACGTGTGAAATCCAATGCTATTACAAGGGTAGATCTATTGGTGTGACATACCCATTCAACCAAGCATCATGAAGCCATTCGTCATTAGGTTTGATTGTGGACTTCATTTTTATTTGTTTAAATTATTATACGTTGAATAATGTTGTGAATTGTATCTTATAACTCTTATTTTTTATCACATGAGACAAACCTATGGAACTCACCAGCTTTATAGTTGACTCTGTATTTTACATGTTTTCAGGTGATGAAAATTAGCTTTTTTTAGCTTGTGGATTGTTCACATGGGATTGCTTGGACCTAACTTATTTAAAATCAAACGTTTTTTTGTGTCTTGTTTTGTTTTGGAAAACTGATAATGTTATAAACTACCTTTTAAACAAAACTTAACAATATCTTTATGGGTTATCTTTATACCTTGTTTTGTGATATCTTATAAATTGTGACCCGATAATTCGGCTCGGGGGGGGGGGGGGGAGAAGTCAACTTACTATAAAAATGACATATCAATATCCTCAAAGAGGTTTGTGTAACGTCTCGTATTTCCGTGTTCTTATTTTTAGAAAGTTCGTATTCGTATTCTATTTATAGAAACTTTACATTCGTATTTAAATTTCAATCTCACAATTCGAGGCGTTAATTATAATAGAATTCATTTTTTATACATATGTGTGTTACCTTTCATATTTGTATTATGTACGCAATCAATCTTTAAATGCGTGTTTATACGCAAAACCGAGACTTAAAATACACTTTGGATACCTAAAAACAAGTTAAAATACAAGAAACGGTATAAAATAACCTAGTTACAAAGTGCAGAGACTAAAAGTAAGCAAAACCAAAAGTTTTTCATCTCCTTTCTCCTCCAATCACATTCCACCCTTCTTTAGCCAATTAGATTTCACCATTTTTCACATCTTTTCTCCTCCAATCACCTTCACCCTTCTTTAACCAATCAGATTTCACCATTTTCCACATCTTTTCTCCTCCAATCACCTTCACCCTTCTTTAACCAATCAGATTTCACCATTTTCCACCTCTTTTCTCCTCCAATCACCTTTCACAATTCTTTAGCCAATTAGATTTCACAATTTTCCACTTTTTTTGTCCTCCAATCACCTTCCACCTTCATTTAAACCCTAACCACTTAACCTTTTATAAATACCAACCCTAACACCTTCCAACTATTTGCACCACCTTCAAATCACTTCCAAACTCTATCAAATCTCTAAGATTTTCAACTTTGGCATAAAGTTCAAGAACCAAAATGGTAACTTCGGTGTTCCATCAACTCAAGACTCGTCAAACCCACTAAGTGGAAATTTCTTCGCAAATCATGAGTATACATGATCCCTTTTGGTTTTACACGTTATACTATTAAACACACACAATCACTTATACCTTATGCAAATACAAACAATCCAATGATACATGCTTAAATACGTGATGCTTGATTAGTATTATTGGAACATTCTTATGTGATTTACTTGTCATTAACGTTGCTTAAAGCATCCCCTTAACATGTATAGCGCTATAGGAGTAACGCACCGCCCGTATTCTTGAGGTCATGTTGAGTCATTCAATCATTACGGTCTTATCGTTGCGACGATGAGATTACGCTAGCGGTACACTTTGGGTTGACTAGTATAATTGCATGCCTTGATACATTAATCTAGTTAACTATTTTTGTCATGTAGATTGTTCAAAACTTCTTTACATATATGCTAGTACTCAAACTTGTATGCTCGCCAATACTTTTGTATTGAACTATACTTTAAAACGTATTTGCAATATTTTGACAATGATGATGCACGGAACCTAGTAGAATGCCTAGAAACGCACCTTAAACTTTAATACTTGTTGTACCTTATTTGATCCAAACTTGTTGTATTCATTTTCAAACAATGTACTTGATATTAGCAATAAAATTATGACATGTATTTCCCCTCGATGGTTTAAAAACAAAACCTTGAAATAATTGAAAGGAGGGACATGAACTCAATGTTTATTTAAATACTTGTCATTTATTAGCGTTATGAAGTCTCGAGCAATCTATTTCTTCTCACTCTGATGTTTTCGCCATCGGTTGGGGTGTGACAATTTGAGATGAAATGTTGAGTTTTCCGGCAAAAAACATTTTTCTGGAGACTAACGGCGTCAGGGTTCTGTTCGTAAGGGTCAATTGGAGGCCAATATGTTAATAATTGAGACTACCAGTGGTTATTTTTTAAGTTGAGACCGTGGGTGACCAACGACGAATAGTTTAGATTATTAAAATCCAATATTCTTTCTTAAAAACCCCGAGTAACAGATTATGAAACTAAAAATAACAAAGTTAATAACCGATTAAAATAATTAATTAATCAACTGAAATTAACATTTATCAGCATTCAACAAACTAATAGTCTGTAACTAACAAATACTTGGTAACAAATGGTAGAATTTTAATACATGTAATTGATTATTGAAGAACAAATACTTAATTCCAAAACTAACAAATGCACTTCTTGAATAATTCTTCTTCCATTCGATTGATTTTTATTTTCTTTTTCGCTAATTGTGTCCTATCGCCTAATTGCCGTCCTAAAGTTGATTGTGTATTTGGGTATAACTTTAAAACCGCTTTAAAACATCAAGCGAATACAATTAGCTTAAAAAATAGGGCCCTTATTTGTCAGGGCGAAAAAATCATAGCTTTAACCAGATTAACATATAGTCGACTTTGATAGTTGTCGCATAAAGTTATCTATATAACCATGAATGCTAGATCAAATTTAATCTGCCCACCTTCTTTTTTCATGACAAATTTATATATACTACAAACTACATTGAGGGAAATAGCATGATATTTTCTTGTTGGTCCAGTAAAATTACGATTTTGTCTTATTTAAATTTACAATTTTGTCATTTGTTTTGTTTTTGTTTTCTCGAGCCAAATTACGATATTGCCCTTAGTTGAAATTTACAGTTTTGCGATCGTTTTTGTTTTTTTTCCTGTGAGATTACGATTTTGCCCCTAGTGTCAAATTACAGTTATGCGATTGTTTTTAGTTTTTTTTCTTTTAACAAAACTATGGTAGTGTTTTATTTTAATTAGTTGACTCGATGTATTTTTATATTCGTGCCAGACAGCTGCTTCCCCATTGGTCCAGCCAAATTACGATTTTGCGATGTTTAAATTACAGTTTTGCCATTTGCTTTGTTTTTGTTTTCTCCGAGCCAACTACGATATTGCCCTTAGTTCAACTTTATAGTTTTGCCATCGTTTTTGTTTTTTCTATGAAATTACAATTTGCCCCAGTGTAAAACTACAGTCATGTGATCATTTAGTTTTTTTTAAACAAAATTATGGTAGTGTTTTGTTTTAATTGGTTGACTCGTAATTTTTATTCGTCACAGGCGACTGCCTGGCACACGCTCATTTATCCTGAAAATTTCAGTTTTGCCCCAAGTTTAAAATTATAGTCTTTCAATACTGTTAGTTTCTTTTAGCAAAAATATAGTAGTGTTTTGTTTTAATTGGTTGACTCAATATTTTTTTTAGATCGTGTTATAAGTAGTATGTACAAATAGCTGAATATATGTTGTAAGAGAAAAATATTCGAATTAGTGTCCAACAATGTAGGTAGGGCCAAAACTAATTCACTTCAAAATACATGACCCAATTTTTAGCCTTCTTTTTTTGTAGTGTACAAAAGTTGTGTCAATGACACGTAACTTTTTAAGAATCTATATTTTCAAATGCTAAAGGTAAATCGTGTTTATAAACTATTCATAGATATAAAAACGAAAACAAAAAGTTTTTATAACATATTTAATGACTACATGACTGACTGGTAATCTGTAAATATCTAAAAAGTAACACTTTTTAAGAATCTATATTTTCAAATGCTAAAGGTAAATCGTGTTTATAAACTATTCATAGATATAAAAACGAAAACAAAAAAACTTTTATAACATATTTAACGACTACATGACTGACTGGTAATCTGTAAATATCTAAAAAGTAACACTTTTTAAGAATCTATATTTTCAAATGCTAAAGGTAAATCGTGTTTATAAACTATTCATAGATATAAAAACAAAAACAAAAACTTTTATAACATATTTAACGACTACATGACTGACTGGTAATCTGTAAATATCTAAAAAGTAACACTTTTTAAGAATCTATATTTTCAAATGCTAAAGGTAAATCGTGTTTATAAACTATTCATAGATATAAAAACGAAAACAAAAAACTTTTATAACATATTTAACGACTACATGACTGACTGGTAATCTGTAAATATCTAAAAAGTAACACGTTTATGTATTTTTTTTATATTGTTTCAAACACCCGAAAAATCACTCCATTAATTATAACCATGCGTCTGTCGTACCTACGTATCAGATGTACTTACAGACCTCAAACTGGTCAACATTAACTTATTAAATGCACATATTAAATTCTTTATCTTCTTCACCTGCAGACTGCAGTAATAAGAAGCTAAGTGGTACCTAACATGAAATTCGCGGGTTTTGGTTTAGTCTAAATGGGGTTGGGTCGTTAACTCGTGAACTTGTTTAGCTAAATGGGTCAGGTTCGGGTCAACCCGATTGGGTTGGCGGGTTGATCCGTTTAACCCATTTATATTATATATAATTTTTTCAATATGTTTTATGTCATAAATTAAATTAGATGTGTATTTAATCCATAATTACTTGAAAAGAGAATTTGACATAAGATTTATAATTTATATGTAATAGTATTTTATACATTTGTGTTTTTTAGTAAATTTTAATTTTATAATGTTAATTTGAAGAAAAATAAAAAAAAGAACAAGTTAGGGTTGAACGGGTCGTGTTCGGGTCTACCCGCAAATATTCGGGTCGTGTTCGGGTTCGTCTAACATTTTTGGGTTCAGATTGGGTTGAACCCAACAACCCGTGAACACGACCCGTTTAACACCCCTATTAAGTACCTCAATAAGTGTTAGTGCTAACTGTCAAGTAGAACATGGGCTAGGGCTTTGGGAATTCGCAAAAAAAGAAAAGTATATTTGTAACACAAATGGACACGTTACAGAACGTTCACGAACATAAATGAACAAACACGGCCTCTGTTCATGTTCGTCCATTTAACTAAACGAACAAAATTTCTTGTTCGTGTTCGTTTGTTTAATAAACGAAAGAACACAAACGAACTTCCCGATGAACGGTTCACAAACTGTTTGATGAAACGTTTGGTTCTTTGCAGCTCATTCACTCTCTTTTTATGTAAGGTCGTCGTAAACAATATGTTGGTGACAAATCACCTCCCATAAGAATAACCTGTAATGATATGACAATATTTTGCTGCAGTGGCAAGCAGCACGTAACTACTTCGGATTTGAACCAGATAAAATTAACTGGGGTTGGAACTGGGTGGGGCGATGGATGGTTGTTCGTCCATGAGAAAACCGCATTCTTGACATCAATACAAGAGATGAAGTTAAGGTTCAGGAAAACAGTTTTACAAAACAAGAACAGGAAAACGACATCAATAATCAGTTAAAAGGGGATTTGCAAGAAAGTTGTTGCTTCAAATCTTCCTTCACATTTGGAAAATAAGAAAGTGGGTCAATCTCAATCTGATGGCGCTGATTCTTCCCCTGCCGTATCCACTAGCATCCAAGAAGTCCCTGCATCATTGTCAGTCAGTCAAAGTCAAAGCCGCTAACGGATTCAGTTCAGTCAAGATCCCGTAGCAATCTTCCTTTTGACCTTTTTCTTCTAAAGCGATTTATCATTTGACGCGTTAGAGATAAACATGCTCTGAATTGACTGGTTCATTTGCTAATTGGTAAACATTATTTTGACATGTCAGACAGGTAAAGGTGTTGTGAGCTCAAACAGCAAGGTTTCCCAACAGACTAAGGTCAACTAAGATCATTTTCAAGTCAAACTGAAGTCAACAAGGTCATACAAACAGCTACCGATAGATGCTTGTATATACATGAGTTGTTTTGTGCATCAAGTTGGAATTGAGAAGCCGAGAAGATGAACATGTTGTGATTGTCGTGTGTCGTGTCATTGTAACTACCAATGTGTATGTTTTATTACTGGAGATCTGTCTGGGTACCTGACGAGGCGGACATCTAGCACTATAGTGATTGTTTGGTGTATGTTGATGAACTTCATTTGTAGTTTTATGTCTTTATTGTTTTAGATTCTAGAATGTAACATCTCATCCTAGTATTTTTACAGACCATTTCCAACCCGGTATCCTTGAAGAGATGCATGGCCGATGTGGAAGAGAGAGGGATGCGGAAAATGTGGCAAGGATAGGGAGGGAAAAATTCGGCACCATGGGCAAGGTGCCAAGGCCAGACGGGAATGTTGAAGAGGGGGCACCCGTCTTTCCTTATTTACCTTTTTAGCGGTTAACTCACACCTTTTAGTCCTACTTCTAGATCTACATCTTTGTACGCTATTGGACTTGAACCCTAAACTTATGGAGCAGGAGGTCTGTCTATACACCTATGGTACCGTTAGGCTACAACCTACCCTTGGTTGGTCTTATTTACCAAGGGTTATGTTTTTATACTAAAGTAGCTAGTGCATATGAGGCTCACACAAGTCTTAATGCATTAATCATGCAAAAGATGTAGTATATATACTTTTCTGTTCTATAATAGCTTTCTAATAGGCATGAACACTTATTTTCTAAAAGTATAATTATTTATACTTCTCTTTTGCAAAAGACTTGATACTTGTATGGTAGAGACTACTTAATTAAGACTAAAGTACAAAACATTATAATGACAATGACAATTTAATACATATGGTCATATCTCAAGTGAGACAAAACCACATCTCTTCTCTCTTTTGGCAATTTCTGTATGCATACAAGTTTGACCTCGTTCTTACTAATGTGTACAAGGACAAGTAATAAATATATCCATTTTATATACAGGAGAAAGTTCATTTGAGAAGAAATTAAATATGAGAAAAAAAAAGAAATGACATAATGGTAAAACATTAAATAATTTATAACTCCTCTTATTAATTATGTTATCTCTCATTAATAAAGTAAAAATTTTTATCCTACACATTTCAAAATTTATCCTACATATGTCTTATATTTACCGGAATTTACCCTACACACATGTAAATTTACCATACACATTTCAAAATTTATCTTACACATACTAAAATTTATCCTACACATGTTGAAAATTGTCATACACCATAAATTATCTTATCTTGAAAGAGTATATGAAAAAAATGAGTTAAAGTTTAGTTAATTAGCTAATTAATGACAATTATAGATTTACCCCTTTTTCATAACATTAAATAACACATTAACTGAAGTAAATGGGAATTTCTATTGGTTTAAAAGTTATTCTTTTTATTCTTACAATTTTTTTCTCATTTGAACTCGTCAAATATATATATATATATATATATATAGTTGTGCAACTACAACTACAGATTAGTTATGTGGTATTTAGGAGTAAAAATTGCTATTAAAAACATGAAACTTTTTATTCAAAATTAACACATTCATTTTAAAAGAACAAAATATCTTATAAAATTTTCGGTAAAGTGTAAGGCCCAGCCCAAAAGAAAAGCTCATGCATCAGGACCAGCCCAAAAGAAAGGCCCAGTGAAACAACTAACAGACCTCACGTTTAAATAAAGAACCTAAAATCATACATCTAGGGTTACTTCTTCTTCTTCTTCTCCTTCTCTGTACCTGTAACCGCCGCTGCAAAGCTTCTAATTTCAGATCAACAATGGCAGAACAAGTAAGCTGTTAAACAAATTCAATCTCATTTTACAATACTAACACTGTCATATTCTAATCTGCTTCCTGTATCTATTCGCAGACCGAGAAGGCGTTTTTGAAGCAACCGAAGGTGTTCCTCTGGTTAGAAACGAACCCTAGGCCTTTATATTTACGTAAATTTGCTTGAATTTGTTTAATTTTGTGTGAATGGTGGATTTGTGTTATGTTTATCAGCTCGAAGAAGAGCGGGAAAGGAAAGAGGCCTGGAAAGGGGGGAAACAGGTTTTGGAAGAATATTGGTCTCGGATTTAAGACTCCTAGAGAGGCTATTGAAGGTATTGTTGTTTTTATGCTTTTAATAATATCATTTGTGTGTTTTTTAGTTTATTTTTGGTTATATTGTTGAGGTGAAGTGTTTGAATGAATTTAAAATGTGTGTTAGATGACTATGAAACATAAGTAGATGAATTTGAATCAAATGGATTGTTATTGTGAAATGTGGACTCATTATTTGTAAAAACTAGAATGGCATAGGAGATTGCATATATTGTATATGTTGTTTATTTGCTGGTTAATTGACTATATATTTACAGTTATAGCTTATTTCTTGTTATTGAGTTGGTTCTTGTTGCTATGGAAATGAATTTGTCACTTACTATTGATGTTGCTACATCATTTTGAGGTTTTAAAGTGCTGATATAATGTCATTTGTGATTAGTTTTTAGATTACAGTGTTCACATATTTTTGAATTTATTGAAGCCCTCTGTGTTTCTTATAGTGTATTTTACATGTCATTAATATTTGATTTCAAGGCATTTATCTACATTTTCTGTCTTTTTTGTTTTGATTTTTATGTATATTTATGTCTTTTTGTTTAGGAACATACATTGACAAGAAATGCCCTTTCACTGGTGATGTATCCATCAGAGGCCGTATTTTGGCTGGTACTTGCCACAGTGCTAAGATGGTGAGGACTATTATCGTACGAAGGGACTATCTTCATTATGTGAAGAAGTACCAAAGGTAATACTCAAATTTATGACATTTCAGTCTTAACAAACCTTGCATTTTACTAAATTTGGTTCAATATAACTTTTTTGTTTACAGGTATGAAAAAAGGCACTCAAACATCCCTGCTCACATCTCGCCATGCTTTCGTGTGAAAGAAGGCGATCATGTTACTGTTGGGCAATGCAGGTCTGTTCATCTTTGTTCAACAGTTTTTATGTCTGTTTTATGAATGTTCTTACTAGCAGTCAATAGTAATAAAGGATTTTTTAGGGATGGAAATACTGCTATCGGTATGTTATAGACTAGACCAAGAGGATGATTGCATTGGAACTTTATTAAAATGAGTTTTTTATCCTTTATTCTGATGCATAGAAACTAACCACTTGTTTTACTTTTGAATTGTATCTATATTTCAAAATGCTCTTTACCATTGCAGCTCACACGGGTGAATAATTGCTCAAAAATTCTTAAAATATTAACAGAATTATTATAATTGCAGTAGTTTAGTTCTAAGCTACTGCATTTATCCAGTGTTCTACAGTTTTACTTATATATTCTGTTATATATTTTAAGAATATATAAGTAAAATATTAAACCTCTGGTTTGGTAGCCTCTTAGAATTGCAGTAGTTTAGTTCTAAGCTTGGTAATATCAGAGGTTTAATATTTTTATATTATAGAACTATACCTTTTTTCAAACACATACAATTAGATAAACACTTATATTTTAGAACTAGAAATAAGTCTAGGTTTTTTAGAGTTTTAAGGTTTTACAAGTTTTGAGATTGTCGATTTCTGCAGTACTTTTGTACATGCCAAGTCATGTTTCCTTTTATTAAAAAATTCTTTTAATGTTTGTGTTTTTAGACCGTTGTCGAAGACAGTGAGGTTCAATGTCTTGAAGGTGATTCCAGCAGGGTCTGCAAGTGGTGGAAAGAAAGCATTCACAGGCATATAGAGTGCTCAACTCTTTGCTTGATTATGTAAAAGTTTTTGAGAAGAAAACTGGAGTTTTGTGGTTTTTCATGACATTATTTTGCTGTTGTTTAAGTTCATCTCGACACTTCCAATAGTTATTTTTTTATGAAATTTTCATCTGGCGTCTTATTTTGCTTACTGATTCAATAGATTGAAATTTGTTTCTTTTTAACTATGGCAAAAGAAAACCAAACAAACTTAAGCTTTAACATAAATCTTTTTTGACTATTTGATTGTAGTACATCTGGGGAAAATTAAGGAAATATACCTTCACAAAAAAATTTAAATAAATAGTTTTTTGTGTATATAAGAATTACATTGTGACCCCTGGTGGTTCCTCACTGACATTTTGGCCTTAAAACATGTGTTCAAAAGTGTATAGAGTTGAAAGTTAACTCGAAAGGTAAAAAAATCTAATGTGGGTAAAGTTTTTACCACAAAAAAGGTAAAATGCAACTTCACAATGCTCTTATACTGCGCTATATCAACTGTAAACTTACATAATTCGAGTAAAATTCGGTATTTGTAGGGCCGCTTAACCTCGCTTCACTGGCCTTTGAACATACAACTTATTAGGGTCTTCTGTCTTCAGTTTGGTGGTCGAAGTTCACCTTTCTTCACCTACACATGTCCCCATTATTAACCCAATCAGCATCTGTTAGTCATTTGTAATTACAGGTGTCCATTTCTACTCGTTAACTTATGTATGAATTGATTTGGATATGTTGCAACGCTAAGAGGTCAAATAGATAAATCTAACCAAGATTCGTTTTTAAAAACCGTCAAATGGATCAAAAGTTGCCCAAAGCGCACTTTTAATGCATGAAACCTCGTAAATCACTTATAATGAAAAGGCAGATACATAACTCTTTTAACGTTTTTTTTTACTGATTCAGTCAACCTTAGACTATTATTGAAACAATATAACTTGTATCCAACTCGCTCGACCCACCCAATTCACCACCTCTAACTTGTACTTTTATCTATAATAATACTTCGTATAGAATAAGTTAGTTTACCTTCTTTCCCCCTTTCATAAAGTCCTTCCAGCTAGAAACCTGATTAAAAAAGAAATTTAGAGGGATTCGCAATTTGATACAAGTAAACTATAAAGGTATGTTGAACACAAAATGATCCAAGATGTAAGATACAAACCCTATTTTCTCTTGTTGCTTCCCATTGCTCCTCATGTTCACGCTTTCGTTTCCACATCTCTTTCGATTCTTCCTCATCTTTCTTCAATCTACCTTCCTCCTCAGAAATCTACAGAAATTCAGAAAAATTATTTAAAATTGGAGTTTGATTAACAAATTGTAAATCGAAAAATACAATAAGTGGGTTATCTTGAAGCCTACCCTCATCTGCATTTTCCTCCTTCGCATTCTTGGTCGGTTAGTATTTCCCGAACTTTCAACTTTAGCTGAGTCTGAAACTCATCTGATTTATCATATTCTTGCTCATATTTTCCCTGTACAAAAAACAAAAGTAATATTATAATCTGCATGATAATAATCCCCATAAGGATTGCAATATGGTGAAATGTTGACAAAATAAAAGCAGAAACTAATGCTGCCATCTAATATAAGAATAAAGAGTTTAACAAAGTACATTTATGGTTTCATGAAAAGGTTCGTAATTTTGTCATAATATCAAATCTAAAAAGTAATAACATAAAGCACTCATATATTAACCAACATGCCTTACTGCATATGCTAAAATGAATGGGAAGCTATAAATATTCTAGCAGTAATATAAAACAGAAATACTTTAACCAAAGTGACACAAGACAGTTACATAACTAACTAGTGCATAGATATAAATGTTTATTTCATCTTTGGATGTTATTAATTTGTTAATTTAATGTGAGAACACCTTCATGCATTTAATTGACAAAATGCTGCTTCTTTTTCAAATGACATTAATGTTAATAACATGAGAAAATGAATTATGCTATATTACCTCGTCCACTAGTGACTTCAGCTTAGATGCAGTGTCTTTCTTCAGTTGTTTTTTCCTCTTTGCTCGAAGTTCTTCTGCAAATGAGTCAAGTTCATTGTTATTATCATACCAAATGAATACATATAACATATGATGTTCAAGATTCAATAAACTACAAATATCCCTGATTCAGTATAGCAAAAAAATTATTATTGCATTATAACACTTCCATGTAAAACCATGAATCATGACCCAAAAACTGCAGTTATCTTGACAATAAATTGGAGCAATTAGGCATGAGTGCATGACTTTGTTAAATAGAAACGCACACTCATACATTTGGCACACTGCTACACACATGCCGCCTGCGCACACACGCTCATACACACTAATACACACATACATATACGAATATATGATATTATGATGGAACAATCATTATTTTACGGTATGCCATTAAAAAGCAGATATGATACAACATGAAGACATTAAGTTTTGGTAACTGCAGTGGAAACAGAAAGTAGCTTTTGTACAAACCTCTTGCTGCGTTGATTTGGTTTACAAGATACTCTCTTTCTTGAGGATCAAGTATTAGTTGTTGAGCTTTTGCTAGGGCTGCATAAGAAACAGTTAAAGTCTGTTATTGCAAATTTGGCAGACCCTTCTTTTTTATTTAACTTTAGTGTGAATTTTAATTGAAAAACTGAACTAGAAAATTTACACTAGCAGGACTCGAAAGTCAAAAATACATTGTGATTGTACGTACCAGAAAATGCTTCCTTTGCTTGGGATGCTTGCATTTGTCAGGATGAACCAACAATGATAGCTGTATATCACCATTAAAAATATTAGAGGTGTCATACAAGGCCTAATTATCAAATATCAAACACCAATGTAAGAATAATAGTTGACATACACTATAAAATCGAAGGTATTACCTTGCGATATTGCTTTTTCACATCTTCTGGAGATGAATCGAATGGTAGATTAAGATACTCGAATGCGTTTAGCTTAAAGCATGAAAGAATCCTGTGAGATTGTTATTCCAACACATATATTAGATAATGATGTAAGATCTCACTTTATATAGTGCATACATAACTTGTCAAGAGACACGGTTGACTCTGCAATTCAAACATACGTGACGTAGGATACTGGATAGGATGTGACGATAAATTTGAGGGTGACAATATCATCCGGATGACAATCATCATAGTGGAGGATTACATTGATACATAGCATTCTAGAAGTCAAAACCTGATCGGACAAGGAAACAATAAGAGAGAAGAACTACATGACCATTCTAACAAATAAGGCTAACTGATAAATATTGTAATTATCCTAGCCTAACAAACAATGCTAAAACTATCTTGAATGCTTCCAAATGTGACCATTCTAACAAATGAAGCTAGTTTCGAACAATTGCCTTATCTTCTCAAATCTCATCTAAATGAAATGGTCATTTGAAAAATCAACTGTTCTGAACAATGCTATATCAAAATTTTAACTCTGATTTTACACAAGTTAGAAACGATTATCTTTAAACTTAAGGAACTACGTGTGTCCACTTAAATCATGCGATTATACGCTACAAGGTGGCAATACTATCTAGCTCTGCTTAATGCTTTTCAGAACACTTCTAAATAACCTTGAGTTTTTCCTCCATTAGCCCAAAAACATAAGCATTATTTAATTGCATCAACCAAAAATACCTTACAATTGTTTAGAAGTATATTTCGGTTCAAGGTTCTGACCGAAAATTTAAGCTTAGAAGACTTTGTTAGAGAGGTCATGAAAGCTTATAGGTAGGTTAGTCACTATTATATTATAAGATCGTCATCAAGTTCCTCTCCACAAGTTATAAAAAAGAGTTAACTGCCATTTTCGTCCCTGTGGTTTGTTCACTTTTGCCATTCCAGTCCAATTATAAAAAATGCACCAGTTTCCTCCCTGACATACTGGAGACATGCCACTTTAGTCCAAAAATTAAAACTTAGTTAAGTTAGACAGGTTTAATGAAGGGTATTTTTGTCCTTTCATAAAAATAAGGTGAAAATAAAAGAAATATGAAAGGACAAAAATGCCATTTATTAAACATGTCTGACTTAACTGGGTTTTAATATTTGGACTGAAGTGGCACGTTTCCAGTATGTCAGGGAGGAAAACGGTGCATTTTTTAAAATTGGATTGAAATGACAAAAGTGAACAAAAATGGCAGTTAACTCTATAAAAAATAAAAATGTAAGACCACCAAAACTAACTGTAATAGATATCCTTAAAAAAATTGCTTTTAAAGCTGTCAAACTTTCAACAGCGGCAACGTTCAAATAAATTAGAATCTTGATCGCACCACATAAACAGACTTGCTGAAGCTCAAAGGTTTAGCAATCTGCTACCAAAAAAACCTACCTGCTATGTAACTGTTGTGATAAAAAAAAAATATAATCTATTTGCTTTCTTCCTTTCCCTATGAATCTGTGATAAATCCATCACTGTTATAATTCTAATCTCAAATAAGGTCTCATTTAAACAAAATACCTGAATCATGCTTTCTACTTTTAACATGTGATAGCTAAATCTCGAATACAACTAAATGAACAGGTTGTAACTACATTAAAAAAGGTCTAATAGTGTTCAAAGGGTTCTAAATAACGACTCAAAAACACTAGAAAAATTACTCCTACGTATAAACAAAAATTCATGAAAATACGTACTCGATAAACCGATAAAAACAATCTAATCTACACAATACGACAATTGATCGAATAATTAACGATCAAAAACATACCTGACGACTTCGTTATCGCGCTCAACCTCGCTGACTTCAGCGTAGAAGCTTTTGAGAAGCAAATCGTCATCGATTAATGATGTATTGGCTTCTCCCATCGTTCCGATTTGCTACAAACCCCTTTTTCTTCCGGCGATATTGGCCGGTTTCGCCTACAACTTCAATGAAAGCATCCAGAAAAAAAAAAAAAAACCCCCCCCTCAATATTTCTCACTTCAGACCTTTTTACGATCAAAACAATCACAATTGGCCCTTAAGATTTAGGGACGAGTATCGAAAAATACCGGTATCAAACTGTACCGTACTGATTGAATTTTGGTACCAATTCGGTACCTTTTTGAAGTTTTTCGGGGTTATATTCGGTTTGGCACGGTATTTACCTCTTTTTACCTTCGAATACTATAATGAACATTTTCGGCATCGATACCTATTTTTGGCGATTCTCGGAATCGGTATTTCGGTATCGGTATGATACAGTACTAAGTTCATTCCTATTAAGATTAAGATGCTTTGGCATTGTCGCGTCATGAAGTTTAGAAAAATTGGGGTATATTGAATCTTCTAAGTCAAAGCAAGTCGGCCAGTCTTGTTTTGTTTGATAGTAAAAAAAGAAGTTTTCACTAAGTTCTTTTATATTTTTTTATCATTTTGCACAAGAAATATAAGTTCATTGTATAGCTCTTGGAATTGAAAATATTAACATGATTTAACATGGTGCGGTTTTTGTGAAAGTTACACATGAGGTATATTATATAAATCCAACATTTTTTTTTCTTTTGTTTAATAATATGATGTCACAATCTTTAGTTATAATATCTCATTAACTTTTATGTTGCTATGAATAATATATGGGAAGGATATGAGAGCTTCGTAACAATGTTGGTAAATCGTTGATTAAGGATCTTCTTTTTGGTCAACTGCATACGTAGACAATCTTTAGTATCATCACATCGAGAGAGGATTCATCCATGTGATCCGACTTTAACATGAGAGTATGTACTAGTTTGGAGGGTGTTTAGTTGTTTATAGAGCACCAGAAGAGTAAGAGCATCAAACTGCAAGCCCTTTTACAACAACAAAATAGTATATAGAGTATGATGTCGTTGGACTTTTTGACAACATGACATACGGTTTTAAGATTGTATTGTTAACCATACGAATAATATATTGCATGCTAATCTAGCAAGTTACCTTCTCAATGCCTACCATTGGGCCGTAACCCTGATCATTGGTAATAATGTCCGCATTATAGGCGTTGACTACATGTACGCCCTTTGTTAGGTTGTGGCGACGTAGATATCTGGAACATTCTACTCCAAAAGTTTTTTATACAATCTCAAACTCTTGGTTTCGAACACGTCGATCTCAACCACAATGCTCTAACGTGCTAATTTAGAGGTTACCACCTACACACCTTACTTTGTTGTGAAATTATATACACATATACACACTTCCGTCACTAGTAAGTTACATATTAACTATATTACAATTACCAACTTTTGTAAACAACACTTTTTTTTTAAAACTTTTTTTTCATTATCGTCTTTTGTGTGTTTTTGTATACTTTTATCCCTCAACTTTTAACATTGACACTTATAACCCCTTAACTTTTTAAAAACCATGTAATTGAGTTTTACGTGTTTATTTTTATGTATCCATCGATATAAATTCAAGTTGATTTATGTTCTTAATGTTAACATAAATTTTATTTAGATATATGTCGGGTCAAATATGATACGTTTTCGTGTTTATTTTATGTACGTTTCAAATTGTCTACGTTTTGACATAATTTTTTTTCAGAAACCATCCTAGTCAAATATAATACGTTTTCATTCAATAGTATAAATCAGAGCCTAGTTAAATGTACTTAAAGTGAAGCAGTGGCTTGGGGCCATCAAATTTTTTTAGGGCTTTTAGTTTTGTTGCTAGTTGCTGCAGAAAAAGAAACTATTATAATCTTCTGCTCTATGTGTTATGTTTATTATACATTTTTTTATGAATCTCCCTTATATGCTAGTGGCTGTTCATTCGTATTTTCCTTTGCTGGCAATGATTAATGAATCATAGAGCTAGATAATCTTGGGTTCATTCTAGATAGTCGAACTTGATAATGAAACTTATAAGTTTTTTTCTTACAGAAACTTCTTATGGCTGTCATATTGCCTCAGAGACCTTCCTGCAAATGTTGTTGAATTATAAAGAACATGATCTATATAACTTGCATATAGAAACAACCGATTTGTTAGGCTTAGGTGACCATAAAGGACCCTAAATTTAGTGTTTGCTTTGAGCCTCCAAAAAGGTTGAGCCGGCCCTAGTTTAAATTCAAGGTATTTTACGTTTCAATGTCGCGACAACGTGCAAGGCAATTTACTACTATAATGAAGTTTTGAAATTCATTTTTAACTTTACTAATAACATGCTTAGCCCCTCTACTTTAGTAAAAATTTCAATTTTTTTAACTTTACTAACGACGACGTTATTTTCTTTGCAGTTTCCAGATCAGTTTAATACGTGTGGACAATTTTGAACTAACTGAACCAGTACCAATCGAGCGTTCGTCGCCCTGGTAATAACATTTACGCTGTGTTCCCGAGTTTAATAAAAAAGAAAAGAAGAGAAAATGAATTAAGGAGTGAAAAGAAAAAGAGTGGAAAGAAAACAGTTAATTAAATATCGTGTTCACAAGTTCGAGAGAAATGAAAAGAAAACTAAAGATTTTAAGTGTTAAAAATGTTTTCCATCCAAATCTTTTCGGAATTTGGAAGGATTTAAAATGAAGAAAAATTACGTAAGTTTTCCTTTTATTTTCTTCATTAAAAAACTCTGAACATGATTTTTTTTTCTAAAATCCCTCAAAATCCTTTCTTTTCGTTCGTTAAATAAAACTATGGAACACAACGTTACGTAAAATTTACAAATTTATAAAACAACTATATTTTACAAACTTTTATAAAATATTATTATCCCTAAATGTTACCAATACACTCGACTGCCGACCGCCATATCGGAGAATTCATTTCCGCTTGTTTCTCCACCTCACTACTCTCTACCAACGATTAACGCCCAATCGGAGAATCTATTTTTCAAAAACCCTAATCGGTCAAACCACCATTTCCCCCCAAATCTCCGATCACCGTAACCGTTGATCCCGATCACAACCGCCTCCATTACGTCATGCAATTCCACCATTACACCTTTGATTCCAGCTTCTGATTTTTCCGAATTCTTACTTGTTAGTTGAATTAGGTTATTGTTAATTTCAATCAATCAACGATGTCAGAAGACTTTCTTCAGCACTTCACGTCAAACTCTTCTAATCAATCTGACCAGTCTCTGCCATCGAAAATCGCGAAACTCGAAGCTCGAATGGTAGGTAAAACCTCTACTGCCGTGGTGTCTACGCTTCAGATATCGTCGGTTTCTTCTTCTGATATTTCTGCAAAGTTTGGAGCGAAGGTTGCTGGTGGAATTTGTGCGGAATCGTTGGAATCTAGCGATTCGGAAGAGGATGATAGTGTGAGTGTTTTGGAATTATTTCTTTATTTGCTGAAACGTATATTTAGAACATTTGTTGTTGCATAACTTCATGTTTCCTATTGTTAAGTTGTTATTTATGTACAATGTGAATTGAGGATTTTATTGTGGAAGTCTGAAGAGGACTATTAGTTAGCACTTAGAAGGGATGTTAGTGTTTTCTTAGTTTTAAGCTTAGGTTATGGAGTTTTGGACCTCATAGG
Source organism: Scalesia atractyloides (assembly GCA_947069175.1). Classification (NCBI taxonomy): domain Eukaryota; kingdom Viridiplantae; phylum Streptophyta; class Magnoliopsida; order Asterales; family Asteraceae; genus Scalesia; species Scalesia atractyloides. Next base: position 2,465,655 of record CAMTDV010001632.1, read on the forward strand.
GCTTGTAGATGCTAAAGGTATAGTAAATGCAGTTTAATTTACAGTATTGACTCAAACGTTGGTTCGGGCAATCTTAGTTCGTTCATAATCTTAGTTGATGTTACTTATGTGTTCTCCTAATATCAATCGGTTATCGGCTACCTATTTGGCTCATTAAGAATGAGCGAGAAGCAGTGTTTTTGACAATGTTGTGCTTTGTACATCTCATATGCTCTCAGTGAAAGCTAAATTATGAGAGCCCTATAGATATAATAAAAATGTCTAAAAGTCGGCCAACATATAGGAACTTATTGTTTTTTAAGGAAGGCTAAAGGATATGCTACTGGACTCCAGACTGATACATGTTTGGTAAAGTTTTATTCGTACAAAGGGCGCTGAAGGAAGGCCGGATGTTGTACAACCAGTGACTCCAAAATGTTTTAGTTGGCTATCTCAACTGAAGTCTTGTGTCAATTGTGTTATAAATCATATAGAGTGATGAAGAGACATGCTATGACTAAAAAGTTTGAATTTCAGTAAGAAGAGACATACACTGAACTGGAGTATTGGAAGTACACGAGTTGAGGGGTGTGTGTGTGTGACTGGCTGACTGCACTAATCACCATGAGGGGTAAATTTACAAGTTAGGACATGTGAAGAATGTGGGTACTCATTTTCAGACTTCAGGCGAGGAGAGTTGGACACTTGGACCAAATGAAGCCTTAACAGAGTTGATTTGTTAAATATATATGTTTTATACTATCTTTATTTACTTTTTGGTTGCAGTAGAACTTGCATATCTTAACCTCTTCATTAAGAATATTGTTTCTGCTACATAATGCTGTTTCATTTTTTATTACAAGAGATCTTGACTTGCAGTGTTTGATCAACAGATCTTTCGTGCCAAAAGAAATGAAACTGTAAAATGGGAAACATGAACACAGACATTAAGAGGCGAACTCCTAGGGAGTTAGGAACTGCTGTTTTGTCTTGTTTTGTGCCAAATGACATCCTTAAAGTATATGCTTTTCAGTTAACCTTAAGTTTTCATTTCTTATCCAGAATGGGAGAGAGTTTCTCATACAACCCAACTTCCAGAAGCGTAGAAAACTCGCGGATGATGCTGATTCAACTGCAGCCAACCAAGTTGAGGTTAATTTTCTCGTTTTATGACCATATCATATAAAGATTAACGCTAGTTCATTTTCATTATAGCTCAAACTTTCAGGTTCTTTTTATATTTTACTTGGTCATTTGCAGTAATATCCATTCTGTATGCAACTATGCAAGTATTCTTTTCTAGTAAGTATTTTCCGTAAGTTGTAACCATTCTTCTTTGAAATAATCCAGCTTGTGGCGGATGCAAGACAAAATGCTGTGGAACCTGTGGAGGTTAAGAGTGGCTCAGATGTAAATAGGAGAAGACAAACCCGTGGTAAGGGTAATTCTACTCTAGCCAGAGGGCGTGGTTCCCTAGTTAATGATCAGACAAGAATACAAAATTCTACCTCAAATGGTTTTCTTGAGAACTCAAATCCGAAGGTATCGTTTCTGTGCAACCTTTATCAGTGTACCTGTCAGAAAAATGAGTTTAGAGTTGGCCTCGTATCTATATGTTTTTATTGCTGTATTTTGTGATTATAATTTGGCCATCTGACAAGTGATTGTCACTCTTGTGCTGTTATAGAACTTAACCGTGGTTCAGGACATAATACCTTTTCATGTTAATCACATTGAAGTAACTACCATTTTACTGTGCATGTATGTGGTGTCATAACTCCTAGACGTCTAACTTAAGCGTATTAACAATGGACGAAGTAACTTGATGTGAATAATGAAAATTTTAGTGCCATTTTCGTACATGTTGCTTCTGTATGTTAGATGTGCAACTTTCGACGGGCAAGTTAATTTTTTTTTCCTAAAAGTAATAAAAAAACCTACTTTAGAAAGATGAGCAATGGGCTCAATGCTATGCACCACAACTTATATGAAAATTCGTGGTCCGGATTCTGGACATTATCATATGAAGTAATCTGTTTTTACGATTGCGTAGAAATTTGATGGGTCACACTAGAAGTACCAATTCCGAGATATGCTACTACAAGGTGATGACTGTCGATGTTCGGATTAAAATCTTTGAAATCAACACTACACTTTCTTCCCAAAATATTTCACTAGTTAAACATCATGGGTGTTTACTATCCAAAGATTGTCATAGCTACCCACAATTCGAGGCTTGCTTTAACGTTAACTTGTTATTGGTGGAGGGTTTTGTCTCACATTTAATCCTTGACCTTTACATATAACGTATTTAACTTCTTCCACTTTGTAGCGTTTTAAATTATTAAAATGAAGAATAAGTTAAAAAAACTTCTCCATGACTAAAAAATGTAAGTTTTATTTGAATAGAAATAGTATGTAAAATTTACATGATGATGGGTAGAATGTGATGGCCAAATAAATGAAGACCATGGAGGATCACTAACTTGCTCTTGTTTGTGCAAATATATTGAATTTTTTAAAAAGACTATATTACCAACTTCATTTTCTTGTTTCTGCAATCAAATACATATTTCAAAATCACAATAAAAAAAATAAATCCTTTGGTTTTAGATCTGTGCAGTATGTATATAGTTACTGACTTACTGTTAATAGGAAGTACTCCTTCCATCCTATAAAATACTGCGGGGTGTGACCGGGCTCACAGTATAACATAAGTGTCTGGTTGGTCTTTAGATGACTAGTATTCTTGTTAAATGACAATTTATAAAAATTGAATGCCCCTAAATGGAAACATTGCTGCTAAATGCTAATATGGAAATGAGACACTCAAAATGGAAAATGTGGCAAATACAATTAAACAGCAGAAGAGTTGCCATAATTCGGTGTTTTAGATGGGCAGTGCTTGGTAGTTAAGACTCTTCGACCTTGAATGCTGCACATATAACTGAAAATGCATACTTATTATGTATAGCTGGTCAACTTGTACAAATATGGTAAAGTTATTAGCAGTAGAGAATCTGATCTGTTATTAACGCTGTAGGGTTTACATTTCCTATTTGCTGTCATACACCGCTATGGACAGTTGGACACATGGCGTAAAACTACTTAATTGTGCATTGACTTCTCTCTCAATACATTTCAGGAGAGTAGCAGGCCAAACGAACAATTCGGACAAAATGAGCGTGCTTCATTAGAGGTATTTGTCATCCTATGTATTGCGTACAAGTTATCCTATATATATATATTTAAATATATGGGGATCCTAAGAGAAGTCCACCCTATTTGAGAAACTTGAGAAGCATTCGGGACCACACATTTCCCTAACAAGCGATGAACACCCAAACATAAACCATATGTTAGACATCTGAGGATGTCAATGAAGTTCACTGATTGAGAGATCTTAGGGTTTTGTTTAGCAAATTGATTAGCTAGTAAATTATAATGGAATATTAATAGGATAAAAGTATGGCCCATATAAAACTTTCGCTTAATAAGTTATATATCGAGATTGCAAAATGGGCTGGTTGCTTGGGTTGGGTAACAGTCATTGAACACTTTTTTGTTATATTTAGCAAGCTTATCACAATAATAATCTTAATCTGTAATAAAAAATAATTGTTGTATGAGATGGAAATAGACTTTAAGTGACATATTTGACCATTTTGACCTATTTGAGATAAAACAAAACCCAAATCGATATGTACATAAGTTAACGGACAGTAATTGCCTCCTCTAGTTATACATATCAAGTTATCAACTTTAATGCAATATATCTTAGCATGTTTGTAATTTGTATCTCAATGTAATTCATTTTTCTTCTTCTTACATAAGGATTTCTTTTTTAAAGGAGGAAATCACATCTTTGCTTGTCAAAATAACAAGACTAGAGGAGGACTTAAGGAAAGCACGCCAAGAGGCTTCAGAAAATCAACATCTATCCCAACAGTTGGAAAAGGTGTAGATGTGTTTTGTTCAGCTTCTTATTTAATATTTCAGAAACTGTATTATACTTGCTGCAATCCGTAGTCATTATTTAATTATTTTTGTTTTATGATCTTGTACAGGAACTTAAGGAACTTAAACATAATGAACAGCAAGTGAAACCAAAAGTGAGTTTTTTTTTGCACTGCTGTATTGAAGATTTGAATTATTAGCATATGGATAAATTCAAATTTAGTAGTAGGGTCGTATTCACTTTGCTAACAAGATTTTGTATTTTACTTTTTCTGTATGTCAGAGAATGAAAGTCATATCTGATCTGTTGATATCCGTGTCTAAAGCTGAGAGACAAGAAGCAAGAATGAAAGTGAGACATGATTCTTTGAGACTTGGGAATGTGGGTGTTATCAGGTAAAATATTCAGTGATATTATTTTAGTTTAGTCAATTAGCTGTTGACTCATTCGTTGATCTACATACAAAGTAGAAATATGATGATGCATCTGATATTTGGACTTCTTTTTGCATTTCGATTAATTGCAGAGCTGGAACAGTCATATCTGAGACCTGGGAAGATGGGCAAGCTATTAAGGATCTTAACGCTCACCTGGTGTGTTCTATTGGATCTTCAGTTTAAATGGACTGTAACATGAATATTACTTACATTCCTTTTTTGCTTTTTAGAGACGTTTATTAGAATTACGGGAGGTTATCGAGAGGCAGAGGAAGTCACTAAAGAAAAAGCATCCTGGTAAATATCTATCAATTCCTTACTTTTGAGTAAAATGCCATTTTCGTCCCTGAGGTTTGGCCAGTTTTGCGACATCTGTCCAAAGGTTTGTTTTTCCGCATCTGGATCCAAATGGTTTGAAATCTTGCCATTTTCATCCGGCTTGTTAACTTCATCATTTTTCTCCGTTAAGGCAGGGATATTTTCGTCTTTTTTTGTTAATTTAAGGGCATTTTCGTCTTTTTTTTGTTAAATTTTAAGGGCAATTTCATCTTTTTTGAATACTTGTACATAAAGTGAAAAAGACCGAATTGCTCTTTAGGTTAACCAAAAAGACGAAAATATCGCTGCCTTAACGGAGAAAAATGGACGGAGATAAGAAGCCGAATGAAAATGGCAAGATTTCAAACCTTTTGGATCCAGATGCGGAAAAACAAACCTTTGGACGAAAGTCACAAAACTGGCCAGCCTCAAGGACGAAAATGGGATTTTACACCTTACTTTTGGATTCAGTTAGTTTTATATCAAGCAGGGAAATTAATATTTCTGCCCCAATCAAGTTTAAAATCCTTTATTTCTTTTCTTTGAAGATAAGGGTGATGGAAGTGAAGGAGAATCGGGAGGTCCAGAAGAAGATGTCATCATCCAGGATGAGATTTACAAATCCCGTCTAGCCAGCATCAAACGTGTAAGTTTCCTTATTTTGCAATATTCTTTTTTAAATTAGAAATATTATTTAAGTTTGTATATTGCAGGAAGAAGAAACCTATGTGCGTGAAAGAGAACGCTATGAACTAGAGAAGGGACGGCTTATACGTGAAATGAAGCGTATTAGGGATGAAGATGGTTCTCGTTTTAATAATTATCAGATTCTAAATCATCGATATGCCCTCTTAAATCTTCTTGGAAAAGGAGGATTCAGTGAGGTTTACAAGGTCAGTTCTCTAGTTATTTAGTAACCGTGTGAATACACCTATCTGCAATGATTTGAATAAATATTTGTTTTATCAGGCATTTGATTTGGTCGAATATAGATATGTTGCATGCAAGCTTCATGGTTTAAACGCCAACTGGAACGAAGATAAAAAGCAAAGTTACATACGTCATGCTATACGCGAATACAATATTCATAAAACCTTAATACACCATAACATTGTTCGGCTTTGGGACATCTTTGAGATAGATCAAAATACCTTTTCCACAATTTTGGAGTATTGCAGCGGTATATTGTTTTGTATACATATTCTTGACATTTTCCCAAGTTGATTAAGTAACATAAAACTTTTATGCGTTTTTATTATTTCATTGTTCGTTCTAATACAGGTAAAGATCTTGATGCTGTTCTTAAAGCAACACCCATACTACCAGAAAAAGAAGCTAGAATAATTATTTTTCAGATATTTCAAGGACTTGTTTACTTAAACAAAAGAAACCAGAGGATCATTCATTATGATTTGAAGCCCGGGAATGTTCTTTTTGATGAATTTGGTGTTGCGAAAGTAACTGATTTTGGTCTTAGCAAGATTGTGGAAGATGATGTTGGATCCCAAGGCATGGAACTTACATCTCAGGGAGCTGGAACATATTGGTGAGAGTTCATAAACGTTTTTTTCTTGCTATGAAATTGGGAAGGAATATTGGATTTTAATAATCCCAACTATGCGCCGTTGTGCGCCAACAGTCCCAACTTTAATAATAACTACCGGTAGTCCCAACTATTGACATATTGGCCACCAATGGACCCTGACTAACAGAACCCTAACGCCGTTAGTCTCAGTTGCCGGAAAACCGTTTTTGGCCAGAAACTGGTTTCTAAAGGTCCGATCTAAGGATACAAAGAGGTTTGGGACGAAGATGTTAAGTTTTCAGGCCAAAAAGCGAGCTTTCCGGCCAAAAAGTTGCGCTTTCCAGCCAAAAAGAAATTTTCCGGCGAAAAATAAGTTTAGGCGACTTCAATAATTGGGTTTTTACTAGAAAAAGGTTCCTAAAGGTCCGTAATAAGGTTACAAAGAGGTTTGGGACGAAAATGTTGAGTTTTCCGTCCAAAAATGAGTTTTCCGGCCAAAAATGAGTTTTCCGGCCAAAAACGTTTTTCCGGCTACCAGAGACTAACAGTGTTAGGTTCTGTTAGTCAGGGTCCATTGGAGGCCAATATGTTAATAGTTGGGACTGCCCGTGGTTATTTTTGAAGTTGGGACTGTTGGCTATCGACGGCGAATAGTTGGGATTATTAAAATCCAATATTCCAATAGGAAATACAAAGTCAGTATAATATCTTTTTCTATAAAATCATGCTTATCTTCATCATCTCCATCATCATTATCTAGGAGTCAAGAGTAATTTCATATGTATCCTTCAAAATGTTAATTAATGGCTTAATGCGGGTAAATCTTTCTAAATCTCATGATATCATATCTGCCCTTTCAGAACACAAAGAATATCGCATCGATCTATTTTATAGTAAATAAATGAGTAAAGTACACAGATATTGCTCCCTGTAGTTTGCACTTTGTAACGCATTTAGTCCCCAGCCAACAAATCTAACGGTTTTAGCATGCCCAAGTTAGGGACTAAATGCGTTACAAAGTGCAAACCATAGGGACCATCTGTGTACTTATGGAAAAAGCTGGGGACTAGATCCAAAATTTTGGTAAACCATAGGGACCATCTGTGTACTTTAAATAAATTGTAAGCATTCATTTTTACATGCTCAGGTACCTCCCACCAGAATGCTTTGAGCTAAGTAAGATCCCTCTCATTTCATCAAAGGTTAGTGATACATATCCGACTGTATTTTATCCTTGCTAGTTAATTTACCAATAATCAAATTGAATTAATTTTGGAGGAATGATACAATTTAGTTTTTTTGTCTGGTTAATATCTAGCTTCATTGGAGTTTAGGGTGATTCGGTTTATTTGATTTTGTTTCCTTTTGGAAATAGGTTGACGTATGGTCAGCTGGTATTCTATTGTACCAAATGCTTTTTGGAAGACGCCCTTTCGGGCATGATCAAACACAAGAACGCATATTGCGTGAAGACACCATAATTAAAGCCCGAAAAGTTGAATTTCCTTCTAGACCTTCTGTGTCAAATGAAGCAAAGGTAAGTTCTTCATTCCATTTTCTCTCTTTTTTGTTTTTATTTCTATTTTCTTAATTATTTTATTTTTCCTTGCAGGAATTTATCCGGCGATGCTTAACATATAACCAGGAAGACCGACCCGATGTGTTAACTATCGCGCAAGATCCCTACCTCATATATTCCAAGAAATAACCCCAAGTTATTTTAGCGGCCATAGCTCCTTTCGCATTTGCCAAAAGGTGTGTTACTGGTACCTTGATCTATTGGGCTGAAAAAGTATAGCAGTCCAACAAGACTGTGTGGCCCAGGCCCAAAGAAAAGCTATTTTGGGAAATTTTCCAGATTAATTGTGAAGTGTTCAGTTTTTATTTTTTCACCCAGAAAATGAGTTCCTTTTTTGGTTCATCAAAGGAGTTGTACTCTTTGTTGTATGCACTTTTTGCATGTAAATATGGAGAATGTGGGAAGTTGTTTCTGCAAAGGCATGCTTAGTTTAAACTGATTTGTTGGCATCAACTCTTTTTAATATGATCGATACGTATAATTAGATATTATACTTGGACAAATTTATATAGAATATGTGTTGTCTAATGACAACACACATGTAGGATTATAAATTTATCATTGTTTTACAAAATTCAGTAAAAGAACTGCCTATATTCATATATGCTTTTATAAGATCATTTACTAGCTGTAACAAGTGAACATGTAGGATCATAGTGTGATTACGTATGGGGTTATTGTTATCGTAATGTCGTCGATGTTATTGTTAATAAAAGTATTTACAAGTTTACGCATGTTATTAACAAGGCTACAATGCCTATCCCAATAACAATTTGGTTCTGAAAAGAGCTGGATTGCCGAACTCACATGACCGGGTTTTTACTGTGACAATTAAGGTTTTGTGTTATCGAATTATACTGTTTTATTTCTTCGTCTGTTCTTAGGCCAGGGCGGGGGTTATCCCATCAGCGTCTTAGGCTCGATGATAGTTGACTTGATGGTATCTGGCTCCGTAACTGAGAGATTAGAGCGATCAAATGATGCACCTTTTGTGTCTTCGTTGTTTGGCAAAACAGGCAAGCAAGACTCACCGGTCTCGAGGGACGAAATTCGCAATAAATTGTCAAACTTCATGGAAGAAAATGACAAGATTTTGTAACTACAAGGACCAATATGCAGAAAAAACAAACATTTAGATGAAAGTTGAAAAAATGATCATTAGACATAAAAATTACAATTTATGTAAAGTAAAAAAAGTTGAAAGATAAAAAAAGAACTAAATGGGGTACAACCAAGTCTCACAAAGTCACAACTAGCAAAACAAAGTTGCAAATTAATTCATAGTTAATATCAAATTAATATATAGTCAATATCATTCTGAAAGTATCTGTTTTCAATTTAATGTATTTGACGACAAATGATAGTTAAATCAAAAGATATATTACATCCACTATAACAAATGAAATTTTGCTTTCACAAATGAAATTTTGCTTTCACTAAAGTTGTTACCATGTTGTTACCAATAAGAAGCTACCATATCAGCTAGGATTTTTTTTTTGAACCAAAGGTTTTTTTTTTGTTTTTAATAATAATCTATATTTGTTTATTAAAATACCAAAGTAACAAATTACAAACAAGTGGCAGGTAAACGGGCAACAAGCTGCGCCGCAACCCCCTTTTGAATTGCAAAACCAATCCTACTAAAGACGAAACGGCCCTTAAAGGTTGAAAGATTACTATTCACAACCTGTTGGACCCTGTTTAGAAATTCCACAGCCTCTGGGGCTAGGGACCCAAATGTATCAAAAGCGAATGGGATAAACACGTGTTGATTCTCTAAACAAGCCTTCTCGTGTTTAGCGACCTTGCCTGATTCCGCCTTTAACGCAGCCTGGTCAGCAACAAACCCATTATCCCTGAGTCCAACAAGAGGGGACACTCCTGTAAGGTCCACACAAGCGTATTTTCCCCTACCCCACCCAAACACAAGAATATCAGCTGGCCGAAGAGTAGACCTCCCGTCGAGCGGATCCGTCAGAATGTTCACCGGAGCCTCCTTTTTCGCCGAAATCCCTGCCCGCTTTAGAACTCATAGAGAATATCCCTTACCAAATCATGTCGGTATTTAAAACCAGGCAACTCCTTACAATGGACCGCATGTTCGCCAAAAGTATCTGATTGCTTAGGAAAAAAACTGAATATCTTTGTCTAATTTGAAAAAAAGTTTTGATTATTTTGTAATCTTCCCTTTTAATTTACGCGTGTTATTGGACAAACAATTCGTATCCAACTATTTAATCTGATTCAAAATTCATTGGTAATTTAGCTTTTATAATTGGAAAAATTACCAAAACAGAAATGTTAAACCCTGAACTTTTCAACACAAACTTGGAAATTTAGCTTTTCATAAAACTAGTAGTCTCATTTCTATCAATTTAATCAGAAGCTGTCACGTCAACTTCGCTAGCAAGAATTTATTTTACACTTTTGTGAGACGGTCAACACTTTTTACAAGGCAGCTTAGAAGGCTAACCCTCCGCTTTTTGGCAAAATTACCTTGAAACATACATAATATCATTATATGTTTTGAAAAAACTAGATCTGACTCATTTTTTTGTAATTTTCCCTTTGAATTTACATCTATATCAATTTCAATATCTATACCTATACCTATACTTACTAATATAGTAAAACATTTCCAGCTTATGTGTTATCCATATAAGAAGTCTTCCCTATAATCTTAACATGTGTAGGTCCACCTGCGGATGGTGTTAAACCAATTCCTTGTTCATATGACACACACAATTGCGGAATCCAAGTGTGTATGCAAACAAAGCAAAGTAAAGAACACCGAGTAACCAAAGATTCACTATCTTGATTAATGATTGAGAACAAGTACAAACATACACACACAATGCTCGTATGACTCAAACAAACTTGCTCTGTTCTTGTGTCTTCGTCTACAGAGATAACAATCTCTCTGGTCAGTCTGATGAGCTAGTCAGTCACTCTCACACGCGAGTCAACTAGTTCTATTTCACTGAGAGGTGCATGTCTGCTTATATAGTGTCTGTCTAGTTTCGTACGAATCACGACTCTAGACATATGGAACACACTATTTCACACGAGACACAACTCAGAATTTGTGCGTGGCAGCTGTTTCGTACGAAATACATGTTTCGTACGAAACCATTCAGTGATTCGCACGAACCTCTGTTTCGTACGAATTCTCTGACTCGCACATAATCCTAATTTCAGGAAAACGTGTGTAGACTTGACATTTCCAAGATTCATCAGTATGCACACATGCAACTGATTAACACAGACAAGCTAAGATGTCATACTAGATCAAGATAGAAGGATATCCCGATCTATTCAACACGACCAAACCTATAAAGACACTTGAGCAAAGACCGTACAATTACAACTGTAATTAAGAACAAGCGATAGACACAAAACTGTATCAACAAACTCTCCCTTGGATGTTGCTTGGTCTTCGGTCTTCGGTCTTCAGACTTTGGTCTTCACATAGAATGGTTTGGAGTATCAACAAACTCCCCCTGAAGATCTGCTATTCATTGATAGATCTGCTATCTAATGATTAGAGCATCAGGTCTTCGAAATTCTAAGAAACTTTAAATCTTTCTTGTTTCCTCTTCTGACTTGTCAGATTTCTTCGTTGCTGGTCTTTGTTTATGTTCTTTTGTATCAATCTGTACTCAATAGACAAATATAATTAGAACACAACTTTCTCGGGGGATACACATGAAAGACTTATCATAAAATCTTCGTATGATTGTATTCCCTGAATGAGATACACACACTCGTATGAATTCCAGCAGCAGATTTGAGAAAAACAAGTGACCGAGTCAAAACAAATGACTAGGTTCATTCTATGAGATACACACACTCAAACGGATTTCAGATATTGGATTTCTTTTGATGGATTACTTGTTGCAAGATATTACTTTATGAAGTTGCGATATCAAACAGATGGTTTTCTGGCGTATCTTGGTAGAAACTCTCGAGTATCAACTTTGGCTAACTTTCAAAAAGTAATTACATAAGCAACTAAGTAAACTAGACATAAAATCAAAATATACAGATAAACTATATATCTATTGAACAATCTTTTTCGAGTTTCAAGGTAAAAGAATCATACCAGCATTTTAATCTTTGTCAAAGATGGTATTAGGTTTTCAAAATTAAACAGATAAGTATTTAACTATGATTATCAGTATTGTTGTCCACGTAAGCTCAGATTTATCAGATTTAATCATGATTAGGAGATATGATTAAGATATGGATTTATACTTACTAGTCGGTGTTCAACCACACACGACACATTCCCGTATCAAGATATGCACGAGAGAAAATCTTACCGGTGAGTATACTGCTTTATCATCTGTTTTGACGTATATGAATGATGTGAGATACTAACTTATTTTTGATTGAAAACAAGCCCTTTGTGATTTAATCACTTATTGATGAGGAACTTGATTTTCATATGCATGCAGGGCACAGGAGTAAGTGCGTGAACAGGTTAGTACCATCGTACCGACAAAGAGACGAACTTAGCTCCCGCATAAAGCTGTGATATTTTATCACTTATTTTGGGGATGTGATATTTTTATCACTTATTTGAAGGTCGAATGCAGTATGTACACGTATGTATGATATCATGGAAGTTCTAGACTTGCGTCACCGTTATTTTTCGACAAAAGATTCAACCATGATACCGAGATGATAAGCCAGCATAAAGACCGTATATCTCAGAACCTCGGCACTCTATCAAACAAAATTTCGGTACCAAGACTATATGCCAATGAATGGTTCCCACCTGACGTTCTGTCTGTTAAGTTTATATCAACCTGCACATTTTAATCTGATTGTGAGCCTACTGATACATCATTAGCAAAGCTACTTATCAATCTTCTTTCTATGCTTTTAACCATATCTGTCAGATTTACCGGTGAATTTCATCATCTTCAACTTATCCAAGAAACTCATTTTTTATTTTTCTAATGTTTTTGTATTTTTCTGAAATTTTCTCCCCCTTAAACAAAGAAGGTAAATAAAAGACATATTTTTGTATTTTCTTGAAATTTACTCCCCCTAAAATATAAACTGAAAATCTTTTTGTAGTTTTAGATTTTTAGAAAACGGATATACAAAAATAGTTAGCCATGGTTGAGTTACTCGGGTTTCACCTTGATGCCATTGACCAAAAGTAGATAATCAAAACGTGATTTATCAAAGGCTTTGGTAAAAAGGTCGGCACCTTGGTGATCAGTGTGGATTTTAACAACATCGATAAGTCTCTTTTCATGACAATCTCGTATGAAATGATACTTAATCTTAATGTGTTTTGCTTTTGAATGCTGTACAGGATTCCGAGTGATCTGTAAAGCAGCTTCATTATCAACAAAAATAGGAGTAGTAAAGAATTCAAAACCGTAGTCGCGCATTTGCTGTTGAATCCATAGAACTTGAGAGCAGCAACTAGAAGCTGAAATATACTCAGCCTCACATGTTGATGTAGCTACACAAGTCTGCTTTTTGCATTGCCACATGACTAGGCGATTTCCCAAGAACTGACATCCTACTGTTGTTGACTTTGCAGCAATTTTGCAGCCGCCATGATCAGAATCACTGAATGCTGTCAGATCAAAGTTATCATCCTTAGGGTACCATAGACCAGTGTCAGGGCGACCCTTTAGATAACGAAAGATCCTTTTCACAGCCATCAAGTGAGAAACTTTCGGACTAGACTGATAGCGCGCCAGAAGGCATGTTGGGTACATTATGTCGGGTCTTGAAGTAGTAAGATACATGAGAGATCCGATCATAGCATGATAGAGAGATGGTTCTACATGTTCACCCATTCCGTCTGGAGTAATCCCATGATTTTGAGCTAATGGAGTTGTAACGCATCGTATTTTATTATTATTTTTTTTTCTCTCTTTCTAGATAATAATAATAATAATAATAATAAACAAAATAAATTCGACGTTTTATGAAACTTGTACTTGAAATCGGACCTCGTCGGTACGTTCGGGCCACTCAAAAACGTTAGATCGGGTTAACAGGCCTTGGCCCAACACACCACCTAAACCTAACTAAACCCTAAACCTAATTTCAAATAAATAATCACCACCCTCACAATATACACACTCACACGCTCATCTTCCTGCCCCCCCCTTTCACCTCTACCGCCGCACACCCCTCACACTCGCACACCCCTGCGATCTCTTAAAATCCGACACACACACCCCCGCATATAGACAGACAGAGAGAGAGAGAGAGAGAGCTGTGAGGAGAGAGAGACGAGATAGAGAGAAGGTAAGTGACGGCGGTGCAGCGGCGCGACAACGGCAGCCAGCGAAGCAGCAGCAAGCCGCAGCAACAGAGGAGCGACGGCGGGTCGACGACAGCGCCCTCGTAAGCGGCGGCAGTCCGGGTCTCCTTCCGACGAGCTTCAACGCTTCGGTTCAAGTTCCTGTCCGGGTCAGATTTCATGTTCAACAATTCCGATCTCGGTTCAGTAAAGGTTAGTCTCAGTTCAGGTTTCGGTTTCTCGGTTCAGTATTCAGTTCGAGTATGTAGTTCACTTTCAGTTTCAGTTTCAGTGTCAACTCGGTTCAGGCTTGATTAGGGTTTGGGTTCGAGCTCAAGTGTTTCGGGTTTAGTCAAGTTTGGCGACTCGGCTCGGTACGACTCAGTTGTCAGAGTTTACTCGGTTAACACCGGGTCAAACCCGGTCAAGCTGGTCAACATCAGTCAACAGACAGATTTGGTTCAAAGTTTGCGTGATCTCGGCTCGGGTTAAGTTTGAATGTTCGGTCAAATGAGGCAACTCGGTCAGACTTGGTCAACGAAAGTCAACTGGTCAACTGTGGTCAAACAGTCAACGGTCAGCCTTAGTCAAAGTCAGATTCGGTCCGGGTCAACACTAGTCAACAGCCGTCTTGGTTCGTTCAGGTTCGGGTCAAATCTGGTCAAAGCTCGGATTGTGGTCAACTTTCCAGTTCTGGTCAACACTCGGGTCTCGTGGTACTCAGTCGAATCCGACTCAACATGGTATATCCCTCTATAGTTAGTTTTTGGATATAATCGTTATAAATATACATTTACATAACTTGTATGGAGACTTAAATATATATATTGTTTCGTTATTATTGCGTTTTGACAAATAATATCGACACTTGTGTGTCGGGATCGTACAAAAACAAGAGGAAACTCTGCCCGATTTTCTACAGGTTGTATATTTATTAAACTATTCGACAAAATATATTTATTAAACTATTCGATAAAATATATTTATTATTTGAACTATCCGGCGGAATATATTTATCGATATTATTTTTTGTCGACAAAAATATACTTACTTTCTTTATTATGCTTTTCGACAAGAGCATAAATTTATTTATTATAATTCTCGACGAATATACTTATTTACTATACTTTTGACAAAACATATTTACTTATTATATTCATCGACAAAATATAAATTTATTTATTATAATTCTCGACAAATATACTTATTTACTATACTTTTGACAAAACATATTTACTTATTATATTAATCGACAAAATATAGATATATTTATCATATCTCTCGACAAATATACTTATTTATTTTACTTTCGACAAAACATATTTATTTTGCTTTCGACAAATATATTTGTACACCATTCGACAATATACATATATATCTCATACAATTCGTTAGAATATAAATATATATATACCCAATATGCTTTTCGTCAAATATATATATTAATTATTTGACAACACTCCTACAACCCTTTTTATGAATTTAATTTAGAAATTCCTTTCTTAAACGATGTTAGCTATATACGTACTTTCAACTCCAATTCGAATCCTCCGTCGTAGCTTCTATTATTCATGTACATTCGTTTGCCATTTTTAAGGTGACCTCGATGTCCCCTTTCTCCCACTCATCAACTCGTCGTGGAATTTCCAAAGAAGACTTAGCAATTCTGTGAGTACACTCGACCCACATTTGTTTATATCACTTTTTGGGTGTAACATGTTTCCATATACAAAAATCACAAACACTTAAACTTTATGAAACGCACAAACAATCCTATACACATGACTACTTGAATCGCATACTTGTTGCTTGTCTGGGGATAAACGTTGTGCTGTGCTTTAGTCATTAACTATTTTTAGCCTTGTTTGACATGCTTAGCGCTATAGGAATTCACGCATCCACCTCCATCGTGTTATTCGTGAGGTCATGTTAAAACATCGTGATCGCGTTACGGGTTTGATTATTAGCATTGCATGCCTTGATATTGTTCTTGTATAGATTTAGTTGCCATGAGGATTGTTAAAACTTTATTCGTATACGTATGCTATGCTTAAACTTGTGTACTCGCCTTTGCTTTTGCATTGATTTTATTTTAAAACATGTTACAGGTTGAAGGAGATGACGCTATGAAAACTGTAACATCCGTCAAAAAACGGATTTACCAAACCCGCTCCGTTTATCAACCGAACAGTCAGTTAAAATTTTAGTTGCGAATTAAATGCCCAAAATAATTTTAAACGATCTGTAATCAATTATTATGCGGGGATATATATTTAGTTTTTGAAAAACTGATAAAAATAACAAAATAAAAATGTTTTAATCATGCCGGGTTTCGAACTCGGGTCTGTACCGGTTCAAACCAAACACTTATCACTCAGCCGACCAACCACTCCGCCACTTTGATTTTATGGTAATATCAGGAAACAATTAATTCAAATATTCAAGTTAGCAAGTTGAATTCAATCAATTTTCCGCCCAATCAGCAGTCGTCGGAAATCCCGACGACTTCGCCGTTTAATTACGTTTACGCTCAATTCAACCGATGACTTAACTATTACGACGGTTATAACCGACATATGAACCCGCGACATCAGCTGTAACCGCCGGAGAACGGCTGACTTCGAATTGAGACCGAATTCAGACCCCATTCATCTCAATACTACCCTATAAATACACCCACAACTCGCCAGAAACCTTTCACACTCAAATCGCACCTTTTCTCGGCGAAAAATCACTCGCCGGAAATATTGGATACATCGCCGGAAAACCGTATCATTAACCTTCGAGCTTTACTGAACCCCCTAAACTCTTACCGAAATCACCCACACCCTTTGCAAGCCTTCGAAAGACTCTCTGCTGCAAGAGACTCATCGCCGGAAGAACTTGCTGCCACCGGAGTTCAGCCGGAAAACAGAGGAGAAACAGCCGGTACTTCTCACGCCTAATTCCTTCCCTTTTTACTTTTATCTCGACTGTAATTGATCATAAAACACTAAAGAAACTTGAATCAACATTCGAATCCGTCAGTCGTCACTTCCGGTGAAAACCAGTGAAGAAGACGACGTTACGGTAATGGTTAAGTATAATTAAAATCAAGATAATTACCGGGTTAGACACACAGTCCAGCGGTGGACTGTGTGCACTTTTAACGCTAAGGTCACGAGTTCGAGTATTGTTCCTCACACGCTGCCTTAATAAAAATCCCTTTTTCCGCAAAACTGAACCGGAGTGTTTTGGGTATATGTTAAGTATAATGATAACCGAGTTTATAACCAAGTGAGACACACAGTCCAGCGGTGGACTGTGTGTACGCTAACCCACAGGTCCCGGGTTCGAGACCTGTGGAGCGCATCGGTTCGCTAGATTAATTCGTTTTTAAAATAAAGGAATTCTGTTTAAATTCTAATTAATGTATATATATAATTAAAATCGGATATATGACGGGTTAGACACGTAGCTCAGTTGGTAGAGCTGCGTGCACGCGTACGGGAGGTCTCGGGTTCGAGCCTCACCCAGCGCACAATAATATGCCTTCGAACCGGTCAACGTTAGTCAAAGTCAACGGTCAAAAGTCAACTGTAGCAAAAATAAAATATTTTTTTTATTATTTTTATTTAAATTATTTTAATTAAAAATCAATTAAAAATACTTAAAAATATCATTTTTAAGGTTAGAAAATAGCCTCAAACTCACAAAAATACACCCAACAATCCTACTAAAATAGATTAATAAAACCCGTTTACTTACCAAACCATAATGCGATTTATCTAGGTTAATTTCACTCGTGGTTAACACCATTTCGCGTGCATTCAACTTCATCAACCGAACGCACCCAATGTGAGTGAATTCTTACAAACTCCCCTTTTTATACATGTTTTGGGGTGTATCATGTGTCGTTTAAACTAATTCTCTTATGCAAATTTGTGCTATACCATTATATGAACTAAACTAGAATGTAACTATTATTGGTTGTGATATATTACATATTGTCAAAGTTGTATGCAAATTATTTAGGCCCATCAGTTCTTCGTGGGAGACGAGAACAACGCGTGCCTTAAAACTTATTTATTAGGCCCATCAGTTCCTCGTGTGAGACGAGAACAACGCGTGCCTCAAAACTCATACATTAGGCCCATCAGTTCGTAAGAACAACGCGTGCCTCAAAACTCATTTATTAGGCCCATCAGTTCCTCGTGGGAGACGAGAACAACGCGTGCCTCAAAACTCATACATTAGGCCCATCAGTTCGTAAGAACAACGCGTGCCTCAAAACTCATTCATTAGGCCCATCAGTTCCTCGTGGGAGACGAGTCGAACAACGCGTGCCTCAAAACAATCATTTGGTGTTTGTATGTTCAATATTCAATATTATGTGTTGTGTGAATAAATTTACATCTACATTTACTCATATGTGGTATGCACATTATTTATAATCAATTGGATAAACTTGTTCAAATGTTTTTCCATAGGATTCACTCGCCAACATTATGTTGATCCAAAAACCTTTTTACACATGATACAGGTGGACAGGTTGAAGCAAGGAAAACATAGGATATGCCTTAGAAGAGAACCAAGAAGCTTAGACTGATAGTTAGAACATGTTGTATCATTTATTGTAAATTTCCATTAAATTGTATTAATGAATATGAAACATATAATAAATGTCATGAGCTTTGATGATAACCCAATTATGCCCCGATCACCTTTTCCGCTGCGGGTCGGGGTGTGATAGATTGGTATCAGAGCCATGACTATAGGGATATAGGATAGGTTATTAGACCCTTAGAGCCTATACTATAGTCTGCCTAAATTTTAATTGATTAGGTGGTTACATACAAACTTGTGATATTTATTTGTTTCATATTACAGTCAAACATACATGCTTATATACATATTTGTTATACATATATCAATGTTCATATATTCAATTCATTTTCATACTCTCATTATTCAAGGATTTTGTTGCAATTTTCAAATCCCATCAAAGTAAGTTCTGCGACGGGCATGTAGTAACCGGAAGGGTACAAGTACCGGTAGTCGGGACGTCCTGTCTAGGTTGGCATTCGTATAAATCCAAAATAACGGACCAGTTTGCCTACCTGGGGACTAACGATGAGAGTACGACGGACCTATTAGGCCAAAGCATGCCACACCAAACGTCGTTCGAACTAACCTCACTTTGAGATGTCACCGTGTCCATGCCGGGGCACATTCCGAATATCAATACGTTACATATTTCTCGATTTTCTCCGGGTTTTAGTGTACGTAACCAGGCTAACACATGCGAACCATATGAAAAACCCGGTAATCATGGGGGCCCACATGATTACGAAGGTGAAGTATGGCGGCATGCAAGGCCCAAATACGAGCAAAGCCAAGACATCCTATGGATGTAGTAGATTTATTTTTCTATATTTATTTTATGAACGTTCATTCCCCAAACACGACCCACGATCCCAAAGGCATCCAACTCATACTCTTGACATGTATTCCTTGTAGATGTCTTCTAGCCTCGCTCGTAGGAAAATGAGAGCATGAAAAGCCCGTGAACGCATGGCTACTCAAATCGCTCAGCAAATGGCGACCGTAATACCAAACATCGTAGTTCAAGTTCAACAAGCCCTTACCGCTAATTCCGTTAACCCAACCCAACAAGAAGATCAAAACACTATCAATCCTTTAGTCACTAAATGCACCTACAAACATTTCAAATCCTGCGATCCTCCAAAATACGAAGGTACTGAAGGTGTCACCGCTCTCCTCCACTGGTTCGAAGAAATGGAGAACACTTTTCTAAATTGCGATTGCCCCGATGATCGCAAAGTGCGTTATGCTACCGGTCGTTTACTTGGAACGGCACTCACATGGTGGAATACAGAGAAGACCAAACGAGGTGTTGAAGAAACTATGACCTTGACTTGGGAAGAGTTGAAGGGAATCATGACAAGACGGTTTTGCCCAAGAAGTGAAATCAAGAAATTGGAGGATGAGTTTCATGCTTTAAAACAAAAGGAAGGCGACCACACCACATACAACAAGAGATTCCTTGAGTTAAATCAAATGGTTCCCAATTTGTTTACTCCCCTCTATCGTTTGATCGAGCACTACATTCGTGGTCTTCCATCAAAGATTCAAGACCCTGTAATAAGCACCTCGCTTGCAACTTTGGAAGCAGCGATGGAGCTAGCAACCGCGCTCACTGAGAACCGAATCCGAAACAAAGATTTCAAAGAGGAGAAGAAGAAGGATAAAGCATCAACCGAAACCTCAAACTCCACACGAACCGAATCCTTTACACCACCTACTTCTAAGAGAAAACGTGATGGGCAAATCTTCGCCGTCACCCAACGCAACCAACCAGCTTCACAAGTTGTACCTCCTCAAACTATCCCAAACGCTCAAGTAGCACCCAACTCAACTTACCCAAATAAGAAACCTTACATTGGACTTCACCCTCAATGCAACACCTGTTTCTATCACCATCCATCTACTTTTCCCTGTCGACTATGTGCAAATTGTGGACGCTACGGTCATTTGAGCAACGTTTGCCGCACCGCTCAAAACCAAACCTCAACCCCTACTCAACCCATGATCCAAACATATCAACAATCTCAATACCCCATGTACCCATATGTTCGAGCTTGTTTCAATTGTGGCGACCCTACCCATTTTAGAAACACGTGCCCTCGTTTGGTTAACATCATAAACGCCCAAGCTCAAGCAAACCCAGTTAACCAAGCAAATCAAATAAACCCAGCTCCACCGCCAGCAAGAGGAAGAGTTTATAACATCAACGCCAATCCTATTGAAGATATTAACGGTCCAAACCAACCACTTAACTAGCCTTCTCTCATCAAGAATCCAGATTCAACTCCAATCACTTAGTTTTTATGTTTTTTTTTCTTTATGATATCTCAATTTTCACATATCTCAATTGGAATTTTATCCAAGAATTTTTAATGCAAATTACTAGTTCAGTTTGTTTTATACTCATTGATTTAATATTCATATCATCATACTTCACGACATATCTCAGTTTCATCATTTAAAGAAGTTGAGTTGTGCCTCACTTCTACATAGACTAACCTCTCCATCATATTAAACGAGAGAGGTTTTGTCAAACACGGATAGAACTAATCATAACTTGCGGATAAAGTCAATGAGAATTTGACAAGAATATGGTGGATACGCCGCTGTTACTTCCTATATATAAGTATTCTTGTCAAATGATCGGAGGCATTATCAGGCGGTTATGAGAGGTTCCATGCATAGGTTGTTTGTGTGATTAAGTTATTCATTTTCAATACATACAATAAGCTCGGCTCCGTTTGATTGAGCCTTGAGCACACAGACAATTTCATTTTCAATACATGCAATAAGTTCGGCTCCGTTTGATTGAGCCTTGAGCACACAGACAATGTCATTTTCAATACATACAATACGATCGGCTCCGTTTGATTGAGCCTTGATCGCACAGATATATTTCATTTCAGTATTTTTATGTTTGATGTATTGGTTGTAGAGTTATAGGACTAATCATAATTCACTGATAAAACTAATGAAAATTTGACAAGAATATGGTGGATACGCCGCTGGTACTTCCTATATATAAGTATTCTTGCCAAAGGATCAGGGGCGTTATCAGGCGGTTATGAGAAGTTCCTTGTAGGATTTAGTATTGCTTTGGTTGAAATTTGTGTTACATATATATATCATCTCACTATTTAAAGAAATTGGAATGTGATCCATTTCTACATAGACTAAACCTTTCCATCATAACAAACGAGAGAGGAACTGTCACCATTCAAACATATATACTATCAGAATGTGGATCCAATTATTAGTTGTTGTGTTTTTGTGTAGATTCTAGTATTAGAAGTTTTGCCTTAGGATATAACCATACTTTTCCAAACATATCTACACTCTTATACACGATATCATTTTAGCAAATCATTCCTGCTTAACAATACTTATACAGTAGGCAACAAAAAGCGATTCCTGTATTAGGATACTTAACCTTTACGAGGAACGTTACCGCCTCAAACAAAAACTTAAACCCTTATTTCTTCTAAAGCGTGTAACTGTCAAACTAAAACACCATCATTCTTTTAGTCAATTATATCCCTATTTAAATTTCGGGACGAAATTTCTAAAAAGCAGGGGATACTGTAACATCCGTCAAAAACGGATTTACCAAACCCGCTACGTTTATCAACCGAACAGTCAGTTAAAATTTTAGTTGCGAATTAAATGCCCAAAATAATTTTAAACGATCCGTAATCAATTATTATGCGGGGATATATATTTAGTTTTTGAAAAACTGATAAAAATAACAAAATAAAAATGTTTTAATCATGCCGGGTTTCGAACTCGGGTCTGTACCGGTTCAAACCAAACACTTATCACTCAGCCGACCAACCACTCCGCCACTTTGATTTTATGGTAATATCAGGAAACAATTAATTCAAATATTCAAGTTAGCAAGTTGAATTCAATCAATTTTCCGCCCAATCAGCAGTCGTCGGAAATCCCGACGACTTCGCCGTTTAATTACGTTTACGCTCAATTCAACCGATGACTTAACTATTACGACGGTTATAACCGACATATGAACCCGCGACATCAGCTGTAACCGCCGGAGAACGGCTGACTTCGAATTGAGACCGAATTCAGACCCCATTCATCTCAATACTACCCTATAAATACACCCACAACTCGCCAGAAGCCTTTCACACTCAAATCGCACCTTTTCTCGGCGAAAAATCACTCGCCGGAAATATTGGATACATCGCCGGAAAACCGTATCATTAACCTTCGAGCTTTACTGAACCCCCTAAACTCTTATCGAAATCACCCACACCCTTTGCAAGCCTTCGGAAGACTCTCTGCTGCAAGAGACTCATCGCCGGAAGAACTTGCTGCCACCGGAGTTCAGCCGGAAAACAGAGGAGAAACAGCCGGTACTTCTCACGCCTAATTCCTTCCCTTTTTACTTTTATCTCGACTGTAATTGATCATAAAACACTAAAGAAACTTGAATCAACATTCGAATCCGTCAGTCGTCACTTCCGGTGAAAACCAGTGAAGAAGACGACGTTACGGTAATGGTTAAGTATAATTAAAATCAAGATAATTACCGGGTTAGACACACAGTCCAGCGGTGGACTGTGTGCACTTTTAACGCTAAGGTCACGAGTTCGAGTATTGTTCCTCACACGCTGCCTTAATAAAAATCCCTTTTTCCGCAAAACTGAACCGGAGTGTTTTGGGTATATGTTAAGTATAATGATAACCGAGTTTATAACCAAGTGAGACACACAGTCCAGCGGTGGACTGTGTGTACGCTAACCCACAGGTCCCGGGTTCGAGACCTGTGGAGCGCATCGGTTCGCTAGATTAATTCGTTTTTAAAATAAAGGAATTCTGTTTAAATTCTAATTAATGTATATATATAATTAAAATCGGATATATGACGGGTTAGACACGTAGCTCAGTTGGTAGAGCTGCGTGCACGCGTACGGGAGGTCTCGGGTTCGAGCCTCACCCAGCGCACAATAATATGCCTTCGAACCGGTCAACGTTAGTCAAAGTCAACGGTCAAAAGTCAACTGTAGCAAAAATAAAATATTTTTTTTATTATTTTTATTTAAATTATTTTAATTAAAAATCAATTAAAAATACTTAAAAATATCATTTTTAAGGTTAGAAAATAGCCTCAAACTCACAAAAATACACCCAACAATCCTACTAAAATAGATTAATAAAACCCGTTTACTTACCAAACCATAATGCGATTTATCTAGGTTAATTTCACTCGTGGTTAACACCATTTCGCGTGCATTCAACTTCATCAACCGAACGCACCCAATGTGAGTGAATTCTTACAAACTCCCCTTTTTATACATGTTTTGGGGTGTATCATGTGTCGTTTAAACTAATTCTCTTATGCAAATTTGTGCTATACCATTATATGAACTAAACTAGAATGTAACTATTATTGGTTGTGATATATTACATATTGTCAAAGTTGTATGCAAATTATTTAGGCCCATCAGTTCTTCGTGGGAGACGAGAACAACGCGTGCCTTAAAACTTATTTATTAGGCCCATCAGTTCCTCGTGTGAGACGAGAACAACGCGTGCCTCAAAACTCATACATTAGGCCCATCAGTTCGTAAGAACAACGCGTGCCTCAAAACTCATTTATTAGGCCCATCAGTTCCTCGTGGGAGACGAGAACAACGCGTGCCTCAAAACTCATACATTAGGCCCATCAGTTCGTAAGAACAACGCGTGCCTCAAAACTCATTCATTAGGCCCATCAGTTCCTCGTGGGAGACGAGTCGAACAACGCGTGCCTCAAAACAATCATTTGGTGTTTGTATGTTCAATATTCAATATTATGTGTTGTGTGAATAAATTTACATCTACATTTACTCATATGTGGTATGCACATTATTTATAATCAATTGGATAAACTTGTTCAAATGTTTTTCCATAGGATTCACTCGCCAACATTATGTTGATCCAAAAACCTTTTTACACATGATACAGGTGGACAGGTTGAAGCAAGGAAAACATAGGATATGCCTTAGAAGAGAACCAAGAAGCTTAGACTGATAGTTAGAACATGTTGTATCATTTATTGTAAATTTCCATTAAATTGTATTAATGAATATGAAACATATAATAAATGTCATGAGCTTTGATGATAACCCAATTATGCCCCGATCACCTTTTCCGCTGCGGGTCGGGGTGTGATAGATTGGTATCAGAGCCATGACTATAGGGATATAGGATAGGTTATTAGACCCTTAGAGCCTATACTATAGTCTGCCTAAATTTTAATTGATTAGGTGGTTACATACAAACTTGTGATATTTATTTGTTTCATATTACAGTCAAACATACATGCTTATATACATATTTGTTATACATATATCAATGTTCATATATTCAATTCATTTTCATACTCTCATTATTCAAGGATTTTGTTGCAATTTTCAAATCCCATCAAAGTAAGTTCTGCGACGGGCATGTAGTAACCGGAAGGGTACAAGTACCGGTAGTCGGGACGTCCTGTCTAGGTTGGCATTCGTATAAATCCAAAATAACGGACCAGTTTGCCTACCTAGGGACTAACGATGAGAGTACGACGGACCTATTAGGCCAAAGCATGCCACACCAAACGTCGTTCGAACTAACCTCACTTTGAGATGTCACCGTGTCCATGCCGGGGCACATTCCGAATATCAATACGTTACATATTTCTCGATTTTCTCCGGGTTTTAGTGTACGTAACCAGGCTAACACATGCGAACCATATGAAAAACCCGGTAATCATGGGGGCCCACATGATTACGAAGGTGAAGTATGGCGGCATGCAAGGCCCAAATACGAGCAAAGCCCAAGACATCCTATGGATGTAGTAGATTTATTTTTCTATATTTATTTTATGAACGTTCATTCCCCAAACACGACCCACGATCCCAAAGGCATCCAACTCATACTCTTGACATGTATTCCTTGTAGATGTCTTCTAGCCTCGCTCGTAGGAAAATGAGAGCATGAAAAGCCCGTGAACGCATGGCTACTCAAATCGCTCAGCAAATGGCGACCGTAATACCAAACATCGTAGTTCAAGTTCAACAAGCCCTTACCGCTAATTCCGTTAACCCAACCCAACAAGAAGATCAAAACACTATCAATCCTTTAGTCACTAAATGCACCTACAAACATTTCAAATCCTGCGATCCTCCAAAATACGAAGGTACTGAAGGTGTCACCGCTCTCCTCCACTGGTTCGAAGAAATGGAGAACACTTTTCTAAATTGCGATTGCCCCGATGATCGCAAAGTGCGTTATGCTACCGGTCGTTTACTTGGAACGGCACTCACATGGTGGAATACAGAGAAGACCAAACGAGGTGTTGAAGAAACTATGACCTTGACTTGGGAAGAGTTGAAGGGAATCATGACAAGACGGTTTTGCCCAAGAAGTGAAATCAAGAAATTGGAGGATGAGTTTCATGCTTTAAAACAAAAGGAAGGCGACCACACCACATACAACAAGAGATTCCTTGAGTTAAATCAAATGGTTCCCAATTTGTTTACTCCCCTCTATCGTTTGATCGAGCACTACATTCGTGGTCTTCCATCAAAGATTCAAGACCCTGTAATAAGCACCTCGCTTGCAACTTTGGAAGCAGCGATGGAGCTAGCAACCGCGCTCACTGAGAACCGAATCCGAAACAAAGATTTCAAAGAGGAGAAGAAGAAGGATAAAGCATCAACCGAAACCTCAAACTCCACACGAACCGAATCCTTTACACCACCTACTTCTAAGAGAAAACGTGATGGGCAAATCTTCGCCGTCACCCAACGCAACCAACCAGCTTCACAAGTTGTACCTCCTCAAACTATCCCAAACGCTCAAGTAGCACCCAACTCAACTTACCCAAATAAGAAACCTTACATTGGACTTCACCCTCAATGCAACACCTGTTTCTATCACCATCCATCTACTTTTCCCTGTCGACTATGTGCAAATTGTGGACGCTACGGTCATTTGAGCAACGTTTGCCGCACCGCTCAAAACCAAACCTCAACCCCTACTCAACCCATGATCCAAACATATCAACAATCTCAATACCCCATGTACCCATATGTTCGAGCTTGTTTCAATTGTGGCGACCCTACCCATTTTAGAAACACGTGCCCTCGTTTGGTTAACATCATAAACGCCCAAGCTCAAGCAAACCCAGTTAACCAAGCAAATCAAATAAACCCAGCTCCACCGCCAGCAAGAGGAAGAGTTTATAACATCAACGCCAATCCTATTGAAGATATTAACGGTCCAAACCAACCACTTAACTAGCCTTCTCTCATCAAGAATCCAGATTCAACTCCAATCACTTAGTTTTTATGTTTTTTTTTCTTTATGATATCTCAATTTTCACATATCTCAATTGGAATTTTATCCAAGAATTTTTAATGCAAATTACTAGTTCAGTTTGTTTATACTCATTGATTTAATATTCATATCATCATACTTCACGACATATCTCAGTTTCATCATTTAAAGAAGTTGAGTTGTGCCTCACTTCTACATAGACTAACCTCTCCATCATATTAAACGAGAGAGGTTTTGTCAAACACGGATAGAACTAATCATAACTTGCGGATAAAGTCAATGAGAATTTGACAAGAATATGGTGGATACGCCGCTGTTACTTCCTATATATAAGTATTCTTGTCAAATGATCGGAGGCATTATCAGGCGGTTATGAGAGGTTCCATGCATAGGTTGTTTGTGTGATTAAGTTATTCATTTTCAATACATACAATAAGCTCGGCTCCGTTTGATTGAGCCTTGAGCACACAGACAATTTCATTTTCAATACATGCAATAAGTTCGGCTCCGTTTGATTGAGCCTTGAGCACACAGACAATGTCATTTTCAATACATACAATACGATCGGCTCCGTTTGATTGAGCCTTGATCGCACAGATATATTTCATTTCAGTATTTTTATGTTTGATGTATTGGTTGTAGAGTTATAGGACTAATCATAATTCACTGATAAAACTAATGAAAATTTGACAAGAATATGGTGGATACGCCGCTGGTACTTCCTATATATAAGTATTCTTGCCAAAGGATCAGGGGCGTTATCAGGCGGTTATGAGAAGTTCCTTGTAGGATTTAGTATTGCTTTGGTTGAAATTTGTGTTACATATATATATCATCTCACTATTTAAAGAAATTGGAATGTGATCCATTTCTACATAGACTAAACCTTTCCATCATAACAAACGAGAGAGGAACTGTCACCATTCAAACATATATACTATCAGAATGTGGATCCAATTATTAGTTGTTGTGTTTTTGTGTAGATTCTAGTATTAGAAGTTTTGCCTTAGGATATAACCATACTTTTCCAAACATATCTACACTCTTATACACGATATCATTTTAGCAAATCATTCCTGCTTAACAATACTTATACAGTAGGCAACAAAAAGCGATTCCTGTATTAGGATACTTAACCTTTACGAGGAACGTTACCGCCTCAAACAAAAACTTAAACCCTTATTTCTTCTAAAGCGTGTAACTGTCAAACTAAAACACCATCATTCTTTTAGTCAATTATATCCCTATTTAAATTTCGGGACGAAATTTCTAAAAAGCAGGGGATACTGTAACATCCGTCAAAAAACGGATTTACCAAACCCGCTCCGTTTATCAACCGAACAGTCAGTTAAAATTTTAGTTGCGAATTAAATGCCCAAAATAATTTTAAACGATCCGTAATCAATTATTATGCGGGGATATATATTTAGTTTTTGAAAAACTGATAAAAATAACAAAATAAAAATGTTTTAATCATGCCGGGTTTCGAACTCGGGTCTGTACCGGTTCAAACCAAACACTTATCACTCAGCCGACCAACCACTCCGCCACTTTGATTTTATGGTAATATCAGGAAACAATTAATTCAAATATTCAAGTTAGCAAGTTGAATTCAATCAATTTTCCGCCCAATCAGCAGTCGTCGGAAATCCCGACGACTTCGCCGTTTAATTACGTTTACGCTCAATTCAACCGATGACTTAACTATTACGACGGTTATAACCGACATATGAACCCGCGACATCAGCTGTAACCGCCGGAGAACGGCTGACTTCGAATTGAGACCGAATTCAGACCCCATTCATCTCAATACTACCCTATAAATACACCCACAACTCGCCAGAAACCTTTCACACTCAAATCGCACCTTTTCTCGGCGAAAAATCACTCGCCGGAAATATTGGATACATCGCCGGAAAACCGTATCATTAACCTTCGAGCTTTACTGAACCCCCTAAACTCTTATCGAAATCACCCACACCCTTTGCAAGCCTTCGGAAGACTCTCTGCTGCAAGAGACTCATCGCCGGAAGAACTTGCTGCCACCGGAGTTCAGCCGGAAAACAGAGGAGAAACAGCCGGTACTTCTCACGCCTAATTCCTTCCCTTTTTACTTTTATCTCGACTGTAATTGATCATAAAACACTAAAGAAACTTGAATCAACATTCGAATCCGTCAGTCGTCACTTCCGGTGAAAACCAGTGAAGAAGACGACGTTACGGTAATGGTTAAGTATAATTAAAATCAAGATAATTACCGGGTTAGACACACAGTCCAGCGGTGGACTGTGTGCACTTTTAACGCTAAGGTCACGAGTTCGAGTATTGTTCCTCACACGCTGCCTTAATAAAAATCCCTTTTTCCGCAAAACTGAACCGGAGTGTTTTGGGTATATGTTAAGTATAATGATAACCGAGTTTATAACCAAGTGAGACACACAGTCCAGCGGTGGACTGTGTGTACGCTAACCCACAGGTCCCGGGTTCGAGACCTGTGGAGCGCATCGGTTCGCTAGATTAATTCGTTTTTAAAATAAAGGAATTCTGTTTAAATTCTAATTAATGTATATATATAATTAAAATCGGATATATGACGGGTTAGACACGTAGCTCAGTTGGTAGAGCTGCGTGCACGCGTACGGGAGGTCTCGGGTTCGAGCCTCACCCAGCGCACAATAATATGCCTTCGAACCGGTCAACGTTAGTCAAAGTCAACGGTCAAAAGTCAACTGTAGCAAAAATAAAATATTTTTTTTATTATTTTTATTTAAATTATTTTAATTAAAAATCAATTAAAAATACTTAAAAATATCATTTTTAAGGTTAGAAAATAGCCTCAAACTCACAAAAATACACCCAACAATCCTACTAAAATAGATTAATAAAACCCGTTTACTTACCAAACCATAATGCGATTTATCTAGGTTAATTTCACTCGTGGTTAACACCATTTCGCGTGCATTCAACTTCATCAACCGAACGCACCCAATGTGAGTGAATTCTTACAAACTCCCCTTTTTATACATGTTTTGGGGTGTATCATGTGTCGTTTAAACTAATTCTCTTATGCAAATTTGTGCTATACCATTATATGAACTAAACTAGAATGTAACTATTATTGGTTGTGATATATTACATATTGTCAAAGTTGTATGCAAATTATTTAGGCCCATCAGTTCTTCGTGGGAGACGAGAACAACGCGTGCCTTAAAACTTATTTATTAGGCCCATCAGTTCCTCGTGTGAGACGAGAACAACGCGTGCCTCAAAACTCATACATTAGGCCCATCAGTTCGTAAGAACAACGCGTGCCTCAAAACTCATTTATTAGGCCCATCAGTTCCTCGTGGGAGACGAGAACAACGCGTGCCTCAAAACTCATACATTAGGCCCATCAGTTCGTAAGAACAACGCGTGCCTCAAAACTCATTCATTAGGCCCATCAGTTCCTCGTGGGAGACGAGTCGAACAACGCGTGCCTCAAAACAATCATTTGGTGTTTGTATGTTCAATATTCAATATTATGTGTTGTGTGAATAAATTTACATCTACATTTACTCATATGTGGTATGCACATTATTTATAATCAATTGGATAAACTTGTTCAAATGTTTTTCCATAGGATTCACTCGCCAACATTATGTTGATCCAAAAACCTTTTTACACATGATACAGGTGGACAGGTTGAAGCAAGGAAAACATAGGATATGCCTTAGAAGAGAACCAAGAAGCTTAGACTGATAGTTAGAACATGTTGTATCATTTATTGTAAATTTCCATTAAATTGTATTAATGAATATGAAACATATAATAAATGTCATGAGCTTTGATGATAACCCAATTATGCCCCGATCACCTTTTCCGCTGCGGGTCGGGGTTTGACAAAAACAATATAGCAAGGACTAGATACACACAAATTAGACGTTAGGTTTAATGTCGACGTATCAATTTTGTTATGACTTTGCAAATGTTAGATTGTTCCTTGTTTTGTTACATTGATGTATTTGACAATTCTTATGAAATGAAATATGGTTTAATTAATTATTGTCACTTAATAATGTTGTGAGCAATGAGCAATCTCGTTTTCGTCTTATCCCGATGTTTCCGCCATCGGTTGGGGTGTTACAGGAGTTCCCAAAGGCTTTAAGTCGTCCATCTGAAATCGTTTGAGAATATCTCCGACATACTTGGTTTGATGGATAAAAATCCCTTCCTTTGATTGCTGAACCTGTAAACCTAAAAAGAAATTCATTTCTCCCATAGCGCTCATCTCGAACTTCTCCTGCATAACCTGTTCGAATTCTTTGCACATTCGAGTGTTAGTAGACCCAAATATAATATCATCAACATAAACCTGTACTAGTAGCAAATCCTCGTCCTGTTCCTTGATGAAGAGAGTACAGTCGATCAGGTCTCGTCGAAAACCATTCTTCAACAGATAGGTAGACAACGTTTCATACCAAGCCCTCGGAGCTTGATGAAGACCATATAATGCCTTGTTGAGAAGCCAAACTTTGTCAGGATGGAGTGGATTCTTCAAAACCTGGCGGTTGCTCAACATATACTTCCTCTTCTACCACACCATGAAGAAATGCACTCTTTACATCCATCTGATAAACGGTGAACTTCTTACAGGACGCATAAGCCAAAAAGATTCTTATGGCCTCAAGTCGTGCAACCGGTGCATAAACTTCATTGTAATCAATCCCTTCGACCTGATTAAAACCTTGAACAACCAATCGCGCTTTGTTTCTCACAACAACACCTTGGTCATCCTTCTTGCACTTGTACACCCATCGTGTACCAATCTTCTTGTAGTTGTCAGGCTTGTCAACCAATTTCCAGACGCCTAATTTTTGAAACTGCTGAAGTTCTTCCGGCATGGCTTCAACCCACGAGTCTTCTTTCATTGCCTCCTTCCAAGATTTTGGTTCTACTTGGCACACATAGCAGGCAAAAGACCAATCATTCAGACCACCAGATTCCCTGATTTCCGAATACAATCCAACATTCTGGTTGTTTCGAAGCTGATTACGAGTCTTCACACCACTCTGGACATCTCCAATAATATTCTGTTGAGGATAGATATTATGAATTCGAGTTTCTGGTACATCAGGAACGCGAGAATTGATATCCAAATTGTTGATATTCAGATCAACAGTTACATCGAGAGCTGGATTTGATGACGTTTTAGATGCCTGACCTTCAGTCGTTCCTTGAGGTTGAATATTTGACGTACCATCTGATAATCCAGGTACCGCACCAGAGGTAGCTTCATTCGCATCGTGAAACTCATCATCCTCTGATGAAACATTATAATCTGCAGCGTCTTCGAATTCCTCATTTTGAACAAGATTGTTAACCGAAGTCGACACTTGAGGAACAATAATTGGTCGAACTAATGATGAGTCTACTGTTGTATCACTTTCCAATAACATCTGAGCAGCAGCTGTTGCATCATCAAAAGTTGGCAGGTTAAAGGAGTCAAATAGCCCATCGTAGTCAAACATCCAAGGAGCACCCGGAGCTCTTATAGCTTATGTATATCTCTGAACCTTGACTTCACCCCATTCTTCAATCTTCTTCGAAGACAAATTCCACACTCGGAAATTAGGAGTAGCATATCCAAGAAAGAAACCTTCGATAGCCTTGGGACCAAATTTCCATGTGGGTTGATCATAGTGCATGGAGCTAAGAAAGAAATATCCGGTTTCCTTTTATGTAACAACTCAAAGCATGTCTTCCCATGTCTCTTCACCGTCAGAACTCTATTCGTCGTGTAGCACGCAGTAGCAACAGCTTCTCCCTGAAATTGAACAGGAAGTTCTGATTCTACTAACATGGTTCTTGCAGTTTCAATAAGAGTTCTATTCTTCCTCTCAGCGACACCATTTTGTTGTGGAGTGTGTTGAGAACTGTACTCATGCAGAATACCCTTTGAGTAACAGTACTCATCCATAACTTGATTCTTAAATTCCGTTCTATTGTCGCTTCTGATTCTCCTTACTTTCAGATTGTACAAATTTTCTAACAGAGTCAGGAGATTCTTGAGGATAGTAGGAACTTCACTCTTGTGTGCCAACATGTTTACCCATGAAAATCTGGAATAGTCATCAGTAACTACCAGACAATAAGAATCACCAAAGGTTGTCTTGTGTTTCATAGGTCCAAAGAGGTCCATATGAAGACGTTCCAGTGGCATATTCACAGTGTTGATCTTCTTCACAGGATGGGACTTTCTTGCTTGCTTCCTTTTCTGGCATGATACACAAACGTCTTGAAGATGAAAGTTCTTCACTGGTACACCATTCACTAGATTGTTCTTCACCAAATAGTTCATTTTTCTCAGGTGAATGTGTCCCATACGTCTGTGCCAAGAGATTGATTCCTTCTCGGTGGCTTTGGAGACAAAACATGTGACTTGTGCAGATGTTGTAATAGCTTGGCTCATATCAAGAATATACAAATCATTAATTCTTGGAGCCGACAGGAGAATCCATTCCTTGGGGATCTTGAATCCAGACTTCAGCACATAACATCCGACATCATCAAAATGTACCGTGAACTTCTTATCGCAGATTTGAGAAACGCTAAGAAGATTGTGATCAATTTACCGCACATAATTGATCTTGTCGAAGCTCACAACACCATTGGAGACCATTCCTTCTCCAGTGATGTATCCACCTTTGTCACCAGCAAAGGCAACATAACCACCCCTTATGCTTTTCACATCATATGGGAGCCGCTAGTCGCCCGTCATGTGCCTTGATGCTCCACTGTCAACAATCCAATGACTGTTTACAGTTCCTCCTGGAACACCCTGCACATTGCATAAACAAGATTAGTTTGAGACGGGGACCGAAGCCTTAGTGGTCTTGGGTCGTCCCTTATCATCGAAAAATGTAATCTCAATTTCTTGATGATTAACAAACTGAGAAACTCCTTTTGAACCATTATCGGTCTTATGTTTCCAAGATCCTTGTTTATTACCAGATTTACTATTATTTACAGTTTTAACAGTGTCTGGTTTTATTGACTTTGAAGATCTTTGATCCTTTTTCGAAGAATCCGATTTTGAAGCTTTCTCAACTGCTTTTACTTGTTTACGTTTTTGTTTCTCTTTTTGATATTTAATGATTCCTTTATCTTGTGTCGGAGAAACAGATTTACGTTTGCAAGTTGGTTCATGAGGGGTTTTCTCTATATATCTTGATTTGGCTGGATTTTGACAATCCTTTATAATGTGGTCAAATTCTCCACATTTGAAACAAGTTCTCCTTTCAACAAAACTAGGAGATCGTGTTTATCGGCTTGATGTTGAATTTGTTGATCCTGAGGTACTGGGTTCATTTTCATTACATCCATTAGTGTGTTGGGTGTAATTGTTTTGACTATTTCTTTTCAAAATCATAACTTTTTTTTACAAAATCAACATTAGATTTTCTTTGAAAAGTTTTCGACTTTATCGGTACCTTTAGAACTCACAAATTTAACAGTTTTGCCCTTTTTCTGGCAACGAGAGCCTTTTGCTTCAACATTCGGTTGAGAAACTATAGGCTTTTCAACTCGCTTCCATTGTTTTTCTTTTGAAGCTGATAATGGTCGTGATTTGGTGGGTTTTTTCTTCTCTAAAGGTTTGGTTTTTGACTTTTCAAACACCCTATCTATAGAGAGTGGATTTACGTTTTTAATTGGAAAATCTTTGTTTGAATAGATTTTCTTATCTCCAACCAAAGTATACAACACATTATCTACTTCTTATGTAGACATACTTGTCTTCACAGATTTCTTAGGAACAATATCTTGATTCTCAACAGATTGAGTACCAGGAGTAGCAGACAATTCTACTCTTTTCCTTTCATCAAGAGGCTGATCCTAATCATCATTTCTTGATTCATCATCTGATGTGTCATCCTTTTCTTCATCAGATGATGAACTTTCTGGCTTGCTTGGTTCTTGAGATGAATTGCCTAGTTTGAACCCTAACCCTACTGCGAATTCCTCAGGATTCAAAGGTACAGAGGGTTCAAAACGAGGCATCTTCTCTTCATCAGGCATTTTGGTATAGTTGTGTTTCATTGGGGGTGGACACGACTTATACCCTATGCATTGAGCATCTCCCTTTAGTTTTTGAACTTCAAGAATAGCTTTCCAATTTGCGTTTGATCGAATCATATTCGCATTTGGCGATGGCTAACTCTTTCTTTGTTTCTTTAGGAGATTAATGTAGTTATTAATTCCTGTCTGTTTATTCAAAACTGTTTTTGTCAATTCAGAAACACTTTTCTTAAGGGTTTCTATTACAGATTTGAATTCTTTTTCATTTCTAGTTAGCGCCAAGTTCGCCTCTTTGCATTTTGATAGTTCAACAACTAAATTCTGATTATGACTGTTGACGGTTTCATATTTTATTTTCAACTCAACACAGTCATTGCAAACAGTAGGAGGGTCAGAATTTACCTGTTTTGAAGAACCTTCAACATTTGCCATAAAGGCAGTGTGATGAGGAATAGTTGCACCATCTGTAGAGAGTGCCTCCGTCTCTTTTTCTGCAGCTTCTGCATTCCTCGTCATGCCTACCTTTTCTCTCTTCAAATCTCAGCTTCACTCAGCAACTCTTCAACCTCAGCATCACTTCCTTTCTTCACATCGGAATCAGATCCATAACCATCTGAACTTGAACATCTTCATCAGAAATACCAGCATCCCAGATGTATCATCGTTATTTGGAATATTGATGCTGTGATCATGCTTGATTTGATCCACGATCTTCGCATAGCATGCAGTTCTTCCGTTGTTCTCAGTTCCCAACTGTACTGACCAATCGCATCCTTCATCAGACTGAACTACCATAGCTCTGTGCGTGTTTGAAGGTCCTGATTGATTGGTATTGTTAGGGTTGCCAACAGCTACTATTCTTCTTACTGTGCTGTGTTGGATGGTTGAGACTGATTACGAAAGGGGTTGTGATTTCCTTCCTTCCTGGGTCTTGTGCATTCCCGCTTAAAGTGACCTCTTTCTCCACAGTTGAAGCAAGTAACAGCGGTTTGTCAAAGCCGTATTTTGTATCCTTCTTGCTTTCCAAACTGGTTCTACCCGTTCTTCTCTTATAATCCTTTGCTCTTCTCATAGCGCTTGCAAATGCCCACTTGATGTCCATCAGCTCCATTTCATCTCGGTCAATTTGTTCGTAGTCTTCGTTCGTCAAATTGATGTTCCCTATTTGACCTGCAACTTAACCACAATACGCACTGACCATGGTATTTAGAAGCTCCGCACTGTGCAATTTCTACGTTAATTTTGGAGAGATTTGAGGTGTCTAGTTTGACAGTGTTGGGATTTGCAGATTGACTGTTGTTTCCATAGAAAGCTTGTTGAGGAGCTGCTGTGGAGCTTTATGCGCTAAATCCCTTGGCTGTGGGAGGAAGGATTTCGGATCAAAAGTCTATCCATAGGCTTGATTACTCGAACCTGTAGACTGACTTGTTTGAACTGGTTGGGGTAGAAAAGGGTTCACGTTTGACACAAACGCGGTTTGCAGCTTCGGTTGCTGACTTGAACTTGTACCTGCATTTATACTTCCAAAGTACATCTCATGGTTTTGTGGAGCAGAGACTCGTTGTGCCTTCCGGAGTTTTTCTTCATTCTTGTTCTCCAGTTTCTGCACAAATTCATAATACTTATGATCCAAAACATTTGTATGTTTTAATAGATCAATAAATTGACCCCATTTTGGATGTAAAGCATTAGCAAATCACATCACAATTTCTTGTGGTGTTGCTAACACTTTATATGAGTACATCTCGCTGAGAAGATGATAAAACCAAGTGGTCATATCATTCAAGGTTTCGTTCTCCATGAACATGAAACCTTCAAACTCTTTCTTGAGCAGATCATGCCGAATCTTCCTGGTAGCAGCGTTACCTTCACCTCTTGCTTCCAAAGTGTCCTACAAATTTTTCGTTGTAGTACAATACACAAACTGATGATAAATGTCTTTATGCAGAGCTTGTGTGAGGATAGCAAATGCCTTTTTCTCTAGATCGTAAGCTTTCTTGTCACTTTCGAATAGATTGGCCAATGAGGTTGGATTTGATCTAGTTTCTTCAAGTGCTTCATTATAGGGGGTAGTGAAACACGTCCACAATTCTGTGTTCTGACCAGAACATGCGTATGAAAACGACTTTTCCATGAAGGATAATCGCTCATGTGATTTAACTTCGGCGGTCGATTATTACTCCCTGTTTCACTTTCGCTCATTAGCAGAGTTTGGATGCTTTGATTTTGATTCGCGACACACGCCCATTGATTTGCAGAGATCATTGCTGTATGTTGTGGCATCAAAGATTTTACCCATGATGTTGCGGAGCTTTGCGAAGACTCCTGATTTGAGCTTGAACAACTCCAATCCCACGGGTTAAAACTCATTATATTTTCTTGTTTGATGCAAATTTAAAGGTTTAAAGTTTCAAATTATAATTACCTTTTAAATTTTCAGATTTGAAAATATGACAAATTCTTAAAATCACAAAGCTTTGAAAAACACGAAAAACAATCAAAAACAGTTTCGTGCGAGACAACTGTTTCGCACGAAACAAGGATGTTTCGTGCGGATCAGGTGGTTCGTGCGGGTCAGATGATTAGTACGAATATTTTCAATCTCACAAACTGTTTTGTTCAGCGTTTTTCAGAGGAATCTTTTAAGAAATGGTTAGGTGAGAAATTTCCTTTCTTGTGTAGACCTGCTTTTTTCGAATTACCTGTGTCTTACCACTTTTAGTTAAAACACAGATTTTTAATCAGTCAACAGTCCAAGTCCAGATCCAAGTCAGAAAATATCAACCGTACCAAAACTAATCAGATTCAAATTTTTGCAGATTTCTTCTTCAAGGGTGTTCTTCAGAAAAATTTTACCATAAAATTTTCTGTATGCAACAGATTTTAACCAAGTTTTAAGTTAGTTATCTATCCAAAACTTAAGTTTTCTGCTGGAGGCTCAAGAACACTTCAGAAATCTTCAAACTAGCTCAGACACAACTAAGCCCGGTTTTGAACAAGGAAAGAGCCAAGGCTATGATACCACTTGTAGGTCCACCTGCGGATGGTGTTAAACCAATTCCTTGTTCATATGACACACAATCCAAGTGTGTATGCAACCAAAGCAAAGTAAAGAACACGGGGTAACCAAAGATTCACTATCTTGATTAATGATTGAGAACAAGTACAAACATATACACACAATGCTCGTATTACTCAAACAAACTTGCTGTGTTCTTGTGTCTTCGTCTACAGAGATAAAAATCTCTCTGGTCAGTCTGGTGAGCTAGTTAGTCATTCTCACACGCGAGTCAACTAGTTCTATTTCACTGAGAGGTGCATGTCTGCTTATATAGTGTCTGTCTAGTTTCGTACGAATCACGACTCTAGACATATGGAACACACTATTTCACACGAGACACAACTCAGAATTTGTGCGTGGCAGCTGTTTCGTACGAAATACATGTTTCGTACGAAACCATTCAGTGATTCGCACGAAACCTCTGTTTCGTACGAATTTCTCTGACTCGCACAGAATCCTTATTTGAGGAAAACGTGTGTAGACTTGACGTTTCCAAGATTCATCAGTATGCACACATGCAACTGATTAACACAGACAAGCTAAGATGTCATACTAGATCAAGATAGAAGGATATCCCGATCTATTCGACACGACCAAACCTATACAGACACTTGAGCAAAGACCGTACAATTACAACTGTAATTAAGAACAAGCGACAGACACAAAACTGTATCAACAACATGTGGTATTCACTCCTGTTGTTATTTTACCCATTTGTACATGTGGCAAGTTTTTGGAGACTCACTAATTGTTTTCCCACTGGGTTCAACTTGACCCGATTACTTATTCTGCCGGATCCAACAAATACCTAATAACCCATTTTGAAAACCCTAATTTGGACTCCAAGCCGCTCTCTTCTTTGTGAATCCATTCCATAGCCACTCCACGATTAACATGAAGGTACCAATTTTGATGCAACTGAATGAGTAAAGAAGAAAATTATTATATCTATAACTATGATTCGCTCAACTATGTGATTGAGAACCAAGATACTGATTCTCTATTGGAGTCATCTTAGGTATTTGATTTTGTTTATATTTCTTCGTATGTATGCTTTATTACGAATATACATCAGGTTTTGAATGTTTTGGTGAGAAATTAGGGATGACGTATCAACGGTTATATGCCTTTGCCGAGGATGTCATGCAGACTCGGTCCAAAGATAGCAAATGATGCGAACAAGGTTATTTTAGATAAATTGGCTTGAATAATTGAATCAGTACTGTTTTATGACCAAGGGTTTGTTAGTGAAATATTCTTTAGGTTAAACTGATGTTAGGTTAAATTGATAATTGTATGGACGTTGATGATGTATATGGTCTTAGTGTATTCAGATGTTATACGCCATTTGTACTTTTCTTATTAATGCTGAATCTATATTCTCAATCTATGAAGGATCATAAAGAATTATATTTAAAAGAAAATATATATTCTCAAGCTAAGAGACAGCACAAATAAAATTTCAATTTACGTTTGATGAGTATTAAGATAATTTGATCGTGCTTCATGGATTTATGGGTAACATAGTCGTAGACCCAAAGCAACTAAATAAATTCTTAAATGATGATCAATTATGATTAGATTCAAAACCCTAAATAACAAATAAATTGACCAAGCTTTACATAGATTTAAACTTCAATATTATCTCTTTCAAAATCAAATCAACCTTATTTCGACCCATCCAACAGTTCCCGCAATTTATTTGGCAGACGATGAGGTGAATGGATCGATTTATACTCTCAAACATTATATTCTTTTAAGTTCTCACAATATATTTGGTCGGGCGATGGAGAGAATGGATCAACTTATACTCACAAACATTATATTCTTTCCGATTATTATTCAAAACCATTCAACAGAATCGGTTACGGGTGCAAAAACCGCCCCGCGCGGGCCCGGGTTCTCGGAACCGCATTCGTGTCCGCAGGATGTGCGGGCGTACAGAGTTCAACTAAATTCGGCTCAACTTTTGCACCCCCCGCGCGCCCGAGTAGGGTTTTGATAAAACATGGCACACGGTTATGTTAGTTAGGTAAAAGTTACCTTATAAACTAACTTCCAGTTTGTTCCCACGTCTATATGAGACTTCATTCACATACTCAAATTTCCAACATATCATATTTAAAATTACAAAACAATCCGTGTTTTACAAAAGGTTTTAACCTGATAATAATTAATAATAAAGTATTTATGTTATTATAATTAGATTGACAAAAAACAAGATATATCATGTTTTTTTAATACTTCTTTTGAATTTTATTTATATCTAATCTAAATCAAAATATATAATATAATAAATTCATAAACCGTATACATCTCCTATAAATCCTGAGAAAAAGGTAAGAGTCCGAGTTAAATTATAACTCACAAATCACAACTCAAACTATATACCTATATATACATATATATGTGTATATATATCCCTAGCCTCACCTTAGCCCTCCTTCCCTTCCCTCTCCACAACCACCATCCACCATGGACACCGTAGCCCTTCACATTCCTCCGAGGGTGGCTTCACAACCACTATCCACCATGGACGCCGAACGCATACGCCGGAGAAGGTGCTACTTCCTAAGTATTTTCCTCACATCTACTTAATCTTTGCTGTTTTCCCCATGGCAATCCTTGCCACCTTCCTCCACCTCACCCCTCACCCACTTTCACCCTCCACCACATCAACCTCTCCACCTTCAACCTCCGGCTCACCATCTCCGCCACGAACCAAGACGACTTTGACGAATACGACAAAGCCTTCCACTTCGAAAAACTTGACGTTTACGCCTCCTACATGGACCAACGAATCACACCACCAACAATGCTTCCAACTATGTACCTACGCTCCCCAGGCGTCACGGTCTGGTCTTTGTCCCTCAATGGGACTAAAGTAATAAAACAATAATCTTGTTAAAAAAAACTTAAGATTCTAATTTTAAGGGTGAACATTGAGATGTCCTATGTTACCCATTGATATCCTCTATATGACATTATTATATTATTATTATTATTATTATTATTATTATTATTTTATTATACATTTAAATGCTGAAAAATGAAGTATCAATCTTAAATATAATAAACTTACGTTATCTGTGACTTCATCTTTTACATGAATTTTTATCAATCTTAATCTTAAATGCAATAAATTTTATATAGTATAAAAAGTAAAATTGAAATTAAAAAAATCCGATGGGGCACCTTTTGCCTTTGGTATAGTATATCCTTGTTACTAATAAAATGTTAATTTTTTAATTTTTCATTCAGTTTCTAACAATTATAAGCACTCAAAAATACCTTTAGCAAACCATGTTATATTTTCTGAAAACATGATTTGTTTACAGTTTTTTTTTATTTGCCCATTAGTGTGATATCAATTAAAAGATACATTATTACATTAAATACTTCTTCTGAATTGTATTTTTATTGTTTGTTGATGGTATGTAGATCAAAAGACATATTTTAATTGATAAACCTATATATATATATATATATATTATTTCCTTAATTCATACATAGATGTGTTACATACAGCTCAGTCAAAAGTATATATATCAGATCCTAAGAAAAGCTAGGAGAGTCTTAGGGAGAGTAATATGGCTGCATGTAAAACGTTTACTTGATATATAAAATTACATTCACCGTAGAGGCGTACATCAAACCCTCCTCTCTCCTCCGCCCCATCAACCACCATGAGCGTCGAAGACAACAATGTGACCACGACAAACGCCAGAAAACCCATCGCGTACTGAAATTTATTTCCTTGGTTACCCTTTGCGCCATTCTTATTTCCCCCCGTCTTGATCCTTGTATTTTTCCTCAACCTCACCCCGTACCCTCATTTCACCCTCCACGACGTCAAACTTACCGCTTCAACTTCTCCACCACCCTCACCTCCAACCTCCAAATCACCATCTCCTGCCGTAACTACGAAGACCCTTTCCACTTTGAAAAAATCGACGTTTACGCCTCCTACAGGAACCAACAAATCACACTGCCAACAATGCTTCCTCCTATGCACCTCAAGGATTTCACGGTTTGGTCTTTGTCCCTAAATGGAACTGAAGTTTCTGTACCCCCTTATCTTGCAGCGTATTTGGTACAAGATGTGACCGTTGGTAACGTGTTGATTGATGTTGAAGTTACAGGACGATTGAGAGCGAAATCGGGATTTCTTTCACGTCTATTCGGGTTGAAAGTAAACTGTCCCGAGTATATTATGTTTGGGAATGATAGTGATGTCATTGGTTCGGCTACTAAGCGTCCCTTTGTTGAAGGGTGTCATGTTGGAGTTACGCCCTTAAAAACGGTCATGCAAATTTTAATTTCCGCATTTGATAACTTGGTTGGTATCTAGCTAATTTTCTTGCATGTTTTTTTCAAAAAAAAAAAGACTAGTGATATTTATTTTGAAATATTAATAATTTATACCTTTTGCTTTTTTATTAGTACAT
Source organism: Scalesia atractyloides (assembly GCA_947069175.1). Taxonomy (NCBI): domain Eukaryota; kingdom Viridiplantae; phylum Streptophyta; class Magnoliopsida; order Asterales; family Asteraceae; genus Scalesia; species Scalesia atractyloides. The sequence continues at coordinate 2,508,207 of CAMTDV010001632.1, forward strand.
GTGATGTTAATACACTTAATAAAAAAATATTTTTTTTAAATTATATAACATTATTGTTATTATTTAAGGATGAGAAGGCACTGAGAGATGACATTGTCCAAAAAAATATTATTAAGTAGTATAGGAAGAAAGATTGTAACTGTAGGAACTTATCTTAAATTAATGTTTTCTCTGATATTATCATTCTCGATTATTAGATACTAAGTTATAGACATGTGTATAACACGTGATTGTATAATAAAAAAATGTAATAATATAATGTGTACCGAAATCTACAAATAATGTGTATGATAGTGATTATATAATGTATACACTTGAGCTACAAAAATCCATCAAGCGGCCTACCGAATCATTATAGCAGCTATAGAGATGTACTAGCTACACGTCATCTTCTTCGTCTAGTCTAGGCTGAGGCTGCAAAACAACATGAACAACTCATTAGATTGGGTCAAAGACCCGAGTCTTTGAACCACCCTCTGACTCTCAAGTCACTATTTTGCTTATTATAATTAACATGAATGAAATTATGGATATAAATGGGAGAAATGGAGAAGATGGAGTTAGATGGGTATGTTCAAGGAGAAGAAGAGAATCCTTTAAATGGGGATTTAAGACTTCTATTTATAGAAGATGAAAATGGCTAAACTCCTTATTGGACCAGATGTATTAGGCTCAAATTCGTTGGTCGGGCCTGCTCGGAGCTTACCTCTTCATACACAAAATCTTATCGTTTCCATGTGATTCTAAAACGATTTAAAGTTGAAGGTTTACCACCATCACCAACAAAATAGTAGCCTACCATATAATGGCGGTTGGGTCAATGGTGCCTAACACTCGCAAGATCTCTAATAACCGAAAAAAAATGATATTTTTTAAATATCATGTTTTGACCCAGACTAAAATAATATTTAAAAAAAAAAACTTGACACATTTTGACAGGAGCACATTTTGACCTGACACCCCCACTTTGTCATGTATAATGAGTGGTACCATTTTGTGTGATAACGTGCATAGAAAAAAAAGTTCAATTGTTTAACCATGATATGTTACATGCCAGCTCAGTTAAAGTGTATCAGATTCTGAGAAAAGCTAGGAGGCTAATGTATCAGATCAGTCAAATAATACTTAATATATTTATAATTTAATAAAATTATAAATTATTAGAATTTTCATGTGGTGAATAAAAGAGAAATATGTGAATAAAAAAGAAATTCTTAAGTAAGCTTTTTGATGACATTTAATTAGTTTTATTAGAGTTTTTAAGTCTCTAACTAAGTGACTAATTAAATAAAACCTTTTACTAATCCTTAATTCTTGTAGAATTATAGGATATGTGCTTCTTTTTGTGACTATAACTTGGTATATAAATATACTAGAAGGAGGATGAACACTTGAATACCAATTCGATAGAGGAGTACTCTCTACTTGTTTTCCACTATCATCACATCCTTATTTGTTCCATAAGTTCAAACACTACAATTAACCGGTGTAACCTCAGGCGCGTGAGCCATCTTCGGCAGTACATACTGCTTCGACTGTTGTACCTTGGGAACAATCGCGTCATCTTTAGTACATACGCGAAATCTGTTTTAAGGAAGCGTGTTGAACACGTGTCTCAACCAAAATCGTTAACGTTTTAGTGTGCTCCTTGTTGCAGTCAAGGAGTATTTTCAAGACTCAAGATGATGAATACTCGAGTCTAGGATGCTATCAAGTGCGCGTGAAGGACCCACCAGAGATGCGGCTTGAATCAAGATTGGTACATATAATTATATTTTATTTTATTTTTATTTAGTTATTGCAACCGGCATTGTACTATGATATTTCCTACGAGAGTCTCGTTATTATATATTTTGTAATTATATTTTATAAAAAGTGAACCCAGTTCTTACAGTTTTAACGTTGATAAAAGGTATCTATGTAATTTTTAACTTACGATATTAAGTGTTGAAATCTTAAACCTCTTTTCTTCTTTTCATAGGGTACATGATTGGTGTGGGATAAAATGTTTGAGCTTTATCATAGAGTCTTTAATTGTTAAATAAAAAAACACGATTAATTATTAAAAACTTAAGAAATCTATTTTTAAGGTTTAAATCAAATTTTATACTTAATTATTCTTGAAGTTTAGAAAAATATTGTTACTCAAGATTCTAATATAGGTTACAAAAACCCAAATCATAATCTTGAACTCGAGACCTCAAGACGTGACATATAGAATGAAGGTAAAAACTAGAATTCTAATATTATAATTTAACATCTTCAAATCAATATATTACTACGTTCAAGCGAAGTTCAAGCGATTTGAACAACCGTGTCGTCCGATTTAAATCTACTAAGAGAGATGGTGACGATGTTTGGTGTCAAGTTTTTATGTCTTTAAAAACATACACATTTCGTGGCCAGGGCGGACCCACATTGAACGGGTCGGGTACCCGGACCCCAATATTTTTTAAAAAATTAGTGGATTCAGTATATTAAATTGTATAAGGACCCGATAAATACAACTAGGTGGACATTATAGATAGGAAAAGAAAGCTGGTGCAGTGGTAAACCCCCTCTTTACCAATAAGAGGTCGTGGGTTCAATCCTTATATAGACTTTTTTCTGTTTTTTTTAATCTAATTCATAACTCGATCTCGAACAAGGACAGACACGAAAATTTTAACGTTTTGTTATGAAAATTTTGAACACCGAAAAAATGGACCTTATTGAAAAAAAATCATGGGTCCGCCACTGTTCGTGGCATAATATTTTTCTTATGAATTACAATGTTGTGGCTGACGAGTCGATGATCATATTGCACGGATAATTATGTTGAGAGCAGGAGACGATCGAGTTAGGGTAACAACATGAAACATTAAGGCGATTAGCAGCTTGTCGTTTATTCGTTTAGGCTTTAACTTTTAAATTTGATATTAATTTTTTTATTGGCGTGGTTGGACTTGTACATATAGATATACTTGTAAATTTGTATATAACGGATCAAAATCTAATAGAGTGGTATATATAAAACTATAAATTTAATTTATATTCAAGTATATATGTGTAATTTGTGTATATATATAGGTGTGTGTATAATTTATATTTGTGTATATATATGTATATGTATATTAATTAAAAATAATAATCCGAGCCGAGCATATCTTTGCTCATGCTTGGCTCGTTTACAAACCGAACCAAGCAGAGCAGCTTGTTTACAACCGAACGTCAAATCAAACGAGCATTTTTCGAACAATTTCCGAACGAGTGACAAGCGACGAGCGATTTAAACGGCACTAGGTAGGACATTTTTTGTTTTAGAAGGATTTTTCTAGAGTTGATGTTGGAAATTTAGTGAAATAACATTTTTCACAAATATAGGAAATGGGTATTTTCTAATTTTGGACGATAAATAAATATTATAAACTGAGGTTTATATAAATATTTATTTCGGGTTTGTGTTCTATGTTGGAAGAGCTTCGCAACGAACTAAACCACGTCAAAAACGGAGCTAATATGAATGAGATATCGATGCTCAAAGTTTGGTGTTTGAAACATTAAATGCTGAAATAAATGAGAAAGTAGCATCTTGTCCCACATAGGAGGAGTGATGAAACTTAAATGGGTATTTAAGTGGGAACACTCCTTCCTTATTGTTTCATAGAAGCACACACTAAGTGTACTCGCGAAGGGTGCAGAGCACCCTAACTCACACTCGCACACGCGCGCACGTGGCGTGGGCGATGGGTGCAATGTGACGCTTTGATGGCGCACTTTGCACTTCGCACAATGTGAACCAGTATGGCGCGACTGTGTGGCGTGACCAGATGGGTTCCCTGGTGATGTGGCGTGCGCGCGCAGGGCTTGCGCACCAGTAGGCTCGCGCAAGGGCTTGTGCACCAGTAGGCTCGCGCAAGGATGTGAGCCATTCTGGCGCACGCGCAATGGGACTGTGGAGCAAGGATGCGCATGCAAGGGCTTGCGCACCAGTAGGCTCGCGCAAGGATGTGAGCCATACTGGCGCACGCGCAATAAGGACTGTGGAGCGAGGATGTGAGCCATACTTGCGCGCACGTAAGCGCTTGCGCACCAGTAGGCTCGCGCAAGGATGTGAGCCATACTTGCGCACGCGCAATAGGACTGTGGAGCAAGGATGCGCGCGCAAGGGGTTGCACACCAGTAAGCTCGCGCAGGGATGTGATGCACACTGGCGCGCGCACCAGCAGGCTTGTGTATAAAGGCGCGCGCGCGCGACCTGCTGCTTCCAGAGTTAATGACAGATCAGTTACACTTTAGCAGTTGAAACAGACGAGTCAAGGGTCTTGATCAGGAATGTAACTGACGAATTAAAGTGCATTAAAGACGTTTAATCCAATTTAATTCGTTAAGTTAATTCCTTTTGACTGTTTCAACCCAGATGCAGTATAAATACAACATCACCTCAACACTAGAAGAGATACGGAAACATCAACGAATTCTCTACAGAAAAATCATTTTCTTCTCCTTTCTTGCAGCAAGGTACACCTTCGAGTTGTGGTCATCTCTGGCAGTGCAACTGCTTGGGCTGTTGTATCCTGGAAACAAACGAGTTCTCCTGGGAGACTCGAAATTTGTTTTAAGGGACCCGTGTCTAACACGATCCTCAGCCAAGGACGTTTTTTTCTGTTTAAATTTTGTTCTTGTATTTTCATTATTTTAGTTGTAATCCGCATTGTAATTTTCTTTTTTTCTTTATTTTTCTGCTTGTGTAATTCAGTTAAATAAAGTTTTATTTATTTTATGCGAACGGATTCCTACAATCTTAAAATAAAATTTTAAAAACACCGTTCGTGTAGAATTAAAACCATTATGTTTTGGCAGTTTGTGTTTTCAAAAACATATTTTTTTTTCGTTTTCATCTTCAAAGGAGCGAATTTGGTTGAAAACGATTTCGGATTACTTCGTTTCGTTCTTAAAAATTACTTTAAAAACTTTTTATTTTGGTCTTCAAAGTTGGGCTTAGAACCCAAACAGTAAGTGTGCGCTAAAAATTATAAGAATTTTATGTTTTTTGGTCTTCAAAGTTGGACTTAGAAGCCAAACATTAAATTCGTGGTAATTAAAAAATTGGAGTTTATTTCTGGTTTTAGTTGGTTAAAACAGAATTTCGGACTAAACTTTATTTTTTTAATTTCCAGAATGTCGACTGAAAACAATACCAACGTGAACACGAATGTTAACAACCTTGTCATTGGAACACCTGCCAACACTGTGGGAGCGACCACAGTGGCAAACCATGCTGAACGACCTGAGAAGTTCTCGGGTCTCCACTTCAAGAGGTGGCAACAGAAGATGTTCTTCTACTTGACCACCATGAACCTTGCGAGGTTCTTGACTGAAACCGCTCCCCAACCTGCGGAGGGGAGACCGACGCTCAAGCTCAGTGCGCGGTTGATGCTTGGAAGCATACGGATTTCATATGTCGAGGCTATGTGCTTAATGGCCTTTCAGATGCATTGTATAATGTGTACTACAATTTCAAGACTTCCAAAGAATTATGGGATCTCTTGGACAAAAAGTACAAAACGGAGGATGCGGGAACAAAGAAATTTGTTGTCGCCCGTTTCTTGGACTATAAAATGGTCGATAACAAGACTGTTATGAACCAAGTCCAAGAGTTGCAGCTTATACTTCATGACATCCACGCTGAGGGCATGGTTCTTAGCGAGACATTTCAAGTTGCAACAATAACTGAAAAATTGCCTCCTTCGTGGGTAGAATTCAAAAATTACCTAAAGCATAAGCGAAAGGAAATGACGGTGGAGGAAATTGTGGTCCGTCTTCAAATCGAAGAGGACAACAAGGTCGCCCTAAAAGGCACCATTGCGCAAGCTGCGGCTAAAGCAAACATGGTGGAAGTTGGTGAATCTTCCAAACGTAAAAGGGGCAAACCAACGAAAAAGGACAAGGGTAAAGCAAAAGTTAACAACCTTGGACCAAGAAAGGGGGCTGTGAAAAAGAAGTCTGCGCCTTTCCAAGGTACTTGTTACAATTGTAAACGGCCAAGGATTGCAAAATCTTTTGGGCCAGACTTCATGAGCTATATGGTTGAGGGTGAGCCCAATACCTATCGCGAAGCGGTTTCTTCCACGGAAGGACCTCAATGGAAAGAAGCAATTAAGAATGAAATTGATTCTATATTGCAAAATCATACTTGGGAGTTAGTAGATCTTCCACCTGGTTGTAAACCACTTGGATATCGTTGGATATTCAAAAGGAAGATGAAAGCTGATGGAAGTATTGATAAATACAAGGCGAGGCTAGTAATAAAAGGGTTTAGACAAAAACAAGGTCTAGATTACTTTGATACTTACTCACCTGTGACACGAATAACCTCTATAAGATTGGTTCTTGCAATTGCGGCTTTAAGAAATTTGGAAGTTCACCAAATGGATGTAAAAACCACATTTCAAAACGACGATTTAGAAGAAGAGATTTACATGGAACAACCCGAGGGTTTTTCCGCCCCAGGAAAAGAGGGCAAAGTATGTAAATTGGTCAAGTCTTTGTACGGCTTGAAGCAAGCTCCAAAACAATGGCACCAAAAGTTTGATCATGTCATGATTGACAATGGTTCCAAAATAAATGAGTGCGATAAATGTGTTTACTATAAAGACACACCAAGAGGTTATGTGATTTTATGTCTTTATGTGGATGATATGCTTATCATTGGGAGTAACGATCATATGATCAACTCAACTAAAGACATGTTGAAAGCAAGGTTTGACATGAAAGACATGGGCTTAGCGGATGTGATTGTTGGTGTAAAAATCACTAGAACGCAAGATGGTCTTATCTTAAGTTAAACTCACTACGTAGACAAGATCCTTGGGAAATTCAATTCGGAAGATACGAGTATAGCTCGAACTCCGATTGGTAATACTCAACGTCTAAGGAAAAATAAAGGCGAAGGAGTTGCTCAGTTAGAGTACTCAAGGATCATTGGTAGTCTCATGTATCTAATGACATGTACTAGACCCGACTTAGCATATGCAGTAAGCAGGCTAAGTAGATACACTAGTAATCCAAATGATGATAATTGGAAAGCTATCACATGGGTGCTAAGATACATAAGATACACGAGAGATTACGGATTATATTATACCCGTCATCCAGCAGTGATCGAATGATACACTGATGCGAACTGGATTTCGGATATAAAGGATCATAGATCGACAAGTGGATATGTGTTTACACTTGCGGGAGCAGCTATAGCTTGGAAGTCGTCCAAGCAAACAGTTATAGGAATCCGAATTCGTCGCTTTAGATAAAAGCGGTGAAGAGGCGGAGTGGCTACGTCAATTTGTGGAAGATATTCCACGATGGCCAAAGCCATTGACTTCGATTTGCATACATTGTGACAATACATCAGCGCTTGTGAGAGCACAAAGCTCTATGTACAATGGCAGATCAAGGCACATTCGACGTAGGCACAACACAGTACGTCAACTAATCTCAACGGGTATTATCTCGGTTGACTATGTGAAGTCAAAAGAGAATATTGCAGACCCGTTAACGAAAGGCTTAAGCAAAGATTTAGTTTATACGACGTCAAGAGGAATGGGACTAAAGCCCATGGATGAAGGGAATATGAGGGAAACCTAACCTAGTTGACTGGAGATCCCAAGATCTAGGTTCAATAGGCAAACTTAATCATAAACCCAAAGGGAGTCACTGTGGGGGGGTGCCCCAAAAGATTCATAAAGGGAGTTATATACTTCCTAATCCATTCCAATCAGTGACATGAAGTAAGGTTAAGCATGTTGAGGTTAAGGATTTGAGGAAATCAAATTAACCATGTTGCTTTTAATGATTCGACGAATCACCTATGTTAGAGAGAAGTGGGGTCGCTTCGAATGGATTTGTGGGGAGGCGCAAATCCTAGAGCTCTCGCAGAACCAGGAAAGTGTTCCATGACCATGAACGGACACAACCATGAGGAGTTGACTAAGCTAGGGAGAGTATTGTGCGAATGCATATTGTCGCCTACATAAATGGGGATTGTTCAAAGACACCGCGTCTACAAGACCCTAGGAGGCTAAGTATGCTTCACAAAAGAGGGTTCAAAGGTTACGCCTACCTATCTTGCAATACTTGACTGTTGAATTTGTGTCGTTGAAACTTGAAAGGGGAAAGATCGATTTCCATTCATGTGGGGGATTGTTGGAAATTTAGTGAAAATAGCTTTTATCACAAATATAGGAAATGGGTATTTCCTAATTTTGGACAATAAATAAATATTATAAACTGAGCTTTATATAGATATTTATTTCCGGGTTTGTGTTCTATGTTGGAAGAGCTTCGCAAGGAACTAAACCACGTCCAAAATGGAGCTAAGATGAATGAGATATCGATGCTCAAAGTTTGGTGTTTGAAACATTAAATGCTGAAATAAATGGGAAAGTAGCATCTTGTCCCACATAGGAGGAGTGATGAAACTTAAATGGGTATTTAAGTGGGAACACTCCTTCCTTATTGTTTCATGGAAGCACACACTAAGTGTACTCGCGAAGGGTGCGGAGCACCCTAACTCACAATCGCACACGCGCGCGCGCGTGGCGTGGGCGATGGGCGCAATATGGCGCTTTGATGGCGCACTTTGCACTTCGCACGCTCGCAACGCCGCGAGCCGCCTTTGTATTTTTTTACCACGCGCGCGTGGCTCAGCAAAGGCTGCAAGGACCAGGTGGCGTAGACCCAAGAAGGCAGCGTGGCAAGGGGGCGCACAGGTACACAGGTAGTGGCGCATGGTGCAGGCAGTCCACGTTGCCCAACAGATGCCTGACGTGCGCGCGCGCAGCGCATCAAAGTGAACCGGTATGGCGCGACTGTGTGGCGTGACCAGATGGGTTCCCTGGTGATGTGGCGTGCGCGCGCAGGGCTTGCGCACCAGTAGGCTCGCGCAAGGATGCGCGTGCAAGGGCTTGCGCACCAGTAGGCTCCCGCAAGGATTGTGAGCCATACTGGCGCACGCGCAATGAGACTGTGGAGCAAGGATGCGCGCGCAAGGGCTTGCGCACCAGTAGGCTCGCGCAAGGATGTGAGCCATACTGGCGCACGCGTAATAAGGACTTTGGAGCAAGGATGTGAGCCATACTTGCACGCACGCAAGGGCTTGCGCACCAGTAGGCTCGCGCAAGGATGTGAGCCATACTTGTGCACGCGCAATAGGACTGTGGAGCAAGGATGCTCGCGCAAGGGGTTGCGCACCAGTAAGCTCGCGCAGGGATGTGATGCATACTGGCGCGCGCACCAATAGGCTTGTGTATAAAGGCGCGCGCGCGACCTGCTGCTTCAAGAGTTAATGACAGATCAGTTACACTTCAACAGTTGAAACAGACGAGTCAAGGGTCTTGACCAGGAATGTAACTGACGAATTAAAGTGCATTAAAGACGTTTGATGCAATTTAATTCGTTAACTTAATTCCTCTTGACTGTTTCAACCCAGATGCAGTATAAATACAGCATCACCTCAACACCAGAAGAGATACAGAAACATCAACGAATTCTCTACAGAAAAATCATTTTCTTCTCATTTCTTGCAGGAAGGTACACCTTCGGGTTGTGGTCATCTTCAGCAGTGCAACTGCTTGGGCTGTTGTATCCTGGAAACAAACGAGTTCTCCTGGGAGACTCGAAATTTGTTTTAAGGGACCCGTGTCTAACACGATCCTCAGCCAAGGACGTTTTTTCTGTTTAAATTTTGTTCTTGTATTTTCATTATTTCAGTTGTAATCCGTATTGTAATTTTCTGTTTTCTTTATTTTTCTGCTTGTGTAATTCAGTTAAATAAAGTTTTATTTATTTTATGCGAACGGATTCCTACAGTTGAGAGACATATGGTTTGTAAAGTTAAAGTACTAGTACGGTAATTAGTTTGTAAAACACATCATAACATTTACGCTTACGATATGATCGCGTCATCCTATTTTTAGAAAATATTTGTTTCACATTCCAATTAACGACATCCAAATCAAACAATATATTAGACATACATTACAATATACAAACTATACATACAATCATCTACGAACATCTCACTCACCTCCCACCAAAGCTTACACCAAGAGTTCAACCCACCACTCACCCTCACAACCACCATGACCGACGCGAAAGACTGCGGCAACAATCAAGACGGCGGATGGTGGAAGCTACTCGACCGCCATGCGAAGGCCATAATAATATCCTCTCTAATCTTCCTATCCGTAATCCTCTTTGTAATCCTTCTCATTTTCCTTATCCTCCGCCCCTCTAAGCCTTGTTTCAGCCTCCAAAATGTTAACCTTTACACCTTTAACCTCTCTACCACCCTCACCTCCTTCCTCCAAATCACCATCTCCTCCCGCAACCCTAATCTCCGCATTGGCATCGAGTACGACAAAGTCGACGTTTACGCCTCCTACAGGTTGGTTTGATCTTGCTAGAGTTGGTTTGAATTTATTTTTTAAGGTGTTAAAAGCAGTGGCGGATCCAGAAAATCTTCGTAGGGGGTAATGTTTTATAAAAAGGGTAACGAAATCGAAAAAATGTCAAAATTTTCAAAAATTTACACTACCGTCGGAGCGCCTAAGGGTAGCGGAGGCTACCCCTTCCCCTAAGGTTGGTCCGCCCCTGGTTAAAAGTAATAGCTATGTTTAACGCTTAAGTCTAGATAAGTTTAATGAGTAAAATTATACAAATGAGTTTTAAAATACTAAACGTGAGAAGAAGTGAATTAAAAGATTTTATTTTAAATTCTTTTTCCCATCTAGTCAAACCATTACAAGAATACCGGGCATTAAGAGCAATTTGTCGCCACTTTTGTTATTAGCTAACAAAAGCGGTGACATCGGAAACTTCCGCCAAAACCCTTTTCCTCGTAGTGAACATGTATTTTAGTCTTTGTATCTAAAACAAAATTAAAAAAAATAAAAGTTTATATAATTACCCTAATAGCGTAATCATATAATCACTCTAGAGTAATTGGATTTAAAATAATGTTTAAATAGGAAAAAAACTTCAGTCACTTTTTAAACATGCTAAGACTACTTTTTATTATATCTATACCCTATTTATCTAACTAGGAGTCAATAAAAACAGGATTTTGTGAGAAACACACTTAAAAAAAAAAAAAGAGTCATGAGTGTGTTTCTCATAGAATGTTGTTATTATGTGTTTTGATCTGATTGTTCCAACACAGAGTAACCAACAAATCACACTACCGACACGGCTTCCTCCAACGTACCAAGGCCACAAGGAGGTCACGGTGTGGTCGCCGTACCTCAATGGAACTGAAGTTCCAATGCCCCTTACCTCGCAATGTCGTTGGCCGAAGACGAGACCTCCGGGACAGTGTTGATCAATGTTAGAGCTACCGGAAGAGTGAGATGGAAAGTTGGAACATTTGTTTCCGGTAAATACCGGTTGAATGTAAATTGTCCAGCGTATATTATATTTGGGAACAAAAATGTTGATGGTTCGGCTGTTAAGTATCAGTTTGTTGAAGGGTGTCATGTTGAGGTTTAAGGTTGAGATGTTCTTGTAACTTTTAAACGCCGTTAGAATTCGTCATGCAAATTTTGAATTTTGTGGTGTTATGAAGAAAAGAATGGAAGGGAAATCATGTGGGAGGAAGTATTGGTGGAGTTTCTGTTTTGGTTTAAATAAACTGTTTTTCTTGCTTTTTTTCACAAAAAATGTTTTGATATTTTGTGTTGAAATCTTAATAATGTCCTCTATCTCTCTTCAACATGAAAATGAAAATATATAATGTATATTTCTACTGTTTTGATTTGTTTTATTTCATGAAAATGATATATATGAAAGGTGTAACGAAATAAAAAAAAAGTCACATTTTTTCAAAATTTACACTACCGCCGGAGCGTCAAGGGGTAGCAAAGGCTACCCCTAATTATATGGTACATCCGCCCCTGCTGAATGTTCTTATTGGGTAAGAGACTTTGGACCAGTAAGGACTATTTGGCTTGACCTGATTGGTTGGTGGTGGGTCGACGAGGAGATGGTGCATGAGTGGCCGGTTGGGGGTTATGATCACAAGTGTAATGGATAAAGGGTAAGATTTTTATTCAATGTTATTTTGAATCTTAATGGGTAAGTGACTTACCGGCTGATTCAGAGATATATTGTCTATCTATGAACCAAAAGTCAAGTAGTGATATGTCTAACCCTTTGGGAACAGGAACGAAGGTTATGATGATGCTTCGGCCGATAGGTATAAGTTTGTTGAAGGCGTCACGTTGAGGTTAAGGGCAGTGACGGATCTAGAAAACTTTGATAGGGGTAACATTTTAAAAGAAATGGGTAACGAAATCGAAAAAAACGTCAAATATTTCTAAAATTTACACTACCGTTGGAGTGCCAAGGGGTAACGGAGGCTACCCCTTCGCATAAGGTAGGCCCGCCCCTGGTTAAGGGTTGACGGGTTTTAACTCCGTTAGAAACCGTCATGCAAATTTTGATTTTTGTTGTGTTATGAAAAAAAAGAATGGAAGGGAAATCATGAAGAAGGAAATATTGGTGGAGTTTCTATTCCTAGGTTCATTTCGTAATCTAATTTATTTTTTTGCATATTTTCTCACAAATAATCTACTGTGTTGAAATCTTAATAATATATTTCCCTATTTTCATATTATATTTTCATGAAATATAATATATAGAAATATATATTTTGATAAAATAGCAATTGACGATAACCCTAAAGTCTCTCTTGAAATTCCAATTCGTCACCTATTCCATCCAATTTATTAATTTCCCGTAATATTTTTGTAAATGTTCCCTTATCAACTAAAGCTCATTGGTTATGTTAAACAACCCCTTCTCAATATTCTTACAATTTTCATCACTTGGGAGGCAGAAATGAAGGTCGGGACCAAATAGGTTAAAAATAGTACAAACTGAATTAATCTTAAGCACATTATATGTCAGTGACGAAGCTTGAGATTTCCGACTGATGGGTCTAAAATATATATACCAAAAAATTTCTATACGAAAACTACATACTTTCCACTACTGAGCGAAAGTTCGAGGGATCGGTAGCCCCCTCCCGCCCCCACTATGTTGCGCCATTGCATGATGATCAAATGATTACCCAAAAATTTCTATACGAAAACTACATACTCTCCACTACTGAGCGAAAAGTTCGAGGGATCGGTCGCCCCCCCCCCCCCACACACACACATTATGTTGCGCCATTTCATGATGATCAAATGATTATCCAAAAATTTCTATACGAAAACTACATACTCTCCACCACTGAGCGAAAAGTTCGAGAGATCGGTCGCCCCCTCCCGCCCCCACTATGTTACGCCATTGCATGATGGTCAAATGATTGAATGAGGCATCCTATTTGTCCAACATTTTTTCCTTTACCAATCTTGTTTAAAAAAAAACGTAATTTTATTCTACATGTCTTTTAACACATAAAAGTCAAATAATGATATATCTAACTTTTTTTAACTAAACGAACACCATATATGTTAGTAAGTTACAGCCTAGTTTAGGGTTTATCAATTTAGAACTTATATTTGATAATTCAAAATTTTTAAAAGAATCAAACAAGAAAGAAAACTAATCAAAATTAACTTCCAAACTATTGAGGATTTAGCAACAGGAAGTCATGAACAACTTCGTATGGCCCACTTACATTTTTCTAAGATTATACGAGTGGGAAGAGCATGAAATGCGATGTGGCAGAAACGTTAGAAGGGTGGCGTGGTGTTAAAAAGCGCCAAGTGAGATGGGGAATGGAAGAGTGATGTGGTGTAACACGTGGCATACAAATTTTATATTTATTTAATATTTTAAAAATAAAACAATAAAACAAATGTTCCGAGAACCAATGAGAAATCGCCACGTCACCTAGCCCATGCCCTGCATACTAGTGAGATTCTAGTTGCCCTCATCACCACGCCATGGCATGAGGTGGTGTGCCTGGTGGTGGAGATAATCCACGCCGTGTGCATGCTTACCACACAATGTAGTCTAAAAGTTGTGTTACGGGCTATTTCTTATTAGCCCATAAATTAGTTTTAAAAGTTGTTTGAGGCATCCTTATCTTCTTTAGAATACATTGGATCCTTTAGTGAGGTGACAGGCTAATCCAAATCCAAAGAATGTCAATTCTACACGCAAGTACTTAAAAACCACTAAAACGCTGACAGACGCCTACCCACAAGTATCCTAAAACCATAGACTCCTTACTCCATCCTCGAATCACACACACCCTAAAGACATGGACCCCACCTCTTTAAACAACTTCTCTTCAAACCATCACGGCAAGCCTTCGCCTTGTAAACTGCTCTGATGCGAACCCTAGGGGGTGATGGTGGCGTTATCGCGTGGGTTCGATTTCCAACCCGCAAAGCCACCCTAATAAATGAGAGAAAATGAATACTAATCTATACTGTATAATAAAAGAAACTATTTGAGGACACTTGTCATTGTATATGGCCATGTATCTTTTGATTTTTCCACCAAACTCTTATAGATAATTATTATTTAGTTTAATCTCTTAAAATTAATTATAGATATCTCTCCTACTAAATATCATTTAGTTTAATCTCTATTACTTAATTATATTTACTTATTATTTAGTTTCAATTATAGTATTATTTATTTGAATATTATTATTTAGTTTAAGCTCTACTACTTAATTATAGATAATTAGTATTCAATTTAAATTATAATATTATTTATTTGATTTTCTATATCATATTATTTTCATTGTTTATATTCCCTAACGTGTCATATAACAACTATAATTTTTAGTTTCCGTTTACTCAAAATATTACTTCTTTTTTACAGACATCTACTTTTTATTGTAATATACAAATTTACTCTTATTCTTGTTGATGATATAATTATCTCTAATAAACTTGATATAATTATATGTATAATAAGCAATTTTTAATAAAATAATACCAAACAAAATTATAAATATAAAATCATTGGTTTTACTTACAATAACAAAGACTTAATTTTTTCAAAAATAACTAAAAAATATATAACTAAAAACATATGACATTATAATACAGTTAACCAATTTATCATTATACAACCTCCCAACTATTCAATCATATAATTTTATTATCTTATATTAACCAAATATATAAAAAATAATACAAAATCTTATCCTACTTTAAATTCGAATAGAATATTTATATTTTTCTAATAAAACATTATCCTGTAATTTAAATTGTTAAATTAAGATATTTTTAAATAACCAAATTATTTATCATCCAAAGCAAACTTTGTATTAACATATTATTTATTTTTATTTTCATTATAAAAAAATATTATATCGATTTTATTACATAATTTGAAACAAATTATATATAACTTTCAATATTACTTTATATATAAAATTAAATTTATTACGACCTTTTTTAAATATAATTTATATTTTATCACTCAAATAACTGTTTATTTGCTTCTTAAATAACATGTTTGACCAGTGTATCTTCTTTTCAATAATCATCTTCGCAATCACCATATCTATCGCATACCGAGTACATCCATTATTTCTTTAAATATACTTTTTTATTATTTGGTAAATAAAATCATATCTATTCAACCAGTGTAATACACAGGGGTTTTTAAAGATATATAATTTTTTTATTTGGTAAATAATATTACATTTATTCAACCCGTGTAATACACAATGGCTGCTTATTTGCTTATTGAGCAACATGTTTGACCACTGTATATTCTTTTCAACAATCATCTCTGCAATTATCATATCTATCGCGTACCGAGTATATCCTTAGTTTTTTTAAATATAATTTTTTAATTATTTAGTATATAAAATCGTATTTATTTAACCCGCATAATACATGGAAGGTTTTAAAAGATATAACTTTTATTATTATATAATAAACAATATTACATTTATCCAATCCGTGTAATACACATGGTTTTAAAAATGTAACCTTTTTTTATTATTTTTTATATAAAATTACCTTTATTAAACCCATACAATACATATGGTACTTGTAGATATAACTTTTTATTATTTAATATATAAAATAAAATTTATTCGAGTGGTGTTTTTAAAATATATTATTTTCTCTTGTTTATTTTCACCGATACATAAAACGACCCTCCATTGGTGTTCACCGGTACCGCTCAATTCCAACATTCGGTTTCTGATTCAAGCTCTCAACAATGGCGACGAATACATCAACCAACGGTGGCACAGTTATGCTGCTAGAAGCTCCGCCATCTTCACGGCCGTCGTGGTCCAGCAGCGCCGCACAAATCGATGCATTGCCGTACATCGACGACGAGTACGGCGACCCCAAAGTCAAAGCGGAGGTTGACCGTTTAATCGAAGAAGAAATGCGTCGTAGCGCTAAACGACCGTCTGATTATCTCAAAGACCTCCCTCCTGTTGCCAAATTCAACTTTGAGGTAGTTTTTGTTCTTGTCAAATTTCTAGGGTTTTGAATTTCGTTACATGTTAATAGATCCGTTTTAAGTGTTGTTGTTATGTTTTTATATGATGATATAGTGTTCTTATTATGTTGTTATTTGTATTAGCTTGGTGGTTTAATGATCTAGTGTTAAAAGGTGTTTGGGATATGTTGTGAAATGGATGGTGTTTTGATGGATGAAGTAGACTAGGTTATAGGAATTAGGGAGATATTTTACTGAAAACGATTGGCGAGAAGTAGAGTAAGATACTGAGATGAAGAGAGGATTTTTTTAGGGTGATGTTGGCATAATGTTTTCCGGCGTGAAGGAAATTATGTTACGGTTGCTAGCAGGAAAAGAGGAGTAGCTAATTTGCCTGAAGATTTTTAGTGAATGTGGAAGTGTGGTATAGGAGATGTATTCCGGTGAACGAAATCGTAAAAGTCTCCATAATGATGGGGAGCAGAGTGAGAGAAAAAAGTGGAGGTGGGTGCGTTGTTTAAGTAAGATAGAGAAATAACAGGTTTATTGTTGTAACTTGTAACATCAATGACAAACTGCCTGTTTGGACATTACAATGGTAAATATTGGACAATGCTAAATTCATAGACGAGGGTATAAGTTTTCAAGCAAGTTCCAACAACCCTTGAGTTATTTTGTGAAGTGAGTTTGAACCATGTGAATGGAATACGTATTCTGATGGAGATTTTAGCTTTACCCTCACCACCATTAACATCTTTTCATATCTTCATCAACCTCTTGCTTATTGCTATATAATTTTCTGACACACATCAGGCCTCTATATCTAGTTTTCATAGTTTGTGTTTTTTTAATCTTTGACTGCATTTGACATTCTTCAGACTACTCTCAAGTCTCAAGACAACTGAAAGCAGTAAAAAGAATTAAATATTCAGAAAAATCTTTACACTAGTATCAAAAACCAACTAAAAGCAGTAAAAAAACTTAAATATTCAGAAAAATTATTACAGTAGTATCAAACTATCAATAACAGTATTGTTCTCTAAGAATCTTTACTAGAACTAAAAACCTTAGAACCTGTACTGGAGCTAAAAACAACTGAAAAGGGACTTGATATATAAGTGAATACGATTAGAAAACAAAACCCTTTATGTTTTTAGCCTCTTAGATAGATCATTTGTTAAAGAGTCTTTTTATGAGTTTTCGGAACAAGTGGCACGTAACTTCAGTGTAACTTGATCTGTTAGATAGCTATTGGAAAGCCAAACTGCCAGTGTGAGAACAAACTAGGACGGTGATATATTAGCTCGTAGTTTGATCTTTCTATTAAATGTTACCTATTTTGTATGGAACTTTTGCCCATCGATGTTGTCTAAGCTGGTCACAATAGTATATGTAGATTCCAGGTTGTTGGGGCACCCATGAACCCTCATTGTGTGAAAGGGCAAGTTTTGGATAACATAACCACAAAAAGTGTCTTATATGTTCTTCATACGTATTCTATGGTGATCTTTATTGGTAATGATGGACTACTCTTTTGTTTTTACTTTATTAATAACCTTATTCTCACTTTCCTCTATTGGTTTTAGGCTTTTAGGTTATCTTCATTGGCTAACTACTTAACTCATTTTATTCCTACGAAAAGGCTTCCTTTTTTCTTCTGCACACTTCACAGAAGTTCTATGTTCTGTGCAACATCAAGTTGTCTTTGTAGTAAATCCTTAGTTATTAAGCAAATTTCTGATACCTATAATATCTGTTATCTTTCCAGAATTATCCAATGCTTGCAAGGGAGTATGAGAGAGTGCGCAGTGGGAAACCTATGGTGCCTCTTGATATGTCAAGGTATGGGCTTGACGTCCCAACACGGAATGATGAAACTGCTTGGAAGCAGGCACTTCAGAAATCTCAACGTTTAGTGCAACATCAAGTTATCAGGTAAGGTTGAATTTTGACTTGTGAAAGGGTTATAAATGCTCTATTCCTGATTATATGCATTTTAATCGGATTATAACTTCTTGATTGTCTCAAGATTGATGGACTTAGATGCATGGTCTTAAAATGCACTCATCATGAGCGCATAATGCGCGCATCACATGATGCGGTGATGAGATCGCATTGCGCGATGCAATTCCATGATGTTTGTATCACATGATGTGGTATGATGCGACACTGCGACTCCTTATGCAGTTGACCAGTATTTGAAAAAAATGGACCGTGGTTGCAATGGTTCTAAGTTTTTCAAATCCGATTGAACAAATCTGACCAACGATTGAGCAATGAGATTAAGTATTTGAACAAATTAGGCCATTGATTAAACAAATCTAACTAGAGATGATTTGGAATATATTATATTAAGTATTTAAAAGTTAACAAGATAAAACATTATCTCTAAATAGTTTTATAATAACAAATGCTCGCATACGTGATGCGCGCGCTTTGCACATTGTGATGCACACATCGGCTTTTGGGATCAAAACGCAGGATCACCATGCGCTTTTTTTAAAACCAAGCTTTGATGGTACGATAGCTCAATGAGTAGTTATCATTTTATATTCTTATGTATAACATGCTCTTTTGTGATGCAAGGCTGGAAAATTTGGATCTAATGTCAAAATACGGGACTGATGTTTGGAAACAACACAATCAGAGACTAGAAGCTTTCTTATCTAGGTGAGTGTAATTAAGTAATTAACCTCTGTTCCTTTTAAATTTTGATATACTTATGGTCTGATTCTGCTTCTCTAATTCCGTGTATTTTCCATCGTAGTTAATCACGTTTCTTTGAGTGTTAATTCCAAATTAAAAACCCCTAAACTTATTAGAGGATTTTGGTCTTCTTTTTCTCCAGAATGCAAGCACAGGCAACTGAGTTAAATGAAAAAATTGAAATTGTTAATCGGGAAAGAAAATATCATCAGGTACATTATGCAGTTTATATAAAGTAACAAGATATTATATTTAATAGAATAGTCAAATTTGTTTTTTACTTCCTTGTACATTGTGTAACAGCAACAAACGGCGTACGAGCTAAATGCTTTATCAGCACAATGGAAGGAACTCTGTGAGAAGAACATTGCAATTGAAGCTGCATGCGTCCAAGTTGAAAACCATCTTGAACAATTAAAATCAGAAGCAGCAGAGAGGTATCTTTTTTTGTTCACATTATGATTTGTAATTTTTATGTTACTTTAAACAATAATTATTTATTTTACGCAGAGGCTGGAATCTCGATATTAATATGGAGAATGGCTCTTCTGTGTCTTGATAATGGTAAGTAATAATCCCTGTCAATTGCGATATGAATATATCATTTGAGAAGAAACGTGTAAGACAATGAGGATGATGATTGCAGGACTATTAGATGGAACACTGTTGAATCGGGCCTACATTTCTGGAAAAAGATTTTGAATCCATCCCAAAGTACACCAATTGCTCTTTAAATGTTGGCTTAAAGTGTGTTGGTTGTATATGTGAAAATGGGTTTGTAACCTTAAATGTTTCCTTCCATGATTTTGTAGTTCATGCAAATTAGATTCTGATTGTATGTCATGAACAATGTTGCAGAATTTTCTATTACTTTGCTTGTTGGTTCTCTAAAAAGGGAAGTTAACCGAGTAACTTTTAGTTTGCCGAATCATAATCAAAGCTTCTAAGCTGAAGTCGAACCCCATTTGGCCTAAAATGAAGAGATTTGTCTTCCGAATCTCATTCTTTAGCTTTCATTGGTGTACATCAATCTTTCAAATCGGTTCTGCAAGGACTCTTTGTCTCCGAATAAACAACATAAAGTTATGTGGAACAATTTGTCTTGAACATTTTTCATATGATTTGGTTTTGCAGCTGAGAAGTGAATGAATATAGGAGTTGAGTTCATAAATCAAAATTTGACCATATTTTTCTCTGTGCTTTCTTTTCCATTTAGGGGTATGTTTGATTATGTTTCACTAATAGAAGGAATCATCAGTTTACATATATGCCTCTAAATGGTGAAGCATCTCATATTGCTACAAACATCAAAGAAAGGCCAATAGAAGGGGAGATGAGACTAGAGTTATGGGAAGTTGGGAACCACCTTTCTAAAGTGAGCATGGCGTCCATCTCGTCTTGTTCCGCTCAGCATTTTCCGCTCACCAAGGTTTCGGTTAGAGCTCCCACTTCTCTTGCAGCCTCTGGTCCCGCATCTGCCCAACACGTTAGTTTCTCTTTACTTCCTCTCCATATCCGGGATGGCTATAGAATTCCGCTAAGATCTTGGGGTACCTAGATATGGGGGCGGCCTGTGTAGTACTGCCATGGTCCGTCAGTCTCATGTCACTTGTTCTTTTTTCTTACCCTTCACCCTAGGGACATTTGGGACTATCTTTTTTTTTTCCTAAAGATTAAGAAAAATAACAGTAGTGAAGTTTTTATTCCACAACTAGTAAAATTGGATAAAAATGAAAATTACAAAATTGGAAAAACATGTGAGACTTGATTTTGATTTAATGATTTATAACTAGAACTTTCTAACATTTGCCGGTACTTCGAGCATCTCCAATGCTTTCAAACGAACATGATCCGAAATCCAAATATCCAACCTGGATACAAAGCTGCATTGGAGCCCTGAGAAGATGAGTGGGGCATATCCTGTCCGTTTCAAAATATATTTTAATATAAAAGTGAGGTGTGATGTGAAGATTTAGATTGATTTAGGTTAGTGAAATAATGTAATTCTTTTAAGGATGTCCATTAAAAAGTATGAGTATCTAGCTTTTGCCATATTTTATCATCTCATAAATTTGAGTCAGAGATATATGGATATATCCATTTCATGTCAAAAAAAGATCCCCCTTCTTATTTGTATATTGGGTCTTTAACGAGTCTTATTATCCTTGTCTTTGTTTATGTCTTGGGTTGGAACAAATTACTATAATTCGTCCCCGACGATGGATTAGTCGACATTTTTCACAAATTTTACGAACAGAAGCTCTTATTTTCATATTTGCCACTCCTTACTTTAATTTTCAATCCATTTCTTGGAAGAAAATAAGTTTGTTGTAATTTTCGATTGAATCGTATTCCTGCGAAAGAAAAAGAAATAGTGAAGTTGAAAAAAACCTAATCTTTCGAATCTTTGTTGCGGAGTCGATAAATTATACGACCTCTGGTTGAATCATAACGATTTACTTCACTTTGACTCTATCCCTGGTAATATTCATATAAAACTACGTCGGATCTTTCCTGAAACATAACCTAGAATCATATCTTCATTATCTAAACGAACCCGCAACATGCCATTGGGAAGCGATTCAGTAATTTAACCTTCATGAATCATTTTTGTTCTTTCATTCAGGTAAAGCCTCCTTGAAGTATCAACTAGTGGAGGAAGAACCCTATTAAACAACCCACTCCTCTTTTCTTTTTCACTAAAAAAGAAGCTTCATGTTCAATTCGGATATTAGAAAGATTACCATATATAACACAAAATTTCTCCGCCTGTTCTTTCTAGTCGAGCTTCTCGGTCTGTCATTATACCCCGAGAGGTGGTAAGAATTACAACTCCCATCCCGCCTAAAATTCTAGGAATTCTTTGATAGTTAGAATAGATTCGTAGACCCGGCCGACTGATCCGTTTTAAATTTAAAAGATTTCGATAAGTCCTTTTCCTATTCCTTCTATGTCGTAGGGTTATTTAAATTTTAGATAAAGTGTCCATTAAAGATACTTAAAAAACATATAAAGGGAGTTTGGTTGAGTAAATTCAGATACTCATCAAGTGTGTTTGGTTGTTGGTGACGGCGACGATGATAAATCGCACAAATTCTGCTTTCTTCAGATTCATAGGTAATTCTACAACCAACTGCTTCTTTTTTCAATTAGGTTTAGGTTTCGGTGCTCACAAAGCTTCCCTTCACTCCTCAAATCGATCTGTGATTGCAAAAATTACCAACTTGAATGATGCACTCAACCTGTTCGATGAAATGTCACACACACGGCCTTTGCCGTCTGTTGTCAAATTCACTCAGTTGTTGAGTGCTGTTACTAACATGAAACATTTTACTTATGCACTTGATCTTTTCAACCAAATGTGTTCCCTTGGTGTCCCTCTTGATAAATACCCCATGATCATTGTAATCAAGTGTTGCTGCCAGTTGTATCGCACCAAAGACGGTTTTGCACTCCTAGGTTGTTGCTTTAGGCGAGCTATTGCACCTGATGTCTTCATATTTAGTGCACTCTTAGATGGACTCATCCTAGAAGATAGGATTCTCGAAGCAGAGATGTTGTTCAAGAAGCTCATTAAACAAAAACTTTGTGAACCTGATGTAGTTATGTACAACACAATGATTAAAGGCCTTTGCAAGTTCGGTAATAACGTTACAGCTGTTGCTTTACTCAGGCTGATGGAACAAAAACATTGTGAGCCTAGTATTGTTACATATAGCACCATCATTGATAGTCTTTGCAAGGATAAAATGATAGATGACGCTTTCAAGCTCTTTAACGAAATGGTTTGTGACAAAGGAATTTTACCAGATGTCATCACCTACACCACTTTAATTCATGGTCTTTGTAACTTGGTTCGTTGGGATGATGCCTCGAAGCTGCTAAAGAAAATGGAGGATGAGAACATATCTCCAAATGTGCAAACCTTTAATGTATTAGTTGATGCTTTTTGCAAGGAAGGTAATGTAGAAGAAGCTGAGGCTGTTATCGACATCATGGTTGAGAGAGGTGAGGTGCCAAACATAGTGACATACAACTCACTTATAGATGGTTACTGTCTGCGAGGTGAATTGATCAAAGCAAAAACAGTTTTTGATTCACTGAGACCTGGAGGTCTCGCCCCTAATCTTGTCACTTACAATAGTTTATTGAACGGGTATTGTAAGAATCGGAATATAGAAGAGGCTATGCAAATGTTTCGTCAAATGACCGGACAAGGTTTAAAACCAATGTGGTCACATATAGCACCATGTTACAAGGATTGTTTCAGGTTGGGCGTTGTGTAGATGCACGCAAACTCTTTGATGAGATGCATGCACAAGGCCAAATTCCAGACCAATGCACTTATCGAATAATTTTAGACGGTCTTTGCAACAACCATCTAGTAGAAGATGCGCTCTCTTTGTTTCGTTTGTTGGGTGATGCAAAACTTAATGATGATATTTTTGTGTACAGTATCCTCATTGACGGGGCAGGAAAATGTGGGAAGTTTCACATTGCAAGGAATCTTTTCCATGATTTAATAGATAAAGGCTTGCAACCGGATGTTCGTACCTATACTGTGATGATTAGTGCTTTTTGTCAAGAAGGTATGCTGCAGGATGCAAAACACTTGTTTCTTAAAATGGAAGAGCGTGGCTACCCTCCAAATAATGTTACTTATTGTGTTCTTCTCCAAGGATATCTAAAGAATAAGCATTATGATGATGTAGGGATGCTTTTACAGGAAATGGATGATAGAGGTTACTCACTTGATGCTTCAACTTTATCGTTAGTTATAGATCATATCGCAGCTGGTTTACTAGATAGAAGTATGCTTAAGTTGTTAAGTAAGCTAGTTCCAAAAGAATTATTGGACGATCCTAGGTTGTGCACCTGGTAGAGCAACTGAAACGGTAATTGTGGGATGAAAAATGAAGATTATAACTTACAAAATGTAGAATGCTTGACATTAGGAAATGGTATTCATCTCTGATAAAGTCACAGTAGGATGGCTGGCTTTGTAGTTTATTAATAAATGAAGTTTAGACCCTTGCAATATGGTTAAGCCTTTAACTAATTGAAGTTTGTACACTAACCTGCTAAAATGTTAATGTATACATTAATTCAGTGTTGACAAAGGTCCTGGTCAAACAGTCAACATATATTGTTAGTAGACCCGGCAATTTTGGCCCAATGGTTTAAATATGGGTTGATTTGGACTTTGAAAAGGAAGTCATGGGCTATTTTGGGTTAGCAAAAAAAATTTAAGGGGGTCAGAATGGGTATATCAAGTTTCATTTAATATAAGGCTGGATGGGGCGCTCCATTGTCGAAGATTCATTACGCGTTGTTGCGCGTTATACACTGCCGCCACTACCACCCATAACGCGTTGATCTGACAACGCGTGTCCACTATCAGCGTGATGATTTGAAATTCGAACGTTATATGTTACCGGATTATATCGTTGGAAACAAGTCTTTTTATAAAAAAATTACCATTTTATCTATATATATGCACACTTTACATTCTTTAACCCATAAAAAATACAATCTTTTAACCCACAAAAATACATCTCTACTCTCTATCTTCTAATTTTAAAAATGGAATTTCCTACGGTTCGTTTCCGATGGACACCGATAGCGATACGTCTTCCGACAATGACACACTTGAATTTTTCGAGAAGGTGTATAACCAAAGCTTGAAGGTTCGAGCCGCCCAAAGAAGAAAATGGTGGATCGTGATCGTATACATGCCAATGAAGTGTTAATGAAGGATTATTTTGTGGAGAATCCGGTCTACAATGCCGAAACGTTTAGAGATCGATTTCGTTTACCAAAAGATTTATTTTTAAAGTTTGTAGGAGACATCGAATCAAGCGAAGAATGGTTTCAAGAACGTTACGACCGGGGGGCAAACGAATTTTCACGCCGATACAAAAATGCACGTCCGCCATTCGCCAACTAGCGACAGGTAACCCTCCCGATCAATTTGATGAATACTTAGCAATGTCGGACATAATTTCGCGTGAATGTTTGCAATTCTTATGTAACGCGGTCATTAAATTGTATGCCAAAATGTTTCTACATAAACGACGAGACACAACATCGCACGTTTTATGTCGTGCATGAGGCTAGATGGCATTTTCCAGGGATGCTCGGTAGCATCGATTGTACACATATCAAATGGATAAATTGTCCAAGAGAGTTGCGAGGGGCGTATGTTAGGGGTGTCGTCAAAAGACCGACCATCATACTTGAAGCGGTGGCGTCGAATGATTTATGGATTTGGCATTCGTATTTTGGTGTTCCTGATTCAAACAACGACATCAATGTTTTGTACACATTGCTGTTGTTTCAAACCATAACAGATGGTACCGCACCATTCTGTCCGTTTATGGTTAACTGAAGATATTACAAACGAGGCTTTCTTATTGTGGATGGTATCTACCCATCATGGTTTGTTTTTGTGAAAACTTCTTCATTTCCTGTCGAGGTTAAAGAAAAGACGTTCAAGAAGTTGTAAAAATCAGCAAGAAAAGATGTTGAGAGGGCTTTGGGTTATAATTGAAAGTTTTCATGAATTACTTGACATATTATTTGTTGTGGATTGAATGTGTGCTCTGAGCTGCTAATTTAGTTCCTGTTGTGTTTATACTTTATAATAATTATGAAATTGTTTAGGTAAAATGCTACATTGTTGACTCTTGATGCTAACAGGTTTAGGGGTCTCCTTTGACTCAAATTGATCTGTTTTGTTAAATTATTGAGGAAAATTTCCGAATGGAGTTGAAGTTTATAACGATTAACCACTACCATTGATTGAATGATACATGTGGCTATTAAATTGCCAACGATTTTGCACTTTACAACACCGGGTTTGACATTACTAGTTAAAAGAGTTGACCTCACAAGTCAAAATACACTTCAATTGTATTTTAATTTCAAAGCTGTTACATCCTTTACATCTGGTCTTTATGAAGTTTTGGGATATTAAATTTGGGGTTTTGTTATTTTAGGACATGGTTTCCCTTATTTGTGCCTCTATTTAACATGAATATTGTATGTGTGCTATTTCTACCCTATAAGAGAGGTGGGGGCGCTACGTGATGGAACGTGGTGGTTGGGTGACCACGCGTGGAACACCGTCGTCACTCATGGTGACAACGCGTTGTGGTGACCACGCGTGTTGAAAGTTACCGTTGAGGAGGGAAATTGTTGGGTGTGGTGAGTGATGGGCACCCCACTAAAATCCATCACTAGTGATGGAACCAAGTTTGATGATGTGGCGGAGGGCGTGATGAATGATGGAAAATGGAGCAACCCCCAAACCTATTCATGTTCACTGTATGCATGCAGGTAGCAATTCATATCATGAGATCTGTCTATAGTTCCCACATTTGATTTATTAAAATTGTTGCAGCATTTTGGGAATTCTTTGCTTCATTTGTAATATAAGGCTCATGTGATCTAGTTTCCACCGGTACCCATTTTAGTCAAAACTCTTTATGATAGAATCAAAATGACCATTTTTCAGAATGGTCGGGTTCTGAACCAAACCCATTATGGCCCGTTAACCCACCTGACCAGACCCGTCTTGCCCGTTTGCTGGTTATATGTACATTTTAAGGTATTGAAGGGTGACAGAGTAAGTCAAGTTATTAGTTTGCTTAGAACCTGTCATGTTAGATAAAATGAGTAAAGAAAGGTGTGTTAGTCGTATTTTATTATTTTTCATTATTTTTTTATCAATTTTTTAATTTTATATATTTTTAATTTTTTGTTATTTTTTATAGTTTTTTATATATTTTTATCAACTCATCTTTACCCGAACTTATCCTGACCCTTTTTTTAATATACCCATCCTAACGCAAACCTATCCTGACCCATTACCCAAACCCACCCAACTTGCCCACTTTGCCACCCATGATTGTTAGTGTATAACGTTTCTAAGGTTAATCACTGACCTTATACATACATTGTAACGTTGGCCTTATAAAACATTTCCAACTGTCTTTATTAAAGTTTTCCATTACTGAACTTATGAGAAGGTAGTCTTTACACTGATCTAAGTGCTCAAATGATCAAATATGATACTTCAGATCTAATGGTCTAAGTTTTTTTTTATAAAGTTTCTAATAAACTTGTTATAACATGAATGCAAGTCATAATTGGTAGTCATAACTACTTTCTAACAAACTGGTTATAACCTGAATGTAAGAGTCAGATCTAATGGTTAAGTTTTTTTATATAAACTTTCTAACAAACTTGTTGTAGTAACATGAATTTAAGAGTCATAAAGTTTCTAAAAACTTGTATAACCTGATAAATATAAAAAGGATAACCCCTTTGCAAGGATAGAATGATAGATGATGCTTTCAAGCTCTTTAAAGAAATGGTATTTAAGAAAGGTATTCTACCAGATGTCATCACATATACCTCTTTAATTTGTGGTCTCTGTAAGTTTGGTTGTTGGGATGAGGCCTTAATGATGTTAAAAGAAATGGAGGAGAAGAAGATTCCTCCAAATGTGCAGACCTTTACTGCATTAGCTGACGCATTTTGCAAGGAAGGTAAAGTAGAAGAAGCTGAGGCTGTTATCAACGTCATGGTTCAGAGAGGTGAGTTTCCGGACATAGTGACATACAACTCACTTATAGATGGTTACTGTCTTCAAGGTGAAATGATCAAAGCAAAAACAATTTTTGATTCACTGAGACCTAGAGGTTTGGTTCCCAATGTTGTCACTTACAGTAGTGTATTGAATGGGTATTGTAAGAATCGGAATATAGAAGAGGCTATGCAAATGTTTCGTCAAATGACCGGACAAGGTTTAAAACCCAATGTGGCCACTTACAGCACCATGTTACAAGGATTGTTTCAGGTTGAGTGTTGTGTAGCTGCACGCAATCTCTTCGATGAGATGCATGCACAAGGCCTAATTCCAGACCAATGCACGTATCGAATAGTTTTAGAGGGCCTTTGCAACAACCGTCAAGTAGAAGAGGCTCTCTCTTTGTTTCATTTGGTGGGTGATAGCAAGCTTAGTTCTGATATTGTTGTGTACAATATCCTCATCGATGGTGCAGGCAAATATGGGAAAGTGGATATTGCGAGGGTTCTTTTCCATGATCTAATTGATAAAGGTTTGCAACCTAATGTCCGTACACATACTGTGATGATAAGTGGTTTTTGTCAGGAAGGTCTATTGGGGGAAGCAAAGCTGTTGTTTCTTAAAATGGAAGAGAGTGGCTGCCCGCCAGATGATGTTACCTACCGTGTTTTACTCCAAGGATATCTAAAGAACAGGCACTATGATGATGTGGAGATGCTTTTACAGGAAATGAATGATAGAGGTTACTTCACTTGATGCTTGGACTTTATCGTTATTTATAGATCATATCGCAGCTGGTTTACTAGATAGAAGTATGCTTAAGTTGTTAGGTAAGCTTGTGCCAAAAGAATTATTGAACGATCCTAGGTTGTGCGACTGGGAGAGCAACTGAAAAGGTAATTGTGGGATGAAAAATGAAGATTATAACTTACAAAATGTAGAAAGCAGGACATCTCTACCAAATTCCATTCCATCGGTCTTCTTGTGTTTGGTCCTTAGTCATGTGGTCTTCATGTGTTTGGTCATTCGACAATTTCAGTATAACGAATTCACAACGTTTACACATTTGTGTTTGTTGTAGTTTAATGATATTTTGCTCGTTTCATAAATACCAGCTGTAACATGTGCTTTTGCTTCTTGAGACATGATATTTCACATTTTATCTTCTTGCTGGTTTTTGTTTTACATGATTTGCATTCCTTGGTTAGATGTATAATTTGTGTACTTATTTTTTTTTTTTGCTAACAAAGATAGAATGAGGTTGGTTATATAAATGTTTGGATAGAAGGTGATGATTGTATCATAGAGGAGGCATTGTGTGTTAAGTACAATACAACATTTGTGCAAAGATAAAGACCCTATCATTCTTGAAAATACTTTGTTTGTCTTGCTGATTGAATATGGTTATGGTCAACAGTTTACATGTCTCATTGATTGGACAATATATATTCACTGATTTCATAACTTACAGTCTTATATATTTGCATTTGTTTTAGTTAAGTGATGTTCTACCAATTGTATGGATATCAACTGTTTCCTATTCTCTTTGTTTTAGTGCTGGTTTGAGTTTGCTATGTACAGAGTGTATGTCAGCTTGATAACAAGGTTTTTTTTTTTTTTTACTATTAATTTTAATGGATATAAACTGTTTGTTATCATAGCATTGCTTCTGTTGATTAACCTGCACAAGCTTAACTGTATCTGCACTCTGAATTACCGGATTCACTTTTTATGGTTGCGCGTTGTTCCCTGGGTGTTGTGGCTCGTGATCGTAAGTAAGAAACATACTATAATGTTTTCATATTCTTTACATGTAATCATAGTTGTCGAAACGGCACGGGTTGAAACTGTTCGCGCCGAAACGGTTCGCGTCAAAGGGTATGGGTCGAAATGGTTCGCGTCGAAGCGGTACGGGTCGAAACGGTTCGCGTCGAAGTGGTACGGGTCGAAACGGTACAAGTTGAAACGGTACGGGTCGAAACGGTTCGGATCGAAAAGGTACGGGTTGAAATGGTGTGGGTCAACGGTTGAAGATTCCAATGAATTTACTTTAATTCATTCACGTATAGGAAGGATTTGGAATTCCTTTAGTAAAAGGAATTCATGTCTAATTCCAATTCCATTGTCAACCAAACACGTAAAGATTGGAATTGACCATCAAATTCTGTGAACCAAACATCTTAAAAAATGGAATTCAGATTCCATCCACTTAAATTCCATTGAATTTCTGCAAACCAAATGCCCCTTAACTAGTTCTCAAATGATGAAATATGATACTTAAGATGTGATGATCTAAGTTTATTTCATGACCCAATATACGATACTATTTAAATTTATGGATATTATTGATGCTTTATTTATTTCATGGTCCAATATGGAAAAGTAAACCAACTAAAATCTAAGCATCTTATCCAAACTTTTAAACCATGAAACCTACCAAAAGCCCAAACCTTTAATTAGAGTATACAATTAAGAGTTTCTAGAAATACAGTTAAAAGCCCAAACCTCTCTTGACCCTTTCAACCAAACTAGTAATAACGTCCACGCGCGTTGCGGCGCGAATACATTGCAAATATCGAATGGATTTGTTCAAGTGTTAGGTGATGTGTTAATCATACGAAAACGCGTGTTACAACATATCTGATTGAACTCAATGTAACTTACATAAGTGTTGCAATTGGATCATAATGTAAAGTAAATTGAATCTATCTCGTACAATTATAACTTAATCTATACGATTAATTAAAGCTTCGAAAAAAACCACAATTTGACTCCACTCTGTTTGGAACAAAATTTATTAAAATGTACATAAAATAAGTAAGAAAACGTATTATATTAAAAAAAAAGTATATCCAAATGTAGACCAAGTCGAATTGATACAGACGCATACATATAAATATGCACGTAAAAATGATTTTTTAAACGAAAACGTATTATATTTGACTAACTCGTTTCCAGAAAAAGTTTATGTCGAAACGTAGACACCTTTAAATTTATACGGATACTTACGTAAAAATATGTACGGAAAAATAGTTTTTTTTAAGTAAAAAATATATGGGTAAACAAAAGAAATTAACGACGAATGTTATCGAAGGAAATTTAAATTAGTAAAAAGCTAAGGGATAAAAATGCCAATTGTTAAAGTAGAAGAATAGTAAAGTTAGATAAGGGATTAAAATTGATTACTCCAAAAGTAGAGGGGCCGTAGCAAAGCTGAGAGGCTTGAAATGCAATATTGTGTCTTTTAAGATAATATAGAAGGTGTTCCCTTGGTGTCCCTTTTAGATAAATACACATTGAGCATTGCAATCAAGTGTTGCTGTCAGTGTAATTGCACCAATGACGGTTTTGCAGTCCTAGGATGTTGCTTTAGGCGAGCTATTCCATCCGATGTGTACATAGGCGCAGTGACGGATTCAGAAAATCTTCGTAGGGGTAATGTTTTATAGAAAAAGGGGTAACGAAATCGAAAAAATGTCAAATTTTTCAAAAATTTACGCTACCGTCGGAGCGCCAAAGGGTACCCTAAGGTAGGTCCGCCCCGGCGTTGTAGATTTTATGAGCAATCGAAATGTTTATATAGTATCAGAGCACCTGCAAGATGTGATGATCTAAGTTTGATTAAATATGATACTTAAGATGTGATGATTAAATATGATACTTAAATATTGCATGCCAGGTCAACACGGGTTGGCCTCTTGTCCAGTTGGATTGTCAATATTATAAAAGTTCGATAAATTATTATTAAGGCATTAATTATGATTATAACAAATAATAATATTATTATAACAATATAAATCTTTAAATAAAAACAGTTCTAAAGATTGCATGCCATAGAAATAAGAGGCTCAACTCGTATGACTCGTTCCTCAATTCTTTAAAGTTAATTACACTTTTCATACTTACGGTTTGGTCAAATTCTCGATGCCAATACGTTTTTTTTGTGTGGGACACTATAGTTTATTTTTTCGTCATTTCAATCCATCTGTCTAATACCAATATCGATTTTCTTTTTAAAAATTTTAAAAGGATAGTTTGGTCAATTTACAAAAATGTTAACAATAGAAATGGATTGCTTTAGACAAATGGATTGAAATAACTAAAAAATAAAACCAAGAATATCGTAGAGTAAAAATCTGAGACTGAAAAGTTAACCAAAATATATAAAAAAAAAACAATCTTCTTTTATTTTCTCCCCACTTTCTTTCACTAAAATATCTTAAACAAAAATAATCATACATAAAAATATAAAACACTATATACTAGGTATGAATATTCTATACTAAATACCGGTACTGAACAAACATATACGCACGATATTCGGTTTTGAATTTAATTTATTTTCAATATCAGTATCACACGGTACGGTATGAATTCCAGATTTGTAACGATGCCATACCGTACCATTAGTGATCGAACATATACAGATACTTTGGATAACCGTTGGATATCCCTAAATAGTAAAACCCTCAATACTTTATAAAGTTTACAAACAGCCAGAAACTCTACAAACTCTCTATCAACAACAACATCATCATCATCATCATCTGGATTACAAATTCTGAAAATCTCACCAACAGATCTTTCTGCAATCCAATTCGGTACGATCTCAATCCAATCCACTTCTCAATTTCACCACTGCCAGATCTCTAACCTTCGATGAGTTTCATCTTTCAAGTTCACAAACCCTAAAAACTAACAACAATGTCATACAACGACAAGATCACCGTTATAGACTCAGCAACAAGCTCCAGATCAGTAACAGAGACCGTAAACGGCTCACACCAGTTCGTAATTCAAGGTTATTCGTTAGCGAAAGGTATGGGGATCGGAAAACACATCGCGAGTGATAATTTTGCGGTTGGAGGTTACCAATGGGCTGTGTATTTCTATCCTGATGGAAAGAATCCGGAGGATAATTCGACTTATGTTTCGCTTTTCATTGCGCTTACTAGTGAGGGTTCGGATGTTAGGGCTTTGTTTGAGCTCACTTTGGTTGATCAGAGTGGGAAGGAGAAGCATAAGGTGCATAGTCATTTCGATCGGGCGCTTGAAAGCGGTCCGTATACGTTGAAGTATAGAGGCAGTATGTGGTATGTTGTTGGATTGGTTTTGTTGATTTTATGTGTGTTGTGTGACTGATTTATGTGTTGGTTTTAATGTTTTATATTGTTGTGATTAATGTTAGGGATTCGAGGTATGTGCTATAGCTTATAGGTTGTTTGTTTACGTATTAGGATGGATTTTCAGACCGGTGTTGTGGATAAAGGGGAGCGTTTTGCTTATGTAGAATAGATGTACTTGGTCTTTTGTTAATCGGACTGCTTATTTAGATGTAGTGATTGCTTTAGAGTTGTGATATGTGGTATTACATTATCACGAAGAAGGTCTATGCTGTCAAAAGCCCCTAGGCGTGTGCTCTAAGTAGTTAATGCGGTAAAATTTCGGATATCGGTCAAGGACGGATATTTGAGATATCGGTTATCGCGCGCATGCTAAATTTATATATATAGCAATTTAACACTAACAGTTTAGTATGCTCTCCTACTATTAACAAATTAACCATTTGCAACTTGCAAAACACTAACAATTGTAGCAAGTAGGAATTGACTAAGACTTAAAACACTAACATTTAACAGTAACAACTAACAACTAAGACTTAAAACACTAATAGCAACAATAAGAAGAAAGACGAATGGTAGAAATAAGAAGAAAAGTAATGATATCAAGAAATCGGTGATATATCAGTCAAATATCGGTCAATATCACCGATATTATCGGTACTGATATTCTGACTGATATCTCGGTTTTTCAGCGCCTAGGCTCCGTGCTCGGCCTCTGTGCCTTGGGCTTTTGACAATATGGACCAAGCTTACTTTCTTTTCTTCTTATAATACCTGTTTAATTTTAATGGACCTTGTCTTGGCTAAATGTCAATAGTGTGTATAATGTGTATCCTTTTGGTTATTTACATGAGCTGTGCAAACTGGATCATGTATTTGGCTTGTTGTGGGAAGCTCACAAGCTCGTAGTTAGCTTGAGTTAGTTTGTTTGGACTTTTTTGGTTAGTTCACTGGCTAAAATAGGATATATCTTGTATTTGATAATGTATTGTGAGTTAGTGACACGATCTTTTGGTAAGAGTCATCTGATAACACAACTTTAGGAGATGCATCTGGTTGAAATTACATTTTCCAGATTCATAGAGCAGTTTTCCTCAATTTCTTACCTCTCAGATTACTATGTAAAATGATGTTTAACCACTCGTTTTAGAGTAATTCGCTTTGATAGTTTGATGCATATTTGTACAAAGTTTATATATGTTTGGTATAACTTATTTTCTATAAAATTAACTCAACTCAACATGTACTTTTTAAGGGGTTACAAGCGTTTTTATAGGCGAGCATTACTTGAAACATCAGATTATCTCAAGGACGACTGCTTAAAAATTAATTGTACTGTCGGAGTGGTGGTTTCTGCAACACATTGTCCAAGGTTACATTCTATTCAAGTCCCAGAATCTGATATCGGATTAGATTTTGGCATGTTGCTTGAAAATATGGAAGGTTCAGATGTTATCTTCAATGTGGCTGGTGAAACATTTCATGCCCATAAGTTGGTATTGGCTGCTAGATCCCCTGTTTTTCGGTCTAATTTCTTCCGGGAAGAGGGCAATGATCATGAGATTGTCATCACTGATATGGAACCTAGGGTTTTCAAGGTAATGCATACTCACTCCAGCCTAGGGCTGCAAACGAACCAAACATTCGGCGAACAGTTTGTGAACCATTCGGCAGGAAGTTTGTGTTTGTTCGTTTATTAAACAAATGAACACGAACAAGAAATTTCGTTCATTTAGTTAAATGAACAAACATGAACAGAGGCCGCGTTCGTTCATTTATGTTCGTGAACGTTCGATAACGTGTTCGTTTGTGTTCGATAGTTCATTAGTGTTATTAGTTTTTATATTTTACTTAAATACTTCAAAATTCCGACAATTAAAATATTTAAAGTGTCGGTGTATTATATATTTTGTTCATAAACGCTTGTTTGTTGTGTTTGTTTGTTTCCATGTGTGTTCATGAACATTAGTTTGTGCTCATTTGTGTTCATCAACCTTCGTTTTCGACCGTTGCCTAAAATTAACAAACAAACACAAACGAACACGAACATGAAATCTCGTTCAGTAAGTGTTCATGAACAGTTCGGAACAAATATATTTCTTAACAAATGAACGCTCGTGTTTGTTCGGTTTGTTTGCAGCCCTACATCCAGCCCAAGTTATTGTCAATAATGCTATTTGTGTATAAGAAAATAATGATTGTAGCATGCTTTTTGGTTGAAAAACTTTATTGTACTTTTCTGCATCGGTGTGTTTAAGGTTTGGTTATTGTTCAACAGGCAATGCTGCACTTCATTTACAGAGATGAACTTGATGAAGATGAGTTGGCGGCTTCTAGTGCGTCTAGCGAATCCCATGTGGGGGATACGTTACCAGCCAAGTTGTTAGCTGCTTCTGATGAGTATGATTTGTGTAGACTTAAACGAATGTGTGAGTCGCGTATCTGCAAGGATATATCTGTAAATTCTGTTGGCCGAATTCTAGCACTTGCAGATACTTATCATGCTATGGAACTCAAAGCTATTTGCCTCAGATTCGCTTCAGAAAACCTTGCAGGTATGTCGCTTTTAATCTTGGATATTATTAATATTACCTGTTGATTTAATTTTCTAGTGACTATGCTTTCTACGAAACATTTTCATTGACTCGTATCATTAAACTAGAAGGGGGCCCGAGTGATGCGGTGGGAAACACAAACACTGCCAGGGTGTGCACAGTTCGGTTGGTTCGGTTATTATCTTCAACCGAAACCGAAGTCACCGATTAGTCTTTTTATTTAACCAATCGGTTTTTGGTTTATTCGGTTTGATTCACGGTTTTTGGTTTAATTTCTTTATTTTCGGTTAATAGCCAAAACCAAATTTGGGCTAAAAAATTGCTTAGAAAGTACATGAAATGAAGGTATAAATATGAAATATACATGAAATGAAGGTATAAAAGCTAGAAATACATGAAAATATGAATGGTTTGGTTATGTTAATTTTGGTTAAACGATGGTACAAAATAATCAATAACTGGTTTTGGTTAATTTGGGTTCTGGTCAATCGTTTTTCGATTAATTCAGTTTTCGGTTGATTTTGGTTTTGTTTTGGTTAACGATTCAGTTATTGCTCACCCTTAGACACTGTTAATCACAAACGTATCATTTTTTAAATTAAAAAACTATAGCAATATTATACTCAAATTAAAAAGAATAAAATACTCGTTTTATGGTGTAACTTTTTAGATACATATTTAACGTACAAAAAAGTTATGACCGTTTAAAAATCGTGGGATACATTTTTTTTTGTAATGGGATAAAATGTAACTATTAACTAATTATCTATAATTCTGTTAAAGATGAGAGATTGTAGTGTAATTAAGATAAGGAGATTAAAGTGTAATTAGTTTACCCTCATTTTAGGTTGCACCTTATGCATTAAAGCAAAAAAAGGTTATTAATTTCTGAGTATCTTTAAATGCTCTTGTGTTATGTATTATTATATGTAGTATAGATATTGCTATTTTACTATGACATGCATATTTTCTTATATACATATGTTTGACATGTATGTGTGTTACTGCTTTTTTATTAATTTGTGGTACAAACGACAGGTGTTATGCGATCAGACGGGTTTGAGTATCTAAAAACCAACCATCCGGCATTGCAATCGGAGATTCTGAAGACGGTTGCTGGTTGTGAAGAAGGCTATAGCAGTGGTGGTGGTGGTGTTGGTAAAACAATGACTGTTTGTGCTCAGCTGTCAGACGGCGGAGATACAAATAGCAGGAGGGTAAGACAGAGAACTTGATTGTTTGTTTTTGTTTTTATTAGAATGATTCTGTTATACAGTAAAAAGAAGACGGCAAGGGCAGTGTGGTTGTGGTGGTTGCATGATATGCCGGTTCTGTTGTGATTTTGATGATGAAGCTGTGTATAATATATTCACGGTTGTGATGTAGGTGAGATGGGTAAGGTATGCCCACAAGCAAGCTGGAAACATCATTGTTGTGACATAAGTTTGTGATTTGTTTGATGACATTCAAATCAAAAGTAAGCTGGAAACATGTGGATTCAAGAATTCAGTTATTATAGGTAACATTATTATACATTTCTTTAATTGAGTTGCTCAATCTTGAACTTCTGAGTTGAGATTTTATCTAAAGTCCAAACATAAAATAAAAGGAAAGCGAAACTTTAAAATGTAATGAACTGAGCTTGAACGCGTAGTTGACTCATTCCAGACCTTATATAATATGTAGGTATATTATATATGTTTTAGCTACTAAAGCAGAAATCGAGCAAATATGAAATATTTATATATGTTTTCAAGCTACATGATATGAGCGCCATCACCGGCTTGAATTACAAGTTCGCGTGACGGTCTTAAATCCATGAGGGCCAGTCATTTTGTCTAGCACTGTCACTGACTCGAATTACGAGTGCCATGCGATGTTCTTGAATCAATAATGGCAAGTCATATCGTCTAGCGTATGACCAAAGTAATTGGTTTCATTGTCTTGGACCAGGTGAGAAGTGCACGTTGAGCAATCAATCAACTGAACCACAATCGAATTTATTTACAAACTATGAGTCTCGTGTGACGCTCTTAAATCCATGAGGGCCAGTCATTTCGTCTAACACTGTCACTGACCCGAGTGCCATGTGATCTCTTGAATCTTTAATGGCAAGTCATATTGTCTAGCATACGATTGATCGACGTAATGGGTTTCGTTGTCTTGCACCAGCTGAGAAGCGTGAGTTGAGCAAAAAATCAATTAAATGAACCAGAATTGAATTTATCTATAGCTGAATCAAAGAAAAACCGATGTTTTGATTTTAATTTTAAGTCTTTTTCATAAGACTTTTCTGACTTGGTTTTGGTTACAAGGTGCCCAAAACTGAACTCTTAATGATTTCTTCAGTTGTTTACCAGTTTTCAGTGTTCACTAAATAATTAAATTTCAAACACAGGGTATTGAACTATTGATTGAAGGTACAAGCGGTTTGTTTGATGATTTCATGCCAAGAACAAGTTGTAATTGAAGAGAACTAGCAAGTTCTACAAACGGATACTGTAGGGAAACCCAGACAATAAAGTCGTGATATGCCCAAAGGATATCAACATGTGTTTTATATCGATCGAAGCTATAAAACGAACATCGATAATGGTTCCGATAATATTGATACTGATACTCATGTTGTTCGGTCGGTATCGGTTCGGTGCATTACCGATACAACCCAAAAGGATATCGACACAAATGCGTATTCATTAAAAAATATTAAAGAAAAATAAAACTAAAAAATATGAGTTAAAGGTTGCATATTATTTATAGTATAAGTGGTAAAAATAAACTTAAAAAAAAGACCACATGGCATTTTTAAGTGGCTTGGTATTATTTAATGATACAATTTGTAGGATATATAATATGATATGTAATAGTTAATATAAAATGTATTATAGTCCATTGGAGCACGTAAACTGTTACATACATAAGAGAACTCAATTCAAAAGAATAGTTCCATGCCACCACTTCGAGCCTCGTTGGTCACGGCTTGCTCTATCCAGGCCACCACTCCAGTTTTGGCTCGAATACCAATGTTACACACCAATGACCAAACAAATAACCCAAAAGACTGGTCTATTGGGTGAAAGAGTTTATTTGGTATATAAACCCCACATCATTTGCTCATACAACCGACGTGGGACAAATCTTATACTTGCAATTATCTCGGTCCATAACATAAACCCCACGCACAGTTGCTAAATAATATACACCTAGTACAAGAATAAAATAATAGATAATTAGATATTGTGGAAATACCTGTAACATGATGATAGTGATAATGTAATATATTGAACGTCTTCTACAAAAGTGAAGATGAGTTCAAACCTTACAAAAGATTGTTCTTAAAAAATATTGTATAATCCGGAGTTCAAATTCTTACAAAATATTGTTCTTAAAAAACATTCTGTAATTGGATTATACGTATAATTATTTGTTTTTACCCCTTGCTTTTAAAACCAAATTCCAATACATTTGGCCAGCCTGCTGAAAATCAATTAACACGACCTCCCCTTAGGCTGGTCCATCACCCTTTCTGGTGGTCCAGTGCTAGCTCTTTCGCAACCTTCGAGTGGAGAATGTGACTCCTCG
The DNA here is from genome assembly GCA_947069175.1 of Scalesia atractyloides. Classification (NCBI taxonomy): domain Eukaryota; kingdom Viridiplantae; phylum Streptophyta; class Magnoliopsida; order Asterales; family Asteraceae; genus Scalesia; species Scalesia atractyloides. The sequence goes on from CAMTDV010001632.1 coordinate 2,547,179, forward strand.
CAACATCATGTCCACCACCATAGCTCAAAAGACAGAGACACGTCCTGGTTTGTTCTTTTCTCGCTATCATTTAAGAAACTGGGAAAGTGACTTTACCTCGCCAAACAACCTAAAATGCTCAAACGCCCACTCAGATATTACTTGTTACACGCTCGACTGATAAGCTTCGTGCGACATCCTCGGAAGCACGGAAACGCCTGGGAGGTGCCGTCTCCCTTCCCGGGGACTGCTAGGGGACGGCAGGGAAACGTCCCTGACAGGTAGGAAACGGCCAGGAAGCGTGCAGGAGAAGGGGACGGTGTATGGGGACGCGCAGGAAACGTTTCCTGCAAGTTTCCGGTCATAGTTATCGACTGAATAGCGTGAAAATAGCGGATTCCGAAGACGATTTCTGACCGGAAACCTGCAATTTCTGCCGGAAACTTGCTGGAGACTGTGAAGAAGAAGAGCGGCTGCTTTTTTGTTGCGTTTGAGCCTTTCTAGGGTTAAATAAGTTTATGGGTTTTAACATTTAACCCCTCTATCTTTCATTAGGTTACTTTTAGTGATTAAAACTTGTAAAACTTACATAAAAAGTGTAAAATTAGTTTTTGTATTTTAACATTTAACCCCTCCTATTTTCACTACCTTACATTAGATTCGGAAGAAATTGGATTTTTGAGCTTTAAATCAATATATAACAATTTTAGGGTTTTGTGTTACATTATCTTTGATATATATTTATTTTTATATGTTTTTATTCCCGTACCTCCGTCCCGCTTCTTGATTTTTAGTTGCCGCTTCCGTACCTCCCCGTACCCCGTTTCCGTACCCGTCCCAGTGCATCATAGGCGACATCCATGAATCTTCAAAAACTGTCCGTTAACCATTTCACCCTTTGTATATTCTATTCAAGTTCACTGGTTTCACATTGCCTAAACTAATGGGACACCATGAAATGCAAGCCCTTTCGACACTTTTAGTTGATCGTTAACACACTCACCAAAGATATGTACTAGCAATCACAAACTCACGCATTTAAGCACATCTATACCCAAACTACAACATCTAACTAACTATCAACCCCCTTGAACCGAATTCATGTATGCATCATTATTTTTTTACAGGCTATCGAGTTGAATGTTCTTTTTAACATTAAGTGAGTTGACCATGAGCATTGCCAGCTCAATTTGGGTCACTTCCAGCCATAGGGGCTTGTATGGTCAACACAAAAAGTATCTAAATTAAGCCAGACTTTCACAGCATGCTAAGTAGGGTCATCCCAATTAATAATACAATATGCAAGCTAATGTAAGCTGAGAACAATAATGAAAAACAACTTAGATTAATAGAAAATAAGAAACAAAAGACTCCAACTTGTTCTAGGTTTTTTTAACAAATAACCAGAAACTAATGCAAGCTACTCAACAAAATACAGAGAAAACAAGTAGTTAATATTTCGTCGCTACAAATAAATGCAAACAAGAGAAACCGAAAGCACCCAACAGACACTAAAACACGGGAAAATGAATCATAACCGCAAACACATTTATCTTCTTTTTTTTAACTTAATCCAATTCCCAGACTGAAGATCCTTACTTGGCCATCATGACTTTAACAAACTCCTCATAGTTGATCTGGCCATCACCGTCCACATCAGCCTCGCGAATCATCTCATCGACTTCCTCATCAGTCAGCTTCTCACCAAGATTAGTCATGACATGACGCAACTCCGCCGCAGAAATGAAACCGTTTTGATCCTTATCAACACCCTAAAAGCTTCCTTGAGTTCCTCCTCAGAATCAGTGTCTTTCATCTTACGCGCCATCAGGTTAAGAAACTCCGGGAAGTCAATGGTCCCGTTCCCATCAGCATCCACCTCATTGATCATATCTTGAAGTTCAGCTTCTGTCGGGTTTTGCCCAAGAGATCTCATCACAGTTCCAAGTTCCTTGGTGGTGATACAACCTACATATATACATCACTAGTCACTTTAAATACAAACTGGTTCGCGATACGTTTCATACTTTCATCTTATTACACGCGGTCAAAGAACAAAAACAAAATTAACTAAAAGAGTAACAAGTCAAACAAGTTATAATAATAAGTTAATAACTTGAACTAAATGTCTAGATTGAAACAACCTACATATATACAGCACTAATTACCTTAAAACAAATTGATTTGCGTTAGGTTTCATACTTGCATCTATTACAAGCGTCCAAAGACAAAAACAAAATTAACTAAAAGAGTAACAAGTTAAAATAAGTTAACAACTTAAACTAAATGTCTAAATTGATCTGTTAATCACCTACACAGCCCTAAAACAATCATTCTAACAAACAACACAGATCTAACAACATAGCAATAACCTAGGGTTTGGTAAATCTGTCATCTCCTTCAAAATCACTCACAATAAACACTTAAATTCCAATCAATCAATCAATCATCCATCACACAACACAAAAAAACACAACCATAACCAAAACTAATCATCTATTCGGCTGACGTCATCATTTCCCCCAAATCACACCAAACCTAAAAGTCAACAATCATAATCAAACAATCAGAAACCAGATCTGAAATGACAACATGATCAATCAATCATACACAAAAACATCGATCGAATAAGCAATCTAGGGTTTGTAACGGTGTGAAAGCGATAATAAGTGATTATAGAAGAGGAATAGAGAGAGCTGACCGTCTCCATCCTTGTCAAATAGGCTGAAAGCCTCCTTGAATTCAGAGATCTGATCATCTGTGAGCTGATCGGCCATTGTTGTTGATGAAGAAGAAGAAATGAAATGAAGAAAGTGTGTGAGTGTGTGGTGATTGGAGTTGGGCCGGGCTGTGGAATATATATAAAGGAGTGTATGGTGGTCCTCCACGCATCTGATGCTTCCTCCTACCATCCTACAAATTTACCATATTACCCTTCTTTCTTTTTCTCTTTTTTTCTTTTTTGTGTCTTGTTTATTTTCCAAATGGTCCTTCATCTTCATTGCCACTTACACTTTTGGGTTGTTTAGTATGTTTTTTTTTAGTATTTTATACATGGCTTGTTTGTGATTTTTTTTGATGATTTAAGATTTTAAGGCAAGTGGGAAAGAATACAATATTGTAAGAGGGGACGGTAGAGGTGTATAAATCGGTTTTTTTTAATAACAGGTTTTGGTTTTTAACTGAACCGGTTTTTTACATCAAAAATAAAAAACGGTTTTTCTTATAATTGGTTTCAGTTACTAACCGGTTTTTTTAAATCAAAACAATAATTGGTCCAACCGGTTAGGGTCGGTTTTTCACCGGTTTTTTTACCGGTTAAACCGGTTTTTTATAACCTGTTTCTGTTTTAAAACCGGTTTCGAAGCTCAAGATCCCTAACCGGTCTACAACCGCCGGTTCGGTTCGATTCTAAAACCCGTTTTAAAAAAACCGGTTTTGGTTTATTTTCCGGTTTCAGTTCTAAAACCGGTTTTTTTTTGTACACCCCTAAGGGACGGTATGCATCTTTTCATACGCCTCCGGGCTTCTTTTGTCAAAGTTTCTTTGACGCTGAAAGCCGTATAATAGTGTTTTCATGCTTATGACTTGCTTCTTGCTCATGTTTAGGCATGTAAACGAATCGAATATTTACGGACTGTTTGTGAACTTGTTTGGCGGAAAGTCCGTTTATGTTCGGTTATTTAATAAACGAACGGATATAAACACAATTTTTGTTCGTTTGATTAAATGAACGAACATGAACACACGTTTTGTAGGTTTTTAGTAATAAAAATGGGTTTTCTAATGGAATTTGTCTTAATTAATCACTAATTTGTATAAACAATTATTTTATGTTCGTTTATATTTAGTTAATTATGTTCATTTGCGTTCATTTATGTTTCTTCAATTATGTTCATTTAAGTTTGTTTGTTTATGTTCGTTTAGGTTTTAAACGAACGAAATGAACAAAATAATGTGTTCGATTATATGTTTGTGTTCATGTTCGGTCAAAGTTAAATGAACAAACACGAACATGTCTTTTTTTCGTGTTCGTTCGGTTCATTTACATGACTAAATGCTTTCTTTATTTTCTTTCACCTATAATCGAAAAGTACTTCCTCCAAATTCCTCCTCTCCATCCCGATTGCTACTTCATGTCATCTCAATCTCAGTCACGCGGTCGTTGAAATCCATGATGCCCGTTCCATCTTTCATGACCCCGCCAACCCTAATAGATTGCTAGCAACTTTGTGAGGTCAAAAACAAAGTAGAAAATTCTGTATGAAAAACAAGAATGTTTAGTTGTTCATATTGTTTTGTCAGTTAAACTAATATTTATGAATGTTCGATACTGGGGCGCAACCCTTCGAACTTTTCGTTCAGTAGTGGAGAATACGTAGTTTTTTATAGAAATTTTTTGGTATATACGTTTTTGACCATCCTGATTTTATAGAAATTTTTGGGCATATACGTTTCCCCCCTCCTGTTCGGAAATCTCAAGCTTCGTCACTGGTTCGATATATTACTAGAACAATTCTTTTCATAGCTTATATGTATGAGAAAATGAAAATTATAAGGTTTACGGTGGTAAAATCTTCCCACATTTGGCCGCGAATTAGAATGAATGTTACAAGCAAGATACGTTTTTTAAACATGCAACTTGAAGATTCTCAAAATTGACCAAAGTGAAAACGAAAGTACAAAAATCTTGTAAGAGTGTCGTGTGATAGGAATCGTCACCTAATAATGCCAAAAGACAAAGAAATTTGTGTGTGATTAATGTGGCACGTCTCATGTGTCGTGTTCAATATGGTATTTGGTACAAAAGACTATACATTAGTTCTACCGCAAATCATTTGGAAATCATACAAGATTTGGATCATGTAGCTTTTGTCATTGTGTGGTGTGTATAACAATTGGTGTCACATTTGGGTATTTTTGTATTCATATAGGTAGTTTTTTTTTATCGGCAAAAGTGCGTTCATTCATCACTAAGAAGATTATACACGGCGGATGTTATCAGTAAGGTTTTAGCAACATATTGCCATCACCTTTGATATTCACCCAAAATCAAAAATCATATATATAACATTACAGATTAAAAATTAAAATTCACACAGGTCTCCTAATTCGTGATCAAGCCCTTTGCTCTATACTTAATCCATGTGAAAGCCAACGATTGTAGTTCTCCAAATATTTAGTCCGCATCTATTCGTTTTCCCGCAAAGATAATGTCATTCTGAGCCTTCCAAATTACCCAGCATGTCGTTAAGACGATTGATTGAACCAACGTTTTTTATATTGTGGTATGCGCTAAGGTTGATCCTATAATGATTTTGATTTATGAGTTATAGTTTTCCCATAAGTTAGTAATTCATCTTAAAAAAAAGTGTTTTCACATGATTTTAGAAATGTGTAATCAATGTAATTTTAAATAATAAAATATCAATTTTACTTTAAATTTAGTGATCAGTTACAGTTTAGGTATGTATAGAAAGTTTAAACCATTAGTTTAAAAGTACATTTAAAGTTCAACAGAAATATAAATATCTATTCAAATACGAAACATCCCTTATAAATTATTGGTTACAAAATACTAATAACTTTCAAACATGATTTTGGTCAACTTTTGACGAATGAATCTACTATTTTTTTAACGTAAACGTACATTTAACTTGAAAGTAGAGACGATTACAGACTAATGGTTGAAGGTTCCTTCGATTAAACACTTTGTCGTTGAGTCTGAGCCAGATTTTCCACAAGGTCAAAATGAAGACAGCGTAATAGACTTTCTTCCTTCTTGCTTCCATATCCAAAATAGACATATTGCAGCGGTCTGGGTGATCGAATCGAGATAGTTAGGGGCAGGGATCACATATACATCACCACACTGTCTTCGCGTAGGAGCAAGCAACCAACAAGTGATCGACGGTCTCATCTTGCAACCTACAAAGCGGACATAAACCATCTCCAACTGTGATGTTTCTTGCAGCAAGCGCTGTTGCAATGGCCGATGAGTTAACTTCTTTCGGTTGATGTAAAACTACCTTTTTATTCTCGGTCTAAAAAATCAAAATAGAAAAAAAAATTTAACCTCATTAGTTATTTGGATCCAGATTGAAAGGGACAGATGTACTTTGGGAGTAAATTTGCAAGTTTTAAACTATGGGATGAGATCTAAAATTTGGGCCAAACTTTAGGACCATGGATTTAATATACTGATTATGTGTTATTTATGACGACTCTTATATGATTATGTGTTATTTATGACGATTTAAATCAGGGTGTTCAAAACTGGATATCCGAAAATTTGGATATTCAAAATTTTCGGATACTTGATTTCACTATCTCAAAACCGTATCTGAAATTCGGATATCTGAAATTTCAGATATCCGAATATCCAATTATTTATTTAATTTTTATTTTTTAAATATTTGGAACCCGATATTTCGGATATCCGAATATAAATTTCCGGATATTTTCGAATAATTTCGGATATCCAAAAAATAAAAGTTATATTTTCGGATATCCGAAATTTTTTAAAATCACTATCTGAATCCGAAAATTCGGATATATGAATTTTTGGATAGTTCGGATTCGGATGTCGGATAATTCGGATCGGATTTTCAGATAGGATAGTTTTGAACACCCCTAATTTAAATCAAATGGGAAAGAATGCAATGAGGTCATAGATTGGTAGCAACTTTATGAAGTCAAATCCAAAGGAAAAATTCTTTGTGAAAAAACAAGAATGTTCACTTGTTTATTTTGTTGTGTCAAATCCAAAGTAGAAAATTCTTTGTGGAACAACAAGAATGTTTGATTATTCTTTATTGTGTCCAATCCAGAGTAGAAAAATTCTTTGTGAAAAAACAAGAATGTTCAATTATTCATTTCTCTTTGCCTCAATTAAACTAATATTTTTCAAAGTTAGAAGAATTATTCTTATAGCTTAATCCAAAGGTTTGCGATCACAACTTCTTGATCTCATTTGGCCTCGAATTAGAACACATCATATAATGCAAGATGTCTCTTTTAAAATACATCTAGAAGATTCTTAAATTGACTTTAATGAAAACGTAAGTACAAAAACCTTAGAAGAGGGGTAATGTGATAGGAATCATCATCCTAACAATGCCAAAAGTACATAGAAATTTATTTGTCGATAAGGTGACACGTTTCATACGTCGTGTTCAATGTGGTATATCGAACAATGACTCTACCGCTAAATCGCTTGGAGTTGATACAAGATTGGGATGGTGAAGTTTTAGTTATTGTAGGGTGTGTAATATGATTGGTGTCACATTGAGCCATTGTGTTTTTTAAACAATTGTTCAAGTTTACTTTGAGTTTAGTGATCATTACGGTATATTAAAATTTTTATATTTTTAAGTACCTAATATAAAGTTAACTACTACTGTTATTTTAAGAAAAATGTATTTTCAAAATAAAGTTACTAAAAAGATCTCACAAAAGAGGATGTTTTATCAATGAAAAAGGTACAAAAAAATAGTTATAAAATTTAATAAACACAAGTATGATGAATGAAAATAAGGTACAAAAAATAGTTATAAAATTTAATAAACAAAAGTATGAAGAAAGTAACAAAAAAATCACATTTTCCTAGCATAATAAATTAAAGGCATAATAATTTACACACAAAATAAATCTTTAACATAGTTGAAGAATACTTACAAAATACTTGGTTGGAGATCCAATCATAATTGAATAGCTACCACCTTACACTTGAAATAATCAATCTTCAAACACGTTTGATTTTATAATGTCTATACACCAATTCAAAAAGAAATCCAATAAATCTGAGAAAAACTCTCCTTAAATGAAATTTAAATTTAGATTGTGTTTTACTAGGAAAATTTTAATTTCAGATTGTGGATTTATATATTATATATATATATATATATATATATATATTTTATATATTATAAAAGAGTACTATATGTAGCTGTCGTATTCTCAAGTTTTATTTTTAAGATGAAATGAAATAAATGGAGGGATAAAAAAATAAAGATAGCTTTTAAGGAATAAATGAAAGGATTCTTGATATTAATTTACATCACAAGGAATATTAACTTTTATTTCATTCTTTTTGTGGGTTAATTTTTATTTTAAGATTTTTTTTTTATTTTTTAGTAAAACTTGGTTTTGTTATAATTTTGCGACAAAAGTTAAATGAGTTTAATTTTTTTATATTAATTTTTGTTTTACGTTTTTTCTCGAGTTTGGTTTGGCAACTTAGCACAGTATTTTGTGGTCACATTTGGTTTCTTAGGTTTTTTTTACCCCTGTGGAGTTTTAATACGTGTCAGTATACAATTGACTTCGTCTACGTTTTGCATCATGTAAGTCACTTGGTATTAGAAATTCGTGATTTTGTTTTACGCTTTTTCTCGGTTTTAGTCGACGTTGGTTGCTATTTAGTACAGTTTTACGTCTCTAGCCCCCGGTCCCGCAACGCTGGTAGCATGATTTTACATCCCCGTCCCGCAACACAAGGGGTTAGTACTAGTCGAAAGGAAAAGTTGGAGGATCTAAAAAAAGCCAGTTAAATTACAAAAAGTCCTTATTTTTCTAGACTTTTGTTAACTAGTATACATAAGGGTACTATTGTAAAACCATCATACTTGCATGATAGTGAATTAGTGATAAAAACATGAAGTTCCATTTCTCTTTCATGTCTTTTCCATTTTCTTTTATTGACTTTACTTTACTTTCTCTCTTTCCCTTCTTTTAAGTTATAAACTAAAACCAGGGAACACAATCACAACTCATTACCAAGTTGTGGGCTCAAACCTTGGGCCTGGATAAAAAACATATATGAGACCAATACTATAAGCCCATGGACCTAAAGTCTAACATAGCTTAGAAAAAGGTTACATAGGAGGTATCATTTAGTGGACTTACACAAGAAGATACTAAGTTGCTTATGGTTGACCCTACTTACCCACTTAAGTGACTTAACTAGTAAGTTGATTCTATACAGAAAAACATATTTGTATGCTAAAATCAAGAAGATACAATAGTTGGCCTTATAGTGTTGCCACAGATGCTTACACAAATATGAAAAATATCATTGGGTAATTACAAGCTACTTTATAGTTAGCTTGGAACCAAAAATAAAAAAAAAGTGCGCATTACCCTACTGAAGAGGCACTTTGCGAACCTGACATCTTCACTCAAATGATCTAATATCTCGTCTTTCGAATTTCATTTTCGAACGGTTATTATTGGTTGCACTAAAACACCATTTGCTCTCAACAATGACACTGATTCTCACATCGGAGATAGATCACATGGTTTACCTTACTTACGTGTTAAACTAGTGTGTTACTTGTTTATCTAGGAAGATATACTAAAGTAAAGACACCTTGTTATTTATTTGGCTTAGGATTAGAACTTGTGTAGCTTATCCACACTACTCTAGCTCCTCCAAAGTCCAGACACTCGTCTTATATCCTTGAGGTACAAAAGGTAGATTGTCGTGTGGGCCCCAAACTGACAATTAACGCTATAGCTAATACAAAAAAGAGCGAGCTGACAACATATCAAAAATCACAATCTCAGAGAGCACAAGAGCCATAGAGCAACCCCCCCCCACCCACACACACACCCCTACCGTGAGTTAAGAATAGACACCCGTGGTCCTAAAGAACCAATTTTGTGATTAATGAAATTCCAATTACAAGATCCCCTAACCAAATCATGATATCTACAATCACTGGCGCCCTTAACGCTACACCGGAATGGTGTTTGACGCGCTTTCAGGCGGTTGGGTTTTCGCGCCCACTACACCCAATCTCATATCTACAATCTCATATTGTATCCTATCACTATAAATAATATTATATTATGTCTTATTATTAACCACTAGTTGTTTAATAAAAGGGAAAATAACAAAATAGTCATTGAACACACCCTCTTTCAAAACTAGCCACCTAAAGCGTCATGGAAAAGAAGGTGAGCGTCTAGGTGGGAACAAGTTGTGGGTGGGAGCTGAACAACTTGTAGACATCCATCGGAGGTAAACAAGCTACGAGGTGAAACGTCACGAAGTTGTGGTATGAAAAAAGTTGCAAGCATTCAATATCTCCAAAGCGTATGAGCCCACTTGCAATTTCTGAAACGCCACGTGTCTATTTTTTATTGGGTTTCAGTGAGACGTCTGCAACAGACGCTTAAGGTGTTTGAGATGTCTCGCCTCAGATGACTAGATTGAAAAAGCTTGTTGGTCAATGAGTATTTTGATGAATTTCCCTTATAAGTAAATAGAGTTTATTTTTTATTTTTTTGAATGGCAAATAGAGTTTCTTAGAAAGTTCTTTTTATCAGCTTGACCATCTAGAAGAGGTGTTATCTCTAAATGCCCACCCCCTTGATTCTTATGTCACAACACAAAAGTCCAAAAGAGTGGGAAACAGACAAGAAAAACAATGAAAAAAAGTCGAGATTTTTAACCATCTTTCTGCTCATTTCATCACATAATCATCAATCAATGGCGTATGCATCCAACACCCATCAATAACATTAACCCACGACCCATCAACCACGGTCCCCTTCATTTATTGCGTTTGTTCAAGAATCAAGATTTCGACTGTGTGATCGCCTAATTTCCCCTTTTGAAAACACACACATTTCAAGAAGCATAATTGGCCTCTGAGGTATGCTGTTTTGATATGATTTTCTCAAAGATTGTTTGGTTTTTGTTTGAATATGTTTGCTTGAATTTCAGCTAGTGTCTTTGATTAGTATACATGTTTTGAATTTGTGTAAAGCTTGTTGCTTTTGTTTGTTATGTGGTTGTTTGTGGGTTCTGTATGTGAAAAATTCAAGATTTTTTCTTTTTTTTTGGTGGGTAACTGTTTGTAAAATATTTTTATCTGAGTTTGAATTTTTGAAGCTGTGTCAAGCGTTGCTTTAGTTTGATATATGGTTGTTTTTGGGTTCTGTTTGTAAGATTTAAATCAATTTTCAAGATTTAACTTAAGTGAATTTTGTACAATTTTTTTAAGATTTATTGGGTATCTGTTTGCAGTTCTATTTTAATTAATTTCTAGGGATTGATTTTAAGAAAAAGATGGAATTTTTATGGTGTGGGATTCATTTTTTGTTTATTTATGATTTCAGTTTACAGAAATTAAAGATTTTCACTTAAATCATGGGAAACTGCTGTGTCACCCCTGGTAAATCAGCTAACAAGAAGAAGAAACTCAACAAACCGAACCCATACGCAAATGCCTATCGACCAAAGCCCAATTCTGGAACCGGGTTCAAACTTTATGTTCTAAAGAACCCAACGGGTCACGACATCACACAACGTTACAATCTGGGACGCGAGCTAGGAAGAGGTGAATTCGGGGTAACGTATTTATGTACAGATTTAGAAACAGGTGAAAGATTCGCCTGCAAAACCATATTGAAGAAAAAACTAAGGACTTCAGTCGATATTGAGGATGTGCAAAGAGAAGTTGAAATCATGGAACATTTGCCTAAACATCCTAATATTGTGACCATAAAGGACACATATGAGGATAACAATGCGGTTCACATAGTGATGGAGTTGTGTGAGGGTGGTGAGTTGTTTGACCGAATTGTTGCGCGCGGACATTATACAGAACGCGCTGCAGCTGCTATTTTGAGGACAATAGTGGAAGTTGTTCAGGTAAATTTCCACCAAAAATTTTGCATAAATCATTTTGTGCTACAAAACTAGGGGTGTGCGTGGGTCGGTTTTGACCCAAAACCATAAGCATTAACTGATTGATTATGGTGGTTTTGGTTCATTGTTTTGAAGGTTATAGCGGGTCGGTTATGGGTGGTTAACCGTTAACTTAGGCCTAGCTAAAAATAGCTCAAATTTTTTTAAACATGAAATAAATTGTTATTATATTTCTAGATATTAGCATATTATATAGTATTAAAATTACATGTATAAAAATATAATCAATACCGATTATTACCGAATATTTAAACAAAGTGATATGATATATTCATAAATTCATATAAACATTCAACAAACGATATGATATAACCCATAATTACTAAAAACGTTCACCTGAACACATCAGATATTATAAAATGGTGAAAAGTCCTAAATCCGACAAAGATTTTACTACATGTCGGTTCGGTTTGGTTATAGTTGGTATGGAAGCATTGATAACCATAACCAACCCGCTGCTTTCGGTTTTTAGAAAAACCATACCGATCCACCGATTTTTTATTTGATTCGGTTTTTCGGTTAATTCGGTTATGGGTCGGTTAATTCGGTTTTTTGCACACCCCTACTAGAAAACCATCCTTTCACACGTATGCTTACATGTCGCTAGTCAAAATCTTGAAGCATGAGGTATTTTCTCCATTGACTATAGTTCTTATTCATTATAGACATGTCACAAGCACGGAGTTATGCATCGCGATCTCAAACCGGAGAATTTTCTTTTCGCAAACAAGAAAGAAACCGCTGATCTCAAGGCTATTGATTTTGGGCTTTCGGTTTTCTTTAAACCAGGTATGTAACTCTTAACACAACGTATTGTTCATCTAAATGTCAACCCTTTAATTAAAATGGATTCTTTTTGGGCATAAAGTCCACAATTTTGTTTAAAATGTGTGTTATCAGGTGAAGTGTTTAATGAAATAGTTGGAAGTCCTTATTATATGGCCCCAGAAGTTTTGTAAAGGAATTATGGCCCCGAGGTTGATATATGGAGCGCTGGCGTTATTTTGTACATTTTGCTTTGTGGTGTTCCGCCTTTTTGGGCAGGTTTGTTTCTACTTATGATATTGATGAATTATTTCATACATGTATATGATAGAGTACAAAGCTTTAAATCATTTCTTTCTATTGTTTTCAGAAACCGAACAAGGAATAGCTCAGGCAGTTATTCGATCAGAAGTTAATTACAAAAGAGATCCATGGCCAAAAGTTTCGGAAAATGCCAAAGATCTTGTTAAAAAAATGCTTGATCCTGATCCAAAGCGTAGGATTACAGCTCAACAAGTTCTTGGTAATGTTTCGTTATATAGATATATAAGTGAGGGTGAAAAAATGGGCTGTCAAAACGGGCACTTTGTAGTGCGGGTCAAAACGGGTCGGGCTGGACCAACCCGTGATCACTTTTTTACTTTTTCTCTGTGTTAACTATGATTACAAAAACTATATTAGTACAAGAATAACCTGCCTTGTTTTTCATAACATGGTCTAGGAAGTTTTATGCATTTGAATACGTTTCAGATGAATTTCAACCGCTTAGTTAAGTTGTTAGTTTAATCTAGAGTAAAGTACACAGATGGTCCCTGTAGTTCTAAAATTTTGGATTGGGTCCCTAGCTTTTCAAAAGTACACGGATGGTCCTTGTGCATTGCACTTTGTAACGTATTTAGTCCCCAGCTAACAAATCTAAAGGTTTCAGCAAGTCCAAGTTAGGGACTAAATACGTTACAAATTGCAAACCCCAGGGACCATTCATGTATTTTTCGCAAAGTTGGGGATTAAATATGTTACAAGGCGCAAACCATAGGCACCAGTTGTGTACTTTACTCTTTAATCTATTTGGCCCCTTTGAGATAAAACATAACCCAAATTGATCCGCTTGAAGCTACATTCTCTTATGAATAAGCTAATTTGATTGTCATTATTGCTACCATATTGTAATTACAGAACACCCGTGGTTATTCGATGCAAAGGCGGCTCCAAACGTCTCATTGGGCGAGGTTGTAAGGTCAAGACTTAAACAGTTTTCAGTGATGAACAAGTTCAAGAAACAAGCTTTAATAGTAAGATCAATAACCTACTAAAATTGCTTTGTTTTTTTGTTCAAGTCCATCTCATGATTCTTATCATTTTGAATGTAATTTGAACTACACAGGTGATAGCCGAACATTTATCGGTCGATGAAGTGTCAGGAATAAAGGAGATGTTTGATATGATGGATACAAGCAAAAGGGGCAAGATAAATCTTGAAGAACTGCGCGTCGGTTTACAGAAACTTGGACAGTTGGTAAATGATGCAGATCTTCAAGTACTAATGGAATCCGTAAGTTTCATCATCGTATTTACACTGTTGAGTTTTCGGGTTTCGTATATCGCATCCATTGGTCAAAGGAGTGATCGTTTGACTTGCAGGTTGATCTTGATGGAGATGGTACGCTAAACTATAATGAATTTGTGGCGGTTAATGTGCATCTTAAGAGGATGGCGAACGATGAGCATTTACACAAAGCATTCGGTTTCTTTGATAAAAACCGTAGCGGTTATATAGAAGTTGACGAGCTTCGCTATGTGTTAAGTGATGACGACGAGAATGTTAACGGTATTGAAGAAGTAATCCACGCGATTATGCATGACGTCGACACTGATAAGGTAAAGATTCATACTTATTCCATTTTATCGCGTTATCAAACCCATACCCCATAATGATTCCTGACTGCAAACCAAACCCATACCCATACCCATTTAATTTCTACCCATACCCATAATAATCCCTAACTGCAAACCTGACCCACTACCCATACCCATAGTGATTCCTGACTGCAAACCAAACGTTACGTTAGTAGTGGCGGATCCAGAAAATCTTCTAGGGGTAACGTTTTATAGAAAAGAGGTAACGAAATCGAAAAAATGTCAATTTTTTCAAAAATTTACACTACTGTCGGAGCGCCAAGGGGTAGCAGAGGCTACCCCTTCCCCTAAGGTAGGTCCGCCCCTGTACGTTAGTAAACTAAAATATTCGGTTTTGATTTACGTCCAAACACCCCCTTATCTTGGCATTGATGATGAGATAATATATATGTTATTGCATCAGGATGGGCGCATTAGCTATGAGGAGTTTGCTGCTATGATGAAAGCGGGAACCGATTGGAGGAAAGCATCTAGACAGTATTCACGTGAGCGTTTGAACAGTCTCGGTTTAAAGTTAATGAAGGATGGTTCATTACAGTCCAACTGAGTGAAGTTACAGGACAAGTAGGTTTTGTAGAAATCGAATCTAATGTACAAATAAGTTGGCAAATGTTATGTTGACTTGGACTTTGACTTTACTAGAGATGAATTTGACTTTAGATGGGATTAGTTACACTATGTTTTGGATCATTGAGGTTGATCATATTACTAAAATCATGGCTATAGCCTATATATCTACTAGAGTAAAAATAGATACACGACCAAAGATTCACGTGTCAACGATTATGCGAATATATTGAACAGGATTAAATCTAACATCGTATACAATGAAATCAAATATTATGATCCTCCACTACATACACAATAGCAATGAACTTAACTAAGCACAAGAATTATCACCATGCATACACAATAGCAATGAACCTAATTAAAAGGTATCACCAATAAATACACCTTGAGCATTCCAAGGGCGGTTCTGAAACGACTTACCAACAATGCTTCGTTTTTCATTTATTGAACCGTCCCCACAATCATACTCCGGAAAGTAATCTAGAAACGTTTTGTTCCCGAGCTCATTCACTCCATTGAAGAGGAACTTCTTCACCACATCCTACACAATTTTATGAGGGGGCATTATTAAAAAAACAAGAAGGATCAAGATTAGAGGACTCGGCTTTTACTAATTCACTTACGATAGGTCAATTCAGATCAAATCATAAATTTTAGCTAAATGGAAAATAGGTCAAATCTTAATGGGTCAAAACGGTTCGAAAGTCACCCAAGCTGCCATTTTGTCACCTTTACTGAGCTTAGTTCTTTGTATCATAGGTAAAAGGAAAAAAGGTGATCACTCAAGTTGAGATAGATTTGACCTCAAAAGTCAAAATGTATTAGTTTATTCTGACTTAAGTCAAAACTGTTACCTCTGCAAGCGTCTCCCCGATTAATCTCTTGAGAAGATGGTAGCCTGGATCCTGTTTGTAGCAACAAAGATACGGTGAGAAATTGAGGTTTTAAAGTCTCAAGTAGCCACCACACAAAATGTGGTTAAAGCTATGTTGATAATCCAAACATTTTCATGATCAATGATGTTATGGGTTAAGAAGAAACATAGCAACGATGAGCATTCGTTCCACACAAAAAGTAAAACAAACCCAATAAGCATCATGTTAATGAGCAGAGGTGGCTATTATGCCCCACTTACTTAAAATCGGGTTGATTGAAGTTTATTTGAAATGAGGGACATATTAAGCAATCGCATCAACCAAAAGTTTTGAAATTTAGAAAAGAAAAGAAAAACAAGGCACACCTTTTGGGCTCTCCAAGTTAAATACCTATGTTGCGCCTCACGATTCAAACTTATTTGAGAAATGTCAGTCTCCTCTGTTGCCTGATTCATCAAATTGAGCCAACCTGCCAAATTATAATAATAAAGCATGAATTCAAAAGAGTAAAAAACAGCGATAAGATATTCTGCTTTTCATGACTTGAAGGAGAACAATCGAAGTTCAAATCTTGATCGATTACATTCACTAATAATACAAGAGATAACACACACAGTGGGTACCTTGTAGTAATCTGTGAATGCCGAAAACAAGATATCGTGCTTTTCATGACTTGAAGAAAACCTCGTCCATATGACTATTGGCGAGAAGAATTTCAAAGACTCGCCTGTGAGTTTTCCTCCCCAAGGTAAAAGCTGCATGCAATCTGTCGTTAAGTTGGCACACCATAAATTTCAGGCACTCCTTAAACTACAACTGCCAATTTAAAGAAGTTGAAAAGTCAACAGTCAATGCACCTCGGCGTACTTCAGGCCGAGAGGAATCAAGCTTCTATAATACTTTTGCTTGTACGGCGTTTCATTTATTACATCATGCAATGGATTAAGGTCCCTGTAACAGGTCATAGAAAATTAGAAACCAAATTTAAAGATAATATTAAACAATTAATTATATTTCGATGACTTTGTGTCCTTGTTTGACAGAGACTTACAGTACAACAATATTTGTGTCGCCGGAGGTGAAAAAGTTGGCGCAAAATATCGGGAGGTCAAATTCTGCTTCGGGGAAGACAGCCAAATCTAGCACCTTCAAGCAGATTAAATAACTCAGATCAGGATAAAGTAATTAAGAGTAATTAACTACTAATTAAGAAAGTTAAAGATATACCTGCATGCCATCACTTTGTTCGATTAAAAGACTGCGATGTAACCTGATTTTTGGAGCTTGAAAAGAACACATCTTAAGCTCTGTCTTCCCTTCCATTGCCGTTAAGGTACTGAAATCATCCTGTTAATTTAAAGGACCAAAACCTTAGTTTCCAAGTTAGTTTATACAGTTTGACTTTTACCATTGCAATAAAACTGATTACTTTACAGCCCAAATGATACAACTTAACTTCTAGATTGAAGGTGAATTTTCTTATGTGTTTATAATCTTCATGCAAGTTCAAGGTAGAATCTTTACTTTTGTTGCGTTATGGAGTCTAAAGAAAGATCAACTATGTCAAAGCTTAAGGCTTGGGTCAGATTATGATACATGATCAATAAGTGACGAAGCTAGAACTTTTTAACTTGGGAGTGACATTGATATAGTGGACCGTGTTAATTGTGTTCTTATTGTTCTATACATTCTTGGTTAATAAAGTGTGAGACACTCTAAGGCGTTTTGGTCCCAAAATCTTACGTGTGAGGCGCACACATCACGCATGCAAGGCGAGCGTCTATGTACAGCTAAATAAGCTTTATTTACAACCAAAAGATGCATATATCTCATTTGTTCCTTTTACATATAAAACTATATATCAAGTAAACATTTCCATTACCTTTTATCCTTAAGTTGCTTTTATATTAAAACCTCGTACGGACCCTTTTTGAGCAATTTGACCAGGGGCAAACTTAGGTGTTGTGGTGGGTGGGCACCCCTTGAAAAAAAAATGTAGGCAAAAATCCAGCTCGCACCCCTTGAAAGTTTGGTTGAAGGGCCCTCGTTCACACCCCTGAAAATAATTCCTGGACCCGCCACTGAATTTGACCCAAACTACATGTAGCGCCCTTTTCCCCCTAATGTGTTTTCCGTAGCACCCGCGCCTCCTTTTTAAACCAAGGTCACACAATTAACCAAAACATGCTTTCCTCAATATATGGTCACTCTTTTTCTTTCAAGTTAGGATTAAAAACTATTCAATTATTCACTTAATCACAAAGTCAAAAAGTTTCAATAAAATTGTAAATAACCCAAACAATTAAATTAAAAATATATTCTCATTCAGTGCTTATTTTCCTACCAAGTAACCACCAATATGTCATGATTGTCATTACTACTAAAATTTCTACAATCAACCAATCTTCCAATTGAACAAAAGATAAACTTACACAATTCAAAACATTGCCCTACATAAAATGTAATTATCAAATCCTAAACAAGAAACATCATGAAGATCATATAAACCTAAAACTTAACATAATCAAAACCAATGTTTTAAACCCGGTTTTTGAATTGTACTAGGTTAGGCTCTGAAATGGTCCAACCAGTTCAACCGGGTTGTACCGGGCGGTTCAACCGCAATTACTATTTATGTAACTGATTATCTTTTTATCCAACAAACAACGATTTTTGTAAAATATTAAGTATTTCCAGAGATTTTTTATTCCTTATAAACAATATTGCATTGGTTGAGGTGAGTAACACTTTCAAACATTGATAAAATATTGGAAATGGAAGGCACCAATGTTTTAAAATCCGGTCTTTATACCGTATCGGATTGGGCACAAAAACAGTTTAATCGGGTGTATCGGGTGGTTCAACGGGTGTACCAGGTGGTTTAACCGGTTCTACCGAATAGTTCAACCGGTACTACCGGCCTGTTTGAACCAGTTTTTAAAACATTAGAAGGCACTAAGGTAATTACCAGAAATATAAAGGTCAATATTACCTTAATATCGTATTTTATTAAAATAAAAACAAATTTTAAAATAATGCAAACCGGTAGAACCGGGTTTACCGCCGGTACATAGGATATACAGTATTCGGGTTTTACCGGTCTGGCCATGTCTCCGGTGTCCGGTCTAGCCGGCCGGTTCATACCGGTATTTAAAACATTGATCAAAACCACAATATTAATCTAATTCACCCCTTAAACTTAACAGAAAACAAGTAACGGATAAACTGCAATAGTTAACAATAAATGGTTACCTGCAAGTAAGAAGGAGTTAAGAGTTTGGTTTCATCCAAAGCAAACTGAACAAACTTTTGGTATGAAAAAGTGGAAACAACTTTCATTGAACATGGGCATCTCTTGTGTTTGGTTCTTGAGAACAATGGATGAGGCTTAATGGTTGCAGGTAAGAAAATTGAGGAAGATAAAGACTCCATTGTTGAAAGGTTTGCAGGTGAATTAGTTGATGTACATGACAGCAATCCAGAAGACAGGCCGCACAGGTTTCTACTTTCGTACATCGTCACGTGTTGCTTGTTTGGACCGTTGGATTTTCTTTATTTCTTTTTTCTTTTTCTATAAAGAGGATGTGTACGTTTGTCAACGTATGTCTATATAGATTACGGGTCTTAACTAATTTATACTTTAACTATAAATAGGACGTGTCCAACCTTTTAAGACTCTATAAGTTCTGGTTTATCAACGTTTCGTCACGTCATGTTTATATAGATTACGGGTCTTAACTAACTTATACTTTAACTATAAATAGAATGTGTCCAATCTTTTAAGACTATAAGTTCTGGTTTAACAACGTTTCGTCACATCATGTTTATATAGATTACGGGTCTTAACTAACTTATACTTAACTATAAATAGAATGTGTCCAACCTTTTAAGACTCTATAAGTTCTGGTTTAACATAACGTTTCGTCACGTCATGTCTATATAGATTATGGGTCTTAACTAACTCATAATTTAACTATCACATTATGGTTTAACTGATAATTTAAAACAAATAAAAATATAAATTTGGTTATTGGTTAACTATCACGATTCACATGAATTTATGAACCCAGCCCTCGATTTAAGGGATAGATTTAAATCCCGCTCTTGACTAGAGATAAATATATATGCTAATTCAAACGAAACTAGCTCAGTTCACATTTTTAAAAGAGCTAAAAACTTAGCTCAAAATTGACTCAGCCTAGCTTGGTTAGGTTGTTATAACTTAGAAGAAACTCATTTGCTTGATGTAACATTGACCTAATGCATAAATAGCTGAACTTAAAACCAAAGAGAAATTGAGATCGATTTCAACGACCAAAACAACAAACCGAGTCATCTTAGCTCAGCCTAATTGAGATCAATTTAAACGAACAAGACAACAAGCAAACCAACCTTAGCTTGAGCTCCGCCTGATTACAAACCAAATCAGCTCCGCTCGACTTGTTTATAACCCAACCAATTTCCAACAAACTTTCTCCGAGCAAACTTCTAACCAAAACCATTTCTAGAGTCACAACTCATGAATCAAAGGGTTACGAGCAGGGAGAAGTTCGGTATCAGTACCAAAAGTTGCCAAATATGGGTATTGATACCAAAAATGTTCGATACAATACAATGCAGTACCGGTATTTGTATACATAACTCGGTAAAATACCAGTACTGAAAACGCTATACGGTAAACAAGATGATTAGGATTTCCTTATCCAAGGAAGCAACCTATTGATTCCACACCATCAAACCTCCACATCCCAAACATGAACACCGCCAACAAATCACACGAAGAAGACGACTCATCTTCATCTCACTAAACCGTTTACCAGACGAAATCATCCTCCAAATCACCGGACCTTAAAACCCTATGCATCCTCCACCTCGTCTCCAAACGTTTCGCCTCAATCATCCTCCAAATCGACACCATCTCCTTCACCGCACCTCTTGTAAACCCTCACACCACCTCCGGCGACATCACCGCCACCGGATCCCCCAAAACCTGTTCCGATCATTCCTAAACGGCGTCGTTCTCAAAACCTGTTCAACTTCTCAGCGTATCGTTACTCCTTCTACTAAACCTCTGCCGCCTATCATCTCTTCGTTTTACGGTGATTCGTTTCGATCTGCAGTTACTTTTTTAAGCAAATTTAGAGCAGTTAGATTTTTATCTATTGAGCTTCCGGTTTCTAATCACAGAGGTGTAGATAATAATAACTGTTTGTATAAGTGGAATGTTAAGTTTAGTAACCGAATCGAATGGTTTCGATTTCTGTCACCGAATGGATTAAACTATGTTAACGGAAATGTTTATGTTTCTGAGGGAGGAAATGATCTAGATATGGAACTAAGTATCGATTCGTTTAAGCGCAAAGTTCACGTTGCGTTTCAGTGTTTAAAGGATGTGATTATAAGGCATAGGATGTTGTTGTATTTCATTAAGGATTTTCCGAATTTGGAGAAGCTGTCGATAACCGATTCGGGGAGGAGGGGGACGCTTTGTTTGAGAGGGGGTAGGCTTGCTGAGGTGAGGGGATGGATGGATTCTGAGGGTGGGAATGTGAAACCGGTGATGAGTCGGATTGAGGTGCCTGTTATTGTTAGCCAGTGTTATGTGCCGGTGTTGAATTTGCCGGTTTCGGGGTGTGTTATGAAGGGGGTGACTTTTGTTGTGATGCGGATGAATGGTGATGTTCAGGTTGGGGATGAGTGTTTGGTGAGTTGTGGTGATGGGGTTGAAGTTGAAGATGAAGTTGATGCGGCGTATAGTGAAGCTGTGGTGGAGATTTTGGAGAATCATAAGGATAAAATGAAGAGGCTGTTGTAGTTTGATCTTGAAACTGGTAATCACCTTCGTTAAAGGTTAATGTTGATGTCTATTTGTACAAGTATTTTTTTATCTTTGAATGCAATTTATAACAATATTTGCAAGTTACATAGGTGTCGTGTGTTTGCATCTGGTTGTGTTAGAAATGCTGTAATGATTTTGTATAGGGCTGCAAATGAACTGAACATTTAGCGAACAGTTTGTGAACCGTTCGGCGGGAAGTTCGTTTGTGTTTGTTTGTTTAATAAATGAACGAACAGGAACAACCAATCTCGTTCATTTAGTTAAATGAGCACACATGAACAGAGGCCGCGTTCGCTCATTTATGTTCGTGAACATTCGGTAACGTGTTCGTTTATATCGTTTGTGTCGATAGTTCATTAGTGCTTTTAATTTTTAAATTTGATTTAAATACTTCAAAATCCCGACAAATAAAATATTTAATAAGTATTAGTGTATTATATATTCTGTTCACGGCTTGTTTTTGTTCGCTTGTTTTCATTTGTGTTCATGAACATAAGTTTGTGTCCATTTGGGTTCATGAACGTTCGTTACCTAAAATTAACAAACGAACACATACAAACACACACGTTCATTTCCTTAACGAACGAACACGAACAAAAAATCTCGTTCGGTAAGTATTAACAGTTCGTGAACACATATATCTCCTTAACAAACAAACACGAACAAGGTCTTGTTTGTGTTCGTTTGATTCGTTTGCAACCCTAATTTTGTAGCTTACTAAGTAATAAGTAATATTATTTAGAACCTTTGGCTAGCACTCGAATTGTTCCTTAATATGTCAAAATTGAGTAGACTTCTTAACCAAACTCAGTGTCAAGACTCAAGTGTCAACCATAGCTTGTGCTGATCTATTTGGGTTTAAATTTTACTGAAGAGTAGAAGAATTTTTAGGACAAATGTGTGTTTGCTACGCGTCATGAAGATTTTAAACGCAAGTCACTTTGATGTTGCATTCACATAATGTTCTTAAAAACCACTGGATTGAAGTTGGTGGTCAGGTAACGTTTTACTCATCTATCTAAGTTTGGATTAAGATGTGTTTACTTTTGTATAGGATTAAGGCAATATTGTGAGATGGGAAACTACACAATTTGAATGTTTAAAAAAATTGGGTTACCAAAAGTAGAATTTGTTCTATTTTCGGGTGAATTAGCTTCCAGATCGATGTTAATTGTTTTAAACTATAGTCCTGTCAACACCAGTTATGTGATTACTTCAACTTTGTTCTTCAGTTAACAGCGTAAAACCGAGGCACAAGCTTAAAAGTGGTGGGCTTTTCATACCCGAGGTGCAAGGTTTATATATGACTTTACCTACATGTATAAGCCGAAAAATCTATAGTTGAACACTTCGATGCATAAAAACAACATAAAAACACCCATAGTACACAAGGTGCGTGCACCTCTGACAAAAAAAACCCCAAATTTGCGCTTTTCTTGTGCTTTGTGGAAAAGGCGCGCCTCAGGTCACCCAAGGCTTTAAGGCCTGCACCTTAGTGCGCCTCGCGTCTAGGCCCTTTCATAAAAATCAGACATTAAGTAAGACTACGAGAACACTGCATTCACATAAACTGATGTGATGTGCATCATTGCACATTGCTATGCACTTGAAAGAAGAAAGTAGGCAAGCAAAAGTTAATTAACGACTTATTGTAACGAATCATGTGTCTTAATTTCGACTTTGGAATTAGTTATTAAGGGTTTTTTTTTAGTTGACATTGATTTAAGTTTTTGTGACAGTGAGCGCTTAGGGCGTAAACAACTTTAGTAGCTTGTTAGCTACTCGAGATTGTCACGTATTTGTGCATCTTCTGTGACAACAACTTATTAGATAGGTCACTGTGTTTATCGTGTAATCGTCATAACATTATTATATTGTTTAATAGTTTGTGACTTGTGCGCTGAGATAACTTATTGACTTTTTATATTCATTAGTTTCATTTCGTTTATTTTTGACTTTTATATATACATTAGTTTCATTTCGGTTCAGACATGGAGTTAAGTGAAACTAATGGACGAAAAAAGTAAAAGATAAACTACAGGCACAAAGGGGCGGTGACAATTACTTTGATTGTATTTGTAGGTGATTGTGGAGAGGTAAAGATGGTGGTTTGTTAGGTAGGACTTGACACATTCTTTTCTTTCCAAATAATATATATTTTTCAAAGACACATTCTTTTCTTTCCAAATAATATATATTCTTCAAATTTGGTTTTGTGGAAGTTAAACATGTGATGTTATACAAAACAAATTATTGGTTGTGTGTGTCGAAGTAGTGGAGATGAGGATGTTGAGGGATGTATGGGCATACAAGATTGGATCGGATAAGAAATGGGATTTTTTGAAAAAAGATTAGGGTGACTAGTATACCTAGTAAGATAAGAGATGAAAGTTTTAGATGATCTAGACAAGTGAAGAGGAGACAGACAACGATGCTGGCTTAGATAAGTGGGGAATCCTCACTATAGAGGGGAGGAGGGGTAGATATATGCGAATTTAATAGACTTTCACTTTTGAAGACACGGTTGGAAATAGGATTCCGTGAAAACGTAGGATTAAAGTTATTATTTTTTTTTTTTTTGGGGGGGGGGGGGGTTTGTACATATTTGTCTTTTACATTGTCTTATGGGTTTGGGTTTACCTATAGTTTTGATGACCTTTGCATGTTGCATTCATCTTGTCTTCGTGTACATGTGATGTTTTTTTCTGTTAAAGTTATACTTTTCCATCATTTTTAGTTATTGGTAGGTTATGTTTAGTTTCTTTGTGTAAAACTCTTATGTTTCTTTTATATGATTAAGCATATTACCACAGTAATAAAAGGCTCCCACTATTTACATACCCGTCAATCCTTATTTACACGTTATTAATTATACCCGCATAGGATTATACTTGTTGTATAGATGAATGATATACCAACCAAAAAGTCAGGGATTTTTTTTTGTCTTTATCTATACAAGCCGTATAACATTATACGAGTCGTATATAATTAATTATACCAATATAATGTTATATCACCCAGTGTCTTTTTTTGTTGAGTTTTTGCTGGGATTTTGAACCTCTCTATACGGGTCGTATAACCCTACACGACTTGTATAGATTTAAAGATCTTTTTTACATTAGTTTGGTAAATTTAAAACGAAAACGTATAACGAGTTATTACTAAGATACGAGTTTATTAAAAAAAATGTATACATTTTTATTAAGATTCGAGTTTATTAACAATTTTTTTAATGAAAAACCTATCACGAGTTTAGCTGAATTAGTTTTGAATTATTATATACGAGTTTGTAATACGCCATCAATTATGTTACGATACAAAGTTAGCAGTCTAATGCATAAGAAAAACGGTACGATAACAATCATCAAAACAAAAAAGATAAACATTTATAATAATAATATTTACAATGTTTCAAATCAAAATACAACAAAAGCAAAAGCAAAAAAATGTACAATACTTGCCGCTACCGGTGGGCGAACCTGGTGGTGATGGTGGTGGTGTTGGATGTGTATCATCTGGTCGTGGAGGGATGGCCATGCAGCAGCAGTCATGAGCGATACCGTCCCATCTGAGATCCACTGCAGTTAACTAAGTATACGGTCGATCACGCACATCAACCACACAAGGACCAACCTTCTCCCCCTCTCCCTAGCCCCTCGCCCCCTTTCCCCGCCCCCGTGCCCTTGTCCTCGTCCTAATCCTCACCCGCCGGTTGTGGCTGCTAAACGATGCAACTCCCATCGTACGACCAAACAACCGGGCCTTGTCTGGGCCCAACTCAGCAGCAATCCGCATCCCCACGGTCGCCCCCAGCCTACGGGATCTAATAGATGTGATTATGACATCTCATCAGCCTTGTCCGGATCCCATGTGTGGAAAAACATCGCCAAATGGGTGACGAAGCCCCCACACGTAATATGGTCTGTAAGCCTGCAGAATGCGTACTCGGTGAAGTAAACAGCGAACTTGTATGGGTACTAATGTTCTCAATGGTCTTAAAATATTAGACTTGCCAAATCATATGTTAGTTTTGTAGGTCGGTGTTCCAGTAATGTTATTAATAAATATTGACCAAAGAAATGGTTTATGTATTAGGACGAGACTAAAAATACTCTCACTTGACAAACAGATTATAAAAGCTAAAATCATATTTGGAGGTAATATTAGAACTAGCAATTTTGTTTCAAGATACATTCATATGAAAGGAATCTTTTCAAGTTCCAAGGAAGACAACTTCTATGGGCATTATGCTTTGCAATGACTATTAATAAAAGCCACGACTAGTCGTTCAAGAGTTGATTTATTTTTAAAAGATCTAGTTCTCACACATGGACAATTATATTTGACGTGGTCAAGAGTTAACAACAGAGACGAGATTAAGCTACTAATATTAGATAGAGTTGACAGTGTAACAAATAAGACAAAAAATGTTGTATACAAAGAAATATTTATAGAACCATAAATTATTTTGGTATTTTAAGTTTATAAGTATTAATTCAAATTACAATTTTGTATTTTGTATTCAATATTATATGTGGTTTCACTTTAAAAGTTATATTTACAAAATACATTAGTTTAGTTCGTGTAACATATAAGTAACCAACCTACTTATTTAAAAAGAAAGAAAACAAAAGTTAAGAAAGCCTAAAATCATGACACGTGTACTCTATAAGTTTCATTTCTTAGGTGGAGTATGAGTATCGATCGATATCGATATAGAGGTTCGAAATTTTGTTTTTGTTCATTTACTAAGTCACATAGAATTTTTGTGTAATTATAATTATTTTTTATATAACTAAGGTTTGGCTTGTAAACCGTTTTTACTTTATAGTCCACACTCTTGCATAGTTGACAGTTACGAATCTTGAAAACTTTTATAGGGGTAATATTTTAAAAGAAATAGATAACGAAATCGAAAAAAACGTCAATTTTTTTCAAAATTTACACTACTGCTAGAGCGCCAATGGGTAGCGAAGACTACCCTTGTAATAAGGTAGGTCCGCCCCTGAGAGTTGAACATTATTGAGTACGTAACGTTCTAGAACAATTTTTAATTTGCATTCGTCATCTTTGCGTGATGTTTATTGTTCGAGAACATCCTTCTTTTTACAATTCTCATCCTTTCGGTTTTCATATTGTCTATATTTGCCCCTTCTTTTATAGTACCCAACTCAAATATTTACGATTCTCATCCTTTGGGTTTTCATATTGTCTACATTTGACCCTTCTTTTATTGAGCAGTCAAAGTTGATGTGCTCTTAGGAATCTAACATTCGAATGTTTCACTCATCTTGGCTTTTTCCAACCTATAAATACCACAAAATTTAGCCATGCATCATCAAATCTTACATAGTATCTTTCAAGTCATGACTACCGTTACTATTGAAGTCGAGGTTCCTTCAACATATCCCGCTGAGACGGTTTTTAAGGTTTTCAATAAATTCCATGATATCGCACCCAAGGTCAGTCCTCAAGCATTCAAGTCCATTGAAATACTTGAGGGCGACGGAGGTGTTGGAACCATAAGGCTATTCACATTTGGCGATGGTAAGAAGTTACATTGTTATTATAATTATTATTATCCATATAACCATTTTTTTTGTTAATGGATGCATTTTTTTAATCAATTTGTTTGTCATACTATTTTCTAACACAGAAATTCCATTCACAAGTGGAAAGTTTAAGCAAGATGTTATCGACGCAAGCAACTTTACCTACAACTACACGTTTTTTGAAGGCGACAACTTGATGGGTATATTAGACTCCATAAACCATCTAGTTAAGATTGTACCATTGCTGAGGGAGGATGTGTGTTTAAACAGACTGTCATTTATAACTGCAAAGGCGATGAGAAGCCACCGGCTGACGTTCTAAACTTTGAGAAAGAACTATACGAGAAAACCTACAAGGCTATCGAGGCTTATGCCGCTGCTCATCCTGAAGTTTATAACTAATTTGTATTTCATGAATGTGTGTCGTTATCTGAAATCGTTTCGTTAAGTGTTTCTATTCATAATAATGGTATGTTGCAATAGTATTCAAGTTATACATGAGTTGTCATTGTAACTGGTTTCTCTATAATACCTATGAATAATAATAGTGATTACATCAAACATTTTCTATACTGTGGCTAAATAATATCATTTGTGTATTTCATTTGTTTTTCTGTTAACATTATACCTAGCTTCATTTCAATCCCTTTGAAACATGTTATTGCCTTGATCATAGTTGGTTTACTATTTCCCTTGTAGAAGAACTAAATACATTTTATGATTAACTTAATTACCTAAAAGCTAAGTGACACGACGTAAACAATAGTAAGGATTCACGCAACTTATGCTTATAATTACGTAAAGATATTATATATATATATATATATATATATATATATATTATTATATATATATAAAATTGCTCATTGTTGTAAGGTACATTAATGTTATAAAAAAGCTATTTTTTTGAAAAAAAAATGTATATTTCAATACTTACACCTCCTACTCTCAGTTAGGTAGCAGGGGCGCGTTATCCCGGCGGTAGTGTAAATTTTGGAAAAATTTGACGTTTTTCGATTTCGTTACCCATTTCTTTTAAAACGTTACCCTACGAAGATTTTCTAGATCCGCCAATGTTAGGTAGCACATCCTAGGATCTCAACCTTGAATTAGTTTACCTTCACATCATTTTTACTATGTATTTGATCTTTTTTTATGTATGTGTTTGTGTGTATTTGGTGCACTCTAGTGTACTCTTGGCCAATAATGCTGTCTACGCTACATTTGGGTTACCACAAAACCATGCATCAATTACGTTATGGCATGTGGTTTGTTTTCCGCCCAATCACGTGAGCGTCACTTCATATTCCACGCATCAATTAGGTTATGGCATATGGTTTGTTTTCCACTCAATCACGTGAGTGTCACTTCATATTCCACTTTATGTTTTATTTTTTCACTTAGGGGGGCGTGATTCCCCTTTCAACTGTAACTTCCACTACCACCTCCTTTCGGTTTTTTAAAATTTTTATGTTTGACAATTAAAATCAATAATACAAGTATAGTTAAGAAGTTTATTTAAGAAAACATGTTAATGTAGCTTAATTGTTTAATTATGCTTTTGTTATATTCTCTATGTGTTTTATCATCTTGTAGGTTAAAACAAAATATGTTTGAAAAAAAAATATATTAAGCCAACAAATTGATTACTGGAACAATCAATATGAAAGTTTAATTAATCATTTATTATTATCAAATGGGCTTTAAGCCTTTGATTAGATAACTTGGGCAACCCAGAAAAAGAAAAAGCCCACAATGTGACAAACAATGTTCTATTGCTACTTGAAACTGAAGTTCATTAATATTCACGCTTATCTTAATTTTTATAATTAACAAAAATCACGTCTCTGTCTAAATTTTGTTAATTTTGCTCTATCTTACTCACAAACACTTTTATTATTATTTTTATATACCTGCATTATAAAATATGATGGGTTGAATATAAGTCTCCAAATATAGAGATGTATTTTAGTTTTCTATAAATTTTTCTCTTTATAAAAAAACAAACGTAGTGGTGTTTTAGTTATTTCCTCTATATTATATAGAAATTATGAATATAAAGGCTTCAATGTGATCACTCTTACGACCACAAAAGTACAACCGATCCAATTTAAGATCTGTGTGATCATGTATTTTGAGTAATGTTTTAAAAACCAGTAGATTGTACCGGTTGAACCCCCGATACACCCGGTTAAACTGTTTCTGAGCCAAATCCGATACCGCATAAAAACCGGATTTTAAAACATTGATTTTAAGGGCAAACAAAACTAGAAGGAACGAAGATTTTGATTTGAAATTAAAAGGATGCTAGTCAAAAAGAAATTGCGGTATTTATAAAGGATGTTTTTTCATAGCAACTAAGCCCATGTAATTTTCCGACATTTTACTTTGTTTGATTTAATTTGAAGTAATTACTTTTTGAGTCTTTGTGTTTTAGTGGTTTTAACCACTTAAGTCTAAAATAAAAAAGTTTAACGTTATAAGTTCCTAACCGTTAATTTGTCATCGTGTATAGATTTCTCTAGTTCATTTACTTGAAACTCGACCTGAGGTTGACACTTTAGTGAAGATTTTGTAGACATAGGGTCGGGCCTAGTTAGGCTCGGCACATTAGCCTGGTCCATTGAGATTAATAGATTATGACCTTTTCTCATACTCGCTCTATCTACCCTCATATATAACACATTCACATATTCAGTCTCTAATATATCCAAAAGAAATTCAAAATGAAAATATACTCAATATATAGCACACTAATTTTCCAAACAAGTTCTTACAAAATGAAAGAACACATTCAAACAAACTCATACAATAATAATAAAATGTTAAATTTTGTATAAACTCACTAGTTAAGTCATATATTGATCGAGTGCATATAGAGTGATATTTGATAATAACTAGATTTACCACCCGTCACAATGCGACGGCGGCGTAAAACCATACCGAATAGCACCAATGCTACATCACCGCTAGCAACAACCAATATTGAAGTTACGGTGTGTTAATGCGAATAAATTAAACTGTAACGTAAAACATAGAAAATAACAATTAAGTCGATTAGGACCCCGTGTGTTGTAATGAACCTGTCAAACGGGAAAAAAAGACGACATAAAAACGTTGAACCACACACACGTCGAGCCGTGTTAACTCGCAAAATCTATTACGAAGCGTAAAACAAAACGTTAAAACGTCGAACCACACACACATGTTAGCCATGTTAACTCGCAAAATTTGAAACGAAACGTAAAACGAAAAATCTGCGAAATATGAAAAGTATGGGGACCAAAGTTGATAGTAAAAAAATTGTAAGGTTTAATTGCAATAAATGAAAACTTTTGGATTAAAAGTAAAAGGTTAAAGAGATTTGGGTTAAACGTATAATATCAACTTTTTTTTTTTGAAAAAACTCACAAAGCTTTAAATACAATACCTATATGCCCAAATACATTCATACTTTATAGTTTGTTAATAACAATAATTATAAAAATATTAATAACGGTAGCAATTTTTGTATAAGAAGATTGTATTTTAGCACATTTATATAATGTAAAGGGCCCAATAAAGACAAATAGATACACAAATTACCCACATAAACATTTTACCTCCTTATATATAGTTATATATGAACCTTTTATCATGTAATGAGGTTACCCAACAATCAAAACATGAAAAAAAAATCTAATTATTCTATGCCAGTAAGCAGTGCGGATCTAGAAAATCTTTAAAGGAGTAACGTTTTATAAAAAAAAAGTAACGAAATTGAAAAAGTGTCAAAAACGCCGAAACGTCAAAGGGTAACGAAGGCTACCCTTCCTTTAAGGTAGATCCGCCCCTCTCTGTAACTAAGTTAGTGGTTTCTTAGGAAAAAAGTCAAGAGAATAATTATTTGTAAATTTCATTTTATAACACTGTATTATTCCAAAAGAACTGCAAGCAGCCAGCATGGTCAAAGTTGACATGCTCTCCAGGAATTCAGCATTTGAAAATTCCAATTTGGCATACTCTTCCATCCTATAAATACTAACTGAAAAAAAAGTCCTAAAAATTGTGTTACCACTCAATCTAATCATCAAAACAACAAGTTAATCATGAGTACTGCGAGTTTCCAGATCGAAATTGCTTCTTCATTCCCTGCTGAGAAGGTTTTCAAGATCTATGGTGACTTCCATATCATCACACCCAAGGTCAATCCTCAAGTGTTCAAGTCCTTTGAGATTATCGAAGGCGATGGAGGTGTTGGAACCATAAGGCTTCTAACATTTGGTGATGGTAAGTAACCAGGGGCGGCAATTCTTGACACGAAAAAAACAGGTTTGAGTCGACTAACACGACCCGTTTGAAAAACAGGTTGGGTTTGGGTTGACCGGTATTAAAAATGGGTCGGGTTCGGGTTGACCCATTAACCCGTTTAACTATTTAGAAATAAAAAACTTTTATATTTTTGTTTTTCTTTCGTTTCTATTTTATCAGTCATAATTATGTTAGTTTTGACATATTATATTATTTAATTGTCACACTCGACCTGCTTAAAACCCAACAATTTGCTTATAAATTGTCACTTGTTTGACTCATTTAAAAATACGGGTTAAACGTGTCGGGTTCGGGTTGACCTGAATTTATATGTGTGAAGGTTAGAGTTGAAATCTTTGACCCGAATAATAATATGGGTCGGGTTCGGGCTGAACATTTCAACACCCGTCAACCCATCAACCTGACACGATTGACACCCTATAAGTAACTGCCTCACTGTTCCTGGTAAAACAGGCAGGTTGGGCCGAGTAACGGGTTGAAACTGGTTCTAGTTTGTTTTGTCAATATTTATTCCTTGTATGTCTTTTTTTTTCTAAACATAATTACCTCATATAGGTTTGCCATTCACAAACACAAAGTATAGGCAAGATGGCATTGATGCAAGCAACTTCACCTTTGACAACACGTTTTTTGAAGGCGAAAACTTGATGGGCATAATAGATACCATCAACTACCATATCAAGATCATACCTACCGCCGAGGGAGGAAGCATATTCACCCAGAAAGTCGTTTATAACTGCAAAGGCGAAGAAAAGCCATCTGCGGAAACTCTTAACTTCATAAAAGATATGTACGAGAAAACATATAAGGCTATGGAGGCTTATGCCACCGAACATCCTGAAACTTATTGATGTATCTGGTATTAAGGAGTTCTTATATGGTTTGAAACAAATTTTGTGCTTCTCTTTGTTTCTTTTTTTTAGAAACATATCTTTTGCCCATGACAAGATATCGCATTTGTTTTTATAAGCCGTTGTAAACACTTATCGAACGTGTAACAACTTCATAACAGCTCGTTGGCAGGCTTAATAGAAGAACTTGAGTTTTGTGGAGTATATAATAAAATATAGGAAAACGGTCATGTACAAGAATCCTTAGCGTGCGAAGTGTAGGAAAAGTTTTGGACCTTTAAATAACCAATCACTAACAAAGGCAAAATAAATAGCGAGATCCAATATTGGTAACTCATAAACCCACTTCATTCACAATTTTCAAACGGATATAACTTTTTATACGAAAATATTTATAAAAAAAACACCATATTAACGGCATTTCATTCTCTTTAATTTGAGTAGGTTATTGCTATAGTTTTCTTAATTTTAAAAAAATTTATTTTATAAGCTATAACCCACTCCCTTCATAACCACCATCACCTTCAGCAACCATCATCAATTCTAGTTATGTAATTTTATTTTAATTCTAGTTTAATGGTACTTTCTTAAGTTTTATCTTAATTATTATTTTTGGCTATGTAATTTTATTTTAAGTTTATAATGTTTCTAAAGTTAAAATAAATCTAAATTAAAGATTGAGTATTGATAAAAATAGGCTTATGGGGCTTTACACTGTTGCATGACAATTAACAATAAAACCTCCTACTTACATGTAGCCTATGCAACGCTGATGTACATGATAAATTTTTGAAAACTTTATCCCACACCATATAGTTTAGTTTCACCAGTCACACCCTTTCAGTTTGCCCTGTTGGGCCTGTTCAAATAATGAAATAATTAACTCAACTTTTAGAATAATTTAAGGTAGTTGATTTTGAACGCATTCATTATTATTACAATTTCTTAGTCTATGAAAGTTAACTATAGGTACAATATATTATCCCACAAGAGCGATCAAAGTTGACTTGATTTCAATAATCTAAAACATTTAACGTTTCAATCCTTCCAACTTTTAAGTACCACAAACTTTACTCATCTATCACCAAAACACAATCCTTTAACTTTCTTGCATGCTATCTATCAAACAAATTAGTCATGACTACAACTCGTATTGAAGTTGAGGTTGCTTCCGCATATCCCCCTGAGACGGTTTTTGAGATGATTAACGCCTTTCATACTTTAGCTCCCAAGGTCATTCCTCAAGTGTTCAAGTCCATTGAGATACTCGATGGTGACGGAGGTGTTGGAACTATAAGGCTAATCACATTTGGCGATGGTAAGAAGTGATGCATATAACTTTTCGGTTTCTTTTTTTCTAATTTTCAATTGCGTTTGTTACATAAACTACTTTACATAGATGTTCCATTTACAAGTTGCAAGTTTAAGCAAGATGCCATTGATGAAACCAACTTTGTTTACAACTACACGTTTTTTGAAGGCGACGACTTGATGGGTATATTAGACTCCATAAACTATTATGTTAAGGTTATACCTACTGATGATGAAGGATGTGTATTCAAGCAGACAGTCGTTTATAACTGCAAAGGTGACGAGAAGCCATCAACGGAGTTTCTTAAGTTTGAAAAAGAAGTATACGAGAAAACCTATAAGGCTATCGAGGCTTATGCCGCTGCCCATCCTGAAGATTATTAATTTATATCTCGTGAGCGTGTTGTTGTTATGGTTTGAAACCGTTTCCTTTGTTGTTCTTAATCTTTTACTTAATTCATAATAATGATGCAATAATATTCGAGTTATACGATTGTTACTTGTTTGTATTTGATACTGATTTGGCTCGAATGAGTGTTCTATAGAAACCTCAATTAAGTTATGTTCTAGAAAAAAGAGTTTTCTTATGTTTTTTCTCTCTTGTGGAGAAAGTATTGTTTTGCTTCATTTCTTAAAATATTTTAATTGGTACTATCAATAAATAGTCCAAACAACAACATTTTGGTTCTTGTAACAAACCAAAAGTCTCATAATACGGGTCAATGGAAGGGTCCTTGACCTTTCGTATCTATATAAGAAAAAACGTAAAGTACACAGATAGTCCATGTATATTTAAAGTTATCCCTAAATATACAAAGGTTGTATATTAGTTAAATTTTTTGCAATTTGTAACATCTTTAGTCCTCATCTGTTAAAGAAAAAGTTAACCGCATCTGTTTTTAGGGGGACTAAGTGTGTTATTAATTACAAAAGTTTGGACTTAAGTGTTAAAAGTTACAAAAGTTTGGATTGCATGTGTTGTTTCTCGTATTTAGGCATACAAATATGAGATAACATAGATGTTCCTTTTAAGCAAAGTATCCATCGTTGGCAACGAGTTCCTTTCGGCCCTCAACGCAACAATTGATACTTTTTTAGGAACCTGGTTATTCCAATTGAAAAGATAATCTGGGGGCGAGTTCATTTTCAAACTGTAAATGGGTCAGAACTATCCAGCCTCCATGATCAGTGGCGAAGCTTGACATTTCCGACCCGGGAGGGGGGGTCACCGGACCTAAAAATTTCTATAAAACCAGGGGTTAAAAAACATATATTCCCAAAAATTTATGTACGAAAACTACATACTCTCAATTAATGAGCGAAAAGCTCTGAGGGTCGGCCGCCCCCTCCCGCCCATTAAAAGCTTCGCCCATGCCCATGATCAAGAATCAATGTGATGAGAAATGGAAAAACTTAGCTTAAAAGACGCTTAACTACCTAAAAGCTAAGTGACACGAAGTAAACATGAATTGCAAATAAATATGAAAACGAGCGTAGTGAAAAAGAAACATCCGGCATGTTGCGGCAGATCAAGCCACTTTGACCGGTTCAATAGAAATTACCCACTTGACCCGTTCAATAAAATTTACTCATTTAACCCGTTGAAAATGGAAACATGAATCTGAGTCATGAATCTTTACCACATAAATTTAAAAAAAATTAGCAATGATGTCCCCATTTCATTATGTGGGAAACAAATTAACTGCAATAGCATAAAGTTTCATCATTCAACACTCAGTGGACTTATGGCCATTTTGTTAGCTTTATAATCTGTTGTTGATATGGTGAATGAGAAAACAAACTTCTTCACTTCACTTCAGTCCCACTACACAGTCACAAGATGATAAGAAGTTACATATAAATACATGTTTAAAAAATAATATCATCCAATTAATCATACAAAACCTACATGGCTACATCTTTCTTCCTAGTTCATGTTATATCATAACCTTTTCATCTAATAATCAACTTTAGCAAACGTGAACCATCAAACGTCACATATAATCAATTTTATAATTTAACGTGTAATCGTGTACCTTGATGTCTATTGGCAAATATATATATATAGCATTGATCCGCAAAATTCAGCATTAGTGTAATGGATGACGCTTAAAGGTCGTAAAAACTATTAATATTTAAAAAAAAAACCGGTAGTAAGAAAGGAGTAAACCTTGTCCAACTTCCTCGTCTGAGTGTAGAATCTAATAACAGGTAGAGTATAAGCTTCAAACACTATTAAGGCATTCCATTATACCTGTAAGATTAAATATATTATTTATAATATTTAATAATGTAGCTATTATAATCATTTATATTATATTAGATCAAAATATATTAATTCTTTATATATTAGTTGGTAATTGTTGATGGACCGAATTACCCTTATGAACTAATTAGGGTTTCTTTCTGGGTGTATATATAAGGAGATGATTAGAGAGGTTTAGGGTTAGACATTCACAATAACATCATTATCATCAAAGCCGCCACCCACTTCTCTCACCATAACCTAAACCGAATTTATCCCTAGTTCGGTTTTTACCATCATAATCTTACACCCTAAGGAGGAACCAGATAACAATGACAAAGATGTCGAACTCCATGGCTGCGTCTCTGACTGGATTTTCTGCTGGCCTGTCTGCCGTCACAGGTATTTCATTATGATTTCCATTATGTTTAAACAGAACTGATCAACATTATCATCTACCGGCCCATGTCACAATCATAAGAGTTCGATATATTTTGAATAATTATACATAAAACTAAACTTTAAGTTGAAAAACGAAGAAAAACTAACCTGGTGCAGTGGCGAGTGAGCGTCCACTGGTTGCAACAGCCTCCTATATCACCTTATTCAAATAATTAGATTACAGTGGTAACAACATTGTCTTGTAATCATAATCAACACGTTTGTTACTTCTAAAACCTCTTTTGATATGAACAAAAGAAGTGATTTGAGGGTACACCATACCTACCAACGAGCTGATTATATAAAAATAATAACTATAATTAATATAAATTAATTAATAAAAAACGAGCTGAGCTTGGGCATGAAAAACTACCCACGAGCTCAGCTTGAGCTTTAGAAACACAACTCAAACCACGCCTAGCTCGGACCTGAAGGTTCTGGATGGTCATTAAGTCAGTCTAGAAACTGATATCTAATGACCATTATTGGGTCATTAAATCGGTGCACTAATGGGCAGAATTCGGTTATGGTTCTACAAGTATAAATACAGACCAAGGCAGACCAGTTGAGACACACCAAGACACACAGCTCTCTTCTTCCTCTCTAATTGTCTCTGCAATATCTCCGGTTATTTTTATCAGGCAAGTGTTCAAGTCCGGCAGTGCGCTGTTGCTGCTTCGGACCGGCGTGCCCTGAGAACAGACGACGAATCTTTTAAGGGAATTGTGTCAAGCACAAGCCCGGTTCACTGATTGCCCACATCAAGATGCCGCCTCAGATGGCAGTACCCGTTCGTATCGTGCTTCCGCAATTCCTTGCATAAAAAATTTGGTGGCGAAATCTCTTTTCATATTCCAATCACTGATCTCCAAAACAACCCTGAAAACAAGTGAAAGTTTTTAAATAGTTGTGTCGTGCTCACTCTATATAAAAGATTATTGTTGTGTTAAATCCTAGATTTGATTTCAGGTTATCCATAACAGATTCAAAATTAATCATATTAGTTATGCTATGATTATTAGGCTTACTTCTAGCCAACCAAACACACACACATGAACAGTTAAATCATATTCATCTGGCTTTGAATTTGGTCAAGGTCCATGTTGGATACGACACTATTCAAATGAACTTTAAACTTATCTAAAAATCGTGACAAAGTTTTTATTATTTATGTTTGTTATTTCATGGTGTGTGTTACGTTTGTTTCTTCTATAGTATGAAACTAAAGTCATATTTTTAGCATAAAACGAAGTTGAACAATCCTTAATCCTTTTTTATTAAATGTTTTCTTATTTTGAACGACAAATTTCTTTTAGTTTTATCATCTGTGAGAATTGAAGCCAAAGACTCCTCCACCCCCAAGGTGCTTAAAGGCCATGCCTTTGCCCATGGACCACCACCCATTTGTTATTTATGTTTGAGGTTGACAATTTATTGCGACTTTCATCCTTTCAAATGTGACCTTCAGGCATGAAAATGTCAAGATTTCAAACTTTTTAGTTTTAGATGGAAGTTGTATAAGTAGTCAAACCAAACCTCGAGGACGAAAATAACATTTTACTAAAAAATAAAAATAAAACTTACACGTCAAGAATTTTAGTTTAGCATTCGTATAAAACGTCTTTGCATGTTTGAAAATTGTTCAAAGTTTCAAACACACTTAAAATCAGGGGCGGACATACCTTAGAAGCAGGGGTAGCCTCCGCTACCCCTTGGCGCTCCGGCGGTAGTATAAATTTTGGAAAATTTTGACCTTTTGACGTTTTTTCGATTTCGTTACTTTTTTTTAATAAAACGTTACCCCTACGAATATTTCTAGAACGCCACTACTTAAACTCATTTTCGTATATATGATTTATATATTTCAAACACTTGTATATATACAATACAATTAAATATATGTTATATGTTACAAAAATATCAATACTTTCATCTTCTGGCTGCATTTATATTAAGAGACCTTGCAGGTGCATGATTCTCAAGAATATGTCTCAAAACTTCCCACAAAAGCCCATGCTCAGCAACCTCACACCTCTTCTTCATCAAATGCTTCACACCAACATCCTCACGCTCTTCTTCACTCTCATCCGTACGCCGGATCGCCACAACCGTCGCACCGTACAACACACACCGTGATTCCGGCAACCGGAGCATCTGCACATGCCAAAGCTTTCCATATCCAGACGCCGGTAACTTCACCTCCGGATCTAACAAATCATTCACCTGTTGCTTATTATTAACCACAACTTTTCCTTTTTGTTCCGAATCACAGATCTCGGCAGTTTCTAACTTCCGGCGGTGATTCTCCACCACGTGCCGGAGCACATGCTGCCGCCACGTGGCTTCTCGAAAGCACTGGTTCGATGACGCGATTCGCGATTGTAACAAATGATTCGTCAACGAGGCGTGATCTGGATTCTGGATCTGGATCTGGTGATTTGACGACGGTGATTGATGACGTAAGTCACGTAACGACGTTGCGAAGAGAATCACGCATACGTTTGCGCCTCTTCCGAACTCCGCGTGCCAGTTGCGGATTGATTCGTCGTGCTGGAATGAAGGTAGTTCGATTCTCAGATCTCTAACGTTTTGAAATCCTTTTAGCGAATCGATTGCCGATTGGAACAACGCTCCGTCGAAATTGTTCTGCGGAGGCTTCCGGAAGAAGGATTGAGATAAGTAATTGAAGAGTTTTTTAGGTAGGTTTTCGTCACGGTTGTTAGGATTCCGGTGAGGAAATGTGAGGAATAGCGACGGCGTTTGGCGGACGACGGTGGAGAAACGTTTGGAGACTAGGTTGCAGATGCAGAGAGATTTTGCGTTGTTGATTTTGGTGCATATTAGGAGGAGTAATTCGTCCGGTAGGCGGTTAATGTGATCGGTTTCTGGTTGTTCTTCGGCAGAAGAAGGTGGCGGTTGCGGTTGTGGTGGTGGTGGTGATGGTGGTTGTGACGTCATTATGTTGATTATCTCCACAAATTATAAAAAGGGAAACTAGGTTTAATCTATCATGTTTTAGAGGATTACTACGGTAAATCCGCTAAACGGAATTTCGTTTGGGGTATTTTTAACCGTTTAACTCTTAACCTAATTGTTGTAATAGTTTTTCACATAAAGCATAATCTATATCAAAACTATTATAGGAAATCAACAAGTTATTAGGATGATAATCAAGAGATTTTAGTGCAAAATACATCGGACAATAAAGATTGTTCACAAAACCAACCTCTCTCTCTCTATATATATACCCTATATTATAAATTCCTAAACTAACAATAGATATATATTGTTTTTATATTAAAATTTTATTATTGCTCTATTATACATATATATTATTATCATTGTTAAAACCCAAATTACGATCAGTGACGGACCTTGTCACACCCTGACCCGCAGCGAATAAGAGTCGGGGCATAATTGGTTATCACCAAAGCTCATGATGTTTACTATAATGTTTCATATTTATTAAATTCAAATTACAACTTAAATGTTCAAGCCAAATTCATACAATACAAAGAAAGGAAAATTAAATAAAACAATTTAAATATCTAAACTGATTTATTCTTCTAGGCCGTCCTATATGTTTCTTGCTTCAACTGGATCACCTGTATCATGTGTAAAAATGGGGAATTTTGGGTCAACAAAAGTTGGCGAGTGAACCTTGTTACAAACCTTTGTTATTGATTTCTTGTTGTATTTAATATGGAAAAATTGTGCAATAATCATATGTGAGCAAACGTATATAAACAAACAATCACAAACCACCTTGCATGAGTATATGACATGAATGATAATGTATTGTGAGATCAAGGCTCAATCAAACGGAGCCGATCGTATGTTGGCAACGTCACGTTCCGCTCATAGGTAATGGGGAACATACGAGCCTATGATGATGTATGTGAGATCAAGGCTCAATCAAACGGAGCCGATCGTATGTTGGCAACGTCACGTTCCGCTCATAGGTAATGGAGAACAGACGAGCCTATGATGATGTATGTACTGAAAATGATAAATTTAATCTAAACATTAACCACACAAACAATTGGTACATATTGGATACACATTTGATCATGGATATGATGGCTGCACAAGTGTTTAAATGTAATAAATAATAAGCGACACATGATACACCCCAAAATGTGATTAAAACGGGGAATTGGTAGAGATTCACTCACATTGGGTGCGTTCTTTTGATGGTGTTGAATGCGCACGAGTTTTGGGATTTGATTGACGAGGAAAAACTAACCTAAAATAATAACGAAATGGTTCAGTAAATAAGGGATTTTATTAACAATTTTAATAGGATTTTTAGATTTATTTTTGTGAGTTTAAGGTCATTTTCTAACTTTAAAAATATTATTTTTAAGTATTTTTTATTGATTTTTAAATTAAATAAATAAATATAAAAATAAAAAAATTTTGACTTTTTGGTTGACCGTTGACCGGTCCGTTGACCGGTCGGACTGTGGTGTAAATGTGCACTGAGTGAGGTTCGAACCCGGGACCTCCCGTACGCGTGCACGCAGCTCTACCAACTGAGCTACGTGTCTAACCCGAAATATTCTATGTTTTAATTATATATATATATACTAATTAAATGTTAATTTATTTGATTTATATTAAAAGGATTTAAAGTGGTTGAACCGGTTGCAGGGAAACCGGATCGAACTCGGGTCCCTTGATTTGTAAGCGCACAGCCCAACCAGTTGGCTGTGTGTCTTATCTGTTTAACTTACGGTTTATATTAATCTTATATACATACTGGGACCTGTTCTGATTCTGTTTTAAAAAAAATTGGTTTTAATTCGGAAAGTCGGTGCGTTGCAAGATTCGAACTCGTGACGTTTGTTTTGTTTGCGCACACAGTCCACCGCTGGACTGTGTGTCTAACCCGTTTGATTATGTGATTTTAATTATACTTATACTTATTTCTGACTTCGTCTTCTTCGTTTACAAACACCCAGATCAGAGAGTTCCGACTGTTTTGTTTAATTTGATTATCAAAACTTATAATTAGTTGAAATGTAATAGTAAACGGGATTATAGAACAGAGTGTACCAAAACAGCGTGTTTAATTCAGGTTTCCGGCAAGGGGGCGTCGGCTCTGATTGGCGATCTTCGTCTGAGTGGACCAATCGGCAGTTTTGATCAATGAGTTGTGCAATTAAGGAAACAAGGATTATCAAAAGGTTTAGATGTTTGTACCGATTCACAGCGTGATTTCGGAAATTTCCGAGAGATTTTCCGGCGAGTGCAGATTATCCGGCAACGTCGGGGACCGATTCTGGTTGAAGGATTGAAGTTAGTATAAGTCTAACAATGGATTGAAAACGAAAGAATCGAGAAATTTACCGATTTGATGTATATCTCGGTTTTCCGGCGAAAGTCCGGCAATACAGAATATTTCCGGCGAGTGAAATTTCTTCGAGAATTTGTGCGATTTTGAGCGAAAAGATTACCAGAGACTTGGGTGTGTATTTATAGGGAAGAATCAGGATGAATTGTGTCCGAATTTGGTCTTGATTCATGGTCAAAGTTTTCTCCGGCGGTTATGACTGAGTTCGCGGGATTAGACATCGGTTATAACCGATGTCGAGGTTAATGCATGCGTTTATTCAAAAGAAACCGTCGACAATTGGCGAAATCGTCGGTATTTCCGGCGACTGCGAATTGGGCGCGCTGATGACCGTATTTGAGTTTTGAGTTTTATTATAAGTATTAATTGTTTTATCATATATCACAAACGAGTCAAGTGGCGGAGTGGTTAGGTGTTTCTTTGTTCTTCCGGTTGACCCGGGTTCGAAACCCGGCAGCCTCTTTTCTTTTTTATTTACTTTATTTTTACTTTTTAATAATTATAGTTTTTAAATTCTAAAATGTTTATTAATTATGTATTGTTTAAAATTAAAATAAATCATAAATACGCAACGAAAATTTTATAACTTGATATTCAATTAATAAACGAAGCGGGTTTTGGAAACCCGTTTTTCGACGGATGTTACAGTATCCCCTACTTTTAGAAATTTCGTCCCGAAATTTAAGTAGTGGTGGTAATAGGAAAAAGATGTGGGTATTTCTCGCGCATTGAGTCTTCACGTTCCCAAGTAAACTCAGGTCCTCGTTTTGACTCCCAGCGTACCCTGACAATTGGAATACGACTCCGTCTTAAACGTTTTTCTCCGAAGTCCATGATCTCTACTGGTCTTTCAATGAAGTGCATAGATTAATCGATCTGAATATCTTCTAGGGGAATATGGAGGTTTTCATCGGCGAGGCACTTCTTCAAGTTTGATACGTGGAATGTGGGATGAATTCTGTTGAGCTCTTCTGGTAGGTCAAGCTTGTATGCTACAGGTCCTACTCTTTCGAGTATCTTGAAAGGTCCTACGTAGCGTGGTGCTAGCTTGCCCTTTTGGCCAAAACGAACCACTCCCTTCCACGGCGATACTTTTAAAAGTACTTGGTCACCAATGTTAAACTCCAAGGGCTTTCGTCGTTTGTCTGCATAACTCTTTTGACGACTTTGTGCCGCTAGAAAATTGTTTCGAATTTGATGGATCTTGTCTGTTGTTTCTTGGATTAATTCTGGACCGGTGATTTGAGCTTCCCCAATTTCGTGCCAACATACTGGAGATCGGCACTTACGACCATATACGCTTCGAAAGGAGCTATGCCGATACTTGAGTGATAACTATTGTTGTACGAAAATTCAACTAATGGTAGATGAGAGTCCCAATTTCCCTTGAAGTCTATGACACATGCTCGAAGCATGTCTTTAAGAGTTTGGATGGTGCGTTCAGATTGTCCATCAGTTTGAGGATGATAAGCGGTACTGAGATCAAATCGTGTACCCAAAGCGGCTTGTACGGCTTGCCATGTTCGTGAAGTGAAACGACCATCACGGTCTGAAATGATGCTTAAAGGTACACCATGACGGCTTACGATCTCGCTGATGTAGATACGAGCTAACTTCTCGTTCTTGAAGTCCTCGCGAATCGGAATGAAGTGAGCTGATTTTGTAAGACGATCAATGATTACCCATATTGTGTCATACCCACTGGAGGTGCGAGGTAACCCGGTAATGAAGTCCATGGTTATGTTTTCCCACTTCCATACAGGTATTTCAGGTTGGGTTAAAAGTCCTGAAGGTCTTTGATGTTCAGCTTTTACTTTAGAACAGGTAAGGCACTTGGATACAAAAACAGCAATATCCTTTTTCATGCCAGGCCACCAGTAGGTGTATCGAAGGTCTTGATACATCTTGTCGGCTCCTGGGTGTACAAAGTACCGTGTTTTATGCGCCTCATTCATAAGGAAATCACGAAGGTTATTGTGATCGGGAATCCATATGCGATCTAGATAGTACAGAATACCGTCGGATTTGGTTTCGATTTTAAGTTCTGCTCCACAAGACAGCTCATTGCGTATGTCGTTTTCTGTTACAGAAACATGTTGAGCTTCTCGGATTCGATCTTTGATGTCGGTGATGATTTGCGAACATAGAAGATGAATGGAGTTCGCATAACCCTTTCGACTGAGCGCATCGGCCACCACGTTTGCCTTGCCAGGATGATACCGAATTTCACAGTCGTAGTCATTAAGAAGTTCGACCCATCTTCGTTGCCTCATATTCAACTCCTTTTGGTTAAAGATATGTTGGAGGCTCTTGTGGTCAGTGTATATTTCACACTTGGTACCGTAGAGGTAATGTCTCCATATCTTGAGAGCGAACACAACGGCTCCAAGTTCCAGGTCGTGGGTGGTGTAGTTCTTCTCATGAACTTTGAGTTGTCTAGAAGCATAGGCTATCACCTTTCCTCTTTGCATTAATACACAGCCTAGCCCTTGCCCTGATGCGTCGCAATATACTACAAAGTCATCGCAACCTTCGGGGAGTGTGAGGATAGGTGCGTCACAAAGCTTTTGCTTAAGGGTTTGGAAGGCTTCTTCTTGTTTAGGTCCCCATATGAAGGGTTTTCCTTTATGTGTCAAAGCCGTGAGTGGTACAGCAATACGGGAGAAATTTGCAATGAAACGGCGATAGTAACCCGCCAAACCAAGAAATGATCTTACTTCGGTAGGGGTACGTGGCGCTTGCCATTCCTGTACTACTTTGATCTTTGAGGGGTCGACATGTATTCCCTTGTCATTGACGACATGTCCAAGGAATTGCACCTCTCTTAACCAGAATTCGCATTTGGAGAATTTAGCGTAGAGCTTTTCGGTTCTTAAGAGCGTAAGGATGAGTCGAAGGTGTCGTTCATGATCAGATTTAGACTTTGAGTAGATGAGGATGTCGTCGAT
This sequence comes from Scalesia atractyloides, assembly GCA_947069175.1. Classification (NCBI taxonomy): domain Eukaryota; kingdom Viridiplantae; phylum Streptophyta; class Magnoliopsida; order Asterales; family Asteraceae; genus Scalesia; species Scalesia atractyloides. The sequence goes on from CAMTDV010001632.1 coordinate 2,591,858, forward strand.
GAAGACTATGACAAAACGGTCGATATAGGGTTTGCATACCCTATTCATTAGATCCATGAATACAGCTGGGGCGTTGGTTAATCCAAATGGCATGACCATGAATTCGTAATGACCATAACGAGTTCGGAAGGCGGTATTTGGGACGTCTTCTTCATGTACTCTGAGTTGATGATAACCAGAACGAAGGTCGATCTTTGAAAAACAGGTGGCGCCCTGAAGTTGGTCTAGTAGGTCATCGATGCGAGGTAATGGATAGCGGTTCTTGACCGTTAATTTGTTGAGTTCTCTGTAGTCGATACACATGACGAAACGTTCCGTCTTTCTTCTTCACAAATAGAACAGGTGCACCCCAAGGCGATGAGCTAGGACGTATGAATCCTTTGTCAGTCAGCTCCTGCAGTTGACTGGCCAGCTCTTGCATTTCGGATGGGGCTAACCTATAAGGAATTTTGCGACTGGTGTAGCGCCAGGTATAAGATCAATGCGGAATTCGACTTCTCTCATGGGAGGAAGTCCTGAGATGTCGTCGGGAAAGACTTGTGGGAATTCTTTTACTACAGGTATATCTTCTAGTTTCTTCTCCTTGTTTCCCTTCTTGACAACGTGAGTTAGGAATGCGACATAGTTCTTGCGGAGATACTTTCGGGCTTGAAGGCAGGAGATCAATTTGAGTCCTTTCGAAGGGGTTTCTCCAAAGATTCGTAGGGTTTGACCGTCTGCAAGAGGGATGCGAATGAACTTTTCGCGGCATACTACTTCAGCATGATGTTGGCTGAGCCAGTCCATACCGATTATAATGTCGAAACTTCCCAACTTCATAGGAATGAGGTCAACTGGAAAATCGTGATCGTTTAAAGTGAGGGTACAATTTCGTATAATAGTGTTTAATGAGACCGGTTTCCGTCAGCAACTTTCACCGTTATGGATTCCATGAGATTATCACGAGTTTGGTTGAGGATGGGTTCAAATTCTAAGGACACAAAACTCTTATCCACGCCAGTATCAAATAACATGGATGCATAACTACCATTGATGAGAAACGTACCGTTAACCACGTTGTTGTCAGCCCTAGCTTGATTGGCGTTGATGTTGAAAGCTCTTCCTCTAGCAGGTGGAGGAGCTTGGTTAGCTTGGTTTACCGGATTTGCTTGTGCTTGGGCATGAATGATGTTCACCAAGCGTGGACAAGTGTTTCTAAAGTGGTTTGGGTCTCCCCAGTTGTAACAAGCCCGCATGGGTTGCATCATGGGGTAGTGGGGTTGGTAGTAGGATTGGGCCGTATGTTGTGTAGGTGGTAGAAGTAAGGGTTGTTGGGCTTGACCCACCATCTGATGGTGGGTTTGGGTTGAGGTTTGGTTGCGGTTCATTCGCTGAAGTGTGCGACAGGTTTGGATGGTGTGACCTGCACGGCCACAGCTGGTGCAATGTTGACAGGGGTGTTCGGGAAAGTGGTGGTATTGGCAACGGTTGCATTTTGGGTATGGGCCGGAGTATGGATTTTTATATGGTGCAGCTGGGGGGCAATTTGGGTGATGGGTGCAGCAGTGATTGGGGGGTTTGTTTGTGTGACAGCAAAGTTTCTGTTGTTTCGCTTCCTTTTACCAGTAAACTTCGAAGAGGAGCCAGAATGGTTTGAAGTTTGAGCCTCAATGGGGGCTTTCTTTTTCTCCTCCTTGAATTTACCGTTTCGGATGAGATTCTCGGTAAGTTCGGTAGCTAGTTCCATTGCGACTTCAAGTGTTGCTGGCGAAGTGCTTAGAACCGAGTCATGAATTTTCGAGGGGAGGCCTCGAATGTAGTGTTCTACCAAGCGGTACACTGGGATGAACAAGTTGGGGATCATTTGGTTTAGCTTGAGAAATCTTTTGTTGTAGGAAGTATGATCTCATTCCTTTTGTTTTAACGAGTGGAATTCATCTTCCAACTTCTTGATTTCGCTTCTTGGACAGAAGCGTCTTGTCATTATTTCCCTTAACTCCTCCCATGTTAAGGCCATAGCATCTTCGACCCTCTCTTACCCTTCTCTGTGTTCCACCAGGTCAGGGCTACCCCAAACAGTCTCCCGGTTGCGTAACGTACCTTGCGATCCTCGGGACAATCGCAATTGAGGAAGGTGTTCTCCATTTCCTCAAACCAGTGGAGGAGAGCAGTGACACCTTCGGTCCCTTCATACTTTGGGGGATCGCAAGACTTGAAATGTTTGTAGGAGCACTTTTTGGAGGGAGGGTTGTCGACGTTCTGGTCTTCTTGGTTGGGAGGGTTGATGGGATTTGCGGTGAGAGCTTGTTGGACTTGAATTACGATGTCAGGAAGCACTGCGGCCATTTATTTTGCAATTTGGGTGGCCAAGCGTTCGTTTGACCTTCCTGACTTTCTACCTCCACGTAGTTGCCTAGCCGACATCTACAGGAACATACATAGGGAGATTGTGAGTTTAAGAAGTTTTTTAGGTATCATGTGTCGTTAAAAGAAATAAAATAACATAATCATAAATAATGCAACTACACCCATAGGATGTCTTGGGTTTGCTCATGTTTGGGCCTCCAATGTCCCCCATACCGTCGCCTGTATAGTCATGTGGGCCCCCATGACTATTGGCTTAGTAGGATTCACATTGGTGTTGGCGGTTTAACACTCGCATCACCCGAATGAAAACCATGAAATATGTTTGCGAGATGTATGGTAGGAGGGTGTCCAGGTATAGACACAATGACAACTCAAAGTGGGGTTAGCTCACACGACGTTTGGTATAGCATGCTTTGGCCTAATAGGTCCTTCGTACTCTCATCGTTAGTCCCCAGGTAGGCAAACTGGTCCTTTATTTTGGATTTATACGAATGCCAAGCCTAGACAGGACGTTCCGACTACCGGTACTCGTACCCTTCCAGTTACTACATGCCCGTCATGAGAACTCACTTTGATGTGATTTGAAAATACAAAATTCGTTGCAAAAATCATAGGAATTGTGAGGTGTGTGCTCTCATGGATATGGTATGTTATGAGGATATGATTCATGATAAGCATTGTATAATAATATGTACTTATGAACATGCTTGCATAATATTGAATGGAACAATAAACATAAAGCATATAAACATCATGAATTTGGTATGTAACACATAAACAATTTTAAAATTCTAATCAACTATAGTATAGGCTCTAAGGGTCTAATAACCTATCCTATATCCCTATAGTCATGGCTCTGATACCAATCTGTCACACCCCGACCCGCAACGGAATAAGAGTCGGGGCATAATTGGGTTATCACCAAAGCTCATGATGTTTACTATAATGTTTCATATTTATTAAATTCAAATTACAACTTAAATGTTCAAGCCAAATTCATACAATACAAAGAAAGGAAAATTAAATAAAACAATCAAATATCTAAACTGATTTATTCTTCTAGGCCGTCCTATATGTTTCTTGCTTCAACTGGATCACCTGTATCATGTGTAAAAATGGGGAATTTTGGGTCAACAAAAGTTGGCGAGTGAACCTTGTTACAAACCTTTGTTATTGATTTCTTGTTGTATTTAATATGGAAAAATTGTGCAATAATCATATGTGAGCAAACGTATATAAACAAACAATCACAAACCACCTTGCATGAGTATATGACATGAATGATAATGTATTGTGAGATCAAGGCTCAATCAAACGGAGCCGATCGTATGTTGGCAACGTCACGTTCCGCTCATAGGTAATGGGGAACATACGAGCCTATGATGATGTATGTGAGATCAAGGCTCAATCAAACGGAGCCGATCGTATGTTGGCAACGTCACGTTCCGCTCATAGGTAATGGGGAACAGACGAGCCTATGATGATGTATGTACTGAAAATGATAAATTTAATCTAAACATTAACCACACAAACAATTGGTACATATTGGATACACATTTGATCATGGATATGATGGCTGCACAAGTGTTTAAATGTAATAAATAATAAGCGACACATGATACACCCCAAAATGTGATTAAAACGGGGAATTGGTAGAGATTCACTCACATTGGGTGCGTTCTTTTGATGGTGTTGAATGCGCACGAGTTTTGGGATTTGATTGACGAGGAAAAACTAACCTAAAATAATAACGAAATGGTTCGGTAAATAAGTGGATTTTATTAACAATTTTAATAGGATTTTTAGATTTATTTTTGTGAGTTTAAGGTCATTTTCTAACTTTAAAAATATTATTTTTAAGTATTTTTTATTGATTTTTAAATTAAATAAATAAATATAAAAATAAAAAAAATTTGACTTTTTGGTTGACCGTCCGTTGACCGGTCGGACTGTGGTGTAAATGTGCACTGAGTGAGGTTCGAACCCGGGACCTCCCGTACGCGTGCACGCAGCTCTACCAACTGAGCTACGTGTCTAACCCGAAATATTCTATGTTTTAATTATATATATATATACTAATTAAATGTTAATTTATTTGATTTATATTAAAAGGATTTAAAGTGGTTGAACCGGTTGCAGGGAAACCGGATCGAACTCGGGTCCCTTGATTTGTAAGCGCACAGCCCAACCAGTTAGGCTGTGTGTCTTATCTGTTTAACTTACGGTTTATATTAATCTTATATACATACTGGGACATGTTCTGATTCTGTTTTAAAAAAAATTGGTTTTAATTCGGAAAGTCGGTGCGTTGCAAGATTCGAACTCGTGACGTTTGTTTTGTTTGCGCACACAGTCCACCGCTGGACTGTGTGTCTAACCCGTTTGATTATGTGATTTTAATTATACTTATACTTATTTCTGACTTCGTCTTCTTCGTTTACAAACACCCAGATCAGAGAGTTCCGACTGTTTTGTTTAATTTGATTATCAAAACTTATAATTAGTTGAAATGTAATAGTAAACGGGATTATAGAACAGAGTGTATCAAAACAGCGTGTTTAATTCAGGTTTCCGGCAAGGGGGCGTCGGCTCTGATTGGCGATCTTCGTCTGAGTGGACCAATCGACAGTTTTGATCAATGAGTTGTGCAATTAAGGTACTAAACAAGGATTATCAAAAGGTTTAGATGTTTGTACCGATTCACAGCGTGATTTCGGAAATTTCCAGAGATTTTCCGGCGAGTGCAGATTATCCGGCAACGTCGTCTGGGACCGATTCTGGTTGAAGGATTGAAGTTAGTATAAGTCTAACAATGGATTGAAAACGAAAGAATCGAGAAATTTACCGATTTGATGTATATCTCGGTTTTCCGGCGAAAGTCCGGCAATACAGAATATTTCCGGCGAGTGAAATTTCTTCGAGAATTTGTGCGATTTTGAGCGAAAAGATTATCAGAGACTTGGGTGTGTATTTATAGGGAAGAATCAGGATGAATTGAGTCCTAATTTGGTCTTGATTCTTGGTCAAGGTTTTCTCCGGCGGTTATGACTGAGTTCGCGGGATTAGACATCGGTTATAACCGATGTCGAGGTTAATGCACGCGTTTAGTCAAAAGAAACCGTCGAGAATTGGCGAAATCGTCAATATTTCCGGCGACTGCGAATTGGGCGCGCTGATGACCGTATTTGAGTTTTGAGTTTTATTATAAGTATTAATTGTTTTATCATATATCACAAACGAGTCAAGTGGCGGAGTGGTTAGGTGTTTCTTTGTTCTTCCGGTTGACCCGGGTTCGAAACCCGGCAGCCTCTTTTCTTTTTTATTTACTTTATTTTTACTTTTTAATAATTATAGTTTTTAAATTCTAAAATGTTTATTAATTATGTATTGTTTAAAATTAAAATAAATCATAAATACGCAACGAAAATTTTATAACTTGATATTCGATTAATAAACGAAGCGGGTTTTGGAAACCCGTTTTTCGACGGTTGTTACAGACCTAAAATATTTTTTTAGAGGTGTGAAAATTTTTTAAAAATTTTAGTCCTATAAAGAAGTCGGTTTATAGCGAGTAGGATCGGGTCGGCTCATGTAAAACAAGTAAACATAAACAAACAAAGTTTCATAACGGTTCGGATCAAATCGAGTCAGGTTGGGTCAATTTCAATTTTCAAACAAACCATAGTTCCTAACTTCCTATCACATTAAAAAACAAAGTTTCATGTAAAACAAATAAATATTAATAGTTCATCATAAGTAAGTAAAGTAACAACGAAAAACCATCAAAGTTCAAACCCTCCTAAATTCTATTTCTCCTAAACAAAATAAACAATCATGTTCAACCATAATCGATAATTTTCAATTTTAATTTTCAAGCACTAGTTTTAATTGTTGGTTACTTATAACAACAAAAAAATCACCAAACACAAAATCACCATACTAAAGTCTAAACAATCAATAAACACATAAAATTTCAAACCTTTTTAACATCTCTATAACTCTATTTCTCCTAAAAAAACCATATAAAACAAAAAAAACATAAATAAACGAAGGTACCTTGTACTGTTTGGATTCCGGTGAGTTTGATGGCCGGATATTTGTGATTTCTGGCAAGAATTGGAGCTTGGCTGACTGCTTTTAGTTGTTGTCGCCGTTGGGTGATAGCATAGACGAGGTAAAGCAGGAGAAATATAATAGGAAAAGGGGCGGTTTGGGTTGAATTATTTCATTATACTTCAAATTGTATTGGATTGGGTTAAGTGGACTTAGGCTAAATTGTTTAATAAAATTGAGTGAGTTACAAACTTATAAATGGGGTTATATTTTTATTAAAAAATCAATGTATAGGTTATATTTTATAAAAATAAGTGTTTATTACAATTTTTTTTCTAAGGGGGGCGGTAGAAATTTCCAAGGGGTGCGTTCGAGATTTTACCGGAAATTAACATTATTTTTTTTTCAAGCGGCGCGGCCGCCCACCCACGGATGTGGGTAGGACCACCCCTGATTACGACACGTAATTAATAACGTACTTATTTTTATTGCCATTTCGATGTGAATATTTTTCTCGTGGTTGATACTGGTGTACGATCAACATTTGTTTAAATTACGACATACTTTTGCGTCATTTCGTTCAATGTTTAGAGTCAAGCCGCAACCATAAGAACCGAACACATATAGATATTATTTTGGTTAATGTTATTATTACTTTTTTTTGTTTTTAATCCTTTGTCATAGTGTGCAATTTACTGTGTCCCCATCGAAACGTCATTTAGATTAAAGCAAACATGATCTATATTAACCTTTTAATACACCATGTAACAAATTTGATTTTTTTTGTTCATCTATTATAGTTAAAACTAACTTTTAACTATAGACATGTTTACTTAATCATCTTGCTTGTTTATTATAACGTCGTTTAGATTAAAGCCTAAATGATCTAATGTTAATCCATCAATATCCCAGAAAACAAATATGTCGCCACCAGTATTCTCCTATGACCCCGCTGATAAGTGCGCGAATACTAGTTATAATACATTTAAGGAAGAAAGAGCAATAATTTTAAAAGTTGAAATGATTACAACTTTTAAAATATGGTATATTTCTTTAAAACATATTTTGACTTTAAAATCAACTTCCCAATATTATATTTAAACACCATAATATTCTCATTCGCTAATATCTTTTAAGAGAAAAACCATAAACGATTATTTTATTCTCTTTAATTTAAGTATGACAATGCTTTAATACTTAATTTTTTTAACTTAACATGTTATATATATGATCACCAGTGTTGGTGTCCCACGTCACATCACACAGACACCATTCTAGCATTTATATATACATGTATTTAAAATCTTGAAAATCGTACACAACTTTTTTTAATGACTAGCGAGGCAATATTATTCAAACACACAAAACCCCATGGATTATAATGCACCACAATACAAACAAGTACAAGCTTCATCTAGGGCTGTCTAGAAAACTGTTTGCTTAGAGCTCGCAGATCAAGTTTAGATCAGAAAAAGCTCGTTAGACACTCGGTTTGAAACTGAGCCGAGCCGGCACGGCTCGTTAGAAAGCGAGCCTAGCTCGACTCGACTTGTAATATACCGGATTGGCTCGCTTGTTAGCTTGGCTCGATTGATCTTACACACGACTCTCAACATTAATGCCCATCATACTCTCCGACCCTCAACCACTTGAGACTACACACGATGGACAAGCGGAAGTTGCCGGAAACTGAAATTTGTTATCGGAATGCATCATACATGCTACCAGAAGGAGCTCAAAAGGCTGCGCTGCGAAAATGAAAACTTCAAAAATCAAAATATTGATGTGCTTTTTCACTTTTTGTGTAGTTGACAATGAAAATATTCAAAGTTAATGACTTGCAAGCAATAATGACCTTGCTTTTAATTTTTGTCCCTTTCAATATTCTATTTTTTTATCATTTAGTTGTGTTGTTTATTTATATGTTACTTTTGAAACTTGATTTTCTATAGATGCTCTTTTGTTAGTAAATCAGTAGTATCATTAATTTAATAAACGGTCTAGTGTTAGAAACACACTCATATAAAATAACATTGAACAAAGAAATATTCATCGCTTCCTTGTGTTTTTTTTTTTCATCTAATTAATGCAAATATGATACTATCATATTTTGTTACTTTATTAAACATGTTGTCTTCAATTCCCTCACCATTTCATGTTCTAATAGAAACTTTGCTTTCAAATTTGTTTTATAGGAACCAACTTCATTTTTTTAAAGTTTTTTTAACCGGCTAACTCACAACTTTTTAATCCTGCTCTAAAATTTACGCATCTATCTACTGAGAGAATTGAACTCTCAACCTTATGAAAAGGGACATCATTTCATTACAAAATAGACATTGATACCGTCAGACTACAAGCCATTTGATAATTACCAACTATTGAGAGGAGAACCAACTTTAATAGGCTAAAAAGCATCTACTAGGCTCCTATATAAATTGATTAGGTGTTATATAACTCTATTCTTAATAATCTCCATGTTAAACAAAGATTGAAGGTATGAACCCAAAAAAGTATGTATAAGGTAAATGAAGTTCTATTTCACTATACAAGTTTATTCTTAGTAATTTCTAAATATGTTAAATAAACATCCTCCACTTTGATCCTCTTTTCTCTATAACTTAGGTGGCGACAATTGGAATCCAAATAATGCTTTTCTATTCCAGTGCCTTTTTGTCGACGTTTCAGTTCTAAAAGCAGTGGCTTCCACTAGTGATCATACTGAAAGTAGGTATTTTTAAATGCATATATTCCACCAAATGCGGAGAAAGTAGGAGATTTGGTTATTAGGGTTACAAGATAATATATAATATATATAATATATATATATATATATATATATATATATATATATATATTGGAGAGTTCAAATGAAAAGAAAATTTTTGTAAGAATAAAAAGAATCACTTTTAAACCAATAGAAATTCTCTATTTACTTCATTTAATTTGTGTACTTAATATTATGAAAAAGGGCATATAATTAAAATCTATAATTGTCATTAATTAGTTAATTAATTAAACTTGTAACTCATTTTTGTAATATACTCTTTCAAGATATAATATTTTATAGTGTAAGACAATTTTCGACATGTGTAAGATAAATTTTAATAAGTGCAAGATAAATTTTGAAATTCTGGTAAATGTAAGACGTATGTAGGATAAATTTTGAAATGTGTAAGATAAAATGTTTTTGCTTTATTAATGAGAGATAACATAATTAATGAAAGGAGTTATAAACTATTTAATGTTATACCATTATGTCATTTTTTTCTTCTCCCATAAAATCTTCTTCTCAAATGAACCTTCCCATATATATATATATATATATATATATATATATATTAGAGAGTTCAAATGAGAAGAAAAATTTTTTGTAAGAATAAAAAAAATAACTTTTAAACCAATAGAAATTCTCCATCTACTTCATTTTATGTGTGTATTTAATGATATGAAAAAGGGCATATAGGTAAATCTATAATTGTCATTAATTAGCTAATTAGTTAAACTTGTAACTCATTTTTTAATATACGTTTTCAAGATAAAATAATTTATGGTGAAAGACAATTTTCGACATGTGTAGAATAAATTTTAGTATGCGTAGGATAAATTTTGAAATGTGTAGGGTAAATTTACACGTGTGTAGTGTAAATTCCGATATGATATATGTAGGATAAATTTTGAAATGTGTAGGATATAATGTTTTTATTTTATTCATGAGAGATAACATAATTAAAGAAATGAGTTATAATTATTAAATGTTTTACCATTATGTCCTTTCTTCTTTTTCTTCTCACATTAAATTTCTTCTCAAATAAATCTTCATATATATATATATTAATATATATATTATATATATTGTGTGTGTAAGGGATGAAAGCACAGAGATTCATGGTAAAAAAAATATGACAATTTGCTAAACGACACTTGCTTAAAGGCGTAATAAGAGACGATGGTGCAACTGCAACCCTTCATGTTCGTATTCTTAACCTACAGGCGATCTTTGGAGTAACTTTTTGTTTTTGTTTCTTATCGAAAAAGACAGCGGTAGTACTTGTCGTATCAGGCATTATGCTTCTACTTTAAAGATGTTTAAGAAACAAAGATACGTACATGTTTAATGGACTATAGATATATTTTCTAGGTAATGTGTAGTGGAATAAATTTAATTGAATTTATCTACCGACATGAAGACCGAATGCATACACTTATAAAAGTTAATAGACTGTTTAGATTTCATTTATTATATGAATATCGAACAAATATGTGTACGTATTTATATATAAAACAAATTTCATAAAGTGGACACATCTTAGATTTGCATATAAAATTTATTTAACTACTTAGAGTTTTGTTTACAGTAGAAAATTGGATTTGCTATTCAATATCTTCATTCATTTTATATTTATATTTTTGGTTCTCTTGTTTTTAAAGTTGTCAATTTTCTAGACATGGTGCAAAAGGTGTGCATAACAATTTTTGCTATTCGAAAGAGAGTTCTGACGCAGTTTGTTGCTCGTTTATCTACTATTCTTATGTAATTTTCTTTTTTTTTGAACAGTAAATTTGGATCACTGACGTAGCACTAAAGTATCATCATGTCACCTATGGAACCACCTGATCATATTCATCTACACTAGGCAATAATGTTTTATAAACAAATTCAGAAGAAAACCCAATAAATTTAGAAAAAACCTCCATTGTGAGAATCGAACCCATGACCTAATGGTCATAAGTCTTATCTCACCCTTAAGATAGCGCTAAGCGATAATGGCACGGGCCTTATGTAATTTTCTTTAAATTGAATCATTGAATAAAAACAACAATCTACACATGTAGAATCTGTATATACTCAAAAAAAAAAAAATCTACACATGTGTAGAATCTCTATATACTTAAAAAAAATCAAATAAAAATGTATGCAATGTAAACTATTTCTATACAATTAAATAATTTATTCACTCTTCTCTCTCTCTCATCTTTTCATGGTAATAATTTACCAGCATTTTTCGATTAAAAACACACTTGTGATTCTATACACGTGTAGATCAAACAAACTATAAACTATATGCATGTAATTTAAGATGTACGTCCATTTTATATAATTTTGTTTTATATATAAATACACATACACACATGTGCATGTTCATATCATAAATGAAATCTAAACAATCTGTATTTTAATATCTGTATATACTCAACAATCTACACATGTATAGAATCTAAACAATCAGTCCAGTTATATATACACATTCACAAATTTAGTATCTTTCTTTCTTACTCGACGCGACAAATAATATTTTAAATCCTTACAGTAGATGCATGATTCGATTAAAAAAAATTGTTAGTCCAAAGATCCCATGTAAATTAAGAATACAAACATGAATTAGGGTAGCACCATAATCGATAATTATATATATTAATGCAACTATTAGGGTGGTCGGGGTGTCATCAGGGAGGAGGGTGATTGAGTGATGTAACATTTGTCAAAAACGGGTTTCCAAAACCCGCTCCGTTTTGTAATCGAATATCAAGTTATAAATGTCACGTTGTGTATTTATGGTTATTTTGATTTTTAATGATACATAATTAATAAACAAACTAAACTATAAAAATTATTTTTGATAAAAAGTGAAAACAAAATAAATAAAAATAAAATGATGCTGCCGGGACTCGAACCCGAGTCAGCCGGAATTTAAACCCAAAGACTTAACACACACACGCATAACCACTCCGCCACTTGTTTGTTTTCTGTCAACTTAGGGAAACAAATAACTCTTATACACAAACTTAGTTAAACCGGTTGCGCAAACTGAGAAACCGAAATCGGCAATTCAACCGTCTAATCGTTTGATTAATCGCACATTCAGGTTTATAACCGATGCACCGACGATTTTAATCAATTCGGATTTGAATGAACATCAATTCTTATCATCATCGGTTTTTATAACCGAAAATAATCAAAGTCCAAATTACTTCAATCAAAACCCTTCTCGCGACTCAGAGACATCAGACAAACCTTCCATTTTACTTTCGTCATACTTTCAGTCCATCAGAACGCTTAAATCGACTCGCCGGAAATTTTCTGCAAGTTCGACGGAAAACCGTATTCATCATCAAAACGGTAATTCTTTCAATACCGTCGTAGTCTAACAATTGTTAAGCTATTTCTAACTTAAACCTTTCAATTGAAATCGAATTCAAACACCGTTATCAGATAATTCCAGTTCGCCGAAAAATTTCTGGAAATCGTTATCCTCGTCTGTGAAACGGTAAGGACCTTCAAACACACTTTTAACGTTTGTTTATCACTTCAATTCCACGATTGGCTAATCAAAACGGTTAATTGTTTTGTTCAGTTGAGGTGCACAAAAACAGAGCCGACCATTGCCGGAAATTCTGTGATAAATCATTCCTACGGTATGTTACTTCCAACACCGTCTCTGCCATTTCATTTTAGCCTTAAGAATGATTGTTAATCGTAAAAACAAGAAAACGGATTAGTAACACCGTCGACTGTAATTTGAGTGAAGAAGACGAAGATAGTTAAGCTATAAGTATAATAAAAATCGATATAATGAACGGGTTAGACACACAGACCAGCGGTGGACTGTGTGCAAACATATACACATACGGCGTGTTCGAATCCTGTCCCAGCTTTACTCTCTATGTAATAAAATGCCTTTTTGTTTAAAACTGAACCGGGTTAATCTTTGTTAGTTGTTAAGTATAATAAAAACCGAAATATTAACCAGGTTAGACACACAGTCCAGCGGTGGACTGTGTGCAACACTAACTCGCACGTCACGCGTTCGAGTCCGGTTAACAGCACCGGTTCGTTGATTTAAAATCTTTTTAAAAACAAATGAATTTTGAATACATCGAATTAGTATATAAATATAATTAAAAACAAGATTATTTCTGGTTAGACACGTAGCTCAGTTGGTAGAGCTGCGTGCACGCGTACGGGAGGTCTCGGGTTCGAGTCTCACCCAGCGCATTCTTGCACACTGACCGAACCGGTCAACAGGTCAACAAGTCAACGGTCAACGCAAAATAAACAAATTTTTTATATTTTTATTTATTTAATTTAATTTAAAAATCAATTAAAAATACTTAAAAATAACATTTTCAAAGATAGAAAATAGCCTTAAACCCACAAAAATATATCTAAAAATTCCATTAAAATCCTTAATAAAATCCACTCATTTACTATATTTTTTCTGTTATTATTTAGGTTAGTAATTCTCGTTGTTCAATTCTCCCGACTCGTGCGCATCTCATCATCTCCATTCAAACGCACCCAATGTGAGTGAATCTTTACAAATTCCCCGTTTTAATCACGTTTTAGGGTGTATCATGTGTCTTGCCATATATTATATTTAAATCATTGTGCATACCTCATATGATATGTGTATTCAATTTGTTTCAACTGTTGTGTGGTTATCGTTAGATGCAATTTATTATTTTCAGTACATGCAATTTCATAGGCCGCCGCTCCCCATTACATTATGAGCGTTGAGCATGTTCCCCATTACATTATGAGCGTGAACCTGGCGTGCCCACATACGATCGGCTCCGTTTGATTGAGCCTTGATCGCACAGACATTTTTCATTTTCAGTACATGCAATACGATCGGCTCCGTTTGATTGAGCCTTGATCGCACAGTTTCATTCATGTTATTTATCGTATGATGTTGGTATGTTAATGTATGTTATCATGTGTTATTGTATGTTATAGTTGTGATTACTATTGCTATTGCTTGATTATTTACATTTGCTCATTTATGATTATCCACAACTTTTCATTGATAAACTAACAAGTAATCAATATTAAATGTTTATCTAACAAGGTTCACTCGCCAACTTATGTTGACCCAAAAACCCCCATTTTTTTACACATGATACAGGTGAACCAGCTGCAGCAAGAAACACTTAGGATTGGACTAGAAGAATAAAATGATTTAGAGTTTGGGATTGTTTTGCTTGGTTTATTTCCTTTGTATTGTATGGACATGTTTGGATATTTGGGAATGTAATTTTGACTTTAAATAAATATGAAACATATTAGTAAATATCATGAGCTTTGGTGATAACCCAATTATGCCCTGACTCTTATTCCGCTACGGGTCGGGGTGTGACAAGTGAGGTCCCCGAGCGGGAACACCGCCGCCACCCCTTCCCGCGGCTCGGTTATTTAACCGTTGTGGTTGATTAGTTGGACCGTATACCCCATTCTATTTGAGATCTGTTGCGGCGATGATGGTTGCCTGCTAAACGAGGAAAACAGTTAAATCTTTTATTTTGTCTTTTATAAAAATCGGAAGAGGCTCTTGTTAAGGTTACCATCTTTCACTCAATTTTGTCACAACATATTGATAGACTGGGTTGAAGTTGTCGTCTCTATAGGCGCTCCATATGACCATCCCTAGCCTATCGACTAATAAATGATATAAGTTGGTTTTAAGGCCATCTTGGTTGTTATTATCTTTTTGTAACTTAACTAGTTTGCGTTATGTCAAGCCCACAAATGGAATCACGGCTAGGATCTTATTAATTACGCGATTAATCTTCCAAATTTGTTAAGTTATCGAATAAACTAGGTAATTCCTCCTTTGACTTGTTACTTTGTGATCCTTCTAGTCGTGATCCCTCTTATGGGTCCATCAAGGATATGTATGGTATTTTATAACAATCTCGTTGGTCTCATTACTTTGTTGGATTACCCAAAACCCCTATTAAGTAACCTTTCTTAACTTTTACCCACTAGTTTGACATGATGCATGACCAGAAGTCTTCCTAAGGATCTTAATATAATATAAGAAGTCTTTATTACCCCAATATTTGGTTCAATCACAGAAAGATATCTCGTGAGTCTGGTTCAATGCCAGAAAACCCTTAGTAAGCTCTGGTTCAATACTAGAAACTTACATAAGATTTGATTAAAGGTACCATAAGCGACACGTACACCTAGTCAAGTTAAGTTAGACTACATTAATTTAATTAATTAAGTTGTTAAGTTAATTTAGTTTTAAAGAAACCTAGTGATCCTATCACAAAAGATAATAAAACAAGAATTAGTAAAAGATAAACACATTTAATAAAATAAAATACTAGATTAATAAGATTAAATAATTCAAGAGTTTGAGAAGATATAGAGATTACAACCATATGAAGATCTTAACACTCTTACCCATGGCGACCACTATTCTTGCATGATCTTCAAGCTCAAGTGTATGTGTGTGTAAAAAGTGTGTCCCAACTCTCATTTATTACATATTTTTAGTGAATTAATCTACGGATGTCTTATTCTTGTTATGGATAATCAAAGCTAGAATGTTGGAAGTCTAACTATGGAGACGTTTCGGTCGGCATGAACGCCTCCCCTAACGATCAACCTCTCGTCTTCCAAACAACGGAGCTTAGGAAGAATCACGATTATGGCATACTTGGGCATCAATTCACAAGGTCCATGAACCATCCACACAAAGAAGTAGTTATCGCCCTCAAAAGGGTTCCATAAGACTCTTGGAGGCAAGTTCCTTAGATGGAGAATTTGCACTTCAAGGCTTAGAAGACAACAAAGCCCAAGGAACAAGAAACCATCGGGAACAAGGCACAACAAGGTATGCTTGAATTAGGAGGTGGAGGTCTCTATTTATAGTGGTCTGGGAGACATATATGTTCGACCGTGCTTGATGAGGCCTGATTGTGCCTTATCATGTTGTCCCCATGATTCACCTAAAGTCGTCCTTTTTGTCGCTGCTATGGTGCTATGCACATGCTTGCCCACATATGCATGGATGTTCATAGGACACGTGTCCTGACAGGTCCTACAACAGGTGTATTTCTGGTCTCTTATACTTGTCTTGTTTTATATTAAGTGGAGGCACAACCGTGCCTTAGCCATACAGGGTCGTGTGTGCGCTTCTTTTCTTTCCCACCAGACAAGCTTATTTAATCTTTGCTAATTTTCTAAAAGGCGTGCCGAGACGGCTAGGCACGGTTGTGCACCATGAGGTGTATGGGCGTGCATCATGGAAACTTTTTAGTTTTGAACCTTCAAATCCTATAAAAATAAAAAAGGAACGATTTAGGTAGTGTTTACTCATAATAACACCTCAAAAGTACACATAAATGGGGTAAATATGCATGAAATTTATGTACAATTAATGGCACATCCGAAACCCAATTTGCCCCTGCTTTTGATGCCTTTCACACACACACAGGCTTCGTTTCTTTAATATGGTATTGACATCAATCTTCATCAACCTGCCATTACAAGGAACCCTTCCATGTGAACAATGAAGCATTGATTGCATATTGTCCATGAAACGTGGATCTATACCATCGTGTCCCCCGTTCAGATGGCTCCAAATGCCACTAAGTTGACTGAGTGACGTCCCGTGGAATCTTCTTCCATCCTTGAGGACAAGGACGTTTTCAATGGCGTGGGAATGATACGTGCCTCAATCGAGGTCACTCACGTTCACCATGCACACCCATAATGCCACTAAGCGGACTTAGTGACAGCTCCCATGGAGTCTTCTTCCATCCTCGACGACAAGGACGTTTTCAACGATGCGGAAATGATACGTGCTTCAATTTTCGTCACTCCACCTTCACCATGCACACCACAACGCCATGCAACTCTCTCATATATTAATGTGAAGTTGTTTCATGCATGTTGAGCTGTTAGTTAATTCCATGTAGTGTATGTAAGACTATTTAAGCCACTAGTTCTTTTAAGTTTGGTACAAAAGAAATGATTAAATGAGTCTCTTCTAAATCTCTAAATTCTCTCAAGCTCCTATTTATTTTCTTTGGATCATTTGATTACAATTCGGTTCGGTTCATATCACAACCTAGTCAGCATAAGCATGAAGGAAATACCGGAAGAACGTCTACTCTTAAGTCATGAGAACTAGTGTCACGAAGATATCAATTATTCTGACTGTGATCGAATGTCTATATATAAATTATTAACAAGCTTGTTATGCAACAATACAGTGAACCAAACAGTGCTTATAAACTTGTGAGTTAAACCAACAAATCTGTAAACTAATTAGATTTAGTAGATACAAAGTTATTAACTTATTTATACACATATAATAAATTGACAGACATCAAATTGCATAGTATCATTACTTAGAAGCCTCTCCAGGGGCGGATGTACCATTGTATAAGGGGTAGCCTCCGTTGGCTACCTCTTGGCGCTCGCTCCAGTGGTAGTGTAAATTTTGAAAAAATTAACGTTTTTTTGATTTCGTTACCCCTTTCTTTTAAAACGTTACCCTATAAAAGTTTTTTACATCCACCACTAGCCTCTCACCATCTAATATATCAATAACATCTCCTATAGCCATGCATGAAAAGCCATGATTCGTGATGCATGTCCCCTTTTTATTTAATATAACAAGTACATACCATGACTTGCACATCTTATGAAAAATAAAATATCCCAACACTTTGTTCTGTTGGAAACAAATATTGTACTTTAAGTTAATATATATATATTATATATAAATTTGCAAATTGCAATATCTAAGTACACGCACTTGATTAAGATGACTCATACATATGTTTCTGATATATTACATGGTGATATTAACATACACTTTTAAGTATATATTTTATATAATATATGTAGATACATATATCAATGACAAGGAGTAGCACAACTCATTACTTTTGAGAAAGTTTGCTGCATCCTCTCCGTTCGCTTGGTGAGCAAGAGTCATGGATGAATCATATGTACGTATTTCCCTTGTCTTTATTTGCTTTTTTGGAAAATAAAATAAAAATAATTCAATCGTTTCACATGAATAAAGTGGTGGCGGCCGCCTTCTTTTTATAAAAAAAATAATACATTAATAACATTTGGTTGTATAATTTATTGTTCAGTTTAACATTTAAATAAAAAATATACTAGTTTTATCAAGTCTGTAACAATATATTAAATTAACTGATGATCAAATTTTAAATTTTATAATATATAAAAAAAAATTAATAACCTTAGCATATTTGAAATCTTCGGAACTAATACTTAATGTATTATTATATTACAATAGAAAATAAATAATTTAGCGATTAAATCTTAATATAGAAAGACAACACTCAGTTATATCATGAGCAATTGACAAAATGTATTCGTAAGAATGTTCTTAACGTTATTTAATTTACTTGAATATGTAAACACAAATTTAAGAATAATTCATTAGATGCCTAGATGGTCTAAGAAATAATTTTTAAGGTTTTATATTTTAATCCATAAAAAAAGACCGAAACTTTCTACAAAAGAAAAAGCAGCCCAGCCCTACAAATTGACCAACGAAAAAGAACATATGTTTTTCCCGTCCGAGATATGATCATGGATAAAAGTGAACAATACTATTAATTTATTACTATAAACATGTACACAACAACATTAGCTTCATTTTAAAACTAAACTTAAACACACAACAAAATTCTCATCATTTAAAAACTAAACTTAAACACAAGGTAAATCACCAAAATAACTTGTTTAGCAAATTAATTAAGAATTTAAACGTCGACCTTTTCAAATTACCAAAATAGCTATTGACCTTCTCCTACGTTATATGGCACAACAGTAGTCTATTCATGCGTCATTGACTCCTCGTTTTCCACCCTTGCGCCCGGCTAGGCTTCTCCTGCGCTAAACGAGGGTGGCGACGGGAACTCAAGAGCCATTTTGAACCATTGAAAGGTAATTTTAAAAAATCCAGTTTCACTTCTTTCTTGCTTCTTTCCACCGGCATCATCAATTCACTTATTCCCTCGGTCGCAGTCCGTTACGAGGCAAGTGTTTGTTACACACTTTAGCTTCTTAGCTGTTCATATCATAAATGAAATCTAAACAATCTGTATTTTAATATCTGTATATACTCAAAATCTGATTGTTCACATGGAAGGGTTCCTTGTAATGGCAGGTTGATGAAGATTGATGTCAATACCATATTAAAGAAACGAAGCGTGTGTGTGTGTGAAAGGCATCAAAAGCAGGGGCAAATTGGGTTTCAGATGTGCCATTAATTGTACATAAATTTCATGCATATTTACCCCCATTTATGTCTACTTTTGAGGTATTATTATGAGTAAACACTACCTAAATCGTTCCTTTTCGATTTTTATAGGATTTGAAGGTTCAAAACTAAAAAATTTCCATGATGCACGCCCATGCACCTCATGGTGCACGACCGTGCCTAGCCGTCTCAGCACGCCTTTTAGAAAATTAGCAAAGATTAAATAAGCTTTATCTGGTGGGAAAGAAAAGAAGCACACACACGACCCTGTATGGCTAAGGCACGGTTGTGCCTCCACTTAAGATAAAACAAGACAAGTATAAGAGACCAGAAATACACCTGTTGTGGGACCTGTCAAGACACGTGTCCTATGAACATCCGTGCATATGTGGGCAAGTTATGTGCATAGCACCATAGCAGCGACAAAAAGGACGACTTTTAGATGAATCTTGGGGACAACATGATAAGGCACAATCGTGCCTCATCAAGCACGGTCGTACATATATGTCTCCCAGACCACTATAAATAGAGACCTCCACCTCCTAATTCAAGCATGCCTGTTGTGCTGTTCCTGATGGTTTCTTTTCCTTGGGCCTTGTTGTCTTCTAAGCCTTGAAGTGCAATTCTCCATCTAAGGAACTTGCCTCCAAGAGTCTTATGGAACCCATTTGAGGGCGATAACTACTTCTTTGTGTGGATGGTCCATGGACCTTGTGAATTGATGCCCAAGTATGCCATAATCGTGATTCTTCCTAAGCTCCATTGTTTGGAAGACGAGAGGTTGATCGTTAGGGGAGGCGTTCATGCCGACCGAAACGTCTCCATAGTTAGACTTCCAACATTCTAGCTTTAATTATCCATAACAAGAATAAGACATCCGTAGATTAATTCACTAAAAATATGTAATAAATGAGAGTTGGGACACACTTTTTACACACACATACACTTGAGCTTGAAGATCATGCAAGAATAGTGGTCGCCATGGGTAAGAGTGTTAAGATCTTCATATGGTTGTAATCTCTATATCTTCTCAAACTCTTGAATTATTTAATCTTATTAATCTAGTATTTTATTTTATTAAATGTGTTTATCTTTTACTAATTCTTGTTTTATTATCTTTTGTGATAGGATCACTAGGTTTCTTTAAAACTAAATTAACTTACAACTTAATTAATTAAATTAATGTAGTCTAACTTAACTTGACTAGGTGTACGTGTCGCTTATGGTACCTTTAATCAAATCTTATGTAAGTTTCTAGTATTGAACCAGAGCTTACTAAGGGTTTTCTGGCATTGAACCAGACTCACGAGATAACTTTCTGTGATTGAACCAAATATTGGGGTAATAAAGACTTCTTATATTATATTAAGATCCTTAGGAAGACTTATGGTTATGCAACATGTCAAACTAGTGGGTAAAAGTTAAGAAAGGTTACTTAATAGGGGTTTTGGGTAATCCAACAAAGTAATGAGACCAACGAGATTGTTATAAAATACCATACATATCCTTGATGGACCCATAAGAGGGATCACGACTAGAAGGATCACAAAGTAACAAGTCAAAGGAGGACTTACCTAGTTTATTCGATAACTTAACAAATTTGGAAGATTAATCGCGTAATTAATAAGATCCTAGCCGTGATTCCATTTGTGGGCTTGACATAACACAAACTAGTTAAGTTACAAAAAGATAATAACAACCAAGATGGCCTTAAAACCAACTTATATCATTTATTAGTCGATAGGCTAGGGATGGTCATATGGAGCGCCTATAGAGACGACAACTTCAACCCAGTCTATCAGTATGTTGTGACAAGATTGAGTGAAAGATGGTAACCCTAACAAGAGCCTCTCCTGATTTTTATAAAAGACAAAATAAAAGATTTAACCGTTTTCCTCGTTTATAATAGACCATAATAATTAAGGAGGCTCATTCTAAAGTTCCCATACATTACTATTTAGTCTACTAACTATATCATGATAAAATCGGTTAAGGTAATAATGGACGGTCGAGTAGAGAAAGCGTATCCTTGGACAATACTTGGCTTCTTATCTAAGCTATACTATACGCGATGGGTTTCCTGCCTTTTGTGTGTGTTTAGTTTAAATAAAAACCATTTTCCTAAATTTAAAACTAGAAAATCGTGTTCCAAAGTTATCAAATTAACCCCATAAAAGTTATTAAATTAACTACTACTAAAAACAGTTTATGTTTGGCATAGTGGGGTCAGGTGAAAGACATTTTTTTCGCGGTGAAGACTCATTGAAATGGGTCAAACAGATGTTGGATCCAATGATTTGGTGAAATACGTTTGTTTTGGCGGTGGAGTAAACGGGGGTTTGTGAGATGGCTTAATTTTTGGTGGCGATTCAGCGGCAACTTATAGTGGTGTGGTGGAAGCAGTTAAAAAGGATGACGGTGCGGTAACGGACGGGTGGTGGTATAAGAGATTGGAGACCTTCCACTGCAGTTCAAACATAGGAGCCTGATGAAGATTCTTTAAAGCCGAGATTCTGTCTCGCATGGTTTTGTACGCATGTTGGCGTCACTCGTCTTCAGAGAGAGTTTGAGCGACCCTAGTTCGCGGTGGATCACAACTACTTTAATACTAATTGATACGAACTGAATTGTTATCAAATGATCCAAAGAAAACAAATAGGAGCTTGAGAAAATTTAGAGATTTGGAAGAGACTCAATTCTTCATTTATTTCCTACCAAACCCAAAAGAACCGCTGGCTTAAACAACCTTACAACTACTCATAAATGAATTAACTTCACATTAGTATATAAGAGTTGCATGGTATTGTGGTTGTGTGATAACCTATCATTGGGATCATACAAAAACCTAAAGTATCGTATCCACAAGGAGCCTGTGGTCAATATTACCCATTTCGTTTGAATATTTATTCTAAAACTTAAATTCAGAATTGTGATTAAGCTGTATTGAAAATTAAAATCAATTAGCTGAAACCATAGAGGGATTAGCTGCCAACCACAGGCCCAAGCCCATTTCTTCATTTGATTTACAAACCACTTTACCATCCATGAACCGACCCAAGATCATATCTAATGGGCCATGATTTTATGAGTCATTTACTAAATTAATTCAGCCTCAATTACTTAGCCAATACTTTAATTTGATTGGTCCTCTCTTAAGTCTCATCCGTTATTTATCCATAATCCACCAAAATAATTCAAGGGCATCCACTATCAAAAGCAAGAAACACTAAGCAAATAAAATTCATTTATTTCCAAAATATATGAATTTTAATTAGCGACCAATATAACAATTTATTCTTATTACCTTTTTAACTCGTTTTTGATTCGCAACTATAAAATATAAAAATACGTTATTATGTAGTTATATCGATGCATTTTTATTATAACTAATATAACATAGAATGTATCTAAAATGCACCGATCAGTGTGCATGATACACGTGAAATGACCAGGAGTGAAGCACTCAATATTTTTAAAATACACAAAAAGCCTAGCAATATGCTTAAGAACAAACGCTTAAGAAAGATACGATGTAGCAACATTCCAAAGAACTTATCAGATGTACGAAGGCACAAATTTCAGTCAGAGAAAAGCTTTAAATATATTCGTACTTAAAATAGTAAATTACACTAAATATAAAGACAATTAAAGATGTCCCCAAGTAGTCGAGAGTCTACAATACCTTTGTATTCTAAATGAGATTTTGTAATGTTTAGTCAGATTGTGTATTGCCACTAGTACGGATTTGATCAGAAGATGCAGGTAAATTGGCTATGAGGTGTGCTTCTAGATCCACATCTTATGACATGGCATTTTTTGATTATATGCCAAATAATGCGGGACGAAGAGATGCAATTCTAGAACTGTATCTTTTGACATATTAACAAAAAACTATATTTTCCTAATATACTCAAGAGATGCGGTGTATTTTATGAAAAAAGAAAATTTTGTTCAATTTCTAGGAAATTTAATTAAAAATACCCGTCATTAACAAATTGTCTAAAAATGAAATTAAAATATACAAAAAAAACAAAATTAAATTAGAACCAATAAAATATAACCCGAGAATATAAATTACAAAGGTTTGAAAGTAACACAGTATTACAAAAGTTTTTAAGTAACACAAATACATATATCTCTAAATATAAAAGTAATATACAATAAATTTCCGAACCAATGTCTTCATACTTTCAACCCAAACCGACGTCTTCAACTCATACTTGCAACTGGAACCGTAGAAATTACCTAACGAGACATAACATTACCTTAATAAAATGAAGCTTAAAAATATATGCAAGTGTACATAAGTATAAAATTAAAATGCAATTTTTTAAATTCAAATGTTCAAATACCATCATACATGCATAATTTAATCATTCAATGTAATTTCAAGTAAGAAGCCAATGTTGAACAAAACTTTCAGAACGCGAGTAGGTGTTTAAATTTTTGGTTTGTTGGTGGCGGCCACGGTTCTGCGATGGGTGGAGGTGGCGATACTGTAGTCGTGGTGGATGTTGTTAATGTGGTGGTGGTTAAGGGTGGCAGAAAGGTAGAAGAAGAAGAACAAGAACAAGACAAAGAGCATTGTCGTAACTACGGTGGTACGGCGGCGACAGGGGCAGGTCGCAGGGGCGGACCTAGCTTGTTAACAGGGGTAGCTAGGCTACCCCTTGACGCTCCCACGGATGTATAAATTTTGGAAAAATTTAATGATTTTTCGATTTCGTTACCCTGTTTGTCTAAACGTTGTCTCTATAAGAATTTTTTAGATCCGTCACTTGTCCGTCACCCCTCCAGTGGTGGTTTCAGATGGTTTGTCTCCAAGCTCTGATACCAAGTTAGATTTGTAAATATTGTTTGTATTGAATAGTATGTTTAGGGTTTAGAAATATGTATGGTTATATAGACCACATGTTACACATCTTACCCGAAACTATTAGTAACATAGCTAATGGTCAAATAGATACAATATGAAGCGAAAACAAATATTTAACTAAAGTTATAAGAATAGAGAAAACTACTAGGCAAAATTATTCTATGAACTCAAAACTAATCTTGGTTACATACTTGCATCATTAGGGGCGGACCTACCTTAGGGGAAGGGTAGCGAAGACTACCCCTTGGTGTTTCGGCGATAGTGTAAATTTTGAAAAAATTTGACATTTTTTGACTTTTTTTCGATTTCGTTACCTTTTTTATTGAACTTTACCCATACGAAGATTTTCTAGATCTGCCACTGTGCATCATATCTTACATACAGAATAAATAAACTTAACGAACTTAACTAACTACCAAATTTACAAAAGACACCCTCAAAAACTTTTTACAATCTATAACACCTTCCATTCTTAGTATATACACTTTGACCTCTAGCATATATAGTATTCCACGATTTTCTGACCAACTAAGTAACGTAACAATAAAAACACCAAATAGTTGGGGGTCGGTTGGTTAATAATGTTTAATAAGAAGTAATAAATAAACCATTGGCGTGGGGCAGACCTACCTAAAGGGGTAGCCTCCGCTACCCTTTGGCGTTCCGGCGGTAGTGTAAATTTTGGAAAAGTTTGACGCTTTTCTGATTTCGTTACCTTTTTTTATAAAACGTTACCCCTACGAAAATTTTCTAAATCCGCCACTACATAGGGATTTGGTGCCAACATCTTTTAATGATATTTAACAAAAGTAAGTAGTTTTTAGTAGTTTGTAATGTCAAAGTCCAGTACATTATCGCATGTGACAATTAATATTATTATCTCAAATACCGGAATTGATGTTTCATGTTCAACTCATAAGTCCTGTACTCCTATCAGGTGCTTCTCAATGTTTTTAGTGATCCAAATTGACCAAATGTTTAAAAAATTGTCACTATTATATATTGTTTTTTAGTCAAATGTTTATTAAAAATTTGTTAAAAAGATAATCAGTAATCTTGATTGAATATAAGAATAACATACTTAATTTGTGCTTGTAATAATCTTTCGATATATTAAATTATGAAATGGTAAGGAATAGTGTTTTTTTTGTTTTTGTATTGTGATTCTTTTTCATATTCAACTTTTGTTTTCTATTTTTGTAACAAAACTATGAGTTTTCAATGAGTTTAGTTTTTTTAATACTTTTTGTTTTATGCTTTTTTTGGATTTGATTGTCGTTCGGTTGCTAATTAGCAGGATGTTTAGTGGTCGCATTTTGTTCCTCAGTTTTTTCTTTTGCCCACTCGACTTTCTAATATATGTTAGTACAAATTCGACTTTGTCTATGTTTTACGTTACCTGAGTCACTTGGTGTTAGAAATTTGTGTTTTTATTTTACGTTTTTTTCGGGTTTTGGTTATCTTCGGTTTCTACTTAGAATGGTTTTACGTCCCCGTCACGCAACATTGGTTGTACGGTTTTACGCCCCCCGCACTGCAACGCGGGGGCTTAAGACTAGTTATATTTATGACTAAGGGTGGCAAAATGGGTGGGTTGAGCAAGTTTGGGTAATGGGTTAGGATAGGTTTGGGTTAGGATGAGTGTATTAAGAAAAAAATTATGATGGATTTGGGTTAAAATAGGTTTCGGTCAAAATGGGGTTCAGTCATGATAGGCTAAAACTAAAAGAAAACAAAAATTTAAAAACAATAAAAAATATTCAAAAAGTTTATAAAAAATTAAAAAAAAAACCTAAAAAATCTAAAACTCTAAAAATAAAAATATTAAAAAAATAACAAAAATTCTAAAAAACAAAAAAATAAATAAAAATTTCTAAAAAATATTAAAAAATAAAAAAAACCTAAAAATAAAAAATTTCTAAAAACTAAAAAAAATCAAACAAATTCTAAATTATATGTTTTTTACACATATAATTGTTAAGACTATACCTCGCACAATTACATGTTTTTTACACATATAATTGTTAATCTGACTAAAGTTCTCGTGATGCAATTTGTATTTTACCGGCTATGTAACTTTCTAACATTATCTATCATCTGCATCTAATTATGAAGCTAAAACATTACCAAAACGTATCACAAACCTATCTATTTACGTCTAATTTTGTTACGTTCTAAAGAATATTATGTCTTTATCTAAAAACCTTGCCAAAAAGAAAAGGTACTAACATAAAGTAATAAACGAAAGTTGCATTAAAAAGGGTTTGACAGAAAAAACCATTTTTATTTTCGATGCAAACGTGACAGAATTACTTGGATCATACATGTCAAACATATACCACCTTTTGTATATAATAAAACTATGCACCACATTTCCAAAACTACAAGCAAAGTGACACCAATACGTGCAAATAGGCACATCCATCCCTTAAGGCAACCATTTACTATTAACCCCCCCCCCCCCCTCATTTCCATATGGCTTAACCACAACATCCACAGGCTGCAGCCCTCAAAACATGCAATACTACACCGCACCGTCTAGCCCGATCTCGCTGGACACTGGTTCGGATTACAATGACCGTGAGTTCGAGTTTGAGGTCACTACCCGGATGTTTACAAACCGTTGCGAGTTTCAACAAACGTATCCTTCTTTTTGGTGGACAAAAAGAAGCGATAGCGGGCAGGAAAACTATCTGTTACCAGCTCGAGCCGCATCATGTTGTAGTGGACAAGTTTTGCCTTTGAAACCTCCTCCGCGTCTCCAAACATCGGTTTCTTCGTCGCCCAAGGTCGCCAAATTCGTTACTAAGGGTCCGGTTTTCTACACCGCGTGCTTGGAATGATGATTTTGACCCTTTCCAGTTTGCTTTGGAGAAAGTTAGCGATGAAACGAGGGCTAGGATTAGTTTCCATAGACGGTCTCAATCGTACTCTGGATATAGAACCAGTAGCGTCGCGCACTGGCTAGATGGTGTGGCGGACCGCGAAAAAGGCCACAAGAGACAAGAGTTTAATCCCAATAACAATAACAACAACAATATCATATCCAAGATTTTCGATCCGGGTATGCATTATTAACTTTGTGAATCTTTTTTTTTATACGTTACAACTTTTAAAATTATGATTTTATACGAAAATTTTTAAACCCATATGTTAACTACAAAATCAAAAGTTTTCAAAGGGTGACCCAGTTGTAAGCTCTTGAGTCCCTCTCCATGAGGTCTGATGTTCGATTCTAGCTTTCACAGGTTTTCTGTCTTTAACCCCCTTGAACGTCACCTGCTCGGCTCAAGCTACCTTTGATTTCCTGTGATGGGTTCTCACGCTTAAAAAAAACTACAAACTTGAATGGGTGTTCCAACGTTTTTAGAGACCCTAAGCGAACTAGGAAGTGGAGGCCTTTTTGCAAAATTATCATATTCAATATATTTAGTAACAAAACCCTCCTCCTTTACCTGGGCTTGAATGTGGGATTTTTTCCTAAAGTTTTTTATCTGGGCTTCTTAAATAAAAAAACTGGTTTAGTTTTGTTTTTTATTTGGGCCTAATACATATACGATATATAAAACTTACTAAACATTGGAGGCCCTTGTTTTTTGGTGGCCCTAGGCCCGTTCCTAGGGTGGAAAGCCTAACGGGCCGGCCTTGTGGGTGGCAATATTTTGTTATACACTGAATTTTCTTTTTCAGGGTATGGACATGTTGGTTTGCGTATGAAGCCCAATGAAAATTTAAAACCACAGGGGCCAACACTCGCGATGATGATGATGATGGAGAACAAATGGTATACTCTAGACGGGTCGTTCCTAATGAACATGTTGACAAACGGAGGACAAAGTCAAGTCAAATGGCTCGAACCACAACCAAAGGTATGTGGCTAGGAAGAAGGGTGAATGATGAAGACCATGAGCACATGAAGGGTCCAAGTGAGTCAAAATGTAGTACGGAATCAAAGATGCATAGTGGTGTCATTTTTGTTCAAGTTGAAAAAGGGTAGCAATGAAAGTAATAAAAATTGGAAACTACGTCGTTGCTTAGGGTATGCTCCTGGGAGCCCACCATTTATGAAGTAAATAAAGAGGCCCATAATCTTAAGGCCTCTATTACATGTGGCCCATTTAATATAAAGGCCTCTTTTACTTGCAGTTGTGGGTTGGATATTAGTTGTACACAGTTATAATTAAATATATGATTATTACAATTTTAAGTATATAATAGTTATGATTCGGTTTTTTGATTATAATCCAAATGTTACTATAATCATTTGAGAAATTACCTTTTTTTTCTTGTCACATGTGGATGTTTTTAAAATACACTAGAGCAGTAAGAGTGAGTATGATTTACAAATTTAATAAAATTAGAATCTATTTAATGTGTTTGCTTGGTAAATAAATTTAATCCATTCCCTCATTTTTTTTCCATGTAAAGGCAACATTCATTCCAAAATATTAATAAATTCAACCAAAGTAAATAAAATCTCTGATCATTCACCGTCGTCGTCACCCCAACCACTGTCTTCTCCACCTTTCCGCAAAGCACTTCTCCGGACCACCTTGCCACTGTCTCCGCTGCGATATTTAACTTATAACTTATTCTAACATAGAACTCATCTTTCAACCCAATATGCAACCAATCAAGGGCGCGAGTGGTTGAAACTAACGTTAGTTGGAGAATGAGATGCATTATTCCTATTTAGAGCTTGCAGATTAACAATTAAGTGCAAACTAAACAATCTAGTATTTACTTTAACTAACCAATCATGAATAGCATAGATAACTGTTAACATGTGATATTTAACTTATAACTTATTCTAACACAGAATTCATCTTTCAACCCAGTATCCAACCAATCAAGGGCGCGAGTCGTTAGATACATGATAAATAGGAAGTTTTTTTTCTCTTAGATTACAGAATCCACCAGACTTTGAATACAATATTACATATTTGTTTACAAACATGCCAGTGGTTGATTGCATCTGTTTCTAAACACGCGTGTAAATCCCCTAAATTTTCACTTTTTCTCCGACTATTGCAAATATTCACATGACAAATTCATCCTTAGAATCTGTTGGCGCAAACACGTATACAAACTAATTGTTAATTCTCTGGAGATTGAATCAAAATGCATCCGTTATCTTCACTTCAGCAGAAGTGACATGAAGTTTGCAACAAACTCCGCATGATGTTATTCATGACCAACCTTGTCATCTTCATGTATTGGAATATGCTCAAGTGATATGTACTTGCATAGTTGCATGCCTATAATCAATGAATTGAACTTATATATTTGGAACATAAGAATCTCTTCTTCTCTTTGGATGTATACTTTGTTCTTTGTTCCCTTTTCTCATCATTGCCACAAACTCATCATAGTTTATCCGACCATCCTGCAAATATTATATATAGTCATTTACTTGAGCCACATGATCATTTGATCATCATACTCGGGTTTTTTACGTCATTTTTCTAGTTTCTTACTTACATGATCCGTATCTATCTCGGATACTATCTCTTTTATATCCCTCCCATCATTCATACCGTATTCGCGTATAGCTTGCTCCATTTCTTCTATAGTTATGTACCTGGCATCATAGAAACCACAAAATTTAACAAACATGTATCTATTGTTTGACACCACTCTTCAAAATGTGTCCTTACCCACTATTGTCTTTATCAAAGTACTGGAATGCAGTGTAGAGATGTTCTTCTCTATCCATTCTATTCATATGCATTGTGGCTGTTATGAACTCTTCGTAGTCTATGGTTCCATTCCCATCTGCATCCGCCTGTTTTATGTTCAATTTAACATTCCAAATTATCAAATCATGCGGTTTTCAAGTGAGTTTTCGGATGTTCACATTAATAAGAACTCAAATTGAATATGATTGGATATGATCTTACAGCTTCCATCAATTGTTTAACTTCTTTCTCGGTTAGTTTTGTCCCTTGCTTCGAAAGCCCTTCTTTTAGCTCCTCAACCGTTATCGTTCCACTATTGTCAGTATCAATTCCTTTGAACATTTCCTTCAATCCCATAATTTCTTCCTCCGAGAGGCATCCTGCGATAACCTACATTCGGAAAAGATTACAAAACATAAAGAGTTTTAGCTTTTCTTCAACTTTAAATGAATTATGATGGTGTAGATAGATGTAAGTTAGGGTTTCTAGTAATTATCACTACCATAATTAGGAGATATTGATTAGTTTTCCTTTAAAATTATCCATATTGTATATATATATATCTATAGTTGATTAATAATGCATAATATCTCGTGTTTCAGTACAGAGCTAGTTGGCGACGAAGTAATTAAGTACCCGGAGAGCAACTTTCTTGAACTTGTTCATCGCTCTAAATTGTTTTAGCCTTCCCATAACAGCATTGTCAAGTGGTGTATCAGGTGCTTCACCATCTTCTTTAATCCATGGGTGAGCTAGAGAAAAAAAAACATTAACAATATTTAATCGCTTATACCGAATTTTACATGCATTATAGCGTGAAATATTTCGTTTGATTCATATCGGTTATGAAATACCAATGGATTCATGTTTATTTACTACTTACAAAGCACTTGTTGTGCGGTTATCCGTAGCTTGGGATCTGAATTTAACATCTTCCTAACTAGATCTTTAGCTTGAGGAGATATCGTAGGCCATGGGTCACTTGTAAAATCGACATACCCACGTAAGATTGCGTTAAATATCCCATGCTCCGATTCTGTAATTTTAGAAAATTTACTCAATATATAGCTTTTGAAGGTTTTATCAAGGGAAATTCATTAAAATGGCCATCTTTACAATTGGCATAACATTATAAAATATAATATTCTTGGTTCTTTATTTTACAAAAGTATCATTTGATTTTGTTTGATTAAGAAATTGTTCCAGCAAACCAGAAGCTTTCACAGTGTACTGCTCTAGATTCCCTTGGAGACGGCAATTTGATTTGAGATTGCAACTTGGTGGTTGCTAGCGTGGATCTCTAGCGCCATGCACGGATCTGTTTTTCACCAATTTCAACAAGGTGGTGATGTATATGGCGCATGAGAATTGATCTGTTGCGCCAATGGACACTTGTTAAGCACTGTTTGCTTGAAAAATTTATAATTCAAGTCTATTTTGGCAAACTTGATGGCAATTTTCGTGACTTTTTCGTTAATGAATACATGGTTATTCGTTTTCGACATAAGTAATCTCTACCTTACCAGCCCAAAAAGGAGGAACTCCAGAAAGAAGAATATATAACATGACACCAATGCTCCAAATATCAACTTCTGGACCATAATTTCTTTTCAAAACTTCTGGTGCGATATAATATGCACTTCCAACAATATCGCTAAATACCTCGCCTGCATTGAACCGTTACATTTTCTTCAGATCCTGCATTTGACTTAGAACATTAGGAAAATTCGTATATGCATAACCTTGTTTGTAGAAAACTGAGAGACCGAAATCCGTAGCCTTTAGAGGAGCATCTTCATCACCATTCAAAAGAAGAAAGTTTTCTGGCTTTAGATCTCTATGAATAACCCCCATTGAATGACAAGTATGCACAATTTGAACAATTGTTCTAAGCAATGATGCAGCACCCCTTTCGGTATAATAACCTTTCGCAATAATCCTATCGAATAACTCACCACCCGCACACAACTCCATAACTAAATGAACCGAATGCTTGTCTTCAAACGCACCCTTAAGGTCCACAATATTCTTCTGACCGCTTAAATGATGCATGATTTGCACTTCTCTTCTAACATCATCCATATCTTCCTTGGTTGAAAGTTTACGTTTACCTATTGTTTTGCATGCAAATTGCTCGCCTGTTTGTTTGCATGTGCATGAATGGGTGACACCAAACTGGCCTCGTCCGAGCTCTTTACCGATTGCGTATGATGTGCGGACATCCTCCATTGGACGTCCCAAGACCGTGCCTATAGGGGACGGCTTGCCTGCGTTTGCGGTCGGTGATGGGGATGCCGTTTGAGGGGTGGTTCGCGATGGATCGTTTTGGGATCTTTGTCCATTGTTATCACCCGAATTTGTCTGTCCGTCTTGTGTTGGTGGTTCTTTTTGGGAACAACAGTTCCCCATTGAAGAAAAGAAGATTGAGGGATAATAGGGTTTTGGTATATTGTAGAAACAAAATGTTTAGAGAGAGAGAGAGGAGAGAGAGAAAGAAAGAGAGTGAAAAACAGATTGAAAAGGAAGATGTAAGTGAGTGATGGAGAGGGATTATAGCAAATCTTAGTTATGTTCATAGAAGGATGATGTGTTTGCATGTCAATTTTTGTAACAAATAAGTTCCAAGTTGGATTTTACATGAATTTAGCCAAGGTTTTAAGTTTTGAAGGACTAGGGTCGTTGATCCGTGCGTCGCGTCGGGACGTGATTGGAATTCGGTAATATCGTATATCATGACAACCGATAAATAAATTCATAAAATTAAACAAAATGTATCTAAATGTATTATGTTATTTGCGTCGTTGCTCGGCTTCAAACAATAAAATGATAAGAAAAAGTTAAATGAAAAAGAAAGTGATAAGAACTCGATCGGCTCTAATGCACTCGTTATAGCAAACAAAAAAGTGAAGTTACAAAATCCGTTCAAAAAGTTGTTTACGCGTGTTTAGTTCATTCAAAAGATTCTATAAGTTAAAAACGGTTTTTCCGTACTAGTATCGATCGGTTCTGTTTGTTAAAAAAGAAACCAAACTCAAAGAAACAAAAAATAAATAAATAAATAGTTGCAAGTCAGCAAAGCACTAAGCTAAAGATAATACGTGGTTGTGTCAAAGAGACAAAGAATGAAACATATTTTCATAACATGGGTATATAGGTGTTTGGTGTTAAATGTTTGTAAAGGAACCAAGAATACTAAAAGCAAAGTTGATATTCAAGGTGCTGGTTTATAAAAAGGCTAAAAGCTACAAGTAGAATTTAAAAAATTACGTGTCAATTTGGATATCTAAATGTGATATAAGTTCCATGTTTTTATAATGTTTTATAATAAATCATAACAAATGAACTATAACTCATTTTTTAATGTTCCATGTGTCCTTGAAAAGGTTGAAATGTCATCATATGAATATCCAAAGTTTGTCTAAGTCAGACTCTAAGTCAGTCAAATTTTTGTTTCATATAACAGTTTATTTTCAAATTGAAAACAGAAAATCATTTTCAAAAATTCTTAAAAGATGGTTAAAAGTCTATGCTGAATTATTCTAATTGGATTGCATCCCTATAAGATGCTACTGTGAGATCTGAAAGATGACACAAATACTAAAGTAATTTAAAACTATATATAATGATTTAGGCATATCTTTTGTATAAACAAGTAGGGGTGTTTATGAGTTAAGCCGAGTCAAGGTAAGTTCGGGTTTAGCTCGATTATAAACTGAGCTAGCTTGGCTTGGTTCGGTTCAAATTTAAAATCGAGTTGAAAATCTAAGCTTAAGTTTGGCTTGGTTTTAAATTGAGCTGGCTCGGCTGGCCTGGTTTGGGTCGATTTTAGAAAGAAAAAATTTATACATATCCAAAATAAGTTCAACTTAATACATTACAAGACAAAATCAAGTATATCCAAAATTGAGCCGAGCTAGGCTCACTTTCTAACCGAGCCGATCTGGCTCGGCTCAGTTTCAAATTGAGCCATATCGAGCGAGTTTTTTCCGAGCTAAATTCGAACAAGCTTCGAGCAAGCTCCGGGCCGTTAGCTTTTCGGCCGGTGTTTTTTTTCCCTTATCCTAATTATTAATATCTAGGTACTATATGTCCCTTCTAGAACACCAGGTGAAATTGAACTACATAAACTTTAGGATAACGTTAGTTATAGTTTGATTGTGCTATGAGAGTTGAAGCTAAAGAATGGAACTGTAAGCTAGCTAGCACTTGTTGATTGATGTGGTGGGGTAGCAAGAGCATTAGGGTGAAGTACAATCAGAGTTATATGTGCTCGTTGTCAATGTACCTATGACGTTTATGTACTTGGCATAACCACATCATTGTAATTGAAACTGTGGTTGAAACATGTGTGGCTATGTATGAACGAAGAGGGTTGTTTATATACATAGTGAAACCCTTATATCCACATGTTAAAGATAAAAGTAATGGGTATGGACGTATGGTTTGATAGATGAATGAATAAGCTAGACGAGCAATGAGAAGCACTAGTGTTTATAAGTATATTCTGGTAAATCGTTTACTTACGGTTAAACTAAATGGCACAAATATGTGACCAGTATTTATATATATTGTGATAAATCATTTACTAGTTATTTATGGCGGTTAAACTAAATGGCACAAATATGTGACTAGTGTTTATAAATATATTATGATAAATTATTTACTAGTTATTTGTGGCGGTTAAACTAAATGACGCAAATATATGGCAAGATTGGAAATAGTGTGGTAAAGTGCAGATTGGAAGTAAGGAGGTAGTCACTAACATAGTAACATATAGTGATGGCGTGGTGTTGAGACCACATTGAATATTAGTTATATATGTGCACTAGTCTATGATCAATTATTTAATTATCATATGGAATTGATACAAGCATCGATATATTGAGGTTGTGGTAACGGGATAAGTACATATGTTGGTCCAATTTAAAACGAATATAATTTAAACATGTTATAGTTACAAGACTCATAAAATATGTTGGAAAGTGAAAAATAAAATCAGAAATTGTTACAAATAACCATAGTTGGTTTGCTTGATTCTCGAACCCAAACTATTTCATTTAGAGGCTCCTTTCCTGTATTTTTTTAACGTTTTGGTTTTAATTTATTCCTTTGGCATTATAAAAAAGTGTATATCATAAAATTTATTTTTTCGGTCATTTTTTTAATCTAGATTGTTACATTTTACTTTTCCCAAGAGTTGACTATTTAAAAAAAAAAGTAGAATTTTCATATAAATTGGATTTGATATAACTATTCATTCGTAATAGTAGTGTTTCTTTAAGAGAATAAATCGATGATTTAGAAAATGAGGTAAAAGAGTGTAATTATGATAAACATAAAATTGTTTAATTAGTAAGAGAAAAAATCATTAGTTATTAGCATTTTAAGAACCATAGATTAATCTATAAGAAAATGATGCATAAGGTAAAATGAAGCATAAATAGGTAGTGATAGGATATGAAACCTTGTATCTTTCATTCACAAGGGTGATCACTATAGCCAAATGAAATGTCATAATAAAGATTAATGCACTCCTGGAAAGAAAGTAAACATATGTTACGTTTACATACTCATCATTTGTATAAATATAAAACATAGTGAGTTTTTATCTTATATCAAGTTAAACTAGGTTTGAAACTCGTATATCATGTGAATTTGAATTAATAAATACTAAATAGTTATTAATACACGGAAAAAGTAAAGAAAATATTAAATAAATGAAATATCACCTATAATTGGCTTACGGCCCGGGGATCAAACTCGGCTGGTGGAGGTATTTCGTTAGGGGCGTGTTTCGCTGAGCCATTAAAAAAAAGATATAACAATTTCACACCCACAGTTCTGCCAATAACTTGGTCTTATAAGAATAGATATAATAATTCCACACCCATAGTTCTCGCTAATAACTTGGTCAATTTGATTAGGTTAACAACATCTTGACATTTGGTTTATAGGAGAAAATTATAAAAATAGTTGAGTCTTTGCGTTTGATATGCATGTTCTATATCGGGATAGCGTGGGAGCGTTGTAGCATCTGGTCTTGACACGACAGAAGATTTAGTAAGGTTTATCTGTCCATAGAGAAACCTACTAAACATGCATCACTGGCTGGTTGTCTTTTATACGATTATAGCTAATGTTGATTTTCCCTATCTACCAAGACTTGCTATGCATCAAAAGAAAACAATTTTTTTTTTATACTATAGGTTTATGAACATTAATAAACTGGTATTAGTTAATTAATTTCACGACTATAGGTGTATTAAATAAGTATGAACATTAATATACTAAAATTCGTTTTGAGTGAGTTCTTTACATAAAATAAAGATATTTTAATTTTATCAGTATCCCAGTAAGATAAATATATAAAATTAAATTACTAATTCACATTGGTTAAACTAAAAACTTAAATTACTGACTCACATTGGTTAAACTATAAAATATATTGATTATATATATTAATTCATAACATTAGATTTATATTGTCTTATATTGTTATTTTTGTTTTTTTCTTGGGTTTTATTATTTTGCCTTAATTTTTAACATTGACACTCACAGTATCTCTATCTTAAAAAACTTTGTAAAATGTCATTTTAAACCCTCCTGAAGTTAATTTACGTGTTTTCTTTTCATGTACGCGTTGATATAAATACAAATCGTTTTACATTTTGACGTATATTTTTTGTTGAAATGCTTCAAGTCAAATATACTATCTTTTCATTCTTATTATAGGTCACTTGGTGTTGTAAATTCGTGTATTTGTTTTACGTTTTCCCCCGTTTTGATCGTCGTTTGTTTAGTACGGTTTTAACCCCCCCCCCCCCCCCCCCCTCACCCCCCAAACCATACTAATAGCATGGTTTTACACCTCCAACACGCAGAGGCTTAAGATTTGTTGATTCTTGATGCCATCATACAATGTAACCAATAACTTACATTAAATTTAATTTAATTAAAATAAATAAATATATATATATATATATTATTTAATGGATTGATGAGATGTTTGAAGTGTGATGATTTTGAACCGTTGCCCTATCTTACGGCAATCGTCTTTACAGGAAAGACCAAAATAGAGAAAGGATTAAGCATGGGAAAACGTCTCTTCGATGAACACTTTCTACTGTTGGATTTGACATTTATGACTGAAAATAAGGAGAATGCCATAACTTTATTCAACCAAATTAAACTCGACCATCCATAAATTCTTTTTAAATCAAACAAATAAAATACCACTTTTTATTTTATTTAAAACAAATCATGAAAATGCTTCAATATTATAACATCATGTGTGCCTTACTTTCGGCACACACATCTTCCTTTCCGCTTCCAATTATGAATTTTTTCACCACTACTTATAAATAATTAATTATATTCACAATATATTTTTTTCATATCATTTTATCACCTTACTGATAATAAAATCTATGATTAGTACTAATTAATTTCACTACTACATCAGCCGATATGATTTTGATTTTGATTTTGAACAGCAAAGGAAGAAATATATAAAAAAAAACAACTAGCAAGCAGCTAGCATAAAAGATACAAGACAAAGTGAAACGTCTATAAGAGGAGCGAGATTGGTTGCCCTATATATGTTTCACTCTATTGAAACAGCAAGGATAAGGT
Source organism: Scalesia atractyloides (assembly GCA_947069175.1). NCBI lineage: Eukaryota > Viridiplantae > Streptophyta > Magnoliopsida > Asterales > Asteraceae > Scalesia > Scalesia atractyloides. The sequence continues at coordinate 2,629,483 of CAMTDV010001632.1, forward strand.
CTCGAGAAGGTATGAACGTTTCCTAGGTCAGTCAATAAGAAAGAACCCGTTCAAAGGGGACAGGGACAGAGACAAGGGTCTCTGGACCACCCTCCGACGCTCAACATTAGTAATTTATCCTATAAAAACGTATAAACAGGGGCGGACCTACCTTAGGAGAAGGGGTAGGCGCCGCTACCCCTTAGCACTTCGGCGGTAGTGTAAATTTTGGAAAAACTTGACCTTTTTTACCTTTTTTCGATTTCGTTATCCTTTTTTTATAAAACGTTACCCCTATTAATATTTTCTAGATCTGCCGTTGCGTATAAACATAAAATATTTTTAGATTTAGCTTTAATGTCATTGCCAATCTTTTGGATGAAGGTCAAATGGTTGTTGAAAGCCATATTTTCAAATGTGCTAAGTTGTTATCACCAAGACATTCATTGTTGCTTTCTTTTGAGACATCATAAGGTTCCATTTGTTAGAAAGGTTTTATTAAATCTGTCACCAAAAATCTCATAAACAGCAGATGTGATCGATTTTAAGACCAAATTTTATTGACAGATTTTACAAGCGACTTTTATCTTTCTTTTTTTTTTTTTTACAATAAAGGGGTTGTATTTTCAATTGATTTGGTTTCGTTCACTGATTTTATGACCACTTGGTTTTGATCTCTAATTTTGTGCCGGTTTCAGTCCAAACTGTGGCCATGTAGTATCAGGGGCGGACATACCTTAGGCGCAGGGGTAGCCTCCGCTACCCCTTGGCGCTCCGCGGTATTGTAAATTTTGGAAAATTTTGACATTTTTTTGACTTTTTTTGATTTCGTTACCCTTTTTTTATAAAACGTTACCCCTACGAATATTTTCTAGATTCGCCACTGTGTAATAGCGTAAAGGATCGGTAATAAAACAAACGTGTATTCTATGCAAACTTTTCTCCATGATTCATTCAGAAGTTTTTTTTTTTATCAAACCAATAACATGTTTCTAATTTTAAAAGTTTGAATTACAAGACATGTAATTTTATATTATTCTTATCTTATTCTTTAATAATAATAATCAAATATCATAATTGTTACATTAGTTAAAGCCTTTAAAGCTTTTCTAATAGTAAAAAGCAATTAACTTTTAGTATTGTATATTTATTGTGAACGTACTTTTTTCATGATTAAAACGAGTAGTTTAACTGAAAAAGATATGAAATATGATATTTTTTCATGCTTAATCTAAAGGATTTGCAGTTTTGAAAATTTATTAAACAATAAAGTGGTTTTATAATTGTTTAACTCAAATCACTAATTAAGCTTAAATGATTATCAAAAAAATGCAAAACAATATATAGTAATCTATGTTAATATTTAATTAAATTTCTCATTAAAAAATCTCCCTAATACATTAAGGTTGTATTCTTTTAAATATAACCATACATTTTTAAAGGGTAAATTACATTTTACATCCTTTAAGTTTAATCAAAATCTCAGACGTTGTTCTTTAACTTACATTTTAATTTTGATTGACGAGAAATAAAATACACGTGTGTATTAGCTTCACTACAACATTACGATGTAAATGAAGAAGAAAATAGTTGTCAATTTATATGTTGAATCTGATTTTGTAAGGTTAATGATGAAAATACAATTCATATCTCTTGGTACCGATTACTGAAGTAATCATTAATGTAGCTACTACAAAATTGGATTTGCGTAATCAAATCGGTGATAAAGTTATAGAAAAAGATTAACTTCAACAATGTTTCAAATAAAGATGTAACAAATCTTTTGAGAAAATGAAAACCCATAAAGAACAATCATAGAATGGATTGTTGTAATTAAACTATGTATCAACTAAAGTTAGGTGATATAACGCTACCTGAATTGACTTCGAAAAATTTGTAAATAAGTTTTAAACATACTGATACAAAACAAACAATGGAAACACCGGTAAAAGATTCTGAATTAGTATTTTTCAAATAAAATATACTAGCCAACACTATATAACAACAAACTCTTAATTACTACAATCAACCTAATCAAACAAATATGGTAGAATGTGGGAGTGAGCAAATTAACCATCATAACTGATAACTAAATCATAACCAAACAGATAACTTACATAACCAATGGTTATAGTTATGAAGGTTAGTTTAACCGATCAATTGGTTATGGTTATAAAGCTTTGGTTAACCAATATAACCGAACCGATCTTGTATGTTAAGTCTATACAATGGATTTATGTTTTATAGTAACTATGAGAGGTTTTTTTTTTACTAAGATAAAAGCATGTTATTAACAAGATGATCTTTACGTGGATGTCTTTTATTTTGATGAAAAATTAAGGCGTTGTGATCATATGAATCTTCTGTATAACATTAGAAAACTCCACTATTCCACATCAAAGGTTTAAATAGATTTTTTTGTTGAGAATTAACTTATTATAATTAATCCTACATAATAGTAGTAATCAAAAAGCTTTGATTATGGATTTCTTTAACTACAATCATAACTGAACTTTGGTTAAGTTAAATCAGTTATGAAATTGGTTTTGGTTAGTGTTGTTAGATTAATCAAGCAATGTTCGAAATAAATAAGGGTGTGCACAGTTTGGACTTAGCTTGGACATTTTGTATTAGACAACAAAGATTATAGTTCTAATTAATAACAAAAAATAAACCAAACCAACCTATACACACATTTAGTAGTATGTCATAGTTCTTCTAAAGGGTGGGACCAAGGTTTTAATCGTTTAATCAAACTTTTTATAGACGTTAACTATTAGTATAGTTTTTTTTGGGAACGGCTCTAATATAGTATAAACTATAAAGGTTATCAAGGTTGGATACATACATTATTAGTTGAACCAAGTCACCAAAAGTCGAAATATAATATCTTAACGTATCATTTTCATACACACAAGACAACAATCTAAGGCGTCTTTTGCATCGAGCCAAGTACAAAAAAAAATGCATAAAACATGCACGCAGGAAACCCGGATTATGTCGCAAGCATTTTAATTGGATACCATGAAATTTTGGGCATACATAAAACCAAAAACACATGAGTCAAGTTTATATGATATATATCAAGCGTGAACGAATATTTAATAATGGTGTCATCAACCAAGCAATCCTCCACCGGATGATCCGAATCCTGCCGGTGGGTTTAGTGGTAGTGATGTTAAACAACCGCTCACATTCCGTCCTCCGCCACCGCCGCCTAAATGCAATTCGGATAAATTTGGAACGCTGGTTTGGTCTCGTGTTTCAAGTCCTTGATCATAGAGGAAGCCTTTGAACACATGCCCACTGATTGTTACACATGCTTGGTATGCGTATTCGTCGTCTCCATCTTCGACTGCGGTTACTCGAACGCATTTGAATACTGCCGGAGCGCGTACTTGACCCGGCAATGATTGCATGAATTTAGCATCTAGTGACATTACAAGTTTACAACAACACCATTTGTCATTGCATAATAACATATGTAAACAAATACACAAACAAACATAAGTAACTAAAATGTATTTCGAAAACAGAGATTGCTCCTACTAAAACCTCGATCCACGTAAATGTAACACGCAAAATCTTAGTTATAGTAACGTTTTATTTTATTCAAAGGACAGAGCCTTTGTATTAGGCTATCGCACTCTCTAAATTGGAGAGCTCGTTGCCCGCTCCGGCCAGACTATATTGTCTTAATCAGACACGCTGGTTTCAGAGTGTGGTTTAGGCATGCCTCGGGAAACCATACGCATACTGCCACTTGACTGCTGTTGTACCACCACAAGAGCGCTGAACACTCTCTACCACAAGAGCGCTGAACACCTCTGTCGTAAGACACGGGGAGACGAAAACACGAGAGAAACAAGTAAAATCCTACTTATCCTACATTTTTCTTTAGAAGAGAGTGTCTCACCAAACAAAAATATATGACGGTTGGAATTCTAGCAAAGAAACACTTGTATAATGTTTTGTTAGTTAGTAAAGTTACCTTGGTGATGACTAGAGCTAGTTCCAAAGCTTCTAGAAGTAGAAGTATGGGAAGGTGTTGTCGTACGAGAAGCAAGCCGAGGTTTCTTAGACCCTGAAGTAGAAGCTGAAGAACCAGCTGCAGCAGCTGCACCACCACCGGTGGAAGTAACAACCAGCTGACGTTCACGACGGCGAGCTGCCGGAACCCACGTGCTTTTCACGTGAGTAGCACAATCAAACCCTCTACTCTTGCAACAAGTTCTACACCGCCGGTGGTTGCAGTCTTTCTTCGCTTGGTTCCCACAGTCTTGACACGTTGCTGTTGATCCTGACGCTGACGTGGACACCGACCCACCACCGCCAAACACATGATCGGAAACTACACCTTTTTTTGAATAACCTTGTGGGGTTTGCCAGAACTGAATACTATTAATATTATTATATATTGTTATTATTAGTGGTAACATTAGTTAAAAGAGGAATGACACCCACTCCGACACCAAGCGCCGTCGCAGCGGCGGTGCCGGAGATTGTGTGGTGGAGAGAATGAGGATGATCGGAGAGATGATGGTTTGGATGATGGTTAGAGGGAGCAACAACAAACATGCCCATCTCAGCGGGGACGCCATAGTTGATCTGCCGGGGAGTGGGTGACGACCAAAGCCCTCCGCCGGCGGAGGGGGGCCGGCGGCATGAAACCCTAAGGAGAGTTCTTGGTTAGAAACCCTAGAAGAGGAAGAAGGGTTAGCTACCCAGTCAGCAAATGCACCGGAATGATCAGAAGATAACCTAGTACTCCTGCTAGAAGCCACAACTACAGATATTTATAGCAAACTAAGTGAAGTATAACAATAATAATAATAATATAAGTTGTTGATGATCACAACACAACTGAACAACAGAAGAAACAAAACAAAACTACAAGATCTGAGAAGATCTAGAGGCAGAAACAGATGCAGAACCACAGGAGGGTATGATACTGTGCAACTGAAGCTGCAAGTGGATCATTGAGGCTTGTCTTGGGAAATGAGAGGGGGGGGGGGTGGGGTTGGTGAGTTGGGGTTTATAATAATGAATGCATAGATTTTGTAGTTATGTGGATGGGAAGAGCTTAGGACCCCCACACTATCTATGCTTGCTTCTTCTATTTCTAGGTCTGCTGTGCTATTATTTTGTAGGCTAGGCCATCAACTCTTATTTGACTGCCCCCGAGGATAATATTTGTTTGATTCCGCTCATAAAACTTAGGCTAAAGTTGAGTTAAAATCATTGAGTTTATTGTATTCTATTCTATGATCTTTTCCTTTTATCTTTTTTTCCTTTTCTTTTTTTCAGTTTTTAACCTTTGCCTTTTTGAATCCGGTCAAATCACAAAGGGGCGTATTCTCTATTATTTATTCTTTTTTCTAATATATTATTTGAAATATATACAAACTTTTTTCAAAGTTTATCTTAGGTTATTTATTGTTATTTTGTTACCGAATATTATTTGAAATATGTACACGCTTTTTACAAAGTTTATCTTAGGTTATTTATTGTAATAGAAAAGGATAGGGGTGTTAATGAGTTGAGTGAAGTTCAAGTTAACTAAAGAAAGTTTTAGTTGAAATTGGTTCTAAACTTCAAGGTCGGTTTATAAATAATTTTTAAATTCGAGTTTGTCTTATATATTATTTATTGGTTATTAATTGTTAATCCATACATATTTATAGTTATGATGTGTGTGTATATATTTTTTGTTTCATTAGTATATCATACTTAGTTATAAATATAGATTTTTATCTAATTATATATTTATTATATTAAATAAACAAACTTCTATATTTACATAAATAACAACTTCGTTAAGGCTTGTGAGTCTTGTTAAGCTTAAACTCGAATTCATTTATTTAGAGCTTATATTTAGGCTTAAACACGACTCAATTCGAGGTTTTAACAAGTTGATTTTGTGTAACTCAAGATCCTAAACACATATTTTATTATTTTCTAGATGATAATGGAATTTTAGAGACTACTCAATGAGTAGTTGAAACCAATGTTTAGTTTCTAGGTTAGGGATTCTGTGGTACATAAGATTAATACTATCCGCATTTATTGATCCCAGATAATAATTTTTAATTAAAATGGTAAGTGATTTCAATAAGTATTAAAAAATAATGTGTAAAATAGAAATCAAATTTTCAAGAAACAAACATAAGTATAAAATTTTTAAGTTTATCCATTTTGAAAAGATTATAATGTGATTGAGTGGTTATTGATTAATACATAATAATACTTAAAGAATTTTGTGTGAGCAATGAAGGGCACTGGAGTGTTGAGTCGATCTTCTATCTATAAAAGAATGTTGCCTTGAATAAAATTTGTGTATTCATATATGAATTTTGGAGGGCCATTGGCATATTCATTGAATGAAGAGCCTTCATTTGACTAGTTGAATTTATGCATTCCTTATCTTTCAGTCAAGTGGAGACATCAGATATTTGATGATCATATCTGATAGTTTTTATCAGATATCAGATTTCATCATCTACCGTCGTTTTTCTTCAACACTTACATACATTTGATAATTGGGTTCTAACAACCTTGTTAAGTGTCAACTTGTTTATTGTTAATTTTAGATAATTTAAGATAAAAAAGAAAACCCTCAAATTTTGGTTGTATTAAACCATAAATATTAATTTCAATAATATAATGTTTAAAATCTTGGTTGTGGTGTATCAATATAGATACAAGTGTTATGAGAGTTGAAATAACATGCCAAAAAATCATCAAGTTTTGGATTAAAATGTAATTAGAAGGGGCTAAAACTCACCACATGTAATTTGAGGGAGACTAAACATAGGAATCATTACATATGATGATTTAAACTTGTAAGAATCCATATAATTATATTGTGGTTAGTGAAATCAGGAAATGGCAAAAAAAAGTGTTCTTAGGCTACTTGGTGTGGGTGATGGGTCTCTCTCCAGGACGACTCGTCATGTCAGCAAACGCGTCAGAGAGCTTGGAGGACGCCCTGCAGAGGTGGAAGCTTGGAAATGGGTGACGACCGCCACGTCAGCAAACGCATCAGATATTTTTTTTATTTTTCTTTATTAATTAAACTAGTTTTTAACATTTACTTATATAAAGAAAATCATTTTATATTAAAAACACACATTACATAACCTAAAAAAAGTAAAAAAAAAAACATTACTGAAAAAAATAATAAACATAACCTAAAAAGTAAACTAACATATTAATAAAAAAAACTGCTAGTCTTCATCGGTGGGTTCGTTCTGTATGTTGTTCCAAATGTAGTCCACCAAGTCCGCTTGTAGGTTGTGATGTATGTACTCGTTACGTAGAGAGAATCTGTTTAAATCTTGTTGTTCTACACTCACTGGAGCAGAATTACCGCTTGACTCGTTTTCGTCATAGTCACAGATCGCTCTACCCTCGTCTTCGATGATCATATTATGCAGCAAGATACAAGCATACATAATGTATCGCAACCTCTGTGGTGTAAAAGAACGTGTCGGATATTCAATGATATGCCACTTTTTTGTAGAACTCCAAAAACACCGTTCAATATCTTTTCTCGCCCCCTCTTGAAACTTGGCAAATTTCTTTCTTTTGTCGTTTGTAGGGTGCGGAATAGTTTTAACGATTGTAGAGTACGTCGGGTATATTTCATCTGCAAGGTAGTAACCGCGCATGTATTCCACCCCCGAAATCGTAAAACTTGTATCTGGACCTGTTCCTTGGATTACATCGTCAAATACCTGTGATTGGTAGATGATCTTAAGGTCGTTAAGTGAACCAGACAGACCAAAAAAGGCATGCCAAATCCAAAGATCTGTGACGCAACAGCCTCTAGTACTATAGTTGGATGACCGTGGTCGCCCCGAGTATACTGACCTTGCCAGGCAGTAGGGCAGTTCTGCCAGGCCCAGTGCATGCAATCAATGCTTCCAAGCATTCCTGGAAAACCATGTCTTTCTTTGTGCGCTTGATATAATTTTTGGACGTCGTTTGCGTTTGGTTTTCACATATATTTTTTGCTATATAACGTCACGATCCATTTGCAAAACTTGTGCAGACATGCACGTGAAGTTCTTTCGGACATCCTTAAATACTCGTCTAACGAATCGGGTGTAGTCCCGTATGCGAGCAGGCGAATCGCCACGGTACATTTCTGTAAAGTGGTGAATCCCCTACGACCCCTGGCGTCGTATTGAAGCGTGAAATATGGATCAGAATGCGCCAAGTCGTCTGCTACACGTAAGAAAAGTCGACGACTCATTCGGAACCGACGTCTAAACATCGCGTCCGTGTACACGGGTTCGTCGGCAAAGTAATCGGTTACTAAACTATCATGCCCAGCTGATTGTCAACGAGTTGTATAAATTAGGAAAGCACATCAAAATAAAGACTAACTAGAAAATTAAACACGTTAAACGATTTAAATACCTTCTCGTTGTCGATTTAAGGCGGCCGCCCTCGTTTGTGGTTGTGACGAGGTTTCTTCCTCTTCCTCCTCCTCCATGATCATCTGTGCTGCTTGCATAACGAAGTTCGCAACAAAAACTTCGGCGTCGTCCGAATATGATGAACACAACGACGAAGGTGACATCTCTATATTTTTTTTAAAAAAAGGTTGGAGAATTATAAATAGACGGGAATGATTTTATAATTTTGAGAGATAGAGATGAGTAAATTATGTAAAAAAGTGGGATGGTATTGGTGTATTTATAGGTAAAATTATTAATTTGAAAATATTTTTTTTAAATCTAGCCGTTTGTAAAGGCTATATGTTTAAAATATAAATAAAAATCGCCCCGTCTCACACGTCTCCGAGACACTGCCAGGACACGCGGGCCACCGCAGGTGTTGGGGCGTGTCGCCGCGCGACGCGGCTGAGACGGCCCCACACGATGGCCTTAATGTTTAACCCAAAAATATTTTCTGGATACTGGGTTGATGTGGCATAACACCGAGTGGCCTTAATGTTTTAACCCAAAAAATATTTTCTGGATACTGGGTTTGATGTGGCATATATTGGTTAGGGTGGGTATTTTTGATGGTATTGACTCACTTTTGACCAAACTGATGATTAAAGTACAAAGTGTTTTGCTCATCACTAAGTGATGAAAATGAAAGAAAATGATTATTATAATGTGTTTAGGTCATTTAGATATGATTAAAGTTTGAAAATGTTGAATGTGGGTGAAATGAGGTGTTTATTACCTAGATTAGGCTTAAAAAGATCAAAATAGTGAATTGGCTAAATCATTTGTACCTAATATGAGTGGTTCAGGTAAAAAAGTGCAAATGAAAAGCTTCTAGTGTAATTTGTGCAATTCTTTCCATCAAACAAGTCAAATGTGTTAAACTAAATATAAAGGATTGGGGCGGACCAAAGTGAGCTCTCGGGGGAACAGACGCACCCTTAAAAAATTTCTAGGGTAATTTATAGACTAAAATCATCATCGAACCCCTTGAAATTTTGGTTAAACCCCTCATCCGTAACCCTTGAAAATTATCCTTGAATCCGCCACTGCCAATAGATCTAAGAATTCAAATTTATTTCTTGAGTTTATAATTTGGGTTAATAGATGGCAATAGCTCAATATAAAGTAATGAGGTTTAGTTTGGAGCAAGGTTGCTAAATCAACTTTTTTTTTCAAATAAAATTTTTACGAAATAAGAAGCCTACTGTAGCAAGATGCTATGGTGAGAAGCCCAAAATAGGGATGGACATTTAATACCGGTAACTATTTTCTTCGGTTTTTCGGCACTGGTACTTTCGATACCGCTACATGCTCATCTCTAGCCCAAAACATTATAGGTTAAAGAGTAAAACTTCGCTCTTATTTGTTATTTAAACGAATGAGCTAGCCTTGATCCCCTCAACAATTTTCTCCCACCCATTATAAATATGGTTGAATAGTATATCATTTTGTTCTTCCCATATGTGCGCCATAAAGTGACTAGTGTGATACTTTGACACAACTTTTTATATGCCTTAGCATCTTGACTTATGGCTTTGAATGGATGTTTTTCTTCGACCGAATCGCCTCCTGTTACATTTATTTTACACCAATCTTTCACCTTTTTCCAGACCGAGTTGGCAACATAGCAGTGGACTAGAAGACGGTCTGCTCATTCGAGCCAAATCCTACAGGCATCACACACGGTGGCATTTACATACACATTTTAAACTATCACAGGCGAACATACAATTCTCTACTGAAAACCTCAAAATGGAACCCAAAACATTCAAGAGTCAGACCCCAATTACGACCAATAGTCTAACTTGTCAAATTACGAGCAATTCCCCAGAAGAGCAACCGGGTTGTGTGGCACTAAGGTGTGTATAACACAGCCTTAAAAAAAGCTTTTGGATCAAGACGATCACTAACTCTAAAGCTATCCGCAACCAATCACACACGTAATTCACATAATCCATTACTATTACTAATGCTATAGAACACCTGTAAGTTTTGCATTTAGTATGATGAGTAAAATACCATTCTAGTAAAACTAAAGAACCTCACATGATCAGGATTAGTAAATTTTGGTAAACATCATCTAAAGGCGGGTTTCATTTCTTGTTTAGGAGCAACTTCCTCAACTCCTCATTTGATTTCGGCTTCTCATCACCCGCAGCTGAAGAAGAAGATGGCGGTTTAGACCAACCTAGAGCTCTTGGAACCGCAAAAGTGTTTCTCTCCCTTTAGTTCAACTTTTCCACCCTCGCCTGCACAAACAATTATTTATTGCTTAAATAATATAACACATACATAAACCAAACATGATTATAAACAAGTGATATGAACTAACCTCGTCGTTCTGTTGTTGAAGCTTTATGCCCAGCAGCGGCAGGACCTTTTCTTTTGCCCTTAGGATCAGAAAGCGCAATGCTCAACTTCTTTCCGAGAAGCATTTGTTTATTCTTAGCCACAGCTGCCTCAAGGTGTGTATCATCACAGAAGTCCACATATGCTAAACCCTTTATACAACACAAGTCAAAAGTGTTATCAACTAATAATAATAATAATAATTATACCTTTTAGTTTCATGAAGAACAACAGATTTCAGTTAGATATACACAAGGGAGCAAGAGAGAGAGAGAGAGACCCTTGATTTTTTAGTGAACTTGTCCATTAGTATTCGAATAGCCCCAACCCCACCAACATCACTGAAGAAACCACGTAGGTCCTCAGAAGTTGCCTGCAAATGTCACAAAGAAAGCAATCACTTTACAAAGCACACAACATTTATAAAAGTGCAAGAAGAAAACAATAGTGTAAACAAGCCCAGAGGCTCGAGAGCTACTCGGGATCGGCTCGGTTAAAAGCTCGAACGGGCTCGAGCTTGAAAAACAAAGCTCATTTAGGCTCACGAGCCTTAACGAGCCCAAACAAAATTTTAGTTCTTTTATATATATTATAATGATAATGATAACTATAAACCACTCCTAAAAAGCCCAAGTCGGTTTCAACTTAGGCCCATATGATTTAAACTAATAACTTTGGTGAGCCGAGCTTTGGCTCGTTTAAGCATTATTGAAGCGAGCTCGAGCCGAGATTTTGGCTCGTTGGAGATTGTCCTCAACAAAGCTCGAGCCGAGCTCGAGCTTTGGGTTTTACTCGCGAGCCGAGCTCAAATAAGTAGACTCGAACCAAGCTGAGTGCAAGCTTCATAAAAAACATGACGAGCCGAGCTCGAGCATAGTCGGCCTCGGGCTCGTAAACACCCCTAGAAGAAAACATACCTTTAGATTAAGGTTTGATACAAAGGCAGTGCATTGATCAGTGTATTGCTTGAATTTCTCAGGTGTCGGGTCTTTTACTTTCAGGCCGCTGTCTTCTCCATGAGGCGTGGGGTCTTTTGCTTTCAGGCTGCTGTCTTCTGCATGAGGCGTGGGATCTGTTGAATTATCCGCTTTATTTGCTTTAGCGGAACCCTTATTCTGAGCTTTAACCTTTTGCCGCTTAGCTGGCGACTCTTCATTAGGTGCAGCATCTGAAGACGACTTTCTCTTTTCACCTTTAACTTTCTTAACAGGATCATCTTTATGATCTGTTGATGAAGTAACATTTTTGCTCTCTTGTTGTAACCTAAATAACTGTAGCTCCTGCAGCCGAGGACTCACCTGAAATAATAAAACCATCGCATCACACATTCACACGCACCAGAGGTCTATTATCGTGGAGTATACAATCGAAAGTACCTTCTGTAACGCATGATCAAAATCTTCTAGTGTACCAAATTCCCTCTCGAAACGTATCCACGAGTTGCATATGTCCTCAGAGCCTGTCCCAGCAAACCTTTTACTGTAGCATCGTTTATATAAAGATCTAGCTTCGTTTATGTGGCCCATCTCGGTTTCCATTGATATATAGCCTTGCCAAGCTTCTAACATAGACCCGCTATATATAAAAGGTTTTCAGAATTATCATTAGCATGGAACAGAAAAACCGGCGAAACTTCTTATATTAAATAGAAGAGTAAAATGCCATTTTCGTCCCTGAGGTTTGCCAGATCTACGACTTTCGTCCAAAGGTCTCTGTTTCCGCATCTGGATCCAAAAGGTTTAAAATCTTGCCATTTTCATCCGGCTCATTAACTCCATTCATTTTTCTCCGTTAAATCAAGGGTATTTTCGTCTTTTTGTTAACTTAAGGCGATTCGGTCTTTTTCACTTTATGTACAAGCATTTAGCGTAATGTGAAAAAGACCGAATTGCCCTTTAAGTTAACAAAAAATATGGAAATACCCCTGCCTTGACGGAAAAAAATGGATAGAGTTAACAAAACAAGCCAGATGAAAATGGCAAGATTTCAAATCTTTTGGATTCAAATGCGCATAAACAAACCTTTGGACGAAAGTCGCAAAACTGGTCAAACTTCAGGGACGAAAAATGACATTTTACTCTAAATAAAATAAAAACTTTGAACCTGTTCTTAAGCAAGCTTTCCCATACACCACGAGCCGCAGTTATATCTTTTCCGATATTAGACTCCAAACGGGCCCAATAGCTATGTATTTGCAACAAACTGGATGTGTTCTTTAACTGTGGTGACAAATAATCACATGCCCTCTGGAATAGATCATAAACCATCATATGTTTAAGGTCAGTAAATAACCATACGTTGATACTACTCTGAGCATTAATATGATTATAAAGAAAACCTGAAAGGTATTCCTTATCAACGAAAAATCTAAGCCACCATCGAGATCTTTAGCAAACAAGATTCTCCTCCTCAGGCCATCAACTCTGGTGAGAAATATATCTACATACTGAAATCAAGATGCATTTGTTAATTAACAGCATTCATGATAACATTTTAAGTGTATTTGACAAAAAAATGCAGTCATAGACAACAACCTACCTAGTCTGTAATTATAAGACGTTAAACTCAAAAATCATTCTCTCAACTAGATACCATTCGAACACCCCCTCCTTAAACTCTAATAAAAAAATCAGAAACAAATAAATAAATTAACGTCGCATAAGGGAACTATAGAAGTGCCTCATTGGACGAGTTCGACTTAGGCGTGCTGAGGCGCGAGGCGAAGGTCCTAGGGCGTTTACGCTCAGTGCCTGAATTAAATTCAAGAAGCGCCAAAAAGGCGCACAATTAAGGGGATTTTTTGATCTGAGGCGTGCGCCTCATTTATTTGAGGCGTTTTTTAAAGGGAAGTGTTGTACGTTTGGCTTTTTGGCTTGTACATGTAGGTAAAATCCTATAAAAACCATGCGCCTAGGGCATGAAAAGCCCGCCACTTTTGCACTTTGCGCCTCGGTTTTAGACCTTGTCGCTTTTGTGCGCCTCGCGCTTTTTTAAACCATTTAGATCATAGAATGGTACCGTACTCAGACAAACAATCAAACATGCTATAATAAGGAAACGACATTAAGTGTTGATAAAGTATTAAAACAAAGGGAAATGTACGGTCCTATAGTGATACCTCGTCTATGGTCGAAAATGTGCATTGCAGAGATCTTTCAAAAACCTGAAATGGGCGACAAATCTAGTATCACTGATGCATGCAACAATGATAATGTATAACATACCCATTGCAGCACTTCATCCTTGTATTACATTCCTCAAAACAATATTATACTACAATGCAAAACATAAATCATAATTGCTTTTATGAATTTATTAGAAAAAAGAATAAAATGCCATTTTAGTCATGCTACTACTTTAACATAAATCATAAATGCTTTTAGTAATTTATTAAGAAAAAGAGTAAATGTCCATTTTCGTCCCTAAGGTTTGGCCAGTTTTGTGACTTTCGTCCAAAAGTCTGTTTTTCTGCATTTGGATCCAAAAGGTTTGAAATCATGCCATTTTCATCCGGCTCGTTAACTCCATCCATTTTTCTCCGTTAAGTCGGGGGTATTTACGTCTTTTTTGTTAACTTAAAGGGCAATTCAGTTTTTTGAAGACTTGTACATTATGCAAAAAGCTTGTACATAAGGTGAAAAAGACCAAATTGCACTTTAAGTTAACAAAAAAGACGGAAATACCCCTGACTTGACTTAACGGAGAAAAACGTATGGAGTTAACGGGCCGGATGAAAATGGCAAGATTTCAAACCTTTTGGATCCAGATGCAGAAAAACAAACCTTTGGACAAACGTCGCAAAACTGGCCAAACCTCATGGACGAAAATGGCATTTTACTCTTAAGAAAAATCATAAACACCTTTTAAAAATAGTTAGCACTTCATTCTCAAAAAAAGAAAAGAAAAAAGAAAACATACGTCAGAAAGATCTTTCTCAGAACCACGACTTCGTTCAAGGTATAGCATGAAGCGAACCCATAGTTCACCAACCCAGGGGCAGTTCCTCGTAGCCCGGTTATATATATCCCTCAAAGTTTTGTCGGCCTGGTATTCGAAAGATATTAACGTTTAGACGGTTAAACTCAAAGCACAAAAGAACAAAAATGTTTACTAATTACTAAAACCTTTAGCGTTTTGTTGAGGTAGTTGGTGTAATCAATCCAGAGATCACCAGATATCGGAAATTCAGTTATTGCTCGTTCATACAAGCTCTTAACTCGAGCAGGATCTCCAGAGGACTGTTCAAATTTCAAATAAGCCTACACAAACAATAATTCAATACATGTATCAATAATCATAAAACAGTATGCAGGGGGCCCACTGGTTGGATCATAAAACAGTAGTCACTCAAGCTCACCATAAAACTTTGAAGCCGTTCTGTATCGGACACATCACTTCCTGCTATTTTTTCTTCAAAATCAGCACGTACACTCAACATGTCTAGAGCCTTCTGATAAGCAGAAGCGACATGAGGTGCAATTCCATCGGTATGCTACTATTGGCATCGAGTGTATTTCCGTGTTCGGACTCCCATGCCTTGCAGGTCAAAAGAGTTGACGTCATGTCCGAATGAGGAATAGACAAGTGGCGATGAAATATGTTACGAACTCTTTGAACCTGCTTTTCCCTTGACTGTAAACCAAAGTAAAAGTAACTTGAAATTTAGAAATAGAAGATCGGCAGAGAAACCATAGCAGTGTGTGTGTGTGTGTGTGTAGGTCAATTACAGGGAGAAATCCCTTATGAGTTCAAAAAACTCATGAAACTCAATGGATGGAGCAAAACTTGCCACATGTTACACCTTTTTTGCTGTTACAAGATTCTGACATGTTACACTTTTTGTGTCAGGAGAGAGAAGAGAGGATATGTTACATCTTTCACCCGTTTACAGTATATGTAACTTCACCTGTTACACTTTTTAGGGTTTCAACAGCAATTTTTTTTAAATTCTATGTAGTGTAACATTTTTAGAACTTAGAAAGTACGAGTTTTTTTAATTGGTAGTGGATGTAAAAAATATGTTACATTTTTTATGGAAAGACTTTCGTGTAAAAAATTACAGCTGTTGCACCTTTTTGTTAGACTGCAACATGTTTCTGAAAAACACCTTTTGTAACAGACCAATCTCAACCATAGATAGGTGGTGGAGATGAGGTTTTCCAAGTTTATTTAACTCATTAGAGTTTTCTCCATATCCTTATAAGCAAGAATAAAATGCATTCATATAAATGCCAAATAAATTCATACCTCCAAGTCTGTCTCATCCATGCTATTAAGAATAGCTTCCTCAAAACTTCTGTATGCTTCCCATAACTTACTACCTTCAGCAACATGTAAACCACATGCAATAAGTGCACGCTCGAATAGGTCCTTGCCTTAGAAATTCCAGTTGGTGAGAATTCACGACAAGAAGAATCATGTTTTTGAATGAAATTTAAGTAGTCACACCACAGAGAGACCGACTGCATAGAAAAACACATCATTTAGTTTGACAAGTGTACCTTCACCTAGTCAAAAGCTAGAGCTATTCTAGTTCTATCGGAAAAAATCAGCTCAAAAAAGATGAAATCCACAACCGTTTTGTCACTTAAGTTGGCAGCACAGGCATGCCTGGATGCAACATGTGTATCATGTTAATGCAACAAAAGGCGTCTGTCACAGCTTATTAGCATATGTATGCCTATCATGTTAGGAAAGATTATATGAATCTTGATACTTCACATGTTCTCACAGTATGTATCTTTACATAACTAAAGATGAGTGTTACAATGAAGAGTACCAAATATATTGTCCAGTTGACAAAATAGGAACTAGTGTTAACTATTAGCCAACAATAGCATGAACATCTTCATAGCCGTAGTTTCGAGCCATGTAAAGAAAGACAAGACCATACCAGAATAAAGTTACTAAAATACCAAAGTAACAAGAAGAACCAAGCCCCGAAATGAATGGTAAAATAATGTAACCATAATCTATCAAATTGCCGTGTCCAGAAAAAGTTTCTCACAAGATAATATTCCCAAACAGAACCGCAGAAAATGTTCACTTTTACCATGTAGTCTTGTTAAAATAGTTGAATCGGTTTACATGTTAATTTTATCATCCTGATAACCTATACAAATCAAACTGATATTTCTCATTTACACCTACTTTCACTTAGATCAACTAAGTCATTCAGGCAATATAAGTCATATAAAACGGTGTACCGTGCACGCAGTTCTATCGTACACACTATCAGTTAAACTCATAGTTGTCAATAGTGAATAACGGACGATAACGACAAGCTACCTATACGCTACGTAGCGATAGCGATGAAATCGTGGCCGCTGTTTCATATTTAGCGATACACTAGAAGGAAATTTTAGAAATATTTTATATGTATAGTTTATTAAAAAATATATAAAAAAACCAAAAAAGATTACAAAAATCTCGCAATCTACCGCTATTTTGTCGATACAAGCTATATAGTGACACATGAGGCTATGCTACGCTGTACGCTATAGCGGGCGCTATACTCTCTATTACAACTATGGTTAAACTGTAAGGTAGAGTTTGTTTCACATAATAGAATGGATTCTTAATGGAACTGGAATGTAGATTATAATCCTTATGTTGTTCGTTTCAACAAAAAGAGAACTGAAACTGAATCTAAATTGCGAGTTCACGTCCTTCTTTCTGGTAGTTATGTCATTTTACATTTTTACATTCCAATTCCATTGATAACTATACCAACCAAACACATTATGAGATACCAAAGGAAATCTTTAAAAAACAAGTTTAATTCCAATTCCATTACATTCGATATAACGAACGCTACCTAAGTGATGGCTATATCAAGAATCACATAACTCTATACTTGGCCTTTGGTTGATACATACATGAGTCACGAAACAGAAATACAAAACAAAAATAGAGGTTACCAAATAATCAGAGATTCCACGCTCATAGAGCTTCTCAATTGTAGAAACTGCATCCACCGAGAAGACGAAGAGATGAACGAAATCTCATCATTTGCCCATTGCTGCCACATTGCAGGAGTTAACGGGAAGGGCTCATTCATAGCCTCCCTTGCTAGCCGCAGCTTGTCGATATCCCCTTGCTTCCTCAAAGCCGTTATATACTACATACATGAGTCAAAACCATTCAACATTCAAATTCAGCAAGAAGATGTAACAAAACAACAACAACAGAAATAAAATAAGATGACGATAATGAATGAATTAATTACTTGAAGATGAGCATCGTAGTTGGCTGGATTGGTGGAGAGTTCGGTGGCTAGGGTTTCTAATTCCAGAGCGGTTTGATCGTCGTCTCCATCAGAGTCCGATGAGTCGGAAGTTGTATGGTCCATTGTTAGGGTTTCTTCTTCCATGCTGCGACTCTCTCTGCCTTCACTCGCCACACTCCTGATGTCACCCTTTTTGGTTTCACGCTATGAAGATTTTCTTTTAAGAATCTACAAAACGAAAAGTTGAGGGCCAAAGTGTAACTCTATAAAAAATAAAGGGTAAATGGGGAAAATATTGACTCCCACAAAAATTTCGAAAATAACCACATGAGGCGTCTGATTTAAGACTTTACATCAGTACTTTACAACGCTTTTTCCTTTTTTCTTTTCTTTTCCACCATGATTTTTAAGCCGACATGACTTGTTTATACAATAGTGTTTTTTTAAATTACACTAAATTAAAGAGAATTTTATCATGTGTTAATTTGGTGTAAAAAAATATATAAAAGAGAATTTTATCATGTGTTAATTTGGTGTAAAAAATATCTTATCGTATAAAAAAGTTATGTCTCCTTAGAAATCATGACGGTAAAAATAGGAACAGGCTAAGGCGTCTAAGTGTAGACGCTACAGCTGGTGTAGAGTCTCAACTCAGATGCCTCAAGTGGCTATTTTTGAAATTTTTATGGGTCAATGGCTATTTTCGCTATTTTCTCAAAAATAAAGGTTACTTGGTTAATAATGACTAAAATACAGATTTGTCCAAAGAAATTTTTAACACATGCATTAAGTGTTATATGTTGAAAAATCATACTTATATTACTTAAATTTCCTTGAAAAATCATACTTGTATATTACTTAAATTTCCTTGAAAAATCATACTTGTATTACCTAAAATTTAAAATGCCTCCTTGATGCTCCATTGTTGGTTATAGTGCAAGTATCAAGTATGTGTATTAAATTTTTTATAACGCCAACTCGCACATATATAACTTTACTACTAAACTAAGTTTTTTGTCCACTACAAAGATTAAACCCTCATCACTTGAAAAGACAAAACATTATCCAATGAAACTACGTTTTTTTTTCCACTCTAGGGATTGAACCCTAGCCACTTGAAAACAAAACATTATCCAACACGGTCGGATTCTGTTTTGTGCGTTCCGAGGAACCCACTCGGTTTGAAAAAAAAATTAGTAAAATCCTTGTATGATTAAAAAAAAAAAGTGAAAATTTATCAAAATGAACCCATCGGAAAAAAATCTTCAGTTTGCCACTATTATTCGGGTGTTGTTTGCTTTTCATTTGTTTGCTTTTAATCTTGTCTTTTAATTACAAACTGATATTACTTTAGTTTTACTTTCAACAATGATCACATACTATTGAGATTTTTTATAATCTAACAAACATATGTTACACTAAATGCATACTAATGAAGCAATGAATATTTTACATCATAAGGTAATTAGGTTATTTTTGCATGATACATGCTCCTGATCTATAAGACATCCTATCTTAAGGATCGTATGCATTTTTTTTCTTGGGTTCTCGTCTCTTGGAATCATTAGTTCACTTAAACTTTTGCTCTAATATCAACTTGTTACGCACAATTTTTTTATTGGGTTCGGTAAAGGTGATGTCAGGAAAGCCGTTTGCGTTGTTTTTCACGAAAAACTTACTGCTAAAGCAGTTGGTTGGTGAAGATATTAGATGGGTGGGCAGGAGTAGGATCTAAAACCAAAGTAAAAAAAAACGATATGAAAAATCAGCAACTAAGTTCCATAATTACTCATTAGCACACTTGAATCTCTACTAGCAATGAGATAATGGGAATAGTTAATGCTCACTCTCCACACACCATGTGTTCCCTTCACATGTTTTTTATAATCTTCTACTGACATTATCAAGCTAAAGCTGCAGTTTCTGTGCCGTTAGCCATTTGCTGCAATCTCATGATCATGTGAGTTGCAGCTGAGTTTCTTGCTTCATGAATACTTGGTAGATTGCCACTCACACCCGAGCATTCGAAATTAGCTCCTTTCACAGTAACGTTAGCCACAAACCCACCTGCACACAAAAAAATGTATCATTAGTATATCAGAATCACAGTGGAAACAGGTGGGTTGTGTAACAAGTTAAAACGCCAAATGGGTCATTTAAATACGCGATAGTTTTGGAAATAAATGAATTTTAATTAAGTTAATTATCTTACCATCAGAACGTGACGTGCTATATGTCGGCAACATCCAATTGTTTGATAGACAAATATCATCCAACTCCTGGGTAAAGAAGACTTTGTTATGACTTATAGTGATTATAAAATATAAAACATAAAATAAAATGCACAATTTATTTACAAATTGGTCAATTCAGATTATATGAACAAGTGAACAGCTAGCTTATTATTAAACATGTCAAAGGGTCAAAAATATCCCGAAGTGTCATAGTAACGCATAAAACCTCCTAAAACTATTTTATTCAATATTCAGGAGTAAATGACTTTTTGAGTCCCTGTGTTTTAGTGGTTTTAACCATTTGAGTACAAAATCTAAAAGTTTAGCGCTCTGTGGTTAAAACAAATGTGTTACAAAGTGCAAACCATTGAGACCATCCATGTACTTTTAGAAAGCTAGGGGACCAAATCCAAAATTTGGGTCAACCACAGGGACCATCCGTGTAATTCACTCATAATTGAAATTGTATAACTTCAGTAATTATATTTCACATGCTATTTTTTAAAAAAAATTTATCGTTTGGGACAAAAAGTGTTTCGGTCAACCCATACCAAAATTTACCCGTTATGACTTAAACCTGTTTTGACCCACTATCCAACGTGCCCATTTTTTCACTTCTGTGACTTTCTGAGTCAAATAGCACAAAGACTTGCCTGGCATGCTTTTCGCAAAGTGAGTTGAGCTTCCGACAAGCTCTTTCCCGACAATAGCGGCACACTTCTAGAAGCAAGCAGGTTTGTATGTTGTTGAGTTTGCATGTCATCTTGTTACAAATCTCATTGCAACAATCGATAACAGCTTCTAGCTTTAAACCCAAGCAATCTCCAACACCTTTCAAAAGCGGAAACAAAATAAACCGTCAACATTCTGTAAAAGACACACATCGCCGTAAGAAACATCAACATACGAAGAAAAGGCATACCACCATGCATGATTGCCTGAATCTTTTTATCACATAAAGTCAACTTGCTTTCTATAACTCGTTGTTGATCATACTGCAAGGAAACAAACTCTTGTTAAGAGTCAACAAAGAGTACATCAAAACAGTTAAAAGAGCTCGAAGAAAATAAACTCTTTTATCATAAAAGCATACCAGTTTCTGTCTTTTATGTAAAAGAGCTCGAAGGGCAGCGTCTGATAATTCAGATCTCTTTGCATCCACTATGGAATGAAAGTCGTCAAGAATATAGTTCACCGCGAGCGATCTATCATCATTCGGAAGGACCAAGCAAGACCCTTTTTCACCATTTACCCTTTCATCTTTACTTTGACTAACGGTTGACATTTTCTTCAAATCCTTCGTATTTGCCGCCTGGAACTAGCCAAATTGATGTTACATATATACAAATTTATGTTACATATATACAAAAAGGATACAAAACATCATACTAAAAACATAATTCAGTTAATTCACCTTGCTGTTGGTAGATTTTGTTGGAGCTGATCGTTTTACATGACGATAAACCTTTAGTGGCGCCTGGACTTTAGTATTTTGACTTTCTTTTTGAAAGCAAACTAATAGCTTATCAACGTCTAATTTATTATTGGCCCCACTTGATGAATCATTTAATTCAGATCCATTCATATCTTCCTGCTTCATAGCGTTACCATTAGAAACCGTGATACTGTTGCCAACAGAATTTTCTGATTCTTTGACTTCTTGGTCAACTTGTGTTGCTGTAAACTGAGAAGTGATGGCATCATCTGCCGCTTTGCTAACTGATTCAGAAGTATAACTGAATTGGTTGGATTCATTTCCGTTTTGCTAACTTTGCTGTCATGAGATTCTTCTTTAACTGAATTACTGACATGCACAGTTTCAGAATCCAATTTTGACTTTTTTTGCAAGTTATTAGAGACTTCCTTACTTTGACCACTTTCTTTCTTAACGCATTGGCTGGATTTATATGTGCTTTTGCTATCCTTGCTTTCACGAGATTTTCTTTACTGGAATTACTGTTGTGCACAACTTCAGATTCCAACTTTGACTTTTTTTTGCAAGTTACCGGAGACTTTCTTATTTCTTTATCGCATGACTTTGGTGAGCTTTGTCCGATACTCACATCTGAACTTTCATTTTTACTTCATTTGGTAAGCTATTTGATTCTCTGCAAACATTCATATTGCACTAAATCAAAAGGCGAACGTTTATGTTCGTTTATTCTGTAAATGAACCGAACGAACATGAACTTATAATCGAACACATATTTTTGTTCATGTTCGTTTCTTAAGAAAATGGGCATTCGTTTTTGTTCCTTCATTTAAAACCTCAAATGAACATTTTTTAACAAACAATAAACAACACAAATGAACATAATTGAACAAACATAAATGAGCACTAACGAACATAAAGTAATTTTTTTATAAAAATTAGTGATTAATTACGATAAAGCCATTGGAAAACCCATTTTTATTACTAGAAAACCCAGTTACCATTTACCAATTAGTTATATTTGTATAAGTAGTTAGAAAGTTCCTTTTATGTTAAGTATTTATATAGATATAACTACTTATGTATTCAAAACTAAAACAAACATATATAAACGAACGAACATAAACAAACGGACATAAGTAAATGTAAATAAAGAACAAAAATGAACGAACATTAAAGGGCGTTCACGAACATAAATGAACGAACAAAAAGTGTGTTCATGTTCGTACGTTTAATTAAATGAACAAAACATGGGTTCATGTATGTTTGTTTATTAAATAAAGGAACATAAACGAACCTTCCGCCGAACAAGTTCACGGACGTTTAGTTCGTTTACAGGCCTAGGCGAACGAAAATATTGTGTTCCTCTAATAATCTAATAATATAAGAATAAAATACCTTGAGAACAACTTTGATATAATATCAGCATATGGAAGCAGGTAGTAATACTCAACAACCAGAGTAATTCCCCAACTGCCTAAACACTCGTTTACCACAGGTCCCTGTAAGCTACACAATGAGAGTACATTAAGGTGATTGTTAGAAAATGCATGTGTGTGTATATATTAAAAGATATATCATCCATATAATATATACATGTATGCATAATTGATATAGATTTTACAAAAACATACTAACCTAGAAATAACATCTTGAATAGGAACCAAATTATCTTCACTGATTTCTTGGGTGCTTTGCACAATGTAAAAGCGAGTGGCGGTCTTTGCTTGACTCAAAGAATACACTACATGGCTTTCCAAAACCTTAAGCTCATGATACACAATTCCTGTTTTAATGTAAACATCATATCAAATTATAATAAATTTTAGTTGAATTGTCAAAAAATAACATTTAGTTAAGAATGGGCCGATTCAGTTGTACTTTATCTCGAACCGGTCAAATGGTCAAAGTACATAAAGTTAGCTTGAAAGGAGACAGGATAAATGGGTCGAAAATTGCCCAAAGTGTTTTTCTATGCGTAAAACCACTTACAATATAATATTCAAAAGTCAGACTCTTACTGATATAGTATAATATCTGTAAGCATCTTTGACATTTATTATCTATAAAAAATTGAGTAAAGTACATGCATGGTCCCTGTGTTACTAAAATTTTGGATTTGGTCCCTAGCTTTCTAAAAGTACATGGATGGTCCCTGTGGTTTGCACTTTGTAACGCATTTAGTCCCCAGCTAACATGTCTAAAGGTTTCAGCAGGTCGAAGTTAGGGACTAAATGCGTTACAAAGTTCAAACCATAGGGACCATCCATGTGGCTTTTGGCAAAGTTGGGGACTAAATGCATTACAAAGTGCAAACCACCGGGACCATCCGTGTGCTTTTATTAGAAAGCTAGGGACCAAACCCAAAATTTTAGTAAACCACAAGGACTATCCGTGTGCTATACTCTTAAAAATTTGATTTTTTTTTACAAAAGGCGTTTCTGGGCAGCCCAATCCAACCTGTTTTGACCCATACCAAATCCTAACCACATAAGTAGCAAAATATCAAAATAATTCTACCTGCTACTTCTTTCACAGCCAAAAATGCAAGCTTCTGCAACCAATCTTATCATATCTATCATAACTTTCTTGCGTTTTTTACTTTCAGGATAAACTTCCTTTTCGATAACCGACCATACTCCATTGTTGAACTGTAGGAAGCAGTTTTCTTTCTTCGAGTCTATTAACAAAACTGCCACTTTGGTAACTTGCCATTCGTTTATAACATTTGAGATATTAGCAGAAGCGTTTAGCAACGTCTCGGATATGGTACATGCATCCATTATTGCTTTTTCCGTTATTGAAAGCTGATTTTCAGGGTCATGTAAAACGATGTGATCTGATTGACACGTGTATTTCATGTGGCGTAGAATGCCCGGTTTGAGCTCTGTAGCCAGCTTACAAAACTGATCAAACTTTAAGAATTGGATTTCTTGGTGGTGATTAGATGATAATAGTTGTAAAGTACTACAGCTGCATGAACCTGAAAGCCAATCATCAAACTATTTAAACACGTATGAATATAATCCAGCTGATGTATATTGATATATCATTGTGAGAGAGAATATAGACAAACTATGCAGTTAATGCGGTAAAAAAATCAGATATCGGTCAAGGACCAATATTTGAGATATAGGTTATCGTGGTGGGATATCGGTAATTATATCATGAAGAATTATATATATAGCAATTTAACACTAACAATTCAGTATACTCTCCTACCATTAACAAATTAACCTTTTGCAAATTGCAAAACCCTAAACAATTGTAGCAAGTAGGAACTGATCAAGACTTAAAACACTAACAATTAATTTTTTTTTTTGAACGGCCAACGAATCCTCCAAATGGGCTACTGGCGAAATTCACCACATCGGGATACACTCACCTCCGAACCGGGGAAACCCTCGCCTAGGGCAGAAGCCCGTGAACACTCGCCCGAAGGCAAGACAGTGTGGTGAGGTAAAACCCGTTCAGTTCAAGGATACAACGAGCGCTCGCCGCGTACTCGCCTAGTCTCCCATCATCACCAGGTGCCGCCAAAAACTAATGGGGAAGCAGGAATTGAACCTGGGTCTCTTGGAAACCCAAGTCTCTCCCTTACCACTCCACCACAAGCTCATTGGCACTAACAATTATAATTAAGACTTAAAACACTAATAGCACCAATAAGAAGAAAGACGAATGGTAGAACTATGAAGAAAGGTACTGATATCGGGAAAATCGGTGATATATCTGTCACATATCGGTTAAATATTATCGAACAGATATTTGACACCGATATTCTACATGGGGACCGATAACCAATATGTCGGTGATATATCACGATATTAACTGCATAGCAGACAAAAAATAGAACATATTGAAAGATTTTAAAGTAATAAGATTGTTTATCATTATGATAGAAAATTCTTGATTTACAAAAATAAAGTGTCCAAAGATGCCAATGAAACATTAAATTCATTAATGGACAAACGAACAGAGACATTAAACATGCATAATATATCAGACTTCAATACACAATACTGATATATTAAAATAAAATAAAAACTTTACATGTACGATTTCCAAAAAGAGGAAGAAAAAACTTACCTGCTTAGCAACGGATTTTTGTTTTGATTCAGATGGTGTTTCCTTTGCAAAGTCGGTATGCTTGAGAGGTAGCAATGGACCAACCAAATACTCCATTAATGCATCAACAGTCTCCTTAGTTGGACCAACTTCTGTGGGGAAATCTATCTCCATGGCCCCTACATTCATCAACGTCAAAGAAATAAATTATGAAAATGTTACGTTAAAAACGGATCATGTAATATACATTCTACACCTACCGCTAGAGAATCTATATCCAACCCGAATCAGATTTTAATGTTTCATTCGAAAAATCACACAAGTATTTTAAGTTTTTAATGGTTGCATTGAAGAAGTACATAAAAAGATTTAAAAACAATATTCATGTCCTAATACCTATTTCGGTTTTAGATTACAAGCTCCAAGATTCTACCCAATGAAAAATACATTCTATAACCAAACTATAACACGAACGCTAAAAGAAAAGAAGATGAAAGACAACAAGGGTCTAAATTTACAAATTTATACAATTTATCATCATTTATAACCATTTAAGTCAATGAAACTAAAGCAATCAAAACAGGTAAAATTAACATCCCTTTGATTAATCTCACATCCAACCAAAGTTTAAAAGAACGAAACTGAGCCTCAAGGCGTTTTCCCTTCTCCGCACTAAGCAGAATTAGAAAATAAATATAAAAATTATATTATCTTATAAAAAATAAAACAATTGACACGGAAAGTCTAAAACATCTAAAAACACACATCCAAAATAAAAGAATTGACCCAGAAAGTCTAAAACATCTAAAAACACACATCAAAAATAAAATAATTGGCACAGAAAGTCTAAAACATTAAAAAAAACGCCTCGAAAACACATATAACCCCATGAGGTGCCTCGAGCCGCACGCCTCAACCGTTTTAATTAAACCATGCTTAAACACACATCAAAAATAAAATAATTGACACAGAAAGTCTAAAACATTAAAAAAACGCATCGAAAACACATATAACCCCATGAGGTGCCTCGAGCCGCACGTCTCAACCGTTTTAATTAAACCATGCTTAAACACACATCAAAAATAAATAATTGACACAGAAAGTCTAAAACATTAAAAAAACGCATCGAAAACACATATAACCCCATGAGGTGCCTCGAGCCGCACACCTCAACCGTTTTTATTAAACCATGCTTCCAACATCCAATACTCAAAAAATCATTAAATAAAAAATTTGCACCCAAATTTCTTGACATGAAAATCTAAACACATAATCCTGCATACTACATTCTATGCTTACAAAAAAAAAAAAAAACAAACAACACAATTAAAGAAAGGAAAGACATAAAAAACAATGCTGGTTAGCAACTACAACAGGGTTTTCAAACAAAAAAATGTGAACTTTAATATCAATATATATCTAAATTCTACAATTTGCATGCAAACCCCTACAAATTCTCAATTCCAACAGATAAACAAACAGACAAGTTCCAGCTCTTTATAAACAAATTAAACCACATTATGTGCTGCCAAAACCAAAACCAAAACAAAAACAGAAACACAAGATCAGAGCCAAAAACATCAAGAAAACATTCTACCTCTTTAATTCAGAACATACCTTTGAAACCCATTTTTACAATTCAACAAAAACCCTAAACAAAGTGAAGGTTTTAGAGCCGTTGGAACATACCTTTGAAACCCATTTTTTCAGATCGACAAGAGTCTCCGACAAAACAAGTGGAGTGTCCGAAGTCGAACACACAACCGAAATTGTGAAGCTTGAATGGTCGGTTTTCTTATTCACTTCACACTTCACAATCAACTCAGTTTACTGTTTTTTACTTGTTCAAATTCAGAAAGGACTAACGGTGCAGTTTGTTGCCCGACTATCTTCTTTTTTATGTAACTTGACAAGTCTTCTGAATTTAAAATAATATTAGCATTTCATCAGAAAAATAATAATAATAATAATATAAGTGTTTTTTTATTATTTGAATTTAATATTTGTTTATTTAGGTTTGAGAGAGTATAAGAGTCTTATCAAATATCAACTAGAAATTAAAAAAAAAAATAGACGTATTATTGGACAATGGTTTTTGACTATTTGGTAGTGTTTTACGGCGGTTACATCGTGAGTTTAGGATAATTTTCTTTTTTTTATTTATATTTATGCTTTGTGTCTTAATTTTATTATTTATTTATTTATTTATTTGTTTTTATTATTATTATTATTATTATTATTATTATTATTATTATTATGTTTAAGAAGAAACAGAAATAGTAATAGTAATTTTAAATTTACAATATATAGTTTTTTTAATATTTTAATTAGATATTATAATATTTAATTATTATATTTACTTTTACCTTTTAATATATTTTATCTTTTTCCTTTTTTAGACACATATTTTCTTTATCATTTATTATGCTTTTAATATTTTTTATTAAACCATATTTTTATAGGTTATTTTAAAATTTCTATAATAGCTTACAATAGTTAATTCTTTTATCTAAAAACTCAAATTGTAGTCGTTTTTAGTTTTTTTCTTGCGACATTTTGGTAAAGTTTGTTAAAAATAAATTTGTATTCAGAATATAGTATTTAGTTGGTATCGTTTTACGATACGATGATAAACTGAATCAATTCTGACAGTTTGGTTTTTTAAACATGTTTCATTTTCAAATAATGTTTGTTTTACATTATTATTTGCTCTGTTTTGCTGCAACGGGCGACGACAATAGACCTAGTTATTATTGTTTTAACGGCGATTGATTATATATTTTTTTAATGTCGTTGAAGTAGTGAAAACTAAAAAGGTGGGTGAGACTTGGATTTAAGGTGAATTTAGTATAATAAACACTCTACGATGACGCGTTATATATTTGTATGTGTTTAATAATTAGTGGGTAAAAAAGGTGGGTGAAACTTATGCGTTGTTATGAGGATGTTAAAATTTGTAAGACTCAGTTTTGACAACAAAACAAAATTATTTATAATGGTCTTATTATACAAAATTTGTGTGATGTAACCCAAAAATGTTTTATATTGATTGAAAACCATCAAAGCAAATACCAATAACTATTTTGATGACACAGATACTGATACCTATATCGTTCGGTCGGTACCGGCTCGTTTACAAAAGTTATATGATCTAACCCCAAATAAAGTCATGTTTTACATCAATAGAAAACCATAAAAGGGATACCGATAACGGTTCCGACAACGCAAATATCGATACCTTTTGAAACACTCATAATCCGGTTGGACCAATAACAAGACTTAAACATTGAAAATTTCGGCCAAATTAAAACTTTCACATTTAGCTAAGAAAAACTTAGATTTTAGATACAAAATTAACCACTTTAAACTAATAACAATCCAACCAAGGTACAAAACTATTATCACATGTTCTTGGGAAACTAAGGTACAAAACTATTATCACATGTTCTTGGGAAATTTTGATGACTATACTAAGACAAAATATCAACAAAATGTGTTTGACCCGTTTGCAACATTTAAGACAGGAAACGCATAAAGGGCATCATGGAGTGTGTTCGTCCCGAGCGTAGCGTACCATTTAGAGTATGGCTTAACCTACATCACAACAACAAGAACCAAAATTAGTTCTACATGTATGCGTAACATATTAACTTCCAACTATAAGTTTCGCATTCGTTACTTTACTTCCATAATCCAACCCATTCTCATTATTCTACTTATATAGACATTCTTAGTATTTTATTCTAGTTGTTCGGCGTATTCCATACGTTTTCAACTAGATAACAGTTTAACATAACCTTCTATTTGTACAACCCATTCGTAAGGTTCGACTACATAGCATTCCAACATACATTCTATTTGTACAACCCATTCGTAAGGTTCGACTATATAGCATTCCAACATACATTCTATTAGTGTGACCCGTTCATACGGGTTGACTACATAACATTCCAACATACATTCTATTAGTGCGACCGACCCGTTCATACGGTTCGACTACTTATCATTCCAAAATACATTCTATTAGTACGACCCGTTCATACGCCTCGACTACATATCATTCCAAAATACATTCTATTAGTACGACCCCTTTCTACGGTTCGTCTACATAACATTCCAACATACATTCTATTAGTGCGACCCGTTCATACGGTTCGACTACATAACATTCCAACATACATTCTATTAGTGCGACCGTATGCACCCGTTCATACGGTTCGACTACATAACATTCCAACATTCATTCTATTTTAGTGCGACCCGTTCATACGGTTCGACTACATAACATTCCAACATACATTCTATTAGTGCGACCGTATGCACCCGTTCATACGGTTCGACTACATAACATTCCAACATTCATTCTATTAGTGATACTACACTCATTCCTATTGGAATCAATATAACAATAATGATAATTCGAATAACTCATAACGGGTACATACCTTGGTTTTGCGGGCTTTGAGACTTCTTGCCACTCGATCCTTCTTCTTTTACGCCTACATTTAATACATTCATCCTTTAGTCCCAATGAACCCATTCCATTTCATTCAATGTCGTTCTTACATTCTAACTTACTACAATTAATATTTGTCATAATTCACTAAAATATCGATTCAAGCATTTTGTCAAGCACTTTGTGTGCATCGACTTAAACGCCTAGAATTTATATAATCTGTCAAGTCATTTTTTACCCTTTTTTCTAGTTATACCATAATTCAATCGTACTAATCTACACACAACTCATCAAGAATCATCAATTAAACCAATTTCCTGGTGATTAGTTAACATAACTTTATCTATACTTCAAAATCATAACTAAACCCACTTCTAGTTCATGAAAATTTTTCATAATTTGCATAAATCCTTCAATCTAATATAAATTTAACATCACTTAGACTTCCTAACAAGTGTCTTACAACAAATTTCATCATACATATCTTAATCTCACAAGAATTCCCCTTTTTCCTACATTTCATACGACATCAAAAACTTCACCAAATCTCAAATTGATTCTTACCTCTTAATTGACAAGCTTAGATGATAGATTTTATGTGCTCATGCATTGGATTCAGTCATGATTCCCTTGCCAATTGCTTGATTGTGTGAAGAAAAAGGGTTTTTTCCTCCTTTGCTCCAGGCGTCACACACATTAGTATGTGTTGTGTTAATTTTTCTTTTTTAAATTCTTTTAAGTTATCACTTGTTTGTTTTAACCAATATTTTTATTCATATTTTGTTTAACAAAGGCACCCATTTAATATTGATTGTGTATATTTCTAAAAAAAAATAAATTTTTGGGATGTTACAACTTTGTTGTTCGCTCTGTATCGGCTCGGTTCGTCACCGTAATGCTATTTCGAATACAACTCCCTTTTCTAATAAAATTTATGTCAAAATATCGAGGAAAAAATCAAAGCAATCGTGTTTTATTTTTTACAAAGGGTTGAAATTGAAACTTAAAAAACAAAGTTATTACATTGAATAATGCATATACTAATGTCAGAAGGTGTTACACATAATGATCATATGATGATAATGTTGATGTCATACATTCTTAAACAGTCAACAAAGATATTCAAAATATCAAGTTAAAACAAGCTAGTTATGAAGTATTTGACGTACAAGGTTGATACTACAAGAAGAAAAATAATATAAATGAAAAAGAGTAATTTTAGGAAATGTTAAAAAAAATCGATTTAACAATAAATATAAACAAGAAGAAAAGATAAGAAACACACACAAAACATTTATTGTGCATTATAATCGGTTTTACAACTCTATCAGAATCTGTTAAAATAGAAACAAACAAGATATAAACCGGTTTAAAACCATCCAATACTTTTCCCAAATGTTTTAAAAACCGATTCAAATTGGCCGGTAGTACTGGTTAAACCGTCCGGTACACCCAATTGAACCGCCCGATGCACCCGGTTAAACTGTTTCCGAACCCAATCTGGTATGGTATAAAAACCGGATTTTAAAACACTGTTTTCCCCTTAAAACCTGGTTTGGGTGAAACAAGTTTTACGTTCATTGACTAAATCCTAACCAATTTTAAACCCGATCCGCTTTACCCAAAACCAGTTTTATGCACCTCTAGACGACTCGACCCAACCCATGTGCATTGCCATTTAATGAGTACAAAATCACCATCAACTAAAAATCACAGCACATAAAAACAAGCAAGAAAATGTAGTATTACAATCAACTTAGAAAGTACTCAAGTCTATTAATGTTTAGTTCTTCCACACGATACGCCTGTGTTCATATTTATTATGCGCAAAACAAAACAACCTTAATCGTCTGCGTAACATTATTAAACAAAAGAAGGCAAAAGTCCAAACTTCTTCATAAAACTTGTAACAGAGCTAAAACCAGTCCACCTAGGCTCCGCCTTGCGTAGAGACAGCATCGCCACCTCTTATGTTTAGATCTTTTCTCCAAAGGCTGTCGCACAAACTGTTATGTTAGAATTCGGGTTTATCTTTTTTTCTCTGTAACGGGCCAAATGAGCAAACCAATTCATTGGTAGAAAAAGATAACAAATATATTATTATTATTATTATAATTATTATTTTCGGTTATTACACATTATATTTGAAAAGAAACAAATATGTTACATCATTGAAATTCATAAAAACGACTATCAACACCGGTTTCAATAGTACGATATTGGTACTGACATTGTACGGCTTGTTTGGTTTCGTCACTAGTACAATATCGGTGATCGTATGGCTTAGGTTGATCGGTGTGGTCTCGTGAAGGGCATCGTGTAGTGACGTGGCGCTAGTGGCCACTAGTGGAACATCGCTCCCCTCACTAGTGATCCTGAAGGGCATGGAGGTTTCCATGAAGTCCACGAATCCATTAACATACAATTTAGTTTAGAGAAAATAATAATAATAATAATAATAATAATAATAATAATAATAAGAGCTTTGGGGGTAGTGAACCACACCCAAAGAGATGATGGAATAGGATGGTGATGTGACGCT
Organism: Scalesia atractyloides; assembly: GCA_947069175.1. Taxonomy (NCBI): domain Eukaryota; kingdom Viridiplantae; phylum Streptophyta; class Magnoliopsida; order Asterales; family Asteraceae; genus Scalesia; species Scalesia atractyloides. Next base: position 2,662,236 of record CAMTDV010001632.1, read on the forward strand.
AAGACGGAGGATGGGGATGGGTGTTCACCAGTGCACCACATCCTTTGGCATTATTGTGACATCCCGTACTTTCAAGTTAACGTCGTTAACCATTTTCTCTTAATTACAATTTATAAACGCATAAGTTAGTAGCTCACGAACAAACATACGAAATTAATTTGATTAACTTTGCAACTAGAAGGACTTGAGAGTCATTACACAAGGTTATGTTGGTAACTTTCTACTCAAGTTTGTAACTTGGAAACTTGGGGGACCATTTATGCATTTATGGAAAGTTGGTTTTAAAAAAATAATAAATAAATAAAATTCAATCCCTAGGCCGTCCCTCCAATTCATGTACACTCTCTCTATCTCTCTCTCACTCTAGGCCACTTCAAGAAAACCTAGAACCCTAATCATGCTTGTTTGATCTTCTTCTCCATCTCTAGGCTCTTTGCTTGCTTCCGGTAATCATCTCTTGGTTGTTATATTACGTTTACATGTGTGTAACTTGAGGTCTTGATCTTGCTTTGATTCTTGATGCATGAAAAAGATGATCTTATACGTGTTAGGATTGCTAAAAACATATACTTTAATGTTTATGTAATGATTCTTGATAGTATAGTAACTTGATGATCATGTATGCATGCTAAGGTTTTAAATATATTTGATGTTAATGATGAAACTTATGCTAAATTCGTATATGTGGTGTTGTTGGGGTTTTGATTTGTAACATTTGTCGAAAAACGGGTTTTCGAAACCCGCTTCGTTTAATAACCGAACAATTAGTTTTAAATTTTTGTTGTTCATTTATGGCTTATTTTAATTTTAAACGATTCATAATTAATCAACAAATTAGAAGATATAAATTATAATTGTAAAAATATAAAAATAAAGTAATTAAAAAGGAAAACCGGTTGCCGGGAGTCGAACCCGGGTCAGCCGGAAATCCCCCAAAGACTTAACTTCACACCATCAACCGCTCCGCCACTTTGATTTTCTGATATCATATTGATTCAATTAATTCAAATAATAAGGCACGGAAGTCAAATCAGTAAAAAACGCGCCCAAATAGCAGTCGTTGGAAATCCCGACGACTTCGCCGATAATTTACGTTTCCGTTCAAGATAACCGAAGAATTAACTCTAACGACGGTTATAACCGACGTCTGAACCCGCGACATCAGTCGTAACCGCCGGAGAACGGCTGACTTCGAATTGAGACCGAATTCAGACCCCATACATCTCGATACTACCCTATAAATTCACCCACAATTCACCGGAAACCTTTTCGCTCACAAATCGCACCTTTTCTCGACAAAAATTCAATCGCCGGAAAAAAACTGTAAGTCGCCGGAAAACCGAGACTCACATCCACACGGTAATTCTTTCAACCCTTTCTGTTTCAATCATTCGAATAATCTGTCACTAACACAACTCCACCATCAGAAGCAATCCCAGTCAACGTTCGTCGAAATCCCCACCTTCGCCGGAAATTTTCTGAAACTTCCGAAATCACACTGAGAGCTGGTATGATCTTTCCAACTCCTATTAAACTTTAATTAAGTATCTCAACTTCGTAATAATCGAACAGAATTTGTTAATTGATGTCGACAGCCGGAGTTCACTTTCAGAACCGACGGACTCTGCCGGAATTCTGTGAACAACACTGATCGGTATATCTTTTTCCCCCAAACCCTTTCCATTCGTTACCTTTAAGTTACTTATAAAGTTTAAAAACCAGATAAGGCATAAACCAGACCAAACAGTCGGACCTTATTTTTCTGGGTAAAATCTAACGAAGAAGAAGAAGTCGGATTGTATCATAAGATTAATTAAAATCGGTTTTGTAAACGGGTTAGACACACAGTCCAGCGGTGGACTGTGTGCACACATAACACCTGCGACGCGAGTTCGAATCCTGTCCCAGCTTTACTCGCTCGAAACAAAAATTTGCCTTTTTAACTGAACCGGGTTGACTCACAGACCATGTTAAGTATAATAAAAACCGAGTTAATAACCAGGTGAGACACACAGTCCAGCGGTGGACTGTGTGTACGCTAACCCACAGGTCCCGGGTTCGAGACCTGTGGTCAGCACCGGTCCGATACGTTTAAAATCTTTTTAAAAATAAATAATTTTCGGATTAAATTAAATAGTATATAAGTATAATTAAAAACAGAATTATTTCGGGTTAGACACGTAGCTCAGTTGGTAGAGCTGCGTGCACGCGTACGGGAGGTCACCGGTTCGAACCTCGCTCAGTGCAACAATATAACCGACCGAACCGGTCAACGGTCAACGGTCTCGGTCAACGGTCAAAGTCAACATTTTTTTTATTTATTTTTATTTATTTATTTAATTTAAAAATCAATTAAAAATACTTAAAAATAACGTTTTCAAAGTTAGAAAGTAGCCTTAAACTCACAAAATTATACCCAAAAATCTTATTAAAATAGTTAATAAAATCCACATACTTACCGTACCTTTTCGCTATTTATTTGGTTAGTTATCTCTCGTCGATCAATCCCCTAAACTCGTGCGCATTCAACATCTTCAAACAAACGCACCCAATGTGAGTGAATCTCTACCAATTCCCCGTTTTAATCACATTTTGGGGTGTATCATGTGTCGTTATTTATTTATTATAATTAAACATTTGTGCATCCATCATGTTCATGATCAAATGTGTATTCAATGTGTATCCATTGTTCGTGTTGTTGAAGTTTAGATTAATTTTATCATTTCAGTACATACATTTTATAGGCCGCCGCTCCCCATTACCTATGAGCGTGAGCTGTTCCCCATTACCTATGAGCGTGAACCAGGCGTTGCCAACATAAGATCGGCTCCGTTTGATTGAGCCTTGATCTCACATACATTAGCATAGGCCGTCCCTTCCCCATTACCTATGAGCGTGAACGGGACGTTGCCAACATATACATTGTCATTCTTATTTCATGTTTAAGCAAGGTGGTTTGTGATCATTATGTTTACATACATTTGTTCATATATGATTATTGCACAATTTTTCCTAAATAAATTACAATAATGAATTGATAACAAATGTTTTTAACAAGGTTCACTCGCCAACTTTTGTTGACCCAAAATTTCCCATTTTTACACATGATACATGTGATCAAGTTGAAGCAAGAAACATATAGGGCGGCTTAGAAGAATAAACCAGTTTAGATTATGGATTTATTTTAGTTAATTTTTCCTTTCCTTGTATTGTATGAATTTGACTTGGAACATTGAAATGTAATTTGGATTTAATAAATATGAAACATATTAGTAAACATCATGAGCTTTGGTGATAACCCAATTATGCCCCGACTCTTATTCCGCTGCGGGTCGGGGTGTGACATGATTGTTGAAGATAGGGTTTATAGTGTCATAAACATGTTTTATTGAAAGTTGAATCCAAACAGAACCTGATCAGAATTTATAGCCAACTTGTATCATCTATAACGTGGGTAAAACTAAATAAAAACGTTTGTTTCTTGAATCTAAAATGTAATTCCAGGAAATAGATTTCAAACCCCACTAGAATCATAATTTTTCGACGAGTTCTGATATTTTAAACGAGTTTTTCCGTGTCAAAGGTGCAGGCTACGTTTTTCGGCATAAATTGCAGCCTATTACGAATTTCATAACTTAGTCCGTGTTTGGAGTTAATATGTGAAATTTATACAGTAAGTAGTGCTAGGAGGGCTTAAAATTCTTCAACTGGAATTTCGTTAAACGAGTTAACAAGGATTTTTAAATAATTTTTATCGTAAACTATCACCAGAAAGTGACGAATCAGAGTTATGTGCACTATTTGATTTTTCATGAATTTTATGTAAACAATTAAGCTCTGAAAAATTTACACAGTGATAAGTGGACCATATGCCACGTCATATAAATATATCATAATTTTTTAAGCTCGTTTAGTATTTTAATAAAATCCCTGAAAACAGCTAAGTTTTGGAGTTTTAAACTAGTAGTGAAGTGAATCGAATTATGTGTATCTATGTGTTGCTTGTGTTAGCATGGGATGTTAATACTTGTTTGCACCTACATGAATGTTGTTTATCATGTGTTGTGCTATGATCACGTACACAAATTCACTCGAATGAACACCTGAATGTTAATGAGATGCATGCTATGTGTTAGATACGTGTTGAACTTATGTGTTTGCGTACACACACTAACGAATCTATGGTAACCATAATACGACGTGGTTGACCACTTCAGCTCATAAATCACTTAAGCTTTACCAAGAAAAACAAAGGCGAGTTCACAACTCTTTACTAAAAGCATGCGTCTCTGGTTTGGACAACACACTTATTTCCTTGGTTTGGAAAATACATACAGTACCCCTGGATTGGGGCTACACGCGCATTCTTGGATTTGAACCACTGAGACAAACTATCCATTGGAGGTGGACCACTACTATCCCTGGATTGGGACCGCTTTATATTCCTGGTTTGGAATACTATTAAATAAATACCACAGTTTATATTTCATGTCTTTAGCGGACTAAACGAACTCTATCTGAAAGTCCCCACACATTATACCAATTAGTCGCCGAGTTTGACGAACGGGGTATTAGTTGATAGCGCTATTAGGTTTGACAAACCTCACACCGTGCCGGGAAGGACGGGCGTGAACTTTGCCTTGGCAACTAGTCAATAATGATAGACAATGACACGAGGCACAACACATTACAACAATCAAGTTTCGGTACCACACAGTTTAGTAACTTAACGATGGGGTAGCTCCCCATGACATGTCTTATAAAACTAAAGTATTTAAACGAACTTATTTTTGTAACAACACGGAAAACTGTGAACTCGTCAACCTTATGTTGACACACTACTGCATGCTTTGCAGGTCGTTAGGTACAGCTATGGACGGACGTTGCAATCGGCTTGAGTGTGTGGTTCGTTAAGCCTTATGTTTCGTACATTTATTAAACTTGTGGTTTTGAGTTTATGATGGGTTTACTTTATTTTTCCGCTGCTAACTTAAACTGTGTTTTTGGACTTTTAACATTGATCACTAATCGTGTTGATTGTGATGATTTTACAACTTAAATAATTGGTTCAACATGATTAGTGGTTGGATCCTGGTTAATCGCACGCCTTGCGGTAAAACCCCGCATGTGGAGTTCGAGTGTGTGACAATCATGATACAAAAATTACATTATTCTGAACACAACTAAGTTCATTACGGTACTAGTACTCGATATAGTTTACGATAAAAAAAAAAGTATTTATATATGTACAATGATTTAATCACACAAAAATAGTTTGATTTACCCAAAAAAAAATTGTGTAACCCAAATTATAAAGCCTTGTCTCAAATCGATCGAAACCAAAAAAGAGAAAAGAACACCGATACTGATAATATCAATATTAATACCAATGTCGTTAGATTGGTACCGGTTTCATTTAAAATCATTTTGATAATAAAAATATCTTTCGTTATGAAGACAAAGATATAACAATATTTCTTAGCTCTATTTGACAACGAAAAGAAATTAAAAAAAAAACAAAAAATTTCTTTTTGAGGAAAACTAAAAAAACTTAAAGCTAGTTATATGAATTAGAAAAATAATTTAAAAATTGAAGGCTTTTTAAAAGTCAACCATAATAAATATATTTAACATCATCGCATAAAATGTTTTCATGTTTTGACCCACTTCAGCCATTCTCCTATCATTCCATTATCATGTTTCATGTTTTGACCCACTTCAGCCATTCTCCTATTATTCCATTATCATTTACATTTAGATTGTGTTCCAGAGTTTTACATAGGAGAGAATGAAAAGGATTTTAAAAAAAAGTAAGAGAAAATTATATTCAAAATTTTTCTTTATAAAGAGAAAAGAAGAAAAAAGAAAGAGATAGTTTTTAGTCTAAAAATCCATCCTTCCAAATTAGAAAGAAAGAAAGAAAAGGAAACGAAGAGAAGAGAGGGATTCCGTTTTTCTCTCCTTAAATAAATCGAGATTTCCTAATTTCTTCCTTTATTTTTACTATCACACTGGTCATTTCTATCTTTTTTTTTTTTTTTATAAAACCCCCTATACCATAGCTATATGCTTATTACCATGACTCTATCTCGTATAGCATGTGCTATACAAGGCAATAATAGGGCCTTACATTTAGAATCCAAACAGGTTTCAATTGAGATAAAACGGCTCTATATTAGAATCTAAAAATACACCCTAAGTTTAGAATCCAAGGCTGGTCCCACCGGCTAAGAGAACCGGACGGTCTTGAGCCTAACGAAGACACGACTAACTCAACCCATGTTGGCACGTACATAGCCAGTTTGCCACTAAAAAAAGAGAACAAGTAAAACCACACAATCACCATCAAATCATAAAGATATAAAAGTTACAGAAACCACAACACATAAAAACGAGCAAGGAAATGCAAGATAACCATCTCGAGTCTAAATCTTGTACACGATACACTCGTGTCCAAATTTATTAAAAGCAAACACAATAACTTAAATGTATTATTAGCCAAAAGCAGGTAAAAGTTGAAGCTTCTTCATAAGCACAGCAAGAAAGCTTTCACACAGCCATGAACATTGTGCTCAAGTTATGCATCCTTGATCAGCACCTCTTATGTTCAGATAACTTTTCTCCAATAGCTGTCACACAAACTGTCATGTTAGAATTCGAGTAAACATTTTTTGAATTAATTTCATATATACTCTTACAAACTTGAAAAATTCCATATATACCCAAACGAAACTAAAAATATCATATATGCCTTACAAAATAGTTAAAATATCAAATATACCCAATTTATTAATAATAATCTAAAAAATAATCATTTTACCCTTATTTTTTTAACTTCAAGTTTTCACATACGCTCATCTTTTAACTTTATATTTTTATATAACACATTTTAAGCTTAAATTTATTTTTACCCATTTTTATTTTTTTACTTTTCCCATAAACAATAGTATTCGCCATATATAATGTTTAAGTTAAATAAATTAATCTAGAAATGTGTAATTATAATATTTGAAGTTAAAGGTCATATATGAGATTTCAAAGTTTTAAAAAATAAGGGTAAAATTGTCTTTTATTGAATTGTTTTTCGGTACATGTGATATTTCAACTACTTTGTAAAGGTAATATATATATATAATAATATATATATGATATTTTGCAAGTTTGTAGGGATATATATGAAATTGCCCCAACATTTTTTATCTGTAACGCGTCAAATGAGCAAAGTAATGAATTAATAAGAATACAAATATAAATTAATTCCTACAAAATCAAACATTAAACCAGTTTCATGATTCTGTTTATAAAGATAAAACGATGAGTAAAGTAATGAATTAATAAGAATATAAATATAAACTAATTCCTACAAAAATCAAACATTAAACCAGTTTCATGATTCTGTTTATAAAGATAAAACGATGTTAGTATACGTACCTCAACACGAGTTCCCAAAACCGAGAATGACTTAGGAGCAGCATCACGTTCGAGAACCCGCGCCCGGTGCAGGCCATGTTCCTCATTCGCCTGCACCGGCATGTAGAGGTTTATTGATTGCTATTCAGAATCTTCATACAACTCATCATCAGACAGCTCATCAAACGCTCGAATATCCAACTGATAACGAAGAATCCCACCGATTCCACCAAAACCCCTGCAAAACTGAGACCCCTCTTGTGACTTATTAGTAACAAACTCAAGTGTGCAGCCGAACTTCCGATACTCGTTAGCAAACCACTCAAGCAACGACAGTTTTTCCTGAACTTCCAATTCAGCGTTTGTAGTTGCATCCCGGAAGTTTTTCTGAACAACTTCTTCTTCCTTGTTTAAATGCTTTATAATCACTTCACCTGTTGTGATATTTTTTAAAGTGTATCGGGTAATATCGAGATTTTCCCAAACTATGAGTGTATCAACCGCACCCATTTCTAAAGCCTTTAATGTGTCTTCCACACCGTAAACGTATTTCCCGGTGTCTTGACTGAGTTCTTCAAAGTACTTGCCGATTAAACGTTTCTCTTGTATAAACTTAACATTTGCAAGGATTTCAGCTGATAATTCTATTGCTTGATTAAACCCGTTTTCCCCCCCATAAGAAACATCAACAACGTTCAAGATTTTTGCCTGGAGACGCGGGTCAAACATATCGGATTGACTAAGCTCGGTCTTGAAGTCAGCAGACCCTGCAAGTAGAGGATTAATAAAAAATTGGGTTTGGGAAATTTAATAACTAAAGATTAAAGAATAAACTATTCCGTTTGTCATATCTGTAAGCCCTTTTTTATTTGCAAGTTGTAACTACTTAAAGATATTAATAAAATTTGTTGGAACTGTTTTTAAAAATCTTGATAAATCCCATGCATACCTCTTACTAGGCCTATAAATGAACCAAACGAACACGAACAGAGGCATGTTTGTGTACGTTCATTTAACTTTAACCAAAAACAAACAAGAACGTATAATCGAACTTATTTTTTTGTTCATGTTCGCTTATCAAAGAAATGGGCATATACTTGTTCGTTTATGTTCTTTCATTTAAAACCTAAATGAACTGTTCGCGAACGTAAATGAACATAAACAAAAAACTTAAACGAAAATAATTTAATAATAAACAATAAACAACATAATTGAACAAACATAATGAACATAAAGTAACTTTTTATATACAACAGTGATTAGTTACCATAAAATCCATAGGAAAACCCATTTGATTACTAGAAAGCCCAATTACCAATTAGTAGTTAGAAAGTTCCTTATATGTTTAATATTTATATAAATATAACTACCTATGTATTTAAATTGAAACGAACGAACATAGAAAAATGTAAATAAACGAAGATAAATGAATGAACAAAAATTGAGTTCAGGTTCGTTCCGAACTTCCCGCCGAACAAGTTCACAAACAGTTCACGAACGTTCGGTTTCATTTACAGGCCTACCTATTACAAGGACAGGGCCGGGCTTTGTTAAACTGTACCTGCAAGTATGAGTCCGGAAACATTGGGCTGGCTGGTTGAAGGATTGATATAAAACTGTGTTGCCAGCTCAGCAGTCTTCCTCACATAGTTATGCCTTTTTTCCATTCGTAAACGAGCAAACCGTAAAGCAGATTGCCCTCCTCTTCCATGTTTCTTTGGAAGATCCACACTAAACTTGTGAAGAACTTCGCGAGTATTACCACTCAACGTCCCAAACAGCGTCCCGTTCCCATCCATAATTATGAAACCAATTTATCATCCAATTCCAACAACTCATTCAAAGCTTCCGTGTGAAACTTGTTATCACAGAGATATAAGATGCATTGATTGGCCGAAACGGCTCAAAATCAATGGTGACCTTTTTCTCCTTCCCATCTTCAGTAACAATGGTTCCAGTGTAAAGCACGAGCCCGTTTGGAGGAACTTTATTATAAAGCTTGAGTCGTTGTTGAGCCGATGTAATCGCACCCAGAACAGATTGACGATTCACTCTGCTTTTTATGTTTGAAGCGGTTCCAAACTCGTCCCCGAGCATTTTCGTAACCCTGGATACTTGGTCACGCGGTGGCATAATGAGAGAAATCATGCTGGTACCATTACCTCGAGCAGCTTCCAACGCCTTAATAAGCTTCTTAATTTTCCATATTTCGATGTTTTTGTCGGTATCTTGAGCATCCACCATTGTAGAGTATCTGAATATGTTGTATATTCAGCAGATCTTCCTGACATACAAATATCAGTAACAACGATAAACATGAAAAATATGAAAGAGTGAAAAAGTGCTTTCGTTGTTGTGGAATAAGAAGCCTTCGTATCTTAATGCACGTATTTAATTATTCGGAGCTATTAGAGCGGGATCCACTTTTTGGGGAATATGAGTTAAAATATTTATATCAAAATAGAGGTAGTGCTTAAAAGATAGTCATGAGTCATGACAGACTGCAAAAGTCATGCTGAATGCAAAATCAAACATCTAAACAAAATTTCAGGTAATTTTGTTGCTTCAGGAAATAAAAGACAAAATAAATCAGAAAACTTTGTTGTTTACAATTTATTTGGAAGCATATTGGTTTGCTTGTGGTATTTTTTCAGATTTAATTTTATTTCCATAAGCAAACTTTCCAAAAAAAAAAAAATTTAAATATACATACAAAAAATCTTCAACATAAATATTTCCATAATCAGATTTCTCATGTTCTGCAAAACAGATCTTAAATATTTTAACGTCAAACTAATCGATTAGGAATAAAAAAAATCATTTAATTCATTAAAAGCAAATATAAAACAACTATCCTTAAATTTAATCAGCTGACTACTAATTTTAATTCTAAAAACCTTAACAACTTTACACAAAATAAAAAGGAAACCCTAACATACACATCATCCTGATTTCTACACTATCATCTTAATCTACATACAGAATTATCAAATTAATAAAACATCCATGCAGAAATTAACAAAACCTGATCAGCAAATTAAACGAACAACAACAGATTCTACAAATTCAGATCGATAGGTGTATCTACGATGAATCTATCTACAAAATAGCGTACGATCGAATGAACAAATGATTTAACAAATGATGAAATTCAGATTTGGTAGCGTGAATTACCTGAAGGAGAGTTTGCGACGATGAATTTAGGTTTTTTGAGATTCGTTAGAGAAGGAAATGGATTTATATACACACAAAACAATCCTCGATCATCACGGCTCTGAACGGATGTTCCGGAATCCGATTATTTGGATACGGGTTTGATATCAGCCGTTGTTGCAACAAAATTATATTCATGATTTACACGTGTCAACAGTATGGGCATTCAAAGGACAAGAGAAAAGTGCTTCCTTTGATTTGTTTTCACATTTAACACTATTTTCAAAATTACTTTATAGTTCTCAATTTTTTTAAATTTATTCTCTGAGGTAGATGGATGTTAGTTTTTAGTGTTAAGTGGGTATGAAATTACTAAAATACCTTGTTATTAAAATAATATTTATAACATTAACAAATATCTAACGCATCCACCCCCCCCACCTATTCCTCTTTAACCTCGTTTTCCCTTTAACCCTCCCCCCTCACACCCTCACCCCAAATCATCCGACCAACCCCACCAACCCATTGTTGATCTACGTCGGACTTGGTTGTGCTTCGAAAGAACAATTCAAAAAGAGAACCAAGCGATTGGGTTCAAAGATTCTACAGTCGGAGCTCTGTGTTTGGTTGGTGTTGTTTTCAGGATTAAACTGAGGTTGGAGTGTACAGTTTATAGTGGTTGTTGTTGTTGTTGATTGGGATTAATGGTAGGTGGTGATGCTGGTGGTTGTTGTTGTGGCTTCAAGGAGATTCATGGTGGTGGTAGGGTGTTTGTGGGTGGCGGAGGTTTATGGGTGGGTGGTTTGTGGGTGGCGGCAAGTTTGTGGTGGTGATGACGGTGGTTTGTTACAGGGATGTTGACTTTGACCAACAATATCATTTTTTAAATAACGTGAGCCCTATCTTAATTTATTTTGTTTTATAAAGGGTATTTAAGTAATTTCACATACACTTAACTGAGAAAACTAACCTCCATCACGTCAGGGACCATCCGAGAACGAATTTGCCAAAGTTGGGGACTATAACTGTAATTTTGAAAATGTAAGGACTAAAAGTGAAATCGGAGTAAACCACATGGCCTATCCGGGCACTTTTCTCTATGATAATATAATGGGTCTTCAACAAAATAGTGAGGGAGATTTTTTAGGCAAACTGGATGATTTAAACTTTCTCAATTTGGCCGATAGTAATCCCAACTCAGTTATTTGTCAATAATAATCCGAACTAGGCCACTTTTGCCCAATAATAGTTTGCGTTAAAATAGCTTAACGGAGTTAAGTTTTTTTTCTGAATTACAAAGTGATGTTTTAGGACTTTTGATTATAACGAGAATACGAGTTGATTGATGTAAAATTTACCCCGAAATATTGCCCAAAACGACGAAAACGGTGCTCCAATTCGGGTGTTTAAACTTCTAATTAACAAAAATCAAGCCGTTTGGAGCACCGTTTCGAGGTAATTTGTACATAAATCGACTCGTATTCTCGCTCTGATCAAAACTCTAAAATATTGGTTTGTAATTCGGAAAAAAAAAACTTAACTCTGTTAAGCTATTTTTAACGGCGGAATATTCTCGGCCAAAAGTGGACCAGTTCGGATATTATCGGCAAATAACCGAGTTAGGATTATTATCGGCCAAATTGAGAAGTTGTGATTATTTAAATCCAATTTGCCTTTTTTAAAAAACTTTTTCCCCATCTTATTAAACAACGTTTTTTAATCTCAAATCTAAAAAAAATCATGATTTTACACTTGTAGAGTAATTATGTTTTTTTTTGTAAAATAAGTAATTATAATTACATAGTTACTTTATTGGGGTAAATCATGATTTTTTGTACGTTCTGCAATAATACAATCATGCTTAAGCGGATGGAAAAAAAACACAACTTTCCTTCACTTCTCATGTTAAGGTCATTTTGTATGTTAACATTCATTAGTATTTGATCGTTACACATAATATATTATAACAAAGGGCCCTTTCTCCGGCGATACCATGGTGATTTCTATATAGGAGGTCTGGTTGGAGCCTTGCTTGTGACAAAATATCATGTGTGAGTCAGGTGTTTTACATAGTGAATCTTCGAGTGATGGGTTTCCTCTAAATTCATGACAGGTTTGGGTCGCCAGTGTTGTTAGCGATCATAGGTGCGAGTGACCTTTTATCAATGGATATACTCAGGTGATTGTGATTGAGCTTTGCTGAATGTTCAAATAAAATAATAATAATAATATAATAATATATATATTTTTATATGGAAATTAGCATACTAACATACAAATAACTAAAGTAATTATTTACTCTAGTGTGAGCAACTACACTATAAAAATAAAGCAGAGTAATGTTAACTTCTATACTTTGAGCATAAATACTTTAGTTATTTGTACACTTAGCGCGTTAAATTCGTTTATGTTATTCCTAACAATATATTATATTATATTATATTTATGAAAAATTGGAATAGAAAAGTTTATCTGGTTTGTTTGTGAGAGTAGTCATGTGTCAATTATATTATATTATATTGAAAATAGAATTCCTCCAAGAGTTGTGTTTTGTGAGGGTGGTCAGGTCACATGTTAAGGATAATATATTCAAAGAAAGTTGATTGGAATTCGTTTGACGTGTCAACTCCTTGATGAAAATATATATCGTCAATATACGCGATTAAAAGATGTTTGATATGATATATCGTGGGTTGTGATGCATCATTATAATTAATTACACTTTGATGCACACGTGTGTGTGAAAGTCTATGATACCATAGCATCAAACTTATAAAATGTTTAACGAAACTTACGTGAATGAGAGATGAATAGTCAAATACAAAATTTACTTTTTTTTTATTTAAAAGGCGTATGAAATAATCTAAACTTATAATCAAGACAAATCAATAGTTGAGATGACAGGAATATACATGAAAATAATTAGATTATGTAGATGATCGGAAGGGAAAGTATGTGAGTAGCACCATTGTTGACAGTTTTTTTTCATCTTGTTCCATCATTACAAAAAAAAAAAAAAAAAAAAAAAAAAAGAAACCACACACACAAATAACTTCAATAATCAAATACAAAATTTTACTTTTTATCTAGATTATAAGGCATAGAGATTGATATAAACTTTTAATCAAGACAAATCAATGGCTGAGATGATTAGGGTGTACGTTAAAATAATTAGATGATTTAAATGACTGGATAGGGAAATATGTGATTAGCCACCATTGTTTACATTTTTTTTTCATCTAGTTCCATCGTTAGAAAAGAAAAAGAAAAAAAAAACATATACTCATATACTTCATTGTTTTTTGCAAACAAAAATATACCATGAAATTGAAATTTATAATATATCTAATTTGATTACAATATTGTTATATATTTATTTACAAAACAATCGAATTAAAAAAAAATATAATATGTCATGCGTATAAGGTTGCGTGATTACGTGCATATGAATATCACATATAAAGCATTATGTGATTATTCTACCTATATTGCATTATCAAGTATTAACCGTTGTGTGATTATTTACACATGTTACACAATTATTTACATGTGTTACACAATTATTTATATCCATTACGTAACTTTGTGCATAATTATTTATATACATCACGTAATATTGTGTTTATTTATTTATATTAGTTGCATAATTATTTATTTACATCGCGTAATATTGTGTTTATTTATTTATATAAGTTGCGTAACTATGGTACAAAAGTATATTCAGGGGCGGACCTACCCTTGGCGGAGGGGTACCTCCGTACCCTTGGCGTGGTGGTAGTGTAAATTTTGAAAAATTTGATCTTTTTTTGAAGTTTTTTCGATTTCGTTACCCTTTTTTATAAAACGTTACCCCTACGAATATTTTCTAGATCCGCCATATATTGGTGCGACTTCATAACACCACACCACGGCAGCGGAATAGAGCAGCGTGCAGGGATGCTTCAGTCATGTAACTATGGCATTGACCCACAAATGTGAATGTGGGCTATGTTAATTAAACCTACTAGAACACATACATCTCAAGCATTCTTTAAATTTTCTGGTTGCAAATATAACATGTAACGGTGCTCATGGTCTGGTTCTACTAGTTTCGACAAATTCTGATCATACCGGTAACCACATGTACCAAAAACGACAAAACTGAATCTACAGGCTGGATGGGTTGACCGGGCATGTCAGTTTGGGTTTTTACAGTTTCAACTGATATAAAAACGACGTATCGAAATGCAAATACACCAAAAACTAGAGAAAAACAAGTGAATATTAGTTGATAGCAAACTACAAGCAATCAGAAATATTTGGGGATATGTGACAACTTTGGAAGCTAAGAAAAGAAAAGTCAAATATACACTGTAACAGCTTTCTGAAAAACCTACAATGAATTTACATATTCATCAACCCTAAAAACAGGAAACAATGGAAGACAGAATCACAACCAAATCGATCTCTTTAGGTTATACAAAACCTTTTTCTTCCAGCTAACAGCAATTCAAACCAACGCGACACTCAAGAATAACAAGAATCGGTAAAAAAATCCATTTACATATATGATGTGTCACTGTGCCAGGTCATCACTTGCAACGCCTATGCTTGATTTATCAACCACTCGGACATTATATCGTTGGTAAACTCTGGGACGATTCTCAGCCCACCACTGCTCTGCTTGTTTCTCACTGAATCGTTTCCGGCTGCATTCAATTAAAAAACTTGTTAGGGCTGGGAACGAACACGAACAACACCTTGTTTGTGTTCGTTTGTTAAGATATATACGTGTTCACGAACTGTTCATGAACACTTACCAAACGAGATTTATGTTTGTGTTCGTTTGTTAAGGAAATTAACGAGTTCGTGTTCGTTTGTTAATTTTAGGCAACGAACATTGATGACCACAAATGTACACAAATGGAAACAAACGAACACAAACAAGCGTTCATGAACAAAATATATAATACACTGACACTTATGATATATTTTATTTGTCGGAATTTTGAAGTACTTAAATGAATTATAAAAACCAAAAACACTAATAAAATATCGAACATAAACAAACACATTACCAAACGTTCACGAACATAAATGAACGAACGCGGCCAAAAAGATCGTTTGTTTAATAAACGAACGACTTCCCGCCAAACAGTTCACAAACTGTTCGCTGAACGTTTGGTTCGTTTGCAGCCCTAATACTTGTCCAAATTAGGTAGTTAGAGGGTCCGAATGGGTTATCAAAACATACCTGAAGCGGACCCGCTTAAGATCTATAATACCTCCAGGCAAAGATGTTAGCGTAATATAAACACCGGGTTCATCTTGTTCAACCCATTCATCTTCACCGTCTTTGCTTCTACTACCATTTCTTGCTGCTGCTTCTGATTGAACGGCTTTGTTCTGGCCTGAACCACGGTTTGTAATGGAGCTTGATCCGTTTAATACTAACGGGGTGTTTGCACCACTTGAATCAGGTTCTTTATATGATGGTGTTTGACTTTGACCATTTGGCTGGTCAACTAAAGCATTTAATAAGACATCACTTGAAACAAGATTCGAACCTAAAGATGAGAAGGAAGGAGATTTAAGGTCGCGTGCAGCTCCCACAGGCAGCCTTTCCGCCATGTCTTTCAGCTTTTTTAGCATACATAAAAAGAGTATAAAAAAACATCATCAGTCAACAAATCAAACATATGACGTACCATCATCAGCTATTTTTAACTTACTTGTGCGGTGAGTGATTTGATTACTTCTTTTGCTGCTTTGCATTTTGAGGTTTCTTCTCCTGCAATTGTCATTGCCTCCTTTAATTGTTTAGAAGTTCGTTCCAATTCGATTTCTTGAAGTTTGATTTTACGGTAAGATTTTCAACCTGAGATGTGGAACAAAATGAATATACATCAGCCTAATATATTAATCCATTTATAACTTACAAGAAAATCATCATACAAAGCTATTTCTCTTTCTTATCTCTATTTATTATTCATCTTTATTGTGTTATTTAAAATATGTTTATTTCCATAAGTTTGGATTAGAGGTGGCAAAATGGGCTGGTCTGATAAGTTGGGTAATGAGTAATCTTTTTTACAAGTCGAATCGGGTCAGTTCCGGTTGACCTAAAAGTACTTCTTATCCAATAAGTTCAAACCTATATAAATCATAAGTGTCAAATATAATTACAAAAACTACGTATTTTCAATAGTTTTTTAAATAATTTAACTTAGGAAATTTTATGCATTAAAAATGCACTTTCTATAAAGAGTAAAATGTCATTTGTCGTCCCTGAGGTTGGGTCGCTTTTGCGACTTTCGTCCAAAGGTTTGTTTTTTCGCATCTAAATCCAAAAGTTTTGAAATATTGCCATTTTAATTCGACTCGTTAACTCCATCCATTTTTTGACGACAAGTCAGGGTATTTCTGTAATTTAATCTTGCCATTTTGATATAGATTAACAAATAGCTAAAATGACGAAAATGCCCGACTTAACATAAAAAACTGGATGGAGTTAACAAATCGAATGAAAATGACAAGATTTTAAACCTTTTTGATCCAGATGTGAAAAACAAACCTTTCAACGAAAGTCGCAAAACTGACCAAACTTCAGGGACGAAAATGGCATTTTACTCTTCTATAAATTTGTATATATAAGGATGAAAAGTTGTTACATAAGCCAAAGCAACCCATTCATAAGTAAATGGGTTGACAATTTGCCACCTAGCTCACCTCAATATATGTAAATAAACATACATAAAAGAAAAGATTGCTAATTAATATACTTATATACCTGTGCTCTTAGTGTAGTAACTTCTTGGTTTAGGCTATCATTTGTCCGCTTAGCATCATCCACAACGATCTTGGGTGAAGATAGTCCAGCCAAAGTTGGTGTTGGCGTGGTGGACCGAGGTGGCGGGCTGGGCCGCCTGGATACAGGTGATGTGGCCCGAGAAACCATTCTCGAGCCCGGGACGGAAGCCGAGAAAAACTTTTTAGAAGAACCAAAAACCGGATTAAAAGATTTGGAGATACTGAGACCCCATGAGAGTTTCCAGAAGGAATTGGCGACACACGGCTGCTATTAAACTCTAGTTTTTTGTTTCTTCTAGATGAATAGTTTTCAGTTGGTCTCAACGGTTCCATTGAAGCTAATCTATCAAGACGAGGACGAGATCGTAATTCCAAATTATCGCTTTTTTCGTTTTGCTCGTTTAAACCTGGATTTATACTTCCTCTTCTACTCACGGAAGAGTGTGAGGAGCCATCGTTTTCACTAGCTTTTTTCAGTTTATTGAAACAATTATCGCAAACACGATACGGTTTGTTGGGATTCGGTGCCATAGATGCCCTGAGTGACTTCTTGCTACTGCATGAATGACAGAAAACAAGACCGCAATTGTAACAGTTATGGCGCTTTCTTTTGAAGTTAAACGGTAAACGGCACCCGAACACATAGACTGGTCGATTCCCGAAACCCATTTATGAAGACATATAGCTGCGGTAAAATTAGTACCACAAGCAATACCTTTAACTTGTTTATCTTTTAAAGCTTCTACTAAAGTCGGATAATTTCTGTCTTCTGTATCTCCATGACCTAATCGACCATTAGCTCCTTTTCCCCATGTATAAACTTCTGTTCTTGAAGTTAACACCGCAACATGATGGGCCCCACAAGCTATTTCCTCTACAAAACTCTTGGAAAGCTTACCCTCAACGCAATACGGGGCCTTCCCGTCAGCTTTAGGGTTTCCAAGTTGACCATAAACGGGACTCCCCATTGTATACACGTGACCAGAAGTGGTAAGTGCTATAGTCATGCTATGTCCACATGCCACCTGGCAAAAATTCGGCTCCACGAGCGCAGCAACACAAGTTGGTACTAATTTAGTTTCTTTATCACCGTGCCCTAATCGACCTTTATCACCATCTCCCCATGTAAATAGTTTTCCTGAAGAACAGTTACTAGAACTCGAATTACCGACCATAACTTCTACAACTGCAGCGGTATGCCAAACGCCACAAGCGGCTCTGACTGTTCTGAGTCCTTTTAGTGACTCGACTTCTCGTGGTATCGAAACATTTTTCCGATCACCATGTCCTAAAGCACCGAAAGTCCCGTCACCAAAAGTAAAAAGCTGACCGGATGATGTCACAACAGCTGTATGCCACGGCCCACATGATATAAAGGAGACATGAATACCTTCTAACGGACCATTTACTCTCTTTGGAACCCAATGGCTAACTTCATTCCCATGTCCCAAAATCCCAAAATGCCCTTCACCCCATGTGTAGAGATCGCCTGATAGAGTAACGGCGCACGTGTGATACTCGCCGCACGCTATAAGCTCGATGTTTGTATTGCTAAGGGAATTAATCAACTTTGGATGTAAAACGTCTGAGTCAATCCCGTGCCCTAGCCTACCGCCTAATTCTTCACCCCAAGAAAACATTTCACCTTGTTTTGTAACCAATGCAGCGTGCCTTCCGCCGCAAGCAACGTTTTGAACATCGAGGACTACCGCAGATTCTAACGCTTTAGGTAACAAAGAATCGATTTTAGTACCGAGACAATTGCTGGCTTTGTGGGGTCCACCACCGACAACACCGTCACCGGTGCATTCACCCCAGATGAAAACATCCCCTAATGCATCTCCGTCATCGTGACCAGAACCGTGACTTGATGAGCTCACAGCACTAGATAAGCTGACTCTGAAGGCGTCTACGCCCATTCCCCTCAAGTGGTTGTGCATGCTGTCTGACCCGCCAGATGACACTGAATAGGTCGAACCGTTTGTGGAAATGGGTGCAAAGAAACCCTTCGGAGGAAGCTTGTATATAATCTCGTCTGAAAATGTTTTGTCTAAACCGTTTTTTGGAGGGCTTCCGAATGGACTATGTAGGCTGAGCTGATCAATAGTGTCCTGAAAATGTAACATAATGTGGCATTTAACCATTGTAAGTGTGTACAATGTGCTTTGTACACCTATGCATTACACCTGGAGGTCGTATGTATAGGTCAATTTGGGTTATCTTTTACCTCTGTAAATATTTTAAAGAGAAAATTACTTTATAGAAAACAGGTAGAAAGACCTCTAGTGTATTTTTAATGCATTGATCAAACCTATCAAATGATTTTATTGGAAAAAACTATATCTATAATAAAAACTTTAGACGATAGGTATGTTGGGACAACCGACCTGCAGACCTGGCCTAGTTCAACAAGTAACAGAAATTTACCAGTTTTGACCCGTTACCCATTCTCTTACCAATCAGTGAATTTGGTTTATGTTTTACCTACGAGTAAAAATAGTAAAATAAACTAAAAACAAAATAAGTTGAAGGTAGAAAGTCACCTTAAGTGTATTTATAATGCATCGAACCTCCTAAATTAATTTGTAAAAAAATCATATTACTAGTGAAATATTATAAGATTTTTAATCAGATTTGGTAACTGTTTATAATTAAAAATAAAGTACACGGATGGTCCCTGTGGTTTACCAAAATTTCAGATTTGGTCCCTAGCATTTTAAAAGTTCACGGATGATCCTTGTGGTTTGCACTTTGTAACGCATTTAGTCCCCAACCAACAAATTAAACGTTTTAGCAGGTCCAAGTTAAGGACCAAATGTGTTACAAAGTGCAAACCACAGGACCATCCATGTACTTTTGGAGAAAGTTGGGGACTAAATGCGTTACAAAGTGCAAATCACAAGGACCATCCGTGTACTTTTGAAAAGATAGGGATCAAATCCAAAATTTTGGTAAACCACTGGACCATCCGTGTACACAGAAACAAAGTGTACACCAATTGTTTCAGATCACTGACCCAGCAGTTTAGATATATACCAAAAACCTTACCAGCTGTAACCAATCACCGTAGGACACACTATTTTTCCACCTAACAACACAAGATAGGAGGTTGTACCTTTTGTGAGCTACTGCCGCTACCAAACGGAGAATGTAAAGGCGAACTTCTTTGTGTGAATGTTCTGGGACTAGCTTCAGACGGGATTTCGTCACTTCTTGATTCAGTTCTCCAATTTCTTTGATGGCCACGTGATATTAGCGCTTTAAGGCCACTAAACCATACCTCAGCTTCATCTTTATCCTTACAGATCTAAGCAACCAAAAAGAATTGCATGAATATAAATAGGAGTTCTCGAAACTGATTGCTAGATTGGCCGATTAAAGGCCGGAAATAACAGTGTATTACAAAATCAACAGCATAAAGAACTGGCAGTCCTACCAAATCCAGAGACCTATCATTGTATATTAGCGAAAACGATTGATACTCCTTCTCAGGCCGTGGGTACCTTTGAAAGATTGGCTACACAACAAAATGATACCATGGTAAATATTCATAACAATAGAAAATATATGTATACATACAACTAAATTCATTTTAATAAGACAGTCTCATAGTAAAACGTCATAATTTCAGATTATTATGACATAAAAAGAGCTGAAGGAGCCATACAGCTAAAAAAACATACAAGCATTACCAGGAAGTGAACATCAGATACTTCAAACTATCACAACAAACCTTCTAATATAAATGTGCAAAGCAAATAACTTACAGTCCGTTGCCCTGATACGATTCTGGTGACATGACGTAGTCTTAGTTGTTTTTCCTCTTTCCCAGAAAACCATATAAGAATAGACTCATCCTGAAAAAGAAAAAATTAACTGGATATACCAAAATATATACACAAGATAGAAGTCAAACTTGCATTGACAATAACAAAACATATTATAATGGAAATATGATATAGCTTCACATAAATAACACCTATGCATGGCACTTACTCACAAAAGATAGAAGTCAAACTTACATTAGCCAACCTGAAGGGACAAAACTTAGGTTTTCCCCTTCTTCCATACTTGAGAAGATAAGCCCCCTTTTTAAGAGCAGTAATGGCCTGTGGTGCATATAATAAAAGACATTTAGTTAAACAGAATTCACCACAGTTTGTGTTAAAAAGATAGATGATAAAACATGCATCTAAAATAAACCTAAACAGAAATATAGTTGCATGTTAACCCTACAAGCATAACATGATTCCCTTATTATCATTGCTCCATAATCTGTTCTCCCACTTATGTTTTTACTACTATGCATAATGTGGTAGAATATTTTTTTACAAATATTGTTCCATCTTTTCAAACGAAGCCCATTAATACCATGGTAGTACTGAAGACATGAAACAAAATGTTGATCTCAGATTTGGGAGAACTAACAAGCCACACAGTCAATATAATCTTGCATAAAATTAATCGGGATTATTTCATGTTTTCACTCCTATAATGTATGAAAGCATAACTACCAAACACATTATTAGTTTTTACAGAAAAAGCACACAGTGATAATAGTATTCCACATGTTAAATGTTTTCTCCATTTCCTTTCTTTATGTCCAGTTCTCGTAATCCCTTACATTCTCACATGTAACAAACAGAGTTGTGAACTGCCATAAGCTATACTCTCAATCCTCCACATGTCCACACACCCAGAAACATATTCATGTGGGTATATTAGGCTTGCATAAGAAAACTTTGCAGAGTATACTTATGGCTATATATAGAAATAATGATACATTGTAGTACATAACTTTAGGCGTATCACATACATATCTTTTGCTTATATAGACTGATATCTAGTCTTCCTTTCGATATTCTGTTGGGGGCTTACATCTTCTATGCACTATAGGAGGAAAAGGCGGGGGCAGGGACAAGGATGTAACTCATAAATAGGGGTTTATATATTAAAAATATGATAAGAAAGCAAAATTGATTAGTCAACTGATCACCCATGGTCCAACAACAGCATAAAGAAGCACAAAATGATTGGTGCAATCCTCATACCACTCGTAGTAAACACACTTAACCACGGTCATAATGTCACATAATGCATTTTGTCAATAAGCATATGAAAATGAAAGAAACACAAATCCCTTTATTAAGTAGCACAGATCACATTCATTTTTCCACTACCCTTGCATGTCAAAACATAGTTAAATCATAATACAATTAACGACGTTCGTTCAAATTAGCCAATAAAACTCAGCAAATGACGATTGCACAGTGATATAGTACATTTAACTTCTCCATTCTGTAACAGCACAAACACAAATTTCAAGCCACACCTCACTGTACCCTAACTACACCTCAAAACCTAACAAATCATTATTACAGGTAACTAACTAACAGTCAATAACATCACATAAACTGATAAAAACACAATAATATCAGAAGCTCAAAGGATATTAAAATCAATTTACCTGCTCAATGTCCCTTTCAACTTGCCCTCCGGTCCTACTAACATCCGAACTCATCGTCTATTCACAAAAACAATCTCAAGCATTCACTAATTCACGTACCAGCATCCACCGTAACAATCAACATCATCTCCTTCTCAATTGAACAAATAACCTAACCTCAATTCCTCATGCATCAAATCAATCGCAATCTCCTATACAAATTCACGTACTTCCTTTACCTGAATTAAACACGATTGAGCACCAAATCGCCAATGAATTGCCCTAACTTTCAGCCTCGAACAGCAACAAATCGTGCTCAAATTGTATCAATTTTGAGCTGATTTGAGATGGAATCTGTTAGGTTTTGAAGGAAACTTTAGGTGTGTGTGTGTGTGTGAAATTGTGTGATTGCAGGTGTGTGAGAGGTTAGATCAGCATGGAAAATGAAGAAGAAAACCTAAAATTTGGTGTTGATCTGGTGATTAGCAGGAGTTTAGAGAGAGAAAGTAGAGAGAGAAAGAAGAGTGGTGGTGGACTAAAAGTAGTCCTGAAAAGGGGAGTCCAGTCGCGTTTTAGTAATAATAATCAGGCTTAATCCATGGATAATTATACCGGATAATAAAATCATTAATTAATTTCGGAAAAAGTGTAAAGTTTATTATTTTTATAAGTTTACTTTTAACCTTTAACATGAAATTCAACTTTATCAACGAAATTTATAGGTTTAGGTTTAATTTAAATGGTTCAGGTTAAATATATGTATGTATTTAAATACATGAGTTGTGTTTAGATTGATCGAAAGGGTTTATAGGGGACCCTATTTAATTTTATACTGGAGGAGTATGGTCTCAAAACTCTGCGTCTGAGCAAGGAACCATACCCTACAACATACTACAAGGATAACCATGCGCGCAATGTGCAATGGTGCGCTTTTCTTGGAACCAATAGGTCACACAATGAACCTTGCGCACTCAGCGCAACGGTGAATTAGACCAACACCAATAGGTCATACAATGAACCTTGTGCACTCAGTGCAACGGTAATTTAGACCAACACATATAGGTCACACAACGAGCCTTGCGCACTCAGCGCAATGGGAAGTTAGACCAAACAATATAAGTCACACAACGAACCTTGTGTACTGGGCACAACGGCAAGTTAGACTCAGACGCGCAGGCTACTTGACCCTTCGCGGAACAAACACCCAATACAAACATGAGAGCACCTCATAGTCTTGTGGACAAAAGAATTTATCCCTGCCTGTAACGCCCCGCGTTTCTATACTTTCTATATTTGGAAACCTTGTACCGTACTTCTATTTTTAGTAAGCGTTGTATCTTGTATTCGTCTTTCGTTGTAAATGTTGTAAACCGAGACTTAGATTGTAATGAGAAACTCGTATTTTATCCATATTATGTTAATCATAGTCATGTTACACTTATACTTGTTCATACTTTAAACATGTAAACATATTCGTGGTACTCTCAATCGTAAACGTGTCATAACTTGCAAACATGGTATGTATGCGTAATCGAGACTTAAACGTGAAACTCGTGATCGTTAAACTAAATTCGCTACGAAAATATAAATACATATTCATTTATTAAGTTAATTAATTAAATTGATTAATTAAATTAGTTAATAAAATTAATTGTGTTATTTTACGAAAATTAAAATGCTAATTTTTTTTGTAAATATATTTAGAATATAATGTTAATCTTTCTTTAAATAAGTCCAAGGTCTAAAGGGTAATTAATGAAATCTTAAACTATAGGGACCTTTCCTGCCAATTATGAAACTAAATTATAGAGTTTTTAAATAAAAAAATAATAATAATAATAAACAAACAAACCGGGATCCGTGAGACTCGAACTCGGGATCCCCGGTTCAAACAAACAGCGCCTAACCACTCCGCCACGCACCCATATCTGGAATAAACCCGGACAACAAAGCTTTTAAGCTTTGTTTACCGGCTGAGCTGGGCGCGAACAGCAGGTTGTGGGCGGGATTTGGGTTGGGTTTTGCAATTTTTTAATCACCTTTGAACCATTAATTATCCACCTAACTAACCCTAATCCTTTTCATATAAAACCCAAGTGTTTCCACACATTTTACACTTTCTAAACTCCATCAAATCCCTCTCAAATCACCTCAAAATCCTTGCAACATCAGATTTTCGAGCAGAATTACCCATCTTCACAAAAGTGAGCATAACTCACTCATTTCTTAACAAAATCCTTCCATTCTTTTTCCCACTTGCTTGGATTAACCTAAGGATCATTTCCATTGGTTTTCCATGGAAAACCAAGCTCTGGAATGACCAGAAAAAGGTTCCAAAGTGGACTATTTTACTTTATGTTCTCATAAACTTGTTTAATCTCTTACTTTTCTCATTCATCCTAGTGTTCTTGAACTCCTAATCACATGTATGATTATGGGGACTAACCTAGGTTGTTAAACTTGTAAATAGGAGTGTTTAATCACTCCAAACTTTCTGTTTTTGAAGAGCATTGAGCTCACAAGTGATGCAAGTTCTTAAACTTGTTCATGTGTGTCCACCAAGGAAGCTTGGGCTATCCTAACTTGAGACCACACATCACTTGATGATTTTCATCAAGATCCCAAGATAGTTTGCTAGACTTAAAGTGTCACAACCCCACAAAGCCGTTGACGATTGTCCTCATGTGCTCGTCAGGTTGTTGAATACTTGACTACTTGGTATCTAGATGACACCTTATCATTCTTGTATAGTATATAGTTCTTGTACCCTCCTTGTTACCAATGGTAACTTGTGTAGTGGTGAACATAATCCGAGGTTCAAAGTGGATGGTTTAACCTCCCACCTCATACTTGACATACATGACACTAGAGGTTACAAAGTGGATGGTTCATCCTCCCACCTCCTACATGATTATAATGATATATATAAATATATTATAATTCTAAAACCGAAACCTTGATAATGAACTTATAATCACCTATCAAGTTATTAAGTTTAACACTAAAGTATGTAATTCCTTGTCACGATTCTAATAGGTCCCGAACCTATGAAATCACATCCAACTCGTAAGAGTTACTATAGTGTCAAGAACGAGTGTTACATCTTAGTGAATACTTTTGTATCATAATACTTTATCAAACTTATTTTTAATCATGCTCGAATACTCCTAATCTCCCGTTGAAACTCTATACTCATACGCCTTGTTTCCTCTTGTAGGATAATTCGGCGTCATCCTCGAACCAACGTCTTCACGGATTGTCAAGTGTAGAAAAGACTTAGCAAAACCGTGACTACACTCGACCTACTTTTGTTTATAACACTTTTCGGGTGTAACATGTTTCCATATACAAAATCACGAACACTTAAACTTTATGAAACACACAAACGATCCCATATACATGAAAACTTGAATCTTATACTTGATGCTTGTCTTGGATATTCGTTATACCATGCTTTAGTCATTAACTATTTTTAGCCTTCGTTTGACATGCTTAGCGCTATAGGAATTCACGCATCCACCTCCATCGTGTTATTCGTGAGGTCATGTTAAAACATCGTGATTGCGTTAAGGGTTTGATTATTAGTATTGCATGCCTTGATATTGCTCTTGTATAGATTTGGTTGCCATGAGGATTGTTTAAACTTATTCGTATACATATGCTATGCCTAAACTTGTGTACTCGCCTTTGCTTTCGCATTGACATTATTTTAAAACATGTTACAGGTTGAAGGAGATGATGCTATGAAAACAATATAGCAAGGACTAGATACACACAAATTAGACGTTAGGTTTAATGTCGATGTATCAATTTTGTTATGACTTTGCAAATGTTATGTTGTTTCTTTGTTTTGTTACATTAATGTATTTGACAATTCTTATGAAATGAAATATGGTTTAATTAATTATTGTCACTTATTAATGTTGTGAGCAATGAGCAATCTCGTTTTCGTCTCATCCCGATGTTTCCGCCATCGGTTGGGGTGTGACACTGCCACTCTGCGCTGGCCGGAAAGCACTGACAACCTCGCAGAAGGGATAAGCGCTAAGAGGTGTTGACCATATTCAAGGGTACGGAGTGGCAGAGTTGTGACTAATGGTTGCTCGGCAGGTTCGTCTGACAGCGTCGAATGAACAATAATGCAGACGTCAGACTATGCACCAACCATACTTACGCCAATGATTGTCACACTTTCTCCACTTTCGGCTGATAGTAGGTCTGACGCCAAAAACAGCTGCCTTTACACGTGGCACCATTCAACATCCGACAAAGCACACCTCCTTACAGAAGACATTAATTCTCCTGCATGGAACATTTAATGTCTGATGCAGAATGACAGAATGAATGTCACTGGTCGTCTGGGTCGGGCACCAGGCCCATCAGCCCATCTCCCGAGCCCACATACTTTCGGCTATAAAATAAGTATCGGATCACCAAGTAAACCATCCAAAAAGATACAAACTAACATATTGCATCCTACTTTGAGCTCACTCACTTATTACTTGAAATCACCAAATACTTATTCTCACGCCGGAGTGTGGTCACGGAGAAAACCTCCTTTTTTCTCCGTGAGGAGACTAACGGCGCTGCTAGTTTTGCAGATTAATCTGAGTGAGATCACCCTGAAGAACGAGCGAAGAGACAACCCCTTTATGCAGAAATCCCACGGTTGTAACTAATATATCATCTGATATCCCTAAGTTCAACCGGTGTTTATTTTACTATTTTTAATAGTATTACATGTCAAAATGTATCCTTAGATGTTTATAAGAAATACCAAAAGTAAGTAATGATAATCAAGTTTTATAGTTTATATGTAATAAGTTTATATGTGTTTATACTTTTTGTTGTAAGCTAGTAAATTGTCATGTGGGTGTCGTGGCGTTTTGAAATTTTTTACGTTAAAACGTAGTCCAACTGAAAATGTACATAAAAAATAAGAAACGTATTATATTTGACCCAACTCATTTCTAGAAAAAACAAATTTACATTAAAACGTAAGCCAATCGAAAACGTACATAATAATAAGCATAAATATATATTATATTTGACCTGACTCATTTCCGGGAAAAATTTACGTCGAAACGTAAATCAACTTGAATTTATACCGACATGTACATAAAAATAACACGTAAAACTCGATTACAAAGTCTTTAGAAAGTTAAAGGATTGTAAGTATTAATGCTAAAAGTTGAGGGGTAAAAGTTAAAATAAACAAAAAGACAAAAAAAAAAGTTGAAGTATACACGAAAGTTGGTAATTGTATTATAGAAAATTTTTAAATCTAGAATATAATTATTTAAAAAACAAAATACAGGTTACATATATCATGTTCATATCAAATCATGAAAACTCGTGTTTTGTACAACGCACATACATAGCACGTTTACCACCCTTTAAATTACATACTTAACTAGATCAGTAAAAGTAATAGATAATCTTCCGATTTTACCACTTTTGTGATTTGCCTCATATTAGTAAAAAAAATGCAAAACTTGATTCACTTATATATTACAAGATATATATCTTAGAGAAATTCGATTTCGGTGTCTAGAAAAAGTGAAAAGGAGATCATGTCTTATAAAATCTTCTTTAGGATAAATATATTTTTAATAGTTCCCTAAAAATGAATAGCTTTTTTATGTGAACTAATTTTTTTTACTATTTTAATAAATCGTGGTCTTAACTTTTTCTTTACCGATTTTTAAAGGTTAAATATATATTTTAATAGTTTCCTAAAAATGCCTAGCTTTTTTATGTAAAGTAATTTTTTTACAATTTTTAACTTCCATTCATTTAACTTCAATTTAGCATCTTGTAAAAATTAATATTAATAAAAAAAATGATGTATTAGGCAACCTATCACAAATATTTTATGTTGATGGACGTATTAGACAACCGACAAATAAACTAAGGAAGTCAAAAGTTCATTTCTAACATTTGATAGAGATAAATAATAAAGTAGTTTCTGATTTGGTTGTACAAAACGAAAGAAATTAGAGGTCCTTGTTTTCATTTAAAAACATATACACTAATTAAAATAATAATAATGTGTACGTGTGGAACCAATTACTGTTCGAATATTTATAGATTGTGACAATATCCCACCAAAAAAACAAGAGACCCTATGAAAATAAAAATCAAACAAACAGAACAAGTTGAAAGCAGTTGCGTATCTAAAGAATCCACATGATGGTAGCGTTTCAATGAGAAGGGGTAACGAAATCGAAAAAAACGTTAATTTTTTTCAAAATTTACACTACCGCGCCCTGGTTGAAAAGACTATTAGACATAGCTGCTGTCAATTTTGAATACTATTAAGTTATTTCTTAAGTACCGGTTAAAACATGTGTACTCACATACTTATTTTTAAAATATACTAAATGTTATACAGCTGCAAAAATTTCAGTTGATATTCCGACCCATAATCTTTTGTTAAAAACTCAGGCTAGACCATTTGACCCGTTAGAGAGAACGCAGATCAAGCCGTTATAGGCATACGGTCACAATTGCCATAGAGCCTGAAATAAAAAAGAAAATTCTCTAAACTTATGACCCATTTTGCAGATCGTATATCGGTATAAGACAACATGATAAACGCCATTCAGACTGCAGATGAGCAACAATCATCATTACCCAAGGGAATGATTTTGGGAATGATTTTGGACTCGATGCAACACTTGAGCTTGAAAAGACAAATACTGAAACAAGTAGCTCAGATTCGATGTTCAAAAAAAAGCAGCTCAGATTCATCTGCAGGATGGCGTATATCTTTTGATTCGATTCATGATATCATTTCTAAACCAAGTACTTGACCACTATAACATTTCTCACCATAAAATCAGGAGCTAAAGGGAATGATAACCTGCTGCAAACCATGATTTCCGATGACAATAACATCCAAAATTTTATGGTTCCAAATTAAACCAAGGCTATAGATATACTTAGGATCCAAAACGGATAAAAATTCAAAACACGATTGAAAAACATAACTTTTAAACAATTACTGTGTATCTACGTACGTATATTTAAATATAGCTATTGCCAGGACATGGTGTCAGTTCATGGTAGGACGAGTTGTACGTGGACGAACAGGCGTCTTTGAAGGGCTTACCCTGCATCAAAATTAAAGTAACAAAAACTAAATAAAAGTTTTTAATATAATTAAATAAAACGATTCTTGGCATCTTATGCATTTGAATACATATTAGGTGACTTTAAACGTATTTAACATACTACACCCATTTGACATGTTTCACTTTTAGCTAACTTGCAATGCTTTATCCATTTGACCCGTTACCATTAAATTGAACCCGAATTGACCCGTTTTAATATAAATGGGTAATAATCGTCACTCATAAGTGATTGAAATGGGATAAAACTCTAAACTTACCTTATTGGCAATGACCCCAATACTGCACCACTACAATTCAGAGCTGCAATTGCACTCTCAGCCTGAAATACACAACACATACCTTATAACTATCACCTGTAAGCTTTTTAGCTTAGGGAAACTTAAACACATCAAGTTTATGTTGATGTTGGAAATTAAAAGAGGACTCTTTTCGAACATGAAAAAGTGCAAAACGATCTCTCCCTCTCTCTAAAGAGAGAGAGATGAAGTTATTATTCAAGAAAACCATTGATGATAGTACCCATTACTGGAAAATAGTAAAGTTAATATATAAAAGGCGATATATTTGTTAAATAGGATCATCTAGCATGATGAGAAGTGAGCTAGTGTTGATGTTACGAACATGCTAAATAAGCCATGCTTCTAGTGTATATACTTAATTAGTTGTTAAAAATTCATGTTTTAAACTTTTAAGAAAACAAAACAAGCGAAAAAAGATTAAAAGAAATAACCATCACAAACTCCACAAACGCAATACGAGATGAATGATGATAGTCTCCAAGCAATCTCAACCTGTAAACCTAAAAAATGTAAATTCAACAAAATATAGTTAATAATTCAGACAGAAACAAAGTTATCAAAATTCTTAATACGTGATCAGATATAAAACCTCTCCACAAAATGTTTCAAAGAAGAGTTTGACATCTGCCTGAGTGACCTTTTTATCGATGTTAGTACAATATATAGTCCTCGCACACATCTCCCGTTCATCCTCAGACTAAACATAAATAACAGAAAAGATTACGATAACACTAATGACTAAACTACATACACAATTTATTAAATGTTCACAAATTGTAATAAAGGAATCAAGAATCTCACTCGGGGAAGAAAAGTTGGATTAACAGGTGCAATTGCGGTTTTCGAAGGCAGAACCCTAAGTGGATAGTACCCAAGCATTGTCCCAGCAAGACTCAATGCATTCTTTGCTCCTTCTGCAAGTGACGCAAACAAAAACAGATGTAACACTAAGCACAAATTAAAGTTACTAGAGGTAGAAAAGGCTGCATACCTTCATCGGTAAACTCTATAAAAGCAAAACGAAGAACAGAATTAGGGTCACCACACACACGGCAATCAACAACCTATAGTAACAACAAATAAACTTACAGTTTAAAAACCATAATAACTTAACATACGCCAGTAAAAACCAACAACGATAGAATGAGCATATCGCATAATTACCTGCCCACAGCTAACAAAAAGCGCTGCAAGTTGTTCTTCAGTAACCTAAACTCAACCCATCACAAACCAGAAACCAAAGATTCAAACATTGTTAAAACTTAAAATCAACCAGTTTCATTACATTATAATATTATACGACTCATTACCTGCTGATCAATGTCAGACACATGAATCGTTCTCTTAATCGCATCTTCATGTTGCGCCATATTCGTTCGGCTATTCAGCCTCCTCTTCCCATTACCATAATTCCCCTTCTTCTAATCATAACCAAGAAAAAACCCTAAATCAATCAGCCACATGAAACAAACAAGAAACTGATAATAACTTTTTTTTTAAATGAAAAAATAGCTGTTTAATAAAAGCATACCCTTCCAGTTGAAACACCATTGATGTTACCAAAGCCTGTATGGTTACTTTGCATCATGAATTCATTAACAACACCATAACCAAATTGAGCAGCAGCAGCAGGTGGTGGTGGTGATTGCAGTACAACTCCATTAATATTAATATTATTGATATTAATATTATTAATATTATAACCGTTGTTGTTTGACAGTGAAGGAGGCACAAATTCTTCAGCCATAGGGTTCAATTTGGAAAGCATTTCTTCCAAATCCCTAATTTCTTTCTTAAAACCTAAATCCTCATCACTTTTGTGACTATTCAATACACCGTTTGTCTGATGCCTATCATTCGACCTAGAAACCCTAACCGACTCTGACCGGTCAACATCGTTGTATTCGACGTGATTATTCGACACACCGTTCTCAACAACCGCCATGAAATCGATCGATCGAGTAACGAATGACACTGGTATCGGATTTCAGCTGAATATACAGATCAAAAATGAAAAAATTGTGAGAAAAAGTGGACGGATTGAAGGTGAACACGGTGATTTTGGATTAATGAATTACCTGTGTTGATGAGTCTAGAACGGAGTGCTCATTGATCGGAAACTGCAAGTGAAAGATCGTTGATTGAGAGATTGTTGTGTGAATTAGAGGAAAATGAGAAGAGATGAAGAGAATCAAACCTGAATGCAGATTAATGGATTCTTGTTGTCTGAGAGAAAAGTGAGGGGGGTGTTCTTCGTACGGTCCGTTTTGGCACTCTACGTCTTTGATATGGCACAAGGTACAAGAAGAGTATTTTTATTTATTTATATATATATATATATATATATTGCATTGTAATATTAACCGTTTCTTTTAATGATAACAAAAGGCCGATTGTTCGGGTATATTCAATGGCAAAAGACCATTCACATTAACAAATGCAAACGATGTTTGTGACTCGGCTCATCACGTCACCATTTCTGAAAAGAGACCCGCCACCTAAAGCTCCACCCACTGTGCCAAAATAGGCGTGTTGGTTGTTGGGTCAGAACATATTTGAGTTAGGTTGAGTTTGGGTCAAGATGGGTAAAATTAAAAAAAAAAGTTAGGATGAGTTTGGGTTAAAATAGATTTGAGTCAGGATAGGTGGTTGCATTTGTGGAATTATGAAAAGCAACATAGATGGTTGGTGTGGTTTCGCGGCGGTGATGGTTGACGACGGCTGTGGTGGTGGCAATGGTTGAAGGTGGCTGCTGTCACACCCTGACTCGCAACGGATAAGGTAATCGGGGCATGATTAGATTTTCATCAAAGCTCGTGACATTTCTATTTTAAAGTTTCAATATTTAATGTTTCAAACTTAATTAAAAGATATTCCAATAACACAAAAACCAAACAATTCACAATGTCGTTCCAAACAAATTTGCAATTAACGTTTTTATTCTTCTAACGCCAAACCCTATGTGATCCTTGTTTCAAATCTGCTCACCTGTATCATGTGTAAAAGAAAGGTTTTGGTCAACATAAGTTAGCGAGTGAATCCTTTTTTGTCATTAATAACAAAACATATTTTATATTCCATTTATGAAAATGTGCATTAACCAAAATACGAGAAACGTTGTGTATGTCAATTAATTAACTTCCACAAACAAACTCATTCAATAACAACTTAACAATGTACGAGTGTGCACGGTAACACGATGTGCTGCAAGATCGAAGCTCAATCAAACGGAGCTGATCTCGTATATTAGGCGACGATGAGTTCCGCTCGTAGGTAACGTGAACAGACGACCTAAAGTGGGGAAATGATTGCAATGAACGTAAAAATACTAAACGACAACAACAAGTGTCACATAACGCGTTAGTTCACATAATGGTAATTGCACGTATTTAAATAACAAAATAATAATATCGAGCGACACATGATACATTGCGAATAAGATTTGTTGAAGATAGCGCACAAGTGTGAAGTTGAGATACCAACTGAACGAATCGGTTTCCCTAGATATTCACATAACGATTTAGCTAAAAAGAGCATTCCCTTGCTCGAAATTAATATTTCTAAACATCTTATTATTTATGTGATTTATTAACAGATTTAAAATAGTATTTTATTTTATTATTATTTTTTTAACTTATTTTTAAAAGTAAGAGTAAATGGTCATATTACAAAGGTATTAAATATTTTTGAGGAATATTTAGAGGTTTTATATAAAAAAATTATTTTCTGAATTAATCACTCAAAACCGGCCTTGTACGCGAATCGAACTCGTGACCTTCCGTTCGTGTGCACGCAGCCCTTCCACTGGGTTGCGTGTCTAACCCGTCATATATCACAGTTTTAATCCTTTTATAAACTTACTCTCTTGTCTCATATTCAGCTTTTAAATAAAAAGAATGTTATTGCAGCGATCATGCAACATACATGGCTCGAACCCGGTTCTTATCGTTTGCGTGTGCACACAGCCCTACCAACTTGGCTGTGTGTCTAACCCGTACAATATCAGATTTTAATTTCTCTGATGAACTATTTCAAACTCTTCAATATTTGATTTAGAACAAAAAGGTTTAAAACAGGGTGAACCGTGACTCGAACTCCAGACCTCTGATATGTGTGCACACAAACCAACCAACTAGGTTGTGTGCAACCAACTAGGTTGTGTGTGTCACACCCCGACCCGCAGCGGAA
Source organism: Scalesia atractyloides (assembly GCA_947069175.1). Taxonomy (NCBI): domain Eukaryota; kingdom Viridiplantae; phylum Streptophyta; class Magnoliopsida; order Asterales; family Asteraceae; genus Scalesia; species Scalesia atractyloides. The sequence goes on from CAMTDV010001632.1 coordinate 2,696,657, forward strand.
AAGGTGATCGGGGCATGATTGGGTTATCATCAAAGCTCATGACATTTATTATGCGTTTCATATTCATTATTACAAATTAAATGGAGAATTACAATAAATGTTACAACATGTTCTAACTAACAATCTAAACTTCTTTGTTCTCTTCTAAGGCATATCCTATGTTTTCCTTGCTTCAACCTGTACACCTGTATCATGTGTAAAAGGGTTTTTGGATCAACATAATGTTGGCGAGTGAATCCTATGGAAAACATTTGAACAAATTTATTTAAATTGATTATGAAATATGTGCACAACCAAACATGAGTAAAATTAGATGTAAACTTAATCAACAATCATAAGATATTAAGTGAGACACACATGAACAATAATGGAACATTTAGAGGCACGCGATGCTCAACTCGTCTCTCACGAGGAACTGAGGGGCCTAATGCATGAATTGCATAACCATGATGATATGAATGATGCAACTACAAACAATATAAACTCAATGGTATACACATAAACAATAATGAATTTGATTTGTGGCACGCGTTGTTCAACTCGTCTTCCACGAGGAACTGATGGGCTTAATGAATGAGTTTCATATAATTTAACAAAAGGAAATAAGTAATCACAACAATATAAACAATCTAAGTTTAGGTCATGATGTGGTATGGCACATGTTTAAATAAATAAGTTAATTATTTTCATAACACATGACACACCCCAAAACGTGTAATTTAAAAGGGGGAGTTGTAAGATTCACTCACAGTGGGTGCGTTCGGTTGATGATGTTGAATGCACGCGAAGTGGTTTTAACCACGAGTGAGTTTAACCTAGATAAATCGCATTATGGTTTGGTAAGTAAACGGATTTTATTAATCTATTTTAGTAGGATTGTTGAGTGTATTTTTGTGAGTTTGAGGCTATTTTCTAACCTTAAAAATGTTATTTTTAAGTATTTTTAATTGATTTTTAATTAAAATAATTAAATAAATATAATAAAAAAATTTGATTTTTTTTCTGACCGTTGACCTGACCGTTGACCGTTGACCTGACCGTTGACCGGTTCGAATCGGAACACAAGTGCGCTGAGTGAGGCTCGAAACCGAGACCTCCCGTACGCGTGCACGCAGCTCTACCAACTGAGCTACGTGTCTAACCCGTTATATATCTGATTTTAATTATATATATATATTAATTAGTTTAAACCGAAAATCATTTTATTTTAAAAACAGTTTAAATCAATTCGGACGTGCACTCCACAGTTCTCGAACCCGGGACCTGTGGCTTAAACTAACACACAGTCCACCGCTGGACTGTGTGTTTAACATGTTATATAACTCGATTTTTATTATACTTAAATACAAATTAGTTATTTCCTTTTCTGCCTTATTTAAAAAGAATAGATAATTGTCCGAGTCGGTGCAGAAGACCGGACTCGAACTCGTGACCTGTGATATAAACAAACACACAGTCCACCGCTGGACTGTGTGTCTGACTTGGTTATTATTCCGGTTATTAATATACTTAACATATACTAGTGGCGACTCCGGTTCAGTTTAACAAAAAAATGATTTTTATTAAGGCAGCTTGTGTGAAACCGGATTCGAACTCGAGACGTTAGTGTTTATTGTGCACACAGTCCACCGCTAGACTGTGTGTCTAACCCGAGTAATATCCTGATTTTAATTATACATATACACTACCGAAACATCGTCTTCCTCATCAAGATATAACCAGAATTCGGAAATCGACTGGTTCAAAGTCTTAATCGTTTTCTTTAGTGTTTTAGGTTAATTATAAATGATATATGAGTGAAAATATAAAGATATTAGGCGAAGAGGTATACCGACTGGACCCTCTGTTTTCCGGCAGAACTCCGGCGACAGCAATAAGCTCCGGCGTCAGGTGTCTTGCAGCAGCGAGTCTCCGGAAAGCTTTGAAAAGGTAAGGGTGACTTCGGTATAAACTTAGGAGGTTCAGTAAGGCTCGGCAATAGGGAAACCGGTTTTCCGGCGACGAACAGTTTAATTCCGGCGAGTGGAATTACGCCGAGAAAAGGTGTGGTTTTAAGCGAAAAAGTTTGCAGTGGGTTGTGGGTGAATTTATAGGGTAAATCGTTGATGTATTTGGCCCGATTTCCAACTGGATTCATTGATTTAAATTTCTCCGGCGGTTATAATTTTTGGTCGCGGACTCAGACGTCGGTTATAACCGATGTCTTGTTAATGGTTTACGTTATAACGTAAATTGTCGTTAAAAGCTCGCGAGTTTACCAGGATTCCGACGACTGAACTATTGGGCGCCGGTTTTGAATTTGTAACGTTACTTTATGAATTAAATGATTCTAATATTCACCAAACAATACAAGTGGCGCAGTGGTTTGTGTGTGTGTGCTAAGTCTGTTTGATGAGCCGGTACAGACCCGGGTTCGAAACCCGGCAGAGTACTTTTATTTTTATTTTGCGATTTTCAACAGTTTTTCAAAAACTAAATATATATTCCCGTATAATAATCGATTACGTATCGTTTAAAAATATTTTGGGCATTTAATTCGCAACGAAATTTTTGACTGACTGTTCGGTTGATAAACGGAGCGGGTTTGGTAAATCCGTTTTTGACGGATGTTACAGTGTGTCTAACCTGGTAACAATGCGTTTTTTATTTCCTTTTATACTTCAACTTCCGGTCGTCTTCTTGGTTATAACCAAGACAGAACAAAAAAACCCGGTTATGTTGTTTTGATATAAACAACAACCCTTCTGTTGTTTATAGTTGATAACAAATGATGTACTGAATTATAGAAAGGAAAATAAGAATATACCGAAACAGGAATGCTATAGCTTCCGGTTAGGTTTTCCGACGAGGTTGCAGGTTTTTCCGACAAGTCTTTCCGATGATCGGAAATCCGTGAAGTGATAGAGAGAGTTCGTACAGTCTAGAGAGTTCATTGTGCGCATCATATTTATACTCAAACCGAGTTAATTTGATAAATCTTGGTTTTGGAAGTTTATTTCCGTTTAGGAAGGTGCAAGTTGTCATACTGATGCTTAACGCGTTTTGGTGTTAATCCAATGCCAAAACCGCGTCTAGATACATTATTCTGACTATAGGAAACGAATTTCTCAAATCAATTACGAGGATGGAAAGGATTGATGATTTCCCCATTGTCCGCGTGTTGGCAGTCGGGCGGCATATCTTTTTGATTTAAGAAGGTGAATAATAATGAGCGTACAAATGAATAATTGTTAATGTTGCTTATAGATGTTGTGAGGTGGTGGAGTGCTATGTTGTTTGATCAATTGCTTGCGAGACCCGGGTTCGAGTCCCGTGGTCTGCGCTTTTATATTTTGATTTTAGTTTTTTTATTGTTATTATAATTATATATTATTATTATTATTAGTTATTATATATATCCTTGTATATAACAAAGTTCTAATCATAAAAATATAAGATATTAAATGAATTCCCGGATCATATTTATTGGCCGAAAGTTCGTTTACAAACGGTTCGGGTTTTAAAACCCATTTTTTCGACGGATGTTACAGCTGCGGTGCTAGTGTTGTTTGACGATGGCTACAGTGGTGACTTTAGTTGACGGTGGTTGTGGTGGCGGTGATGGTTGGTGTTGATTACGGTGGTGACAAAGATCGGTGATGGGGATGGTTCCGATGGTGATGAAAATGGGTAGTTTGTTGGTTATTTGCCCATTACCCGTCCTGACCCATAAACGTTTTTCCGCAACCCATCCAGACCCGTGGGAGTCTTCTTCCTATGAATATCAACCCATTCATATATTTTTTAATGACCATTACCCGTCCTGATCCGTAAACGTTTTTTCCACAACTCATCCAGACCCGTGGGAGTCTTCTTCCTATGAACATCAACCCATTCATATATTTTTAATGACCATCGTAACCTATCACACTAAAAGAATTGCCCATATTAACCAAAACTGAATACATGGGTTAACTCTGCGAGGCCTATGTAAAACCCTTGGCACATCCCAAAGCAATCTTGCTTCAGGCGAGACTTGAACCCATAACCTCCACTTTATAATGTCATGAGACTGGCAATGCGTCAGAAGATTATTGACATTTTAACATTGACTAAAATGACATTTTTAGAGTGTTGTTATGTTGTTGGAATTCAGTAAAGTTGAATCTGAATTGAAAACTAGATTAGACTTCGTTTAGTTTTCAGTTTTCAACTGATTAAACCTTGGCAATGGGTTTATACGTGTGTTTTTCGGGTTTGGGTTGAAAACTGAGTCAAAAACCAAATTTACAATTTGATTCGGTTTTAAACAATTTTATTTTCTGTTTTGATATTTGGTTTGAACCAGGTATTAAGCACACCTGGACACTTATATTAGTATTTATAAGTTTTCTATATCTACACGTGTCGCCGTAACAATGGTGTCATATTTCAAGTAATTCAAGCTTTTATATATATATATATATATATAAACTTTCCATGTAACTTATTTTTGATTTTTTTAATTATAACTAGTATTAATATTAATGTTTTGAGTATGAATCTAAATATTAATAAAAGACTCAATTAAATGTAACATGGTATCCTCTTCTTAAACTTTACAATTTTACTTATATTTTATCTAAATTATTTTTATCCTAATATAAAATATCACACGTCTTACCACCATATTTTACCTCATCATTTTTACCGCTCAAATATCTTCGTAATCCTAAATAAATTATTGTTTTATATAGTAGGAAAGAGTAACTTAATCTTATTTTAATATTATAATTTTTTACCTAATTGTTACATAATAAAACCATTAAATATGAAAATATTGTATTCATCATATATAAATTGTTAACTAAGATAACAATTTTATAATAACTAATTATTAAGTAGATCTGAATAAAAGTTATTAATATGAATCACAAATTTAATTTATAACGTACCAATAAATTTATTGTCATACACAATAATAAAAATAATATTAATTATTATACGGGATGTAATACGTAATTCCAAATGGAGAATATATAAATTTGTGTATTGCACATTTTCCAGTATTCAACTCGTGTAATACACGGACCATTAATGTATTGCAGCGTTAGTAATTAACGTAGGCTGGTTTTATTATAAATTCAAGTTACTTGTGCGAACTGTTATATAATAATAAAAATACGTTATTTATATGTAATATTTTTGTAGGTTATATAATGGCATCATTTCTATTATACAACTCCGTATAATACACGGGTTTATAATTTAGTATAAATATAAACGACTCATACAGGAAAATATAAATTTTTGTTTTTATGATTTTTTATACAATTGTTATAATATTCTATTTGATGTTGTTTTTGTGTAGTTCTTATTGGTTAAAATAATAAATGATTGTTTTTATTAGGGATATTTGATTCAAATAATCTTAACTTTCACTAAATGACCGATAACACTCTCAACTTTCAATATGTACTACAACACTCTCAACTTTAAACTTATTGGCTGATAACACTACCAAAATAATCCAATTTGCCAACAGCAGTTGTCACGTCACCAAAAAAGCAAAATCAGATGTCACGCCATCAAAAAAGCCAAGTCAGATACCATGTAGGCTGACACGCCATCAAAAAGTTTCACGTCAGATGCCACGTCACCACACAAGTGCCACGTCAGAAAAAAAAACTAATTGGGTTATGGTTCAATTAGTTTGGGGGTGCTATCGGCCAATAAGTTGAAAGTTGTGAGTGAAATTGTACAAATCAAAAGTTGATATTGCTATCAGTTAATTGATCAAAGTTAGGGTTATTTAAATCCAATATCTCATTTTGTTAAGAGACTGAAGAAACTTTTTAATAGAGTTAAATGCTTGGGTGATCCCTGTGGTTTGCAAATCTTGCAGACTTGGTCCCAGTGGTTACACATTTGATCCCAATAGTTTCAAATTTTGCACTCGGGTGGTCCTTACCACTAACCTTTGTTAGATTTCTCAGTTAAGTATATGCAAATTACTATATTACCCTTGAAATAATAAAAATAAAAAAATATAAAAAAGAGGGCCCACTACTGGGACCAAGTCTTACCCCCACCCCCTTCTCTCTCTACTGTCTCTCTACTCTCTCTTTCATTTAGAAAAATCACCACCACAACCACCTCCACGTCCACTACCGACATCACCACTCAGCCACCTTCACCACTGCCACAACCACCCACCGCCACAACCACCACAGCCGCCATTATCACCATTCATCCTTTTAATGAAACCCCCACTTAAAACCCTCTTATTTCTTCAAACTGAATCCACTTCTTAGCAGATACAACCACAACAACCGGCAACCACACCGTCGCCGTCGCTGCCCGAGTGATGTACACTCCCGGAAACTCATCTTTTCCCCCCGTTGCCACCACCTCACCCCGCCATTGTTGCTGTCAAAACCTTTCTGTGTCCCAAGCACTCTTTTGTTTTGCATGTGATTATAACTTTCTTTTAATACAAAATCTAAGTGTGTTTGGATAATGTATGTAACAAAAAAGTCTTCTGTTGAAACCCTGATTCCAGTATTGTCTAAAGATCTATCTAGTTCTAATGAGGGTGTGTTTACCTTTTGGTGATTGGGGATTGACCCGATTGTGATTTGGGTCCGGAGACCTTGAATGGTCAGGATTTTGGACGCTCCGACGATGTTGATCATTACGGAGTCGTTTTCTGTTGTTCTCCGTTAGGGATGGGTGGTTGATGCTGGCGGCGGTGGTGATGGGGAGAGATGATGGCGGCTGTGGAGTGGAGGGGACAGTGGTGGTGGTTTTTATTGAGAGATAGCAGAAAGATTGAGAGATAGCAGAAAGACAGTAGAAAGAGAGAGATGGAGTGAGGAAGAAGATGGGTAGTGGGCCCCTCTTTTTTATATTTTTTTATTTTTATTATTTCAAGGGTAATATAGTAATTTTGCATATACTTAACTGAGAAATCTAACAAAGGTTAGTGGTAAGGACCACCCGAGTGCAAAATTTGAAACTATTGGGATCAAGTGTGTAATTAGTGAACCACTGGGACCAAGTCTGCAATATTTGTAAACCACAGGGACCAACCAAGCATTTAACTCTTTTTAATATATTAAAAAATACAGTGATTAAAATACTATTATTATATTTCAAAGAATTACCATGTAAGGTTTAACAAATAACATATATAACTAATGTCAATACATTACCAACATATAGAACACAAGATTGTATTCTTGAAGTTATCAAACAAGATGCCATGAAACAAAAGAGGCGAAAGTCATAAAAACATGTTATATCTGTCATTATCTACTTTTTTGTTGTAGTTGGTATATCCGCCTTTAGTTGTCTTTCTATGCAACAATTTTTGTTTATATGTATTCTTAACCCTTATGCATTATTTATAGTGAGAATTTTAGCTGAACAAACACGTACAACTTTATGAAAGAATTCCTAGAAACATCAAACATTGTTGTAGGTAAATTCATATCTCTTATAGTGAATGGAGTGGTGAATCTAGTGTAGGAACTAGGTTCACTTTTTATAAAATATAATTACAAAATACATAATAACAAGACTCTCGTTATTCATAGTAAATATCATAGTACAATATCGGTTGCAATAACTAAATAAAAAGAATATAAAATATAATTATATGTACCAATCTTGATCAAGCCGCATCTCTGATGGGTCCTTCACCCGCACTTGATAGCATCCTAGACTGCAACAAAGAGCACACTAAAACGTTGACGATTTTGGTTGAAGCACGTGTTCAACACGCTTCTCTTAAAACAGATTTCGCGCCTCTACTAAAGACGACGCGACTGTTTCCCAGGGTACAACAGCCGACACAGTATGTACTGCCGAAGATGGTTCACGTGCCCGAGGTAACACCGGGTAATTGTAGTGTTTGAACTTATGGAACAAATAAGGATGTGATGGTGGTGGAAAACAAGTAGAGAGTACTCTTCTCTATAGTTGGTCTTCAAGTGTTTCAATCTCCTTCTAGTATCTTTTTGTATCAAGTAATACAATATTCTTATATATACAAAAAGAAGCACATAGCTTGCTAATTGTACAAGAGTTAAGGATTAGTGAAATGTTTTACTTAATTGGTCATTTAATTAGAGACTTAAAAACTCTAATAAAGCTAATTAAATGTCATAAGAAGCTTTACTCAAGAGTTTCTCTTTTATTCACCACATGAAGATTCTAATTAATATTTATAATTTCATTAAATTATAAATATATTAAATATCAATTCACCAAATTTCCAACATCTAGAAAATCCGCTTAGGGGTAATATTTCAATGAAAAGGGGTAACGAAATCGAAAAAACGTTAAATTTTTTCAAAATTTACACTACCGTCGAAGCGTCAAGGGGCATCGTAGGTTACCCCTTCTATCATTCTAGGTTCGCCCCGAACATTGCATTTTAATATAAAATCACTTTTTCGGCTTCAGTTTTGCGCTCTTTGGAGTGAAGCCTACAAAGGTATGCATCAACACACCAAATATATTGGTGTGTTGCTATTTATTTTACATGTGTGTACGTTGGGGGTAGACTCACCTTACATGGATCGTGTCAGGTGACATCATATTTTTTTTAGCTGTTACGTAAACTAGTTTTAAAAATTATTTTTCTTGAGTTTTTCTACGTAAACTAAGTTTTAAAAATCATTTTTCTTGGCTTTTTCAAAGAAAGCCCCCGTAAGTAACTTAATTTGTGTGGTGAGCAATGAGTTCACATGTGATTGGAATGGTTGCTTACATGTACTTTGAAAACTGAATCAAATAACCCATGTTAAAACATTGCAATGTGTGCGTTTTGTTGTTTTATTTTCAAACGCTTTTTATGTTTGTTTATTACTAAAAGTTAAACATTTTTATTTGCTTTTAGTCAGTTCAACTTTCAAATTACTTGCTGACACTTAAAATTATTTGATAGTTAGACTTAAACACTAGAAAACTTAAACTTGAATTGTTACCTGGTAAATATTCGATTTGATTCTAGATTAACTGTTACATGTTACAACATTTTTTGTTCGAATGATGAGAACTTATATGAAATTTGATGGCTGGTTATTCATAAGAAATAATGTTTTGTGTAAATCTAGGGCAATATTTATAAGTTAGGTTTAGATTAAAATTGTCATTTTAGTCCCTATGGTTTGTATAATTTGTCACTTCAGTTTAAATAGTTTATTTTTCTCATATGTTTCTAAAATTTTGTCATTTTTGTCCAATCCACTAACTCCATCCACAAAGGAAAGTTAAGTTTGGGGTATTTTGATCTTTTTATCAATTTGTTTTTTAATTTTATTTTTTCTTATTATACAAAATAAAAATAGATCTAATAAGGGGTTGATTTGAAAATTTTGATAGTAAAGGGGCAAAGGGAAATAAATTTTGAAAACCCTGTCTTTCCTCACCTTGTTTTTTCCGACAGCAAACACTGACCACTTCATGTTTCTTGACTGGCTACTTTTTATAATCCGGTAAACTCCCCAATCACCACCCCATATTATCACCACCACCACTACGCTATTATGATCACCATCACACCACACCAGATCGACCACCACGTAAACGCAACACCAACTTTTTACCACAGTTTATAGCCCTAATCATGTAATCTCACCCCTTGCTTTGTCATATTTGTAACACCTTCAGGTTATGAGTCTTGCCCAGTTTGCTGTAAGATTTGTTTAGCTACTTTTGGCGAGCATGCGGCCATTGCAAGGAGTTACTTGGGTTTAAATACATGCATGATTTAGTAAAGGATATTCTCTGTGATATTCTAAAGCGAATAAGAATTTCGCCGAAAAATGATGCTCCTCTGAACTTTCTGACGGATCCGCTAGATGGAAGGTCTACCATTCGGTCAACTGATATTCTTATGTTTGGGTGGGCATCGGGAAAACACACTTGTATGGATTTTCCAGGAGTGTCCGCTCTTGTTGAGCTTTGAGATAATGATTGTTGCTGAGCGTGAAGGCGAAACTAGGCAAGTCGCTAAAGTTGCTGAGCGTTGAAGGCGAAACTAGGCAAAGTCGCTAAACAAGAGAAAACTTGTTTAGAGAGTCGCCACGTGCTTATCTCATTTGCGTTTAATACATTTGGTTCACTAGCCTCGAATGTCGTGGAAAGTATGAATAGGGTCCAACGAGTCACGCATAGTAATTTCTTGACCCTTGAGAGTCGCTTCGTCTTTATTATGATCAATTTTGCTATTGAAAAATGGGTTGCGGCGTGACTTGCTGCCTGCTTAGCTGCCACTTGTTTGTAATTGATTGTTTTAGCATATCAATTAAGGGTTAATGGTTTGTTTAAAGTATTCTTATATACCCGTGAGGTTCATGAGTTATGTTCAAAAAATTACAATATATATATATATATATATAAACACTAAAGTAAGGCAACATTTCATATCACAAATTGATCCATTTAAGGTAATCGATTGGGTTATTAAAATATACAAAACGCATCCACAAGGATTAAAATGACGAAACTGCCCTCTTCGTCTCCCAATGAAACCTAACGACAGTTCTCCCATCCAGTGAAATACAACAGCTACAACTATAGTTCACCGGCTATTCCAACAACCAGTCAGCGTTGGTTTTATACCGACGATTGTAACCAACGACAACATCCAACAAGCGATTGGGACAAGTTCTTGTAACCAGCGAATGTAAACGGGTGCGGCCTCATCGTTTCTGTTAGTTTAGGTGGTCTCCATTGGCTCAAACAAGTAGCGTCTATCCATATACAGCTCGAAATCGACCAGGTAACAGCTTTTATTTCTTCATTTTCGGATTTTGTTGTGCGATTTTTATGGGGTTGGGTTGTGCACGTAAGGTGTTCGATGAAAGTCCTGATTCAGGAATTTCAGAATGGGCAAGTTGAAATCATGAAAAAAAGGGTTATCTGTGTATGGTGTTTTTCATCTTCACGGTTTTATTGTGTTTGCTGGGAGATTTTTTGCGTTTTATTCTTAAAAATTGAATCTTGGGGTCTGATAGCTCAGGTTTCTTCAAGATCAACGTATTTGAGCAACCCCATTTGGGGTTTTGTTTAAAGAGTTACATGTTTTCTTGCTTATGATTCAGTTTTGGTAACAATTCGGTAGAAACATTTAATTTTAGTTTCCAATATCTTAACTTGACAGACTTTCAGTACCTAAGTGTTTTATTTGATTCTAGTTTCCAATATGTTAACTTGACAACTTTTTAGTACCCAATACACTTTATTTTTAACTTTGATTTATAAAATACCTATTTAGAGGATCTATAGATTTCGTGGTGAGTCCTTTTTGTTTCAGTTGGTTAGACTATTATTTTCTTAGTGTCAAAAGCCTATGTTCTGTTGTTATTGACCACCAACTGTTCGACGTTTTATCTCAATGAGTTTAACTTCAGCAGTTTGTGCTGCTACTTTTTTTATCGTTTCACCCGTTATTGCGTTGAAGCTCAAATGAAAGTTCAATTTAGATATTCTTCTGGCATCATGATAATTATACCTTGCATATTATTTCACAATTAGAGTTTTCTAAGGGGATGTGGTTTGTGGTTTCTTATCAAAGTGGGAACACATCCAAATTTAAACATCATGAACCCAATTGATAAATCAAACCCATATTTCAGAAACGGTCAAACAAAAGCTTAATTCATAATCTTATATTCAAGAATAGTGCGTGCATAGGCATAGTTGTCAATAGTGAGCGCTATGGCGCGCTACGTAGCGTATGGGTCTAGGCTCGCTATTAGGGTTGTAGCAATAGACAACGACAATTTATTTATTTTTTTGTTTTTTTTCTAATATAAACAACAATTAAATATAGTTATAAAATAGCTGGATATTAGGTTTTTGTTAAATATACATGTAAAACACATATATACCAGGGTATTTTGATATAATATACATATAATTTTTTTTAATTTTCTAGTGTATCGCTATTTATAAAATAGCCGCCCGCTATTTATTGCTATTCGCTATGTAGCATATAGGTACCTTATCGCTATTTGTCGGTATACGGCATGCGCCATTAACAACTATCGACATAGGGTAAGATTGTTGTTAAAAGTTTTGATACTAAATAATTGATGATTTGATTCATATTCTTATCTTTGATGTTTGATGCAGATTTTGTAGAGTAGATAAAGATCTTCTAGATATGGTACTACCCTCACGGTGAACATGGTTTTCACTCCACCAGATATCATCTGGTGGAACATATGGATCATAATGTTATGCACGCCGTCAATAATATCTGACACTATGAAGAACCCATTTCTTTCAAACCACAACCCTTTTTCATCTCGTCAGTTTGCCACCTTACTACAAAAATGTCTCAAATCAAAATCATTAAACCCATGCAAGCAAATTCACGCGCTCATCTTAACATCAGGGACCGACATGAATCAATATTCTCTACATTCAAAACTGGTAGGTGTTTACGCAAGCTGCGGTTGTTTCACTTCCGCATATTCAATGTTTCAAATCACTCCCAATTTGAACGTTTTTGCTTACAATTGGATCATTTTTTCCTTAACATTCAATGGGTGTTTCGAAGAAGCGATAAAGTACTTCACTTTACTTCAAAAAGCAAGAAATCTTGTTCCTAATAACTATACATTTTCGTTTCTGTTGAAGTGTTGTGTCGGTATGAGGGATTTACGCAAGGGGAAAGAGGTTCATTGTATGGTGAATAAGTTCGGGCTGCAGTTTGATTCGTCTGTGGTTAATCGTTTGATTGATATGTATTGTAAGTGTGGGTGTTTGTCTTATGCACGCAAAGTGTTTGATAAAATGCCTGAACCAGATGTTGTGTCTTGGACGAATATGATTTCTGCGTATTCTTACGCGGGTCGGCTCCAAGAATCACAGTTTCTGTTTGAAAGAATGAAACTAGCAGGGTTGGAGCCTAATGAGTTTACATGGAACACGCTTATAACCGCATATGCTAGAATCGGAGATTGCGACGGTGCGGTTACTTCGTTTTCTAAAATGAGTAAAACCGGTTTAGTTCCTGATGTAGTTACCTGGAATGCAATGATTTCTGGATTCGTTCAAAGTGAAAAAACAGCCAAAGCTGTTGAATTGTTTAGAGATATGTTGGTAGCTGGAGTGAAGCCCAACCCGATCACCGTCACGGGCTTACTCCCCGCATTCGGGTCAGCGGGCTCAGTTAAGAACGGTAAAGAAATTCACGGGCTGGTCTATAGAACAAACATGTATGTCTATGTGTTTGTAGCTACTGCACTTATCGATATGTACTCTAAATGCGGGTATGTCAAACACGCGAGAAACGTGTTCGGCATCACACCATTCAAGAACATTGCTTCATGGAATGCAATGATCGGATGTTATGGGAAACACGGGATGGTTGATTCCGCTATCGAATTGTTGGATAAAATGGAAGACGAAAACGTGCAGCCGAATCAAGTGACACTGACAAGTGTTCTTGCTTCTTGTAGCCATGGCGGTTTGGTCAACAAAGGTTTGACTTTATTCAAGTCAATGAGAGAAAGTCAACGGGTCGAGATAAGACACGAGCATTACGCTTGTGTTATTGACATTCTTTGTCGGTCTGGGAAGATTGAAGAAGCGTATGATTTGGTTCAAGAGTTGCGTACAGAAGTGACTGATTCGATGATCGGTGCGTTCTTGAACGGGTGTGTGGTTTATAACAGACCGGATTTGGCTAAAAAAGTGGGTGAAATTGTGATGAAAATGGAGTTGAAAGCCCAGGTGGGTTTGTTACTTTGTCTAATATTTATGCTGGTGAAGGAGAGTGGGCTAAAGTTGCAGAGTTGAGAGAAGTGATGAAGTTGCAAGGGGTTCAAAAGCAACCTGGATTTAGTTCTGTGTACAACAATATATAGTTTTCCTTTTAATTTGTTGCATTTTTTTTGAGTTTTAGATTATTGTTTTGTTTATTTTCAGATTCTATTGATATGGACAGTGGCGGATCTAGAAAATATTCGTAGGGGTAACGTTTTATAAAAAAAGGGTAACGTCTTATAAAAAAAGGTCAATTTTTTCCAAAATATACGCTACTGCCGGAGTGCCAAGGGGTAGCGAAGGCTACCCCTTCGTACCAGCCCCTCGATATGGGTTTTGGTTAAACGGTTGGGAAATCGACTTACCGGTTTGGTTCGAGTTATACTTTTGACTCTAACAAGAGTACAAGACAGATGGGTGTAATTTTTAGATTATTGGGTCTAATTGGTCAAACTGGTTGAAAAATCGGCGAGAGTGTATTTAAGATCATAAAAATTTTAAATCATTTGATCTAAATATTTAAGAACATAAAAAAGTTTAAATCATTTGAACTGAATAGTTAAATTTATAATTTGTAGTAATTTAACAAAGGGTGTCAATCGTAAGGGATGATGGGTGAATTGTTGAACCCAAACATGACTCGTGTATTATTTGTGTTAAAGACTATTTATTTGTGTTTAAGACGCTGATTCTAACATGGACAAACTTAACAAAATGAACGACACATGTTTAACCACTTTAGACTAACGATGAAAATAGGTTACCCTATGTTAGAACACTTGGAAAGGGTCTACATGGTCAAATGGGTCACTTGAATTATACAATTAATCAATGAGTTACCATATAGGCCGTCGTCGCCACCAATACCACCACTCTTACCCCCCCCCCCCCATCGACTGCCACTCTCGACGCCTCTGAAGAGTCACCAGCATTACCGCCTGTGTCCTGCTATCGCATCGGTAGCCACAAAAACAAATACAGTGAGTGAACCTACATTGATACTTTTTTATAAAGATGTGTTTGGGACTGAAAATTTTGAACCAAACCTTGTTTTGATTGAATCCAAACAATGCTTCCTTAAAAAGTTAAAACAACCAGTTTTGACACGTTATTGACCTGACTTACCCATTGTACTGTGTTATATTGTATGTATGTATTATTTTAATAAAATTACAATATTCAATACTTCATTGACAAAACTTAAATATTTTGTTTAGATGCTGAAAAATTGTTTATATCTTTTAAAGTGGTGCGGTTTCAAATCTCATAAAATTAGGATTTTATGAGTATAAAATATAGGCAAATTGGATATAAATAATAAATATACTTGTTTTTGGCCAATAATAATCCTAATTAAGTCTATCCCCGCCAGTGGTATAACCTTTTACATTTTGTTTACATAGTGGTCCGCCGTTAAAAATAACTTAACGGAGTTAAGTTTTTCCGAATTTAAAACCGATGTTTTAGGGATATGAGTCAATTGATGTAAAAATTACATCGAAACGGTGCTCCAAACGGCTTGTTTTTTTGTTAACTGGAAGTTCAAACACCCGAACTGAAGCACCGTTTTCGTTGTTTGGAGCACTGTTTTGAGATAAACTTTTACATCAATCGACTCGTATTCTCGTTCTGATCAAAAGTTCTAAAATCGTTAATTCGAATTTTTTTAACTCCGTTATGTTTTTTCAACGGGGACTATTATACAAACAAAACTAAAAAGATTGGATCACTATCGAGAATAAACTCAGTTGTAATTATATAAGCCAAAAACTACCCGATTGGATTATTTAAATCCAATTGTCAATAATATATAAAAAAATAAAAAATAGAGAAGTTAAACTTATAAATTAGAGTTAAATGCCAAAATGGTCCCTGAGGTTGCTCACTTTTGCCACTTTAGTCCAAAATCCAAAATTTTTAAATATGAGTCCCTGTGGTTTGCATTTGTTGCCATTTTAGTCCAAATTTCAAATTTGGTCAAATTCTCAACTTAAATCCAGATATTTTGTCATTTTGCTTAGGGGCATTTTGGTCATTTTGACCCACATCATCTTCCCCAAATACCATAACACAAAACCAAACACCCACCTCTCTCTCTCTCTAAATCTGCACAAACATCACGCCCTCCTTCACCGCCACCACCTCCTCCTTCACCGCCATCACCGTCACCGCCACCAACTCTGGCGGATTCGCCTGCAACAGTCTGGCAGCGTGACTCAGAGTGTGACCCTCGAAACGCGGCTTGCAGCCGTCGGGTTTGTCGAGAAAATGGCACCACCGTGCCTCCATCGTTATCTTTTAGGCACCCCGTACCACTTCTCAGATGCGAGAAGAAAACACGCACCACCGCAGATTCCGCGTCTCTGTCGTCGCTGCTGCGCCGCCGTATAGGAGGCCGGCGTTCCCCCTTCTCCCTCTGTCGTTTCTCTCGCTCTCCCCGACCTTCTCTCTCTGCCACCCACTCTCTCTCCTATCGCCCTCTCTCTCTAGGTTTCAGATGGGTGTGGTGAAGATGATGCAAGGGGAAAGGGTTTTGTAGGTGTGGGGTGAGTTTGGTGTGGTGTCGCGTGCTGGAGGTTCGCTGCCGGACTGTTGCAGACGAATCCGCCAGAGTTGGTGGCGGTGACGGTGGTGGCGGGGTGAAGGAAGGGGTGGTGTGTGTGCAGATTTAGAGAGAGAGAGGTGGGTGTTTGGTTTTGTGTTAAGGTATTTGGGGAAGATGATGTGGGTCAAAATGACCAAAATGCCCCTGAGCAAAATGACAAAATATCAGGATTTAAGTTGAGAATTTGACAAATTTGAAATTTGGACTAAAATGGCAACAAAATGCAAACCATAGGAACCCAGATTTAAAATTTTGGATTTTGACTAAATGTCAAAAATGAGCAAACCAAACCATTTTGGCATTTAACTCTATAAATTAAGTTGTAATATAGAGAATTTTGTACTCAATAAAAATGCAAAATAGGCCTAATCTTATACTATAAATAGATAGATAGATAGGTGGAAAACCAGTCGGCGATTTAAACGACAGCGTTTTGTTCGCTAACCGGTCTCAACAGACAGTCAACATCCCGTCCGATCGGCATCTCCAGCATGGCTTCTGCAATGAAAATCGTTATCGCTTTACTTACACTTGTCACTCTCGGAATGATTCTCGGTAATTCTTCACTAATCTTCAATCATCATCTTAATACATACGTCACTGTGTATTGTAATCGAATTGTTTCTCTACAATTTTTTTGAAAATGATTTGTTAACTAATTTCTAGTACGGTTAACAATGTGGATTATGCTAAATTAGTTATTGATTTGCAGTTGTATATTGAAATGGTACCAAGGGTATAGACCCTAAGATACATAGGGATAAAACACTGATTAAATTAAAGTTAATTTTGGATGTAATATTTTTTTTATCAAATGATTATATTGCTTTTGCTGAGAGTAACTAGGTTAGAAACATGATTGAATAAAGGGAATACTAACAGTTAGGAAACATTATTAGCATTCTTTTTTTTTTCTTTCTTAAATTATCTTTTTTGAAATTAAGAAATAGGATACGAAGGGGTGAATAAGAGGAACGGGAAGAAGTTACAAAGTTGTGATACTTGGAGCAACCAGTTAACGTATTGGGCCTTTTCGTAATTACTTGATGATAGGCATAGTCGTTAATGATGAATAGCGATAAGGTACCTATATGCTGCATAACGAATAAATAGCTAAGCGCTATTTTATATAAATAGCGATACACCGGAATTTTTTTTATATGTATATTATATCAAAATACTGTGCCCCGCTTGCGGTATGCGCATATAATGTATATATGTGTGGGCGCTCGGGGGACAAAAGTGAAAGTGCACTAATTTTGACGTTATTTTACTAATTTCGTGAAAATAACGTTAAAAGAGGGGGATGGTTAATCATGCATCATGTGGTGGCGTTGATAGCAGAAAGACAAGGGGTACATGCACTAATCGGCATTTGTCTCAATTGCTGAGTGTTATGTGCCTTATGTCCAAGGCTTGATGCAAAACTACTATCGAGCCGTGGATCTCACTGGAAGCAACCTCTCTATTCCTATGGGTAGAGGTAAGGCTGTCTACATCTTACCCTCCTCAGACGCTACCTTAGCTTTGCTATTGGTGGGATTTACTGAGTATGATGATGATGATTATATCAAAATACCCTAGTATATACGCTATTTTACATGTATATTTAACAAAAACCTAAAATCCAGCTATTTTATAGCTATATTTAATTGCTATCTATATAAAAGAAATAAAAAAATAAAGGTCGCTACCATCGCTATCTATCACTACAGAGGCAATAGCGCGACTATACCGTTAGGCTATTCACTATGGCGATCGCTATTGACAACTATGATGATAGGTGATTATGTTCTTAGAATATGATCAAATTAGCAATCTTCTATAGGACATATTTATTTTAACTCCAAAATGTGTCCGTTATATGTCTTTCTTATAATTCAGTACAGTTATGAAATTTCTTTTTACACAGCAGGAACTTAAATACAAATTTAACTCCTTTTTGTTTTTTTTAATTATCTGACTTTCAAAATTCAAAAGTTAAATGTTTGTTTCCTGGGTTGCAAGTTTGTAAATTGGAAACTCATGGGGCAACATTACAGTTGACCAGAGTCAGGCACCTAATGAGACTTTCAATAGTAAATGCATTAGAAGATGTTAGTTTAGAGAAATTTGATTAAAGTCACCATGCTTTTTTGGAGATTAACGATTAATGAAAGAAGTTTAAATGAAAAAAACAATGAAAAATTATTCATGCTAAAACCTTAAAGAGTTGACAGGTCCTGGAAATTTAGCTCATTTGCTTGTACTAAAACTATAGTCAGTAGCCATTAGGTGTCAACCTTCATACTTCTTTCCCAAAATGTTTAGCTGAAAAATGTAGACTACAAGTTAGCCAATGGAACAAAATGTAAAACACCAAAAGATAGTTTTTGCTAAATGTTTTGCTTGTTATGTTTATTACACCGCAGGAGGTCTGCTTCAGTTGGCATTTATTTGGAATTTGGAAGATTCATATGGTAAAATGTTCTCAACTATATCAGATTTCAAATTTGGCATGTATCTATTTTTATATTGATAATTTCTTTTCTATAATATATATATATATATATATATATATATATATATATTGTTTGTAGGCTCTGCGTTTCCTTCATTTAGAAGATCACTTGGGAGCCGGAATGTTGGTGGTAATCAGTTGCCTGCAGGTCGGTATGTTACATATTATTCATCACAATAGTAAACATTTCCTGGAGTTAATTGTGTCACGAATCATTTAATATTATAAAATTTTGCAGTTAGCTTAAGCACAGTTAATAATTTATGCTTAGATCCTCAATATTTGGCCCAAACCTGTTCTTTTGTATATTTAATGCTATTTTGTTCAATAAGAAAAAAAGAGAAAAATAAAAGTTGTATGCAATTATTCTGTTTCTAACGTCATATTTTATTCTTTTATGGTTTCAGTCGTATCTGGTTGGGGGAATGACAAAGAAGCTGCAATTTTACGAATTGGATATGTACGTCTTTCATCTAGACCCCCTTTCTTACATTTTAATTGTTAGATTTATACTGCAACCTTATACCAAAGTCAAAAAAAGAAGTTATATTATATTATATTTTTTTCAGGTTAAACCTGAAGTAATTAGCTGGTCCCCACGAATCATTGTGTTCCACAACTTTTTAAGCGCAGAGGTACACAAATAACATTTTTACAATGTTCACTATGCTTTTCTGGGTTAACCAATATTATTCTGTTTTAAATTCTTTTATTTCATACTCATTAGTGGCGTAAGTTAACTCCTCAATTTTCTGTGACCATTGTAGGAATGTGATTATCTTAGAGCATTAGCCAAGCCCCGTCTTCATGTCTCAACCGTTGTGGATGCAAAAACCGGGAAGGTATTTCAAAACTATTTATATAACAAGAATGTTTTAATTAAAGTATTTATAGAATAGGAATGTTTTTTTTTTTAGAAAATTATATTCTGTTAGATATGTCAATAGGATTAAATGGATTGATTGGACTATTTTTATAATTTATTTGATTATATAAAGTATATGATTTATGCATGCAATGACTCTTGTCTTCAATAGGGAATTAAGAGCAACGTTCGAACAAGTTCAGGCATGTTTTTGAACCATGAAGAGCGGAAGTATCCAATGATACACGTGAGTATGCTTTCCTTGTATTAGTTGTGTATGTATATTTATTTATTTATTAATCGACCATTTCAAACACCTGAATGTTATACACTTATACCCTTTCTCTTTGCACAACCAGGCGATTGAAAAACGAATTTCTACATTTTCGCAAATTCCAATCGAAAACGGAGAGCTGATTCAAGTACTAAGGTGAGTGTTCTATCTTACGAGTTCAATTGGTATTGATTCACAAGAATACTAATACATTTTCAGTATTAAAGCTAACATCTACAGAAGCACAGGTATGAACCAAATCAGTTTTACAGACCCCATCATGACTACTTCTCTGATACGGTAAGCAATTTATGTATCTATACTTTCTATCAGTGTATCTATTTTTATCTACCTAATATGTTCTATACTGTTATTTTTTTGTAGTTCAACTTGAAGCGTGGTGGTCAAAGAGTAGCAACAATGTTGATGTACTTGACCGATAACGTGGAAGGGGGCGAAACTTTTTTTCCTATGGTAAGCAATCCATGCTTGCGTGATAATCGAGCTCACATATGATGTAAACATAGGAATAATATTTATGCAAATAATGTTTAAAGAATATCATACCTGTTCTACTAATATATACTGAAACATGCCTCTGATGCTTTGGGTTGATGACATCACTATGGGTTCGGCTCATTATAACTTATGATAGCTCGGCTCGTTTCGAGCTCTATTTCTAAAGCTCGAGCTCGACACGTGAGTAGTTTTTGAGCTCGGCTTGTTTATTATTTATTAATTATATATAACATTTGTAGTTTTTTTTATTTATACATAAATTTATTTTTATATAACATAATATATGTTATTTAGTTAATTGAGTAATATAATTTATGTAAATAATATGTTCGTTTAGTCTCCTATGCTTACTCGAGCTCGATAAGTGAGGAAGCTCAGGGTTGGGCTCGTTTTTTGAACAAGCTAATTTTTAGGCTCAGGGTCAAGCTCGTAAAAGCTCGGCTTGATTCGAGCTTTTGGTGAGTCAATCTCAAGTAGCTCACGAGTGGCTTGGCTTGTTTACACCTCTAGACATCACCAATAGTTGTTATGAGTTTACCTACATCATTTTATTTATATGTTCTTACATTTCTCTATAGTTGGCATATTAGTTAACCAAGTTTTGTGCTTTGCTATACTTTTGGTTCTTATAACACACGTCTGCTCTAACTTGTATAAAATATCAGGCTGGTTCAAATGAATGCAGTTGCGGTGGAAAAATGGTGAAGGGACTTTGTGTTAAACCGAACAAAGGAGATGCTGTGCTTTTCTGGAGCATGGTTTGTACCTCTAGACTGACTTTTCTCTCTCTCTCTATATATATATATTATATTTTCTATATAGCAACAGTTTGATATCTATGCCATGTTTTTTGGTAATAATTTATTAACCATTCATGATATATGTAGTAAAAAACATTTCAAAATATATTTTCCGGTAATATATTTTCGCGTGCTTTATGGTATCTGGTAAAAGGGTTTTCAAATTTTTGCAGGGGCTTGATGGAAAATCAGACCCTGACAGCATTCATGGAGGTTGTGAGGTCCTTTCTGGAGAGAAATGGTCTGCTACAAAATGGATGAGACAAAGGGCTACTTCCTGAAGATTATTATACCAAATTTATTGGTGATATTTACAAATATAGTGTCTAGTTTCTAATTTATGAAATCAATACAAACAACTGAAACTTTGTGCCAATTTTACCCTCAAACTTAGACACTTAAGTTATGTCTCTTTAGCATGCAAAAGTCCATATCATAGATGCCAAGTTTTGTTGTGTCATTATTGCTTGAAGGACTCGGCACACTACTTGGTCCCATGACAATATAATTCGTAATTTCGTGGGTTGGTGTGGGCTGTTCGGCACGACATCATAGTGTGTTTAACTGTACTGTGTCATTTAACGCTAACATGGACATGTTTAAAATACAGGTTACAAGACACCCACATTTAACACGATTGAATATATTTGGTTCAATACACAAATGACATTACGCGGTATGTTTAATACAATCAAATATAAGTAGTCTAGTAATACTAATGGCATAGTATGCTTAGCACTATAATTGATATGACTCACTTAAAATGGCTAATAAACAATAAGACATAAATAACACAACAAAAAGAAATAATAAGTTTCATTTCATATAATTCTTATTGAACTAAGTTCGTTGGTCATTAAAGGGAATTTAACAATAATATGTTGTTTTTTAATAAGCAAGTTTTAAACTGACATATTAGCCAAATTAAAACAATTAGTTAAACATGTTTTCGTGTCATAAACAGGTTAGGCGAGTGGACCAGCCTAGTCATGTGTTTTATCGTGTCATTCACGAGCCAATTGTGACACCCTAGTAGAGCGCTAAGCGCACACGCCGCCACAGAGGGGCGTTATCAGGTTGTGGGGCGGGAGCTAGCCTGGAGTTGTGGGCATGAGGAAAGGAAGAGGGACACTCATTGGTGGTTGAATGATGGTTGCAAGGGGAAGAGGGCACTGATTTCCTACCCTTAAACTTTCCCTTAAACTTTTACATATGTAGATAGAAGATGTAAGGCTACTCGGTACAGTGAGTCTCCGCCCCATCGAGCCTCGGCGCCGGATCTCCAGACTGTTCCACAGGGGCGTCGTCGTCCTCTACGTCTTGGCCAAGACGTTGCAACCGGGCCGCCACGTCAGCCGTTCCAGCCGCACATCATCTTCATCTCGCTGGAGATGAAGATGATAGCATACACACCTTCCTGTTGGCGGAGATGAAGATGTTTGCTCTCTCGTCGGAGATGAAGATGGGATCTGTTTAATTTTAGTTTTATAAAAATATTGCATATTTAATTTGCCAAAATTAAAAAAAATATATTAATTAAATAAGTGGGGTGGAATCGTCACCCATTTCCTTGGTTCCATTCTTAGTGGGACGTCCTCCAAGGACTCTGACGTGACGGGTCGTCTTCCAGTGAGAACCATCACCCCACCGAGTACCTAAAAGCCCTTCACATATAAGTTGGAAACTAATGTCTAATCCAATTACCATGTTCTTTATATACAACTTCCCATGGTTTTGTGCCATTGACCAAAACAATAATAATATTATTATATCAAAGAAGACCAATGATATTGAAGATGGATAGCCTTTCCTATCTTCTTCACATCCATTAAACCACCCCCCTTCAATCCCCAAACAACAATCTTCACCATGATCTCTTCACTCCCTTACACTTCTACATTTCAATTACCCACCTCCGCTCCTCCACCAAAAACCCTAACCCTTTTCACCCCCAATTCCCCCATCCTATCCCACCATTTCCATCGCACAACACCAATCAAGCCCAACACTTTCACCATTCGAGCTTCATCACACATGATCGAAAAAGAGACCGCAGAGGCCCACCGTCCGGACACTTTCCTCCGGGATTCCGACGGCGGGCCGTCAAGTGAGGCGGGCTCAATAAGAGCACGGTTTGAGAAGATGATACGGGAGGCGCAGGATAGCGTGTGCGCGGCGATTGAGGCGGCGGACGGGGGTGCGAAGTTTAAGGAGGATGTGTGGTCGCGGCCGGGTGGGGGTGGTGGGATAAGTAGGGTTTTGCAAGACGGTGCCGTTTGGGAGAAAGCTGGGGTGAATGTTTCGGTGGTGTATGGTGTGATGCCACCTGAAGCTTATAGGGCTGCTAATCCTGCTAATGCTGCTGAAAATGGGAACTTTAAGCCTGAACCTGTTCCCTTTTTTGCTGCTGGTGTTAGCTCTGTAAGTAAAACTTTCTGATTTTGGTGTTTGTAAACATTAATTGGGTTCGATTATTATGAGTTGTGAAAGATGTTGGTTTTAGGGCCTGACAAGCTCTAAATTATATGTGCATTACGAACTGTTGCTGAGAATGATTGAATTTGACTTTGTTTTAGTTGTTACTTTATATAATATTGTTCTTTAATCTTTATAGGACAATGAACTACAAATTTTTGCTTGTTTATAAACTTTTAGTCATAGTTGTTAAAGGCGCAAGGCACGAAGGATGAGCCTTGGGCCTAGATACAAGACGCTTAACAAGCAAGACACGAGATATGCCAGGCGCATAGCATAAACGTACCCTTTATGGGGGGGGGGGGGGGGGGTTAGACATGTTTTTGGCTTGTTTAGGGATAGATTAGGCTTTTTTCAGCCATTTTAGGATCATCCAGACCAGTTTGCCCGGAATTTGGGAATTTTTCAAGATTGGCCGGAGTCTCGTTGAAATCTGCGGCCTCGCCTCACCTGAGGGCTTAGTCGTGCTCCTGAAGGGCTTTTGACAACGTAGCTTTTATATGGTTGTACGTAGACACGCACCTGGGCTTTTAGGGCCAAAATGCCTTGGAGCACCTCACGCTTTTTTATGCGAGCTTGGGTTGTTTTTAATCATATATGCTTAGCTATTTCTGCGATATTTTTCCTTTTCTTTTAGTATATGATTAGTACTTTAGTAGCAATCTTTTGATATTTTGCAATTTTGTACTTGTGACAGGTTTTACACCCGAAGAACCCTTTTGCACCAACACTGCATTTCAATTATCGTTATTTTGAGACCGATGCTCGAAAAGGTAGGATGCTCATTTAAGTATTTCTATATAACCAAATGTCTTTTTTCAAGATTTGGACTCTTATGACCCGATTTGAGATGTGTTTTTTTGTTACTTGTATTATAATTTTTTATAGCTTTACATAATTGTGATGCTTGCAACTTTTGTAAAGATATTAGAACCTCTAAGATGCATTCGTTATAGTTGTATGGTTAGTTTGTTTTTTAGTTATAGCTTAGACTATACCTTAGCAGATGTCTGGATGGCGGGTGGAAGTTATTAAAGTAATTGTGTGATATCGAACAATCATAATCGATAGTTGTATTAATTTGGTGCATGAGACAATGTTTGGATGTGCTTTTGCTACATGAAGTTGTAATATTCTGATTATTTAAGAAAGTAATAGATTAAATAAGATTATATAATGTTATTCTACCCTATGCTATATAATACTGATTACATGAAGGAAACGTGCATTGGAGAGTGACAGATAAAACACTTTTGAAATCGAAATGATATTTAGCTTTAGATGAATTGCAGTTCTCCAAGGTTCCCGTTTAAAAGCACGCGCGTGTGTGTATATATATACATATACATACGTGTTCATTTCCTGCATATGGGACAATCATCCTTTTTCGATTTCATATTGGTGAAATGAATGTGTACTAACAACTAAATTAACAATCATTTACTTGTTAATGTATACAGATGCTCCAGGAGCTCCAAGATCATGGTGGTTTGGTGGGGGTACTGATTTGACACCTGCTTATATATTCAAGGAAGATGTCAAGCACTTCCATACAGTAACAACCAGATTTTTTATTTGTTTGTGCAAAATATTTTACCTCTGATCAATAAATTTAGTTTATTACAATACGCACACGGTAATGTTAACCAGTTTATGTGCATCTGATCAAGTTGGTTAAAATTTTGGAATGGGTCAAAAGGCTTAAATGTCAGCCTAAAGCATGTGCAAATGCTTATAACATCCTAAATTGTTTTGTTCATGAAGAGTTGCATCACTGGTTTATTTGTAGTTTTTGTAACCAAGATTAATATACTGATCATTTTGACCCGTTATGCAACCTAGGCATTCCTCTGTTTTGCCATCTTTAACATGAATATGTTTTACTAGTAGTTGACTTTGTTTTATTTTCCTTCAAGGTACAAAAAAATGCATGTGACAAATTTGATCCGAGCTTCTATCCACGTTTCAAGAAATGGTGTGATGATTATTTCTACATTAAGGTATGCCTTGTGTGTGTGTGTGTGTATTTGTAATTAAAAAATCTCATACTATCGGATGTTATATATAATGACATAAACCAATTTACATGGACTTTAGAAGAACATTCTGGTAGATTATATATAATTTGGAAGAATTAAGGCATACAAGTGACTGTTAGAACTCAGAAAAAAATGTTTAAATCATTATTATTATTATTTTATTATTATTCATAATTCAACAATACATTTAGTTTTCGTTTCAACTTTTTCAATATGCAGCACCGAAATGAGAGACGTGGGCTTGGGGGCATATTTTTTGATGATTTAAATGACTATGATCAAGAAATGCTTCTCTCCTTTGCTACTGGTATGGTCAAAACATCTCACAGTTATTTGCTTGTTCACCTTAGAGGTGGCTAGATGGGCGGGTCAGACGGGTCGGGTAATGCGTCAAAATGAATATTTTTCTACCTGTCAGTTGAATTCACACGAAACACTGTCCATTTCTAGTAAACAGTTGGTGTGTCAAAGATGTTTACTAAAG
Source organism: Scalesia atractyloides (assembly GCA_947069175.1). Classification (NCBI taxonomy): domain Eukaryota; kingdom Viridiplantae; phylum Streptophyta; class Magnoliopsida; order Asterales; family Asteraceae; genus Scalesia; species Scalesia atractyloides. The sequence goes on from CAMTDV010001632.1 coordinate 2,722,964, forward strand.
ATACATTATTGATTTATTTCAATGGTCTAACTTTTTAATGATCTCATTTTCGCACACTGAAAATTGCAGAGTGTGCCAACTCTGTGGTTGATGCATATATACCAATTATAGAAAGGAGAAAGGATATGCCATTCACAGATAAACACAAGGCATGGCAGCAACTGAGAAGGGGCCGTTATGTAGAATTCAATCTGGTACACAATTTTGACATACTTGTTGCTATTAACTTATTATCATTTATCTTTTACTATCATGTGATTATAACCTTTTGAACAAATAAAAGGTGTATGATCGAGGAACAACATTTGGTCTTAAAACCGGAGGTCGTATTGAAAGCATTCTTGTCTCTTTGCCACTTACAGCCAGATGGGAATATGACCATGTAAGCATTGAGATGAATAGGTTGGGTAACGGGTCAAATGGGTTCAGGTTGAACCATATCGTTTTTCTGGTACGGGTTGTAATAGGCTGGAGTCTGGTTGACCTACCCTCCTTTTTTATTAACTTCTAGTTTTCTTACAGATAAGTAATGTTTTTAGTTAAAGTCACAAAAACAATAACATTGCGGTAATAATGTTAAATATTAATATTAAGAAAATAGACTTTAAACAATTATCAACCTGTGTGAGATTAAAGACAACCCAAATAGACCCTTTCAGAATGAACGGGTTGAAACTGTCGCCTTTATTGTATGATTGCTGAATGAGTTGTTAAAACCAATAACATATAATTTTATGGATGAACAGCAACCAGAAGAGGGCAGTGAAGAATGGAAACTTTTGGATGCTTGTATTAACCCGAAAGAGTGGGTTTGAATCTGATGATGGTTTTGCTTAGTTTGTAAGATACCGTTTGCGCGATCGTGTTTCACATTTGATTTTTTCTTTTTTCCTTTTAGTAATGTAGAGATGGGTATTTTAGTTGAGCAACTAGATTGTAAACCGAGGTTACGAAGGGTGGCAATGTTGTATTTTCTTTTCTATATGTATGTTTTGTTCTTCCGTTTATTTCGTTCTTATGTTCGTTTGTTTCTAACGCGTTTCATTTGATGTCGTGCGCGCGCGTGCTTTCTTGTGCGAGGTTTATGGTTCAGGGAATTCTATACGAGTTGATTTTGAAAAAAAAAAAAGAATTAGTTAGGTTGAGCCGGGCTCGGCCCATTATCGCTTTACTTTTCTTGTCTTTCTTTCGCATAATAGAAATAACTGATATAGTTAAGTTATAAAGCGGATTATAGTAATAACTAGTAAGGAACCCTCGCGTTTCGCGACGGTTTCTTACATTTAATGAGAAATCAGTCAAGACAATACCTGACTTCACCACTACTCGTTAGAGAAAAAGGTTAAAGCATATTTTCTTCACAATTACCATTGTATCTACACACTTGTGTGTGATGAAAACTAAATTAAAGAGTGACAATTTTGTAAATGGGGTTTCTCTAGCTACTGTAGCCAAGAACCTACCCAAATTGATATTATATATAATGAATGGTTAAGTTATAAAGTTAGGGCTGTTTTGGGCAATGAAAACAGAGAAGCTGGTTGAATTGGGCTTAAGTAAAAACAAAGTAACATTATCGGGCTTAGGACTTGGGCTGAACTGGGCTGAAAAAACTACCCGAACCGACCCTACGTTGTATAAATGAATTCTTTTATTCATCTCCTATCATCTAAGGTGTTGTTAGACAACTTCTGAATAAGTGTTGAACCAGTAAGATGTCTGAACTATTAAAAGCCAGTATAATGCTTAATCGTTCAGAGTCGAGACAAACCAATTCAGATAAGAGGTTTTAACCATTCAGACTTAGTATAATGCTTAATCATTCATAGGCAAATGTCTGAACCATTCAGACATCTGTTTACGAAACAAACAGTGTAAACCATTAAGTGCTGAACCATTAAAAGATTATAAAAAGCTAAAACAAAAACCCCAAAGTTTAAATTTGCAAATAAATCTCAATCCACCTTTTTGTTACGGAAAGCCAAGGCCCAATGGCTTAATCAAAGCCTAACATTAGATTGGTATTTTCAATTGTGGGCCTCTTTATGATCATAATTAACTTTCACATGATCACATCTCAACTTAAGACAAAAAGTCTTAGCCAAATATAATAATTTTTTTTATTTATCTCAATATTTTATCTATTTTCGTTTACTTCTTTTATATATTTTTTATCCATGCATAACAATTTCTATTTCAGTAAACTATTTTACCTTAGGCTACATTTTTACTATTTAAAGGTGAATTTTTTTTATTTATATTCATATTAAAAGTGCTATGTATTGATAAAGCTTATATTCATATTAAAAGTGCTACGTATTGATAAAGCTTGCATACACACACATATGTGCTTTTAATGTTCTTTTTTTTTCTTTTTTTCTACAAAGTTGTTCGTAACTGTTTTAATGATAGTGATGAAACAATAATCGACAATGACCGAATGGAGCTGACTGAGAGTATGTTGGTTAAGGCCTACAATTTAACATAACCAAGAAGAGGGCGGAGGGGGGGGGGGGGGTCAAGAGGGTCTGCTGACCCCCCGGATATAGAAATTTGTAAGAATTATATAAATATAATCTAATATTTTTCTAGGAAAAAAACACGTTACGGACCATCTGGTTATAGCCGGTAGAAAAGACAGTCTTATGATGACCCCCCGTCAAAGAAGTTCTAGTTCCGACACTGTGTATACAGTATTGCAACAATTTCTCGACCCATCATTTGCACAAAGGATGTCAGAATTGATGTTTGTCAAATTACATCAATCAAATGACAATTTGATGAATTTATTCACAGTCTTTGCCGACAGATGTTTTTGAGAAACTTGTATATTTGATAGTGAGCTAAATTAATTTGATCCTACTTTAGAAAAAGTTGTGTTTTCCACTAGGTAATGTTGGGAGAGAAATGTGTGCATGCATGTGTGCTCGAGCCAAAAGGCAAATTTTGCTGTTCAAGTCACAGGACAAAGAGGCAACCATGGGTTTTGGTTCCCACCATCCATTTCTTCTCCTCGTAAGTTAACGCGTTACTGGTATTTGAGGTCCAATATTCTTTATGAACCCAAGATCTCCCCGACCTATGGCTGATGTCAAATTTAGCTAGGATGTTTACCCCCCCCCCCCCCAAAGACACTATATGAGGTTTCCCCAGATTCCCAATCAGGGATGTGAGATTTGCCTCGCTTGTCCTCCTGAACATCCCCGGAGACTCACCATCCTTGATGAGGTTTGGCCAACCATCCCAAACAACCCGGGAATGGCTCTGATACCAATTGTAACATTCGACCTCTCATACCAACAATATTGTCTGCTTTGCTAGGAGCGAACAAAAATTATTTTTTGGTGCCCGGGTGATGACTTTTCATGGAGTCACCCAACCTTGTACTACTTGTACATGGGTATATACTTAACTAGTGAATTTCTCCTCTAATCCACAATCAACACGCCTAAAACGCATTAGTGATAATTGAGACACAACATCTCTTATGTCTAGAGGCGATATGAAGTTTTCCCAGGATGTTACAATACGTTTGTAGTCACCCTGTACTTAGAATAGAGAAATCATATTCAAAGAGACGAAATCCTTATTATTTGCTCTAGTGACGGAGCCACATCAGGATGATTGGTGGCGTCCTACACCAATGTATTTTCTGTATCATATAAAACGTGTAATAGGAAAAGTTAGAGCGACGCAAGCATGTTTTTTAATGATTTTGGATTCTTTTAAGTCTTAACCAATCACTTAACTAGAGCTTACCCCTTCTACAAATTCTAGCGGATCTAGAAAATCCTTACAGGGGTAATGTTTTAAAAAATGGGTAACGAAATTGAAAAAACGACAACTTTTTCCAAAATTTAAATTACCGTCGGAGCGTCACCGGAGCGTAAAGGAACAACGAAGGTTACCGCTTGTAACACTATAGGTCCACCCATAAATTCTACCGTTATATTATCAGTCTAAGTTGTTAGTCTAAAATAGTAACTATTTGGCGCTTAGACGCTTTAATTATTAGATGCATGATTGCCTTTGACGTTTAAAGCACTTGTTTTAGATTTGGTGGTACCTTTGAGCAGAGGCGACCTACCTTAGGCGGAGGGGTAGCCTCCGCTATCCCTTGACGCTCCGCGGCGGTAGTGTAAATTTTGGAAAAATTTGACCTTTTTTTGACGTTTTTTCGATTTCATTACCTTTTTTTATAAAACGTTACCCCTACGAATATTTTCTAGATCCGCCACTGCCTCTGAGAGAAAAAAAGTGATTGTATTTAGGTTGAACATGTGTTGTATTTTTGTATTTATATTATATGTTTATAAGATAGCATGCCCATTATATGTTGTAAAGTACATTCAACATTATTTCCATCGAAAACATTGTAGAAGGTTTCGTACGTTGTCTTAGAACATATTTGCCAACTCATGTTCCAAGCTGTAATAAAAGATGTTGGGAAGTACATATATGCATGATTTAAAAATATTTGTATTTTTATCTATACACATATGAAATATATACGTTAGTAAGATGATAAACAAAAAACATTCTCTTCATCCAAAATAGTACAATGAATTTTGCAACAATAAGAAAAATATAAACTTATAAATATAGAAAACATAAATGAACTAATATTTAAGTTCTTGTTACAATATTATATAAAGCATTGTCGTATTATTTGGACCAAAGAATTAACCTAGTTAAGATGAAATTGAAGTAGCACCGGTTGAACCTAGAGATATCCGGGGATGTATAAGTCGCAACTAGGGTGTTTTTGAATAAATGGTTAACCTCTCACTTCACCTTTGGGTTTACAAGCTCACCCGGATGATCTGCAAAACTAGCAACGTCGTTAGTCTCGCCACAGGGAAAGGGTCGTTTTCTCCGTGACCACACTCCGACGTGAGAATAAGTACATTTGGTAAGGAAAATAGGTGGTAACAGATGTAAGCGAGAGCTTATGTGTGCGTTAAGTGGTGTAGCAAGTTTTATGCCTTGGTAAGCGTGTTGTTACCTGGAGATCCGATACTCATTTATAGTCGGGAGAAGATATGGTCAGGAAAAATGCTGGTGGGCCTTGGGCCCGGCCCATACAGCCAGAAACATCTCTTTTGTCCCTCGGCGGCAGACATTAAATGCTCAATGCAGGAGAATTAATGTTCTCTGTCGGGAGGTATGCTTTGTCGGGTGTTGAGTGGTGCCACGTGTAAAGTAGCCGTTTCTGGTGTCAGGCCTGTTGCCAGCCGAAATGAAGAAAGTGGAACAGTCACTGGCAGAACAGTGCACTGGCAAAACAGTGGTTGGTGTATGGTCTGACACTTGCCTTATTGTCATGAATGCTGTCACACGCAACCTGTCAAGTAAGCCATTCCGTACGGCTTGATTTGTTTGGAGGGTTGTTTTTTATGTTATTTTATATACATACATTTTATATCTACAATGCTTACATTTGATTCATTGAGTGATTGGTAAAATTAATTGATGAATGCTACATGAGATCCATTGTATTTCTTTATTTGTTTTTTATTTTCAGCACACAAGTAATTTGTATGTATATGAGGTAAATAGAGAAAGGCAAGAAAATCAACTAGTATCTCCTCTCTTTTATATTCACGTACGGTTTGATTTGTTTGGAGGGTTGTTTTTTATTTATTTTCCTCTGCAAATTACCTTTGCTTTTCTTCATAAAACATTTTACTTTTTGATTTTATTTATTTTTCTTTTGAGTGGACGGAAGAAACGGTTTGAGTTACCTTGTAGCTATTTTCGATGTTTCATGGTTGATGAAAAAAATAGATTATTTTAAAATGCTTTTGATAAACTTATGTAGAACTTATGATATGTAATTATTTTTTAAGTTTTATTTTAACTTATTATGTAAATTTGTTTACGGGTTTTGATAGATGTAAAACACACGTTGATATCCTCTTAAGCATATATCTTTCAATTGGTATACGCATGACAATGTCGTATCAGACCAAACCAATACATACTGAAACCCCGCTGCGTGACGCAAACATTTTTACTAGTTATCAGACGATGATATCATGCAAAGAGTGTCGTCTCATGGGAAAGGTCAGATATTGGTGTCTGGTTAAAGGTACTAAAGAGATGCTAAACCACAATTTATCTATACCTTATACCTGATAAATAAGTAACTGGTTGTGTCACGTGTCATAATTCTGTAAATTCAGGATTTTTTTCTTGCTTATCTTATCATACCCCTTCGTAACATATCTCTTCTCTTTGTAAATATACCTTATCTTAAAATACTGGTCTATAATTTTCAAATATACATTGTTAACATTTCATAATCCATTTATTTAACAGGCGTGACTAACTTAATAGTGTAATACAATATACATCTATACTATATAATAAAATAAACCATTTAAGGGACACATGACGCTCTATGAGCTGATCTTAATTGCCTTTCTCCGTCTAGATAAATATTTTTTTTATAGATAATTGATTGTTGATATGTTTAATTTAAAATTGAAAATATTAATCTTGGATACTGATTATATTAAAGTTAAAATATCGACTATTAACTATTGAAAATAATATTACGCCTTAGAAGTAGGATAAAATAGGATGGGATATATTAATTTAATAATAATACAATCAATTTAACCATATGATAAATAACTACAATAATAATAAATAATACATAAGTAATTTTATTTTTCCCATAAATACAAATCTATGATAAATCTATATCTATAAATATTTATAATATATAATAAAGTAAGGGGTTGTTTGTTTACCTCTTAATGAGGCTTTTAATGGTTCAGGCGTCTTACTGTTTGTTTTACGAGAGGATGTCTGAATGATTCATACATTTGCCTCTGAATAGTTAAGCATTATACTAAGTCTAAATGGTTAAGACATCTAATATGAATTGTTCAGATATTCGCCTCTAAACGGTTAAGCATTATGGTTCTTAATGGTTCAGACCTCTTACTGGTTAAACATTTAATGGTTCAGACCTCCAACTGGTTCAACACTTAATCATTCAGAAGTTGCCAAACAACCCGTAAATCAATGGGGTACACGTGTCATATTACTATGCATTCTTAGAATTGTTTTCCCGCCATTTTTTCTCTCTAATTTAGTTAATATCCTTAAATTATATATGATTTTTTTTTGTTTTTTTTAATAAGTAATTCTTTTTCCATAAAATAAATAAAAAGATAATTATACGATTAAATTTAATATAAATTTAATTAATAATATTTCACTCACATACAAAATTTTATCCCTATTATAATAAATTAAATAAGTATGGTCTAGAAAAAATATGGTTATTGCATTATTACGGTAATATATATTAATACATTGTATTTTAAAATATGCATCCTAATCTGTATCATTTTTAGGATGGTTATTAAATATCATGGATTTGGTAGTATAATTTTATATAAATATCATAGGTTTTGTATTTTTTTTATTTTTCTTAACAGGATTATTTCATTCAAAGGTGACACTAGCAAGACACTAGCGTCACTGAACATACAAGAACTTACAATTCAAAACTACACCAATATTTCCACCTTAAAGCTCTATACGAGTTCTATTTTGAATCATAAAAATCCCAACGATTTTATTGTCTCCATTGTTTTAGCCACTATCGCCTCCTTCCTAGAAAAAAATGTGTTGTTTCGCGTTTTCCATATACCCCAACATGTTGTAAAATTATCGCTTGAATTGCCTTTGCCTTTTTCTTCTCCAATCTTGTGTATTTGTGAAAATTAATGAGATCCGTCATCTTGAAAGAAAAAATAGGGGAATCATACACCACTACCCACCGCTTGCAAAACTCGACATGCGAAAGGGCAAGCGACTAACAAATAATCCACATTCTCTTAGCCGCATAGTTTACACGTGTATTTATTTTTTCTTAACGGGAAATTTCTTTACATCTGCCGTCTGTGGGACTTGAACCCAAGACTTCATCCATCCCAAAGTGTTTAAAGCTTAACATTTGCCAATGGACCACCACCCCATTGGTTATAGGTTTTGTAATTAATTAATAGAAACATATACAATTGTTTATATATCATATTAAATTTATCAAAAAGTCGATATGTAATACATGAATCTAAATTATCCTAGATCCATACCCAATACTAATTTACCAACGATCATTTTCATTCTTTAACGCAGACTTCAAACCCATAGGTAAGTTTTATTTTTCTATTTTACGTATTCTTTATGTTTAAGTATTATTTATATATTTTCTAATTGATAGCTGATAAACCATAATTATAAATAAGTTTTTTTTTTAATTTTACGTATTATTTAGGTTCAAATATTATACATATATATATTTATAAATATATTCTAACTGAATTCATTTATTACTTTACAAATTTTGTAATATTATTAAAGTTATTAAGGTTATGTTTCATAATGATAAATATGCATCCTAATCTTTATCATTTTTAGGATGGTTATTAAATATCATGGATTTGGTAGCATAAAATTTATATAAATATCATAGGTTTTGTATTTTTTTTTTTTTAACATGATTATTTCATTCGAAGGTGACACTAGCAAGACACTAGCGTCACCGAACATACAACAACTTACAATTCAAAATTACACCAATATTTCCACCTTAAAACTCTATACGAGTTCTATTTTTGAACCATAAAAATCCCAACAATTTTATTGTCTCCATTGTTTTAGCCACTATCGCCTCCTTCCAAGAAAAGATTGTATCGTTTCGCGTTTTCCATATACTCCAACATGTCGTGAAAATAATCGCTTGAATTGCCTTTGCCTTTTTCTTCTCCAATCTTGTGTATTTGTGAAAATTAATGAGATCCGTCATCGTGAAAGCGAAAATAGGGGGAATCATACACCACTACCCACCGCTTGCAAAACTCGACATACGAAATGGCAAGCGACTAACTAATAATCCACATTCTCTTCGCCGCATAGTTTACACGTGTATTTTTTCTAAACGGGAAATTTCTTTACACCTGTTGTTTGTGCGACTTGAACCCAAGACTTCATCATCCCAAAGTGTTTAAAGCTTTACATTTGCCAATGGACCACCACCCATTGATTATAGGTTTTGTAATTAATTAATAGAAACACATATAATTGTTTATATTTCATATTAAATTTGTCAAAAAGTCGTTATGTAATACACGAATCTAATTTATCCTAGATCCATACCCAATACTAATTTACCAATGATCATTTTCATTCTTTTACGCTGATTCAAACCCATAAGTAAGTTTTATTTTTTTTTATTTTACGTATTCTTTATGTTTAAGTATTATTTATATATTTTATAATTGATAGGTGATAAACTATAATTATAAATAAGTTTTTTTTTTAATTTTACGTATTCTTTAGGTTCAAATATTATACATAGATATTTATATATATATTCTAACTGAATTCATTTATTACTTTACAAATTTCATAATATTATTAAAGTTATTAAGGTTATGCTTTTCTTTTATATTATAAGTAAAGAAGATTTAGTTCATTCATGATTTTATTATTATTATTTGATTTTATAATCACACAAATGAAACTACATAAAAGATAACCGGCTTATAGTCTAGCGTTATCATGACGTCTAATAAAAGTGGTTCTACAAATTATCTACAAAACTGCATAATATACTTTTATTATTACTGTTGTTGTTATCATCTTTTTGTGTCATATATTATAATTTAGCGAGTCAAGATTTATTTGCCCTCTTTTTCAGATTCTATTATTCAATTTTGAAATTTTAATTAAAAACTCAATAATATCTTATCACAAAAACTATTTTATCATATTTTAATCTTAATTATTAACTATATAAATTTTATTCGATCTGTGTAATACACGGAGTTCTAACCTAGTACACATATATACACAAAGGGATAGATGTGCATTATAGTAGTTAATTATCATTTAGCAGCTAGATATTTTTGCAACGGATTTTCACCGCGGACACGAACTTAGTATAGTGTAAAAAAACCTAATTAAACATAATTAGTTATACGCTCATAAACTTTTTATTCCTTCAAGATGTGTCAGTTGGGCAAATACGCCCATAATGACTAGGATGAATATCTCGTATTGAAAAAGTAGCAGTTCGCGCAGTCAATCCCCCTATGAAATGAGTAGATTATGATTTATTTGGTGTAACTTAGAAAGTATATATTTTTTGAACGATTTAAATCATGCTAAATCCGCCTTTAATGGAGCTAGTACCTTTGACTTTAACGGAAGCACCACTTTAAATCTAATGGTTTTACCAATTAAATGGTAATTTAGGAGTATATAAGCATTGCATTAAAAATAAAAAAATAAAAATAAAAAATAAATAAGACGGAGGTAGTATTTGTCGGGTTCTTTCTTAAAGTAATTCTGTGTGGTCATGGTTTACCATGTTTTTATAGCACTTGTCAATATCTTTACACAAGGATTAGGATGTGTCTAGGTTTTATTGATTTACCTAGAAGTTCTACTTTTCTTGTTTCATATACTCCTATGCAATATCATGAATTTATCAATTTTCTTTAATACATTTTCATTTGGTTTTCAAACATAGAGTTTATTATATATTGATTAATCGAAATTTAATAATATTGAATTATGGACTAGATTTAAATACAAATTATTAAATTTATGTGTCATTTTAAAAAATATATAATTTATTAGAATAAATACTTTAGTTATGAAATATTAGTATACGAATTGGGATTCATTTAAAATGTAACCAGGGTTTGTATTCATAAATGAACAAAACATATCAACATCATAGAAAATCACATAACATTAATTCCATATACTATGTATTGGCTTCAATCCAGAAATGCACCAGAACACACCAACAAACATAATAAAAATTTAAAGTACAAAGTGCAAAACACTTTTGTACAAGAAAAGCTAAAAACAAGCATCACTCCAAATATACTCATTTTGATGAACTTGCTCTTTACTATAATTGTCTATAAAAATGACTATCTTCAATCTTCAAGCCCTAGGAATTATGGGAGTACTTTTAGTGGATTAAAAAAAATAGGGTTTTGCTTATATAAAAAACTCCACATGCATGGAAGTTCTATAATGGAAACATGCTTATATGTACCTCATGATAGCTTCAATCATGTGGCCACAAACTTAAAACACAACAAAATCAGGCAACTAGATCATTTGATGTACTAAAGTCATATATGAACTTCAAATATAAAAGTGCATGCATGCAACTTGAGTTCTTTCTTGATTAGGGTTTCCAAGCTGAAGCCCAAACAACCGGTTCATCTTTCCAGGATAACATCATTACTGAATCAGCAATCGAGTTGGTTGGATCGTGTGTAAGAGACCATCCGGTTCGGTACCTTTTCAGCAACGCTTTTACATCGTCCACGACATCATCACTAAAACCTACAAGTGAAAAATGCTCTTTGAGCCTCTCACACCATTGGTTTCCTTTCTCCCTTCTTTTGCAATCTCCCGAACCGATATTCTCTTCATCATCACATGTCAAAACCCGAACAATGCTCGTCGAACACTCGCGTTCCAACATCAACCTTTCGTTACTCGTGCGAGTAAAGCTTTCTTCCAACATCTCAAAGTACAAAGTGTAGTACCTTAAACACTCTTCAAAACATTTGACAAAATCACTTCTTGAGCTTGTGAAATCGGCTTCTTCTTCAACTACGGTCACTATTCGAGCATTTAACGAGCTAAAAAGCCGAATCACATCTCCCCTCTCTTCAACTTCAACTCTTCTTAAAGCTCCAATACAATTCACAGCAATAGCTTCACCCTCTTGCACATTCAACTCTTCTTTAGTAAGTTGCAATAATCTCTTGTTTGATCCATTAATCAAGTTAAACTCAAACGGAACACCCATCAAACGCGCGAATTTCTCCATTCTTTGAGTGATTTCGTTCATGACGGATCTCGCCATAGTTGATGTAACAACCACGGTTAACTTCAAGCTACGTGTGTCATCACTTCTTGTGGCCAAAGCTTCAAGCAAAGTAGGCCATTGGGTACAAAGTGTGTTGCTAATATCTATTAAATGAAGTTTGTTTTCACCATCAATGGCTTCCAAAATAGCACCATTTGATGCAACATGACCAAAAGTAGTCCAAGGGGACACCTCTTGGAACTTAAGTATTACTTTTCTTGCGGAATCAAAGCAATGGCTTTTATCCGCAACCGAAATCAAAGATTTGTAGCATCGATTACCCGATTCAGTAGCTTTGCAAAAGAGTGCTTGCAAGAAGTAATAAGCAAGTTTTTGATCACAATCACCATAGGGTGAAGAAAGCTCATTTAACATCCATAAAAGGTGGTTGATCTTGCTGGAATCTTTATAGGAGATGGACTGAGCACACTCTAGGAGAAGTTTTGAAGCCCATTTATCGTTGTCGGTGGCGGCGATACCACCACCGTGATCGGAGTATGTGTGGCTGATAGGTTGTTTTGTGGTGGTTTGGGGATGGTTGGTGTAGGGAGAGAGGTGTGTTCTCTCCATTGAAGTTTTTTGTGTGAATGATGAAATGTGTATCAACACTTGTCATTGATACTATTTGGCCGTCTCTTAACTTATTAACCAACCAAATATGTAGGGTCGATCCTAAATTTGCACAACTGTTAAGTAGGTATGAATGTATCGAGTATTTGTTTGTAATAATTTAGTTCTAAATGAAGAAACTAGCTTTGTTCAACTAATTTTTGATATGATTGAATATATAATTATGTTATATGGCAAAAAGAAAAATCATAAGAGGACAATTAAATATAACATAAGTTTTGATATGATTGAATATATAACCAGTATTAATCCACCCTACACACTCCCCCTCCCCGCGTTGTGATGGGGACGTAAAACCGTAACAAATAGTACTAATGCCACACTACAGTCGACGACCACCAATACTGAAGTTGCCACGTTTTAATGTGGAGAAATTAGAATAAACTGTTAAACGGGAAAAAAATAGACGACGTTAAGACAATGAACCACACACGTACGTTGCGTCATGTTAACTCGCAAAATTTAGAACGAAACGTATAACAAAATGTAAAATCGTTGACCACACATGCACATTGTGCCATGTTAACTTGTAAAATTTAGTACGAAACGCATAACGAAAATTTTGCAAAATATGACAAACATTAGGGATCAAAGTTGAAAGTAAAAGAGTTGTGAGGTTAAATTGGAAAAATCGAAAACTTTTGGGTTAAAAGTGTAATATCAATTTTTTTTAAAAAAACACCTAAAGTATGGGATACAACACCTCAATGCATCAACTTATTGTAAATTATGTTATACTGGTATTAAGGCCCCCGCGTTGCGGTGAGGGGCGTAAAACCATGCAAAGTAGCACCAATCCACACCACTACCAGTGACCACCGTCGAAAAACTCGTATAAATAAATAAATAAATAAATAAGGAGAAAATAAAACCGAATGAAAAGTAGATGTAAAATCGTTGAAACATGCACACCCATTGCGGCGTGTTAATGCGAAAAATTTAGGTTGAAACGTAAAACATAGAAAAATACTTAAGTCGATCTATGACCCACGCATTGCGACGAACTTCTCAAACGAGAAAAAATAGACAAAAACTTTGAACCCCACACGCACGTTAAGGCGTGTTAACTAATAAAATTTTGAACGAAACGTAAAACAAAAAACTTGCGAAAGATAAAAACTATGGGGTGTCAAAGTTGAAAGTAAAAAAATGTTGGGGTTAAATTGAAAAGATGAAAAGCTTTATATTAAAAGAAAGAAACCCAAAAGGGTTAAATTGCAAAGATGAAATGTTTTGGGTTAGAAGCGAAAAATATTAAAAATGTTTTTGAAATACCCCTTAAACATAGGATACAATAACTTGAAGCACATAAATGTTCTTAATTTAAGTATTTTAAACGAATCGTAAAACAAAAACCTTGCGAAAGATGAAAACTATGGGGGCTAAAGTTAAAAGTAAAATAATGTTGGGGTTAAATTGAAAAGATAAAAACCTTTATGCTAAAAGTAAAAAAAATAAAAAAAATTAAATTACAAAGATCAGATATTTGGGTTATAAGTGAAAAATATTAAAACTTTTTTGAAATACAACAACTTGAAGCACGTAAATATTCTTAATTTATAGTATGAAAATGGCAAAAAGAAAAATCATAAAATGACAATTGGATATAACATAATATTATTTAAAAAAAAGGTAGATTTATTTTATTTATAATTAATTTTGTATAGGAAACTATATTTTAAGCTTTAAGAAACCTAATAATTTTATGATCAGTACTTTACCACCTCTTATTGTTTGATGTCGAAGGCATCTCTCATTTCTTTAAGAAAAATATTTGATTTATTTGTAGATGCCTCTTTGCCTTGGATGAATGGGGCCAATCCCCTTTTAATAGTTATGTGACAACGTACACCAATTTAACAAATACAAGCTTTATTTTATTTATGCATGTCACACCCCATAATAATACATAGATATATATTAATATAATAATAAATTTTCAAATTAGTTATCATGAAAGGACTCTATGGTATTTAAAAAATTAAGATAATTTTTATAAGTAATAATACTATTATTTGTATTATTGTTAATATTGCCTAAAACTTTTTTATGATTTAAATACATAGTTGATTTTGAATCAAGTTCATTCTATGAGTGTAGTAGTAGGAATATAAATTTTGGATTTTAAAGGACTAGATCCGGCAACCTAATTTTTTAATGATTTTATTATATTTAAATTGGATTAATAAAAATTGAGAAATACGGTTGGTGAGAAAACCAAAACTTGGAGGCATCAAATCGAGTTTGTTCCATATAGAATTTGCACAAGATGACAATAGCTTCCTAGCTGCATCATCTCATCATTGGAACATGTTGTTTCTTTGCTATACGGTTGTATTTTAATTAAAATAAAATAAAATGAAACTAGAATTTAGCATTTCATGTTACGGTATGGCGTAAAACCGTGTCAAATAGTATCAATATCACACTACTGTCAGTGACCACTAACACTGACTCGACCTAGGACTTGCGCGTTGCGACGAACCTGTCAAACAAGAAAAAATAGACGTAAAACGTTAAACCATATATGCACGTTGTGCAGTGTTAACTCGCAAAATTTTTTAACGAAAAATAAAAACGTTGAACCACACCGTACGTTGCGTCGTATTAACTTGAAAAAATTAGAACGGAACGTAAAACCGAAATTTTCGAAAGATGAAAAGTAAAGGGAAGAAAATTTGAAAGTAAAAAAGTTGTGAGGTTAAATTGCAAAGAATGAAAAGTCTTGGGTTAGAATTGAAAAAACAAATAATATGGAAATTGCAAAAGGTAAAAACCTTTAAGTTAAAAGTATAAAATCAAGTTTTTTTTGAAAACTCTCAAAAAATAAAGTATAACCCCGTATACCTAACATTGTTGTTTATAAGTATTTAAATAACTTTTTTAACGGTGTTTGAAGCTACCCAATACTTGAGTGAGCACCTCTGAGACGAAATGTAAAACGTATAAAACATTTTCTTTAGTAATATCTCAACAAATCTAAATGAAATTAAGTGGCATTTAGATTTTCAAAATATTTAAATTTCTCTCTCTCAGCTTGAACCACCGATTACTTGGTTTATATAATTTTCTAATTAAATTGCCAAATGTTCAATAAGATTGACAATATAAAAAAATTACAATGATAATTAGGGGTGTAAACGAGTCGAGCGGCTCGCGAGCTGTTCGAGATCGACTCGAGAAAAAGTTTAAAAGGAGCCAAGCCTTATTGAGTTTGAGACGAACTTGAGCCTAAAATAAAGCTTGTTTATTTATCAAACCCAAGCTCGAGCCTGGCATGTGAAGCTCGCCAGGCTCGTCATGTCTACTAGTTTTTTAATAACATTAACTCTTATTTAACGTTCTCTAGTAAACGAGCCGAGCTTATTTAAATTTATTTACAAGCCGAGCCCGAACCTAAAAATAAGCTTATTTAGTAAACGAGTTCAAGCTTCACTTATCGAGCTCGCGAGCCTAAACGAGTCTATTATTTATTTTATTGCTATATAATATATTAATTAATAGATAATAAACGACCAGAATCCAAGCTGAACTCGAGAAACTATCAACAAGTCGAGCTCGATCACTATCAGTTACTACAATTTGGGCCTGGCTCGTTCCACTCCAAATGATAACCTTTAAATTAATTACTTATGTATCCTGTAATTGTGAGAGTGACCCATCTAATTATATACCGTCTTTTTAAATATGTAAATTACAGCTCATGAAATAAAGTATGAAATATCGGTTTCATAAATTATATTATTAAATATAATAGGCAGAAATCCGAAAACTAAAACTTAACAATGCAGATGCTACTTTAATAATGAGCTAATAATAATTTATATATAAAATATGTTTTTTAATTTCATTATAGTTTTTACATATTGTATACATATTATATAGGTGTTAGTTTTCCTTTTTGGTAACGATCATACAGAAAACAGACTTTTAGTGATGTAATTTATTTGAAATAAAATAATGATTTTCATTGGTCTACACAGTATAATTTCATTAATCCATGTCACCATCACCAAGTGTTTTCTTTTCAGAAAAAAGAAAGTTAGATATATATGAGAGATAAATCTAAAACTTAAAACCACATGGGCTGTGTTGAGTCCTCTCAAATCACGTCATCCCACAACTTTTTAAGCTTAAGCTGCTGACGTCAGCATAATTTTTAAATTTTTTTTGTCTTTCTTTTTATAATAACTTCAAAAATGCTATTTTTTTTCTTGCGGCTTAGCTCGCCGCAATGACGTTGGTCAGTGTAAATTTGTTTTTATGGTTTAATTGACATAAAACGCGTGTAGATATTTTCTCGGGCATAGTTCTTTCTATTGTTATATTGAGTACCGAACTCATCCCTAGTCTAATGCAACTTTCACTAACGCAACCCTAATAAATGAATGTTTTAAATATAATGCAAAATTTTAACGCTTAATGCAATATTTTATTGACACTAGATTAGCATTTTTTTTGTTGTAGTGGTCATACAACGTGTCGTATAAGCGTAAAAAAAGCTAAATATTTTGGCTAAGCATGGGCTAAGGCTCACAATCTTCATGTTATTTAGCGTAAAGTGTAATTTGTATCCCTGTGGTTTAGGGGCGACATTAACTTGAGTCCCCCATTGAAAACTTTGGAAACTTGCATCGCTGTGGTTTGAAAAGCTCTACGCTTTAAGTCCCTTTGTTAAAATTCAGGTATTTTAGTAATCTCCCAACCCGAATAATAAAATCTTTAACACTTTATGTCCTTCTGGTTAAAACACTCGGTGTCCTTATGCACCACCACCACCACCCATGTCCCCCGTCACAAAATTAACATCACCACTATTATTGATTCTTCTCGAATCCAAAATCCCTAGAAATTCATACCCAAAGTCATACTTTCCAAAAAGGGCAAAAACCCTAGAAATTCATACCCAGCTCACATTTTCTTTCCACAATTCTCGTACTCTCCAAAAACCTTAGAAATATCAAAATGTCAAATAACATATGGTTCCGATACCAAAACAGATCAAGGTCCCTTCGAAATTTAAAACATTCAGCCACCACACACATCAGGGTCTCTTCGAAACACAACAACAACTAAATAGATCACACCCTTAAATCTGGTTCTCACTTTGTCTAAAATCGAGTGTGGTAAAGATGGTGATGAACGGTTGCGGATAGTGGAGATAGTATTGAAGTGGTGAAGGGATGGTGGTAGGTTTTGATTGTCAGGGAGGAGTGGGGGAACGAGGTTTGAGCGTTGAGGTTGAGGCAAGTGGTTGTTTCAGCGGTGGTAGCAGGTTTGTTAGATTTAGGCGGTTGCAGGTGGTTGGAAGCGGTGGGGTTGTGGTGGATGGTGGCTGATGGTTGTTTTATTCGGAGGGTGGTGATGGAGAAGTGGTCGGAGAGTTGTGGTCAGAGAGGGTTTTGGATGGAGGGTGTGGCCGGGTGGAAATGGAAAGTGTGAATAATAATAATAATAATAATAATAATAATAATAAAAATAATAATAATAATAATAATAATAATAATAATAATAATGGGTAAAATAGACTTTTCACCTTAAGAATAATAGATAAAATAGGCTTTTCAGCAAAGTTCAAACAGTGAAACGGATGGAGGGACTCAAATAGAAGTGCTTTTCAAACAACAGGAACGCAAGTTTTGATTGGGAGACTCAAACTGATGTCGCATCTAAATCAAAGGGTGGCAAATTGCACTTTACTCTATTATTTAGCTTCGGACCTTTTGATACGACATTTTAAAATGATACAGAGAAAACCGACAACGTTTAAATTTAAAAAAAATGAATAAAATGGTCATTTTTTAAAGTTTTAAACTTCTAACACCCAAAAATCTAGATAATTGAGGTGGGTGAAAACAAGAAAATGACGTGGCAAAATGATAAGTATAATTACCCTAGAGTAATGATGTAACTACACAACATGTATAAGTAGCGTAATTATATAACGCCGCTACTTATATATGTAGTGTAATTACATTATTACGATAGTGTAAAGTAATTACAGAGTAATTATCCTATTTGTTTCATAATTACATTTACTCTAATTTAAAATCACTTTGTAACTACAATTAATTGTCAAAACCGATTCGCAAGGCTTAAGTGAACAATCAAATAAGATTTGCAAGCTTTAATTCATCTGATTAGGATTTATAATTTTGAAGGAGCTTTAATTGATTGATCTGAGAAGCACAGGAAGTCAGAATCAAATCAAGGGAGTGTTCAAATCACTTTAGCACAACTGATAGATATGCATTTACGATGTACAAAGCTTCGATTGATTGATCTATTTTCCACCACATGATTTGGTCGCTTGCTTCACTTGTCACGATTAGAACGTTATTTTGATTTGTATATGATCCAAACTCTATATTTGTATTTATAATTATATTTATGCTATAATATAGATATAGGGGAGGGTTCAAGCGAAAACTTCTTTATCGCGAGGACTCGAAAACTCCAAAAAAAAAACTAAAAAACACACAATTTTTTAAACATTCTGCAAATCTAGCACTTTTAAGATACAAAAAAAAATAGTATTACACATGTGCAACAGTAGAAAAACCTAAAACCCCCAACCCCCCCCCCCCCCCCCCCCCCCCCACCAAAAAAAAAAAACACCCTAAAAACTAAACCCTAGACTTAAACCCCTCAAAAATCTAAAGTCCCCCCTCCACACCGAAAAACTAAATCCAAAACCTAACCAAAAAACTAAACCCTAAGTGGTCGTTTGATTCATGGATTTCAAAGGAATTGCAATTGGAAAACATTCCATCAAAAATCATGTTTGGTTGGTTCTTTATAAAAATGGAATTGGAAGATATTCAATTAAATTACATCAATCAAAGGAATATAACAATCATTCCTATTTGAGAAAAATTCTAAAATTTCCTTTGAAATGTTTTTCAATTACCAAAATACCTTATATTTCCATTCAAAACTATTTCAAATAAAAGAGATGAAAGCAAATTTGTCTTTTTATTTTTTAACCATTAAAATTCCATTTACTAATTTATGAACCAAATACAATGCAAAATTTATTGGAATTAATTCCAATCCATCAAATTCCAATTCCTTTTGTAATTCCAATTCCTATAAAAAATTATGCGAACCAAACGAACCCTTAACTAAGTAGTATTCCATATGTGCAATACTATAATAGTAGTATTGAAAAAAGTATGACACGTTAAATCTTTTTTTATGTCGAAAAAAATATGCTCGAATATACTTAATTGAAAGATAAGAAAATTTATGAACTTATGGTGCAATTTTTTTTAAAAAGATAATAACATATGAAGATAGTAGAAATGTTTGAAAGTTATATGTATTTTTTTTCAATTTTGCCCTCCTTCATTAATGTTGTGTTCCCGAGTTTCATTTAACAAAGGAAAAGAAATGATTTGGAATGATAGAAAAAAATGTCGTATTTCATAGTTTTTTTGAAGGAAGGAAAAGAAGATAAATGAAAGGAAAACTTATGTCTTTTTCCTTCATTTTTAATCTTTTTAAATTGGAGAGATTTAGATGGAAATAATTTTTAAACATAAAATCTTTGCTTTTTTTCAGTTCCTTTAAACTCAAGAACTAGGGGTGTTCTTTTCAACCGAAAACCGAACCCGACCCGAGATGACTCGACCCGAAAAACTAGCTTACCCGATTAACCGAACCCGATAAACGGTTATACCCGAACCCGACTATAGTTTATTGGGTCGGTGTTTGGATTAGAAATCTATGTTTCGGGTTCACCCGAATAATCCGAGAAATTCAAACATTGAATTAAATGTGATTTTTCAATTTATCGTTTCCTTGATTTCCTCCTACTTCCTAGGTAAAATTTTATCACTTCATAATCATTTCCTATTTCATCCATATCTTCTTAAAAGTTTAAATTAATATAATATATAATGACATGTTTTGATGTGTTATGTGTATGTCAAGTATTCAACAAAACAAGTCTACATTACATATCTCTTTTGCAACCCAAATACAGCCAGACAAACCCTTCTAAACGGATAGAATAACACCTCCTTTTTAGCCGATTTTCTAACCCGAAACCGGATTTAACCCGCCCGATAAAACCCGAACCATTTAACCCGAACACCAAAGAACCCGAACTAGACATGGTTGGTTATCGGGTTATACATTTAGCTTTGAAAACCCAAAAAAAACGATCCGAAAAAACTCGAAACCCGATTAAAAAACCCGAAGAACACCCCTATCAGGAACACTG
Source organism: Scalesia atractyloides (assembly GCA_947069175.1). Taxonomy (NCBI): domain Eukaryota; kingdom Viridiplantae; phylum Streptophyta; class Magnoliopsida; order Asterales; family Asteraceae; genus Scalesia; species Scalesia atractyloides. The sequence continues at coordinate 2,743,744 of CAMTDV010001632.1, forward strand.
TAGTTAATTAAAATTTTCCATTCTACTCCTTTTCTTTTCTCTCCTTAATTCATTTTCTCTTTTTTTATTTCGTTTATGAAACTCGGGAACACAGTGTAAAAGTTACATTCCCTGCGTTAATAAAGAGTTTTCGAGTTCTTACTTTAACTATGAATTTTTAATTGAACCCTCCTCTCTCTCTCTCTCTCATATATATATAGGCTATAAAATATAGATATATACCAAATCAAAATATAAGTCTCCATAATAATGAGAGCATTGTTTGTCTCCATCTCTATAGAATATATAGTTGTCTTACATAGCCATTGCACCGTACATTGTACGGCCTTTTGGAGAATCTTATGATACTCTTGTTCCAAACAGGTCGCAACAGTAGCTAACTGATGACTGGTCCTCACACAAGACAACCATTCAAATTATAATTTTTTTTTCTTGTTTGTCGACTTCCGGTTTCACTCATCTTTCACCATAGATTATGTAAACATCGTCGGGTCATCCGTATACTAATGGCTAGTTAAACTGAGTATCGCGGACTTGATCAACCGTCGTACTTATAATGTTTACACCCCCTTCAGACATTGTTCGTATTATATATAGATATAACAAGCCCATATAAAAAGCCCGGTCCAGCCTGTAAGCCCAAAAGGCAAAAAAGGACCAAAACTAGCCATTACAGCCCAGGCCCAGACCAGACTAGACCGGGCTTAGCCCGGTTACTATTTAGTAAAATCACTAGATTCCATATTTCCATTTTAGAAAAGATCGGGCTGCAAACGAACCGAACAAATAAGAACAATACCTTGTTCATGTTCGTTTTTTAAGAAATATATGTGTTCACGAACTATTCATGAACACCTACTGAACGAGATTTTATGTTCGTATTCGTTTGTTAAGGAAATGAATTTGTTCGTGTTCGTTTGTGTTTGTTTGTTAATTTTAGACAACAAACGAAAACCAACGTTGAAGAACACAAATGGAAATGAATAGAATATATGATACAATGACACTTGTTAAATATTTTATTTGTCGGAATTTTGATGTGTTTAAATAAAATATAAAAACTAAAAACACTAATGAATTATCGAACACGTTACTGAACGTTCACGGACATAATGAACGAACACGGCCTCTGTTCATGAACGAAAATTTCATGTTCGTGTTCGTTTGTTTAATAAACGAAAGAACACAAACGAACTTTCTGCCGAACGTTTGGTTCGTTTGCAGCCCTACAAATAGATGTCTTTGAGGTTGTTCAACAAAAACGAAGTGAATCAAGATTTATATCGATCTATGAAAGTGTTGGTGTAATTAACTATATATCTAGTCTATCAATAACAAGTGTATCATTAACATATAAAAGGAATTAATATCAATAAACAAAATATTACTTGAAATAAATTTAGGAAATATTGTTTGAAACAGCTTAATACATGACTCCATATGTGGGGTTTGTCCCCATACATGCCTCTCTGATATGCACAACCACCTTCAAATCATCTACTGATTGCTATTTACACTATCTTGTTTTTTTTCTTGTGGTCTTCCAAGTTCAATCATATCATCAGTATGATGAGGCTTCACTGAACCATCTGAAAACCGATGGTTGCGTTCGTAGTACGACTCAACGGTCCATGTAAGAACCAAAAACACCATTGCAATGGATAGAAATACAAGTCCGGCCCACACGATCTTTACGTCTCTTTTTACGGGTATGCAATGGTTTTCAATGATTTCTGAAAATGCATCCTTCACTGTTTGACACTGAAGCAGGCTTTCCATTGCTGGATAGGTGTTTAGAAGTATTTGAATTGAACTTGTGTATGCAATTACTGTCCTAAAGTCGTTTCCCGATATGGGAATCCCTCCGTTGCAGATTCCGTCCACGGGATCCACACATGTAATCAACCTCAAAAGCTTCAAGAAAAAAAAATGTCAAGAAAGTGAAAAAAGAAAACAAAAACTGTACGTTCTTAAGTGTCAAAGGTGACAATTTTCAAACAATTTACTTATCACTAGGGGTGCAAACGAGCTGAGCTTATCGAGCCCGAGTTAAGCTTGAGCCTAAAATAAAGCTCGTTTATTTATTGAGCCCAAGCTCAAGCCTGGAATGTGAAGCTTGTCAGGCTCGTCGAGCCTTATCGAGTCTTAGTATAATACTAGTTTTTATTTATAATAACAGATACCCCTATTTAAAGTTGTCTAGTAAATGAGCCGAGCCAAACTTAATTAAACTTGTTTATGAGCCGAGCCCGAACCTAAAAATAAGCTTGTTTAGTAAACAAGCCCAAGCCCGAGCTTCACTTATCAAGCTCACGAGCCTAAATGAGTCTATTATTTATATTATTTTTATTAAATATATTAATTAATAGATAATACACGTGCCGAGCTCGAGCTTGAGAAACTACCAATGAGCCAAGCTCGAGCTTAGAAAACAAAGCTCGAACCGAGTTGAGCTCGAGTTCTCATAATTTAATCGATCTCAAACTTGAGCTTGGTCAAGCTCGGGCTCGGCTCGTTTGCACCCCTAGCCAAAACTAATACAACCTGCTAATATGTGTATAACGTACCTCAGGGATCTCGCCTATACGAATCTCATTCTCCGAGCAGTTGTTTGGCTGGTAGTTATATTCTGGTGGCCCGGAGAACGGATTGCATACTCCAAAAGACCAATCTTGTTGTATTCGAGACATGTTAGCATTCACCTGCAGTTTTTCCAACAATTATTAATTTTGTTTAAACTTTTAACTACTATTTAATGGTCACTGTATAGGTTTTAAGGTAGAAGTGGCATTTGATCCCTTTAACTTATGGACTAGTCGATTTGTGGCGTGTATTATCTCAAATGGGTCAAATTGGTCGAACTTATTAAACATTGTTTTTGTAATCATTACTAAAGCATTAACTATTTTAAAAAAAGTTGTTTGCAAGTCAATCGGCCCGTTACAAAAAACAACCTGTTTTGACCAGTTACCCAACACGATCATGTTGGCATCTTACCCAGAAACATTAAACAATATATGATACCTCATTGACTAGATTGTAAACTCCAGCGCTGACATCATTAAGGACCGATTCGGCTGAAAGCAACTGATCACAAGGAAGAATCGAGCTCAAGCTGTTGTTATAAGGATCTTGTTGAAATCCCTCAAGTGCTGTGCATGTATCACCCGCAAATCTGCATAGTTTATAAGCGTTCAGTTCGCATGGTTTATGCAAAGCGAAAGGGTCCGGAATTTTTTTTTTTTTTTAAAAGTTACCGTGATAAGAAGAAGTAAGCCCCAAAGAAGACCCAACAGAGAACAGTGATTAACCAACACAACACGATCAATCTGCACCGTTACAGTTAGAGATCAACATGAGAAACTGGTATATGTGATCTTTTCTTTATTGTTCATAGTTAAATAGGAGTTATCCTGCAGGATAGACTTACATGTGAAGAACTCGCCTAACTTTAACGACCCCGACGGCTGCATGCCACAAACAAACAACGTATCATCAGTAACAAAACCCATTCATGAATTACTAAGTGCAATTTACAAACTTATATATAATCATAGTAGGCGTCAATAGGTGAAAAGGGCACCTGTTAATGCAATTACGGCAACCAAATTCAGCGCGAAAATAACTGTACTTACAATATACCTGCAATAATCATATGCACGAACACTGTTTAGTGTTTAGCAACACTTAACCGAAGGATTTCGCTATAAATAATTTACGTAATGCAATGTTCAACCCGAACCGGACCCATATTATTATTCGGATCAAAGATTTCTACCTTAACCCACAGACATATAAATGCGGGTCAACCCGAACCCGACCCGTTTAGTCCATATTTATTAAATGAGTCATACAAGTTGACGATTTATAAGCGAGTTGTTGGGTTTTAAGGGGGTTATGGATAACATGTTTAATGCTGAGGATGAGTGTGACAAGTAAATAATATAATGTGTCAAAACTAACAATATTATGACTAACCATGTATAGTAGAAACGGAGAAAACAAAAATATCAAGTTTTTTTTTTCTAAATAGTTAAACGGGTTAATGGGTCAACACGTTTTTATATGGGTCAACCCAAACTGTTTTTAATACACTCAACCCGAACCCGATCGGTTTTTTAAACGCGTCGTGTTAGTTGGCGGGTCGCATTCAGGTCAGGTTGGAGGGTCGTGTCAAGAATCGCCGCCCCTATAGTTTTGTGACGCTAGTAGTTACTTACTAGTTAAACATGTAAGGACAATACCTTCTCTAGCGATATTTCTATCATGTACTAAAGTAACTTACAAAATGCGAAGGCCCAGATCGATCTTATGACGATTCTTTCTAGCTTGTCGTTGTATATCGTCAGCTGTCGAGTCAAGTTGCCTAGAAGTGGATTCAAGGAAACGAGTGGTGCTTGCGTCAACATTTGTTCCTTGTAAGTTGGCTCGGGTCATGTTCATCGCTCCGGTTGTAGTATATATAGTCGTTGATGCGTCATCGGCAGTATCTATGATTATATCAATGATCTTATCTGCTCTAGAATGGAATTTGGCATTCCCTCCAAGTACTAAACTTGTTCCAACTCTGAAAATGTAATGTAAATTATGGATTCAGTTTTTGAAACTAGTGTACAAACTAGAAAGTATGACCCAATGATGCATGTGAATATGTGATGTACAACTCCATAATGCATGTTGGAACTAGGGGTGCAAAGCTCGAGCTCGATTAACTTATGAGGGCTCGAGCTCGAGCTTGAGCTTGAGCTTGGCTTGGTTCGAGCTTTGTTTTCAAATCTCGAGCTCGGCTCGTTGGTAGTCTTTCAATCTCGAGCTCGGCTCGTTTATTATCGATTAACTAATAAAAAAATAACATAAATAATAGACTCGTTTAGGCTTGCAAGCTCGATAACTGAAGTCAGGCTCGTTTGCTAAACACAAGGTTTAAAAGAACAGAAACGAGTTTCGAGGCATTTTCCCTTCGCCTCACGAGGCGGAATTAAAAAATAAATATAAAATTATATATCTTATAAAAATAGTAATACACACTAAATTCATCATCAAAATCATCAAAAACACACATAAAAAAGACATAAATTGCTTGAAACTGACACAAAAAGTTAAAAACATCAAAACAAATATCAAAACCCCTAAGGCGCAACCTTTTTAGCGCCTCAGCCCCTCTAAGACGATATAAACCTCCTGAGGCCTCAGAAACCTTTTTTGGCCGTTTCGCCTCGAGGTGCACGCCTCAACCGTTTTTTACATGGCTAAACAAGCTTATTTTTAGGCTTAGACTCGGCTCGTAAACAAGTCTAAATAAGCTTGGCTCGATAAAAGCTTATATTATACTCAGGCTCGATTAGGCTCAACGAGCCTGGCGAGCTTCACATGCCAGGCTCGAGCACGATAAATAAATGAGCTTTATTTTGGGCTCAAGCTCGGCTTAGGCTCGGCTCGTTCCGAGCTTTTTTTCAAGCCGATATCAAGCAGCTCGCGAAACGCCTCGTTTTGCACCCTTAGTTGGAACAGAACTGAAGGCTTACAAGGCTAAAAGAGTAAAGAAAGCAGCTAGAAGAATGTGCCAAAGGTAATATTGCTTGTGGAATGTTGGTTTCTTGTGTCTATTCAGTTTCTTGTTTGTTTTGCAACAAGTGGTTACCACTAGAAATGTTCCAAAAACGACACCGCATAAGAGCCATAGGGCCCCTAGCACATATCCTGCTATTCCAGTGTATGCTGTTGACTGAAACAATATGTTAAAAACAAACAATATTAATACGAATAATATGTGTAATTATAATTAAACAAATTTTAATATAGATAATGTGTAAGTATAAAAATGTATACAATTATCTACTTACACTCCAGTAATGGACGTTGGTAACATCGTATCCTCCTCTATATTTTTTGAGGTTTTCCAAAGGATCAGGCCTAACCGTGTCGTCTCGTCCTTCTGTCGCATAAAGAAAAGATTATGTTTCGTTCCGGTTTTGAAACGGACAAGACCGAAAGGTCGTTTCTTTTAGCAAAATTTAGGGTGCTAAACGGGTCGTGCTCGCGGGTTGGTGGGTTCAACCCGACCCGAACCTTAAAATCTTAGATGAACCCGACCCGAATACGAGAATCGTCTCATGCATATGAACCCGAACACGACGCGAATATTCGCGGTTGACCTGAACACAACCTGCTCAACCCATTTTTTTATTTTTTATTTTTTTCGCCAATCTATTAATATATTAAAATAAAAAATTACTACAAGAAACACATATGTATATAATAAATTTACCTTTAAAGTATAAGAATTTATGTTAGTTTCCTTTTAAAGTTACAATTGTGGCATAAATACACACCCAGATTATTTTATGACATAAAACATATTGTAAAAAAATCAAATATAATGTAAATGGGTTAAACGGGTCAACCCGCCAACCCAGCATGTTTGGCTTAACGGGTTCACAGGTTCAACCTGAACCGACCCAAACCCGTTTAGACTAAACCCAAACCCGTGAATTTTGTGTTAGGTTCGTGTCGTGTCAGAAATTCACACCGTCAACTTAACCAATTGTTTAACATATTAAAAATGAAGGACAAATTTTATTTTGAAAAGCATATGCAGGCTGACCGGTTTGAGTAGTGGTATTAGGTTGTGCATGAATGCTAGAAAAGCTTGAGATCAAAAGCAATATCATTATAAACCATATTCTGCTCCATTTGCCTCCCATTTTTGTCCTGCACATTTTGTAACATATGATTCTCTTAAAACATAATTCACAAAGTTTTTGATTATTAAATATACTTTATATATAAAGAACTTCAATTATTAAAAGTGTTATTATATCCTTTTATTGTTTCATAATGGCACAAAAGAAAAGGAAAAATCTCTAATATTATTTTAAACACCGCATGATTCTGGAAATCATTTTAATAATAAAATAATTTTACATACACAGCTAACAAATAATTAGTTGGTTGCGTCACGTGTCATAGTTACTGAATTTTAGGTTCTTTTTCTTATTTCTCCTATTTCACCATTCGTTTATTTCTTTTATTTCACCATTCGTAATCTATTTCTTAATTGAAAAGGTTAGTTAAAAAACAAATAGTGGTAAATAGAACATATATATTATTTCCTAAATATTATTTACTAACTATTTAATTGAAAAGATTAGTTAAATAACAAATAGTGCTAATAGAGCGTATATATTTTATCCCGAGTATCATTTACTAACTATTTAATATTTCTGATATGTTATTTTAATTAATCTTATCTTGAAATATTTTTTCTGATACATAAATCTTTGTTACTAACTGTTTAATAGTTTCTTATATATTATTTTAATTAATCTTATCTCAAATACTTTTTATAATACATAAATCTTCATTACTAACTATTTAACATTTTCTTTATTTAATACGTGTAATATATGGGTTTCTAACCTAGTCGTACTGTGTATATATATTCAGTATATAAAACTAAATTTGGACAGCTTAATTTATAATAGCTAAACATTCTCTTGATTGTTTGTAACTAAACGTCACTCTTAAAATGATCAAAAATGGAACTTTCACTCTTTAGACTATACCTTGAATCATCAAATTTATAACTTCGAGTCACCTATATCTTTTATCTGTGATCTTATCATATTTGTTCATAAATTATGACGCAATCACCTTTTACCCCGCAACTAAGGCCTTGGGTATACTTTAATAGTACTTAATTTCACCTACGTGTCACATCACCTATTTTTCCTTATCTCAGTATATCTCCCTCTAAGGAAATGATCTAATCCCGTTAACTTCGTATAACAAATAATTCCTTTAACGCCCTGTAACACAAGTAGAAAGTGGTGTGCAATGTCGTTTAACATGACATGTGACCATTAGCACCCCAGATGATAGGGTATACTCTATAGCCTAATAATTAAATGTTTTTAAACTACATTAAAAATTAAAAGATTAGTTATAGTTTTGTAAAGTCCCAACAATTTGAGGTCCCAAGTTCAACTCCCCATTAGCATCACTTTGAAGGACATTAACGGTGGTAATGAAGTTAGAACTAGGCCTCTCTAGAGGTCGCCACTTCGAAAACGAGCCGAACCGGGTTTTACCGCAGTGGGCCTCTGTGCGAGCGGGTTTTCCGCGAATCTGATGGTCTGATAGCTCGGGTATACATCCAACTCTGGCTTGAGTTTTCTCAGAATGTTTATCCGACAATTTAGTTAACCGTTACGTAAAAAGTAATAGTTTTGTCAAGTAAAAAAAGCCTTAGAAAGGTAAAAACAAAAAACAAGTAACTTTTTAAGATAGAAACACTCATAATAAATTAATAATTGACTCCCAACTTTGACAAATCAAATAAGTTTTGTAGCTAAAAAATCATTTTTGCAGGAGAGAGGATAAAACTCACCGGAAAATTACGTCAGCCGTGGAAGTGTTGGGCGGAGAAGAAACTGATTATCGGTTGATGTAATTAACGTGTCTCTTTTAAACAGCCGACATCGATGACTTAAATCACCTGTTTAACTTTCAAAACATTCACCAGAAGCAATCATTAATTTTCAAGAAAACATTCACCAGAAGCAATCACTTATTTTCAAGAAAAAAAATGTTCCTTTTGTATGCAAAAATATGAAATTGGGCACTTGAAAACACCCTTTCAATCATGTGTTATGTACTTTTGCATATATATATTATTTAATATATGTAATATATATGTATGTATGTATGGGTTTCAGAATGAACACTAATGTATTTGTGAACTGAGTGAACAAATCATGACCATTGATTAACACACGTGTATGGCTAGGATTTCATAATCAAAACGTAAAATACACTAGTGTATTTATCATCAAAATCCTGGCCATTGATTTACACACGTGTATGAATAATCAAGGGCTTATATATAATATATATATATATATTAGTGGAGAGTTCAAATGAGAAGAAAAATTTTATAAGAATAAAAAAAATAACTTTTAAACCAATAAAATTTCCATTTACTTCGTTTAATGTGTGTATTTAATGTTATGAAAAAAGCATATAGTAAATCTATAATTGTCATTAATTACTAATTAATTAAACTTGTAACTCATTTTTTTCATATACTCTTTCAAGATAAAATAATTTATAGTGTAAACAATTTTCGACATGTGTAGGATTAATTTTAGTATGTGTAGATAAATTTTGAAATGTGTAGGGTAAATTACATGTGTGTAGGGTCAATTTCGGTAAATGTGAGACGTATGTAGGATAAATTTGAAATGTGTAGGATAAAATGTTTTTTTTATTAGAAATAACATAATTAATAGAGGAATTATAAACCATTTAATGTTTTATCCATTATGTCATTTTTTTTTTTTCTTCTCACATTAAATTTCTTTTCAATGAATTTCTATATATATATATATATATAGTGTGTATGTGTATATCTAGAAAGTCAGAAATTAAGTGTGATTTTCGTCAAAAGCATGGGTCAAAAATAATATTAGATATTACATAGAAGCAAAGGGGTATTGAACAATTGATAGTGTCCACATAAATTAATTATTTTCTCGATCTTTTATTTATTTATTAATTGTCAAATTGCACTATTGCATTGCATATTGCATAATTGCATAATAACTTCAATTACAATCGACACCCTAAAAATTCCATGAATATTATTTGTTTAATAAGATTTATTTCCCACGTTCCAGAAAAAATATTAATTTATGTACATCCACAATTTTCTCCATTGGCAAAATATTATTTCAAACTTTATATTAGTATATGATGTTTACGCTTACGTTATAAAGTTTTTTTTACCGATTCTAACTAGAGGGTTTAACTTATTTATTTAGTTTTGATTTTCTTTAAATTCGACGAGTCCTGATGGTCAACATATCTTTTCTTTTGAAAATTACAGTTTTTACCCACCCTTCGACTTTTGAAAGTTGCAGTTTTAACCTTACATAGTTACTCAATTTTACAACTTCCTAAAAATTTATTCTATGTTTTGATGTAAACTTTTTTGAAAATAAGTCAAGTCAAATATAATACGTTTTTGTGTTATTTTATGTATGTTTTCAGTTGGTTTACATTTTGTGTAGATTTAGTTTCGAATCGAATGATGTCAAATATAATACGTTCTCACTCGACGATATAAATTCGAGTTATTTTACGTTTCTACCCCGCCGTTACGAGCTATAGGTAAAATTTCAACCCTTGATTATGCTTTTTTTTTGTACATTCTATGTGTGAACCAGTCACATGTAAGTACGTTATTATTGTACAGTATTAATTTGATTACTTTACATTTTAATCAAACCGCAATGCTATTGAGTTAAATCAAATACGCCAAAACACACGTTTTCAAAATGTTAACGCATCGCATAACGTTTGACTAATTCGTTTGATGTTTGCAACATACCCGCGCAACAACACGCGTGGTCTAATTACTAGTGTATATAAAAACACATGATTTCAAGATTCCATTTAAACGATTTACAATGTATGATTGATTTTATAAAAAGTTGCATATTGCTCTTTAAATTCGTTCATGCATTACATGAGTTTATAACTTTTATGTTTCTTTTCCATGTTATCATGTGACAAAATATATCAAGGTATATTTACAATGATATACCATATTTTCATACCATGGTATCCACAAAGAAGGGCGTAGCTTAGTGGAGGGTGCGGCGCCCGACCTCCTGAAATTTTCGCTCAATAGTGTCCGGTATGTAGTATTCGTATAGAATTTTTTAGGTATATACGTTTTCGATCCCCGATTTTATAATTTTTAAGTTATAATTTTAGGCCCGGTGACTTCCGACCCCGGTTGGAAATCTCAAGCTTCGTCACTGTCCACAAACTGAACATTGTTATATAATTTTTTTTGTTAATGAATGCTGTGCGCTACTTCAAGTATTGTTTAGTTTGGATTTATATTGTTGGCACATCTCATTGAATATATGCACCATATAATATATGTGTGTAATATTATAATGCATTAATGCTAGACTATTATACAAGTTTATAATGCATGTAACAAATAAAAAGTTACTAATACTAGGTACAAAAACTAAAAAGTTCAGTTCTTTTCTAAAACACTTGGGCAACAGCCATTAAGATTAATGCTTTTCTAAAACACTTAAGAGGCTACAGCCATTAAGAAAAAACCATTAAAAGTAAATATAAATAAATAAATAAATAACTAAATAATAACAGACAAGTTATTTGCCTAAGTCAAGTTCAACGGCCATGTGGGCCTGTGGATCTAGAAACTACACAATGTGTACAAATCTCAGCATTGTTTTTAAATCTTTTTGGCCTTTTGCAAGTAATATTTATTTAATACTTCGTTGTGGTATAAAAAAAATCAAAAAAGTACGAATAACTGAAAAAGTAAAAAAAAAACACGATTGCATTTTCGTATATGTTTTATTCATAGAGTAATTATTTTATTCATAGAGTAATTATCTTGATGAACTACTAGAGTAATTATGATACATTTGTAGAGTAATTTTAAATTATAAATTGTTTGATGCATTTGTAGAGTAAATTTGGATTTAATGTTATTTGATTAACTTGTAGAGTAGTGTGTTTGTCATTATTATTATTTTTTTATGAACTGGTAGAGTAATTATGATGCACTTGTAGAATAATAATGATGAACTGCTAGAGTTATTACAATTCACTTGTAGAGTAGTTTTGAATTGTATGTTGTTTGATGAACTTGTAGAATAATTGTGTATGTTATGTTATTTTTGATGAACTAGAAAGTAATTTGAATGACTAGTTGGTTGATGCACTTTTAGAGTAATTTTGAATGATATCTTATAGTAGTGTATTAATTATGAACTGTAGAGTAATTATGACACACTTGCAGAGTAATTTTGAATTGTTGTTGTTTGATAAACTTATAGATTAATTGTGTATTTATGTTTTTTTATGAACTAGTAAAGTAATTATGATACGCTTGTAAAGTAATTTTGATAATTACTCAACAAAATATAATTACGAAAATGTCACCACGTTCTTTTTACTTTTCTATCATATTCGTACATTTTGTACGATAAACTTATTTGTATGCGATCTTTACTCGTATAATACTTAAAAAACTTTAAAAGGATTTTAATACTTGCAATTCGACTATTCAACTATCTCTGCTGTTGTGGCCGTACTTCATATCCAGCATTGATCACATTAAAATCCTTTTAAAGTTTGCCAATGTCTGCATCTTGTCAATGGTAGGTGGTTTGGGCCTCTTCTCAGCTCGAGATGTTAGGGCTTATTATGCCTTTGTGGCGTCTAGAGCTCAGTCTTGGGAACTACAGGATCATATCCTTCGAAACTGTGAGGTCGTCGGGCTTGACCCGGACTATCACAGGCGCTTGAACGCTTAAATGTCTCTCTCCCAGACATTGATATTGGCGGTTTTTCTAATAAGGACACCGCCCCCTCGAAGCCACAAAAAACTCTGGCGAATGCTCTGTGTAGCAAAATCGCTCAAAGCCTGGGAGAAGCTTTTAATTTGTCATCCCGCCAGAAGGCGGTGTTTGGTGCCTGAAAGGTCCACATGCTTAGGAATTTTGACCATTATAAAAATTGGGGTGGGACAATGTATGTCTGCAGTAGAATATAGAGCCATTCTCAAATACCGGTTGATGATCCCTATGTACCCGGAAGATGAAACTTGCCCGATATGTCGTAAAGCTTGTATGGATAAATACGGGGAGCATGCAGTTCACTGTAAAGAGCTCCCTGGGTTCAAATATCGGCACGACTGGGTGCGTGATGCTTTGTGGGACATCTTAAGAAGACTGGGATTTCGGCTAAGAAAGAGGCCCCTGTGAATTTCCTCACGGACCCTATGGAAGGGAGATCTACTCTGCGACCAGCGGATCTGCTCGTCTTTGGCTGGGCTGAGGGGAAACATGCTTGTGTAGACCTCACAGGGGTTTCCCTTTTGGTTGGTTTAAGGGAAAACGGTTTGTAGCTGGACAAGCGGCAAGAAAGGCAGAATCAAAGAAAGTGGATAAGCACGCTAAAGCTTGCGCAAAGAACCAGCATGTTACCCTTTTGCCTTGATACTTTTGGCTCCCTAGCGCCAGAAGCTATCCACTTCTTGACGAGGGTTCAACGGGTCGTCTACAACAATTTTTCAACCCCAAGAGGGCAAGGGTTTGTATTTGGAAGGTTAGGGTTTGCAATTCAGAAAGGATTGGCGGCGCAGCTTGTTGCCCGGCTACCTTCTGTTTTGATGTAACTTGGCAAGTTTTCTGAATTTAAAACTAAAAAAAAAATCTTGGGTTGAAGCCAAAAAAAATCACATTAAATAGCATATTTAGGAAATATACTATTAAATATCAATTTAATATTTTTATAATATTTTTCCTTACGATTTAGGGATACAATAAATTAATTAAATTGTCCCTAGAAGCAAGAATTACGCCCACGTGTACCAACGAGAATCTATTTCCATATTGTTATTTAATCTAGATTAACATGTTTTAACTATTAACTATTTTTTGAAGAAAAAATTTTATTATAGAAGATTTTCTAAATTTATTTTATATTATTATTAAAAATACTAAGTTCTAAATTCAAAATTATGAATATCAATGAAAATGAAAATTTAAATTAATAATGTTACTAATTTAGGTTTAATATAAGTAATTACAACTAATTTTCTAACTATTGTTTATTTAATATCTTTGTTTTAAATACTATGACCATAATATCAAATCATTTTTTAATCATAATATTAAATCATTTAATTAAGATCCTAATAACTTTTTTGTAAAAACAAATTTTCAAGGATTTATTTTCCATTTCTCGTTAATATATTTTATTCAATCTTGCAAATTAAAAAAAAGCTACCGCTATGACTACCAAATTTTATGAGAAAGTTGATCATACAATTATATGATCTTATCATGTTAAACTTATGAAAAAGTTGATAATGCAGATTGTTTAATCGATCAAGCAAATGTTTTCATATTATATATATACTTGGTAAACATCACACATTCAAACCATAAAACGACATAAAATTTATTTGTGTATTTGAAAAGCGTCTCAAGAATATCGTTCTGTAATTCTTAAACTTCATTACTAACTATTTAATTTTTTCTTTATTCAATCATAATATGTTTTTAATCAACTACAATGCTCCCTTTGGAAGTAAAACAAAAGGTTAAAACTCAAAACTTTATCATCTATAATAATTTGTCTTGTGGGACCAATAAGTGTTCACATTTGAAAAGGTAACGACCAAAAAGAAAAAAAAAATAAAAGTTAGGTTTTTGTCAAATAATAGGGCTTTTGGTTCATACTTTTCAATTCCGGTAAGACTTTTGGGCCATTTACTGATAGACCGATACAAAGAGTAGTGTATAGGTATGTGAAGTTTGCCCGTTCATGCCGGAAAAGCGCAGACACTGTTCCCGATGACGTGATCTTCGAAATATGGTGTTACTGTGATTGTGAAAACGCAGGTGATTTTGTCGGTTTCAAAAAAGAACTGTTGTACAACAGTAATAAAAATTATTTTCTATTTTTATTATTTACCTTTACCAAATAATATAATCCCCATTTTACCTACTTTTTTAAATACATTTCTACAATCTCTCACTCTTATTTATAAAAAACATACAATGTATTCATTCTGCTCCACTTTTGGTGTTCCTCTCAGCCAACCAACCCAAATCCGTATCGCCCGAACACCACCCAACACTACCAACATTCAATTACCGAGTTGCGATCCAAGAAGCGAGACAAATGGAGAGAGACATCGAGTATTTGTCTAAACCGATCGAGCACCTCTAAGGAGATGCCTTGCGCCTAGCACAAATTCGTAGGCAACAAATCCATGAGAAGTACAGACTTTAGAGCTTTATTGTTTTAAGTTTTCGTATGTCTTTATTTATAGTACTTTTGAATGTTTTGTCTTTATTTTTTTGTATTTTAATAATTAATGTTAATGTAATATTTTTTTTTGATGAAATATTATTTGCTGACTGGATGTCACGTGTCAAATAACGCTCAAGAGAGAGCTTGATCTTCAAGCCCCACTACACATGGTCTAAACTACAGTTACCCCAATATCGTCTCTTTTTCTAATTTTCATCACTTCTCTCCATTAATATACATCACCATTCAGGTTTTCACTCTTTCACAGTGATGCTGATATATTCTTATATATTATGTCGAGAATTCAGTGATAACAATTCACTTTTTCTAGGCAACGATGATCTAGTTTTGATTTTTCTATCAAAATTCATGTTTTATGTGTGAGGTAGCAAGAATAGCTATGTTATGTCGTTTGATGGTTGGTGTTTTAATTAAAGCCTGTAACATGGATTGATAAAGTGACAGAATCCGTGCATCAAATACACGTAGTCAGATACATTATTGTAATGGATTAGACACTTTATTGTATACACGTGTATTAAAACTCATCAGCTGTTAAAAAGAAAAAAAATCAAACATGTGAACTTCAACGCATCGTAGTTACAAATCAGACACGCTTTTATATACCTTGCGTAAAAACTCGTTACAACAACGTACACTTGAAATTATATACACCATAAAGTTCAAATTTTTAAAATTTTTAGTCGCCATTTGATCCATTTTAACACGAATTCCACCATTAGCATCGATTCAGCTCTGTATATACGAGTAACGTCTCTTGTAAAGTCTGATACGTCATCGTTAAGTTCGTAAAGGTTATGTAACTAAATTTGATGTGGGCAATAACCAAATACTAACAATTCAATTGCACCATGTTCTTTGGCTGCTTGAAGCCATACAACATATCACAATTTGATCACATTGGATTGATGACGTCATTAATCCTATGTTAAGATCATTAGCAGCACTAATGATTATTGCATTTGCTGATGTAATGTCGCATGACGAATCAATGAATTCAGAAGAGCTTCATTCAGTTTCACTGGAAGTGGTGGCATCTGCTTCAGTTTTCCAGGGATGTCACTTGAACTGCAGTCAATAGTTAAAGATTATTTATTTATTTGAATTATCTTTTTGTAAGAATGACGATAAGAGGTTGCACAACGGGCGATCTAGGTAACGGTCAAAACAGGTTCTTTTTTTTATTAATAAAAATGGTTGAAGAAAGTCAGAAACTATTCTATCGTAACAATATTTAGGACTTAGCTTTTGCCAAATTTAATTCTCAAAATAAAACCATTTAGGTAAATTGCTAGAAATACACTTTCCGTTCGACCCATATCCCTTTTAGCTAAATTTTTTTAATTGACCCGTTGAGGTATAAACAGTAGCCCACCAAAGCAGCCGGCTAATGAGTAAACGAGTCAAAAATACCAAATGTTAACCATAAGATGAAATGAGAGTTTACTTATTCAAGATATCACGGATGTTTTTCCGAACCTGGCAAAGGAGACCGATATTTTCATATACCTGTTGCAAATATTAGAAGGAGAAAGTGTGGAACCGTTAAACACACTAGCAGTTAAAATAAAATCAAGAACGCGAAAGATTCTCTGTAACCCCCCCCCCCCCCCCCATTTTATATTATTTTGTCTCCACTTGACATTTTCATTGGTTATATCTCATTAGCAACTAAAAGGTCGGCACGACACTATTAATATTTTCTTCAAATCGTGTTAGACTATCATTATTTATGAAAAAACCATACATAAAATGTTTCTGTCTGACCCGTCCGTGTTGCCACCTCTATGCAGGATTAGAAGAAGCTTTTAAAGCATAACAAGTGGATGAATAAATATTTCACCTGATTCCGTTCAAGATTTGTAGAGACCCGTTCCAGAGCCTGAGCACTTTCCATAATAAGCTGTCCAGCTGGACTAACAAGAACTGTCGGTAGTATAGAAGCAGTTAATTTAGCAGTCAAAATAAATGTAAATATGCATAAATATATATAAGTGGCTGACACATGGCTAGCATTAAATAAAAAAATAAAGTTAAAGAAAGAACAAACCGTTGTACTGTATAGCATTTGGTTTTCCATTTGCAACCACTCGTTGAGAATACGAAGACGGTCCTGTTTGAGTTGCTATATAAGATGTACTTGCCAAAAGTTCATTCATTCGTTCCTGAAAAGAGAATAATGCATTTTAGTTTTCCGTAGAGTTACTAAAACACATGGAATTAAACCGAAATCTACAAAAGCATACAACCGATTATCAAATAGTAAGTTTACCTTTCGCTCTTTGCCTTTTCTTGTTAAGAGGTGATCGTCTTTCCTTGTTTTGGTAATATCCCTTTTCTAATAAGACAAATAATCTAATTAAAAAACAGAATGAATATCTAACATGTAACACTCATCATGGTGAAAGGGATTAATCCAGATGTTGAATATTATCATCATTGCATGTTTCAAACTCGGTATTATAAACTATACTTTGCCATCAGACTCCTATAAAAATGTATATGATATTGAGATTTTTTTATTGAATTAGGATAAAGAGGAATGTACTCTAACAAGGGTCAGGGGCAGCTCAACCATATTCGGGCCTCAAGTGAAGTTTAAATATTGGGCCTAATCTATTTTTTTGTAACAAATTTAATTCCCACATTGAGGAACAAGAAAAAACAAGGTAAACTTCAAAGATCTTTTTTAAAAAAAAATCTTTCATCCCACATTGATTAGGGAAGAAGGTGGCGTAAAAGAAATTGCCGAAAAAAAAAAGAAAGTGGTTACAAAGAAAGTGGCTTTAAAAGAGGCTCCCCAAGCCCTAGTTTTACAACTAAGCGCATCGAAGAAGTGGGCCTTTTTGTCCTTTTTGGAGCCTTTCAATAGCTCTCCAAACTCTAACAATAGCTAGCTATAAGGGGTCTCGGGGCACAACCCGAATGTACCTGAAATTCCACCAATCACGAGTTGCCAACTCACTTTTACCTAAACTTCCCTAAAACACAGTATTGGTGGCACCACTACCCTAGCCCATCGACCCGACCTTTTTACACTATCCTCTCTCTTCCTACACACTACTCTCTCTATCTCTCTCTCTCCTACCCTCACACCCCTTCAATCGGTAACAACCACCCTAACCCACTACCTGATTTTGGGTACCCAAGGGACCGGAGGCGGGTTGCCGCTTACCTACAGGCTACATCCCAGAGGGTGTATTTGATGGATATTTCAGCACTAAATGCTTGTAGTATGTGTAAATAACATACAAAAACTGAAAACAAGAAAGAGGTGGACAAAATAAAATGTACAGTCAAGACTAATGGATATTTCATAAAACTTACAAACATCCATCTGCACCGCAAAGCCACATCCCTCACCGTCTTGTTCTGCAACTGCACAGCAATCTTCGCATATCGAATGACATTTGATTCTGATGCATACCTAAATTTTTTTATTCACAACAATATTATATCAACAACACTAAACATCAATTAAATTGACAATTAAAGGTTAATCACATTATTTGAATTGGATGGCACATAATAACATTGGTGAATTCATGTTCATACCACAATAAATATAAATTTTATCAAGAATATCAAGATTTTTTTTCTTCAATTAATAAAAGTCACATACCTCAAACAAAATTCTAACCAAAAACATACAAGCAGAGTATCAAACCCTACATGTCCACAGTATCAAACCAACTTATAAACAAAAAAATAATAATATAAACTTTATCAAGAATATCAAATTATTTTTTCTTCGATTAATAAAAATCTAAATCACATACCTTATAAACAAAATTATAACAAAAAACATAAAGCAGAGTATGAAACCATAAACGTCCACAATATCAAACCAACTTATAAAAATACAATAAAAAACTTACTGTGAAAGACCATCTTCCAAAATTAACTGTTCGTCTGGAGTCCAGTCAGTAGAAACACCAGAAGTATGCTCCGTCACCAAACTGCCACAACCGGGTTGATCCGACCCGTTTCCAGATGGGTTCTCCATAACCATTACACATGCACTCCCGCCAAATTCAAAATCTTTCCCGCCAAGAAACCTTAAAAGATAAGACCCTTGTCGTTAAACTTAAAACCCTTGACGCAAGATGATTTATGAAGGGGTTTTGTTAGGGTTTAACGGAGGTTTAGGGTATGGAAGTGGATGTATTAATGGATATGAATCTATCTAATAAGAAGGAGCAGTTGTTAGCAACAAGAAGATTAGAATATTTGAAGATGCTTGATGAAACTGATACGAATAAGGAAAGTGGGTTGGTGGTGTTGTGGAGAATTCAGTTTTGCAGAATTATTGATCGCCACTTTTGCTTTGGAAACTGTGCAAAAAGTGATTGATTCTCTTTTGCTTTTTGTTTACTTACTTTGGGCAAACCGTCTTTCTAATACAAAAGCGCCAAACACACAAATTCATTAATATATATATATATATATATATATATATAATTAATTAAGAAGGGTGCTTACAATATACAAAATTAATACATCAATCATGTCCATGTTATGCTAAACAAAGTATCATATTGTATGCGTTCAAATACTTTATATGAGTTTATGCTATTAGTTGGGTGGTATGGGGTATCGTCTCCGCTAAATATCACTTTCACTATCATTTTTTTTTGGCGTCATTGGGATGATTAGTGATGCACAAATCGGGTTTTTGAATACCCGGTTCCGGGTATAGAACCAAGTTCGGGTACGACTGGGTTCTACAACATCGGATATTGACAATACCTGGGTCAGTCCGGGTTTTATACAAAAAATGTATACCCTATATACTTGGGTTCAGGTAGGGTGCGGGTCGGGTTTTTCTAATACCCGGGTATTATAATACCCTATTTCCAGGTTCGGGTAGGGTCGGGTATGGATCTGGTATGCCTCGGGTATTCTTTTTTATTTTTCATAAAACATAGAAATATAAAATGTAAAACCTTTTATTTCATAAAACATAGAAATACATAAACACCTAAATAATCATAGAACCGGGTCGAATAAGATGATGAACATAGATAGCTTCGAATAACTTGATCGTCTTCTTTTATTGTTCGTCTCGAGGATAACACTTGCGGGTAAACCAAACATCAAAGACCTCTTTTATAGGGTTTAGAGATACAATATAAACCAAAAAATGGTTTAAAATACACTTTCTAACGGCTATATAGCCGTTACCAATGTGCAAAACTCGAAAAAAACACAAAAAAACGAAAACACCTGAACAGGGTATTGGAAAACCCGGACCAGGTGTTGAAAAAACCAGGTTCTGGGTTCGGGTTGAAACCGGGTACTCGTAAAACCCGGGTTGAAAACGGGTATAAAAAACTCATTTCTAGGTTTGGGTTTTATAACAGAAATGCATACCCGACCCCTACCCTATGGGTAGGGTCGGGTTCGGTTATAAAAAACCCGGGTTTTATAATACCCGATTTCGGGTTTTTTCTTGGGTCCGGGTTTTTTGTGCATCACTAGGGGTGATATTCTTCCAATCGATAGCCCAATAACTAGTGAGGGATGATTTGTGAGACCCACTTCACTTTAACCGGCTTAAAACCAAAAGAAAATGGAGGGGAGGGGGTAGCGCCATTGTGGAAGGTTAACCCATATCTTGGTTGCTAGACTATTTGGTTTGGAGGGGCTTGAAGAAGTGGCATGAAGAAGCGCCACGTGGCAGTCATCAAGCCCCAAAAAGCAAGGGTGAGAGTGGGCGTGGGGCGTGGAAGGTTGACATTGAGTATGACAATCACTTTTTAATCCATAACTTTTCAAAGGAATACAAATTGTCTATGTGGTTTGCACTTTATAACGCATTTAGTTCTCAGTTAACAAATCTACATGTTTCAGCATGTCCAAGTTATAGACTAAAGTGTTACAAAGTGCAAACCACACGAACCATCCATATACTTTTGGCAAAAGCTATGGACTAAATGCGTTACAAAGTGCAAACCATATAAAAAATATATCTACTTTTTGAAAGCTGATGTATTGAATAATACATCTATTTATCTTGTAGAGTTTGTATATTTTTAGCGCGTTTTTCGATTTGTCAAGAATTTATCTACTTTTAATCCAAACACGTTTTGCAGGTATTGGTTCGTGAAAACGGTTGGAAGGATGGGAAAAACGAGCGGAAATGATGAAAAGAACCGAGCTGGGACGTGAATGGATCGAAAACGGGAAAACGAAACGCAAAATCAGAAATTCCACCCGGTCGCAGGGCGCGACCGGTACAAGCAACCTCTCTCGTGGGCCACGAGAGAGGGATAATTATCTCCGAATCAAAGCTCGGTCGCGGGGCGCGACCGAACCGTCCAATCTCTCTCGAGGCGCGAGAGAGGTCTTTATCCAGAAAGTTTCGAAATCTGAGTTGTTTTGGGATTTGTTTGTTTATAATAGACTTATTATCATAATAGAACACATCTTGGGCAATTGTGGACGATCTAGAGCAACTTTTGAGCTATTTTCTGGAGGTTTGAAGCTACACAAGGCAGATCTAAGCTGCAGGAACGGTAGTGGTGATCACGGAAGTTAAAGGCAGGAGCTTTTCTCGGTTTATCATACCAATCTCCACTTTGATTTCTTGTTTTTGATCAATCATGCTATCAACTTGGTTTTATTCAGTTTTTAAACATGTTGTTAGGCTAGCTTTTCTTTTGGTTACCTAGGTTTTGGATTATGGATTCATTAAACTTTGATTTGATTTAAGAGTTAAATGCTTGGTTGGTCCCTGTGGTTTGCAAATCTTGCAGACTTGGTCCCAGTGGTTCACTAATTACACACTTGGTCCCAGTAGTTTCAAATTTTGCACTCGGGTGGTCCTTACCACTAACCTTTGTTAGATTTCTCAGTTAAGTATATGCAAAATTACTATATTACCCTCCTTCACAAACCTGCAACCTCCACATCCACCTTAAACCCACCACTACCTCCACCGTCAACTGACCACCACCACTGCAACAATCACCGGAAAGGTTAGAAGAAGGAAGTACACCGAAACCGAAGGGGTGTTGAGGCGGTATTCTTGGCGGCTTCAGTCGTCTTCTCCGGCGCTCCGGCAAGTTGCAGGTTTTTCGGCGGCGTTTGTTTCCATCGCTGAAAAATAAGAAATCAGCGATGGAAACAAGAAATCAGCGGCTTCACCGGAAATAAGAAATCAACTTGCCTTCATGTGCCGAAAGTACCGGAAGTTGATTTGAACGGGATGGAAGGTAAACTGAAGGAATACGTAGCCGTTTGGAAAGGTAAACACTATTTCTGCTAATTTTCCGTATAAGATTGAGTTCTTTGAGAAGCTTGAAGACCGCGGTGATGCTCCGGTGAAGTTCTTCGCGCATCTTAAGGAAGATGAGTTTGAATTTCTTGACTGATTTTATGATTTTTGATTGAATATCTATTTGATATTTGATTATATATGTTAATACAGTATCTAAAATACTAATATTATTAGTATAATAACTGGTTATCTTATAGTTGTATAATGTGTTGCTTCTGGTGGTATTATGATTGTACATACTTGCAGATTTTCTCCATTGTTGTTGTTTGCCAATATCTTTGTTGAATTTATGGTATAGTTTTTTAGTTCTGATAGGTTTGTATGAGTTCTCACATAACAGGTGCTAGATTGATAGCAAGTACATAAGGTTATGCCTGTGTGTTAGGTTGCATCAAGAAACTGAAACCTAAGAAATCCCGTTCAAATCAACTTCCAAACGGCAAGTTGCAGGTTTTTCGGCGGCGTTTGTTTCCATCGCTAGCAAATAAGAAATCAGCGATGGAAACAAACGCCGCCGAAAAAACCTGCAACTTGCCGGAGCGCCGGAGAAGACTGAAGCCGCCGAGAATACCGCCTCAACACCCCTTCGGTTTCGGTTGTACCTCCTTCTTCTAACCTTTCCGGTGATTGTTGCAGTGGTGGTGGTCAGTTGACGATGGAGGTGGTGGTGGGTTTAAGGTGGATGTGGAGGTTGCAGGTTTGTGAAGGAGGGTAATATAGTAATTTTGCATATACTTAACTGAGAAATCTAACAAAG
This sequence comes from Scalesia atractyloides, assembly GCA_947069175.1. NCBI lineage: Eukaryota > Viridiplantae > Streptophyta > Magnoliopsida > Asterales > Asteraceae > Scalesia > Scalesia atractyloides. The sequence goes on from CAMTDV010001632.1 coordinate 2,766,681, forward strand.
GTTAGTGGTAAGGACCACCCGAGTGCAAAATTTGAAACTACTGGGACCAAGTGTATAATTAGTGAACCACTGGGACCAAGTCTGCAAGATTTGCAAACCACAGGGACCAACCAAGCATTTAACTCTTGATTTAATTTAGTTTAGGTTTGAATATTTAAATTGGTAAAGTTTACAACTTTAATTATCTAGTTTAGGGTATTTGCATGATCTTGGTTGTTTGATGATTGTTTGGTTGTTTTGCATAAACTTTGGTGAATGTTCTTTCATGTAGTAGGTTTATGTTACTTTTCGTGTTCTTAGGAATTCGTGAAGTTGTCGGTAAAATTGGCCAATAAAACCGGGGAAACAACTAGATTAACCATTAAATCAAACTTGTCATTATACCTAATTTGTCAATTGAGAAATTGAAATTAGTTGGCTGAATTAATATGGTAAATTGTTAGCTTAGGGTTTTGAGAATTCCCCGAGTCTAATTTCCTTGTCATAATTAAGTCAGTTAATCTAAACTGGAGAATTTTAGTTGGTCTAGATTGATTATTGAGAGGTAATTAATAATTATGCACTTTACTAATTTGAAAAGATAATTGAAAAAGAATCTTTAAAACCGGTAAACGAATAACGAGAATAGGTTATTGTAGGTGTCTTCCTGAGAAGGGTCGGGAGTCCTTTTTAATAAACCTAAACTTTGATATACTAAGATCCTGGTAAAATATTCAACCAGATTAATTATTGTTAAATTAAAGGAGTAATAGTCTAAAAAAATCTAACCTAGGTAACTAGTTTATCATCTCTTGGTAAAAGTTCTAATAAGTCCCTAGAAGTTCATAGTTTGGTCATTCCAATTCGTTAGTCTTTAGTTAATTTAATAATTTAGAATTATTGGTAACACCCCCCCTTAAAATATACCTAGTGTGTAATTGAGTCTAAATCAGTAGTCTTAGCAGTTAGAGAGTCCTGTGGGTTCGATAATTCAGACTTACTTAATACTATTCTACAATTGATCGGTCCACTTGCCGGTTAGTAGTTTAGTGTAGTTAGGAGTCTAGAGTATAATTTGAGTCTAGAATTAGGATAATTTGTTAAAATTAACTACTTTTAGAACATCAAGTTTTTGGCGCCGTTGCCGGGGACTCTCTCATTGGCAATTGCGTTGATTACTCGATTTAGGCTTTCCTTTTACACTTGTGTTTAGTTTATATTCATTTTTTTCGTAGGAGTCTAAGCTGTTTAATTGTTTGATATTTAATTTTTCTTATTATAATTGAATCATTTGTGCTAACTTCTCTTGTTTGTCGTGTTTCCGGTTTAGTGGATGCCGCGCTTGCAAGGACCTCTGCCTAAGCCTCCTACGGACACGCCATTTCCCCCACACCAAAGGTAAGTGCTTCTTCCTCAACTTCTTCAAGTTCATCTCATTCCTTCGCACCACCCGATTTCGATTTTACACCTAAACCTTCACACCCGATTCTCCATCACCCCGTGTAGTCCATAGAAACGTAAACCCACCACAGCCACCACCCAACTTCCACATGGCCGATAATAACAATCAGACCGTTTACCAACAAGCCACCACCGGTTTCACCGGTGCGAACTCACCCATTACCTTACCTCCCATGAACAATGACCAAGCTTGGCAAATCCCTTCCTACATCATGACCGCCATCACTAACTCTTGTCAATTCCACGGTCGTGATGATGAGGATGCCCCCGCACATATCAATCGCCTTACCCGTCTATGTCATACATTCAATATGGAGGGCGCGGTTCATGATGCCCGTTTTCTCCAAGTCTTTCTGTTTTCTCTTGGGGGTCGGGCCGCCATCTGGCTTGATTCCCAACCACCCGACATTTTTTCTACTTGGGCCTCTTTACGGGATGCTTTCCTTAAGAAATACTTTCCACCCGCCAAAGCATCCCGCCTTCGCGATCAGATCCATTCGTTCCGAATGGAGCCTGACGAGCCCTACCATCTAGCTTGGGAGCGGTTCCAAACTCTAGTATCCCGTTGCTCCTAACATGGTCATCAGACTGAGCACTTGTAGAGAAATTCTACAACGGTCTCACCCCTGAGACCCGTGCTCGATTCGACACCTCTGCTGGTGGCCATCTGATGGGAAAGAAATCAGTAGCTGAGTGCAATGACCTTTTCGAGAGCTTTGCCCATTCTGATGTCGATTAAAGCACTGCCGGCAGGAATTCAATTCCTGTTTCACGTACACCTCCGGTTACCGGGGTCTACACCAAGTTAGCTTGGAAACTACGGTAGTTGCTGCTCTAGATAGCTTCAAGAGAGAGGTCACGAAGGAGATACAGGAGTTGAAGAAAAAGGTAGACAGATGTGAAGTTTGTAGAGGGGGTCACGACACGCTAAAGTGTCCCACGCTCACTGTTGAGCAGTGTAACACCCTGTAAAATCGTGTCCAATAGTATAGTGACACGTGTTGTATTTTGAATATAGTCTGTTAAAGACCAATAAGGACTAAAGGCGTCAACATGCTCAAACTGAGCCTCTGAGTGACGAACCGATGTCAACATGCATAAATAACAGCCTCCGAGTGACTGATATGTCAACATGCTTAAATCATTAGCCTTGGAGTGACTGATACGTCAACATGCTTAAAACTTGACCTCTGAGTGACTGATATGTCAACATGCCTAGCCTCTGAGTGACATCGGAATCATCATGCTTGTAATAAGCCTCTGAGTGATCCTTTGTGAAGTCCTAACTCTCATACGTGTCGTTTGTTGGACGAGACAGTTCAGTTTTGTAAAAATGTGAAAGTTGGATAATGGAGGTGTCAACATGTTAATTTATACCTCTGAGTAACCTTTTAATGAACCGAGATCTCGACAATGTCTGGGCATAATCCCGGGTATGCCAAGTATTGGCTACGTAGGGCTAAAAGTGCCAAAAAGGTGTTTAAAAAGATTTTTAGAAGCTTTTTAAAGTTAAGGGGCTAAAGTGTCAAATTTTGAAACTGGCCTTGGGGCGGTCGCGGGCCGCAGAGACCTGGCCTGAGTCTCTCGCGCCCCGCGAGAACAGGTCTGACGAAGAAAGTTTTGTTTGGAGACCAAGCAAAGCTCCAAAACCATTTAAACGAAACCATGGCTTCTCTAAACTGTTATGCCACGTTTTAGGACACTTGTAAGCTTCTTCTACTCCCCTAAACACTTGGCTTCACCTCCTTTGAGTTCTCCAACTATAAATAGGTGTTCAAGTGTTCATTCCAACTTTCACCTTTCTTAAACAAAACTCTTCTCCCTCCTCTGGAAGTTCCTAGCTGAAAGGATCGTCCAAATTAGTTCTCTTGCATTATAGGAACCTCTAGTAAGTGTTCCTTACTCTTTCATTTTCGTTTATAGGCTTCTATAGCCAAAAGTCAAGCGTATTACGTCAAACGCTTTGACTTTCGATTAAGACCATTATGGTCCAGCCATTGTTCGAAATAACATATTTTAAAAATTAAAATTAAACATCAAAACATGAAATACCAATACTAAATAACATATTTTAAACATTTTAATCTGATCCAAATGTCAGTTTTCGTAAACATGGAATAAAGACGTCATTTTACGACATAAGCGTCATTTCGGCGCATAGTATGGTTTTAAACCATATTAATGGACCAAGACTTGTTACATACTGATTTTAAAACTTATTTTAAATATATTTACAGTAGGTACATGTTATAAACTCAGAATCCCAAATAATTTATAAACTATGTGTAAAATGACCAAAATGCCCCTTCGGTGCATAGTTTGGTCATAAAAGGTAAAATACACATATAATTGATATCCTACTGATATTACATCATAAATAAAGTATTTTTCCAGAATACTTATAACTATAACATTAAATTATATTCAAATTCCTTTTATACAGTATATAATTACCGAAATGCCCTCATGAGGCATAATTTCGTTTTAAAACCTTAACAGGCACACAAGTTGATATCATACTGATATCTTAACTTATTTAAAGTATAATGGCATATAGAACTTGTCCATGACTTATCCGGTTACTCGATGTCGCTAATAAGCGCATAGTTACGTATATGTAACTATTTTACGGAAATTAACCGAAACGGGTTTAACCTTGTCATTTTAGTTTCAAAATCCAAAATGTTTATAGTTTACCCATATTATACAAGTCGAGTACTTGTCGGATTCAAACTACATTCTATCCGATCATCGTTTAATCAAGCGTTATACGTAATGATCATGTACACTATTCGGTTTATAAGACCGTTAGTATTTAATTGGCTAGCTTATGCCATAAACCAGACTAGAGCCTTCCCGATAAATGCTATCTGCACTTTGTACTTTTGCATACGGCTGAGTTAATTAAAAATAAAAGAAGAAGACTAGCTCAGGTAAATACTGTCGACTTATTTTCCCTATACGGGCTTGGGATACGGTAAATTATTACCGCTTGGTCCAAAATGGGGTCAATCGAATGCCCACTTGTGGCTAGTAAACCCGCATATTTCGTTTTAATCAGTTTTGTTTGATAACTTAAACATCGGGGGTTAAATTACCATGTCCTGGATATCCTGGGCTCAATACATTAGTTATTGGCCACGACCTTAGCACGGGGTGTAGGCATACACCTTTTGATGCTCATATGCAATGTTCCCAAGACGTTGGGGATGAGTCCTTCGTGAGTCCTGAGTAGTGTATATTTAATCATGTCTCGGTTTCTGTACTGGGCCCTGTATGTTTGGACAAATATGTGAATCTGATACAAGGTTGCAATGTCAACTTTCCCAAGTTAATAAAAGATTTTGGTGCCATTTGCACTTAAAACCATTTTAATGTTTTCAAAATGAGTCAGTTGGGTGTATTTATCGTCCAAAGGCTAAACTGCAGGTACAATACGAAATAGGGCGGAAGCTGCTCGGTAGTGATAGAGGATCTTGCAAATCATGAATCAGCCTAAAGTCTGTTTTGTATTCTTTCCATGTACATTTTATGATCCGCCTGTGAATCTTCTATTACAAGCTTGTATATTATTTTGTATTTTCGAACATTCGGTTTGTAATAGTAATTTTACTCCAAGACTTCCGCTGTGACGTGTTTAATTGACTTTGATGTTATCAACTGTTGTCACGATACTCCCCACCCGGGCCCACCGGTGTTTGGATTTCGGGGTTGGAAATCCGGGGTGTGACAGGGTTGGTATCAGAGCCAACGTTTGAGAGAATTAAACACTAGCCTTTTGTGTTTAGTCTCAAACTTACACGAGCATATTCCTTAGACTTCCGAGTCTTGGCATTGACCTAGGATTACTCATTTCATTATTAAGTTATTATTATTGTTTTTAAATTGATTTCTAACAGGAAAATGCCGCCACGTGTACGAGGACAAAGTGGACGAGGAAAAGGTCCAATGAGGGGAGGACCATCAGGGCGTATTCCTCCTCAACCTCGTAATTCAGATGCATATCAAGAATCAGGAGATTCGTCTCCATGGCAACCAGCGAGACGTTCCGTCTCTAATAGACACTCTCCCTCACATTTCCAAAATTCTTACCACTCACACCACTCCTACCATTATCACCATTCCCATTCTCATCACTCCTACCATGAAGAGTTTAACCCCAACCATTACTTAAACACGCCTGCAGCTGATCAAAATCAGTTGGACCAGCCACATCCTATGGACGAGGACTTCGACCCGGAGATGCCACTGTCGGGATCAAATGTGCATCCCATTGAAATTTCGAGCGATTCAAACTCATATGCCGGATCGCCCTACCAAGGTCCTAATGAGTGAGACCAATACTGGAACCAATTCACCTTCGCTCACACTCCTTCTCACCACTCTCAACCACCCCCAGTTCAAGAAGATGTCCACATGGAACCCGTCGACCAACCTCAACCACCACCTGAACCACAAAGGAGGAAGCGTGGAACACGTATGTCGGTACGTGCCGGACAAAAGTTGGGATCGCTACCACCTTTACCCAACTCCTACCCCACAATACAAGAGGACCCACAAATGGGTGGACCCTCTAATGTTCCTCCTATAGTGGAACCAACACCAACACCTGCTGTTCAACCACCACCAACGGGTTATACTAACCCAATTCCCACATACCCAGACACGTCTGGATATGATCCATTTAACCCGTCTACGCCAGTAGACTATCAAGCGTGGTCGCAACACCCATACATGCAGGCTGTTATGCACAATGCACTTTACCCATCTCCTTTCCCACCTACTGTATATCCAACTTATGGGTACCAGTATCCGGTTATGCCACAACCACAACCACAACCACAACCTCCGCCATCACTTGAGGCCATTAATGAGGCCTTAGAAAGGATGAAAGAAATGCAGCAACAGAAGGAGAAAACGGAGAAGAAGACGAATAAATTCTTCAAGAAACTCTCCAAGTTGGTCAAGGGAAAGAAGAACGAGTGAAGTCTCTTCTAATTATATGTAGTCACTGCGAGGACATTGTTATTTCTTTTAGTCCCTGTGTGGACATGTTCATTTCCTTTAAGTCCTTGCATGGACAATTTATTTCATTTTTCTAGTATTGTAATTTCTAAATTTAATGAAGTACTTTTGGAATTATATATATATGTATTCATCCTATTGAAAACGAGCTTCTCGATTTTACTCGAATTTATGCTCTGCGATATAATTCCAAAAAAATCTTAATGGTTTTTGATTTGCCAAGTGGAACAGAACACATATTTGGCCAAATATATATATATATATATATATATATGTATATATATATGATAGTTAAGAACGGAAGGGTCTTCTATCAAGATAGTTAAGGGAAGTTATCCTTCTATCTAGAGGTGGTGGACTAGGTTCAAACCTCCAAGTCATTAAGGTCAATGCGACCGGGACTAATAATCAACCATTAAGGTCCTCTTATGTTAACCTTCAAGTGATGTGCATACTCATGGTTGTGTGACTTGAGGAATCACATTAACCTTCAAGGTAATGGACTATGTCCTAACCTTATAAATAGCCCTTGTGATCTATTTGATCCCGGTTAAATAGCCTTTGTGATCTGTTTGATCCCGGCTAATATCACCAATGCGGTGATTAAACATCCATTAGAGATGTATTTTATATATAACCCTTGTGATCTATTTGATCCCGGTTAAATAGCCCTGTGATCTGTTTGATCCCGGCTAAGTAGCCCTTATGATCTGTTTGATCCCGGCTAATATCACTAGTGCGGTGATTAAACATCCATTAGAGATGTATTTTATATAACCCTTGTGATCTGTTCGATCCCGGCTAATATCATCAGTGCGATGATAAATAAAACGTCCATTAGTGATGTATTACCCTTTTCGGGTTATGATCTATTCTATATAGCCTATGTGATCTATATGGTCCCGGCTAATATCACCAGTGCGGTGACTAAACATCCATTAGTGATGTAGTGCCTATGTGTCATTTTTATATCCATTAGTGACAGGCCTTTGTGCCAAATTTTGATGTCCTTTATGACAAGCCTATGTGCTATATAATTGTCAAATATGATAATGACAGTTGTGACATTTCGATCCCCTGTCTAGTAATAAATGGACTATGTCCAGATTGTAATTTGCCTATGATGGTCCTATTAAGACCTAGGCCAAATATAGTTATATTAAGCTTAAGAGTTGTGATGTTATTCACACTAGTATAGGCAGTGGATTATCTTATATCTAATGTTTAAAAGCCGATATGCTTATTATACCATGGCTAAGAGAAATTTTATTTGGTATATAGAACCAAATCTTTGAAGAATGGCAAATTAAAATGAGGCACAAAGTAGCCATCGGAAAGTCAAAGACGCCGAAAATATAGCCATAGATAATAATGACTTCCAAGCGCATCGATGCGGCTGTAGAAAAGGCCATGGGTAAGGCCATAGAGAAGTTAAGAGAGTCGAGTGCTACTCGCTCTAAGCTATTATCAATTCCACCATCCTCAGCTCATAAGGAGAGCTCTGTTCACTCATCAAATGCGAAGAGTGAACCTAAGAGGTCAGACTATGCTGATAGGTCCCGTTCTTCTAAGGACGGATGCACTTACAAGTACTTTGTCTCGTGTAAACCTCGAGACTTTAATGGGGAAAAAGGAGCCGTAGAAGCCCTAAAATGGCTGGACGAAATGGAGACCATTGTAGACATCAGCAGCTGTGCTGAAAGGGATGTGGTCAAGTACGTATCACAATCCTTCAATGGTGATGCCCCAACATGGTGGAAGGCCATGATTCAATCAACAGGTAAAGTATACCTGTACAACTTGGGATGGTCCAAATTTGTTGATTTGGTAAAGGAAACCTACTGCCCAACCCATGAGGTGGAGAAGCTAGAGACAAACTTCTTGTCTCTATCAATGAAAAACCTAGACTGTCGGAAGTATGTTTCTGATCAATTCCCTATCTAGGTTAGTTTCCTATTTAATTACCCCTGAATCCAAACGCATTGCGCATTTTATTAATGGGTTAGCGCCCGAAATAAAGGGCATGGTAAAGGCTGCACAGCCTACTACCTATAGGTCTGCTGTAGACCTATCTCTTTCTTTCACCCTTTGATCTAGTGAGACAAAAGTCAGTTAAGTCTGAAACTGACGGAAAAAAGGAAGAGGGAAGATGACAACTCCCATAAGTTTAATAAGAAAAATAAAAGGAGATTTGGGTTCAAAGGAACCCAAGGCAAGTCGGCTGTAATGCCATTTTGCAAGACTTGCAACCGCAAACACTAGGGACAATGTACTTCTGATACACAAGTTAGACCTTGTGGTATTTGTAAAAGAAGAGGGCATAAGACCCTAGATTGTAAAGATCTTAAGGATGTTGTATGCTATATCTGCAACGAAAAAGGGCACATTGCAACTAACTGCCCTAAGAGTTCAAAGAATAATAATCCGAAGCCTGGAGAGGCCAAAAAGGGGAATGCACGCGCCTTTCGGCTTACTGCTAAGGAAGCTGTTAATGACAATAACGTCATAACAGGTACTTTCCCCATTAATGATATTTATGCTAGAGTTCTTTTCAATTCAAGTGCGGATAAATCATTTGTTGATCATAAGTTTAGTAAACTATTAAATTTACCCATAAGAACCCTAGATAAAATAATGAGATAGAACTTGTCGATGGAACCTTAGAAACTGCTTCTTCCATTCTTGATGGATGCTCTATATCCATTAAGAATCATTCCATCCCTATCTCTCTTTTGCCAATGAAATTGGCAGGGTTCGATGTTGTCTTAGGCATAGATTGGTTATCTTATAACCAAGCCCGCATTGCCTGCGATAAAAAGCTCATCGAGATTAAAACCCCATCTGGTGAAATGATCACCATCCCTGGAGACTCACACTATAGACTGCCAGACAAGGTGTCGTTATTTAAGGCATCCAAGTGTTTGAGAAGAGGTTGTGTCATTTACATGGCACAAGTCACTATAAATGAACCAAAGCCAAACCTTGAAGGTCAACCAGTTATCTCGGAGTATCCCGATGTTTTCCCTGAAGAATTACCAGGTCTACCTCCAAATAGGCAAGTAGAATTCAGAATAGATATCATACCAGGAGCAGCACATGTAGCTAGAGCTCCATATAGGCTAGCTCCAACCGAAATGAACGAGCTAAGAGTTCAATTGGATGAACGCTTGGAGAAAGGCTTTATCCAGCCTAGTTCCTCACCTTGGGGAGCTCCTATTCTGTTTGTAAAGAAGAAAGACGGTTTGATGCGAATGTGCATCGACTACCGGGAGCTGAACAAGCTAACCATTAAGAATATATATCCTCTCCCCAAGATCGATGATTTATTCGACTAACTTCAAGGGGCTAGTTACTTTTCTAAAATAGATTTGAGATCATGATATCATCAACTGAAGGTTAGAAGTGAAGATGTTCCTAAGACAGCCTTCAGGACCCGCTATGGACATTTTGAGTTTTTGGTGATGCCTTTTGGGCTCACAAATGCACCTGCAGCATTCGGATCTCATTAATAGAGTCTGCAAACCGTATTTGGATAAGTTTGTCATTGTCTTCATAGACGACATACTTATCTATTCTCGTAATCAAAATAATCATGAGAAACATCTTCGGTGCATCCTAGAATTATTAAGGCAGGAGAAACTTTATGCAAAGTTCTCAAAATGCAAATTTTGGCTTAGAGAAGTCCAATTTCTTGGACATATGGTAAGTGAGCGTGGTATCCAAGTGGATCCCGCCAAAATTGAGGCCATAATGAATTGGGAAGTGCCCAAGACCCCAACGGAGGTTCGTAGTTTCTTAGGATTGGATGGTTACTATAGGAGGTTCATTGAGAACTTTTCAAGAATAGCCACTCCTTTAACTACCTTGACCCGTAAGAATGTTAAGTATAATTGGGGTCCAAAGCAACAAGAATCTTTTGAAATTCTTAAACACAAGTTAAGCAATGCTCCTATGTTATCTCTACCCAAGAGTATTGAAAATTTTGTTGTCTATTGTGATGCTTCGCACACTGACTTGGGTTGTCTGCTAATGCAAAATGGCAAGGTAATTGCCTATGCATCACGACAACTAAAGGTGCATGAAAGGAATTACACCACCCATGATTTGGAACTGGGTGCCGTTGTATTTGCACTAAAACTGTGGAGACATTACTTGTATGACACAAAGTGTGTTATATACACTGATCATAAAAGTCTCCAGCATCTGTTCAATCAGAAAGAATTGAATATGCGACAACGCCGTTGGATGGAAACTCTTAATGATTATGATTACGAGATTCGCTACCACCCAGGCAATGCAAATGTAGTTGCGATGCCTTAAGTCGCAAGGAAAATGTCAAGCCTATAAGGATTAACGCTAAGAGCATTGAGCTCAGAAATAGCTTGAGTGAGAGGCTATTAGATGCGCAAAAACAAGCCTTGTTAGAGGCTAATATTCCTAATGAGGGATTAGGCGGAATTGTTGATCAATTAGCTCCTGGAAAGGATGGAATCCTAAGATTTAATGATAAAATTTGGGTTCTGATCTTTGGAGGACTTAGAGATCTAATCCTCCAAGAAGCACATAGTTCAAGATACTCAGTTCACCCAGGTGGTGACAAAATGTATCAAGACTTGAAGAAGAATTATTGGTGGATGGGTTTGAAGAAATTCATAGCCACTTATGTAGCTAAATGTCTGACGTGTTGACAAGTTAAGGCTGAACATCAGAGACCGTCAGGACTTCTACAACAGCTTGAGATTCCCACTTGGAAATAGGAAATGGTAACTATGGATTTGATTAACAAGTTACCTAAGACCAAATGTGGTAATGACACTATTTGGGTCATAGTGGATAGGCTGCCTAAGTCAGCACATTTCTTGCCAATTAAAGAGACTTATTCCCACTTGGAAATAGGAAATGGTAACTATGGATTTGATTACCAAGTTACCTGAGACTAAATGTGGTAATGACACTATTTGGGTCATAGTGGATAGGCTGACTAAGTCAGCACATTTCTTGCCAATTAAAGAGACTTATAGTTCTGACAAATTGGCTAAGTTATACGTGGACAAAATTGTGTCCCTACACGGTGTGCCAGTATCTATTGTATCCGATAGAGATACTAGATACAAATCTCACTTTTGGAAAAAGTTTCCAACAAGCTTTAGGCACACGATTAAACTTTAGTTCGGCTTACCATCCGCAGACTGATGGTCAAAGTGAACGTACTATTCAGACTCTGGAAGACATGCTCAGGGCATGTGTGATTGATTTAGGCGGAAGTTGGGATGACCACTTACCCCTAATAGAATTCTCCTACAATAACAGTTATCATACAAGCATCAAGGCTGCTCCTTTTGAGGCCTTGTGTGGGAGAAAATGTAGAACGCCCGTATGCTGGGCAGAAGTTGGGGAAGCCCAAGTATCAGGACCAGAGATTGTCTTGGAGACCACGGAAAAGATTGTACAAATCCGTGATCGTCTCAAAACTGCCAGAGATTGGCAAAAAAGCTATGCTGACAAAAGGCGTAAACCTCTTCAGTTCCAAGTAGGGGACAAAGTCATGCTAAAAGTATCACCCTGGAAAGGTGTGATGCGTTTTGGAAAGAAGGGCAAGTTAAGCCCTAGATATGTGGGTCCTCTCGAGATAATCGAACGTGTCGACACTGTAGCTTATAAGCTCAGGTTGTCATAGGAGCTTAGTGGAATCCATGATGTATTCCACATATCTAATCTTAAGAAATGTCTAGCCGATGAGTCGCTAGCAATGTCGCACAAAGACGTACAAATTGATGAAAACCTGAGGTTCATTGAGAAACCAATTTCGATCAAGGATCGACAGGTTAAGAAGCTCCGAAGAAAGATGATACCTATAGTAAAGGTTAAGTGGGATGCTTTTAGAGGTCCTGAGTATACATGGGAGGTTGAGTCCACTATGCGAGAAAAGTACCCCCATCTTTTTGAATAAAATCTCGAGGTCGAGATTTCTTTTAAGGGGGTGAGGATGTAACACACTGTAAAATCGTGTCCAATAGTATAGTGACACGTGTTGTATTTTGAATATAGTCTGTTAAAGATCAATAAGGACTAAAGGCGTCAACATGCTCAAACTGAGGCTCTGAGTGACGAACCGATGTCAACATGCACAAATAACAGTCTCTGAGTGACTGATATGTCAACATACTTAAATCATTACCCTCTGAGTGACTGATACGTCAACATGCTTAAAACTTGGCCTCTGAGTGACTGATATGTCAACATGCCTAGCCTCTGAGTGACATCGGAATCAACATGCTTGTAATAAGCCTCTGAGTGATCCTTTGTGAAGTCCTAACTCTCATACGTGCCGTTTGTTGGACGAGAGAGTTCAGTTTTGTAAAAATGTGAAAGTTGGATAATGGAGGGATTAAAAGTGTCAACATGTTAATTTATACCTCTGAGTGACCTTTTGACGAACCAAGAGCTTGACAATGTCCGGGCATAATCACGGTTATGCCAAGTATTGGCTACGGAGGGCTAAAAGTTCCAAAAAGGTGTTTAAAAGGTTTTTAGAAGCTTTTTAAAGTTAAGGGGCTAAAGTGTCAAATTTTGAAACTGGCCTTGGGGCGGTCGCGGGCCGCGAGAGACCTGGCCTGAGTCTCTCGCGCCCCGCGAGAACAGGTCTGACGAAGAAAGTTTTGTTTGGAGACCAAGCAAAGCTCCAAAACCATTTAAACGAAACCATGGCTTCTCTAAACTGCTATGCCACGTTTTGAGACATTTTTAAGCTTCTTCTTACTCCCCTAAACACCTGGCTTCACCTCCTTTGAGTTCTCCAACTATAAATAGGTGTTCAAGTGTTCATTCCAACTTGCACCTTTCTTAAACATAACTCTTCTCCCTCCTCTGGAAGTTCCTAGCAGAAAGGATCATCCAACTTAGTTCTCTTGCATTGTAGGAACCTCTTGTAAGTGTTCCTTACTCTTGCATTTTCGTTTATAGGCTTCTATAGCCAAAAGTCAAGCGTATTACGGCAAACGCTTTGACTTTCGATTAAGACCATTATGGTCCAGCCATTGTTCGAAATGAACATGGCTAAGTGATCATAATAAGGTGGGTGTTAGTCCCTATAAAGGGCACCTCCTGAAGATCACGTTTGCTAGACCAATTGACGGGTCAAAGTTATGTTATTAAAAAAAATCAAACAGGCCATTTTTCGGAAAAATCATAAATTTATCTTATATATGTTTTGAAACCTGTTTTGACACTTAAAAAAGTTGGTAATAATTATTAGAACATGTATAAACATGTTCGACTTGTCAATTTCAGTTCTAGGGTCGGTTCGCAACCGAAAGTCGCAAAGTTTGACTTCTGCTTTGACTTTCGATTCTGACTCGATTTAGATTAGTTACCTACTGATCTAAAGTTGCATTATGATTGTAATATAATATAGCATAACCCTCTGAGGTTATATTACATGATCGTAATCAGAATCTAAGTTTATGCACAAGTTTCATAATTATGCCATCTTTGACCAAAATGCCCTTTTTGCTAAAACAAGGTTTTAAATGATAATGAGCTTAGAAATAAGTTTCCTACTGATGTAATGATATAAGTAAGATTATTTGGGATGTTAAACCAAGTTATAAACTGAGTTTTCAAGCAGGTCCTTAAACTATGTCGATAAATGACGGTTTTAGTCCTTGTGACTCATAAAATGATTTTTAATCAATCTTTTTAAGGTAAATCATTTACCTACTGATATGTTATACTAAATAACATATTATAAACATTTAATCTGATCCAAATGTCAGTTTTTGTAAACATCGAATAAAGACGTCATTTTACGACATAAGCGTCATTTCGGCGCATAGTATGGTTTTAAACCATATTAATGGACCAAGACTTGTTACATACTGATTTTAAAACTTATTTTAAATATATTTACAGTAGGTACATGTTATAAACTCAGAATCCCAAATAATTTATAAACTATGTGTAAAATGACCAAAATGCCCCTTCGGTGCATAGTTTGGTCATAAAAGGTAAAATACACATATAATTGATATCCTACTGATATTACATCATAAATAAAGTATTTTTCCAGAATACTTATAACTATAACATTAAATTATATTCAAAATTCCTTTTATACAGTATATAATTACCGAAATGCCCTCATGAGGCATAATTTCGTTTTAAAACCTTAACAGGCACACAAGTTGATATCATACTGATATCTTAACTTATTTAAAGTATAATGGCATATAGAACTTTTCCATGACTTATCCGGTTACCCGATGTCGCTAATAAGCGCATAGTTACGTTTATGTAACTATTTTACGGAAATTAACCGAAACGGGTTTAACCTTGTCATTTTAGTTTCAAAATCCAGAATGTTTATAGTTTACCCATATTATACAAGTCGAGTACTTGTCGGGTTCAAACTACATTCTATCCGATCATCGTTTAATCAAGCGTTATACGTAATGATCATGTACACTATTCGGTTTATAAGACCGTTAGTATTTAATTGGCTAGCTTATGCCATAAACCAGACTAGAGCCTTCCCGGTAAATGCTATCTGCACTTGGTACTTTTGCATACGGCTGAGTTAATTAAAAATAAAAGAAGAAGACTAGCTCAGGTAAATACTCTCGACTTATTTTCCCTATACGGGCTTGGGATACGGTAAATTATTACCGCTTGGTCCAAAATGGGGTCAATCGAATGCCCCCTTGTGGCTAGTAAACCCGCATATTTCGTTTTAATCAGTTTTGTTTGATAACTTAAACATCGGGGGTTAAATTACCATGTCCTGGATATCCTGGGTTCAATACATTAGTTATTGGCCACGACCTTAGCACGGGGTGTAGGCATACACCTTTTGATGCTCATATGCAATGTTCCCAAGACGTTGGGGATGACTCCTTCGTGAGTCCTGAGTAGTGTGTATTTAATCATGTCTCGGTTTCTGTACTGGGCCCTGTATGTATGGACAAATATGTGAATCTGATACAAGGTTGCAAGGTCAACTTTCCCAAGTTAATAAAAGATTTTGGTGCCATTTGCACTTAAAACCATTTTAATGTTTTCAAAATGAGTCAGTTGGGTGTATTTACCAGCGTAAGCTGACGTATCGTCCAAAGGCTAAACTGCAGGTATAATACGAAATAGGCCTGAAGCTGCTCGGTAGTTATAGAAGATCTTGCAAATCATGAATCTGCCTAAAGTCTGTTTTGTATTCTTTCCATGTACGTTTTATGATCCGCTTGTGAATCTTCTATTACAAGCTTGTATATTATTTTGTATTTTCGAACATTCGGTTTGTAATAGTAATTTTACTCCAAGACTTCCGCTGTGCCGTGTTTAGTTGACTATGATGTTATCAACTGTTGTCACGATACTCCCCACCCGGGCCCACCGGTGTTTGGATTTCGGGGTTGGAAATCCGGGGTGTGACAAGCAGGTTGAGTTTATCACCGGTCAGAAACGCGGTCCTACGAATCCTTTCAATAATAATTCTTCCAATTATAATCAAAACTGGCGTAATAATAATAATAATAATAATTATCGATCTTCCGGTAGTCCCCCTGGCTTCCAATCAGGCTCTTATCAGAACAGGGGGCACGGTCACTACAATAGTGGAGGGTTAGGTCACACCAGTCAGTTTAGTGGAGGGGGTTCAAATCAGGGGGGTCAGACTAGGAGTGGAGGGCCCGGAGGTAGTCTAGATAGGATTGAAGAGCTGTTATCCCAACTAGTTGTCAAAGATCAGGCTACTCAGAAAACTCTCGCGGAACATGATTTGCTCTTGAAAACTCAGCAGTGCGCACTCTTAGATCTGCAGAGGTCGGTCGGTAGTATCGCTAAGCAGCTACAAGAGCAGCCACACAGTCAGTTTGCGGGTAATACCCAACCCAACCCCGCAAACCAACACGCGAAAGCGATCACTACTCGCAGTTGTAGGACTCTGAAGGAGGTAGGTAGATAGGGTGTAGAGGTAGAGGTAGAGGAGCGAGATGAAGAGGTAGATGAGGAAATCGAGATGGAGGCTCCACCCAGGGTGCACACCAGGCGAGACCCAGCAAGTACCGCACCAGCCAGTGGGCCTCCAGTCGAGAGTAGGGGAGAGAGAAGACCGCTAGAGGTTAGGCCATCGCCGCTCGTAGACACTTCACGCCTACCCTACCAAGCACGTCTGAAGCAGCAGAAATATGCCAAGGAATACGGGAATTTCCTTGACAGGTTTACTCAATTAAAAACTAATCTCCTGTTTATCGAGTCCCTCCAGCATATGCCTAAATATGCTAAGTTTCTGAAGGATCTTCTGAAACATAAAGATAGGCTGGGGGAGCTCTCGAATGTCCCATTGACCGGGGGATGTTCTGTCATCGTTTTGAACAAGTTACCCGAGAAGCTTACTAATCCGGGTATCTTCACTATCCCATGTTTATTCGGTGGATCCATCTCTCCGGCCCATACTATTCTACAATTGATCGGTCCACTTGCCGGTTAGTAGTTTAGTGTAGTTAGGAGTCTAGAGTATAATTTGAGTCTAGAATTAGAATAATTTGTTTTGTTTTAATTAACTACTTTTAGAACATCAAAAGCTAATGACTAAATCCAAAATTTTGATCAAACATAGGGACCATCTGTTTTCTTTACTCCTTAATCCTTCTATTGCATTGTACCTATTACATGGTATCGTAATATATCACTATATAAGATGTAACATTCGTCGAAAAACGGGTTCAGAACCTGCTTCGTTTATTAATCAAATATTCAGTTAAAATTTTTCGTTGCGTATTTATTGCTCAAATAAATTTTAAACAATACATACTTAATAAATATATTAGAATTTAAAAACCATAATTTATAAATAATAATAAATAATGAGAAAAAAATAAAATAAAGACGCCGGGTTTCGAACCCGGGTCACCCACAAACCCAAACACACAACACACCGCTCCGCCACACACTTCACTTGTGATAAACAAAGAAACAAATAACACTTAAAGTAAAACCAGAAAATCAAATCCGGTAATCAGCGCGCCCAGAACTAGTCATCACCGGAAAAATCGGCAATCCGCGATTTTTGCCATTTTCCTTTTGACTAAAACACGATAACCGACTTAGACATCCGTTATAACCGATGTCTAACCATCAATCTCGGTCATAACCGTCGGAAAGTCTTCAATCGCGAACCTTGACTCAATTCAAACCTAAATCAGCCTGTTTCCACTATAAATACCCACTCAATCTTCCGGAAATCCTTTCGCTCAGAACCGCACACTTTTCCGAAGTTGAAATTCAGCTCGTCGCTGGAGATTTCCAATTTCGCCGGAATCCTGCCGGAATCGCTAGTCAGAAAACCGCGTTCATTCATCGGTCGGTATAACTGTCTAAACTTCTCTGCTATCTCTTAATTTATACTTTAATCGTTCCAACCAATAATCAAAACTGTTAAACAGTTCAACAGCCGGACATCGCAAATCAGAGCCGACGACACTTGCCGGAAAACCGAAGCAAACCCGCTGTTCTGGTATACCATATCATTTAATTTTTCTGTCCATTTCAATCAAGTATAAGTCGTGAACGTTTAAACAAGAACTGTCGGAATTCACTGTTCTGTGTTTTTTATGAAGAAGACGAAGTTGAGTTGTGTATTAATATAATTAAAACCAGATAATTAAACGGGTTAGACACACAGTCCAGCGGTGGACTGCGTGCACAAACAATACACACGTCCCGAGTTCGAATCGCACACGTACCGACTTTCAGAATTAAAATCAACATTTTTAGAACTGAATCAGAACAAGTCACAGGATGTTTATAAGAGTAATATAATCCATTTGTTAAACAGATTAGACACACAGCCCAACTGGTTGGGCTGTGCGCACTCGAACCGAAGGACCCGAGTTCGACTCCGGGTCCCTGCAACCGGTTCGGCCATAAAATCATTTTTAATAAAAAACAAATAAGTTTAAAATTAATTAGTATATAAATATAATTAAAACAGAGAATATTTCGGGTTAGACACGTAGCTCAGTTGGTAGAGCTGCGTGCACGTATACGAGAGGTCCCGAGTTCGAACCTCACTCAGCGCATATAAAAACACAGTCTTACCGGTCAAGACCCGGTCAACGGTAAAAAAAAGTCAACTTTTTTTATTTCTTTTTATTTATTTATTCAATTAGAAAATTATTTAAAAATACTTAAAAATAAGATTATTAAGGTTAGAAAATTTCCTTAAACTCACAAAAATAAATCTAAAAATCCCATTTAAGAGCACTAATTAAAAATATTAAACTCAACTAAAATTATTTATTTATCGAATCATTTTGTTATTATCTGGGTTAGTTCTTCTCTCGTCAATCGAATCATAAATTCGTGCGCCTTCATCATCATCAAAGAACGCACCCATTGTGAGTGAATCTCTATCAATTCCCCGTTTTAATCATGTTTTGGGGTGTATCATGTGTCGCATAATTCTTTTGTTATATATATATAAACACTTGTGCATACATCATTATCCGTGACCAAATGTGTATCAATTGTTGTGTAGATTATATGTAGATTGGATTTATCATTATCAGTGCACGCATTTCATTAGGCCCATCAGTTCCCAGTGAGAGACGGGTTGAGCATCAGGTGCCTCATTAGATCGGCTCCGTTTGATTGAGCCTTGATCTCACATACATCATCATTCATATCATATACTCATCCAAAGTGGTTTGTGTTTGTTTATTTATATATGTTTGCTCACATGTGATTATTGCACAAGTTTTTTTATTAAATAAAACAAAGAAATTAGTAACAATGTTTTATTAAGGTTCACTCGCCAACTTTTGTTGACCCAAAATATCCCCCGTTTTACACATGATACAGGTGATCCAGCTGAGACAAGAAACACATAGGAAAGCCTAGAAGAATAAACAAGTTTAAGTTTTGGAATAATTATGTAGTTTTCTTTTTCTTGTAATTGTATGAATTTTGTTTTGGATATTTAAGCTGTAATTTGAATTTAATAAATATGAAACATTTTAGTAAACATCATGAGCTTTGATGATAACCCAATTATGCACCGACTCTTATTCCGCTGCGGGTCGGGGTGTGACATAAGATACCATGGTCATCGATACTCTTATACTCACAAAAAAAAAACCCAAAGCACTAAAAGAATGACGCACATTGCTAAAAACCTCATGAAAATACAATCCATGCTTGAGAGATGATGTGATCGCGCAACAATATGGTTGCGTACTGAATTGCTAATCAAATGGTCTAAAGAATATAGAATTTTGTTTTTTAAATTTAAAGATTTCAGAAGAGACTCAATTCATCATTCTTATAGTGAACTGACAATCTAGGTATATAGCCACACAATAAAGACATGACCTAAACTTCCCCACTACTTAACTTGTCAATCCATTACTCAACATGTAACAAATATGTAGGTGAGGTTTAAGTGTATTTTTCTAGCCATTCAATGTCAACAAGTGTAGTAGCAATTCGACATGATGTGATGACTTAAAAGTAATGCTTGATGTGTAATAACAAATGGTTGGATGGAATAGGCCATTACTATATTGATATTTGTTAATCACATAGGAATTGAATGAACAATTCCATAAGATAGATAATAAATCTATGTTAAGTATTTTAATTCCATAATATAGATATTTTCTCATAAAATTTTATTTTGATGAACAAAATCTGTATATCTCAACATTAATTAAAACACCGTTATTATAATCACATTTAGGGGATTACCTTTTATTTATGTATATAAAGTTGTTTATGTTTTAAACCTCTTTCATAATCTCATTGTTCTTATACGTGGATTTTTAAGATGTCCAAACAAACTCCTATAACCAAATGCAACCCTTATTTGATGATGTGGCCAAACAAACTCTTATTACCAAATGCAACTCTTGTTTGATTGGAGAAGCTATACAATATATATAATAAGTAGTATACGGACTATACGACACGTATAAGTTATAATATATGATCGCTGCCCTTTTATACTATTCATATGAAAGCCCATATAGACAAACTCTGTTATTTATATTATCCACGTGAACAATTGATTTGACAAACATGATACATTCAATGAAAATAAAAGAAGGTTAACGTTTAATATAATTTTTTTTTTGTCAATAATTTGGTTTTATATCTGGATGCATAAAATCTTCTGAATTCACATACATAAATATTGGGAAATTATGTGATATATCATTGTAAACAAACTAAACGGTCATGAATCATTCGACAGTAAATTCGTTTAATAAATGAACGAACATGATCAAGAAAGTCCATTCAATTAGTTAAATGAGCGAACATGAACAAAACTCTCGTTCGTTCGATTGTGTTCGTGAACGTTCGATAATGTGTTCATGAACGTTAATTCCTTTATGATCATTCATTTTCCTTTGTTTACGTTGTTCATGAAAGATTCTTGCACATTTATATAATTCAATTTATCACCCTAACAATTAAAACGCGAAATCCCATTTCTACCTTGTTTTTACACCGTTTCAATTTACTTCCTAATTATTCACATCGATGAATACATCAACCTCCGTTCCACTATTAGGACTTCAAGTTACAGCCTTGTTCCATCCAACTTTCATTTCCAGCCTCCGCCGATTTTAACTGTGTTCGTGAACCATTCTTGAACACGTAAATATATCCTTAATGAACGGACACGAATAAAAATCTCGTTTCATAAGTATTTGTGAACATATTATTTCTTCGCTCGGTTCGTTTACTGCCCTAATCTACTCGCATAAACCGTTACGATATTATATCATACACCATGATATTTCTCTACAGTAATAATACAATATTATATATATATAAAAAAACTAACTAACGTGAAAAAGGGGAAAACAAAATCCAGGCGAAAACGAAAGAAACGGTCTTTGTTGAGTTGATGGAGACGCAACTGCTGCACCCATCTCTCATCTCCAACCTGCACGATCTTCATCTTTCATCCGCCATTACAATCACCTCACTTCAGGTACCACATCATTCTTCTCAATTCGATCTCATCCGATTACGTCATTGATCACCGTCCAGCATTCCACTCGTTTATCAATTAGTCCGTTTGTTTGTTCCACTGGAATATTAGGGTTTTTGTTCTAATTAATCGTTCAATTGAGTCGATCTGGTTTGTTTTTTATGCGTATTGGTTGTGGTTTGTTAGTGAGGGAGTGTGATTTTAAGTTTTTATCAGTTTAGGGTTTTATAATTTGGAACTAGGTTTTAATAATATTATTAATAATGCTAATAGAATTGTTATTAATTGTTATTGTTGTGATATTGTTATTAATGCTATTGTTTTGTTTTGTTTATCTACTTGTTGATTATATGTTGATTGCTAGATGATGAAGGTGGAGGGGAATTGATTAAGAGTTTTTGATGATGTCGTTTGACGGAGATCACAAGCAATGGACGTGTGGGAAGAGTGGGACGGTCAATTTGCAACGAGTCGGTTCTATGGTTCGGGATATTGGGGAACCTTGTCTTCATCAATCGCCGATAAAGGTTGTTACTGTAAGACTCCAAACAATGCTCCTTTTTAGTTGTCTATATTGTTTTGTTGTTAAATAGGTTTTAGTGCCGATTTCGTGATGTTAAACCTGGAAAGGAGGATACAGAGTTTTAGTTATATTGTGATTCATTGTGTTCGTTTTTTAATAAATTTATGAACTGTGCAGATAAACAAAAAGCTTAAACCGGAGAAGTGGCAAACAACATTTGATAGTGATGGAAAGGTTTTTGGTTTTCAGAAAGCGCTGAAATTGATTATGTTAGGGGTAAGGTTTTATTTATATATTTTTTTTTCCTTCTTTTTCTTTTTGTTTTTTTCTGCATTCTTTTCACATTCAGGTGTTTGTCATTGAAAAAGGGATCCTATCTTTTTATTATTCTTGTTGATCTTTTTAGCAACATGTCTGTGAAGCAAACCACTGTTTTCTACATGTATGCCGTAATGTGTTCTTTTTATTTGTCTGGCAGGGGGTAGATCCATCTATAAGACCTGAAGTTTGGGAATTTCTTCTAGGCTGTTACGCTTTAAGCAGTACTGCAGATTACCGGAGAAAATTAAGGACTGCAAGGAGGTATTTTACTGTTTTGATTGTAAGATTTTATGAACAATTTATGTTTGATATAATAACTGTTAGATGAAAATTTTACGTGCAGGGAACGTTACAGAGACCTTGTTAAGCAATGCCAGTCAATGCACTCTAGCATAGGTACCGGTTCGTTAGCCTATGTTGTGGGGAACAAAGTTATGGATATGAGAACAACAGCTAAAGAGGATGAAAAACGAAAAAAATCGGAAGTAAAACCTGGACGAGATTCTAATGTTGTTTCTGACAGATTAGAAACTATCTCCAATTGTTCTGATTGTGCATCATATGATGATTCATATAGTCCATATAACGGCAATTGCACAAAATCAAGAAGTGAAGGGGATGCATCGGAGTACAGAAGTTCAAGTTATTATGATTTTCCTCCGTTACCTGTTACAAATTTGTTCGATAATAACGGTATAAACGATCAGAATGAAAGTAAATCAAACGATGAAAGGCATTCCACACGGCGTAAGCTGAGATTTGAAGATGATCGTGTGTATGATTTTCAGATTAATAACAATGTAGATCTAGTAATGGATGTTTCTACATGTAATGACGACTCGAGAAGCGAAGTACCTAGATCTAGTAATATGGAATATGAAATAGAAAATGTTGAAATACGGAAGAACGATGCAACTGAAATTTTGTCTGGAAGTCCGGTCCCCTGACAACCCATGGAAGAACTCGAAGTCAAGGTCAAGACAGAGTATCTGAGTGGCTTTGGACACTTCACCAAATAGGTAGGGTTTACTATATCACCAAATTGAGGAAAATTTGAAGTTTATCACTTGCCTTGAGTTTGTTATGTTTCTCTCAAAGGTGGCAAAATACTCGGGTCGATCAGGTTGGGTAATTGGCCAAATCAGGTGGTTCTTTGGCACAGGTCGAAACAAGTTGGACCGGGTGCGGTTCAAAACATTTATGTTACAATTTTTTTAGTATTCTACAAGTAGTTAGTATACCAATAGTCGGATATCATTATAAAAGTTTTGTTATATATAGAGTAAAATGGCATTTTCGTCCATGAGGTCTGGCCAGTTTTGCGACTTTGGTCCAAAGGTTTGTTTTTCTGCATCTGGATCAAAAAGGTCTGAAATTATGCCATTGTCATCCGGCTCGTTAACTCCATCCATTTTTCTCCGTTAAGTCAAGGATATTTCCGACTTTTTACGTACTTTGTTTTGAATACATGTACATTATGCTAAATGCCTGTACATAAAGTGAACACAGAAAAGACCGAATTACCCTTTAAGTTAACAAAAAAGACGAGAATACCCTTGACTTAACCGAGAAAAATGGATGGGGTTAACGGCCGGATGAAATGGCAAGATTTTTAACCTTTTGGATCCAGATGCGAAAAAACAAACCTTTGGACGAAAGTTGCAAATCTGGCCAAACGTCAGGGACGAAAATAGCATTTTACTCTATTATTTTTATTGATGATTATATACTTTTTTATAATAAAATGTTTATAATGTTTTATGCGTTAATAATACGCCTTGGGCTACCTTGATCTTTCCCTTGGTTTTAAATTGCATGAATGCGCTCCGATGCGTTTGGTCCAAAACTCTGTTGCATGATGCCAGCGCATCACGTATTCGATGCGCTCTTTATGAAAAAAAAATACTAAAATTATTTGTTTAACAACTTATAAAAACATACTTAGAGTAAAACAAATGACATAATAAGAAGATAAGAGTTGTGCTTTTTGGTTCAAATCCAGCATACTAAGATATTAAATATTGAAAAAACCCAACGTTCAATCACTGAAAAAAATAACAAACGTTGCATGCATCGCATTATGCGACGAGCGCTTTATGCGAAATTGGCGCAATATTATCGCATCACGTAAACGCAACACATCAGATGTGGCGATGCGCTAAGGAGCGCATCGGGCGCATCCCGCATTATGTGCGCATTTTAAAACCAAGATCTTTCCCTTTTATGTTATTTGTATGACCTGTTTGACCCTATTAAGATGAAACAGATCCCGAACTAACTCATTTATAAGTAAACTGAGTGAAATTACAACCTCTAGTTTCTAAAATCTTAAAGGTGGTTATTGTTTCTTTCAGTTGTTGATGTTGTTAGAACCGACAGTCATCTGGAATTCTACGAGAATACACAAAATTTAGCCCGAATGTCGGATATTCTTGCTGTTTACGCCTGGGTTGATCCTGCAACAGGATACTGTCAAGGTTATAGTTTTGACTTTTTTCATCTCATTTTTAAATTTTTTCTTTTTGATAAGTTATGAAGTTAATACAACTCAGATTGCAGGTATGAGTGATTTGTTATCTCCTTTTATCGTACTCTTCGAGGATAATGCTGACGCTTTTTGGTGCTTTGAGATGTTTTTAAGAAGAATGGTATTCCCGAACTTAAATTTATATGTTTATCATTATGATTTTGTGTGTATACCATGTTCACTAATACTTTTATATTATCAAGCGTGAAAATTTTCAAATGGAAGGAACAACGGGTGTGATGAAGCAATTAGAAGCACTTTGGCATATATTAGAACACGTAGACCGGGAAATGTTCACACACTTATCACAAATAGGTGCCGAAAGCCTTCATTTTGCCTTCCGTATGCTTCTAGTACTTTTCCGCCGCGAGTTATCTTTCAGCGAGGCACTATGCATGTGGGAGGTATGTAATATGTATTATTTTTCGCTGAAATTACTAACTGTACATGTTCAGAGCTTGAAAATTACTAAATTGCTGTTTGTCGTCAACAGATGATGTGGGCTGCTGATTTCGATGAATCGTTAGCGTTAAATCTGGAGAATAGTTGTCCTGATCTTCTGGTTCTACAGATCCCTAGCGAGTCAACTAAAGTCAATGGAAAGGAAGTTGTTGAGAATGAGAACGGTAGTTCGAACGATGGGCCGGAAGTGAAAAATGGAAATTTAGAACACTCGAGTTCTGAAACTAATGGAACAAAACCGACACCGAGTCATCCCTTTTGTGGCCTGACAAAAAGTTTGTGGTCAAAAACTGATCATTTTCAGATTTGCACTATTATATCATCAACAAGAAACGGTGATGATGAATTGCCGATCTTTTGTGTAGCAGCAATTCTTATTTTGAACCGCCATAAAATCATGAGAGATACCCGTTCAATTGATGATTTGATAAAGGCAAGTGGATTAACTTTACTTCTTATCTACAAAGTTTTTTCTTTTTGTTTCTGATAAAAGGTCAATTATACTTGGTTTCAATCTCCATATTTATAACACATGGGTTACTTATTTAATTTTGGTTAATTTTTGATGCAGATATTCAATGATAATTTGCTGAAGATTAGGGTTAAGAGATGCATACGTACAGCTATTAAACTCCGGAAGAAATACTTTTACAAGGTTTAGTCATATTACAACTTTCATCTTTTTTATTACCATTTTATGCTTATTTTCTTCCTGGTTCATATCGCAGTATAATAATGTTAGATTTTGCATACTAGACTCGTAAGTAGGGGTGCAAATGAGCCGACCCGAGCCCGAACAGTGAGCTCGTAGCTTGGCTTGTTGGTAGTTTCTCAAGATCGGGCTCGGCTCGTTGGTAGCTTCTCAAGCTCGGGCTCGGCTTGTTTATTATCTACTAATTATATATTAATTATTTATTAAATAAAAATAATATAAAATAGACTCCTTTAGGGTCGCAAGCTCGATAAGTGAAGCTCAGGCTCGTTTACTAAACAAGCTTATTTTTAGGTTTGAGCTTGGCTCGTGAACAAGTTTAAATAAGCTCAGCTCGTTTACTAGACAACTTTAAATAAGGAGTAAATGTTATTAAATATTAATAAAAACTAATATTACACTGAGGAGCCTCATATACCAGGCTTGAGCTCGATAAATAAACGAGCTTTATTTTAGGCTCAAGCTCGGCTCGCGCTCGATAAGGCCCTGCTCGTTTCGAGCTTTTGCTCGCGCCAATTCGAGCAGCTCGCAAGCTGCTTGGCTCGTTTGCACCCCTACTCGTAAGATTATTTTATGTTTAAAAGCTTTTACTTTTTGATGAATTGAGCCTGCATTTTTACTTTGTGGTGCATGCATACTGCATCTTTGATGCCTTGATCTGTTTTATTTTTTTTTGGTGGATGTGAAGCATCACAATCTCTGATTTAGAAGTACACATGCTCCTTTTAATGTTTCTTTTTTTTATTTAATGTTTTAATTCAGCTGATCAAGAATCGTAGCCAGTAGCTTCATATACTTCTAGTTTATTATCAGAACTCCATCCATGCTGTGGTGTTTCAGATGCCGATCTGCCATCTGTCTTTGAATTCTTTTTTGAGTTGCGTAGCAGGAGATTTTACCTTTTTTTATTATTGGATGATTGCATAACAAAGTGCTTATGCCATTATCAACACTCATCAACTTTTGTCAAGGTATTTGCTGTACTGTTCTCATAAATTTCGGGAAATTTTGGCATTTGTTGAACATTTTACTTGTATAAATAAATATGGTATTTGTTGAACATTGTACATTGTATAAATAAATAGCGTGATTACAAAACGACATTATTACAAACATAACTTAACGTTTTCTCACTAAAAGCATATTAAGAGGCTCTTTAATTCTTTATGCATTTGAATACATGTCCGTATGATGAATTTGACCTGTTTTCGATTCTGTTTTGAATTGTTCTTTCAGGATTGTGAATTTGAGCTTGGAAGACAGAAGCTGATCATGGTTACACTTGCAGGTCTGAACACAGTTTATTTTTTTCTGATTTGTACACTGTTCAACATTTAAAAAAAAAGTTTATTTGAGATTTGAGGCAATTATAGAAGGTTTATTGCTTAGGTCACATACAACTTGTAAACTTAGAATCAAAGAACCCATTACAATATACTTTTCAACAAAGGAATACATTATTAGATTCTAATTATTTGATGAATTAGTCCAACTGTTTATTAATAATAAAAAAAACCAATGACCACATTCAGTCTACTTGTTGACCATATGGCAATCAAGGCGAATCTGACCCTTGGTCCCAGTCAAACCTTGATCCCACCCATCCTACACACTGAATAGGCAAACTCAGCCTTTAAATATATAAGCCCTGAAGCGTATTCATCAGTTGGATCACATTTGTCACCACAATAATGAAGCTGTTGGTCAACTTAGCAAGAGTTGGTGAAACTGTGGATGGGTTCAATTTTATAATCGGGTTTGGGTTGGCCCGATCTTACTTTTGGAGGTATTCCTTCTGCACGATGGCAGAACTAGGGGAGGGTCAAGAGGGTCGGTCATCGGAACTTGTTGGTTTATTGTACAGGGAGATTGGATTTAAATAACCCAAACTTTCATCAATTGGCTGATAATACTCCCAACATTCGATCTTTACCACACCACTTCCAACTTATTGTTCTAACATAACCTGAGTTTTTTGCTGATGTGGCACTTTGGTTAGTGACGTGGCTTTTTTTTGCTGATGTGGTTGGTTAGTGATGTGGCCTTTTGCTGACGTGGATCTGATGTGGCACTTGTTTAATGATGTGGCATCTGAGTTAGCTAACTGGGTTCGGGTCCATATAGTTTGGAGTGGAAATAAGTTGAAAGTTGGGAGTGGTGTGGTACAAATCGAAAGTTGGGAGTCTTATTAACCAATTGGTGAAAATTAGGGTTATTAAATCAAATGTCCCTTTTATATATAAAAGCTAAGGTTTTTGTGAAAATATGAGTTGGACCCCTTGGTTACCTGGTTATAATCGGTAGAGAATGAAAACCTTATGATGAGTGATGACCCTTGAGTAAGAGGATTTTGATCCGTCATTGTTTGTGCAAGTAACCCAATTGGTTCTATAGTGGGGTCCAATTTTTTTTTTTGAACGGCAAATTTCGTTTATTCGTGTCATCTCTGAATTTGAACCTAAGACCTCCCCATGTTTCAAGGCTTTGCCTTTGCTAATGGACAACCACCCCTTGGTTAGTGGGGGTTCGGTTTTCCGTGAAAACTCTAAGGAGGTCAAGATCCGCCCATTGTATGTGCTCCTAAAAGTGGCTACAATAAACTTTAAACGCAATCTATATGTATAAGCGTTGATGATAAGCTACATTTTAAATTCCAATTGTCTTTTAACTATAATTAAATTAAATAAATAAAGGCTCTGGGCTGTAACTGAAATTAATAATGATTAACTGTTTAATTGATAAAACCATTTTTTTTAAATTACTATTTAACTTTGGGTAGCATGTGCAATACACATGATGGAATCTTTTATCTATATTTTATACCCTAAATCTGTATTTTTTTTTCGTCAATTATCTTTTTTTATTAGACAGAGAAAATCTCTCTTTTTAAATTTGTTCGAATATATGAGATGTTTTTTGGATGTTTTTGAACACCTCTACTTATAACTGCTAATTACAAGTTTTTTCGAAACGATTGAATTATGTAAATATGTATTGTTGTATCGGTCCATTTTGTAAAGTCTGAGGGGTAGAACTTTTTTGGATGCATCTATACGTGTAGTGTGTAGTATAGTTGTCAGTGTTGTACTAAATATATGATAAAAGTTCTTGTTTCCTCAAAATGTTTTATTACATATTTTTATGGTTTTAGCTTTTTTTTAACACTAATTAAAAGGCATAAAAGTGTTCAGTGTTGTTTTCAATAAATTTTTTGTAAATATTTTAATCATCTAAGTCAAAAGAAATAAAATATGAAATATACGTATCATTTAAAAAGTGTACGTATCATTTTAATTTGGATTTGATATTTCTTTTCAAATACAAATGTTGACATGAATAACTATTTTTTTTATATAGTCAACCCACAAGTCACCACCTTGAATCTCCTCCCCTAGCAAATTGCAAACCCCCTTAGGTTGTTTGATATGCAGGAATGACAATCGTAATGGATGGATCATTACGAGCGAGTGGGAAAAAGGGTGTTTGGTTAGTCAATGGAATGAAATCATTCATTCCATAAGACATTTCATTTCCTCAAAATAATTCCATCCATCTCCAATGTTTTTCTTTTCATTTCATCCCCTCTTGCGCCATTTATTAACAACACCACAGACCACCACCTCGCCACCACCCACCACCACCACCACCCATCACCGACGCTATCGCCGCCTCCACCCGTAACCCATCACCGCCACCACCCGCCATCATTGCCACCTACGCGCACACACACGCCGCCCCAACCACCCGCCGCCACCCATCACCATCGTCGACGCCAGAACCACTGCCACCACC
Source organism: Scalesia atractyloides (assembly GCA_947069175.1). Lineage (NCBI taxonomy): Eukaryota > Viridiplantae > Streptophyta > Magnoliopsida > Asterales > Asteraceae > Scalesia > Scalesia atractyloides. The sequence continues at coordinate 2,796,472 of CAMTDV010001632.1, forward strand.
ACCTCCGCCGCCACCAACCACCACTGACAGCCGCCACCGCACCCTTCACCGCCACCCCTGTCACCACCACTCGCCTCCTTCGCCACCGCCCACCACTGCCACCTGATAACCATCAACAATCACCGTTGATTTTATTCCTTCGTTTTTCTTGTCTACCAAACAATACGCCAATAATAATTTTATTTCATTCTAACATGGTAACCAAACAAGACATGGAATGGTAATGATCCATTGCATTCACTCATCCATTCCATTACGCAATAGATATTAATAATTCTAGATCCTCATGAATAGTAATTTAATAATATATTATTATATATTGGGTTTTTGTATCTTTTTTATAATATATTATATGTTAATAATTCTAGATCCTCATGAATAGTAATTTAATAATGAAATGAACGAGAGAATATAATGAACAAAACAATAATAATGAATGAACTAGAGAATAGAATGAACAAAGCAATAGAATGGACAACGGAATGCAATGGATCATTCAATCCATTGTGATATTTAGTTACTCATATGTAAATAGAATGAATCATTACTTTAAACACTTTGATACACAAAAAATAAACGAAATAACGAAACACGATTTATAGAAAGCGATAAAAATATAATTGACTCAATAATAATAATATGTTTCTTTCCATTTCTTAAATGAACGAAAGAAAAAACACCACCTTATCAAATAATGTAAATTCTTATATTCGAAAGGAGTTACATTCCTTATGGAATGCCTATTACATTACCAATGATAACCAAACATGATTTTTTCATTTCATCACAATGATCTATTTTATTTCGGCTTCAATTATTTCATACCAAACGCTGCTTTAGTCCAAATCACATATAAAACAACAAAGATAATATGCTAATATCAAACACCTCACACAGACACTCTTGGCTCAAATTCAAAATCAAAGTCTTAATACCTAAAATATAAACATCACATCACATAACCAATTACTCACAAATTCCCCCACCCAACCAAAGCGCAACATAAATCACACTAAATACACTCGTAACCACTTGGTCTGAAAAATTTATTTAATTTGCTAACACACAAAACAAAATTCACAATTGCAAAGTTTTACTTGAATTCCATATACAAAATAAGAGTGTCTATGTATGCCCTTGTATTCAGTGGTGGATCTAGAAAATATTCGTAGAGGTAACGTTTTATAAAAAAAAGGGTAACGAAATCGAAAAAACATCAAAAAGGTCAAAATTTTCCAAAATTTACACTACTGCCGGAGCGTCAAGGGGTAGCGGAGGCACCCCCTGCGTCTAAGGTATGTCCGCCCCTGCTTGTATTGTTGGAGAAATGTTGCCGAAATCTTGATTGCTGGAGGAGAGGCTGCTAGAGAGAGGAGATAAAGCTACAAAAGATCTCTTTCTTGATACATCAAAGTACTCTTTTGGTTTATAAAATAGCCACATCACTTTCTTGTCAACAAACTATATCACCATCATGGTCACGCCTAAAACAAAATAAGATATCAAGTATAATTTATCAACATAAACAAAAACTTTACCATCATATAACATGGTAAACTTAATGGCATCCCAACCTATACCTTCAAATCTATGTCTACACCTCATCTTCTCACGCACATAGGGATAGGGATGCACACACAAACATTCTTTTTTTTAACGTCCAACAAAGCAAAGACACCCGGGTACACCCATAGGAAAAAGGCCACCATGCTCTTGATCATAGACAAAGTTGATGACCTGACTTGTCGCAAATTGCAGAAAAAATTTCACCGCTAAAAAACCCACTATGATAAAACTCCTGATTCGTACATGACATTTTATCATAAATAGGGGTGTAAATGAGCCGGGTCGAGCCGAGCTCGTCTCGTCAAGTTTTTATGAAGCTCGAGCTCGGCTGTCACACCCCGACCCGCAGCGAAAAAAGGTGATCGGGGCATGATTGGGTTTTTATCAAAGCTCATGACATTTATTATAATGTTTCATATTTATTATTACAATTTAAAGGAGATCATACAATCGAATCATACAAGTACAACATGTTCTATACATCTTTCTAGACTTCATTATTTTTCTTTTAAGGCAATTTCCTATGTGTTCTCTTGCTTCATCCTGTCCACCTGTATCATGTGTAAAAATGGTTTTTGGGTCAACAAAAAGTTGGCGAGTGAATCCTATGAAAACATTTAAACGTGTTTATTGTATTGATTATAAAATAAAGTGCATAACCACATATGAGTAAATGTAGATGTAAATTTATTCAAACCATAAATCAAATATCACACTAAACATTGATTTTGAGCCGTTGTCAACCCCCACAGAATATGCTAATAATGTTTGATGGTTGTTAGAACTGAGGCCAATGATGGTTGAGCAGGTGTTCAACTCGTCTCCCACGAGGAACTGATGGGCCTAATAAATAATTTGCATACAACTTGACAATATGTAATACATCACAACAAACAATATTTACATTCTAAATTTAGATCATATAATGGTATAGCACGAGTTTGAATAGCGAATTAATTTAAGCGACACATGATACACCCAAAACATGAATAAAAAGGGGAATTTGTAAGAATTCACTCACAGTGGTTGCGTTTCTTGATTGATGATGAATGCGCACGAATTTGGATTTAACCACGATAGAAACTAACCTAAATAATAACATAATGGTTCGGTAAATAAATGGATTTTATTTGAGATTAATAATTTTAATTCATAACCTTGATAGGATTTCTAGATTTATTTTTGTGAGTTTAATGACATTTTCTAACTTTAAAAATATTATTTTTAAGTTTTTAAATAATTTTCTGATTAAATAAATAAATAAAAAAAATGTTGACCGTTGACGCGTCTTGATTGTGTTTATTATGTGCACTGAGTGAGGTTCGAACTCGGGACCTCTCGTACGCGTGCACGCAGCTCTACCAAATGAGCTACGTGTCTAACCCGAAATATTTCTGATTTTAATATATTTATATACTTTTTAGTTTATTCCGAATTTTATTTAATTAAAAATGTTTCAAATATCGTCTGACCGGCTGGCTTAGCGGGGATCGAACCGGTGACCCTTGACTTAACTTGCACCCAGCCCGACCAACTGGGCTGGGTGTCTAACCCGTATTATATAGTGTTTGTATTATATTTAACAACATACTGTGGAACAATCTGTTTTGGTTTCGAAAAAAATGGATTTTATTTCAGCAGAAACGGATATGTTCAAGACTCGAACCCGGGACGTGTACGTTATGTTTGCACACAGTCCACCACTGGACTGTGTGTCTAACCCGGTCATTATTCCGGTTTTTATTATATTTATACGCATTTAAAAACTTCATCTTCTTCGATTTATAAAACCAGAGAATCAATCAACTATTTAATCAATAATTCTTATTGAATTAGTTGATTGATCAATATGTTAACGAAATAATTTAAACAGAAAGGATTAAAGGATGTTGTACCGAACAGGTGTGATTTCCGATGAATTTCCGGTGACTGAAACTTTTCCGGCGACGTGTAACTTGCGACAGAGGATCTACAGGAAGTTTGAGGTGAGTGTGGGTGACTTCTGTCGAAGCTCTAGAAGTCCTATTTATAGAGTAAGGCAACAATGGGATAGATTCGGTTTTCCGGTGACCAATTCCGGCAAAATTGGAAATCTCCGGCGACGTGTTTCTGAGCACTTCAACTACGATAAAGTGTGCGGTCTTGAGCGAAAGGATTCCTGGAAGGTTGAGGGGGTATTTATAGGGTAGAACAGGATGTATTGGGTCTGTATTTTGGTCAAGGTTCGTAGTCAAGATTTTCCGGCGGTTACGACTACAATTGAGGGTCAGACGTCGGTTATAACCGATATAGACGTCGGTTATAACGTTATAGTCGAAAGGAATATGGCTAAACTCGCGGATCGCCGGATTTTCCGGTGATTGCGAGTTCAGCCGCGCTGGAAGTCCGGTTTGAATTCGGATTTCATCATAAGTATTATTTGTTTCGATATAATAACAAAGAAGTCAAGTGGCGGAGCGGTAAAGTGTTTGTTTGTTGGAACCTGCTGACCCGGGTTCGAAACCCGGCACCTCCCTTTTATTTTTCTTCACTTGATTTTTATTGTTTAATAATTATAGTTTTTAAATTCTAAAATGTTTATTAATTATGTATCGTTTAAAATTAAAATAAACAATATATACGCAACGAAAATTTATCACTGACTATTCGGTTAATAAACGAAGCGGGTTTTGAAAACCGTTTTTTTGACGGATGTTACATCGGCTCGGTTCAAGCTTACTTATTTGAGCTTAAGCTCGGCTCGTGAATAAAACTCAAAGCTTGGGCTCGGCTCGACTCGACTTGACGCGGCACGAGTTATTTTGAGAACAACCTCAAATGAGCTAAAAGCTCGGCTGGGGTTTGCTTCAATATCGCTTAAGCAAGCCAAAATTCGACTCGAACTCGACTCGTCAATGTTGTCATTAATACATATATATATATTAAAATTTTATTTAAACTCGTTTAGGCTCACAAGCCTTCAAGCTTAAGTTTACTAAGAACTTTTAACCGAGTTGATAAATCGATAACGAATACCTCTCAACCTCAGACTACTCTACACCCCTAATCATAAACCATAACAAAACCTAGATCCATTTACTATTTATAGCTTTTATGATTACGTCATCACATCGGTCCACTTTCTAATTTGGGTAAACACCATTTCACCAATTCCGGTAACCGATTTGAAGCCTATCCGTACTCTCTTGAAGTTTGGGGCTCTCATAGTTTTCGAGGTTTTCAACTCACTTCTTTGTCACCTTCCTCTCGATACCATCTTTACAAGAAGATATTATATCAGATTCACCACTTAGGGTTTGCTTTTTTTCTCCCCAATTTCACTTATTTCCTCTATATTTTCTCACTTTTTGAGATTTGATTCGTGTTATCGCCTTAAAACCGCTCAAGGTTTGATTTTTACTTGTTATTTGTTGATTATCTGTATACCCTTTTTGTTTAATTAAGTCAGATTAGGTTAAAGTTGAGATTTTTATGCAGATTAGGTTAAATTGAGTTGTTTTTGATGTATCAAGATTGGAATAATAGATGATTGAAGGTTAATTTGGTTGTGAATAATGGAATACCCTTCACCAACAAAAGATAAACCTATGGGCTTCTGGGCTTCACCTAGGGCTCAGATGGATAGTTCTGCAGCTTTAGATGGGTTTGGTAGACCCGATGACCCGTTGTTTAACGGGTTTAACGAGCTTATGAACTTTGATACTTATGCTGGATGGTGTACTAGTCCTACTGCAGCTGATCAGATGTTTGCGTCTTTTGCGCTGCCGGGTGGTTATCCGCCATATGATTATTCGAGCTTTACGGAACAAGTTAAGGGGGGGTTTATGCCAACTGATGCGCCGAACGCGCAAAGTTTGAACAACGGTGGTGATTTCATGTTACCTGTGGATTCTGCGGATGGAAACGGCGGTGCTTCTCAACAGAAGGATGTTCAAGAGATGGGAAATGGTAGCGTTCAGAAGTCACCACCGACGTCACTTGCTGAAAAGATGTTAAAGGCGTTGTCCTTGTTTAAAGACTCGTCTGGAGCGGGGATTTTGGCGCAAGTTTGGGTTCCGATTAAGGAAGGTGGTAAGTATATGTTAAGCACGTGTGAGCAGCCTTACTTGCTTGACCAGGCGTTGGCTGGATACCGTGAAGTTTCTAGAGGATTCACTTTTTCTGCTGAAATAGAACCCGGTAACTTTCCTGGGCTTCCGGGCCGAGTTTTTACCTCGAAAGTTTCGGAATGGACTTCAAATGTGGCTCATTACAACAAAGGTGAATACATACGAATAGATCATGCGCTCAGTCATGAAGTACATGGGTCTATTGCTGTACCTGTTTTTGAAGATGACTCGTATGAGAAATCTTGTTGTGCGGTTCTTGAACTTGTTACAATCAAAGAGAAAGCTGATTTTAGTGCTGAGATGGACCGTGTTTGTCGAGCCCTTGAGGTAATTCTTTCAAAATATTGTTCTTAAGGGGGTTTTATAAATTTATCTTGTGGTTATCATCTTTTTGCTGCTTATTTACTTTTGCAGACTGTAAACCTGAAAAGCGTTGCACCTCCTCGACTTCATAAGCAGGTATTCATCAGCAGTTCCGGATTTTGTATTCTTAATAAATTCATTACAATGTTAACTAGATTTCCATAGATGATATTTGTTAAAGTACATGGATGGTCCCTGTGGTTAACCAAAATTTTGGATTTAGTTCCTAGCTTTCCAAACGTACACGGATGGTCCTTGTGGTTTGTACTCTATAACACATTTAGTCCCCAACTTTTGCCCAAAGTACATGGATGGTCCCTGTGATTTGCACTTTGTAGCGCATTTAGTCACTAAAAGGCTGGGGATTAAATGCGTTACAAAGTGCAGACCATAAAGACCATCCGTGTACTTTTGACAAAAGTTGACTCCTCAAGGACTAAATGGGTTATAAAGTGCAAGCCATAGGGACCATCCGTATACTTTCGAAAAGCTAGGGACTAAATCCAAAATTTCGGTTAACCACAGGGACCATCTGCGTACTTTTCTCTATTTGTTATGTAAAATTGATGAAATACTTTTTTCTTTGAAACGATCATTCTGCAGTGCCTCTCACAAAACCAAATGACTGCATTGGCAGAAATTACCGATGTTCTTCGAGCTGTATGTCATGCACATAGATTACCAGTTGCTCTAACATGGATACCATGTAGTTACAACAAACAAGTTGGTGGCGAAATCATTAAAGTACAAGTCCGAGGGCGTAATTGTAATTCAACCGAGAAGTCTATTTTATGTATTCAAGCAGATGCCTGCTACGTTAACGATAGAGAAATGCAAGGTTTCGTACAAGCTTGTAGGGAGCATCATCTCGAAGAATCACAGGGTATTGCAGGAAAAGCGCTTCAGTCAAATCATCCGTTTTTCTTCCCGGATGTAAAAGAATATCATATAAATGAGTACCCGCTTGTTCAACACGCTAGAAAATATGGTTTAAATGCTGCTGTTGCAATTAGGTTAAGGAGCACGTACACAGGTGACGATGATTATATACTTGAGTTTTTTCTTCCGGTCAACATGAAAGGGTCAACAGAACAGCAACTTTTGTTGAATAACTTATCGAGTACAATGCAGAGGATTTGTAGGAGTTTGAGGACTGTTTCTGATGCGGAATTATCAGGTGTAGCGGGGCCCGGTGTTGGATTTCGTAACGGTCTCGATGAAAACCAGTTGTCAACTGCTGCTGATCAAGTTTCTGTAAATACAACCGAGTCAAGTAGCGTTTGGGCAGGAGCAAGTGCACCTGATCAGGTATTACTATTGTTTTAATAAAGAGTAAAATGCCATTTTCGTCCCTGGGTTTGGCCAGTTTTGCGCCTTTTATCCACAGGTTTGTTTTTCCGCATCTGGATCCAAAAGGTTTTAAAACTTGCCATTTTCATCCGGCTCGTTAACTTCGTCCATTTTTTCCGTTAAGTCAGGGGTATTTCCGTCTTTATTGTTAACCTACGGTGCAATTTATCTTTTTCAAGGGTATTCGGTCTTTTTACATAAAGTGAAAAAGAAGACCGAATAGCCCTTTAAGTTAACAAAAAAAAAAACAGAAATACCCCTGACTTAACGAAGAAAAATGAATGGAGTTAACGAGCCGGATGAAAATGGCAGGATTTCAAACCTTTTGGATCCAGATGCGGAAAAACAAACCTTTGAATGGAAGTCGCAAAACTGGCCAAAACCTCAAGGACGAAAATGGCATTTTACTCTTTAATAAATTCATTTCTCATTTGACTACTTTAGTATGTTTCTTATTGGGAAATTGTCAACATGAACCTTATTTTTTAACGTTGCAGACGGTTGGTGGATCAAGACGACAGTCTGAGAAAAAACGGAGTGCTTCAGAGAAAAACGTTAGCTTAAGTGTTCTACAACAATACTTTTCTGGAAGCCTTAAGGATGCTGCTAAAGCCATCGGAGGTACATATTCACGAATCATAATTATCTTTATAGCATTATATAAACGTTCTATATCATAATGAATTAATGACTGATGCTATATTTTAGTTGATTATATTTTTTCTTTTTACCGTTTTTATAGTGTGTCCTACTACACTAAAACGTATATGCCGACAACATGGTATATCTAGATGGCCATCAAGAAAGATTAATAAGGTAAACCGTTCTTTACAAAAGATACAAACGGTTCTTGATTCTGTTCAGGGTGTAGGAGGAGGGTTAAAGTTTGACCCGACAACATGTGGTCTTGTGGCAGCAAGCGGTGTCATCCAAGATCTTGATGCACAAAAAGGTTCATTATTTTCCAATAATACCCCTGAAGGTGGTACATCACCGTCACCATGTTTTAATAACGGAAGTCCGATTGTAAAACTTGAAGATGAATTTTACATGGGGGTGAAATTAAAACTGTCCAATGATGAATATTGTAGTCCAGTTGACGGTCAAATGAAAGGAAAAAAGTCAAACCCCCATTTGCTCTCACAAAGCTTGACCTCCATGGCGAACGGTGATGATATGGATACATCAATGAATGACGATCATGATCGTGATCATAACCAGTCGACTTCTTCAGGCATGACGGAATCATCAAACGGCTCGATGGTGAATGCAAGTTCATCAAGTTCTCCAAGTTTCAGCGGCATTAAAAACTCTAAATCCAATACCAGATCGTGTGATGAAGGATCTAAACTTACCGTAAAAGCTACCTACAAAGAAGATACGGTTAGATTTAAGTTCGAACCAACTTCTGGTTGGTTCCAGCTTTACGATGAAGTTGCGAAAAGGTTTAAGATACAAACGGGCAGTTTTCAGCTCAAATACAGGGATGATGAACAGGAATGGGTTTTGTTAGTGTGTGAATCCGACTGGAACGAGTGTCTTGAAATTTTAGATTTTCAAGGGACCCGCACCGTGAAGTTTCTTGTTCGTGATGCGACTTTTGCTACCGGCAGCTCGGGCAGTAGCAACTGTTTCTTGATGGGAAGTTCTTAAGATGACACGATTTCCAAAAAGTCGTGATGTTTTTCTGGTAAATTGAATAAAATGGTTGTTGTGATGTCATTTGAAGAACTAAAGGGACATAGATATTCTTTTGGTGTCAAGGAGTGGAATTTGAATAATCATGTATGATATTAATAATGTTAATGTTGTCACATTACATGTATAGTGTATGGAGAAGATAGGAGTAGTGGGAGATTTTCATTTGTTTAAATATATGTTGACTATTTTGTACAAGCAAATGGTCAAACCATATCAAAATGGGTTATAAGTTATGTTCATGCTTGCCAAAACAATACGTTATAATTATAATTGTATGGTATAAATTTAATTTACTTTACGTTTTGATCTAATCGTAATGTTTATATAGGTTATATTGAGTTCAATCGGATACGTTGAAACATACGCGTTTACATGGTTAACGTATCACATACCACTTAGCCTAATTCTTTCAACGTTTGCGTGTTTACATGGTTAACGCATCACATACCACTTAGCCTAATTCTTTCAACGTTTGCGATGTACCCGCGCCGTAATGTACACAAGTGTTATTGTCTAGTTCTTATAAAGGTTTGTTATAGTGGTCCTTGTGTATTATATTTGTCAAAGAAATTATAAATGACTTGAAATTAAAATAGTATAAGTTCCTATGAACAAATATGATATATTGGTTTGTGGATCACTACTCAATCTACTTTATGGAAACCTTATTTTAGGTTTAAAAATATGAGTTCAGCACGTCAAAGATACGATATTGTACGTAGGACTTGAACTTAAGATTTTTTCTTAAAATTGATATTTAAAATCTTTATGTTTGTCAAGGTATCCACCCCACATTGGTAAAGAGATACGATAATTGTTATATATCTGAATAAAAAAAAGCATTTTACTAAAACCGACAAGATAGAAGGATAAGTTATTGTTACACACCTAAAAAATAAGATGCTACACTTAATAAATAATTCTAAATAATAGTTTTCTGAGTTCCCTATGATTTATTAATAAAATAAAGCCAAATTTACATATTGAATTCATAAAACATCGAAAATTCATGTATTTTTTTTATCTAGTAGTGATATAGTTTATGGTTAAAAAAATTTGAATGTTTACGATTAAAAAACATTGATTGAAAACTTAAAACACACTTAATCACTCGAACTCGAAAACAATAGTAACTTCTAGATTCTGATTGTTTGATATGATTAAATGTTTGTAGGCATATATTTTAAATAATGGTTAATTATTATACTAAGTAAGATTCTAACCATTAGCATATGTAGGATGAAAATTACTATTAACAAATATCCCAATGAAATTAGATAAAGAACATATAACTTTTACTTTAGAATTTAACTCAAAAGGTTTAAAAATAGGTTTGTTATTCTTTCAACTCCATTTATTTATAAAAGTATATAATACTCTGAACATTTATAGAAATAAACTATTCACCAATTAGCATTTATTAAATTAACAAACTATATATAACAATAAACAAAGGGTTATTTTATTATGCATCATAACTTGGAATTTTCTTGGGTGGCTCATTATTGACACCTTACGGCATAAATTCTATTTTGTAACGGTAAAAGTATACATGTTTTTTAGGAGACTTAAACTTGTAACCTTTTGGTTTCGGATGGGGTTGGGCGTCACTGTCATCCCTCCTTGTTCTCGGATTCGAACAGATCTATGGGCATGAGTACCATCGTTCTCCTATGAGGCAAGGTTAGGGTTGAATGAATAAGATGATTAACGTGAAGGAAACAACAGAAATGAAAGCACGTAGAAGCAAAACATGGCTTGAAACTAATAAGGTCGACGTGACATGTGGTCTGTAGGACGTGATGTGACGTCCACTAAGACTTGAAATTAATAGCTAGTATAATATAAGTTACTTCAAACTAATAATGGTAAACCAGTTGTCAATCACATATTAAACATTTGTTATTATCAGTTTCAAACTTTCAGGTTATCAAGTTTGTTTATTTGTTTTTTAAACGATTTAATAAATTTTGAAAAAAAAGTTCTAAGATAAAAGTTATAAAAAAAACCCGCTCTGGTCAAAGATCAAACTAGTGTCGCCTCCTATCGTCTAGTCTCCCATCATTATCAGGTGCCGTCAAAACTAAACAGTAAGAGTAGAAATCAAACCTGACTCACTTGGAACACCAGCTCTCTTAACACTGAACCTAGAGGTGTAAAAAAAACCGGTTTTAGAACCGCAATCGGAAAAAAATCGAAACCAGTTTTTTTAACTGGTTTTAGAACCGAACCGGCGGTTATAGACCGGTTAGGTGATCTTTATCTTCGAAACCGGTTTAAAACCGAAACCGGTAATAGATAACCGGTTTAAACCGAAAAAAACCGTATTTTTTTTTTTGCATAAACCGGTTAAAAACCGGTCCTAACCAGTTGAACCATTTTTGAGTTAAAAAAACCAGTTAGTAACCGAAACTGTTTATTTAAAAAAAAACCGGATCAGTTAATAATCGAAACCGGTTACCGATTTGTACACCTCTAACTGAACCACTAAACATTGGTCACACCACCCGAAATCATTTTATGTAAAGTCGGTCTAGTTTCTATTTGGGAAAGCAAGCAAGCCGATTTGACCGATTGCACCGTTTGAGAAGGCTATCTACTTTCTCTTGGGGTTTGGGGCTCGCATAGTTTCGAGGTTTTCAACTCAGCCCTTTGTCATCTTCCTCTACATACTTTGTGCACTATATTCCTTTTCATCAGTTAGGGTTCCACAGTTTCGTATCTATTTCATTCATTGGTTCCCCCTTTGGTCAGTTCTTGTACTTTTCACAACGAATCCATCACTCCATTCATCTTTATTTAATTCAAACCACAACCCTCTTCGCAACTTGCTATTGGGTCTCATAAAGCACCCATCTTGAGGTTTGTTTTCCACTTCCAGTTTGCTTAAATTAGGGTATATTTTAGCTTGTAATAATATAAGAATGAAGTTTAATTTAGTTGTGAATAATGGAATGCCCAGATAAACCTACGGGCTTCACCAAGAGCTCAGATGGATAGTTCTGCACCTTTAGATGGGTAGTCGACCCGATGACCCGTTTAACGGGTTTTCCGAGCTTATGAACTTTGATACTTATGCTGGATGGTGTACTAGTCCTACTGCAGCTGATCAGATGCTGGCATCTTTTGCAATCTCAGCTGGTTATGCACCTTTTGATAACTTTACAGAACAAGTTAGGGGAGGGTATGTAGGAAATGATGTTGATGCTTCTATCGCGCAAAATTCGATCAACGGTGGAGATTTTGTTCTGCCGGTGGATTCGAATGATGAGAATGGTGGTTTTTGTCAGCAAAAGAAGGTTGAAGAGATTGGAAATGGTGTTGTTCAGAGGCCACCACCGACGTCCCTTGCTGAAAAAATGTTAAAGGCGTTGTCGTTGTTTAAAGATTCGTCTGGAGCGGGGATTTTGGCGCAGGTTTGGGTTCCGATTAAGGAAGGTGATAGGTATATACTAAGCACTTGTGAGCAGCCGTATTTGCTTGACCAGGCGTTGGCTGGATACCGTGAAGTTTCTAGAGGATTCACCTTCTCTGCTGAAGCGAAACCTGGTAATTTTCGTGGGCTTCCGGGCAGGGTTTTTACCTCAAAAGTTCCGGAATGGACTTCAAATGTGGCCCATTACCATAAAGGTGAATACTTGCGGATAGATCATGCGCTCAGCCATGAAGTCCGTGGGTCTATTGCGGTTCCTGTTTTTGAAGATGGTTTGTTTGAGAAGTCTTGTTGTGCGGTTCTTGAACTTGTTACGATGAAAGAGAAAGCTGATTTTACCGCTGAGATGGATCAAGTTTGCCGAGCTCTTGAGGTAATTCGTTTAAATATTATTGCAACACAATCTTAATTTCATGTTTCCTGCAAATTTAGGAATCTAATGTTTTATAAATATATCTGATGCTGCTGATCGTATCTTTGCTGTTTTTTGATTCTTGCAGACTGTAAACCTGAAAAGTGGTGCGCCTCCTCGACTGCATAAACAGGTATTTAATCAATAGGGTGTGTTTGTATTCACATTTCATTACTATGTTAATTAGATTTCCATTAGGGCTGCAAACAAACGAATGAACACGAACAAGACCTTGCTCATGTTCGTTTGTTAAGAAATATATGTGTTAACGGATTGTTCATGAACGCTTACTGAACGAGATTTTATGTTCGTGTTCGTTTGAAGAGGAAATGAATGTGTTTGTGTTTGTTTGTTAATTTTAGGCAACGAACGAAAACAAACGTTGATGAACACAAACTAATGTTCATGAACACAAATGGAAACAAACGAATACAAACAAGCGTTCATGAACAAAATATATAATACGCCGACACTTGTTAATTATTTTATTTTTCGGAATTTTGAAGTATTTAAATCAAATATAAAAACTAAAAGCACTAACGAACAATCGAACATGTTACCGAACGTTCATGAACATATATGAATGAACTCGGCCTCTGTTCATGTTCGTTCATTTAACTAAACGAACGAAATTTCTTGTTCGTGTTCGTTAGTTTAATATACGAACGAACTTCCTGCCGAACGGTTCACGAACCGTTCGCTGAATGTTTGGTTCGTTTGCAGCCCTAATTTCCAGTGATGATAATTTTTATGAAGTTGGTGAAATACAAAATTTTAATTCTTTTTTTCTTTGGAATTGTTATTTTGCAGTGCCTCTCAAAAAATCAAATGGCTGCTTTAGCAGAAATCGCAGATGTGCTTCGAGCCATATGCCATGCACATAGCTTACCGGTTGCTCTGACATGGATACCATGTTGTTTCAACGAACAAGTTGGTGACGAAATCATAAATGTACGAGTAGGAGGACGTAATAGTAATTCAGCGGAGAAATCTATCTTATGTATTCAAACAGATGCCTGTTACGTTAATGATAGAGAAATGCTAGGTTTTGTGCAAGCTTGTAGTGAGCATCATCTTGAAGAATCGCAGGGTAGTGCCGGAAAAGCACTTCAGTCAAATCATCCGTTTTTCTTCCCTGATGTGAAAGAATATCATATAAGTCAGTACCCGCTTGTTCAACATGCTAGAAAATATGGTTTAAACGCTGCTGTTGCAATTAGGTTAAGGAGCACGTATACAGATGATGATGATTATATATTGGAGTTTTTTCTTCCGGTCAACATGAAAGGGTCAGCGGAACAACAACTTTTGTTGAATAATTTGTCCTGTACAATGCAGAGGATTTGTAGGAGTTTGAGGACTGTTTCCGATGCGGAAATATCAGGTGTAGTGGGGCCCGGTGTTGGATTTCGTAACGGTCTCGATGAAACCCAGTTGTCAACTACTTCTGATCACGTTTCTGTAAATGTAACCGATCAGGTAATATTTTTTTACTCATTTTATATCGCATATTGTATCAAAATCGATACGACTCTTAAATCTTTTTAACGTTGCAGACGGTTGGTGGGTCAAAACGACAATCTGAGAAAAAACGAAGTAGTTCAGAGAAAAACGTAAGCTTAAGTGTTCTACAACAATACTTTTCTGGAAGCCTTAAGGATGCTGCTAAAGCCATTGGAGGTACATTTCGACCTTCATAATTATATTTCGAAACTTATTTAATGTTTTATGTAAGAGTAAAATGCCATTTTATCCCTGAAGTTTGGCCAGTTTTGCGACTTTCGTCCAAAGGATATGTTTTTTTGCATCTGAATCCAAAAGGTTTAAAATCTTGCCATTTTCATCCGGCTTGTTAACTCAATCCATTTTTTCTCCGTTAAGTCAGGGGTATTTTCTTCTTTTTTGTTAACTTAAAGGGCAATTCGGTCTTTTGAATACATGTACATTATGCTAAATGGTTGTACATAAAGTGAAAAAGAGACCGAATTGCTCTTTAAGTTAACAAAAGGTCGAAAATACCACTGACTTACCGCAGAAAAATGGATGGAGTTAACGAGCCGAATGTAAATGGCAAGATTTCAAACCTTTTGGATCCAGATGTGGAAAAACAAACTTTTGGACGAAAGTCGCAACACTGGCCAAACCTCAGGGATGATTATATGTAGAAGTCGATTTTGATCATATGTTGTTTACTATGTTTTATAGTTTGTCCTACTACACTAAAAAGGATATGCAGACAACACGGTATATCCAGATGGCCGTCAAGAAAAATAAATAAGGTAAACCGTTCTTTAAAAAAGATACAAACGGTTCTTGATTCGGTCCAGGGTGTAGAAGGAGGGTTAAAGTTTGACCCGACAACAGGTGGTCTTGTAGCAGCAAGTGCCGTCATCCAAGACCTCGATGTACAAAACAGTTCGAATCTTTCCAATAATACCACTGAGGGTGCATCACCATCATGTTTCAATAACGAGAACCCAATTGTAAAACTTGAAGATGAATGTTACATGGGGGTGGGAAAATTAAAATTGTCTAATAGCCTCCCGGTTACAACTTCCATCGATGAATTTTGGAGTCCGGTTGACGGTCAAACGAAAGTGAAAAAACCGAACCCGCTTTTCACCTCACAAAGCTTGAGCTCCATGCCGAACGGTGATGATATGGATACATCAATGATTGATGATCTTGATAATGATAATGATCATGATCATAACGAGACCACTTCTTCAGGCATGACGGAGTCATCACACGGCTCAATGATGAATGGAAGTTCATCAAGTTCTCCGAGTTTCAGTGGTTTAAAAAACCGTAAATCAAAGACGTTATTGTGCGATGAAGGATCTAAACTTATTGTAAAAGCTACATATAAAGAAGATACGGTTCGATTCAAATTTGAACCAACTTCTGGTTGGTTCCAGCTTTATGAAGAAGTTGCGAAAAGGTTTAAGATACAAACAGACACTTTTCAGCTCAAATACAAAGACGACGAAGAGGAATGGGTTTTGTTAGTGTGTGAATCCGACTGGAACGAGTGTCTTGAAATTTTGGAGTTTCTTGGGACTTGCACTGTGAAGTTTATTGTTCGTGATGCTACATTTGCTACGGGTAGCTCAGGCAGTAGCAATTGTTTCTTGGTGGGAAGTTCTTAAAACGACACGTGACAGTAAGGTAAAGATGGAAACGGGCATTTATTTTGTACTAGTTCTCAACAAAGTGTTAGTTTTGATGTCATTGCTTCCCCCTTTGAAGAGCAAAAAGAACATGCTACAGGGGTTGTGAAGTGTGAGTTTAGTTGAATTTGAATATAATAAATAATAATAAATGTATTGAGGGTAATGTTGTTACATGTATGGGGGTGGAGAAGATAGGTGTAGTGGGAGTTTTTCAGTTAAAATTATGTTGCCTATTTTGTACAAGCAAATGGTCAAACCATACAAGTATGTGGGTTACAAGTATCAAAATATTTCTATGGTATGGGCTATAAGTATCATAAGATTTGCTTTAAATGTGAATGTTTTCGTTTAATGCAACCTTGTTACTACAAGCTATCGTTTGGGGGTTATTGTCTTTTCGATAACAATGGCTATAAAACGTCACGCTTGCTTGTCGAACGGTAAGTTTTGACTGTTGGTCCTAGGTGTAATATATGTTTACTATGTTCACTCAAAAGTATAGGTATGTGAGCTTTGTTTGATCTTCGCAAGCTTAATGTCACAGTCGCCTTTCAAGGCTTCGGGTGCCCTCGGTACCCTTTGGACGTGACTTATTCTGCTGTACACTTTCTTTAATCGTTAAGAGTTGAGACTTTTTAAGATATGCTTCGCTAAACTCAATGGCTTAGTATAAACAAAGTAGAGACAACCTTCAAACATCTGGCATGCCACATTCTCCCATCACCAGATCGTACACGAATCACTCGTGCATCCACGCTTCGCTACGACACTCTTTAATTTGAATCCTAGAGTGCGGAGCCACTATTCGTCAAAGAGGACCGCTCTGATACCACTTGTCATGGGGTCATCTTTCGAGGTCCTGTGTACTGTCTTCCGTCTCTCTTAGGCAAGCCATTCCGTCTTGCTTATTGATATGAGTCACCGATTTTGTGCAGCCATTGAATTATCATGGAGTTGGTCAAACTCTCGTTGCAAGCGGGTAGTATAAACACTTCCATTGTGTGACTTTCCTTAATCGTTGAGACCGCTTCAACGGATATGCAAAAGTAGACGTGAAACAGTTCAACACAAAGTAGAAACGTTCTTAGTTCTTCAAACATTTGACATGTTGTATAGCTACTTTGTTGTTTACGATCCCTCAGTTGTAGCACGTGAGGGTGTTTGACCTATTGTGTCGTCGGTTGTAGCACGTGAGGGTGTTTGACCTATTGTGTCGTCAATATAACAAGGGCAAAATTTTAACCATACGAGTCGGTAAACCTTAAAGCATATAGATTCCTTAGAGCATTCAAAATATGTCCATCAAATTTTGTGAGAGGGGTTTTGATATTATAAAAAGTGGTTGTGAGTGGATGAGAGATAAAATTCATCTGTATACTTAAGTGAATACATTTCATCTTGTATACTTTTTTAATATATTTTAAAAATGGTTGTGAGAGAGAGAGAAAAGGTAATGATAGAGATATAAAAATATTATTTAATTGAAAACAGAGAGAAAATATATTTGTTTTAAGTGGAATTATATGGTAGATTTGATAGAGGGGATGTAAATGCTCTTACCAGGCATACACATCTTGTACATGCGTGTTTGAATGCTTTGAAATTTTGACACGTTGCATAGTATTAACCCTTTTGAATTTTGTTGATTTAAAACTTCTAACCTATCCAACAACTCACCATGATTTCTATGTGAAAGTCAAATCCTTCTTTAATAAATTTATCACAAGTTGATTAAGTGTGCGAGATCTTTATCATGTATTCATGTTTACCCTTTCACTGTTTCTTACATGGTGATCATCTCACGCTACATCAACTTTCGGTCTCTTTAATCTTCATCACTGATTTTAATTGACTAATCTGTCGAACCAAAGTTTGGGAGAACGACTCTGGAATCAGTGACGAACCTAAAAAATATTTTTTAAGGGTGTGAATGAGGGGTTTACCAAATTTTCAAGAGGTACTATATGGATTTTGCTCTATAAAATGCATTATTTTTTTTCAAATGATGCGCTGTCCACCCAAGGCTCTATCTAGGTCCGCCCCTGTCTGGAATGCCATTTTGAGAGGTCAATAGGTCATTCGATCTTTAGTCTAGTAAATGTAAATTGACAAAACTAAAACTATGAGTGAGAATAGGTTAGGAAATTCATATTCTACTAGTGGAATTCCATGAGAGGCGGTAGGAAGTCAAATTCAATACAGCCGGTATTGAGTCAGTTGGTATGGGTATTAGTATTCGGTATATTTTACAATATCAAATTTGAATATAACTCTATTTTTAATAAAATTTATATTGGAATACAACTTAGTTATATTTTTTTAATGAATGCAAGTTATTATTGAAAAATCAAACTAATTTATAAATGACTATTATAAAAAGGGAATATATTACAGAATAGTAATCAAGTTTTAAAAGTGTTCTAATTAGGTCACTCGTATCGTTTTTGTCCCAGTTAGATAACTTAACATTCAAATCGAGCCATATCCTTTTTTCAATGTGTCAAGAAAAAAATGGAGCATAAGATGTTGGAGTCGGATTATTTTAATATATGAAATTATTTTTATTTAAAATAAAAACACTTTAATCACATTAAAAATAAAAAAAACAAGTTAAAATCCGCGTCATCATTCGACGTTACCATCAAATGAAAGGAAAAAAAAGAAACAAAAATTCACATCACCACGATTACCTATGAAATAGATAAAAAGACCCTTAATTTTAATGAAAAATGAATGTTGAGTGACCTGATTGGAACACTTTTGAAACTTGAGTGATCTAATTGGAACATTTTTAAAACTTGGTTACTAATTGGTTACTTTTTGTCGTTTGTAAGTTCTATATTATAGAAACCAGAAATAAAAAAAAATGAATATTAGTATAGTATGGATGTTCAATGGGTATACTTGATTTAATTTACGATACCAGAAATATTTTATTTTAAATATAGCTTCGTTTTTAGTAAACTATATATTGGAATATTGACACAAAATATTATTATAAAAAACCTAACTGGTTAGTGTTCATTATTTATAAATTATATAGTAATAATTTAAGTAACTTAAGGCTATAGGTATATGGGAAGTGGAGAAGTTGTGGAAGGGTCACGTTGAACGTGTACCCGTACACCCCCCCCCCCCCCCCAAACACACACACAAAGTCCACCTATAGCTTTTGTGAACATCACCACATCCTCCACGGTCCAACTTTCATAATATTGATGGTTTTGACCTTTGTCAAACCGTCTGATTTAAAAAAGAAATTAAAATAATTCCTATTTTATATCTATTTAAACAAACAAGCCTACTACGTTTTTTTTTTACAAAATCACTCTCTCATTCTCTAAACTCTCTACTCCAAAATTTTGTGTCCGAACCTATGGTTTTTTCATCATCTTCCGACGAAATCAACACATTTTTTGAATGAAGTAATGGAAACCACACAAATTATTATAGAAGAAGAAGAAACAACGCTCGAACGTAGAACACAAAAGACATGCTTAAATAGGGACCGGGAAGGTAATTATAATTTTTTATGTCTAGTGTAATTAATATTTTTAGGGTAATTGCTATTTTTAGTGTACTTAATATTTTTTGTGTAACTAATATGTATATTCAATGTAGGTTCTCACTATAGGTTGGTGGCCAATTACTTGCCGAAAACCTTGTATACACTAATGAATTGTTTAGGCGACGGTTTCGAATGAGCCGTCCTCTTTTCCTCGTTTAGCCGATGATTTGGTAAATTTGACCCGTTTTTCAGGTGGGATGCTAGAGGTAAAATTGGATTTACTACTTTACAAAAGTGTACATAGGCAATTCATCAATTGGCTTACGACACAAGTAGCAATGCATGGGATGAATATTTGAAGATGTCTGTTAGAATGTCACAAGAGAGTTTTGGTACAAGTTTTACAAAGATGTGCTCAAGCTATGTTGCAATAGGTATTTGCGAAAACCAACAAAGAATGACATTCTAAAGTTGTATAACGCACACGAAAGCAAACATGCTTTCCAGGATGCTTGGTAGCATTGATTGTATGCATTGGCCATGGCGTAATCGCCCTAATGCATGACGAGGTCAATTTACGCAAGGTGATCATGAGCATCCCACATGAATTCTATAAGTTGTGGCTCACATGTGGATTTATGGTTTCGCATGCTTTCTTTGGTGTTCCTGGTTTAAATAACGACGTTAAACATTTTTGGTTAGTCAAATGTTTTCAACAAAATTACTAACTGTACCTGACCCGATTCTAGGTTAATGGTTTCGGGAGTAGAATACAAGCACATGTATTATTAGGCAATGGAATATACCCAAGCTACACAACAATCGTTAAAACTACCCTGTATACTAAAGATGTTAAAAGAAAGAAATTTGACAAATGTTAAGAATTTGTGAGAAAGGATGTTGAACGACTATTTGGGGTTCTATAACAAAAATGACACATTGTGGCAAACCCAACACGAGCTTTTTCACCTAGAAAATTGAGATACTGTATGTATGCTTGTATCTTGTTGCATAACATGATTATTGAAGACGAAGGTAACGCCATATGCGAATACGATGAAAACAACATTGATGAGAATGTTATACCACAATAAACCTTTGGTGTTGGATATAAATGTAACACATAACTTTTTACCGATGCTAAATGGCATTAATCCCCTTACCTATTCGGCTTTGTGTAGAACCCAAAAGGATCATTTCTAAGGTTATAACCAGACTGGACTGGTCGGTTCGTCGGGAACCAGACAGTAACACGAGTTTAGATTTTGCATTGGACCGATTGGGTTAAGGGTTCAAACATATATATGTATTCTTAAAGACTAAAATGCTATTTTATTAATTTCTTTTTTGTTTCTTTTCTTAATGATGAAATGTAAAACATTGGTGGGCAATCACAATGCTGGTTTGTTACCAATCTAGTCAAAACTGGAGTCCAATATTATATTTATGAACTTGTGATCAAACATCAATTAGGTTGGAGTCAGTTAATTAATGCTAAACTCAACTTTGCAACTTCCAACTAACTTAACCCTTTAATACATTCATAAACATATGGATAGAGATGGGCATAAAAACCGGTTCCGAACCCGAACCGGTAGAACCGAACTGGACCCGGTTCCAGTTCCTATCCGACATTAAGTAGAACCGGTCCCGGGTTCAAAATACCCGTTGGTTCCAACCCGGTTCCACAATTTTACCATTTGAATCGGGTCATACCCGGTTACTACCCGTACCCGGTTTCACTAGTACCCGGTTCCACCAGTACCCGGAAATGCAGTTCCAGTAGGAACCGGTTATAGCCGTTATAATGTTACCGTTGGAACCGGTTATAGCCGTTATAATGTTAAGTGATGAGTACCTAGTCGTCCCCTTTCCCGACACGGCTTGGGAAAATATTCATAACCTAAGTACTTTTTTACAAGTTTTTAAAACTACAACGACTTTGATTTCCGGTATTTATTATCCTACTAGTTCTAAAGTTGTGGACCAATTGTATTTGATAACAACTAATTTTAAAAAGTTTGAAAATTCTAGTGACATGTTAAGGAATATGATGAGACCAATGATTCAAAAATTTTAAAAATATTTTTTAGAATTACCACCCGTTTTTCTATGTGCCGCCGCTTTAAATCCAGCTTTAAACGTACCGGGTGTTGAAGCTTTAATTGATAAAATTTATGACAAGTTGGATATGCATGAGGAGGATCCAACTTTAAATGCAAAAAAAAAAATTATTCAATGAGTGTATGGCCAAACTTTATGATCATTATTTTAAAAAATATGGTGAAAAAATCATACAAATTTGTTTGAGTCTCGGTCCACGACCTCTAACGATGAAACAAGCGGTGATCCACTTATAACCATGTTGAATGTCGTTAGAGACGAGACGGCTAGACAACAAAGGGGTAGTGAACCAACAAGTGAACTTGGGAGATATAAAAAAAATCAGTATTCGCTTACTATGACCACCGAGGAGTATATGAAATTTGATGTTTTGGCATGGTGGAAATCGAAAGAATCCGAATACCCGATTCTTGCCACCATGGCTCGTGATATACTAACGGTCCAAGCTTCCATGGTAGCTTCGGAAAGTGTGTTTTCTCTTAGTGGCAGGGTTTTGTCAATTGGAAGAACAAGACTAACTCCGCAATATGCTTAAAGGACCATTTGGATGCCGTTGATCGTGTTCAACATAAAACTAGTCTAGAAGATGAAGTTGAGTTAGAGCATAAAATTGTTGACGAAGAGGAGGACGAAGAAGTGGAGACTAACGATTCGGACGACGATTGTACCGAGGTACCCGCACCTAAGAGAAACTCATCGGAAAGTGTTGCACCTGCCGCTAGTAAACGATCAAAGAAATAAAATCTTACTGGAACCGGTTCTGAGTAATTTTTTATTTTTATATATATTGTAACCGATTTTTTTTTTAATTTTAACAGATTATTGTTACTATTTTTATTTATCAATGTAACTAATAATAAAAATCAAACATAACAAACACAATAGAAAGAAACATTACAAATGTAACATCCGTCGAAAAACGGGTTCCAAAATCCGCTTCGTTTATTAATCAAATATCCAGTTATAATTTTTCGTTACGTATTTATTGCTCAAATTAATTTTAAACGATACATAATTAATAAATATATTAGAATTTAAAAACCATAATTTATAAATAATATTAAATAGTGAGAAAAAAATAAAACGGGGACGCCGGGTATCGAACCCGGGTCACCCATAAACTCAAACACACAACACACCGCTCCGCCACATACTGCTTTGGTGATAAACGCTAACCCGAATAACCTATATAATAAAACTGAAAAATCAAAACCGGACATCAGCGCGCCAGAACTCGCAATGACCGGAAAATCCGGCAATCCGCGATTTTGGCCAAATCCGTTTTGACTAAACCGCACAAATTGATGTCGACGTCGGTTATAACCGTTGCCGGTAGTCAATTTCCGACATAACCGACGGAAATTTCCAATCACGAACTTTGACTCCGATTCAAACTCAATTCATCCAGTTCCTCCCTATAAATACCCACTCAATCTACCGGAAATCCTTTCGCTCAGAACCGCACACTTGTTCGAAGTTGCAATTCTTCAAAAGCTCGTCGCCGGAGATTTCAATTTCGCCGGAACTTCGCCGGAATCGATCGTCAGAAAACCGTATTCATTCCTCGACCGGTATATCTGTCTAAACTTCTCTGCTATCTCTTAATTCATACTTTAATTGTTCAAACAAAGGTTCTAAACTGTTAAACAATATACTCAGCCGAGAGTCACAAATCGGAGCCGACGAATTTTGCCGGAAAATCTGAAGAAGACACTCTGTGATTGGTACATCTTATTCCGTAATTCCTTTTTTTTACTTCAATTCAATCAATCATAAGCGTAGTTGGTCAATTAAACAAACAGTCGGTTCACTGTTCGGAAATTCGATAAGTGAAGAAGATGAAGTTAAAACATGTGTGTAAGTATAATTAAAAACGGATATTCGAACGGGTTAGACACACAGTCCAGTGGTGGACTGTGTGCACAAACAATGCACACGTCCCGGGTTCGAATCGCACACGTTACCGACTTTCAGAAATAAAACCAACATTTTTAAAACTTAATCAGATCAGGTCACCGAATGTTAATAAGAGTAATAAAATCCATAAGTTAAACAGATTAGACACACAGCCCAACTGGTTGGGCTGTGAGACTCGAACCGAAGGACCCGAGTTCGACTCCGGGACCCTGCAACCGGTTCGGCCATATAAATCGTTTTTAATAAAAACCCAAATAAGTTAAAAATTAATTAGTATATAAATATAATTAAAACAGAGAATATTTCGGGTTAGACACGTAGCTCAGTTGGTAGAGCTGCGTGCACGTATACGAGAGGTCCCGAGTTCGAACCTCACTCAGCGCATACAAACACACAGTCCGACCGGTCAACGGTCAACAGGGTCAAAAAGTCAATATTTTTATTTCTTTTTATTAATTTATTTAATCAGAAAATCATTTAAAATACTTAAAAATAAGATTTTTAAAGTTAGAAAACCTCCTTAAACTCACAAAAATAAATCTAAAAATCCCATTAAGAGTATGAATTAAAAGTATTAATCTCAAATAAAATCCATTTATTTACCGAATCATTTCGTTATTATTTTAGGTTAGTTTTTCCTCGTCGATCAAATCCTAACTTCGTTGCATCCAACGTCATCAAAGAACGCACCCAATGTGAGTGAATCTCTACCAATTCCCCGTTTTAATCATGTTTTGGGGTGTATCATGTGTCGTTTATTCTTTATTTTATTTAAACACTTGTGCATACATCATATCCGTGATCAAATGTGTATCAAATGTGTATCAATTGTTGTGTGAATTATATGTAGTTTGGATTTATCATTTTCAGTGCACGCATTTCATTAGGCCCATCAGTTCCCTGTGGGAGACGGGTTGAGCATCAGGTGCCTCATTAGATCGGCTCCGTTTGATTGAGCCTTGATCTCACATACATCATCATTCATATCATATACTCATCCAAAGTGGTTTGTGTTTGTTTATCTATATATGTTTGCTCACATGTGATTATTGCACAAATTTTCCTTATTAAATAAAACAAGAAATTAGTAACAATGTTTTATCAAGGTTCACTCGCCAACTTTTGTTGACCCAAAATATCCCCCGTTTTACACATGATACAGGTGATTCAGCTGAGACAAGAAACACATAGGAAGGCCTAGAAGAATAAACAAGTTTAAGCTTTGGATTAATTACATAGTTTCATTTCCTTGTAATTGTATGAATTTTGATTTGGATATTTAAGTTGTAATTTGAATTTAATAAATATAAAACATCTTAGTAAACATCATGAGATCTGGTGATAACCCAATTATGCCCCGACTTTGATTCCGCTGCGGGTCGGGGTGTGACAGATTGGTATCAGAGCTTATGACTATAGGGATATAGGATAGGTTAATTAGACCCTTAGAGTTGATTAAAATTTTAAATTTTTTATGCGTTACATACAAAATTCATGATGTTTATATGCTTTATGTTTATTTTTACACTCAATGTTATGCAAGCATGCTCACAAATACATGTTATTATACAATGCTCATCATGAATCATATCCTCATAGCATATCATATCCATGAGAGCACACACCTCACAACTTCCATGATTTTTGCAATGATTTTTGTATTTTTCAAATCACATCAAAGTGAGTTCTTGTCACACACCCGACCCGCAGCGGAAAAGGTGATCGGGGCATGATTGGGTTATCATCAAAGCTCATGACATTTATTATACGTTTCATATTCATTAATACAATTTAATGGAAATTTACAATAAATGTTACAATATGCTCTAACTATCAATCTAAGCTTCTTTTTTCTCTTCTAAGGCATTTCCTATGTTTTCCTTGCTTCAACCTGTTTACCTGTATCATGTGTAAAAGGGTTTTTGGATCAACATAAAGTTGGCGAGTGAATCCTATGGAAAACATTTGAACAAGTTTATTTAAAATTATGAAATATGTGCACAACCAGACATGAATAAAAATAGATGTAAAACTTATTCAACAATCATAAGATATTAAATAAAACACACATGAACAATAATGGAACATTTAGAGGCACGCGATGCTCAACTCGTCTCTCACGAGGAACTGAGGGGCCTAATGAATGAATTGCATAAACATGATAATATGAATGACACAACTACAAACAATATAAACTCAATGCTACAAACATGAACAATAATGAATTTGATTTGAGGCACGCGTTGTTCAACTCGTCTCCCACGAGGAACTGATGGGCTTAATGTATGAGTTTCATATAATTTGACAAAAGGAAATAAGTAATCACAACGATATAAACAATCTAAGTTTAGATCATGATGTGGTATGGCACTAGTTTAAATAAACAAGTTAATTATTTATATGACACATGACACACCCCAAAACGTGTAATTTAAAAGGGGAAGTTGTAAGATTCACTCACAGTGGGTGCGTTCGGTTGATGACGTTGAATGCACGCGAAGTGGTTTTAACCACGAGTGAGATTAACCTAGATAAATCGCATTATGGTTCGGTAAGTAAACGGATTTTATTAATCTATTTTAGTAGGATTGTTGGGTGTATTTTTGTGAGTTTGAGGCTATTTTCTAACCTTAAAAATGTTATTTTTAAGTATTTTTAATTGATTTTTAATTAAAATAATTAAATAAAAATAATAAAAAAATTTGATTTTTTTCTGACCGTTGACCTGACCGTTGACCGTTGACCTGACCGTTGACCGGTTCGAGTCGGAATATAAGTGCGCTGAGTGAGGCTCGAACCCGAGACCTCCCGTACGCGTGCACGCAGCTCTACCAACTGAGCTACGTGTCTAACCCGTTATATATCTGTTTTTAATTATATATATATATTAATTATGTTAAACCGAAAATCATTTTATTTTAAAAACAGTTTAATTGATTCGGACGATGCGCTCCACAGGTCTCGAACCCGGGACCTGTGGCTTAAACTAACACACAGTCCACCGCTGGACTGTGTGTTTAACATGTTATATAGTCCAATTTTTATTACACTTAAATACAAACTATTTGTTTTCATTTCTGACTTTATTTAAAAAGGTTAATAATTGTCCGGGTCGATGCAGAAGACCGGACTCGAACTCGTGACCTGTGATATAAACATACACACAGTCCACCACTGGACTGTGTGTCTAACTTGGTTATTATTCCGATTATTAATATACTTAACATATACCTGTGGCGACTTCCGGTTCGGTTAACAAAAAAGAAATTTTTATTAAGGCAGCGTGTGTGGAAACAAGATTCGAACTCGAGACCTTTGCGTTTTATGTGCACACAGTCCAGCCCGATTAATAAGTTGATTTTAATTATACTTATATGATACCGAACTTCATCTTCTTCGTTGAGTTTTAACCAGAATCGACAACAGACTGGTTCGAAGTTTAAAACATGATCTTTAGTGTGTTTCAGTTCATTACGGTGTGATATAAGTAAGAAGAAAAAGAAATTAGGCGAAGAGGTATACCGACTATCTTCCTCTGTTTTCCGGCAGAACTCCGGCGACAGCAATAGGCTCCGGCGACGAGTGTCTTGCAGCAGAGAAACTTCAGAAAGCTTACAAAATATGTGGGTGACTTCGGTATAAGTTCAAATGGTTTAGTAAGGCTCAGAAATGAGGAAACCGGTTTTCCGGCGACGAACAGAATAATTCCGGCGAGTGGAATTATGCCGAGAAAAGGTGTGGTTTTGAGCGAAAAGGTTTGCAGTGGGTTGTGGGTGAATTTATAGGGCAAATCGTCGAAGAACTTGGTCTGATTTCCGACTGGATTCATAAGTTATAAAAACTCCGGCGGTTATAGAAGGTGTCGCGGACTCAAACGTCGGTTATAACCGATATCCTAATAATAATTTACGTTATAACTGAAAATGTTGTTAAAAGCTCGCGAGATTACCGGGATTCCGACGACTGAACTTTTGGGCGCCGTTTTGAATTCGTAACGTCACTTTATGAATTAAATGATTCCAATATTTAACAAACAATACAGGTGGAGCAGTGGTTCAAGTGTTATGTGTTAAGTCTGTTTCCGGACCGGTCACTGACCCGGGTTCGAAACCCGGCAGAGACATTGTATTTTTATTTTGCGTTTTTTAACAGTTTTTCAAAAACTAATTATATATTCCCGTATAATAATTGATTATGTATCGTTTAAAATTATTTTGGGCATTTAATTCGCAACGAAAATTTTAACTGACTGTTCGGTTGATAAACGGAGCGGGTTTGGTAAATCCGTTTTTGACGGATGTTACAGTTCTCATGACGGGCATGTAGTAACTGGAAGGGTACGAGTATCGGTAGTCAGAACGTCCTGTCTAGGCTTGGCATTCGTATAAATCCAAAATAAAGGACCAGTTTGCCTACCTGGGGACTAACGATGAGAGTACGAAGGACCTATTAGGCCAAAACATGCTATATCAAACGTCGTGTGAGCTAACCCCACTTTGAGTTGTCATTGTGTCTACACCTGGACACCCTCCTACCATACATCTCGCAATCATATTTCACGGTTTTCATTCGGGTGATGCGAGTGTTAATCCGCCAACACCAATGTGAATCCTACCAAGCCCAATAGTCATGGGGGCCCACATGACTATACAGGCGATGGTATAGGGAACATTGGAGGCCCAAACATGAGCAAACCCAAGACATCCTATGGATGTAGTTGCATTATTGTTAGTTATGTTATTTTTATTCTTTTAACGACACATGACACCTAGAAACTTCTTAAACTTACAATCTTCCTATGTATGTTCCTGTAGATGTCGGCTAGGCAACTACGTGGAGGTAGAAAGTCAGGAAGATCCAATGAACGCTTGGCCACTCAAATTGCTAAACAAATGGCCGCGGTGCTTCCTGACATCGTGATCCAAGTTCAACAAGCTCTCACCGCAAATCCCATCAACCCTCCCAATCAAGAAGACCAGAGCATCGCCAACTCTCCCTCCAAAAAGTGCTCCTATAAACACTTCAAATCTTTTGATCCCCCAAAGTATGAAGGGACCGAAGGTGTTACTGCCCTCCTTCACTGGTTTGAAGAAATGGAGAACACCTTCCTCAATTGCGATTGCCCCGAGGATCGCAAGGTACGTTATGCAATAGGGAGACTGTTTGGGGTAGCCCTTACCTGGTGGAACACAGAAAAGGGTAAGCGAGGAGTCGAAGATGCCATGGCCTTAACATGGGAAGAGTTAAGGGAACTCATGACAAGGCGCTGCTGTCCAAGAAGCGAAATCAAAAAGTTGGAAGATGAATTCCACTCATTAAAACAAAAGGAAGGAGATCACACTTCCTACAACAAGAGATTTCTCGAACTGAACCAAATGATCCCTAATCTGTTCACCCCCGTGTACCGCTTGGTTGAACACTACATTCGAGGTCTTCCCTCGAAAATTCAAGACTCGGTTCTAAGCACTTCGCCTGCAACACTTGAAGCCGCAATGGAACTAGCTACCGAACTTACTGAGAATCGCATCCGAAACGGCAAATTCAAGGATGAGAAAAAGAAAGCCCCCATTGAGGCCCAAACTCCAAACCATTCCGTCTTCTCTTCGAAGTTTGCTGGTAAGAGGAAACGGAACAGCTGAAATTTTGCCGTCACACAAACAAACCCTCCTATCACTGCCGCACCAATTACCCAAATTGCTCCCTCAGCTGCACCATTTAAAAAGCCATACACCGGCCCATACCCAAAATGCAACCGTTGTCAATACCATCACCTTCCCGAAAATCCCTGCCAACATTGCACAAGCTGTGGCCGTGCAGGTCACACCATCCAAACCTGCCGTATCCTTCAACGAATGAACCGCAGTCAACCACAAACCCAAACTCAAAATCAGACAGTGGGTCAAGCCCAACAACCCTTACTCCTACCATCCGCACAACACATAGCCCAATCCTACTACCAACCCAACTACCCTATGATGCAACCCATGCGAGCTTGTTACAACTGTGGAGACCCAAACCACTTCAGGAACACTTGTCCACGCTTGGTGAACATCATCCATGCCCAAGCTCAAGCAAATCCGGTAAACCAAGCTAACCAAGCTCCTCCACCTGCTAGAGGAAGAGCTTTCAACATCAATGCCAACCAAGCTAGGGCTGACAACAACGTGGTTAATGGTACGTTTCTCATCAATGGTAGTTATGCATCCATGTTATTCGATACTGGCGCGGATAGGAGTTTTGTGTCCTTAGAATTCGAACCTATCCTCAACCAAACTCGTGATAATCTCATGGAATCTCTAACGGTGGAAGTTGCTGACGGAAAGCCCGTTTCATTAATTTCTATTATACGAAATTGTACTCTCACCCTAAACGATCACGATTTTCCAGTTAACCTCATTCCTATGAAGTTGGGAAGTTTCGATGTTATAATCGGTATGGACTGGCTCAGCCAGCATCACGCGGAAATAGTGTGCCGCGAAAAGTTCATTCGCATTCCTCTTGCAGACGGTCAGACTCACGTATTTTTGGGGAAACCCCTTCGAAAGGACTCAAATTAATGTCTTGCCTTCAAGCCCGAAGATATCTCCGTAAGAACTATGTCGCATTCCTAACTCACGTCGTCAAAAGGGAACCAAGGAGAGGAAACTCGAAGACATCCCAGTTGTGAAAGAATTCCCACAAGTTTTTCCTGACGACATTTCAGGACTTCCTCCTGTGAGAGAAGTCAGATTCCGCATCGATCTTGTACCTGGCGCTACACCAGTCGCAAAATCTCCTTATAGGCTAGCCCCATCCGAAATGCAAGAGCTGGCCAGTCAACTGCAAGAACTGACTGACAAAGGATTCATACGTCCTAGCTCCTCGCCTTGGGGTGCACCTGTTCTTTTTGTGAAGAAGAAAGATGGAACGTTTCGCATGTGTATCGACTACAGAGAACTCAACAAGTTAACGGTTAAGAATCGCTACCCACTACCTCGCATCGATGACCTCCTAGACCAACTTCAAGGCGCCACCTGCTTTTCAAAAATCGACCTTCGTTCTGGTTATAATCAGCTCAGAGTACATGAAGAAGACGTCCCAAAGACCGCCTTCCGGACTCGTTATGGTCACTACGAATTCATGGTCATGCCATTCGGTTTAACCAACGCCCCCGCTGTCTTCATGGATCTAATGAATAGGGTATGCAAACCCTACCTCGACCGCTTTTTCATAGTCTTCATCGACGACATCCTCATCTACTCCAAGTCTAAATCCGATCATGAACGACACCTTCGACTCATCCTTACACTCTTAAGGACTGAAAAGCTCTACGCCAAGTTCTCAAAATGCGAATTCTGGTTAAGAGAAGTACAATTCCTTGGACATGTCGTCAATGACAAGGGAATACATGTCGATCCTTCAAAAATCAAGGCAGTACAGGAATGGCAAGCGCCACGTACCCCTACCGAAGTTAGGTCATTTCTTGGTTTGGCTGGTTATTATCGCCGCTTCATTGCCAATTTTTCCCGTATTGCTGTACCACTCACGGCTTTGACTCATAAAGGAAAACCCTTCATATGGGGACCTAAACAAGAAGAAGCCTTCCAAACTCTAAAGCAAAAACTTTGTGACGCACCTATCCTCACACTCCCTGAAGGGTGTGATGACTTCGTAGTTTATTGCGACGCGTCAGGGCAAGGACTAGGCTGTGTACTGATGCAAAGAGGAAAAGTGATAGCCTATGCTTCTAGACAACTCAAGGTTTATGAAAAGAATTACACCACCCACAACCTGGAACTTGGAGCCGTTGTGTTCGCTCTCAAGATATGGAGACATTACCTCTACGGTACCAAGTGTGAAATATACACTGACCACAAAAGTCTCCAACATATCTTCAACCAAAAGGAGTTGAATATGAGGCAACGAAGATGGGTCGAACTTCTTAACGACTACGACTGTGAAATTCGGTATCATCCTTGCAAGGCAAATGTGGTGGCTGATGCACTCAGTCGAAAAGGTTATGCGAACTCCATTCTTCTTCTATGTTCGCAAATCATAACCGACATCAAAGATCGAATCCGAGCAGCTCAA
Source organism: Scalesia atractyloides (assembly GCA_947069175.1). NCBI lineage: Eukaryota > Viridiplantae > Streptophyta > Magnoliopsida > Asterales > Asteraceae > Scalesia > Scalesia atractyloides. The sequence continues at coordinate 2,828,198 of CAMTDV010001632.1, forward strand.
CATGTTTCTGTAACCGAAAATGACGTACGCGATGAGCTGTCATGTGGAGCTGAACTCAAAATCGAAACCAAATCCGACGGTATTCTATACTATCTAAATCGCACATGGATTCCTTCGCGATAACCTTCGTGATTTCCTTATGAATGAGGCGCATAAAACACGGTACTCTGTACACCCAGGAGCCGACAAAATGTATCAAGACCTACGATACACCTACTGGTGGCCTGGCATGAAAAAGGACATCACTGTTTTTGTTTCCAAGTGCCTTACCTGTTCCAAAGTAAAAGCTGAACATCAAAGTCCTTCAGGACTTCTAATCCAACCTGAAATACCTGTATGGAAGTGGGAAAACATAACCATGGACTTCATTACCGGGTTACCTTGCACCTCCAGTGGGTATGACACCATATGGGTAATCATTGATCGTCTTACAAAATCAGCTCACTTCATACCGATCCGCGAGGACTTCAAAAACGAGAAGTTAGCTCGTATCTACATCAGCGAGATCGTAAGCCGTCATGGTGTACCTTTAAGCATCATTTCAGACCGTGATGGTCATTTCACTTCACGAACATGGCGAGCCGTACAAACCGCCTTGGGTACACGATTAGACCTCAATACCGCTTTTCATCCTCAAACTGATGGACAATCTGAACGCACCATCCAAACTCTTGAGGACATGCTTCGAGCATGTGTCATAGACTTCAAAGGGAATTGGAACGCTCATCTACCATTAGTTGAATTTTCGTACAACAATAGCTATCATTCAAGTATCGGCATGGCTCCTTTCGAAGCGTTATATGGTCGTAAGTGCCGATCTCCAGTATGTTGGCACGAAATTGGGGAATCACAAATCACCGGTCCAGAATTAATTCAAGAAACAACCGACAAGGTCATTCAAATTCGAAACAATCTTCTAGCGGCTCAAAGTCGTCAAAAGAGTTATGCTGACAAACGACGAAAACCCTTGGAGTTTAACATTGGGGATCAAGTACTTTTAAAAGTATCACCGTGGAAGGGAGTGGTTTGTTTTGGCCAAAAGGGCAAGCTAGCACCACGCTACGTAGGACCTTTCAAGATACTCGAAAGAGTAGGTCCTGTAGCATACAAGCTTGACCTACCAGAAGAGCTCAACAGAATTCATCCCACATTCCACGTATCAAACTTGAAGAAGTGCCTCGCCGATGAAAACCTCCATATTCCTCTGGAAGACATTCAGATCGATGAATCTATGCACTTCATTGAAAGACCAGTAGAAATCATGGACTTCGGAGAGAAGCGTTTAAGACGAAGTCGTATTCCAATTGTCAGGGTACGTTGGGAGTCGAAACGAGGACCTGAGTTTACTTGGAAACGTGAAGACTCAATGCGCGAGAAATACCCGCATCTTTTTCCTGTTACCACTACTACTTAAATTTCGGGACGAAATTTCTAAAAGTAGGGGATACTGTAACATCCGTCGAAAAACGGGTTTCCAAAACCCGCTTCGTTTATTAATCAAATATCCAGGTATAATTTTTCGTTGCGTATTTATTGCTCAAATTAATTTTAAACGATACATAATTAATAAAAATATTAGAATTTAAAAACCATAATATATAAATAATATTAAATAGTGAGAAAAAAATAAAATGGGGACGCCGGGTTTCGAACCCGGGTCACCCACAAACTCAAACACACAACACACCGCTCCTCCACATACTGCTTTGGTGATAAACGCTAACCCGAATAACCTATATAATAAAACTGAAAAATCAAAACCGGACATCAGCGCGCCAGAACTCGCAATCACCGGAAAATCCGGCAATCCGCGATTTTGGCCAAATCCGTTTTGACTAAACCGCACAAATTGATGTCGACGTCGGTTATAACCGTTGCCGGCAGTCAATTTTCGACATAACCGACGGAAATTTCCAATCGCGAACTTTGACTCCGATTCAAACTCAATTCATCCAGTTCCTCCCTATAAATACCCACTCAATCTACCGGAAATCCTTTCGCTCAGAACCGCACATTTTTTCGAAGTTGCAATTCTTCAAAAGCTCGTCGCCGGAGATTTCAATTTCGCCGGAACTTCGCCGGAATCGATCGTCAGAAAACCGTATTCATTCCTCGACCGGTATATCTGTCTAAACTTCTCTGCTATATCTAATTCATACTTTAAGTGTTCAAACCAAGGTTCTAAACTGTTAAACAATATACTCAGCCGAGAGTCACAAATCGGAGCCGACGAATTTTGCCGGAAAATCTGAAGAAGACACTCTGTGATTGGTACATCTTATTCCGTAATTCCTTTTTTTTTACTTCAATTCAATCAATCATAAGCGTAGTTGGTCAATTAAACAAACAGTCGGTTCACTGTTCGGAAATTCGATAAGTGAAGAAGATGAAGTTAAAACATGTGTATAAGTATAATTAAAAACGGATATTCGAACGGGTTAGACACACAGTCCAGCGGTGGATTGTGTGCACAAACAATGCACACGTCCCGGGTTCGAATCGCACACGTTACCGACTTTCAGAAATAAAACCAACATTTTTAAAACTTAATCAGATCAGGTCACCGAATGTTAATAAGAGTAATAAAATCCATAAATTAAACAGATTAGACACACAGCCCAACTGGTTCGACTGTGCGCACTCGAACCGAAGGACCCGAGTTCGACTCCGGGACCCTGCAACCGGTTCGGCCATATAAATCGTTTTTAATAAAAACCCAAATAAGTTAAAAATTAATTAGTATATAAATATAATTAAAACAGAGAATATTTCGGGTTAGACACGTAGCTCAGTTGGTAGAGCTGCGTGCACGTATACGAGAGGTCCCGAGTTCGAACCTCACTCAGCGCATACAAACACACAGTCCGACCGGTCAACGGTCAACGGTCAACAGGGTCAAAAAGTCAATATTTTTATTTCTTTTTATTAATTTATTTAATCAGAAAATCATTTAAAAATACTTAAAAATAAGATTTTTAAAGTTAGAAAACCTTCTTAAACTCACAAAAATAAATCTAAAAATCCCATTAAGAGTATGAATTAAATGTATTAATCTCAAATAAAATCCATTTATTTACCGAATCATTTCGTTATTATTTTAGGTTAGTTTTTCCTCGTCGATCAAATCCTAAAATTCGTGCGCATCCAACGTCATCAAAGAACGCACCCAAAGTGAGTGAATCTCTACCAATTCCCCGTTTTAATCATGTTTTGGGGTGTATCATGTGTCGTTTAATTCTTTAATATATTTAAACACTTGTGCATACATCATATCCGTGATCAAATGTGTATCAAATGTGTATCAATTGTTGTGTGGATTATATGTAGTTTGGATTTATCATTTTCAGTGCACGCATATCATTAGGTCCATCAGTTCCCCGTGGGAGACGGGTTGAGCATCAGGTGCCTCATAAGATCGGCTCCGTTTGATTGAGCCTTGATCTCACATTCATCATCATTCATATCATATACTCATTCAAAGTGGTTTGTGTTTGTTATTTATATATGTTTGCTCACATGTGATTATTGCACAAATTTTCAATATTAAATAAAACAAGGAAATTAATAATAATGTTTTATCAAGGTTCACTCGCCAACTTTTTTTGACCCAAAATATCCCCCGTTTTACACATGATACAGGTGATCCAGTTGAGGCAAGAAACACATAGGAAGGCCTAGAAGAATAAATCAGTTTAAGCTTTGGATTATTACATAGTTTCATTTCCTTGTAATTGTATGGATTTTGATTTGGATATTTAAGTTGTAATTTGAATTTAATAAATATGAAACATTTTAGTAAACACCATGAGCTTTGGTGATAACCCAATTATGCCCCGACTCTTATTCCGCTGCGGGTCGGGGTGTGACAACACAAACTTTATTAAAAACACCAAACCAAACGGGTTACATCAAATATTTGAAGAATCGGTGCCGGAACCTTCTCCCATCTCATTTTTCTTTGCCTTCGTCAATGGGCAATGCCGCTCAGTGTGTTTCTTAAGGGTTGAGTTGGCGGCGGCCTTCATAAATTTTCCACAATCTTTGCATCTAGCCATCTCGTGGCTGTCGGACATTAAATAGAGATCAAAATTCTTCCATATAGCAGGGTTTCTTTTCGTCTCTAAGACCGTAACAACTTCATCGTTGCATGCCATAGGTATTTGCAAGAACTTAGAAGTTGATTGATTTTGTAAGTTGATGATGGTGAGTGTTAAGTTTAGAAATGGTAAGTAGGAAGGGGTTTATATACAAAAAAACCGATTTTTTTAATAAGGAACCGGTTTCCAATGGTAACATTTATCAAGAACCGGTTCTGAACAGTAAATGGCAGGTTTGACTGTCAGGAACCGGTTCCCAATAGTAAAATGGCAGGTTTGACTGTCAGGAACCGGTTCTGAACAGTAAAATGGCAGGTTTGATTGTCAGGAACCGGTTCCCAATACTATCAGAAACCGGTTCCGCACCATACCCGGTTTCACACCATACCCGGTTCCATAATACCCGTACCCGGTTCTACACGGTTCCATATTATTGGGTGTGAACCCGGGTAGGAACTGGACCCGGTTCCACACCATACCCGGTTCCAATGACATCCAAGCAGAACCGGGTCCGGGTTGAAACCGGTTCCAGGTAATAATAAAACCCGATTATGCCCATCACTACATATGGACATAAACAAATTAAACACCCCTATATATTGTAACCTTAAACAACATTTTATAGCACCAACAGCCTTACAATCATCAAAAAAAAAAAAAACTTAAGTTTGTTACAAGTTAAAAAATGGCAAGGATGGTAATGATGGGTTTGTGTGTAGTGGTGACTTGCATGGTGGTGGCTGCACCCTATGCGGAGGCTATTAGTTGCGGTCAGGTGACGGGTAAACTGGTGCCATGCTATGGCTACCTAACCAAAGGGGGCGCTGTGCCGCTGCATGTTGTAGCGGGGTAAAAGGACTCAATCGTTTGGCTAAAACAACCGCTGATCGTCAGGTTATTTGTAACTGCTTAAAGAGTTCTGCCTCGTCCAGCATCAACGCTGACAATGCAGCCAGCCTCCCTGGCAAGTGCGACGTTAGCATCCCTTACAAGATCAGGCCAAGCACTGATTGCACCAAGTATGTTAATTCATATACGTACATATATATAATTGCTTTAAAGAAGTTAACAAAACAGACAAACGTAACCAACCAGTAAAATCTAACTCATAAAATCCCTTTTTTCATATTATAAAAAGAAAGTACGTATTAAAGTATTTGACACATTTAACAAATACAATGAACATTTTTGACGGATCACTAAAGTACTATCGTGCTACGAGTGTAACCATCCGATTATATCCATCTCCACTAGGCTATAATAACTATACACCATTTATGAGAAAACCCAATAAATATGAGAAAAGCCCTGTTGTGGGAATCGATCCCAAGACCTAATGGTCCCATAAGCTTTATCTCATCCCTAAAATACCACTAGACTATAATGTCATTAGCAAACCGACTTTACTGATTGATAGAAGTGAGGAGCTATAAATGCACATGTCCACATAAGTCAGAGACCAATTTCAACCAACTATGGCTTTTTCAATACGTATAAAATCATTTATTCAATAAAGAAAATGGACACGTTTGGACTTAAATATGCTGAATATATTTAATTATAATTTTTTGAAAAAAAAAGATTTATTGTGGTTTATTATCATAAATACTACCAATAATTGGCCTCCTAACACAAATACATAATTAACTCAATTGTCTGAATGCGGCAAATAACTATCAGGGGGCGGACATACCTTAGGCGGGCGGTAGTGTAAATTTTAGAAAAATTTGATCTTTTTTGATGTTTTTTCGATTTCGTTACATCTTTTTTATAAAACGTTACCTCTACGAATATTTTCTAGATCCGCCGCTTATAAAGATATAATACAAGAGGTGTTTATTAAACTTATAAGATATATTTAAGAATATGTGTTATTTCCTTGTGATGAGATTAAAGAAAAATAAACACATTATATAGCCAAAGCCGTCTTCATTTTTTTCCTTTTTTTTAACTGCAAATTTGGATCATTGACGGACATTTGGAGTATTATCGTGCCACTAATGGAACCATCCGATCATATCCATCTTCACTAGGAGATAACGTCTATACCCCAAATTTAAGAAAGAAACCCAATAAATCTGGGAAAAATCCTCTTGTGAGAATCGAACCCGAGACCTAATGGTCTATAAGACTTATCCCACACCAAAATGCCACTAAGCTATAATACCATGATCCCAAATTCGTCTTCATTTAAAAGAGACTATATGTTGTACATTTTGTTCAGTTCTTTATAGGGAATGATATATGGAGTATAATTCAAAGGTTACAAAATTATAAAATAGAATGTTGAATGAGTAATCACAAGCTTGAAAATTAGAAATTGAAATTGAAACAACTACGTGTATAAATGATTAATTAATTTAAAATATAAAAATATTAAATGAGAAAAGAATATAACTAAACTGAGCGAATGAAATAGAAACATAATAAAATATTTAAGTTGTTTAATTAGATAGATAAATTTTCAAAATAAAAGTGATAAAAATAAAAGAAGAAAAAACAAAATAAAAATAAAAACAAAAGAACCGTTAAAGTTGCACTTATTATTTTATTATAATTAGTTTGAAAAATAGTTAAATAGTAATTCTAGTGGTAGGGTTTAATAAGAAAACTATAATTTTGTTTAATAAATTATATTTAATGCTTCCCTTTATTTAGTCATCCTTTGGTGACAGAACCACACTAAAAATGATAGCTCATTGCCACACTCCTTTTTAACATCTTTCGATTCAGTTTTTTTAAGTTCAAATCACATTTTTTAATATATATTTAATAAACTTATGTAAGGAAAAGGGGAAGTTATTGTGATTGCACCTCATGTTACTGTCATCTTTTGGGAGGTATGTTTTACTGGTTGTTGTGGTTTTATCATATTTATATTCTCCTTTTGCTAAGGCTATTTCGGTGTGGGTGACGGGCTTTCCTGAAGGACGACTCGCCACGTCAGCATTAACGTCAGAGTTCTTGGAGGATGCCCTCTAAGGATGAATTCAAAGAAATGGTGACGACCCAACCCCACCTAGTTTTTTTTTTTATTTATAACGTCCACCACACCACCACCATCAGCTCCACCTCCGGCCACCACTCTCACCATCGTCTTTTCCTGCAAGTGACTCGTCGGCAATCATCACCACCGCCAAGAATCACTTCCCTACCCCAAAAACATCGGAATCATCATCACCACCCCACCTACATCTACCGCAATCACCCACCACATTTGCCGCCATCACCATCACCACCCCACCCCCACCCACTACACATGCTCTCTCTCCAAGTCAACCACCTTTTAATATTATAAGACGCCAACGCAGCACCTGGGGCGGTGGTCTAATGTTCGTCTCGCCTATTTTCGCGCCTTTGTCTTGATTTTGTTTTCTTCAATTTCAACAGCTTTTACAGTTTGTACTTTCGTATCTTGCTACGATGTTTTCTGGTGAAGGTTAGTTTTCGTTTTACAATGTTGCCCGGATTGAGGCTTTGTGCCTTTTTTGTATATTTTTTTTTTTTTTTCTTTTTTTATTTTGTTTCAACATTTGTTTTATTTTAAAATGTAATTGAATTGATAAAGGGCAATTTAAAACGCCAACTTTCTTAAAAGACAATCGTCTCTGCTCCAGACTTCGTGTCAAACGGACCATATAAAACAATCTAGCCAAACCGTGAACTCGTTAAATGGGTTGAAAGTAACTCAATGTTTCATTAGAACTTCTTTAGATTAAAACTGGATAAATTAATAATCGTCTCTGCTCGTGACTTAGGTCTATGCAAAAATATTGTTTTCAGTGAAGTTAATAAGATAATATGTTTTGGAGAGATCCTTTGCTCCGTTTAATCTCCCAGAAGTGGAAGCTGAATCAGTTGCAGGCTATAATGTAGAATATGCGCGGGATGCGATCCTTAATAGTTCACTGTTGGCAGAAGCCAATGTCCCGGGACTCGTTCTAACTGAGACAGGAGGCGGGTCTTTACCAACCAAAAAAACATGCTATTTTAGGGAAGCCAAAAAACGTGAGCGCCTAGCGCGAGCCTTATTGAAAAGGCCCTTTACAAAAAACATAGAAGGTAAGACCGGCTTTCGAGTTGTAGCTTTACAACCATAGGCTTAGATAGGCCCTTATTATTATATTAGTAAGATAGGTTGCTTGAGCACATTTTAACTCTTTCTATTAGTAAGGTTGTTGTATCGATCAAGGCGAAGCTTGAGTTTGATTGCAGGGTGCGTGTTAACGCTTTACTAAGAAGATAGAAGGGGCGTCATTGATCCCATCAATATTATCAATTAATAATCTTAGTTATCCTTGGATTCATATAGATAGACCATACCGATACCAATGACACATATAAGGAACTAACATAAGTATTATACAATATATCACAAGGAGTTGATACCTAATAGAAAACGAGTACCATGTTGTAATTTTTTTAAAACAACCCGTGAAGCTCATGGGTATATAATCTAGTAATGTAATAAAGCCTAAATACCAAGTTAGGCTAGGTGTTGGATGTTAAGAACCATCAACTTGCATTAACATTATTCGCGCTATTCATTTATGTATACGAATAGTGGTAGCACAACAAAGCACTTAGCTAAACATAACCAAAATTGAGAGGCCGTTCCAAGAAAAATATACATCAATTAACGTTCTATCTAGGCGATATGTAGAAAGGAGATAAAATTTACTGATTTTTAACACTATTTATTATTATTATTATTATTATTATTATTATTTATTATTAGTAGTTAGTAGTAAGTCTCAATCCCAATTTACTATGATTTTCTTTATACAAAACTAATCTTGCTACTAATAAATGAAAATCCGTTTTGGACACGTGTCATTTTCGGGTGCTTTCTCACCTTATTTTTATTTTTTTTATTATCTCTTATATTAAATAATAATAATAACTTTAAACGGAAAATTAGATAAGAATAATAATAATTTTAAACAGAAAATTAGATAAGAATAATATACTAATAAATGGAATTCTTTTTTGGACACATGTTACTTTCTATTGTTTTCTCACCTTATTTTTATTTTCCTATTTATCTCGTATATTAAATATTATAAGAATAAACGCTTGTTTTTTATATAATGATAAAATTATATCTCGAATATTATGAGTAGATATATATAGTTTGGAGTTCAGTGATTGAAATTACGGTAAATTAGGAATCAAAGGTTCCCATATGGTATATACTTAATAATTGTAATGCTGTATTTATTTTTTTTTCACTAGAATTAAATAATATTCTAGGTTCGGGGCATATGTTTCTATTAAGTTATAAGTCTTTTTAGACGCGTCACTATAATGGTTTGGACTCAGTCCAACAATTCTTTCAAATGTCAAGTCTAGACATAATTGGTTTAACCTATCATTTATCGCACATGCTACATAACACCATTTTAATATAACAATTCTATACTCCAGTAAAAAAAAGAACACAATTTTTAAATATTATAATTCTATACTCCATTTAAAGAGAATTTATTCTCAATTTTATGGTATTGTATCACAAAAACGGGATCAACCCCATGTAATGCATATGTTTTTAATCTAATTATAAATAAAAAACAAAATTAAATGTCATACGACATTATATTTTATTCGACACATGCCTTTAAAAACATATTTTTTTTATTATTTAGTATATAAATTATTTATACAAACTATACAATAAACGAGGTTTTAAGCTAACTAATAACACAAGTCACAAAAAGTTACAACTCAAACTCAAAACCCACCATAAAACCTAAACCAAACCATATATATATATAAACTCACCACTAGACTAGACCAGACCAACCCAACCCTCACCCCCAACCCCCAATCACATCCCCTCGGTATTCACAACCCACTTTCATGTCCAATCCCGAGCCCCTACCGGCCGACGCCGACCACCCAACTCCGACCATAACCCCGTCGGAGCCCGAAGATCCGCCTGCCACACCCGACCCACTTCTGGGATCCGGATCTTTCATCGATCCAACCAACGGAGCAGATCACAGCGCCTCAAAGGGACCCCAAAGCGCCTCAAAGGAACCAACGAACCCTGATGATCTTCTTCAGAAGTATCCTAGACCCTCATGGCTGCCTGATGATTGGCAAATGACTTTAAAGAAACGAACTTCTGGAGCCACTGAAGGCACTGTTGACAGGGTCGGTAATCAGTTTTTATTATTGCAATAGGTTGCTTTCTTTTTAAAAGTTGTGATTTTTTAGGGTTTTTTTATTTGTTGTGGATACATGTTATGGGTTTTGATTATTTTATATGGTATGTGTAGTTAGGTTAAAGTTGGTTTACCTGATATAGAATTAGTTGGTTTGGGTTTGGTTTTGGAAATTGTGTTTTGGGTAGTTTATGAGAAGAGAGGGGGGGGGGTGAATTTGGAAAGTGGTTTAGGGTTTAGGTTTTTTTTTGTTTTTTTAAGGAGGAGGTGGTTATGCTACATGGGAACTGTTTGTGTTTATTTTGGTTTGCTAATGATGGATTTGATGCAAGTATACCGTAAGTCCGAAATTTCTGATGTTAGTTAGTGTTCACCTGAATTTCTGTTTGTATGTAGTTTTCGTTCGGATCTTTTGTTTTACTTAAAGGCTGAAGCTTTAGTATTTTATAGAATTGTAGGGCTTGTTACGACTGTAAACACCGTGATTTAGTAGTAACTTGCACAGCCTTTTGTGATTGATGAAGATCGAGGAAAGTTCGTTAAAACACGCTAAGTTTGGTAAACTTATTGATGTGCCGCGATCTGTTTATGGACGTAGAATGTATTTATAAACTATTCTTTTGTTGGAATTTATAGAACATTTTGGGAATATCAAGTAGCGTTATGTTTACCAATACAGAGACAATATAGGGAGCAGAGGCTATTTGAAAAGGATCTTATGACTTATGTTGTGTTTGACACAACAGTTGTGACACGCTTTGCGAAATAGGGTCGTTGTATATTAATTAATCATGTGAAACTTTTTCATGGCGTAGATTTGTTAGGATTTGGTCTGGGCTTTGGATTAATATTAGCTGGTTAGGGATGTGATGGATACGATGAGTATATAACCAAAGATAGCTTATATCTAGCTAAATAAGTGATACCTTATATAAAAGTAGGATCTTATAAACAATTAACCCTTTTACCTTTTAATTTTCCAGATTTTGATCGTTTCAGGGTAAAGAAAATGCTTTAAGTCTATTTAGGTATCTCGTTGTTTGTTTCTCAAAATGCATAATTAGTCTTTAATTTCACTGTTTCGTATCAGCTTTGGTTTCCCTTTTAACAAAGTTGAATTAACCTCGGTTAATAACCTAACGCGCTTTGCATGTGATGGCATATGGGGCTCTTTTTTTGTTTTCTACGTCTTGATGATCAACCGGAGTTAGGGGGATTTGGTTGAACTTAATAAACTGAATCTAAAAGGTATTTAGGTTGTCGGGTTTGGGTTTTTGTTTACGCGCTATTAGTGCTAGGTCGTATAAATTTTTTGGAAGGTTTATATGGAAGTTTTTGTTAACTTTGATGAAGTATATATACATATATGTAAATGCTACTTAGTGATGATTACTTGCTTATATCAGCATTACATCTTTGATTATTGAATAATTGTGTTTTGGAATACGCATAAATTGTTGTTTAGTGCTAACCAGGTATTTGTTAAATTTTAAATAATGTTAGTATATATACATACATACGTACATATTGCTATGCCAAATCCATAAGTTCGATTGAGGTTGTTCACGACGCTTCAATTGATGTGTTGTCGAATTGAGGCTCTCATCGAACTCAGCTCCATTGGAAAGCCTAATTGTCACCAATATCGCAGCCCTATCGGAACTCATATCTAAACTTGATGGTGAATTGCATGGCGATGGTGGTGATCTGCGTGTGTAGGCGGAAATAATGGTGATTTGTGTTGTAGCCTGTAGGCAACTAGGTGGCAGTGATGGTGTTGATATGCGCTGCAGATGTCAATGGTCTTGAATCGTGTGTATGTAAAACTAGAGATATTGGCGTTGAAGGGAGATGGTCGGAGAAGATGACGAGGTTGAAGATGTATAGGTTGACGATCGAGAACTTTATCATTGAGAGCTAGAAGACGAAGTTAAAATGACCAGAATGCCCTCACATGCGATACACTTGAAGTTGCTTAACTAGGTCAATCTAATGTCGTTTAGGGGGAGGAACAGTCTTGAAACTAAACAATGAAATTAGATACTGGTTGTCAGCTTCGGAAAAAAAGCACCTCATATGCAATATGTTTTTAAACCCTAGGGGCAGTTTTTGAATTAACTACAAGTCTATAACAATAATTATTACTACTTTAGTTACAAATTAAATACTAAAATATATAGTACCTTTAAGAAATTTCAATTGCTACACTACTAGATGGTGTGCAATGCAAGCTATGCTTTGTCTTGATTACTTATTTTACTTCAGGTATTCTAGTATGGAAATAAATCAAATTTCTCATTATTGTTAATTTGTTATATCCAATCGGAACTTATGTAAGAGGCTACTAGTCAATCTTTTGTTCTGTTATCGTATTTAACTTGTGTGTGTGTCTGCTTTGAAACTTTATTATATATGTTCATGTATGTGGTAAAAACTTAGATCACTAGCTTGATTGAGTATGTAAAATCTTAGTCTGATGTTGTTTGAATAAATGCTAATGAAAATGCAGGTACTAAGCAAGCAAAACTTAGAAATTTTATTACTTTTGTTACCGTATCTTAAGTCATATTTTATTATTATAGCAACTGTATGCCAATGGGTGCATGGCATAGTTGTTAATACTAAATAGCGAATAGCGACAAGGGACCTATATGTACATAGCGAATAGCGACCGCTATTTTATAAATAGCGATACACTAGAAAAAGAATTTTGAAAATTTTTATTTGTATATTATATCAAAATACCCTGGTATATATGCTAATATACATGTATATTTAACAAAAACCAATAATCCAGCTATTTTATAGCTATATCTAATTGCTATTTACATCAAAAAAATAAAAAATAAAATAACTGTCGCTAGAACCCAAATAGCGAATACTTCATCGATTCGCTACATAGCGCGCTATAGCCGCTATTAAGAACTCTGGTGCATGATATCCTAAAAAGATCAAGGGTATGGGTTGCATTATGTGTGTATATGTAATTATGTATAAATCCTGGCATCATGCAAGTCTAAAACGAAACGATTCTAGAAATTGGTTGTATCCAGACTCACCATTAAAGATATAAGATGCATACACACTAAAACCCTAGTTTATCTTTCCTTTACTTTCACCTAACACGTTCGTTCAAGTCCAAATGATGTTCCCTCAGCTTTTCTTTTACATGTTTGTGGAATAAATGATGAATGTTGTTGAGACTCCAGCTTTCATCTTTCCATCAATAAGTCCATATTTTTATTCTATTCTAATAAAATTATATTGCATGTGCTGTGAACAGTACTATATTGCACCATCTGGTCATCGTCTGCGGTCAAAGAATGAAGTGTTGAATTTTCTCGAAACAGGGAGCAAGCGAAAGAAGCCATCAACTCCAACTCCAACCGCAAGCTCTGATGACGTTGTAAGCTAATTAAAATATTTTATACGGGAATGATGATGTTTCAGTTGATATTTATACGCAATGATGTCTTTTCAGAGTGCCAAGGGTTCTACTCCTACGCCCCAAACTAAAAAAAAGAAGACGAGTGCTAGGAAAAAAGTTCATGCGGCTTTCACATTTGATTTCAAGAATCCGCCAGAAAAAGTTAGTTGGTGCCTGAGCTATGCAGCCGACGATGTTTGGTCTCCTAGTATCGGTGACTGGACAATACCGCTTGCGACTAAGCAAGAGTGGGCTGCTGTTTTCAATCATGTATCCCAAAGTTAGACTTAGTGAGACCAAGAGTGGGCTGCTGGTACAAGTAGTTCCTGATAGACTTAGTGAAATCAAACAGGCAAAGGTTTGGAGTCATCTTTTTTTTTTGTGGTTTATTATGTTTGGATTGATAACGAATTGGTAAAAGGTGAGTTGTTGACTTCACCAACATGGTGGTTTGGTGTTTTTCCTGTTTTTTTTTTTCTTGTTTTTTCTTTAACGGCCAACGAAATAAAAGCCCAACTATCTGGGGTAACCCAATGACAAAAGGTGACCCCATCCGCCTGCGAACGTAGACAGCGCTAGAGTTGCACAAACTGGTTTTTTCAATACCCAGTTCCGGTTATGAAACCGGTTCTGGGTATGGTCGGGTATCACTTATACCGGGTATTGAAAAAACCGGTTTCGGTTTTGGTTCAGTTCCTAGCATAAAAATCGGGTTTTTCAATTCCTGGTTCCGGTTATGGAACCATAATCGGTTATGGTCGGTTATCACTTATACCGGGTATTAAAAGAACTGGTTTCGATTCCTAGCATTAAAAACCATACCCAGTATACCCAATTCCGGGTCGGGTATGAAACCGGTTCTTCAAAAACCGGGTATTTTGCGTATTGAAAAAAACTCGGTAGGTACTAAAAAAGGGTTTCGGGGCAGGCTCAATTTGAAGTGTTGTACGACTTCCACCACCGTTACATGTACATACAACACTTTTCTTTATGGATATTTCCACTGCTGCCCAATGACTCATTCCGGTAAAATATGGTTGGGATTTGAAGTTGAGACCTCCGGCCTTAAACCAAAATCTTCACTTGTTCTCAAATATCGGTTTAGCTATAGCTTATAAGATGTTTTGAGGGCTTTTGAGATTGCTAATCTATTTGATATTGAAATGATTTTTTTTTTGTGGTTTAAAGTTTTTTATGATAACAAACATAACATATTATATAAATTTAACAAGCAAATTGGTAGTTTTAATTAGCAATCTAAACACTCATAAAACCTGTTTTTTTTAAACCAAGTGTTAAAATTCCTCAATTTCATTTTGTGCTTTTGTTTATAGCTTTTTTCTTCTAAAGGCTAAACTCACGCATCCACTAAACTTTTATTTAGTAGCAACTCATTAACTAAACCTACTTTGAAATATTACATAATGTTTATAACCAGACTAGAACTCATACCACTTGAGAGGGCACCAAGTACAATAGTGTCCACTATGGGACCAAAACCTACACTCTCTACTACACGCCTTGCGGTTTTTTTTTTTTTTTTTTGAATGGTTTAAATGACATCAAATTCGTCTTCGACGAGGCTAGAATTCTTGACCTCAAGAGGAGCTATACTTTATCTCCAATGACTTTATCAATTAAACCCAACCCCCCACCCTACACTCTTTGTTTATACACCTCTCTTGAAGTTTTATTAATTATTAAAAGTTTACTTTGGGGTAAATAATGGAATATAATTGAAATAGAGTAGCAATTACAATATCCTTTCTAAGAAAGGCATTAAAGCCATCACCACTTTGGTGAGTACTAGAGGCTGTGTCTCTTTGAAAGAGATCAATTTCTGAGATGGGGTAAAAATTGATATAATTTAGGAGATAGTAATTTAGGTTACTTGGTGTACCAGACGTCTCCGCCCTGTCGAGCCTCGGCGTCGGACCTCCAGACCGTTTCCACAGGGACGTCGTCGTCCTCTACGTCTTGGCCAAGACGTTGCAGCCGGGCCGCCATGTCAGCCGTTCCAGCCGCACATCATCACAGCCGTTCTACCCGCACACCACGTCGCCGGAGATGAAGATGATAGCATAAACACCTTCCTTTCGCCGGAGATTCATGTTTGCTCTCTCGTTGGAGATCTGTTTGCTCTCTCGCCGGAGATGAATGTTTGCTCTCTCGCCGTAGATGAAGATGTTTGCAAAAATTAAAAAAAAATTAATTAATTAAATAAGTGGGGTCGGGTCGTCACCCATTTCCTTGGTTCCATTCTTGGAGGGCGTTCTCCAAGGACTCTGACATGACGAATTGTTTTCCAGAGAGGGCCCGTCACCCACACCGAGTAGCCTTTTGTGACCTTTGCCTTTAAAAAAAAGAAAGGAATTAAAAAAGACGTTGGAATGACGCATGTGTCCCCTTTCTCTCTTGGCTTTAATTAACATTTAACGGTCGTTTGCCGGTCCCTTTCCAACATAGATCCGTTGAGCTTCTACACACCACCTAAAACCCGCTTACTTTTCAACCTTTTCTAAAGCTTTCAAATAATACATTAGTTTTTAACTTTTATATTGTGAAATAAGTTATATATAAAGATTTCATTTACTCCTTTTGTCTATAAGTAATTCCATAAAATGATAAAAAAAAAAATCTTTATTTAATTTTCTATATATTTTAGATTTTATGTATTCATAACTTACGATGCGTAGGCAAGTATATTCATAAACAGAGAAATTATTAACGTAATTGATTTTTTAGTTTTCAATCACATTAATGAGAGGACGTTGTTTGAACGGATGATCTACGTCTATAACCCTATATCAAAATGACAACACTTAAAGCGGATAATTTAGTGGTAAGCATTTGATTTCTTCGTAACATATGCCTTAGGTTCGACAAAAGCTTCTAGTGACTTCTTCCATCCTTGTGAAGGTTACTTGTCCAACGTAAGTTGTGTTTTTCCTCATTGCGTTGCATACTAGGATATCAATAGGGCCCATGAGTTTTTCCTATTGTGTCTTCCGAAAAAACTTACACCAATAGAGCCATGGATCGAGAACCGATAGTAGTGAAGGGTCCTTAACCGGTAAAATCAAGTTTCGGTCTGATGCTTATTAAAACGATTTGAATCAAGCTTTGCACACCCACCGACTCGAGTCATATTCGTTAAATACAGACTAATTAGTGCAATTTTTTGGAAGGCACTAATTACTGCATATTAGGCCATGAGGTATACTTTCACGCCCATTAACTACACGTAGACGCCACGTCACCCACTTTACCCTCTTTCACTTCACCTCACACCAAGGAAATGGTTTAACTCTGTTAACGCCCTTAAATTAATTAAAATACATATATATAACATGTTGTGTGTGTGTGCAAATTTTCAATGTTTGATTCCCCATTTATCTCTCTCCTAGTTAAATTCTTAACATATGAAGCTTTTAATGCCGTTTAACACCTCTCAAAGCGCTATGACAGAGGTTAACAGATGGCCAGATGCCACCTAAAATTAACGCTATAAGCGTTACAGTATACCAGAAGAACTTAGAAGTTACATCCATATATGTTCACTAGATAGTCCAAAAGAGTACGGTCGAGAAATATGTTTGATTATTAGAGAGTAATATATAATAATAATATTTATATTATAACGGGTAGATCGGCATAATAGGTGGGAGTAATTTAGAAACCAATCCATATCACCAAACGGCAATTATGAAAACGCGTTATTTATAGACCAAAACACCAAAAGTAAACAGCTAAGGAACCTAATTCTAATAATATTATATCACACTCCTCCACGATACACTCTCTCTAACATCATTAATTATTTTAAGCCTAATTTAATAAATAATAACATATTAGATTGTACTTCTATTAAAAAAATCCAACTATGTGACAAATAATATTGAAGGATCAAAATTAAAATCACTAATTCAATGGCACATGAGCATCCGTGATCCATGAGAACCATCAATGGGTGTGAATTATTATATGTGACAACATTAATAATCAATATGAGCTTAGTTGTTTGATAAAAAATTAGTATATTATAAGTAAAACTAATGCTAATGAAACTATACAAAAAAAAACTAATTTTAAACATACTACATTAATCTATATCTAGTAAACAAGTAACTCTTATGTCATGGACCACAATCACATCAGTTCAAGATGTTTTCTCGCTTTTCTAAATTTACTGTTTCGTATCTACTTATTAAAAATTTAAAAAGTTAATTAAATAAAGCAATAGTAACAAATCATATCTTATCTCAAATATGTTGTTATATGATTTCTAAATCTTCACTACTAATCAATATTTTCTTTATTCAATCCGTGTAATACACAAATTTTTAACCTAGTTATACAAATACATATAAGTTCTAACATGACAATATATGTGTTTCTAAATTTATAAAAAATAATCTGACCAACAAAAAACTCGTAAACAAGTGGCGCTTAACACATATCCTTCGGAAAAATAGTAGAGTGATGAAGTGACCAACTAAGTAAATATTAGACATCTAGTAAAACCATAAAAGAAAAGTTACGTTTAAGACAACATCAAATCAATTATATATATATATATATATATATATATATATATATATATATATATATATATAGTGGAGAGTTCAAATAAGAAGAAAAATTTTGTAATAATAAAAAGAATAACTTTTAAACCAATAGAAATTCTCCATTTACTTTATTTAATGTGTGTATTTAATGTTATGAAAAGGGCATATAGGTAAATCTATAATTGTCATTAATTAGCTAATTAATTAAACTTGTAACTCGTTTTTTTTTTCATATACTCTTTCAAGATAAAATAATTTATGATGTAGGACAATTTTCAACATTTATAGGATAAATTTTGAAATGTGTATGGTAAATTTACATGTGTGTATGGTAAATTCCGATAAATATAAGACATATATAAAATAAATTTTGAAATGTGTAGGATAAAATGTTTTTACTTTATTAATGAGAGATAACATAATTAATAAAAGGAGATATAAACTATTTAATGTTTTACCATTATGTCATTTCTTCTTTTTCTTCTCATATTAAATTTCTTCTCAAATGAACAATCCCTATATATATATATATATATATTTGAACAATCAACGAAAGCTTGATCACTCGGGTAAACACACACACTCCCGAATGCAGACGACACTGGTGACCAAACACACTATCATAACCGTATGGTAAACTTGAACCCATAACCTCCAGATAAAAAGATCATGAGGCTGTCATACATGAGAACAAAGATCATGAGGCTGTCAATACATCAGAACGTTATCGGCTTTGATTATATTATTATCCTTCAAATCCTCTAAATCTCTTAATAAATGATATACACTCATGGCCCACCTCCCACCATGCCGGACTCTCCTCTTATAAAACCATCTTCCCCCCACTCACTTCCTCATCATCATCATCATCATCATCATCATCATTCTTCTTCTTCAACACCTGCAACAAACACAAACCCTAACAACAAAAATGCCGAGAATCTTCCTCTTATACAATCTCATCTACTCAATCTTCCTCTCTTTCCTCCCCAAGAACCTCCGCCACTACCTCCCCAAATCCCACATCCAACAACCACAACAACAACAAAACCAAAACGACACCGTTTCTCAAACCCCACCAACATCCCGCATGAACCCAGAACAACTCCAACGCATCTTCCAAATGTTCGACAAGAACAACGACGGAACAATCACCAAACACGAGCTCAACGAGTCACTACAAAACATGAACATATTCGTATCCGATGAAGACCTGGTTCGCATGATCGACAAAGTGGACGTTAACGACGACGGGTGTGTAGATTTGGAGGAGTTTGGTGTCCTGTATAAGCAGATTATGGATAACCAACAGGAGGATGAGGAGGAGGATATGATGGAGGCGTTTAATGTGTTTGATCAGAACCGAGACGGGTTTATCGCGGTCGAGGAGCTGAGATCGGTGTTGGAGTCGCTGGGGTTGAAACAGGGGAAGGTGGATGATTGCAGAAGGATGATCATGAAGGTTGATGTGGATGGTGATGGTAGAGTTAGTTTTGTTGAGTTTAAAGAGATGATGAAGGCTGGTGGCTTTGTTAGTTTGGCTCAAAGTTGAATTGGATTAGTGTTTTGTTCATGTTCGTTCGTTTGTTTGTTTTTTTTTTTCGGATGGTTTGAGTTGAATCGTTCGAGTTAGATTCGATTCGGTTTTGTAACGATATGTATATAGATAGACTATCGTTGATTCTTTAATTTTATTTGGGGACGTTCGTGTTCGTGTTGTATTCATTGTATTAGTTTGTTTAGAGTAAACTGTAATTTATGTCCAAGTGGTTTTTGTTTGTCTATTTTTTTTATTTTTATTAGATCATACACGTTTTCTTTTTTGTACATGTGTTTTGAAGTTTTGGGTTTGTAGTTCTCATTTGTTTCATAAAAAAAGCCAACACAACAAATTTCAAGATAGGTAAACAGGCAATAAGCTGCACTGCCACCCTCTTTTGGATTGCAAAACCGATTCTGTTAAAAACGAAGCGACTCTTAAGAGTCGATAAATTAGAAGAAATGGGAAGGGGTGCTTACATTACGCGATGCGCTGTGGCGGATCTAGAAAATCCTTATAGGGGTAACGTTTCAAAAAAATGGGTAATGAAATCGAAAAAACAGCAAAAAACGTAATTTTTTTTCCAAAATTTACACTGCGCTACCCCTTATTATAAGGTAGGTCCGCCACTAGTTGTTTGAATCCAAAGGTCAATCATTCCCAGTGAAGGTATGGAGAAAAGGAGTACTGTTCACGACCCGCTGGAGCTTGTTTAGGAACTCCCAGCATCAAAGGCAAATGGAATAAACAGGTGTTGATTCTCGTGTTGGGTTTTGTTTTAAAAACTTGAGGATTTGGTCTTGGTTGAAATCTTAATATGTTTGGTACTTTTCGGTAAAAGTCGTTAGAAAATATATAATATTAAGGTAAAGATCATTCTACCGTTGGGTTTAAAAAAGCAAAAATAAATTAAAAAAATATAAATACTTTTCAAACCCCTTCTCCTATCAATGTGTTATGTTATGATTGACAATTATCTTAATCTCCACCATACAAGAAAGAATCTCACTGAATTGACATTTAGGTTAGTGAGTTGGCTAAAACTGAGCCAACACATGAAGCTTACTATGCACAGTTCAATCATGTCTCTTGAGGCAACTCTATGCATAATTAGATCAATCGCCTCGATGATGGGAGGCGTCAGGCCGAGCGGGACTGCGTCTGGATTTTTGCCGAAAATGGCTCCTTGTGCCCACTATGTTTACCCTTATTAACCCATTGTTTTTCGTTTCTACAAGATTCATTTACACACTTCTAAAAATACTTGTCAAAATAGGTTATCCTACACTAGTGGGGTATATTTAACTTTACAAAACCGTTTATAGAACGAAAACATATGAATTGAGATACTGAGTTTTGCTTAGACTATCTGTAATGGTTAATGTCCTTAAGAGCATTTTCAGCCGTATCAACATTATAACGTCCATTCAAAAAAATGTGTAATGTTTAATGCCCTTTTAATCATCAATTTTCATTTGTTTGACATTATAACACACAGGGGGACGGTGTTGGGGTGTTATCAAGCCCCTTCACGCCCCTATAATGTCCATTTCTCGTGGTCTTATTTTCAAAACCATTCCTCGTAACATTTGTCTCATTCGTATGCTTCGTTGGATATATTAACATCTTCACTAGCACACAAGATTTTCATGGACCAGACTAGCCAGTCAGACCGGGAACTGGCCACACCACTGGTTCGTTGTGGTAGTTATGAGCCACTATGTTTTGTGTCGACTGATTTTTGGCGAGTTCTGGTTAGAAGGTTACATCAGTAGGAACTCTTAGTCAATACAAAGTTACTCGGCAGGAGTAACATGCACATCAATAGCAACTTGGCTTGATAGTAACTAGATCTCAATATGAACCTGTCAACATTGTAGAAACTTATGTTGAGCATTTTCAATCACTAACAAAAACATGACTATCACATGTTACTTGGTTTTTACAACAATGATTTGTGCATTCGGTCTGCTTGGCGCGATTAGTAGCATGATGTTTATTATTCAATGGACTGGGAATAACCATTTGCTTATCATCATATGACGCCTTCAATCATTGAACCGTTGAACACGTTTTATCTGGTGTTCTTGCACATATCCATGATGATTCAACAAACCCTGTAGATTTAAGATTTCGTTTTCAATCAGACTTGGAAATTTTCTAAAGTTTACTTTTATGTTAAAGTATTTCGCTTGTACACGAAATCAATCTGTGTTGCCACTTGGACCCCATGGGGACCCGCCACAAACCCGGTCAGGGGGCATTGCCCCCTTGGAGCCCCCATGGTCTAGGGGTTTTGCCTCTTACAACCCTAAAGGTTCTTTAGTACCAAAGTAATAATAATGTTGAACGAGCATGTACTCAATATGTCCTATATATTATGGTAACCGGTAGCCTTTAGTCCAATGACAATGGTGAATTCCCCTCACCTAAGTGGTGTGTTCCAAACCCCATTAGGGTATTTAGTTGGATTTTACTCTAAAAAAATTGTAAATCCCCATCACCCTATAATTGATTACACTAAAATCACCATCAAATCCAATAAATTATTTAAGAAAAAGAACCAAAAAAAAGTATGATTTTGTTCTAATTTTTTGTTTTAATTCCTATAAATGTAACTTAGGCGCGTTATGCGGTGTTGCATAATGCCACCCACCACGTCACCTTGTTAGCGCCCAATACACCACTCGTCGTAGCCATTGGGGGCGTCATGAAGGCCTCTGCCATATGGTAGCAGACGTGAGAGGATGACAATGTGGGGCCCATATGCAAATAAACCTATCGCAAATTTTCTTCTGTTTTATTTCTTTATACTTTTTCTTTTACTTTTTTTTTTTTTTATGGGTCTTTATTCCACGTCATGAGTGTTAAGGGTTGAGGTTTTAAAGCCCCCTCTGCATACATGTGACGCTTTAGTGATGCCTAAGTAGCCTAGTGAAAGTGTGAAACCTATTATGGCTACAAAACACAATCAATCGACCATAAACATGCTTCTGCAATATAATCAATGATTAATTACAAACTAAAAAACATATATTACCTGCAAAAGGTGTAATGCATTTTTCGACAAATAGTGCGGTTAACTCATTAACACCTCATTAACACCTCGGTTATCTTATTTTACACGGTGTGAATAAATGCTCTACGATTTTACAGGGCAGATGTTATATGGGTTTTGATTACGCATTACACAGTGTGGTTATCGCATTTTACATCATGTTGTGATGTGTGTCAGAAAACATCCCCGCTCATTAAAACTCGCGCATGTGTATGTGTTGCCCAGTTAAAACAAATAACACAACTTGTTAAAAATAAAAAGAAACAACACTAAAGATACAACAATCAACATTCAATACCAATTCTAAACAACCATATTCTCTCCTTTCATAATCGCTTAAACCGCCAGAATCTCGAATCTAAATTTTTGTGTCGATACTCCATTAGAACGTCAACCTTCATATTGAAAATCACAAGTATAATCAGTAGAACCATGAAAACCTTGATTGGATCTACAACTAGTTGGTGTCGATAAAGATCCACGTTGGGTCCCACTGAAACAGCCATCGGGATTTTCATCCTCATGGTCATCGATCCAACCTCCCCTACGTTTTGGTTGAGATGAAGGTGAGCATCCATGTTGTGTTTTATTCCTTTTACAAGCCTCACCTAGCTCTTGAGGTGCAGATTTAACCCTTGCATGCTCTGTGTTATCTTGTAGATTATTGCGCTTCGCTTTTTTCCATTTTCGCTTCTAAATAGGGAACGGTCAAAAAAAATTTACAACATAAAATGACATGTAGACTAAACGTTACTAGAGGAGTAGAGGTGGCAAAATGAGGTTAACTTGGGTAGATTTTAAGTACGGGTCGAAACTCGAAACAGGATGGGCCAACCCGCAAACACGTATTTTATTCATTTTCTTAAAACAAATAATGTGCTATGTGTGATCACAAAACGTCAAAAACTATATAATTTCTTAAAAATCTAATCTTTCAGATAAAGCAATCTTGTTATATGCATCTGAACACACTTCCCGTTTGAGCCATCTGACCGTTTCTTTTTTAGTTAACTCATTTAGCTAAACCCATCTGACCCGTTAGGAAAAAAAGCAAAAAGAAAACATAACGTAAAGCGAGTAATTTTTAAGTAAATGCCACCTATAAGTTTTAAATGTTGCAAAAGCAGAGTCTATTACCTTAGCGGACGTTTTACATTTGCGTGACTTGTGGCCTTCCTGACCGCATTTGTAGCAATAACTAGATGATGCCTCTGTATGCACTATTACACTTGAACTTACACTTTCACATTTCTGTTAAAAAAAATAATAAAATAAAATAATTATAGATGATGATGATCCTAAAAGGCCCAGCATCCAATCATGTAATCAAAATTTTCCTAAAAGGTTGCAATCAGGAATTATGTACATTGTAAATTTGAAAAAAACGTTGATAAGAATTTCAGATTTGTGATCACTTCATTTAACATACCAAACCCGTATGGCCCAACCGACCACACACTGTAACAAGAAGCCTCACTTGGACCTTCACCATAGTCAACACAACAAAGATGGCCCATATGTTTGCAAATGTAACATTGTATTTCCTGAAAAAAAAAAAGTGTCATGTGTGAGTTCTAGGTTGAGATAACAAAAAATATCATCGGGGATCATAATCAAATATTTAAACATCGGAACAGAATATATGACAAAATTGCCCATTTGACCTTAAGGTCATCCGTAGAGTAGAACAAAGTGTTGCATGCGTTCATTTCATGCCCAGAATCACCACATTTTAAACATATTTTAGCCTTTTCGACTCCCTCAATGCATTTTTCTGGGCAGTGTTTTGCACGATGACCACTTTGTTTGCAATAAAAACATTGCTTTCCCTGTAGAAAAGTAAAAGTATAATGAATAGAAGTCATTATATGCAAAAATTACTTTATGTTTTTACACAACGCCAAATATATGCGACAATTTGTAACACGATATATTGGTTTTCTTCTTATTATAATAACTAAACTATGATGTAACAAGATTATTTGACATTCATGATTCATTATTATCATATTAACACTTTGTTGAAAATAATAGAGTAAATTGCACAAAACATCCTTTATGTTTCTTCAAACTTGCAGGTTCCAGCCTTAATGTTTAAAAGTTGCTAAAAACAGCCTTTAAGTTTATTTTTGTTGCGGTTTCAATCCTTTACAGCTAACCACGTTATTTTCTTCAGTTAAGTTCCCTCACATGCATAACATGTGAGGGTATATTCGTCATTTTGGTTAATCTTCCACCCACTTCAATTATAAAAAAAAAGAATATTTAAGTTTTAACCTAGTTTAAACAAAGTTTGGTAAAACGTACGCGACTACAGAGGAGCACGATTACCGTTTGATAGTGTTTAAGTCTAACTTGCGGCGTCCTAAGCGTCACCAGTTGCTGGATCCGACTACTGAACACGGTGTTACGAAGTTCTCTGATTTGACGGCATCGGAGTTCCGTGAGAGGTATCTAGGGTTGAAGAGTCGTTTGTCGTTTCCGTCTGATGCGAATAAGGCGCCGATTCTTCCAACTGATGATAATCCTGAAGAGTTTGATTGGCATGATCAAAATCTGTGTTAATCTTTACAGCTTAGTGGGCTAGCTTAACAAGATTCCTATCTTAATTCCGGGTTCGCCGGAATCCGGCGAAGTCGCCGGAGAAGAAGACCGGAAAAGAGGGTGTTCGGTTTTTAAAAGTTTGGTTTTATTGCACATTAGTCCCTGCGGTTAGAATTTTTTTAAAATAGGTTAAACCTTAAATATTCTTTTTTCTTATAATTGACGTGGGTGGAAGATCAACCAAAATGACGAATATACCCTCACATGTTATGCATGTGAGAGAACTTAACTGAAGAAAATAACGTGGTTCGCTGTAAAGGATTGAAACCGCAACAAAAATAAACTTAAAGGCTGTTTTAAGCAACTTTTAAACATTAAGGCTGGAACCTGCAAGTTTGAGGAAACATAAAGGATGTTTTGTGCAATTTACTCAAAATAATATAAACTCCTAACCTGCTTGCACCGCTTTGCAATGTGCTCCAAACTGCCACATAAATAACAAGGCTTCTTGCGCTTAGAAGCGGTACAATTAGTAATTGTATGACCGCATTCGCCACAACTATAGCAATTTCCATAACTGCTATCTGGAGGATCAAAATACTGAGGTCCCCGCTGGATATAATTAACTCGTTAGAAAAATAATCACGGATCATACATTTGGATTGCAAATCGATATCTTAACGCATTTATTCAACTTACAAGAAGCTTCTGTAGTACAGAGTTATTAGATCTCTCCACACGATCGATTTCCAAACTCGCACCGATACCTTTTGATTCATCATTCTCTTTCTTTCTTTTCACATCTTTAACCTAATGCAATAAAAAATATGTTCAACTATGATTGATTGCATTCCATTCAGTATGGTTACAATATATACTGCAGGGGCGGACCTACCCTATACGAAGGGGTAGCCTCCGCTACCCCTTGGCGCTCCTGCGGTAGTGTAAATTTTAGAAAAATTTGACTTTTTTTATAAAACGTTACCCTACGAATATTTTCTAGATCCGCCACCGATATATAGAGATAAACGAGGCGTGTGGGCTCGATACTAAAACTCTAAATACTATATTCCAATAATTACAAGGGTGCTTTAATGTGCTCCAAAAGTGATTACTGTGATTACAAGTTGTAATCAACAATTCAACAGCTTGAAAATACGTAGTGTAAACCTAACACAAAAACCACAATAACAAAAAATGAATACTTTTTATTTTTATATTTATTTTCAATTAGATCTAAAGTGCTTACATCATTTGTGTTCTCAAGCTTGTTCTTGGCATCTGTGATGATAATCTCAGAGCCCAATGAAAATGATGAAGTATCAACATTGCTGCAAGCTCCTGCTATTGATATTTCCACCATTATTAAGCTTTGGTCCTGATAAGCATCACTACCACTGCTGAGAAAAATTGGGGATGGATTTGTTGTTCAAATTGTTGTTATCCGATTCGGGCATGGGAATGGAGAGAAACCACTGCAGTCATCCACGAAGATCTAGCACAGGCTTCGACTCTCAACTGTTGCTTCAGCCAAAGTTTAATCTCCACTAAAGTTTCTTTGTAACTATCGAAAATAGAGTGTATAGATATATCATGTGTGTAACAATTATATCGATTCAATACATCAGTGCTCGATATCTCAACCAAAAGATAAAACCTAAACAATAAAGTCTGATATATCAAAAACATATCGACAAGTGTTTTACATTGACTAAAGCGTTAAATCGGATATCGGTAGCGGGGTTCTGATATGCAAAACTATCGATACCGATAACAATGTTAATATACTTTGTTAACATACGTTTCAGTATTCATTCTTATGGTTTTCGACCAGTGTAACTTACTTGGTTTCTTTTGAAGCACAAGAAAAAAATTTAATTTCTGATATGCCGTTGCTGAGGGGGTACGGTCCCAAAAAACCATACCCTTGACTACATTTTACAAGGTTAACCTCGCATGCAACGGTGCGTTTTCCCCAACACCAACAGGTCGTACAATGAATCTTGCGCACTCAGCTCAACGGTGAATTAGACCAACACCAACAGGTCATACAATGAGTCTTGCGCACTCAGCGCAACGGTTAATTAGACCAATGCAATTAAGTCAAACAACGAGTCTTGTGCACTCAGCGCAAAGACAAGTTAGACTAAATAACACAAGTCACACAGCGAGCCTTGTGTACTTGGCACAACGGCAAGTTAGACTCGCGTGCGCAGGATACTAGACCCTGCGCAAAACAACATCCCTCTGAGCTGCGAATCCTAAAACCTTGCAAGGACAAGACACACATGAGAAGCGCCTCATAGTCTTGGGACAAAAGGATATACCCCTGACACCCTGCGCTAGCGGGAAAAACGCTGACAGCCTCGCATAAGGGGTAAGCACTAAGAGATGTTGATGATACTCAAGGGTACAAAGTGGCAGAACTGTGACCAAGGGTTGCTCGCAGGTTACGTGTGACAGTATCGCATGAGCAGTAATGCAGACGTCAGACTGCACACCAACCATATCTCTGCTAGTGACTGTTCCACCTTCTCCACTTTCGGCTGGCAGCAGAGCCTGACACAGAGACGGTTGCCTTTACACGTGGCACTGCTCAACATCCGACACGAACACACCTGCTAACAGTGGACATTAATTTCTGCAGGACATTTGCTGACAGGAGGGACAAAACGGATTCTTGTGTATGGGCTGGGCCCAAGGCCCACCAGCCCATCTCCTGAACATACATTTTCGGCTATAAATAAGTATCGGATCTTCAGGTAAAAAGCACGCTTACACATACACACCACCATTTACAACTTACTTGCTACCTTATCCTCAAGACTCGAATACTTATTCTCACGCCGGAGTGTGGTCACGGAGAAAACCACCTTTTCCCTGTGACGAGGCTAACGACGCGTTAGTTTTGCATATCAGCTTAGTGAGCTCACCCCGGAGAGTGAAGTGAAGAGACAACCCTTTATGAAGAAATACCCTGGTTGTAACTTATATATCCCCGGATATCTCTAGGTTCAACCGGCGTTTCTTCAGTTGCGATACCCCTATTTGTATATACGTTTTGATATAAACTTTAGAGTAAACTACAGTTTGCGTCCCTGTGGTTTACTCCAATCAACACTTTGATACCCAGTTTTGAAAACTCATCAACTTCACACCCCCTTTCCAACTTTCCAGTATGCATCAATTTCAGAGTAAACCATAGTTTGCGTCCGTCTGATTTAAAAACATTTTGGTGGGAATCATTAAACTTATTCGGGGACTTAAATTGTCAATTATTGTAAACCACAAGGATGCAAACAGAAAGGCTACAAGGTTGAAGGGTGTGAGGGGCATGAATTTGAGTCATTAATCGCCATACAGGACCATTAATGGATCGCTACACAACCCCTAACCTCACCCACCATGATTTGCGTGGATTAAACCACGTCAACCACGGCCTCCTTTTCCTTTTCTAATATTTCCTTTTTTCCTTTGACAAAAATAAAATAAGGGTTGGTTGGAGCAGAAGAAAGGTAGCCCTAACCAGAAACTTGACGCCGAGATAATGGCCTGCGCAGACCATGAACAAGAAGTCAACCCAAACGATCTCAGCGAAGAAGAAGAAGAAGAAAATAGTAACTGGAATGGGATCCTACAAAGGCAAAGTAAGAATGGTGAGAGGAGACCCATCTGACGAGATGATGCTCCTGTGGGGCCTTCAACAACCCACTTTCTCTAAACCCAATGCTTTCGTCGCGCAATCTTCTCTCAACCTCTCAATTGACGCTTGCGGCCGTTGTATCTCCATTTCTCAGTCCCCTTCTTCATTGGTCAGTTGCGTTTATACCATTGCACATATAGTGTTTGATGAAATGCCATTGGTTAATTTTAAAGAAATATGAAGAATTCTGAATGATAAGTAGGGATTAATGATAAAGGTCCTGACTTGTATAATGATTATGATCCTTTTACATAATGTTGAATTATGCTACAAAATTGTAGCAATTAAGTGGTTTTGTTGATTTTTAAGTTGGAATCCTATACCAGTCTCTTATTATGTTAGTATATGTGGCACTTAATGAAAATCTTGTATTGTTCTGTGTGCACGAGAGATATTGGTGCTTAGGAACACTGACCTTGGATGCCGCCAACGCATTTTGGGGGCATTGGTGTGGTGGGTGATAGGAGAACTTAAAAGAGTAGTTCTGTATGGGTGACCTTTTCAGAAGTCATCACTTGGAAATGGAAGATAAAGCGTGAGCTTCTTGTGGGTAAAGTAGACAATACTGGTTGATATGGGAGGCCGGGTCTTGCGTTATGTCTTGTAGTCAAATGGAATAGAACTTGAAAGTCAAAAGTTGTAATTTAAATGCTTTGACACTTGCCTAAGACAATTACTTTTTGATGTTTTAAGTTATGCTTGTTATCTATTTTAGTTTGTTCTACGCTTCAAATAAGATGTAAGGTTTTACTTGATATTTTAACAAAGTCCCAAGATCATAAACTTACCAGGTATTCAATATAGATTTCATTTAACTTCGGATCAACAATCTCATGTGAATTCTCGTACGTACATTAGGTAGTTATTTTATCATATAAAGTATGAAGCTCGAATTTAGTCATTTGACTCTTAGAAGTCATATGTGGAGGGACAAGTTACAAAATATTTATCATTTTTAAATTGGGTTTTTTTCTGTTTTTGACCTGAAGTTGATATATGTCGGTTTATACTGAGCGTAAATCAGTTTACAGTTCTTAATCACTTACTGCTGTATAAAAGCTCTTTCGTTGAGGCTTGATGGCCAAAAATAGCGGTTTTAGTTACTGAAATTAATTGTTTTGATTATGTCAATCTCACTGATTGTTATGTTCCAGGGTACTCCAGGAGTAACTGGATCAGTTATGTGGGACAGCGGAATTGTTTTAGGAAAGTTTCTAGAACATGCAGTGGAAAAAGGATTACTTGTTCTTCAAGGCAAGAAGGTTGTTGAACTAGGCGCAGGCTGTGGTTTAGCTGGGTAACAATTTTCTTTTATTTGTTTTGCTCCCATTTAAATAAATACAAATCTTCTCATATCGTGTTTTCAGTTGCATTGCAGCTCTTTTAGGTTCTCAAGTTATCCTTACAGATATGCCAGACCGATTAAGGCTTCTAAAAAAGAACATTGAAGATAATTTGTATGGAAACGTACGAGGTTGTGCAACAGTTAACGAACTCACCTGGGGCGATCGCCCTGACCCAGAGTTAGTTGAACCTTTACCTGATTTTGGTAGTTTTCGTTAATACAAAATTACAGTTTTACCCTTGATTTCTTATGCTATTTACTCATTTATGTTGTTTTTGTGTACTTGAATGAATTATCTATTTGTGAATGTAGTGACTGGATCGGATGTGATCTATAGTGAAGAAGCCGTGACGGATTTGTTAGAAACTCTAGTAGATCTCAGTGGGACCGAAACAACGATTATTCTGGCTGGAGAACTTCGAAATGGTAACTGTTTTGTGGTTAAATTTTCACAATTTGTGTTTCAGATGATAACCACTTTGTTTTTATTGTTTCGGCAGATGCTGTTCTTGAATGCTTTATGGAAGCAGCGATGGAGGATTTCATCATAGGTCGTGTTGATCAATCTGGTTGGCATCCGGATTATCGTAGTCCACGTGTTGCTATGTATGTGCTCGTTAAGAAGCTGGATAGCATGGTAACTGCGTGTTGAATATACCATTAGTTGGCCCGAGAGGCTGAGACCCCTTATTTAGTAAACATATAAGTCGGATTTGATTTTTTTTCTTTTTGTACGGTTTTCGAAAATTTGAAAACCACATATGTTTTGTGATTGTTTTTATACATATAGCTGTCTCACCATGTTTGTCTTTGGCATAGATAATTTGTGTTAAACGAGACCTGCATACACTAACAGTAAAAAAAGTTGTGTTTTCGTTTGCTATTAGATAAGGGCTATTCATGACTCAAGCCGAACCGAGAGAGCATCTGTTCGTACTCTGCTCAAATTGAAACCGAGCGGCTTAGCTCTGTTCGAATTTAAGGAAACTAGCAGAAAATGTTGCTCGAACTCGCTTGGAGCAACTTGGTTTTTGTCATTTTCACTAAGTTTCAATTTTAAATTAAATTATAATACAAAGACTTAAATTTAAATGTCACCATTGTTTCATTTAAAATTTTCACTCAAAATGTTGCTTGTTTTTGCTCAATTGTCAATCACTCAAGATACATAAAAGCTCAACAAATATAAATATAAATTATTTCATTCAAAAACAAAAAAAAAACATCTTAACGTCCAACCATTGGTTTACAATTTCAATATTCAATAGGATGATAATTATAAAAATAATTAGATATTTGTATATGAAATAAATTTAAAATATCTCTCCCTTATAAACCGAATTGAGCTGGTCGGCTTGTTTACAACTGAGCGAAAAATCAAGCGAGCATTTTCCGAGTGACGAGCACTTTGTGCAGCCCTATATGAGATATAGGGGTTTGATACTCGAGTGACACTTAAGTGAAACATTTTCAAAAAGTCACACCAATGGGTCGAAGATCAGCAACTCGACGTATGATATTTCATGAGAAATTTCACACAGCAAAGATTGAATTTGAAAAGAAAAATAAAACAAGTAATCATTCATGCTTAGCTGGGAAAATCCAAAACACTATGTATAGTCACTATAACACAATCTTCCCAAATGCTACTAGGCCTAATAATTTTGTATGTGCAGGACAGGAAAAAAAGGGTAATATCGGAATTCTTTAGAAATTATCCTTGGCTTGTCGGATCACACCCAATGCTTCAGCATCGCTTGCATTGGCTGGAATATTCAACACCCGGCGTATTTCTTCGCTTGAAGTACGCAAAAAGGGATTACATAGTTTCTCCTTTTTTAAGGTTGTTGGAATCTGTTGCACAAAACCAATGGTCAAAATGCTTTTAAAAAACTTCAAAATTTCATACAAAAAAGAAAACATCCCAAACATAAACTTACGGGTAAATTGCCTTTTACGTCCTTTAAGTTTTAGCAAAGTTTCAGGCGTTGTCCTTTAACTAACGAAATTACAGCGTATGCCCTTTATGTTTTAATTTCTTTATAGCAGATACCCTCAATCTCTATGTTTTAATTTCTTAACCGCAGATGTCCTTCATTTTTGTAATCTTTATAGGGTGAAAGGACACTGCCGTCTGCCGGTAAAGAAATCAAAACATAAAGGACATCCGTTGTCATTTCATTAGATAAAGGATAACGCCTGTAATTTGCTGAAACTTAAAAGACGTAAAATGAAATTTACCCTAAACTGAATATGATGAATATATGAGGTGACATGATGAAGCCAGTCGAACTAAGACGGCCCATTTTAGCACCCGCCAAAACGATCAACCGACAAACGCTTTTTGTTTGTTGTCTAAAAAAATGCATATAAATAATTACACAAGTAGTGTTATTACAATAACAATATAAATCTATGAATTAAACAATTTAGGAATTTGTATGCGTTTAGTTTTTATAAAAGTAAGAAAAGGCAGATACACATGGTCAAATCATAACTTAAATAAATAAAAATTACCGTGGGCAAGTGCTTTTTACGGAGATTGGCAATATTTACTGCATATGACTGTAGTTCTTCGTTCCCAGGCTCAACAGAGAGTGCAAACTTCGAATTACTCTGCCAATAGCATGCCCACTATTAAATATTCTTGATTGTAGACCAAATTAAAAAGTTAAAAACTCAACCTACCAATGTATATTCATGCCCACAGTATATATTTGTGTTTTCTGGCAACAATAATAACTTCTCAAGGGACAAATGCATCTGGAACACACGCGAGCATAAGCAAAGGTTAAACAATATATATTGTCACTCACGATCATAAAGTAAACCAAAACACACCTAAGTCTTGCCCGCAGTAAATCTAACAAAAAAACATGTTAGATAATAGGTTGGTTATTTGCAGAAGACGAGATATATAGTAATAAATTTACAAAAGCTGCGGGCAAGTGAAATCTGCAACCAAACAGTTAAAAGTAATAGTCTGATTACCTGTTCAGGCGTTCCTTCGAATAGTTTACCACATGATAAGCTGAATAAAGTGTCTCCGGTAAAAATAGCCCCAGAGGCCGGAAAATAAAAGCTAATATGGCCTGTCATCACAAAAAAACAATGAATCAATGATTTGCTACGTCTATTATCTTCTTTGTTTTTAGCAGAATTCCTTACCTCTTTCAATAATCCTAGATTTAAACAATTACAGATTTGTTAATTCCATTAGCAACACAATGAATTGTGTAGACTTCAAAAGTATGTGACAAGATCAGTTATTCCCATGTAAAGCCATTCCGAAAGAAACACTCGAAAAAATTACCGACAAAACTACATAGCAAAAGAATAACGGTATTTGGAAAATCTAATGTGTAGCAGATTATGGGGAACCTTTAGTGTGGCCCGGGGTTGCAATCACATGCACCTCGTGCCCAGCAAACATCCATGTGTCACCATCATTCAAGCTGATATCAATGCCAGGAATTCTATCCCTGTCGATATTTGATCCAATTACCTGCATGATTGCAAACACAATATTGATGATAACTATATGATTTAACAAACTCACTTAGCAAGAAAATAACCATTTTAACAATAATGGTCAAATGCTATATAACATATGTGTGACCTACTGCAATTGTGCTTCCATCGTAAGTTAGAAGCAAAATTCATTAATCTGATCTGTCATGGTGTGAATATCATTGCAAGAACTTTCATCATAATAACTTGATCACCCAATACTATCGACTAAAAGGTAACCTATGATGTGTGACTTATTGATATTTGATGAATCGATTGCAACCATAACTAGTGTATATGTGACCTAATTCCGTCACAACCTAGCAGCAGAAATCGGCAATCTTATTATCTTTCAATATGAATGGTTTCAGAGTCTGGAGTGTCCAGAAAAGATCTGTTCCTATGTAACTAGTAATTGACAATACAATCTACTAAACGTCTGGTCAAACCTAAAAGACTAGTTTCTTTAACTCCAACTATGGCTTACAAATTTTATAGACAGATTTCTTTAGAAGTATTATGTTAAGCAACAAAAATTGATAACCAAAACATTACAAATTGCAGCAAAAATCATCTACGGCTTACCTTTGCACCGTACCTCGCTTTCAAATCCACATTCCCACCTGTGTGATCATGATGATGGTGAGTATTTAAAATGTAGTTCAAATTACGATTGTTCTTGCTCAAAGCATCTACTATTGGTAAAGATTCTGAAGGATCAACCACACCAACGGTCCCGGTATCCAAATCATGCAAAAGATATGCATAATTGTCCTTGAGACACGGTACCTAACATAACCACAAGAAAAATAATATAAATATACAATTGATGTAGTTGGAAAACCAACAGATAACAAATGAAGGTAGTTAGTGACTAGGTCGGTGTGATTCAGTTATGTATCAGCGTATGAAGTAAAAGCTCACCAATTCAATTTGTAATGATGAAGACATGTTGGACATGCTACATAAGTGAGAAACACCAAGAGATCTGCTAACCCCTCGCAAGGTTTTAAAAGGAAATGAAAACAGCTGCATAAACCCATACATAAGGTTTTTCCTAAGGCAGATTTGCCTTAAACTTGGCCATACACAGACCATCCTTCTCGCCTGAAATATTACAAGACAATAAAAAAACTTCAAGTTGCAACAAAAAAAACCTTAAACAAACCACACATGTGTATATAAATCCATCAACGCTAACATACAACAGTCATCAAAATCACCAATGTACCTATCTTCTGGTATTCCCTCTTTTATAATACACTAATATAAACTTCATCAGTAAGCGATATGACAATACGTTGACCTAACTCTTTAATAACTAAAACCAAATAGCAAAAAGCACGTTACCGGCTTTCCACAAACACCATCTGAGATAACCATACTTCCTAAGTTTATTGCGTCAGCGTTCTTCCACTTTTGACAAATTATTCCAGATCTTTCCTTTCGCTTTTCTATATGGTTTATTTTCACTCAATACTTTATGACAGTGATCTCAAGTAATTCACATTTCACACACAACATTATATCAGACATTCATATCACCTACTTGCCGTAAAAGAATCATCAAAAGCCCTAATATACACACATATACAAAAACTATAACAATATTCTCAAAAACCACAAATATCTTCAACATTTAAGTAGCAGCTTCATATCATGATATCATCATATGCATTCCTCTTAAACACACAAATTCATTCAGCACAACAACAAATCAGCAATTTACAAAATCCTAATCTAACTACGGATGACCTAACTACATATTCCGCGTAAAATATCCTATAAATCTCAACGATGATGATAATAAACTTATAAAGTAAATTCAATCGACAATTACATAATCTGACACTACAAACAGTTACGAACTACGATCATAAATTCAGATTGATTGATTGATTGATATCTACAGTTAGATGAATCAGATATTCATAGCGATTTGCGAATCTTCGAAGATCTATTATACAAACATACATACATGTGTGTGTGTGTGTATATATATAATATATATATATATATGTAAGATGAAAAATGAAGAGGAAGAAATGATGAACCTGAGGGAGTGCAGTGATGGCGGATGGTACAAGTGATCGAGCGAGCATTTGATTTGCATATTTTGCTTTTGTAATGAAGAGAGAGAAATATATTGATGAACAATAAACGGGTACGGGTTACATACTGTGTGTGTGTGTGTGCTTCCACCACCACACCATCCACGCGTTTTTGTAACGGATTTAAAATAAATGAAAAATATATATATATTTTTTTTGGTTCGGTGCAAGATATAATCAATTTATCATCAACTTATTTGGGCCTTTTTGTGATTTTTATATTTTTTATTTATGGGTGGGAAAAACCTGAGTAATTGAACTGAAAGTAAAATAACCGGAAAAATGAACTAGAATTAACCAGCTTAAACCAATAGATAAAAGATCAAATACAAATATGGTTATCGTATATGTATGAATGGATTGGAAAAATAAGAAAAGAGCGGTGATATTTTCGTAATTATTTTATTAGTATAGTAATTATCTTGATGAACTAATCGAGTAAATATGATACACTTGTAGAGTAGTTTTGAATAACTAGTTGTTTGATACACTTTTAGAGTAATTTTGAATAATATGTTGTTTGATGCACTTGTTAAGTAATTTTGAATTTTATGTTGTTTGATGTATTTGTACAATAAATATATCAGTTATATTTTTTATGAACTGATAGAGTAATTTTGAATTTGTATAGTAATTGTGTATATAATGTTATTTTGATGAACCAGTAAAGTAATTATGATACACTTGTAGACTAATTATAAATAACTAGTTGTTTGATGCATTTGTAGAGTAATTTTGAATAATATGTTGTAGTAACGTATTAATAATGAATTAGTAGAGTAATTATGATTCACTTATAGAGTAATTTTGAATAACTAGTTGTTTGATGCACGTGTAGAGTAATTTTGAATTATATCTTGTAGTAGTGTATTAATGATGAACCAGTAGAGTGACTATGATGCATTTGTAGAGTAATTTTGAATTGTATGTTGTTTGATGAACTTGTAGAATAATTGTGTTTGTTATGTTATCTTGATCAACTAGTAGAATAATTATGATACACTTGTAGTGCAATTTTGATTTGTATATTGTTTAATGTACTTGTAGAGTAATTTTGATAATTACTCTTCTTATAGAATAATTACGAAAAAATGTCACCGCCTTTTTTACTTTTCCACGTCATTTGTACGTTTTGTACGTTAAACGTATTTGTATGCGAACTTAACTCTAAACTAGTAATCGACAGTTATGTTTTTTTTTTCTTTTTTGAAAACTGAAAGTTATGGCACAGTTTTGGTTATACTTCGTTCCAAAATCAAAAAACTGAGCCAAGGACTTGTACCACACTAAATTTGTTTAAATGTTTTTTATTCAATTCATGCCTAAGCATTAATAAATGGTTAACAAATACTTTTCCTTTAAACCAAAAGTTTTGGGTCTAACTTCCACTATTTTGGGCCAGACATTTCAAGCAAAACAGATACAAAATCAAACCCATACTTAAAATTAAAAACTGGATTAAGTGTGAAACCGACACACACACCCCTCAATTTTAAGGCTTACTTCTTTATTTGTGAACTTTTTAAAAAATATTCAACGCGTTGAAAACAAAAAGAAGTGTTCTTTTTGTACGTGTAAAAACGATGATCATTTGAATAGCATTCCAAAAGGGGCATTTGTTAAGGTCATAGGGCTACTCGGTGTGGGTGATGGGCCTCCTCGGAGAACGATCTGTCACGTCAGCGCCACGTAGGGTGGGTATGAGGACGGATCTTAAGGGGATGGACCTAGGAAATGGAGGATGATGCTAAAAATATATATGTATGTATGTATAGGTGTGTGTAGAGAAGAAGAGCTTGTGGACCGTCTCCAACGTCTGGGGGCAGACGTCCTCGACACCGCCGGATCACCCGAAATAGTGTTAGGAGACGTCACCAGACCAGACTAGGCCTAAACGACCCCACACCAAGTAGCCTAAGAAAGTTTTGGAACCCTTTCCCTTCCATAACTCTTGTGGTTCCCCTTGGATGTTGTTGATTTTATATCTTGTGGGCCCAGACGTCCAGGACCATATATCGTATTATCCGAAAGTGAAACTATTTGTTTATCTTTGAAACAGAATATATTGATAGTACTTACAAATATAAGATATCATATTATGATGAGAAAATACAACGGGTTGCTAGCTCTTTTTTGGGAATTCATCATTTGTGTGCATATAATGTATATATGTGTGGTGTGTACACAACGGCTTGTTAGCTTTTTCGCCCCGCTTGCGGTGTGTCACCCAGCTTGCGCTGTGTGCATATAATGTATAATGGGTCATTTAAGGGCAAAAGTGAAATTGTATTAATTTTAACGTTATTTTATCAATTTCGTGAAAATAAGGCGCACGGTTAATCATGTATCATCTGGTGGCGTTGGTAGCCGAAAAACAAAGTGGTGCACATACTAATCGGCCTTTGTCCCCATTGCTAGGTGTTATGTGTCTTATGTCCAAGGCTTGATGCGAAAATACTATCGAGCCGGGGGTCTCACTGGAAACAGCCTCTCTATTCCAACAAGGTAGAGATAAGGCTATCTAGATCTTACCATCCTTAAACCATATCTTGCTATTAGTAAGATTTAGTGACCAACCTTTACGATCATTCATGATAAATCCAGGATGGATGGATGGATGGATGTGATATTTACTATTCGTAAACTTGTTGAGTAGATTAGGATGCGCAATTACTATTACTAATTACTAAAAGCATATAAAATGGAATAATGGATGTGGAGGTTTATAATACTAAAATTTTATCCATGTAAAGTTTATACAAAATAAGAACGTAAACAAACATTTAATGAGTAATCACATCCATAAATTGTTAACAAATTGAATAGTTAGATAGTTAAAATTTTGATTATAAACTCACATACGTTAAAACCATCAAAACTCAAGGAATAAAAGAAACAGTAAATTGCACAAAGCATCATTTATGTTTCTTTAAACTTACGGGTTCAAGCCTTAATGTTTAAAACTTGCTGAAACAGCCTTTACGTTTATTTTTGTTGCTGGTTCAATCCTTTACCACTAACCACGTTAATTATCTCAATTAAATTCCCTCACATGCCTACATGAGAGGGTATATTTGTCATTTTAATAAACGGTAACTTCGTTCTTCATTTTGTCGCTGAATTTTTTGTCACAAAAAAACTTTCACTTGATTGTCTATGTATGTTTTCTGGACAATCCAATTTACATGATTTCTTATCAATTTCTTCAACATAACCCTCTGCGTTGGGCTATTAAATCGATTAATTCTCTTCTCGTTTTCAATTTCTCCTTGGCATTCTGCTGGAAAACAAGGATCGCAATTCTGCAATTTCTTCGGTTCTTCTTTGTAAAGCGACGGCGATAATCGACTGCAATGATCGATCCTTTTAAACCACGGTAATCAATTCAATTTCTTATGTAGAACATAGGTGCGCCAATTTTGTGTTCTTTATGATCGACTCACTCGGTCTTTTTCTTCATAGGGGCTATTCCGATGAGCGACACACTCTGATACCAATTGAAGGCGCACGGCATCGATTATATTATAGATCAATTATGTTGGATCAATTAAGTTGATTAGTGGTAAAGGATTCAACCTGCAACAAAAATAAACGTAAAGACTGTTTTCAACTTGTTTTAAATATTAAGGCTGGAACCTGTAAGTTTGA
The DNA here is from genome assembly GCA_947069175.1 of Scalesia atractyloides. Taxonomy (NCBI): domain Eukaryota; kingdom Viridiplantae; phylum Streptophyta; class Magnoliopsida; order Asterales; family Asteraceae; genus Scalesia; species Scalesia atractyloides. The sequence goes on from CAMTDV010001632.1 coordinate 2,867,916, forward strand.
AAAAACATAAATGACGTTTTATGCAATTTACTCAAAAAGAAATTTATTTAAGATTAATCAATCAAACTTTATCAAAAAAACTTTAATGAATGTGAAATTACCACAATTCAAATTCTAAAGTTATATGGTTAATGCTGTCAACTGAAATAACTAAGATAGACTAAAATTGAGTTGGAAATAAATGAAAAAAATTAGAGTAAATTACACAAAACATCCTTTATGTTTCCTCAAACTTGTAGGTTCCAGCCTTAATGTTTAAAAGTTGCTAAAGACAGTCTTTAAGTTTATTTTTGTTGCGGTTTCAATCCTTTACAGCTAACCACGTTATTTTTTTCAGTTAAGTTCTCTCACATGCATAACATGTGAGGGTATATTCGTCATTTTGGTTGATCTTCCACCCACGTCAATTATAAGAAAAAATAATATTTAAGGTTTAACCTATTTTAAAAAAATTCTAACCGCAGGGACTAATGTGCAATAAAACCAAACTTTTAAAAACCGAACACCCTCTTTTCCGGTCTTCTTCTCCGGCGACTTCGCCGGATTCCGGCGAACCCGGAATTAAGATAGGAATCTTGTTAAGCTAGCCCACTAAGCTGTAAAGATTAACACAGATTTTGATCATGCCAATCAAACTCTTCAGGATAATCATCAGTTGGAAGAATCGGCGCCTTATCAGATGGAAACGACAAACGACTCTTCAACCCTAGATACCTCTCACGGAACTCCGATGCCGTCAAATCAGATAACTTCGTAACACCGTGTTCAGTAGTCGGATCCAGCAACTGGTGACGCTTAGGACGCCGCAAGTTAGACTTAAACACTATCAAACGGTAATCGTGCTCCTCTGTAGTCGCGTACGTTTTACCAAACTTTGTTTAAACTAGGTTAAAACTTAAATATTTTTTTTTTATAATTGAAGTGGGTGGAAGATTAACCAAAATGACGAATATACCCTCACATGTTATGCATGTGAGGGAACTTAACTGAAGAAAATAACGTGGTTAGCTGTAAATGATTGAAACCGCAACAAAAATAAACATAAAGGCTGTTTTTAGCAACTTTTAAACATTAAAGCTGAAACCTGCAAGTTTAAAGAAACATAAAGGATGTTTTGTGCAATTTACTCTTTTGTTTTCTTATACTTGCAACTTTCCTTTCATGCACAAAACTCCAACAACTAAAAACTCAAATCATAATTCTGTTTCAACACATTAGCGATCACCCCCATTCACATCCTCTCTGTAAATCATCAACCCCTTTCAATTATCGCCATTCATTCCTATTAACTTTCACTCATTTCCCACACATTATTCTTCATCCCAACATTACAATCCAATTGTCAAATTTAGGGTTCATTCAAGACACCCAATATGAGTTTTCAAGACATCGAAGCGGGTCGCCCGATTAACTCTCGACGCAAGGGGTATACGGGTACGAAGCAACAAGACCCGACCCAGGCTATTGCTTCTGGAATCTTCCAGATCAATACTGCTGTCAATACTTTTCAGAGGCTCGTTAACACCCTTGGTACACCTAAAGACACCCCTGAGCTTCGAGAAAAACTGTATTGTCTTATTGAATTTTATTAATTTGTTATCAGTTTCTTTTATAGTTTTCATTTTTGCGTTTTGTTGTCGGTACTTGTTTAACGTTTTAGGTTCAGATTAGTAGATTTTATAATGGAATGTTAGATATTTTAGTGTAATCGGGAATTATGATGCACATCGAACAAGTTCACATAGGTGCGGGAGTGAACGCTTGTACGAGTGGATATAATTCCAAGAATTCGGGCTGAGCCCCGAAAAGGGATTCCAAGCGTGGGTCGGGGGCAGCGCCCGGGGACGGGGTCCAAGGTTAATTAAATTGCTTTATAGAAATGCCTTAGAAAAATTATTTATATAAAATTCGTCACAATTTTGTAGATAAAAATAAAGGCGGCAATTTAATTAAATTCGAAATTTGAAATGTAACTGCTAATAACCGCCAATAACTGCCAAGTACCAGTTATTTGGAATTATCCCCAAAAGTTCGTGGTGTGTTTTTTTTGGTCAAACCCTGGTTCATACGAATTCCATACAAACACATACTGTTGTTCCAATTCTCGAAATCAGAGTTGTATTCGATTGAATTATTCGGTAGAACCACCGAAATAATTTGATCTGAGAGTGAATACACGCCTCTCTGACCATCCGGTTTCTGAAATTCCCCAACATGGAATTGGACATGTTAATAATTAATGGGTACTAGTGGGATTCTCATAGTGCGAGAATTTGGTTGGTATTGGAATATTGGTTCGTTACGGTACTAGTACTCGCTAAAGCAATCGAAAATAAACAAAAAATAAATAAAGTAGTAATATGCCCAAAAAGTTATGGACAATTGGACATGTGTTTTATGCCGATCGAAAAGCATATAAATGAATATCAATACTGGTCACCGATGTTCGGTTGGAATCGGTTTGGTTGGTTAGGACTTAGGGTAGCAGCAGTTGTATAGCCTACGGTACCTAAAAACACTCTACTTTGAATGAAACTCCGCACTCAACAAAGGCGTGTAGGCACTTTTTTTAAAGAAAGTTAATGAAGGCAACCTTGTGGCATCTTGGGGGTAGAATAAGGCTTAGAGACCATTAGGTCCTGGGCTTGATTCTCACAAGGGGTTTTCCCAAATTTATTGGGTTTCCTCCTGAATTGATGTATAGGCATTATTGCCTATTGAAGATGGATATGATCGGGTGGTTCCGCTTGTGGCACGATGATACTCCAATGGTCTATCAATGATCCAAATTTGCCGTTCAAAACAAAAAAAAGATAGAAAAATAAATGGGTTAAAGGTGTATATTATTTAAAGTATAAGGGTGAACCTGAAAATTTCTTCTTTTTTATAAAAATAGTTATACTGTTGACATTCCATGTGATAATATCTATATATGTAGGGTGGGAGTTGGCTACAAAGTCCATTTTTCCTACAAAGTGTGAAAAGTCATAAAACACCATAATGTCAACCATAAAATACACTGAAAACCCACAAATAACAAAGCGAAAATTACTAAAACGTCACATTTGTGGGTTTTGTGTTGTATTTTGGATGATAAGTCTTTGATTATCGAATGGCTTACATTAGTGTCTTTTATGTTGATTGTCATTTTGTATTTTATATTCATAGTTCTACGATGGTGTGTTTGAAGTTTTTATGGACTGTTAGGGTTTGGATATTGTGTTTTAGTGATCTTCACTCTGTTATTTGTGGGTTTTGAGTGTGTTTGATGGTTGAAATTGTGGTGTTTTATGACTTTGTACACTTTGTAGGAAAAATGGACTTCGTAGACGTACTGTTTTAAAATATATGGGATTATTAGCCCTCTTAAGTTCTGAATTAAGACTTTTCTGAAGTTAAATATAATCTATTAAAAAAGGAGAATTTATGACTGATACATGTAGGGAGCTTTGTGTGTAATAAGGATTAATGGATTACTGTTAAATTTATAAAACCTTGTTAAGTTGGAGTTCTACAGATGTTTTTCTGTGCACATTATAGATTGTAGATGCATATCTAATGTTACAAGATTTTTGTTCTCATTTTTATTCATTTGTATGATTATTTGGAGCTATTGAACACCAACGATGATTATATGTTTTTGGTCAACGATAGGCACAAAACGAGACTACATATTGGACAGTTGGTTAAGGATACGTCTGATAAACTCAAGAAAGCTAGCGAAATAGATCATCGTGCCGAAGTTAGTGTAAGTGACTCCCACCCCTTTATCTTTAAGTTCAGGAAAAAACCAAATTTTGTGTTTTTAATGTTAATAAGTTGACACTTGACATGATTTCTATATCAATAAATGACAATTTCGTTTGTAGTAAGCGGTTCTATGATTAGATGCACGTCGATTCACTTTATTTTCTCCATTTTTACAGGCCAGTAAAAAGATTACAGATGCTAAACTCGCAAAAGATTTTCAAGCAGTTTTAAAAGAATTCCAGAAAGCACAACGACTATCAGCCGAAAGGGAGACAGCTTACTCTCCTTCTGTTCCTCAAGCTATACATTCATCACGGTAAATACTCATGACGTTAGTAATTACTGCCTTTAGATGTTCATTCCAATTTGAATTCGTTCCGACTTCTAAATTACTTTTTTCTCGACATTTTGTATAACTTTCAGTAATGAAGCCAGTGAAACGGATGCCAACCAAGGTAGAAGTCCAGAACAGCAAGCCCTTCTTGTCGAATCTAGAAGGCAGGTTTTTTGCTATACACTTCTTAGTTTTCATATTATACAAGGGGCACTGTTGTAATTTTTTCAAAATACATTTGTGTATCATTAGGAGCATATGTTGTTTTAGGGCTGCAAACGAACTTAATGTTCAGCGAACAATTCATGAACCGTTCGGCGGGAAGTTCGTTTGTGTTCGTTCGTTTATTAAACAAGTGAACACGAAAAAGAAATTTTGTTCGTTTAGTTAAATGAACGAGCATGAACAGAGGCCGTTCGTTCATTTATGTTCGTGAACGTTTGGTAACGTGTTCGTTTGTCGATAGTTCATTAGTGTTTTCAGTTTTTATATTTTATTTAAATACTTCAAAATTCCGAAAAATAAATTATTTACTAAGTGTCATTGTATTATATATTCTATTCATGAATGCTTGTCTGTGTTCGTTTGTTTTCATTTGTGTTCAAGAACATTAGTTTGTGTTCATCAACGTTCATTTTTGTTCGTTACTTAAAATTAACAAACGAAAACATTCATTTCCTTAACAAACGAACACGAACATAAAATCTCGTTCGGTAAGTGTTCGTGAACACACGCGTTTCTTAACAAACGAACACGAACAAGGTCTTGTCCGTGTTCATTAGGTTCATTTGCAGCCCTAGTTATTTTGTTAAATATGTTTAATTTGTTCTTTCTGCAGACAGGAAGTGTTACTGTTGGACAACGAGATCGCATTTAACGAGGCTATTATTGAAGAAAGAGATCAGGGAATACAAGAAATTCAAAACCAAATTGGTGAGGTAAACGAAATATTCAAAGATCTTGCCGTTTTGGTTCATGAGCAAGGAACAATGATTGGTAAGTATAATTTTCACTTTTTTCACTTCCTAATTTCTTTTTACATTTTTTATATTTTCATGTTGTGACTTGGGGGTTGAGTGTGATCAATTTGTTTCAGATGATATTGGCTCAAATATCGAGAACTCGCATGCTGCAACTGCACAGGGAAAGTCCCACCTTGCGAAAGCATCAAAGGCTCAAAGATCAAACTCCTCCATGGTAATTCTTATTCATAACTTTTGAAATGGTGTAAATTACCAGTAATCCAGTTACGCTTCAGTAATTATGCCTTGAATACTTGCAAAGGTGCGAATTAAAAGTGAGTAAAATGTCATTTTTGTCCCTGAGGTTTGGCCAGTTTTGCAACTTTCCTCCAAAGGCTTGTTTTTCAGCATCTGGATCCAAAAAGTTTGAAATCTTGCTGTTTTCTTCCGGCTCGTTAACTCCATCTATTTTTCTTGGTTAAGTCAGGGGTATTTTTGTCTTTTTACCTATATATTTTTTTATTTAGTGAGGGTATTTTGAATACTTGTACATTATGCTAAATCCTTGTACATAATGTTAAAAAAAAGCCGAATTGCCCTTTAAGTTAACAAAAAAGACGGAAATACCCCTGACTTAACGGAGAAAATGGATGGAGTTAACGAGCCGGATGAAAATGGCAAGATTTCAAACCTTTTGGATCCAGATGCAGAAAAACAAATTTAGACGAAAGTCGCAAAAATGGCCTAACCTCAAGGACGAAAATGACATATTACTCAAAGTTTTTAATTATACTTGAAATAAGTTGTTTTCTAAGAAGCACTTTGATATTTGCTTATTTTAAAGCGATGAAGTGATTCTTTTGTGGGATTCAAATGACAGTTTCATCCAGTGAAATATGCTTTTATTTTCGTAAGCACAAGCATGAACTGCTTAAACAAGCAAACCTAATCTATTTGAATGCTTTATGCATCTTTCTTTTATTTGCTTTTATAATGTTCATTCTTTTGCACATGGTTCATGCAGACTTGCTTGCTTTTGGTTATTGTGGGGATTGTGCTTCTCATTGTGGTCATAATACTTGTGGTTTGACCTTCCACAATGGTTCATCCGATGTTAAGTATTTATCGTTTGTTATGCGTATAGGTAAATCACTAAATCCGGTCTTTTTTTTAATATTTTCCGGGATTCTTTGTTTGTACAAGTTGAGATTATTTTTCGTCTTACGTTGCGCGATTTCATGCTTTGTTGCAGGGGTTCTTTCTGAAAAAAATGTTTTTATATATATATATATATATATATATATATATATATATATATATATATATATTTTCTGGGGTGTTTGTTTGTTTTCTATTGATTTTGGTTATGTAAATCCTCCAGCCTTTTTGATAGTATATGTGAGAGCTGAGAGGTGGGACTGTTGCTTTCTGGTTCTGGATAATAAAATTGTGTATTATTTGTTTGGATGAGATTTTTTATTTTATTTTATTTGGATGAGATTAATGTTGTAAAGTTTGCTTGTCTTTTCATTTGTGATTTATCAGTATAATAAAAATTTAAAATGTGATGTAGAAGATGTGCAATAATAAATACATCTATATTGTTTGTATCTAATTAGAGCACCCACAATGCAGGACTAACTAGACGAGCCCACTTCAGCATCACCTCCCTGTGAACGAACCCGCCTTATAATCCACATTGCCCGACGAACCCACATCCCCTCCCAACTCGTTCGTAATCTTGTCCGCATCTATGGACTTCTCTCACTAACATCTCTCTTCTATCTGGAGGCCAGCTTGATCCGGACGAACGTTGTGGATGCTCTTTACCAGGGAATCACGAGAATAATTTTTCCTTTGCTATATTTATGTAAAAACGTTCATACAAGATAACAATTTACCTTCACACCATCACTAACGCACCACTCGTGAGGGTGCGTTCGGCTGATTCGTCCCGTCTCTGCGAAAAGCCACATTGTGCAGGTTTGCGTCCTTTTGGAATGTTCGTAGAGGGTTGTGACCAGCTAATCTTGTGGGGCTTAGGCAAATTTTTATTATTATTATTATTATTATTATTATTATTATTATTATTATTATTATTATTATTATTAACATGTCATGAATAGTATTGTTTTTGGTTTCTTAATTTTAATCGATATACTTTTCAAACTTTACTTTTACTCTTCCTTTATTTTATGATTAAACACATATCTAAAATAAACATTATCTTATCTATCTAAGAAATGATTCATTTTTTCTTTTTTTTTATTGTATATTTCTTTCTTTTAACTTTTTATAATTTAACAATATATTTTCTTCAAGTTATATAATTACTAGGTGCTTAACTTTTTTTAAGTTTTGATATATTTTGTGGGTTATCACTTCCGTTTGTTTAACGAGTACACCGAATCAGCCGAGTTCCAACCCGATGATAATTTACTTTTTTGTTATTTACCATAACAAGCCGAATATATCGTTCAAACAACTCTGGTAGTGGTTCCAATATGCGTTTTACATGTTTCCGGTATAAACTTCATCGAAAATGGAATTGTATTCACAATAGAGTAGCTTTCCTTTATTATTTTTTTTTGTTGATTATAGCAAATGTTTGTACCGTAACGAACTAAACTGCTACCGACCAAACTCTCGTCGCGAAGAGCGGGAAACACACTAGTTATTATTAATTTACGACTTGTACATCACAATATTTAAACTATAAATCACTTTAAATGTAATAGTTGAATAATATTACAAAAAACATTAATGTTTTTCTTTTATAAACATTTGTTTATATTAGTTCAGTTTTTCACACTACTTTTTTAAATACATTACTTTAATTTATATAAATTATTGTACTTATAAAGTATTTGTTTAATACACTATAAGGTGGTGAATGATAAGTGAAAGTATGTACAGTGTTCAGAAAGCTCGTAGCTCGCTTGAAAGCAGCTCGAAGAAAACTAGCTAAAAACCCCAATTTGAGATGACATGAGCCGAGCTGGCTCATTTTGTAACCGAGCCAAGCTCGGCTCATGACTCGACTTGTTCTTAGACTCGTTTAACTCCAAGCTAGAGCTTTAGCCAAGCCGAGCCACTTCAATTAATTTCGAGCTTGAGCTCAAGTCCACCTTGGCTAAACCGCTTCAATTAGTTCTAGCTTGAGCTCAAGTCCACCTTGGCTCGACTAAACTCGTTTACCGACCTAAAAGTATGAATGAAATACATAAAGTTTGTTTGATTCATTTCCAAAAAATAAAATAAATACGCAAAGATTACTACATAGTAACTCGGAAGTATAGCATAAGTAATTTGAAGTTTAAACAGAAATCAAACTCCCAAATGGTAATAAAGCCTAGAATAATTGTTTTAGAAGTACACAATTAACTTGAAACTTAACATTTGACCTCCTTCAACCCGGGACCAAAGTACAAGAATGTCGGGTCTGCCGCGCCTTCTTTGTAATAAGCAAACACAATGCTACTGTCATCATGCATACTCTCCCCAACAAAACTGCATAAACACCATATTTCATGAAAAACATAATAAAAAACGAATCTATGTAATCGAATTTTACCACATGGCTTGCTTACAATTAAGGGTGTAAACGAGCCGAGCGGCTCGCAAGCTGCTCGAGATCAAGCTCGAGAAAAAGCTTGAAACGAGCCAAGCCTTATCGAGTCTGAGCCAAGCTTGAGCCTAAAATAAAGCTCGCCAGGCTCGTCGAGCCTTAGTATGATATTAGTTTTTTATTAATATTGAATAACATTTACCCTTATTTAAAGTTGTCTAGTAAATGAGCCGAGCCGAGCTGAGCTCATTTAAACATGTTTACGAGACGAGCCAAGCCCGAACCTAAAAATATGCTTGTTTAGAAAACGAGCCCGAGCTTAATTTATCACGCTCGCGAGCCTAAACGAGTATTACTTATGTTATTTTTATTTAATATATTAATTAATAGATAATAAACGTGCCAAGCTCGAGCTCTTATAAGTTAATCGAGCCCGCAGCTTGGCTCGTTTGCACCCTACAGTTACAAGTATAGCGATTTTCCAACGTTTGCATCACCTTAACTGCAACCAAAGATATATTTGACTATTTGACCAAAAGAACATGTAGCAAAAAAACTTACAATTGGAGGTCACTGAGCTTTGAAAGAAGGAACTTTGTTGCAGCCTCAATATTTTTCTTGAAAAATTCTTGTTGCTCCGCATCGAGCTTGGGGGTCAGTAGTTTGATGTACTTTTTGATATACGCGACAAACTGCTTCTTATCGAAAGGGGGTTGTTCCTGCAAATTTGGATGATGATATAACAAAGTATTAAACCAAACACCATCGATCATTCATTCATTCCAAGACCTTTTAAGTTTTTACCTGGAGTCTAAAGGTGTCAACAATGTCGACAACTTTCACAGCTTGATCGTCAACACCCTCATCATCATCCGCTCCTTCAGCAGAAGGGTTTGCGCCAATGTCAACAGCAACAGCTCCTTGCACAACCCACTGCAAGCATAGAAAAACACAATATAAAATCATGACATAACATTATAAAACATGTTCAACGTGTTATATAAAAGTGTAAAACTATAAAAGAAAACAAACCTTTCCCTCAACTTCCCAAAGAATCCCGTTTAGAAGTTCCTTGTAAGGAAACGAGTCAGAAAGAAGCTCATCACCTACGTTACACTCAACATAATAAGTAAAGTAAATATAGTTTAAATCCAAATTTAACTCGGCTTCAAATAAAAACCAGATCAATATTTGAAAATATCAAGTGCATAAAAACTAGCATTTGCAAACATACATCAGACCTAGAGTTGCAAACGAACACGAACAATACCTTGTTCACGAACGGTTCATGAACACTTACCGTCGTTTGTTAAGGAGATGAACTTGTTCGTGTTTGTTTGTTAATTTTCAGCACCGATCGAAACCGAACGTTGATGAGCACAAGCTAAGGTTCATGAACACGGAACACAGATAGAAACAAACGAACACAAACAAGCGTTCATGAACATAATATATAATATACCAACACTTATTATATATTTTATTTGTCGGAACATAACTAAACAAGCGCAACCTTTGTTCAAGATCGTTCATTTAACTAAACAAACAAAATTTCTTGTTCTTGTTCATTTTTGTTTAAACGAACACAAACGAACTTTCCGCACATTTGGTTCGTTTGCAGCCCTAATCGACCCGCTTCTACTGGCTAACCAAGGGAACAAAACACCAATCACAAAATCAAATTAGATCTAGAACTGTAGAACATATTCAACTGCTAAAACAACCATTCTAACAAATAAATCCCCTAATAACATAAATTAACCATAAGATAAATAAGTTCAAATTTCCTCAAGATCACTGAGGATTTGAGCAACTAAATCATAAAGCTTCAAGGAATATATACAAAACTCAGAAAAATAATAATAATAATAATAAACAATCAGATCTATGGGAATAAAATTAATTATCTAAAACAGCATTTATTATCTGAAACAAGTACAAAAAACATAGATTCTCAAACAAGATTTAAAACACATACATACTTGCAAAATACTTATGAGTCAAAACACATAACAGATCCATGAAAGAAGTAGTTAAAAAAGATTACCAGTAAGCAAATCCTGATAAACCAACATCTTTGCAACTTAACAAAAAAAAAGGTGTGTACTGCGTAGGGTTTTGGAACCAGAGTTGTTGTACTTTGATTCTTGTTTTTGAGTTTGTGTTGTCGATCCCTATGTGTATGTCTTTCAAATGGGTTGGGCCAGAGAAAGTTTGTCAGGCCCGTTATCCGTTTTGGGTTTTGACATTTTTTTTTCTTTCAAAGTGTTTTAGGGGTGTTTGTGGGTCACGAGCCGGGCCGAACTCAGAAAAGACCGAAACCCGAAAAAGGCTCAAAAGTACCCGATATAATCACACTCATAGTATAGTTAGGCAATATGTTATACTCGCGGGGAAAGGCACGGGTGATGAGGTGGCACTAACGAATGGAGGGGGAACACCACGCCTCATCCCTCACCCCATAAAATTTCGGAAACGGAAGGACCCCATCCCGCTCATCATGCACCCTTCTCTCTCTAATTAATTTTATTAAGAAATGTAGAAAAAGAGATGAATGGTATGGGTCTGTGGGATGTGTATAACATAGGTTAATATAGTGATGTGACCCCCCCCCCCCCACACACACACACACGTATCCCGAACTAGATCGCCCATACCGGAATTGGGTACAAAAATGAACATTCGCCCCGTGTTCGCGATCTGATTCGAAAATAAGTTGTACCCGATTCTCACTAAATTCATTCCAAAGCACTGAAAACGTGTTTCCGATTGAGTAATTCAGCATTTTTGATTGCTCTGATACGTATACCAGTGGACAGATGTGCTAATGTTAAAATTTTCCCGACTCTTCATTTATGTGGTTACACACTTTTTCAGCATTTTTATGACGCATAATATTCGATATATGTGTAATTGATAGACTTTTTATGAGATATATGAGTAATTGATAAACTTATTTTTAGGAGATATATATGATACATTCTTAGAATGGGAAATTAGGGATCATTATATTAATACATGATTATACTCTATATATATTAATAATATATATTGGCTATTGGTGCCAATTTCATATATTACACGCTATAACATCTATCTTTCATACATAATTCTTCAATCAATTAAAATCACAACAGTCAAAATCACAAGTTCGCAACATTTTAGCAATGGCTTTCGGTAAGAATGGTTCAAGTTCAAGGCAGGAAACTTGTCAATTTGATTCCAGAGTCCTGTATATTAGTGAAAATGAATATGAAGACAACGAATTTACAAAAAAAACACAGACATAAAATTACTAGGAGTCAATACACGCAACAAAATTTTGAAGTCAACAACAAGCCGAAGGAGGACAACAAACCGTTGATGCAGGAAGTTGAGTTTCTAAGTGTTGTTTCCTAGCCTTTTTCTTGACCCGTTAGCTTTCCATGCTTGAGCCCATCTGACACGGTTCATATCCTTTCATTCCATCACATTCACATCATTGTTAGCATACATGATCATACATTTTTAACAATCATTTTACAACTCCTATGTCACATTAACTTTCATTTGTCAAAACATCTATATAAGACATAGATTCACTACCATAGTGTTCATAATTCAAGCAATTCAATTTGCCATCATGTATGTCATGTAGACAAATTAACATGTATGGTCTACTTAATCTCACAATTGTTAGGAAATCTAACCATGTTATTCCCACATCTGTTGATTTTCCAGAAAGTCAATTGTCAAGTATACACACTTTCGACTTATAAGCATATGTCCATATTGATATACTAGACCATATCAGTTACACCATATGCATTACATTCTCATGTTGAAAGGCACATACAACCATGTGATCACTTAAGTACATACATGCACACATATAATCAATTCCACATACAGTATTACTTCCATGATTCTACAATTTGCAACACAAACCAAGGTTTGCCAATCCAACATAATTCTAACATTATCACTTGCTAGTAAGTTCATATGCTCCACAATTAGCATAAATCATACAATCACTTCTTACTCATAAATGAGCAATTAACCAAACACATGGTGTGCATCACACCATTCAAGCATAAGGTACGAACTCCTAATGCGTATCTTTCACTAAATCATACAATCAACTCAATTTTAACTTTAATCTCATCTGATACACGCTCAACACATGGTGTGCACCACACCATTTAAGCATAAGGTACAAACTCCTAATGCATATCTTTCACTAAATCATACAATCAACTCAATTTCAACTTGAATCCCATCTAATACACGCTCATCATGTTATGTACTTTCAGTTACATCAATTCCACATCCAAAATCACATTATTACATTTCATCCATATTTTCAAGTTCTTGCGTACAAATTCTCATTCTAACATCACCTAGACATTTCATCAAAAACTTGGTATTAAAGCACAGTGTACAAGTATTTCATGCTTAATTTCCTAGCTGAGAGTATTAAACATTTATTTCTTATATACATGAAGTATCATTCATTCAATAAACATTAATCATAGTAACACATTAATTTCTTTCAATCTATTTGTTAAATTGACCAAGAATGATCATGGTTATACCCAAAAATCAACATCCACTTCCAACCCATGAAACCTCCTTCAATTTACTAATTTTCTACAATAGTAACATTCATTCAAGTTCTAGTCATCAATTGCAACTAACTTCTACATGGATTCACATATCAATTATGGATGAACCCCAAGGGGTCGTTTGGTTCATGGATTTTTTCTAATGGAATTAGAGTTTATCAAAGGAATTAGAATGAATTCCATTCAAAATTCAATAGGTGTTTGGTTTGTAAGTTTTTTTAAAGAATTGGAATGTATAAAATATTAGTTTACAAAAGTACCCTTCTATCATCTCCATCCTTCTAAACTCGAAACCTAAGAACTTTGACTTCATTTCAACCGTTTTAATCAAGTCGTCTAGTATCTCCCTCTAGCTCGTCTTGAGCAATCTTCTCCATCACAACAATTCAGATTCCTCAAACGTTACCTCATGAAATAATCGCTTCCATATTTTGATCAGTAGCCATGGGAAGGTGAAAGATCGGTAGTTCCAATCATCGTTGATTTTGATTGATGATGGGTTTCATTAGTTCTAGTCGTTGAGAGATCGTTGGTTTTGTGGGTTTCGATGAACATCTAAGTTCAAATCATTGGAAAATCAGACGCTGTTTAGAGATTGAATTGTCAAATTGGTTACTAGAATTTGAATTGTTTTGAACATCTGGGTTCAAACGTAATCTGGGTTATATGGTGTGGTTTATGTGTTTAAAAAATGTTTGATTTCAATGTTTTGATTAGTTTGATTTTAGTGTTGTATTTACGATGTTTCACGATATGTGTTATGTTTGATTTCAAGGTTTCTTGTGTGCTGTTATAGTTATTGAAATTTGATCCTAAACTTTTGAGATTGTAGGTGTTAAAATGTTGATTTATTGGTTGTTGACTTGAGAAGAGAATAGAGTATTTTGGTAACATTTACAAATTCCATTGGAAAGTTAAACATTCCATCAAGTTAGCAAAGGATTCTTAAAATCTATTGATTGATGGAATTGAATGGAATGAATTCCAATTCTTTTAGCGAAGAACCAAACACATTTTTGGACGGAACTAATTTAATTCCAGTTCAGATTCCTAAGAATTCCATGAACCAAACAGGCCTTAAGATTTCATCATGCAGTGAGTTTCTAACAAAAAATCATCATCAAATAAAATTTGATCACTTACCTCATGTTTCCGGTCCTTAGATAGTTAGAAATCCTTAATCATGCAAGCATTTGTGGTTGAGTTCCATCATCAATTTCAGGATTTAGAGTGTTTTGAGAGAACCCTCTTCTTCTCCTTGTATATGTTAACACACGCACACATTTCCAGAGGTTTTTTATTTGTAAAACCTTAATTCAAACTTTCAATTACAGATTCTCATGTTTGCCATTTGATCTCATTTGTCACAAACTTCATTCTCTACTATTTAACTTATATTCCAACTAAGTTAAATAAATAACACAAGAAAACATACTAAATTAAAATTCAGAACTTATATTCCAACTAAGTTAAATAAATAACACAAGAAAACATACTAATAAATTAAAAATTCAAATTTGGGGGCGTTACAAGAGAAATCGTTTAAATTCTAGATGGTCAGACAAATTTGTGTTTATACATTCCAACATTCAACTCCAATCTCGTTTCTTAGAAAGTTACAAGACTGGGCTAACTAGAAAATGGGATAAGAATCCCAAAAATGATTACTTGGAAGAGCCGGTACTAGGTACGAAGATATGCAATGGGAAAACCTTGATGGAGAAGAGAATGACGACCTAAACGGAAAAAGACAAAGGCTCGATTAGTTTTATTACTTTTTTGTTGCAAATTATGATTATGAAAAGCTTTTGTTTTATGAATTTTCTGCTATGAACTTATGAACTATTGATGTGTCTGAAAGACAACATACTTTTTAATGTCTAACCTAGTGAAATTTCATCGTGAATTTGTTAAATGTTTGTTAATTGGTGTTTTGTAGGTTCCTAATTAAATAGATAGATTTCCAGGTCAAGACACGAGCTTAATTGAAGATATCAGAAAAGTAGCTGGACCAAGTTCGGTGCGAGCCGTTAGAAGAGTATAGGTCGTAAGGTTTGGAGCTAGGTTACATCGCCTTATAAATTTAAAACCCTAGCGGGCCTACTTGCTAAAGTGGATAGGTATGGGTCATAAGCGTGCGGGTCATACCTGACCCGGAATCTACGTGGACCATACAAATAGAATAAGACGTCCAAGAAACCCTAGGTTGTGAAGTTAGATGACTGAAAAAGCGAAAAAAAGGTTGTTCAAGTATTTCAATCAATTTGAAGACCCAAGGAACAGACTTCGTGAAGATCTATCATACAGAAGATCAATTGCTCCAAATCTTGTCTTTCATTACAAGACTAAGCACTTTGAGTTGGATCTCTATTTTTCAAGAGATCAAATCGCTAAAGGTGTCGTAAAAACTCAAGGCATTGGTTAAAATAATTAGCTTGCAGACGTTACGACCAACGGTTTGATAGTGGGTCAACATATGAGTTGTGTAAGAAACTCAACATGTAATTGTGTGTGTGTGGGGGGGGGGGGGGGAGGTTAAACATTATAATACTAAAGGTAGTCTTAGTTAACATTTTAAATGGGGCAATTTAATACCTTTATATGTGTTATATTTATTTTTCTTATTATGGGATGTTTGAGATTATATGCAGATTGTTATACTGGATTTGCTGAGATGATGCTCGTGGGCTAGAGGCTTGATTATAAAAGAGTTGTGATGTGTGAAGATTGGAGCAGCTTAGATATTTTCATCAAACACTTTCTCTCTCTAATTGTGTGGTGATTAGGGTTTCAGTTCATCTCGTTGATCGTATTCATACTGAATCTGATCTTCGGGTTGATTCTTTTCTTGTTCATTTAGAAATTATTAGTTTGATAATCTCTTGATCTTTTATAGAGTGTTAGGGTTTGTGTACTTGAACAGATATCATGCTAATAACAATTTGTCATTCGTGTGTTGTCTTTTTTTTATCATTCAAGTGGTGTCTGTTAATTATGTTATACTTCATTGTCATTATTCGTAGTGGTTAAATGATTATATTTCTTTATAGATCTTATTACGTGACTATCTATCTAAATTAAGTATTTAATTAAGATCTGCACCAGTGATTTTATAAATCAATTTTCCAGACTATAAAATATGAAACGTTAACCAAAGTGAATTGTAACTTCTTACTCATTTAGAAAAATCTTTTTAGGAAAAAAAATATAATTTTTTTAATTCACCTAACAAAACCACTAATAAAATTAATTATATGTTATTGTATGATTACTGAAATCGACTAAACCGAAGACCAGAACTTGATTTCTTATGTGTGCAATATTACTGAATTTGTGGCCAAAAGATATAGTCAAAGGAGATTAAAACCAAAATTACCAGACTAGTTCATTACTCATTTGACTAGATTTAGAATAAAATATACAATTTTTCCTAAGTTATCCAAGTATTCAAATCATAGCAGACAACATATTTTATAAAAAGTACAATCTTTTTCTTTATTGACCATGTGATCAAGCAGTGACGGATATAGAAAAAACATTAAGGGAAAACGTTTTAAAATTTTCTTTCCTGTCGGGACAGCAAAATCAGAAAAACGTCATTTTTTTCCAAAATTTACATTACCGCTAGAGCGTTAAGGGGTAACGACCCTATTCTCAAGCTACATCCACCGATGTGATCAATAGTTAGAAAATATATATATAATTACTCTTATTAATAAAATAATAACTATTGTAGAAATAAATTGTCATAAATGATCCCATTAATCCTATACCTCCATTTATGTAAAAGCATTGTCTATGTTTCAACCATCATAATTTGCAAAGAAGTTTCATATACATTGTATGCATATATATATATAGAGAGAGAGAGAAAAAGCTATTAAGAGAAAGTGTACACATTATTTAATTTAAGAGGAAAAAAACATGTCTGCAATTACTTCATGTTCTTCCATTGAGCATTGTTCAAATCTTGAAAACTTTCTTAACTCAGTAACTCCTGTTATCAAGCATGCTTTTGTTCCTGTGGTAAGATCTCTCTCTCTCCCTCTCTCCACACACACACACACATATATATATATATATATATGAATTAGGTTCATACGAGAACACCCTTGAGTTGAGAGAACTCATGAGAACTATACTTCCCGTGTGAGTTTTTCGACCAAATTTTGCACAAAGTTAGGGTAATACGAAACAAGCCCCCTTGTGGAAAAAAAATCCGAAAAAAAAAATTCACGAGTCGTTTTTTTGCGACATGTAAGAATTTTTTACACCCACCTTTTTTTTTTACTGTAGCGCAAGGTTGGGTGTGAAACTGCCACCGCAAAAGCGGCTTAGAATTTATTTTTTTTCCCTTGGAAAACTAATTTTTTAAAATGATTTTTGGTGAAAAAAATTGGAAGCCGAGTTCCTACGAGTTCTCTAAAGTCGATTTAGTTCTTATTTTAACCATTCCCTAGATATGTGTGTGTGTATATATATATATATATTAATTTGTGTTGATGAAAATATATGGAAGTTTTCTCAGAATGACAGCAAAAAAGTAGAAGCAAACAGTGGATTGAAAAATGAAGACATAAAGCTACAAGATATATGGGAAGTTTATGATGAATGGAGCTTTTGTGGTGTTGGTATCCCAGTTATACTAGAGACTGGTGAAAGCATTGTTCAATATTATGTTCCTTATCTTTCTGCTATCCAGATTTTTATAAAAAAATCTACATCAACTTCCTCTCATCATCATGATGATGATGATGATGCAAGAACAGAATCAAACGACAAGAATCTTAAAAGTGACAACAGTTGTTGTTCAGGCGACCATGATCTTTACGTACAATTTTATGAATCTTGTTCTCCATACCTGCGGGTGCCGTTTCTGGATAAAGTAAGTTAATGATTTTAATTGCATTTATAATATTAAGAGTGCCATTCATACATGTATTTTTTTTCTCTTACACGCATGCATAACGAAATGGTTACAATTGGCATATTTAATGTGAAGAAATGACTTTAACAATTTCTTCAAACGTTTAATAAATGGAATATTGGATTTTAATAATCTCAACTATTTGGCGTTAGCTGTCAACAGTCTCAACTTTAAAAGTAATCACTGGCAGTCCCAACTATTAACATATTGGCCTCCAACAAACCCCGACTAACAGATTCATAACTTCGTTAGTCTCCGGTTGCCGGAAAAACGTTTTTGGCCAGAAAAAGGTTCCTAAAGTTCCGATCTAAGGTTACGAAGATGTTTGGGATGAAAATGTTGAGTTTTCCGGCCAAAAAATTAAGTTTTCCGGGCAAAAAGAAGTTTCCCGACGACTTCATTAATTGATGCTTTTACTAGAAAAGGGTTTCTAAAGGTCTATAGTAAGGTTATAAAGAGATTTGGAACGAAAATGTTGAGTTTTCCGGCCAAAAATGAGTTTTCCGGCCACCAGAGACTAACGTCCTTTGGTTTTGTTAGTCAGAGTCCACTGGAGGCCAATATCTTAATAGTTAGAACTGTCAGTGGTTATTTTTAAAGTTAGGACTGTTAGCGGCCAACAACGAAAAATTAGGATTATTAAAATCCAATATTCCTTTAATAAATCACATACTAATTGTCCATGGTATTCAACATTTATTTAGTTTTTTATTTTTTTAAATGACAATGCTTATCTTTAAATTACACCAAATAAATCCTAAATTACTCCTTGCTTGACATTGAACCAAAAACCTCATTTCAAAAAGATATAAGCCTCTGTCAAATGGGCTATGGTTAATGTCATTTTTATTCGTTCGTTGCATATTTATATACTTTATAATGCGTTACAACCATTAAAGTTAAGATACATTAAAATTGTTTTAAATTATATATATATATATATATGTATATGCTAGTAGTGAAAGTGTAAAATACAATATTCCTTAATGTACAATAGGAAATTATAATGTGCGTATTAATTTTTATAACATGCATGATAGGGTTTACTCCATGCGTGATTTCTTATTTTGTTCATGCGTGATTATGTGTTTTTGTTCATTCGTGATTAAGGTTTAGTTTTTATAACATGCATATCGTACGTATCGCACGTTAAGGAATATTGTACGCTAACTTTCCTCCATATAAGTAATAGTTTTATAATCTTGGCAATGGGATTTATAATTAATGGAATAATGTAAGACAGAAGTAAAGTTTGTAATTAAGAAAAATAGTTTTTAAAATGATAAGAAAGATTATAAGTATGCGAAGTAGGTATTAGAACTTTTCAAGTGCTCGTCATGATATAAACTTTTATTTTACAGTAGTTTTTACTATAACAAAGACGAGTCATTTGAGTCAAAGTACTATAAGAAAAAGAAAGCTTGATATCTATATTTTAATAGAATTTCACTGTCTAGAGAATAAACAAACTTACAAACCCAGGGTGGCCTGAACCGTAGCTTCATTCAGGGGCAGAACTAGTAGAGCTTTGGGTGGACAAACACACCATTTGAAAAAAACTTTCAGTGTATTTTATAAGGTAAAATCCCGATCGTATCTGTTGAAAATTTGGTTAAACCCTTCGTTCGCACCTCTTAAAAATATTTTATGGATCCGTCAATGACATCATTGATGATAGTATGTTTCTTTGACATAAAGTAAAAAATTCGATAAAATGCCAAAAGAAATAGATAAAGCTTGTAATTGTGTTATACATACAAATACCCCGTAACAAGTTTTGTTGTTGTTTCTTATATGCAGATTATCGTTATCCTGGACTATTAACATTTTATATCAATGATATATCTCCAGCTAGTTGGATGTCTATTGCATGGTATGTATTTTTATGGTTTTTTTTTGCTTATTTTTTATTTTATAGGGGAGGAATACAAATAAAACTCACTTAAGTTAAAAAAACCCAAGCAAAGCTTATGTAACAGTTTTTCTTTATTTTGTAAAAAAAATTAGGGAGTGTAAATAACATGTTATCAAAGGTTTTGTAACAAAAAAAAAAACAAAACAAAAGCGCCGAAGAAATTTTTTTATAAAAACTTTAAAAATTCAGTTTTTTATATATATATATATAACTGAATTTTTTTAAAAAAATTATAAAAAATCCCTACGGCGCTTTTTTTGTTACAAAATATTCAATAACATGTAACTTACATTCCCTATTTTTTATAAAAAAAAATGTCACCTAAGGTTTTCTTGAGTTTTTTTAACTTAAATGAGTTTTTTTCTCTATAATTCCCCTATATATATAGGGTTGGGTTAAAATGAGAACCGCATTGAGTTATGAAACCTGTGAGAACTAGATCATCCAAAAGGTTTTTCGAAATTTTTTTCCTCAAAAGTCATAAAAACTCACTTGGTTCAGCAAAAAAAAATTAAAAGAAAATGTCACATACCCACATTTACATGAGGCGTAAAAAACATTTATCTTCATGCAAAATTTATGTCAGCGCGTAAAAAAAATTGCATCAGTCAAAACTACCGACTTGACAATTTTTTTACCTTTTGTTTTACAGATGTATTATAATATTTCCATCTACTTTTATGAAACAAATTTTTGGCCTAACTCGTGCGAAAACAAAAGGTTCTCATGGCTCTCGCAACTCGTGGTGATTCTCATTTGAACCAAACCCTATATATAATATACATATATATAGGGAAGGGATATCTTGAGAACGCTAAATATTGTGAAAACCATGAGAACGAATGAAAAACCAATCAAAACTAATTTTTTTAATACAAACTTCATTGTAATTAAAATAAAATATAAAAAAAAGAATTACAACATCAAATAGTTCATTTCAAATCTCAAAATTACTCTTATTAGATTTTGTAGTACACATGTGTAAATATAACAAATTTACACATGTGTTAATAGTCAACTTACACATATGTAATTTTTTTTATTTACGAATTCACGTAAAGTTAAATATGTAAATTTATTTCTAATATTGTATTCAAATAATAATTATAAGTGCAAAAAAAAGATTTTAATTTAAATTGTTTTTGATCAAGTACTCGTAGTTTTTTCATAAGTTCTCGTGGTTTTTTCATCCGTTCTCACGGTTTTCATGGTTCTCACAATATTCATCGTTCTTATCTAAACCCTTCCTTGAATGTATATAGGGCTCGGTTCAAATGAGAACCGCCACTAATTGTGATAATAGTAAGAACTTTTTCATCACGCGCGAGGTGGACCGAATTTTTTTTGCACAAATATAGATGAAAATATTATAAACAATCTGTAAAAAAAGTAAAAAAAAATTGTCGAGTCGGTAGTTTTGACTGACGCAAGTTTTTTTACGCGCTAGTGTAAATTTGTACTAAGATAAATAATATCTTTTACTCTTATGTAAATGTGAGTATGCAGCATTTTTCTATTTTTATTTGTATACAAATGATTTTTTTCATGATTTTTGAAAAACCTTTTGAATGCTTTAGTTCTCACAGTTCTCATAATAAATTAAAGTGATTCTCACTTTAACTCATCCATGTATATAGTCAAATTTAAGATTTTAAGTATTAAGTTTATACATATCCGTCGGTTGAAATAATTTATTTTTTTGTATTTAATGGTTGGTAACATTTTCAAACGTAAAATCAAAGAAGTTGATTTTTTAGATTTAAATAATGCATAGCTTGAAACTTTAAAGTCAAATATTGGTTCATTAAATAAAAAAAGCCAAAATATACATTATTAAACACTATCGAAGGAAAAATACACACAAAATATATATTATTAAACATTATTGAAATGTTTAAATATTGGTTCATTCAAAATAATTTTAGATGTTTAAATATAGCTAGCTAGTCAGTACTTTTTTCCTCAAGGATAAATACACACAAAATATATATTATTAAACACTATTAAAATGTTTATTGTACAAGTTTTGTGATCAGTAAAATATAACCTTACTCTAAAAAAAATATCGATTTTAACGAGTGTATGTATCGGTAATGATAAGTCGATAACAATAATAAAAAATAAATTAGGACAGATGAAAATTATGGTCTAATGAGACTTTTTTATTGATCAAGGTCATATCGTAATTATTAGTTTGTGTATTATTTTTTCTATTAAACTTATATACATATTCACCCTCACATATCAATCCAACATTTTCATGGCTTGTTTCAGCATAATTTAATGAATTATATTTAGTTTAGGTAAGATTTCCATTCATATTATATAGTATTTTGTCATTAATTATTTTTATAGTATAAAGTTAGATTGGTTTAGTTCTTAGAGAAAAACAATATAAAATTTTTTAACTGTTATACTTTTGTAATATTGTATGATAATTCAATTTTTCTTTTCTTTTTTTTCAATCCATACCACTAATTATAAGAAATCAACATCTAAATCCTTCTTTATCTAGTGTTTTTTGATCTTAATTTAAAAACCCAAATGCTCCTCCAAATCATGTTCAAGTATGCATGCGTTACAAATCCAATAAAAAACCATAGCTTTTGTCTATGGGCATTTTTACATAATCCACATGAAATTGAAAACTCTATTCTTCTCTTCTATTCAAATTAAAATCGAGTTATATCTCACGTATAAACTTGAACAAGACACGTGTATTCACATATTGACGCAAGCACGATTCATATACCCTGGGAAAAAAAGTGTATTTTTTTTTATTTTTTTACATATTAATAGTTTAACATTCTAAATAATTTATGTTATTACATAAAACAAAAGGTAAACAAAAACATGCAACTTTCGTTTCTAGGGGGTTATATATTTACAGTTTTAATAGCATGACCCGTTTAACTAAATGTGTTCGTTGGTTCAATATGAAACTGTCCCAAACTCCATTTAGACTAAACAAAAACATGCAACTTTCGTTTCTCAAAGATTCACACCCGTAGTTTACAAGGCATGATGCATTTACAGTTTAATAATAAATTGTTTAAAACGGTTTTTTGATATGTTGTACATGTATCCTATCTATCATATCCCGCCTAGCATTTACAGTACCAAGGAACTTTGCACTTGTTTCCTCACCTTCCATGCTCTATCATGCGCCTTTCAAGGTAAGCCTGAACCAAACGTTTATGAACTATTCGTGAATTGTTTCGGCGGGAAGTTCGTTTATTTAAATAAACGAATGAACATGAACAAATTTTTTGTTCATTTAATTACAAAAACGAACATAAACACAAATGAACGGACATAACGTGTGTCTTTGCCTCTAGAATTCATCATTTATATATCGAGTTTTATTACTTATATAAGTTTAGTAATATTTTTTTTTTTCAAAATAATGTTTAATTACATAATAACTATTATGATAAAACAGTAAATGATATATATTATGTTATATATATATAATATATATATATAACTCGGAATGAGCTAAGTTCAAGCTTTTCTAAATTAGATGAGCCACACACTATATAGCTTAGTTAGCTCAACTCATTACACTCCCGGTTGTTACAATACAATGAAAAAAATCGATCATATTTTGGAAAATAATCAAGTTATATTTTGATTATACATTCAAATTCTCAATTCTATTTCATTAATAATATAGTCTAATATTGATGGACCAGGGTGTTAAGACTCTTATCAGTGGCGAAGCTTGATATATTATACAGGGGGTCGAAAACGTATATACCAAAAAATTTCTATACGAAAGCTACATATATAACACTACTGAGCAAAAAGTTCGGGGGTCGGGCGCCCCCAGCTCCTTCTAACCTTCGCCCCTGCTCTTGATTACTACCGTAGCAGATAACAATGAAGATGGTGATCGTGAGAGCGGACAAGTGTTGGATCTTGTTCCGTTCGGTCTTGCAACCTACAAAATGCAAAGCCATGTGTGAAATAATCACGACAAAGGTGACGATGAAAAGATTAAAGACTTGGAGAGTGCTGCTTCTTCATGGTTGAAACAACTTCATATCCAACACCATGATTTCATCTTTTTTACCCAATAACTAATTCACTGTGGCTTGATTGAGCATGTCAATATGCAATTTGTTGGGGTTTCTCTAATTACAAGTTTTGGCTTATCAGAAAGGTGAATAACAAAGCTTTGACTTTTTTTATAAAAGTCAACTGTTGCTTCTTTGAGTTTATTTCTCATTTAGAACATGTTGAATCCTTAAACCATTGTTATCTTTATAACTCCCAGACCTTAGTCAGCACTTTAATTTTTTTTTCTAGATACATATCAATAATTTTAGATAAAATAACAAATTACAAAGAAATGGCGTGTAAACGGGCAACCCTCTTTTGAATTGTAAAACCGATCCTACTAAAGACGAAGCGACTCTTAAAGGTCGAACGATTACTATTCACGACCCGCTGGACTTTGTTCAGGAATTTCACGGCCTCTGGGGCTAGAGGACCAAATGTATCAAAAACAAATTTGATTTTCTAAACAAGCTTTCTCGTGTTAATTGACCTTGCTTGATTCCGCCTTCAATGTTGCCTGGCCAGCAACAAACCCATTATCCTTAAGACCAACAAGAGAGGACACTCATATAAGGTCCATACAAATGTATTTTCCCCTTGCCACCCAAACAACAAACCTTATGTCATTTCATCGTAACATGTCGAAGCTCACATAGCATAACCTATAAGTTGTAAATAATCAAATTTAATTATTTCGAGTTTAGTTTCATAACAATTTGCACCTTTTAAATTATGCACCTCCTAGATTCATCACAGTGCATAACTTACAAGATTGTAATATCATCCAAAATGCATAACGATGGACAAAAGTATATCTACAAACTATCACATAAGTTTGTTCATGGAAAGTAATAATATGGTATAGCAGCAATATATATACCACTTTCTCTGTAATAATACTAATGCTTTTAAAATAATAAAAAAAACTACATTCATATATCTTTATGTTTACATCTATATAAAACATTTTCTATGTATAAAATGGTAAATTCTCATATTTTTTAAGATTAC
This sequence comes from Scalesia atractyloides, assembly GCA_947069175.1. Classification (NCBI taxonomy): domain Eukaryota; kingdom Viridiplantae; phylum Streptophyta; class Magnoliopsida; order Asterales; family Asteraceae; genus Scalesia; species Scalesia atractyloides. The sequence continues at coordinate 2,893,049 of CAMTDV010001632.1, forward strand.
ATATAAAGGATCAAGTTAAAATGCTTTAACTTTTTGTTATTTTCTTTCATTCGTACCTCTCTTCCCTTGATTAATGACACTTATGTTTAATAAATCTATACTGTATATTAATATTATTTAGAAATTAATAAAAAAATAAGCACATGGATAATAAACTCATCACATTCTACATATATTGCTACACGATATTTTGGAATCATCAAGAACATACATTCAAAAAATACATTGTATTTGTGTATGTAGACTAAAGGACTAATTAGTGAACCAAAATTAATCAAATTTTACATAAAATGTGTTTTGTAATTTTCGAGAAGTTAGTTAACAATTTAGAGGTTCAATATACACAATAACAATTTGTGTTGTGTGTGTTTTTTAATTAAATATTCTATAAATTTAAATTATAGATTCATCTATCTTTACATCTATATAAAACATTTTCTATATACAAAATGGTAAATTACCATCATTTTTTAAGTGACATATGAAGAATCAAGTTAAAATTACTTTTTGTCATTTTCTTCATGAGGTTTGACCAATTTTTGTGACTTACATGCTTGATGTATCATTTTCATCAAAAAAGTTTGAATTATTACCATTTTCATCCTTGAGGGCCAAATTACGAGGGATGAAAGTCACAATAATTTGCCAAACTTAAGTATGAAAATGTCAATAAAACGCAAAACTGAAGGATTCAAATGCATAAAAAATACTTTTGGATTAAACACGCAAAAATGACTAAACCTCATGGACGATTTTAGCATTGTACTAAAAAATATATCAAGAAATGTGTAAAACACAAGACCATGTATAGTGGGGCTTGAACTTTGCTCCTCCCTTGGGCATACATGTGGCTTCTAGTCAGCAAAGGGGCTTGAAGTTAAAAGAGGTGTAGTGAGGCTTGAACTTTAAGCCCTATTGAATGATTAGATATTGTAATTGAATTAAATAAAGAAATAAAAAATAAATCATCAAAAACATTCCACTGGTCATTATCTTTTGATCTGGCGTTTTCAAGCCCATGTCCAACCCAAAAAAAGCCAAAAATAACACCTTCGGGGCCGGTGTTCACTTGTGAATGGAGCGTTTTTTTGCCCGTCCACGCATAAATCACATACCATTACAAGTGGTCTAAAAAATAGTTACAAATTGCACAGGCTATAATTCCTAGGGGGCTAAACCCGGTAATCAAATAAACCACAGGGACGAGAACCGCTACACAAAATCAAGCGATGAAAGAAGCCAAGCCAAGCCGTCGTGTTACTTTACTCGTCGGTTGATTGACTGTAGAATGTGGAGGACAACACTAGAACAAAATCACTATTTCCACTGTATGTATGTAGATCAGTGAGATCTCAGATAGTTCTTCGATCATCCGATCGTTTGTAAGGTTAGTTAATCTCGCCGTCAGTTTCTCACCGTCGATCTATTCAAACAGTCGTTGATTTCAAGTTCTAGATTGCTTGTATAATTATATAAAGCCATTAATCAACCGGCATAGTTTGGATTAACACGTTGTTCTTCATTCGCCTGATTTTAATCATCGAGTAGTTATGATTTGTGTTTCAGTTGTTGTGATTTACGATTTACGAATCTGTGAAACCCTAGGATACATCGTCTGTGCAGTTTATCGCTTATATTTACAGATTTATAGTATAATACTCGAATTATATAGATAGATGAAGTTTTGATGATAACTGATAACCTAATTTCATGTCCTTAGCTTGAATTTGTCTGATTGTTCACGAAACCCTAATTGTTGGATATTTTTTTTTTCTGTTTTTTAGCGTTGATTTTGGTAGTTAGTGAAGGTGATTGGTTAATGTGTAAGCAACTTCAGTGTTAAGCTGAGTTTGTTAACAGTTATGGATGGTAATAAGGATGAGGCAATGAAATGTGTTGGCATTGCGAAAGAGGCGATTGTATCTGGAAACAAGGAGCTTGCGTTGAAGTTTATCGGCATTGCACAACGGTTGAATCATAATTTATGTGTGGATGATCTTTTGGCAGCGTGTAAAAATCTTGACTCCGCGAATCCGAGTCCATCGAATGGTGGAAATAATGTTGCGAGTAACCATGTAAATCCGAAGCAGGATGAAGGTTGAAAGGAGAGCCGAGTTATACGGAAGAACATGTACAAGTGGTTCGTAAAATTAAAAGAAGCACGGATTATTATGAGATTTTGGGCGTTGGTAAAAGTTGTTCTGTTGAGGAGGTTAAGAAGGCTTATAGGAAGTGTCGTTGAAAGTTCATCCTGATAAGAACAAAGCGCCGGGATCTGAGGAAGCGTTTAAGAAGGTTGGCAAGGCGTTTAAGTGTTTGAGTGATGATAATTTAAGAAGACAGTATGATCAAACAGGTTTCGTTGAGGGAGAGGAGTATGGTCAGCAGTATAATCCTATGAGAAGGAGAAGAAGAACAGGACACAATATGTTTGAGGATGATTTTGATGCTGATGAAATCTTTAGGTCGTTTTTTGGTCAAGGTGATATGTTTCGTACAGCTCATGTGTACAGAACCAGACGAGCGGCAGCAGGTGGTCAGCATCTGGTGATGGTGGCGGCGGTGGGACAGTCCTAATATGATGTTACTTCTTCAACTTTTACCGTTTTTGCTGATCGTATTGCTTGCGTGTCTCCCATTCTCGGAGCCTGAATATTCATTACAAAGGAACTATACTTATCAGTTTTCTAAGATGACTAAGGAATATGGAGTGGAGTTTTACGTGAAATCATCTGATTTTGATCAGAAATATCCAATTGGTACGCCTGCAAGAGTTAATATTGAAAATAGTGTAATCAAAGATTACAAAAATATGCTGTGGCGTTATTGCCATGTGGAAATGCAGAGGCGCTCATGGAGCAGAAAACTTGCCAACGCCTCACTGTGACAAACTTGAAAGTTTGGGAATAGCGTGATGGTTAGATCTCAGTCCTTTTCTTTATTAACTCTGGTATTTAATATTTCCTATAGATCAGTTTGTTCCTGAATTGTAATTTTCTTTTGATTGGAATTTTTTTGAATCTCACTATGATACAAAAGTTTTGTTTTTGTCGAAACTTTTCGGTCATCGAGAGAGATTTTTACCGGGTTGGGTTCCCGGATATTTTTTTATTGAAGAAAGTGTTATCCGACTATCCGTTCAAGTTTAATGAATTATTGACTACACACTTAACAGAAGTTGCTGATTTATCTTGTCCCACACCTCTATACCACAGGTCCAATGTTCGAAACTTGTTATTTTAATTGTCCTTGATGCCCAACCGTAAATGAAATATAAAAATGAGTATAGGATTTGCATTCGGGTCTTTTCAGTGAAGGAACAAAGTGATTACCAATCCAACCAAATGACTTATGCTATTTTCATCATGCAAATTGTTTTTCAGGGGTCATCGTTCGAAAACCTATGGGGTCACATGACCCTAGCGCTCATGCACCGGGTCCACCACTGCTGGTGGGTACTAAATGCATGAGGTAATTTGAGTAAATGATATTTAATACCATCCAAATGTTCAAACATAGTAAGGAATTTTAACTATTTGAAAAGGTTTTCCCATTTATTAGATACCAAACAGAGAAATATTCAGTCATATATATGTGTGTGTCCAATGGAAAGAGTAAATTTAAAATTATATATATATATATATATATATAATATATATATATATATTCGATGCAATTATAAAATGAAATATTGGATTTAGAAGAGTGAACATTAGGTGTTGTTCCTAGTTTCTATCTGCCTGCAATTTTATCTTCTTTTTCTATATTTTTACTTCTTTCATAGGGTTCATGGGTCATAAATAAGATAAAATTCATCTGCCAATATGCTGCTGAAAGATTGTTAAACACTGCACTAACTCAACATGTACAGTCCCATGAAAGTTGAAATGCTTCTTCTTTTGGAAACTATTTGAGCTTGAATCACATATTTTCGTTTTTTTTCTTGTAGAAAACTTATTTGGAGTCGATAGATGGAGAACTGTTCTTCCATTGGCAGTGATTTCTGAGTTCAACTGGCTGGTGAACTCTTGAGAATCGGGTTTATTTCCTATATATTATAGCCCGGCTCTGCGATGTTTGATTTTAGCACGGGTGTAGTAGCATTTGTGTAAAGATATACTACTGTCGCTGACAGGTTAGTTTTTTGAGAGATATATTATGAGAAGATATGATCATATACAGAACAGTGTTTTGAAAATAATTGTCCTTTTATTATCAGCTGATAACCAGGATGAATTCTTATTTGATCTTGCAAACGAGTTCGTATTGTTACTGATGCACAAATAGTTGGGCAATTTAAAGGTTAGGTTCTTATAGAAACAGGTCAAATGGGTTAATTGGTTAGAATATCGTCCAAAGGTATATTGTCATTGCATACCTCCTAAATTGTTTTATTCATAATTTAAATTATATTACTGATGATAAAGTTTCATTTATTTTTTATTATATTTAAGAAAATAGAAAAATATGATGTTCGGTTAACTCAAATGTGCTTCGACTTGTTATCGAATCAACCCATGTTTGTTATTTATATAATACTTGTCTTTTCGTAAATCAATTTGGATAATAGACAAATCACCATTTATACAGATATATTAAATCGAGTGTTGTGCGCGTTAGCCCTCTCCATGCTCACGACCACATCATCTCCGACGTGGCACCTTTTTGTAGGACTTGGGGCGTTTCTGAGGGCGTGTCACCATGCCGGTGGGGTGTGGAGGGGCTGCGAAGAAGGCTGAGGGGTGGCGAGAAGGGGATGCGGGGTTTGGCCGACGTGGGTGTGGTAACGCTGATGGGCGTTAATTGGCTTCTCTTGGAGATCCAATCTGGGTACACATTGTGGGAAGTACATCATCTTCAAACAAATAACTAAATTTGTAAAGACGCTGATGATAAATTTGGATTTAGTTGATGAAAACAAATCAAACCGAACTAGTATTACCACTTTCCATCTCATTCACAGTTTCAAACTTGCAAATTTAACATGTTTGCTTTCTATTTGATTCAAAACCTGATCCAGTGTATTAGCTGATCGTCTTGAATCGGTTCTCATCCTGGACCGTGGGTGATAAACGATTAAACAAACTAATCAAACTATCATCAACTAAATTGATCCTAAAAATATGAAAACTTAGATATATCAATATACAAAGCGATCAACATATGCGAACATTGATTGAAGGGGTATGGTCCTAAATCCTGCGCAAAGACATACCTAGACATGTGCACAGGGGACCATAACCAGACTTAGCAAAACAATACCTCGCTATCACCAGAGCGTGCGTGCAAGCTCACATTAGTGCATGCAGCGAAAAGACAACTAAGACAAGTACAAATAGCATAGATAGCAGGGGCTGCAGCCAAACAGGATGCGTCAGGCTCTACCCAGATAACTCCCACGACGATCAATCGTGCAGGAGACAAGAAGTACAAAAGGACAATGACATGTGACTAATCAGGTTGCGCCATTCACTGCTCCATGATCTCCATTCACAACTGGTGTCAGACTCGACAACAAGGATAACCATCAGGCCACGTGGCACCAATCGCCGTGCGCCAACGTCCTAATTCTCTACAAACACTAACGGTCGTGTCAGGGGATACAAATAGGATATTCTTTGATGAAGACGTCCAGCCCAAGGCCCATCAGACCATCTCCTTCCCTACACTCTTCGGCTATAAATATCAGCCTTCAACCACAGGTTTAAGGATCGGCTCTCTCATCCTCTTACACTTAACAACACTCGTTTATTGTTCTTAAACGATACTTATTCTCATGCCGAAAGGTTATTATAAGGAGAACCCCACACCTATCCTCCTTGTAACGAGTCTCATGGTGTTTTGTTTTGTAGATAATCCTCCGGTCATTACCAAAGAAAGAGTAAGGATTAACCAATCCTGACCAAACCATTTCCACGAGGATAAACGATTCGGTTTAGACTTGGACTTTTATTCCCTGTCTTAGTCACTTAGACCAGGAGACTCACAAATTTTTTTTTTAAAAGAAGATTTTTATGTATTGAACTTTTTAGCTCATTAAAGAAAGCCCATATCTCATAGAACATAAGCCCAGCCCACTTATGCCTGCCCGAGTATATAACTGCTGCAACAAAATTAGGGTTTACTCTCATCTTCTTCAACTGAATCACGCCGGAGCAACAAAGTATTGTCCGTTTGCAGGTATGTTTTCTCCACAATTTCATTCATAACAAGTAACAGACCGATATATCTCACAATTTATTTGCTGTTTCTTATATATTTGATCATAATAATGTTTGATTTTAACTGAACAAATTTATCCCCTTCTCGAGTGAAACCGATGCGTATTTAGGGTTTTGTGTTGCTTGTTGTATTAATTACTGCATTTGTTTTGTACAATTTTGTCATCTTCCTCGATCATATTTCAAACTTAATTTGTCTTCTTATAAAAAGAACTTTATTTTGCATTATGAGCATTTGCAATCAAGTTTAACAACACAAAATAAGTTCTAAATTTCAATGTAATGCAATATAAGTTCATTAGCATGGTAATCAACATTCAAATGCTATAGATAACAATTACACTTTAAATACATGTAAATAATAATCATTTTTTTGTGATATATTATAACGTATACAAAATACAAAAGTAAAATATATTAAAAGTAAAATAATCTGAGCTAAGCCTAGCCGAGCTAGCAAGCGAGCCAAACCGAGCAATTCTGGCTTGTTGCGAGCCGATACGAGCTATGCTTCCTTTCTAACCAAGCTGAACTGGCTTGGCTCAGTTTCAAATCAGGCCATATCAAGCGAGCTTTTCCCGAGCTAAATCTGAGCTGCGAGCTTTTTGAACAGCCTTATTTCGGCACCTACTTATCCGAAAAAAAAGTTATTAGTACCAATACCATATAGAGGGAGCATTTTGTAATGAGTTGTAACTGGTACCGAACCAATAGATTTGGTATGTTACTCCCACTTTTGCATAAATTTGGTGGTATTATCCCTAATTTGCATATACAAGTTTACATTGTGTTGAATGTAATCTTGAAAGTTATCACAGTATATTTTTGATGATTTTTTATTTATGTGGTGATAGTTTTTAGTGGTTTTTTTTGTTCTGATTTGATGTTTATGTGAAATTTGTAGTTGTTTTGCTAGGAGCTACAATGGTGTCCGGAAAGAAGACGGTAAAATAGTGGTTATGTTTAATTCATTTGAGTGTTGCTGTGTTTTTTTTATAAAGCAAGCTGTTGACTGTTGTTTTGCATGAAATTGCAGAAGAAGACTCATGAGAGTATCAACAATAGGTTGGCTCTCGTGATGAAGAGTGGAAAATACACTCTTGGTTACAAGACGGTTCTCGAATCTCTCAGAAGCTCTAAAGGTCAACTTAAATTGTCTCTTAATTTATTTTTTGGTTTTTGCTGAATTCGTTGGATCTTTTATGAGTTATGTTGGCATTGATTTTGGTTACTCTAGTGGGGCTTATTTGTTGTATGATCTATGGGAATTGTAGGTAAGTTGATCATCATTTCCAACAACTGCCCACCTTTGAGGAAGTCCGAGATTGAGTACTACGCCATGCTTGCCAAGGTTGGCGTTCACCATTACAATGGAAGTAAGCTTCTCATTATTATCATCGTTTTTTCTCTCTTTTAGCTTTAGTTTTTTCCTTATATTCTATGCAGTGGATAGGTTTATAACAATTTATGTGGTGCAAAATATATGTGATTATCTTAACGTCTGAGTTGCTATTATGGTTTTTTCATTAATCTGTAAAGCTTAACTGGAACTGTGCATTTAAAATTCAACAAGTAAAAACAAGAAGTAAATACCCGTTTCGCCCTCTGCCCAACAATAATTTTCAACTTGCGAAAACACTGTTTTAACAATGTCTACCAATTTTTACCCCAACTTCTTTTAGGAATATGTACAAATAGTGTAATTTTTTCATATCTTTTTATCTACACCTAACAATACAATTATTACGAGACAAAGCGAAATAGTTTTGCATTTAGTAGCTTTGTGTTGATTTTCCGACTGAAATCTTGAAAGCTTCATTTTTTGTTGGAAGAAGAAAACAAGATATTGTAAACACAAATAATGTTATTTAATTATCTTTTTGCTACCTTGTTATTTTGGCTGATTACATTTCACATCAATTTTGTGTTTAGACAATGTCGATCTTGGAACCGCATGTGGAAAGTATTTCCGTGTGTCGTGCCTAAGTATCATTGATGCAGGTATTTAATCTGAGACATGTTTTATTATATTATATTAGTTATTTGAAAAACTGTTAATTGGTGACTGATGAATTTGCTCTTGGATTGCTTTAGGTGATTCTGATATCATCAAGAGTCTGCCAGGAGACCAGTAAAAGTCGACTTTCTAGTACCCTTTTTGAAATTGCTGCTGTTAGTATAGTGATCTTGTTGCTTTGTATTCAGTTGTTTAGTACTGGCTTTCTATGTGTTGGTTGAATGTTGATTTTAATCAATTACATGTTTTATTTTAACTTTAGCGAGTGACATTGAGTTATATGCATGCTAGTCCGTTGCGGCCAGCAGGGTCTTTTCTGTGTTGATTAAATGTTGATCTTAATCAATTACATAGTTTGTCTGTCGGTTACGCCCATTCGCCCATGCTGATACATTCCAACTGGATTTTTTTGCTTAGGGGCTGTTTAACAACTTCTGAATGATTAAGTGCCGAACTAGTAAGAGGTCTGAACCATTAAGTGCTGAACCAGTAAGAGTTCTGAACTATTAAGAGCCAGTATAATGCTTAACTGTTTAGAGACAAATAATGTTTGAATTATTTATACATTTGTTCGCGAAAAAAACAGTTTGAATCATTAAGTGTTGAACAAGTAAGAGATCTTAACCATTAAGAGCCTCATTAAGAGGTGAACAAACAGCCCCTTAACCTCGATTACGCTGACATTTAAGTCTGAATCTTTGCTGATTGTCAAATTTCTTCTCACCGTTTTTGATGAACATCTGTTATCATCGGATTAATGTTTTCCGTCCTTTTCATAACTTGTTTCAAAGGGGTTTTTGTGTTTTAGCGTATACCTGCATGTGCTCATCTAATTTCTTCAATACATTCAAGAAAGTGGTGAAATTTGTCATGGTAACGATGTATGGATAAAAGCTTGCTGTTGAATATGGAAAAGCTTGGTACCCTTTATGATTTTTGTAACAACATACAGGGATGAATATTTTACTTTTTGAATCAATTCCACACTTCTATTTTGTTATTGAAAATAATGTGATTTGTAAATACATGAAAAGATAAAGGAAGAGATAACACCGGATGTATAGTGGTTTCGATGGATGTTAACAAATCCACTGACCATGTACATCCACTCCACGATCTGCTACCAAGAGTTTGTTTTTACTATAATCCTATATCTAATCCAGTAGAGATTACCACTAAAGCGTATCAATAAGAAATAAGAAGGTAATGATCACATTTACTCCATCTACTCGTCTCACTAATCTTGGTAGTTATTAGTCATCACTAGCAACTCACTAACGTCTTTTTAAAAAGGTTGAGATCACTTTATATAACGACAGGTAGAGTTCACTTAGGTGGTGTTTGTTTTTTCAGAGGTAAAATCCACATCTGTAGTAGAAGAGGTGGACGTAACCTCTGCAGTTTGCAAGAAGAAGAATATTTGTTTTTTAACTTCTGCAGGCTGCTAAAATTAGCACAAAATTTCAACAAATCAGAACCATCACACACATACACATGAATCAAATACAACATACATCAATTTTCGAACAACAAAGCTACTGAAATCGAATCATCAAAACAAAAAACAAACCTGGATATGCTTAGTAGCAGAAACGTACGACGGTGGAGGGGAGAGGGATGGAGTGATGGGTGGAGGAGAAGGGTTGGGGGTGCTAGGGTTTGAGGAAAATGAATCTGATATGATATGATAGTTGAGAAGAGACGCACAGAGGTTATCTCATGCCTGCATCAAGAAGAAGAAGCGCACACATCTTTTTAATGAAATGTTTTCAAAAAAACAAATACATTGCAGATCAAGACGTCTACGGTTGGTCTGTGCGACACAGACAAAAGAGGACATGAAGACCTTTTGTGAAAAAAACAAACAACCCCTTGTACTTGCAAAGAATCACCTATAATTATTTCACTAATAGGGGTAGTGATCACTTAGCATTTTCTTACAACAAGTATGTGTTTACCCCTTTCCGACTTTAGTTGATGTCTTTGTGTAATCCTTTATCCTTTCACCATCTTTTTGCAAAAATGCCAATGTTCCCAATTTCTCATGCTTGTTTTAACCAATTTTACAAGTTTGCGAGCTTTCTTTTCTTTATGCAGCAACAACTGCTATTTGTTAGTCCATGTAGATGTCCATTTAAGAAGAATATTTTTTTGCACGTGTTTGATGTATCTAAATAATACTATTAACAACACAGGCAATTAATACTCTAATAGCAACTAACGAACCATTTTTGCATTAACAACTTTAATTAATAAAGTATGAATTACAATTAATCCTGTAAAACACATTTATAACATTCATTTATTTAAGGCCACTTTTGTGTAAACATGTCAATGTTATCATGCTTGTTTTTAATCACTTTTGCACACTTTCTTTCTTTTCTGCAACCACCGATTTTGGTTGGTCATGTAGATCTTCATTTAGAAAGGTTATTTTTACATCCGCTTGTGGCGTCTTTAAAAATTCATATACCCTGTTCGAACTCGAAAAAATATGTTCTTTCGTAATGTTTTATTATTATTATTTTTTAAAATCAAATGGGTATTGGGCTCAATAAACCTAATGCCAATGAGCTAACTTCTAAACTATAAAATTGTTTTATAAATGAGCCTATCTTACTTGATAGGGTATACTATTTAAAAAAGATTTAATTAAAAAAAACGCGTGCTCCTCGAAATCATGGGTCCTGTGCTGTAGTCCTCTCAACACACCCTCATCACCGCCTCTGGCTTGGTGTGTTTGAATATTAGTGGCATTAAAGCCAATTAATACCCTAACTGGTGTAATTATCCTAAATGATACGTATCTATTTAGGTAGTCCTATCATCCTTCATTTTGTTTTATTTTTCACATTTTTTAAAATCCATTTTGAATTATAGGTTCAGTTTTGCCATTTAAGACTTCTTGCTATAACAGAGACTAAGTGCAATCCGACACTTGCAACTAGGCATGGTAATGGGTTGGGTTAGAGATGGGTTCAGGTAATCCTAAATCCAAACTCGGTTAGATAAGCTTGTCTCAAAACCCTTTGGGTTTCTAGCAGGTAAATACCTATCGAGTATACCCACGGGTTTCGAGTAAACCCGTTAATTTAAAAAAATTACCCGTTAGGTATACCTAACCCAAAACTCATCGGGTATCTATCAGGTAACTACTAATCAGTTACATTTAACATTATCACTACAGATATGTATGAAATAATTACAATATATACGAAATAAAATACGTATATGTATAGAAAATGGGTGAATCATATATATACCTATTTAAAAATATAAAAGAAATTATGTCGGGTATACAATCAGGTAAACAGGTACACTTTATTGGGTAATCATGTTGGGTAAACGGGTATATCACCAAATCCCAAACCCGTGAAAAATATAAAAACTAGTCCTAAACCCGATTATCCGACCCCAAACCTGTCTCAAATGAGTCGAGTTTCGGGTTTACCCATCGGGTTCGGGTTTCATTGTTATCCCTACTTGCACGTGCAAAATGTTATGAAGATCTTGCGCCCTTAATTGTGCTTAATCGCTAATCGCGTGGATTCCTATCTACAAAGTAATTCTTTTAGCTACTCCAACATATATTTAGGAGTGTCTCAACGATTAATTAGAAATGTACCTTAAAACTGTTTGCAGTTCTCTGACCTTATGGCCCTTTGTTCACGTTAAACCACTCTCGTCATAAATTAATAACATAACGAAAGTGACCCGCATGTTTGAACCCAAACCTTCAATTTTATAGAAATCATGTAAACTATTTATGTTAAAAAGTTAATAACATATAAATTTTTTTTATTAATGTGCATTATTAATTTCATAAAAATCATGTATACTATTTATGTCAAAACTTTAATAACAGAAAAACAAATTTACTAATGTTTTGCATTTTTAATACCATAAAAACAAATTTATTAATGTTTTGCATTATTTAATTTCCCTGCAACCGGATCTTAATTTAATTCTATTCTATTCTATTCTATTTAAATTCAAAACCGGATCCAACAATCCCCAGATCCTGGCACGTGCAACAAGTTGATTGTGAAGACCAATTGTCAGAACTCAAAACCACCCGCACAACCCCACGCGCCACCTAGCTAACGTCAGAGGTGAATGTACATCTTTACCCTTCCCCCCCTCTAAGTGCACCAATGATAGCAAACGTCAAGCTAAGTACCTCGCACCATCAAGGGCATTTCCGTCAAACAACATATCACCTACAAAATACTCCCTCCTTTACATACGTATAAACCAAGTATATTCCAAAAATAAAAAAACTAAATACAAAAATAATGCAAACAATCAAAAGCAAAAAACAATAACAAAAATAAAGTATCATTTGAATTAGAATTTTGAATATAATCAAATTTAAAATCATAAAGTTGATTATCAAAGCTGTTTGTTTTAGCTTTAATGGTTTATACTATTTGGTTCGCAAGGAAATGTTTAAATGGTTTAAACATTGTCTCTAAATAGTGAATCATTGTTAAAACATCTTATCTGAATTAGTCAGATATTTGTCTTTAAATGATTATGCAATATATTAGCACTTACTGGTTCAAACATCTAACTAGTTCGCACTTAATGGTTTAGACCTCTGACTGGTTTAGCACTTACCTATTCAGAAGTTGCCAAACAGCCCTTAAATCATATTAGAACCACATCGAATTCGAACTTAAAAAATCAAATTTCAAAATTTTCGAATTTGATTCAAATACTAAACTCGTACACTCATTACCCTCTAGGATCAAGGGGTTTTCCGTCAATTAACATAGTAACATATAGGGATGAGCTTGGTACCGTTACCGGAATTTGCGAAATACGAGTACCGGTACCGAAAATGTTTCGTACAGTACGGGACCGGTATTTGAAGAAAGAATTTAGGAAAATACCAGTACCGTACCAAACCGACGTCAGTAACAAAAACGCCAAAAAATAGGTACCGATTCAGTGCAAAAAATAATTCGTATAAACTAAGTATATTCCATATTAATCCATAAAACAAATAAGAAAATACAATTACAATAACCAATAATACTGCAAAAACTTCAAAACCAAAAGCCAACAACAGATCCAAACGAACTAACAAACCAGGACTACTCATCGGAATCATCATCACCACCGAAGATCGAAAACTTATTATACAGAAGAAAAAGCACAAGCACAAGCACAAGCGCCACACCGACCGGAGATCCACTAGCACGGTGGATAGAATTAGGTTCACCGGCGGAGAAGATGCTGGAGACAAAAGATCCGGAATCGGAAGATAAATATTGGATAGCGAGTAACAGAATGATGGGAAGAAGTAACAGACCTAACGGACTCAGAAGCTCTGCGATGAACTCCGTCAGGGCTTCGCCGCCGTCGCCGAGGAACATAGGGATTCCGATCAGGATGACTACTACGACGGCGAGGAGGAGACCGTACGGTGCTCCTCTTCGTTCTTCTATCATTGTGAAGTGTGATTGGTGAGTTATTTTTTTTGTGAGGGGGATGTGTGAATGGGTGGTGTTTTGTCTTAAAGTGGGTGGAAATGGTTCAATCAAATTTTTAAATGCGTCTATGATAGCATCAATGCCTAACACCGTCGGTAACCAGTAAAGCTGAGGTTGAAGCGTGTTAATTCGAGAAAGTTAGACCGGAACGTAATACATAGAAAGTAATAACTAAATCAATTTAGGACTTGCTCGTTGTGACGAACCTGTCAAATGGGAAAAAAGAGACGGTGTAAAAAAGAACTACGCATCCACGTTGCGTCATGTTAACTCGTAACATTTAGAACGAAGTGTAAAATGAAACGTAAAAACGTTGAACCAGACATGCACGTTGCGACGTGTTAACTCGGAAAATTTAGACGAATTAAAACGGAAAATTTGCGAAGGATGAAAAGTGGAGGGGACCAAAGTTGAAAGTAAAAAAAGTTGTGAGGTTAAATTGGAAAAGATAAACAGTTTTGGGTTAAAAGTAAAAAGATCAAATAGTTTGGGGTTAAAAGTAATTTATCAAATACTTTTTGGTTAAAAGTAGAAAATTCAAATTTTTTTTGAAGAATTCCCCTAACATTAGATACAACACCTATATATGAACAAACAAGTTACTAATTTATAGTATTTAAATTTGATTAATCGCATGGTAAAACGTTACTCATCATCATGTTGGAGGAGCAAAGGTTAAAAGGGTAAGTCGCACCATATCTTATTAAAGATTAAGCCTAGAGAACAATGTAACTATCTCCGGCAAATCCTTACACAAGCCCATGGAACCACCTTGTTCACTTGTATAATCAGTGGTTGATTTTGGGGGTCTTAACCTAATTTTTTAGGAGATGATCATGATTTTTGCTTAAAAATTACAATAAATATTTTTGCCCTCCCCAGCCACATTAAAGAGTAGGCCCACTACTTACTATGTATAATACATGCTAGATGTATAACATGCGTCTCAGGGGCGGACCTAGAGTGATAGAAGGGGTAACTTACGTTGCCCTTTGACGCTCTGACGGTAGTGTAAATTTTGGAAAAAATTAACGTTTTTTTGATTTCGTTACCCTTTTTCATTTAAACGTTACCCTCTATGCGGATTTTAAGATCCGTCGCTGATGCGTCTCATAAAAGATATACATTGCTTGTCCAATTAAACACACATCAAAGATGTCTTGTGACACCACCTCTATCTGAAGTCATGTCTTCGAACGAAGCTCAGTTATTTGTGTGATGATATAATATAATGTTATGTACATCCCAAAAGATAATTGTGAGGAGCCTCATGCCCCTAAGATCTAGTGACACTCTCTGATTCGAGTATCCTTATTCACACGGAAGAAAGTCAACGATACTATATTCAAGAGACGATCCATGTCATGTTCAATAGGACATATATGAGGAACACATCAACCACTTATTAATATGTGTGGGACCGACAGGGGCGGACCTACCTTATATAAAAGGGGTAGCGTCCGTTACCCCTTGGTGTTTCGGCGATAGTGTAAATTTTGAAAAAAATGACATTTTTTATAAAACGTTACCCCTTTATTATAAAACGTTACCCCCTACGAATATTTTCTAGATCCGTCACTGGGCACTGACACTTTTTTAGTTACGACTTACGTCCTTAACACGACTGGCATGACCCTTATAGTTTCAACCCAATCGCCTGTAGTATGTTGGTTACTCAGAGAATGGCTAAGTGGCAATACGTTTTTCTATCTTAATATAATCTTATTAGTTTGTGTGCTATCATTTTTGGTAGACATTAGGATACTTGTTTAGCACATTAAATGAATATGTTCAATTCGTAGCAATTGGATGTCGAAACTTTCATTAACTAATCCATTTATATTTTTATATTATGTATGTGAAAACTTATTATATGTTGGGAATCAATAGTACGTTAATTGTTCGAGTCGTATTCTCTGATGGTGTTCCTTGAACCCCTTCCATGTTCTTGCATTGCTTTCATCGCGAACCTTATTTGGCATCTCAATTCCATCGTTGATCTCCACCTTGATATCTTCTCACTAACTATCAACCTTATGATATATTGATATGGTTATGTTTCAAGACGGGTTTCCACAAATTTTTTATCCAGCAAACGTCCTTTAGCAAAACGACTCAACATGGTGCCAAAAAGTTCATGATACCGTTTTCATAAGATAATACTCACATGAATTAAATCTTCCTATACTAATAAACAAAAATCCTTTTTAGACACGTGTCGTTCTCTGGTAATTTTCACCCATATTTTTCTATTTATCTCTTCTATTAAATAATAAATTAAACATTAATATAACTAAATCTATTTACCTCTTTTGTTAGGTGGTAATTCTAGTTTGATCCTAAACAAAGAGCAATGATTGACTACTACTTTTGAAACATGGATCGTATGCAGTGGCGGATCTAGAAAACTTACATAGAGGTAACGTTTTAAAAGAAAGGGGTAACGAAATCAAAAAAACGTCAAATTTTTCCAAAATTTACACTACCGTCGGAGCGCGCTCCCTTATATAAAGGTACATCCGCCCTGATCTAATGATCCAAAACCCTAACAAAAAACTAGAAAATATATCAATCAATAACCAAACATTCTCCTCACTAGTGATTTTGTCAATCTCCCCTATTGATGGGAAGTAAATTACTCATTACTACTAAACCTTAATTATTGAATCGGCCGGAATCCACTAATAAAGAGTAATTATGATTATAACAAGTTAAGATCCAACCATATGTCTTAACACAGTGTTTTGTCTGCTTGTGAAAATAATATTAATAAAAAATAAAGGTGAAAAAAGAAAAGAAATAGTAACCTTTTGTGTGGGGGAGAATAAAGAGATAATTAACAAGGTTCAATGTCCATGTATCGATCTGGCATCACCAGCCCACTAACATAATTAGATTACTCTTAGCGCGCGGTATGGGACGCTAAACTCATGCAACCTCAACTAAAAAACAACAATAGCGCCCTCACCTCTTTATTACAAAGGGGTGCGCTATTGACCCCTCGTCAGAGTAATAGCAAGCATTCACAAGATGTGTGTGTGAGAGTTATGGGTATTGGATGAAAAGGGGGCGCTATTGATGAACAATAGGGCTTTATCCCAGTATATGGTTGTTAAAGAGGGGGCTCTATTGGTGATGTGGCGCTGAGGTGGCACAATGAAGCCCCTAGGGGCTCCAACCATACCCTGCAGCCTTACGGGTTGTTTTCATAGGTTATATAACTTGTAATTACTATTGTATTGATATCGAATATATCGAAGTCATTGTCGGACTCTATGATATTTTTTGAGGGGCTTATCAGTAGGCAATCAAAATTTTTGCCTAAAAATCACATTAACTATTTTTTGGGCAGTGGCCGCCCCCTCAATAGTATAGGTCCGCCATTGATAGAAGTATTTTGATGATTCTTTGAAATCCACTCGGATAATTTAGAAAGTTAAGAGCGAGTATGTATATTTCTAGCATCAGAACTATACCAAATTAGATCAAAGATTTGCGTCTTATAGGCTGTGAACAATCATAACGTTTTGTTGAAGAACGACACAATGCATCGCGAGAATGGAGTGTGTGTCAGTTGACGATTAAAACATTGACGATTAATTCTGGTAGTCGTATAATGTATGGTTTTTTTGTAGCCATTAAATTGGATAAATTACTCTTAACTGTCGATTTGGATAACTAGTCACATCGGCTTTCTCATCTGTCTAAATTCTAAAATTGGAAAATTTTGATGAACAGAAAAATTAAGAATTCTCAAATCTCAAACAGTTGACTATCAGATCACAACAGTGGGTGGAAGATAATAGTCAAAATCATTGACCGAAATATGTCAAATAAACAGAGTTTTTCAACTTTCAACAAATGATGCATTCAAAGATGTCCCTTTGAAATGTCCACCATTTCAACCTTCAGCATTAAAACGTAAAGTAATTCGAATTTATACCATCTGATGAAAACGTATTATATTTGACCCTACTTATTTCTAACAAAATTTAAGTCAAAGCGTACACCAACTGAAAACGCACATAAAATAATCACAAAAACGTATTATATTTGACCCGACAGAATTTACATCATAACGTAAATCATCCTGAGTTTATACCAACACGTACATGTACAAAAATAAGCACTTATAACTTAAGGGGGGGTCAAAATGACATTTCATAAAATTTTTAGAAAGTTAAGAGAGTCTAAGGATAAAAACTAAAAGTAAAAGGGCTAAAATAAAAAACAAAAAATAAATAAAAATAAAAAGTTACCGTAGCGTGATTGCATGGACGCTACAGTAACCCAAAGTTGTTCTTTAATATTATTGATAATGATAATATAATAAAATGAAAAAATCCGAATACTTTGGAGACAATGTTTTTATTGCTTGGATTCGCTTGCATTGCGTTAGTGGAGAATGTTTCGAGTTTCAAGTTTATACTCATCAGGTTTGGGTTCAATTCTCACCCCACATGAAAGATTTTCGAAATTATATAAAACAAAATATGGCAGTTTATTATCCAATAAAATGTTAAAAATGTTTTAGTAGGGGAGCTATCGCAAATCGCAATGATGGTGATGTGGCCTAGTCATGTATATTATGCAATTTTTACTTTTTCATTGAACACTTTCGTTCTCTCTTATACACATCACTATCTTGCAATTGCAGGGACAAATTTTAAAGCTTAGTATGATTAGAAATGTGTATAAATGTTAACTAACTTTCTACCTTTCTCCTTTAATTTACTTACTTTCCTTTTAAGCGACCTAACGTTACACCGCCTAGACAGCGGCTCTATCCAAGATCTGCCAAACTAAGTTGTTTTAACCGGATCGCGCTGGGTTGGTCAGACTTGGTTACGGCGTTCCCTCGGAAACCGTACTGCCTCCACACGAGTTGCCTCGCTGAAGTAACAACCGGATGAAAACCGGGGTTCGGCTCAGGATCGAACCCCTCTCGATGGGGTTGTCACCATCATTGCCCAACCACTGAGCTATAAGCCCAGGGTTATATTCACCCTAATATAACACAAGTGGAAATTGAACTTGAGTTTTTATTGGAAAACTAAAGTCTTCTACCATTAGGCCCTTTGAAAATTTGGGTCTCGAGCGACGGCACAGGTTGGCCGGCCCAAAAGCCGGCCTTAGAGTAAGCAATAGTAACATGCATATTTTCTGTAACTAATGTGTATTACTGTATTGAAATTCAATTTAGAAAAGTATGATTTTTACAAATGGATCTAATTTTTTGTGTACAAAAGATCTGAAAGTTTTATAGGCCCTCACATAAGCTAGATTAGGCCCCTCCCTCCTCCCTAGTCGCTAGCTCAATCTATTGCAATTCCCTATAAATAAATTACAAAAACAGCCGTTACTACTAGCCGTTACCTCTCAAGCACCCAATAAAATTGGACTGTGGCGTTTCAAATGTTGTAGGTGGGTTCAGACGCGTCCCATGCACTTCCAGACGCATCCTATGCCCCTCCATACGTATCCCATGCACCTCAAGACGCATAAATGAAGGGATTCCAAAGATGCATCCTGTGCATGATGCGTCTCCAATGACGCATGAAATGGCCAAATCTGATAGTGGGTTGGTCAATGACCATTTTTGTAATTTTCTTATTCTCTATTCACTCTTAAATCCCTGATCTCTCATGTGTGTCTCTCTAGTTTGTTACACTCTTATTATTTAAGGGTTGAGTTTTTGCAACTTTTTATTTGTTTTTTGGTGGTTGTCAATATAAAGATTGGGTTCATTTGTTCGTTGTAGTTGACATGTATCTCCAACTTGCAAAAGGACTGAATTGGGATCGAAAAATAAAAAAAGTAACGGAACTGAAAATGGTAAGTAGATCCTGAGATCCATTCTAGAAAGGTAAATGATGTATTGGATGGTGATGTGATACAATATTATTAAATAATATGTTGAAATATACCGTCTGTTCAACTATATGGGGTTGCACACGATATTACCACTTTGTTTCACATAGAATACATTCTCCTTCGTTGCAGAAACTTTTTGTCTTATCCAATTGTTGATACCGTGGCATACGGAATACGCTAACAAAAAATTGAGACGACACAATTCAGAAAGCTACCTAAGACACAATTTAAAACAGAAAACCTACATGTAACAACATACGTTGTAACAATTTGAGACTTGTTAAATATATAAATAAGAGTAAGAATAAATGATACAATTGTACTATACTTACGAATTAAGGTACGTTACACTTTTTCAAATTAGGTTTTTTTTAATAATGTAATACAACATAAACTTCGGACGTTAAACTCTATTCATCCAAAGGTTTCAAATGCCTTATGCTTGAAACACTCATAAGTAGCTTTTAAATTTAAACCTTTTGTAAACAAATGGTTGAAGGCTTGAAAACATCTTAACTATGGTACGGTAGTATATGAAGATTTACATCATGCTAGAATCTGTTGTAGGGGCGGACATACCTTAGGCGCAGGGTAGCCTCCGCTACCCCTTCGGCTCCGGCGGTAGTGTAAATTTTGAAAAAATTGACATTTTTTCGATTTTGTTACCCCTACGAATATTTTATAGATCTGCCACTGATCTGTTGGGTGGCAAAGAACAAGATACATATAACATATCTATTGATTTTAAAGTACTAGAGCCTTATGATAACAAATAAAATGATTGTTGACCAAACACAACAATATTATGGTGATGCATGATTAGTTTACGAAAGGAAAACCCACAACAAGTGTATAAACCATTGATTACACCACAACTTGCATGGCATCATCCAAAAGCCAATCTCACTAGAGAAGTTGATTGACAAAAGTCTTGAGTTATTTTATAATCGTTAATAACTTTTGATCTTGTTTTCAAACATATGAAAGCTTCATTGTGCTTTAACTTCGGTAATAAATAGGTAGCCTTCATGATTAGCACTTTGTCTTTTTACATCGATGACAATGAAATTTATCATCTTGTTCATTTGTTCCTTCATATTTACATTATTGCAATTATATGTCCTTTAAATAAGTATGAATGGTTTATTTAAGAGGGTAAATGAGCTGAGTTCGAGCTCGTTAGCTTGAAATTGTATCGTCAATTTTTATACATAATAACAAGTTTGAGATTGGCTCAGACTTGTTTATTACTTTTTTAGATGTTTTACTACTTCCTATATGGAGTAAACTGCCGTTTTGTCTTTGAGATTTGGTCACTTTTACAACTTTAGTTCAAAACTCAACTTTTGAATATGAGTCCTTGTGGTTTTCAATTTTGTTGTCATTTTAGTCCAAAAGTAAAGTCAGCTCAGATTTCTTAAATAAAATCTTGGTTTTTTTAATCTTTTTCTCATAATTAATAAAGGGCAAAATGGTCATTATAAGTTTCATTATAACAAATTATTAATTAAAATATAAATTAAAGGCAAGTACAATCATCTCCCCAAATGCAATCGCTAATATCGTAATCCACTCTTGCGAACGTCTTCTTCTCCAACGATCAATGGACAATTACGAGGAATTTCGTTGCGATTTTTTCAAAAGGCAGAAGGCGTACAGACTACCCCTAGCAACAAAATTCTAACCATCAAGAACAGAGAAAACTTCTAACCATCATTGATTTTTTTAAAATTAAAATCAAAATCTGAACTTTTTCCTAATAAACCAAATGGATTTCGAAGTGGATGCCAGTGACGGCTAGGAGATGACGGAAAGCAACAGCAACGGCGACATCAAATGAGACCCACGGCGATTCCAATGGTCAAAATAAGCGGTGATGGTGTTGAGGAGCAGACACATCGCCACAGACCTGATGCCATAGAAGATTGCTCACAACTGAGGTAAATATTGACAACCTAATTGGATTTCCGGCCGGTGGTGGTGGTCTGTGTTGGTGGCGGTGGCTGGTTTTGTTCAAACTCGTTGTGGGTTTTAGATTTGGGGTTTGGGTGTTGATGAGTTTTAGCGGCAGTGGTTGATGTGGGTGGTGGCGATGGGAGCAGGCGGTGGAGGAGTGTGTTGCGAAGATGGTGGTCAGTGGAGTAGGGTGGGTGTTGGCAATGGCAGCAGAGTGGATTAGGATATTACGGATTGCATTTGGGGAAGACGATATACTATAAAGTCATTTAATTTAATTATTTTAATTAATAATTTGTTATATAAATTTATATGACCATTTTGCCTTTATTAATATGAGGAAAAGGACAAAAAATCAAGAATATATTTGAGAAATCTGAGCTATTTTTCTTTTGGACAAATGGCAACAAAACTAAAACCCAAGGACCCAGATTCAAAAAGTTTGAATTTTGGATTAAAGTGCAAACCAAACCTCAGGGACCAAAATGACAGTTTACTCTTCTATATGTTTAGTTAGTTTTTATATATAGTTTTTTTATACGAAACTATACGCAGCGGCGAATCTTGGCTTGGGCCAAGGGGCCTGAGTCCTCACCCTCTCTTGTTTTTTCGCTACGTGGTGTAAATTTAACTGAAAATTTTTATGTATTAAGTCCGCCCCCTTGATTTTACCGAAAACTAATTTCAAGATCCGCCAATGATTATACGTACGTATAACATAACATATATTGTTATACATTCTGTGAAGCTCGATGCATCAAGTTGGGCTCGAGATTGTCTATATATAAGGTTCATTTTAGGCTCAAGCTAAAGCACCTTTAAGCCTAACTCGATTCCAGGTCTTCGCAATTGATTTCAAATAAATTACAAGTGATATGACTTAGGGGATAATTTAAAATGTGTAGCGTCTAGCTACAATGCTCAATCGTACTCCATTGAAACATATGTTTAAATCGAAGTAAATTAGTTGGTATAGATGGTTTTAGATTTATGCAGAGATTAATGGTTTGCACTTTGAAATTAAGTGCAGTGGTTTGACCAACGGTTTGGAATTGAAACACGTCGTGTATGGTGAATGTATTTGAAAGTGGTGAATCCATATATATATATATATATATATAACTTGGTACATGCATGTAAGTGTGTATAAATGAGCGTTACGATTTTGTTATAAACTAAGAGGCTTTTTCCCGCGTGATGCAACGAAAAACCTGTATATTACCTTATTACATAAAAAGAGCCCTACATATTTACACGTAAACGTATCCGAATCGAAAAAAAAACAAATGCTAAATTATTGCTAAAAATCAACCATAAAATACTAATCACTCACACTCACAACCACTTTCACTCAACCATTTCTGTAATTTTTAAATTACAAACAATATTAACAATTTTAAAGCAATTAGCTAATACTTAATATTTACTAAACAAAAGCGTATAATACCAAAAATAATGCATGAAATCTGACCTTACCAATTGCAAGAATGTGTGAAAGAACGATATAAAAAATGCTTTAGTTTACTAAGCATAAACGTAAATTGCAAAAGAAATACAGAGAATTTACTATCCACTCTTAACGTGCGAAAGTTATCAATCTAAGCACATGCGAAAGCCGTGTTTACGATACAAAAAATATTTTAAATACAACCACTTTTCAATAAAATTTATATCAGAATGTTGAAAAAAATAAAAAATGTATTTAGAAGTTTAGAAAGAGTTATTAAAATATATAAAATTAAATAATAAATGAAATATTAATAAATAAAATTTGTGGATGTCGCCAATTATATTATATATATATATATATATATATATATATATATATAACACGTAATGTTATCCATCCATGTGTTATTATTTGAGTTAAATAACTTACGTACAACCGCTCTTTCAATATATTGACGAACTTTTATATCAAATAAATAAATATTGCATGTTAATGTATTTATAATTATGGCCGAAACCAAAGGGCTAGAGTCTAGCAGTATCAAGATGTATAGTAAATGTTAATTTTCAATTGATTGTTGATTTAGTCTTAATTAAATTTAGTAGCGATTGTTGATTTTAGTCTAATTAAATTTGTAGTAGGTTTAAAAAACGTATCAGTGACGATTATAACACCATCAAAACCCACAAGTCGGTCTTATTATAAAAAGTGTTGACAAATTATTTATATTACTTAAACCTACAATCTAAAAAGTGTGACCACAAATAAGTTATATTGTCTTTTTTTATTATTTTTTTCTTTCTATACGTATAGTTTATGTTATAGCGTAAAGTCTTACACCATATAATTGTAACATATATCATTACTTTCATATTACATAATCCACAACAGTTTCATGTTTTTCAGTTGTGTTTACATAACATATATTTAATGGAATTAACCTGGATCATACCTCACCAATGATTGGTATAACATTTTTTTTTTCTATTTTTCACAAATGGGGCAGATGCACGGTCACTTGCAATGGCAAACTTGAGATTTTCGACCGGGGGTCGAAAACGTATATACCTAAAAAAATTTATAAGACCGTGATACGTGGTTGAAAACCGATGATGAATCGTATTTAAACTTGTCGGCTAAATCCGACATCTCTTTCAATCAAATAACTATTTCAATTAAACAAGATAGCAAGCTTCATAAATTGTGACAACCGTTAAAATCAATCACATCCATCGCAAACCACAAACTCTTCGTGGTTCGACCCCTTACTACCACTAACACATTGTTAAGGGTAATTTTGGATTATTAATATTATCTTTGACCGGGCGTGACACTCCGATCAGACCGGGGGTCGAAAACGTATATACCAAAAGGTTCTATACGAAAACTACATACTCTCCACTACTGAGCGAAAAGTTCAGGGGGTCGGCCGCCAGTGGCGGACCTAGAAAATCCGCATAGGGGTAACGTTTCAATGAGAAGTGGTAACGAAATAAAAAAAACGTTAAATTTTTAAAAATTTACACTACCGTCGGAGCGTAAGGGGCAACGTAGGTTACCCCTTTATTACTCTAAGTCTGCCCCTGTCGGCCGCCCCCTCCCGCCCTAAAGAAGCTGCGCCATTGGTCACTTGTCTTCTTTGAACATAAATAAAGGATCAACTAATGTTTTAATAATTCATATATTATTTGTATGCATGTCTTTATTTCATGTGCTGTGATTGTTTGTTTCGACGATTGTTGGTTTCTGGAGAGATGAAGACAGTTGGTGAAGAAACTTAATCTTTGTGATTGTTAGTAAATATGTAACATGCCAACTTTGGACGGAGAAATATGTAAAAAAACTCTTTAAGTTTTAGTTAGGTTATAAAATCGTGTTCACCGGCTTAATGCTAATCAAAATATATAGTCTTTTATACATACATAATTAGGTGTATCACATTACTTAACACTTAGTGTTACAAACATTCAAAACGGAGAGATATATATTTGAGAAGTCAATATCTCTCTTTATTCATACATTATATAGAAGCATATCGGAATCACGAAATTCAAACACGTCGGAATGGCCTTGCGATTATATCAATGACGTTCAAAGGCCCAACAACTTGGCTCCTCGTGACTTTTTAGTGGCGCTTGTAGCGTCCCGTTTGAAGGTAGGGTTGCGTTACAAGTCGAGAGTGGTGTAACAACAACTGCCCTACAAGATGATAAAAGGGTGTTGAGAGTAATTTGAAGCCCACTCAAAATGAAGATGAATGCGCCCCCTCGGTTTGTTGTCGTTGTGACTCTCACAGTTCCCTTACATGACAGTTGAACTCGAGCATTGTGAACAAGGAAATATGAAGAAACAGAAAGGTTGAGATTCATGGGATTTGATTTCTAAGTTTGTTTTTTTTTCTTTTTACAGTTTTATATTATATAAACTTAGGATGTTACACTTTAACAAGCCCTTAAGTAGTTTTTAAACTTAATTATTTTAGAGGAAGGATATTTGAGAAGAAATTTAATATGATAAGAAAAAGAAGAAATGACATAATGGTAAAACATTAAATAGTTTATAACTCATCTCATTAATCATGTTATCTCTCATTAATAAAGCAAAAACATTTTATCCAACACATTTCAAAATTTATCCTACATATGTCTTATATTTACCGGAATTTACCCTACACACATGTAAATTTACCCTACACATTTCAAAATTTATCCTACACATACTAAAATTTATCCTATACATGTCGAAAATTGTCATACACCATAAATTATTTTATCTTGAAAGAGTATATGAAAAAAGTGAGTTACAAGTTTAATTAATTAGCTAATTAATGACAATTATTGATTTACTTATATGCTCTTTTTTCATAACATTAATTACACATATTAAATGAAGTAAATGGAGAATTTCTATTGGTTTAAAAGTTATTCTTTTTATTCTCACAAAATTTTTCTTCTCATTTGAATTATCCACAATTCTTTTAAGATGACATGGTTCAAGGCTTGTAAAACATGATTATTAGAGCTATTTTTATAAGTGACTTGTTTATTAGATACAATCAACTGGTTAAATATTAACTAAAACTTAAGTGACTTGTTTATTAGAGCTGTTTTTATGAGTGATTATTAAAGACATTGATAATATCATCAATTCTATAACGCGGTCCACATATATTAATGTTCAACTACTATAGCTTTCAAGTCCCAGTCGATGATCAAATGGACAGAAAAGTTGAAGAAAAGAATTTAAACTGAATAACTCTCAATTTTATTAATAAGAAAATAACTCGAAACTGATTAGAGACTCTTAAACCATAACTTGATTTCTTTCTGGTCTAAATAATGTCTAACCCTAACTTGATGGCCAAGACATTACACGAATCTAATTATAACATAATTAGGAAACTTAACCAACCATGACTGACTTGTCAACATTGATCCCTCAAGTTCACCGACTTGTGACTTGAAGTCTGTAAATTACCAACAAGCTTTGTATAACATGTTCAAGTTTTTGGTATAAAAGCTAAGTGCTAAAGTTTTGAAAGGATGCGACGAGGTCGAGTATGAACTATAAATCAAGAATAGTGATCTTACTTGGGAAGGGGGGGTGGGTTTGTGCTGTTAACTGCAATGCTGCCGTTCACAGAACAAGGTACATTTCCAGTGATGTTAAACATAGGAATACCAGGTGTACGAGGAGGTGGTTGAGCTTCGGCTTGTGTTGCTAGTAAAACAACGACCAAAGCGGTGATTAAGGTGATAGATTTCATTGCCATTGATGTAAAAGAGACGGTGTGCTTACAATCAAGGGCTTGATACAACGCTTATCACAAAAGCTGCCTATTTATAAGGGAGGTAAAGCACAGTGTAGTGTTCATATGTTTGAAAACATGAACATTATTTATTAACGGTCATCAAAGAAACGAAGACATTTGTGAATCAAACGCTCAAGCAAGATTGACTTTTCGGATGGTTTCATACAAGTTGTAGTGTAAATGAACGCATGCTATACTCTTATTGAGGTTTCTTCTCTTGTTAACTAATTAGGCATGATATTTTGCTGTGTTTTGTCAACAAGCATTTATGTTTATTTGTTCCATTCTTATTTACAATATTGCACTTTTATGTACCTTTGGTATGTATAAAGTATGTACATCTTGAAAATTATGATAAATAATTTAGTGATTAAAGCAAAATAAATGAGAAATCATAAGCTTAATTGTGTGTTGGAATTTTAATGTGAGAAATTGTGTTTGTCCCACATTAGTGGAGAGATAAATCATTTGTTGATTTATATCTATAATTCTCTACACGAATGTATTCCTATGTCACACCCAGTGGCAGCCAGGAGGGTGCGAAACACCCGACACACGCACGCCCCCCGCCCGGGATGAGGGCGATGGGCGCAATGTGGCGCTTGATGGCGCACATGGTTGATACAACACACACATCCAAATTTCCTAACTTTGAATTTCTGCACAGTCTTGTTTTAGGTATTCTTTCAGGTGCTAGGCTAATCCCGGTAGTAAAATCTGCTTAGGCTGTTGTACCCTGGTAAACAGACGGGTTTACCTGGGTGAGCCGCAATCTGTTTTAAGGGAAGCGTGTCCTTTACGTGCCTCAGTCACCTTTGCTTTTTATTCTCTTTGTTTCTTTGTAATGTGTTTTCTGTTCAGTATTGTTATGTACTTACATTCTGTCTATTTTAGTTTTTGGTTTTGTAATGTAATTCGAATTTGATTAATAAAATTGTTATGTTAATTTATTTTGTGAACGATTTCCCTATAGTATCTTTGGTATGTATAAAAGATCCTAGATTCCGAGTTCAAGCTCACATAAACTCAAGCTTGCTTTGCTCAACTTAAGCCCAAACTTTAGTTTGGCTTGTTTTGAGTTCTATGTCTAAGCTCGTTTAACTTAAGTGAGTTTGTGATTCACACAAGCTCGCTTATAATATTTTTTTTTAAATTTATAGTATTTTATATCTTTCATTAACAACTAAAAAAATAAAGTATTATTTATTAGAAATGAGTAAATTACAAAAATCATGTTGACAATAGATTGCAAAATGTGTCGTTTGTCTTCAAAAGTACAAAAAATATACTTGATGTTTGCAAATCATTGCATGATATACCGATTAGCCCTAACTTAGTTAGTTTTAATGATTAGATCTAACCAAATGGACCCCACATGTGGGTTTTGATAATGTTACTCTGAATATTAAAATAAATAATCATAATAATAAAAAATTATATAGATATATTTATAGTTATCTATTTATACACACATAAACCTCCCTCTCTCTATCACAACATACACACATACTCTCTCTCTAACTACCTAACTACCACCACCGCCTGTCCCCACTGGACCACCTCCACGCACCCCACACCACCTGTTACCACCACTCAAACCGCCACCACCAGCTGACCACCTACCACCATCTTCACACAGCCCACACCACATCTCACCGCCACTCAAACCCAACACTAACATTTGCCCCCACAGCTACAATCCACCACTGCTAATCATAACCCCCAAATTCCATCTTCCACATACACCACCTCAATAATTCAATATGAAAATCATCATCAAATATAAAAAATACAAAGAAGTGTGTGTACTAAAAACCCCAAATCATAGTAGATAACACACACAATTACACCCTACATCAGATTCAAAGGTGGCGGTAGTGTGTACTAAAAATCACCCATTGTTTTACGGCTTATGGATATGGTATGCAAGGTTTGATGAAATTATGGATTGATGAAGAAACGAGTTTTGAGCAGAACCTTGAATAAGATTGGATGTTGTGTTTCTAGCATGCAAGATTGGATGTTGTGTTTCTCAATTCAGATTGGAGAGAAGAGAGAGTGTGAGTGAGTTTGGAGATGAGAGGGGGGTTTTATGTTTCGTATTTTAATATTTAGGGTAAAATCACCAAAATACCCTCATGTGGGATCTACTTGGTTAGATTTTACTATGAAAACTAACTGAGTTAGGGTTAAAAGACCTAACGTGGAAAGGTTTGCAAACATTGAGTACGTTTTTTGTAGTTTTGAAAACAAAAGACACACTTTGCAATATAGCGTCTAAGGAGGTATGGCCCCAAATAACCATACCCACGACTACATTTCACAAGGATAACCTTGCATTCAACATGCAATGGTGCGCCTTCCTTACAGACATCTGGTCATACAATGAGCCTTGCGCACTCAGAGCAACGGTGAATTGGACCAACAAAATCAGGTCATACAATGAGCCTTACGCACTCAGAGCAACGGTGAATTAGACCAACAACATCAGGTCATACAATGTGCCTTGCGCACTCAGAGCAACGGTGAATTGGACCAACAAAATCAGGTTATACAATGAGCCTTGCGCACTCAGAGCAACGGTGAATTAGACCAACAACATCAGGTCATACAATGTGCCTGCGCATCAGAGCAAGGGTGAATAGACCAACAACATCAGTCATACAATGAGCTTGCGACTCAGAGCAACGGCGAATTAGACCAACAACATCAGGTCATACAATGAGCCTTGCGCACTCAGAGCAACGGCGAATTAGACCAACAACATCAGGTCATACAACGAGCCTTGTGTACTTGGCACAACGGTAAGTTAGACTCATGCGTGCAGACCCCTGCGCGGGACAACAACCCTCTTAAACAAAAATCCTAAAACCTTGCAAGGACAAGACACACATGAGAGCACCTCATAGTCTTGGGACAAAAGGATAAACCCTTGACACCCTGCGCTGGCGGGAAAACCTCTGACAGCATCGCAAAAAGGGTAAGCACTAAGAGGTGTTGGCCATACTCAAGGGTACAAAGTGGCAGCGCGGTGACCTAGGGTTGCTCGCAGGTTGCGTGTGGCAGCGTCTCAGTCGTCAGACCTCACACCAACCATACATTCGCCAGTGACTGTTCTACCTTCTACATTTTAGGCTGATAGCATGTCCGACACCAGGGACACCTGCCTTTACATGTGGCACCATTCAACATCCGAAAAAACACACCTCCTGCCAGAGGTCATTAATGCTCTTGCAGAGGAACATAACGAATAAACCTGGTCGTCTGGGCCGGGCCCAAGGCCTATCAGCCCATCTCCTAAACCCACTTACTTTCGGCTATAAAATAGGTATCAAACCGCAATGCTAGATACGTTTTTACACATTCTCATACCTACACTAATACGTGAAATTTACTTGCTTACCATACTCAGATACTTATTCTCACGCCGGAGTGTGGTCACAGAGAAAACCACCCTTTTCCCCGTGGTGAGACTAACGGCGTTAGTAGTTTTGCAGGTCAGCTAGAGTAAACAACCCTGTGAAGTGGAGTGAACGGAGAAACCCTTATGAGGTATCACCCTGGTTGTAACTTAGATATCCTGGATATCCCTAGGTTCAACTGGTGTTTCTTCATTGGTGCCATCCGTATTAACGTAAAAGATGCATTAGGTAAAAATAAAAGATGATTTTTGCAATTTACTCATTAGAACTTTAACAGCCCCCGGGTGGTGTGACATCTGAAAAATATTGATTTAGCCCCCATGATACCTATTAACGTAAAAGATGCATTAGGTAGAAGTTGAAATTGCATAAGTTGAACGAATCCATGTGCGCGCATTGTACTACCTAGTTCCAATGATGGACTTCAAAACATTTTCTTAACCACATTTGATACTTTATATTTGATAATTTAAACACAAATTCTCTATCAGATTACCCAAATTCTCTTCTCTCTCTCCAGCAAAACTCCCCAACGCCTGCTCACCACCATCACGCCACCACCACCACAACAAAACCACCTAGTTGCCACCACCACAACACAAACACCTAACCCCCACAACCACAACATCACTACCTAACCGCCACCGTCTGATTCGAGATCTTTAGCCATTTTCAACCCTAATTTCCCTCATACCACCCTGATCTCACCACCAGCTCTCTCTTTCTCTCTCGCTCTCTCCCCCTCTCTCTTTATCTGAATACAATCAAACTTGGTTCTTTGGCGTTTATAGTGTGTACCAGGTCTTCTTCCAATGAGTAACGTTTCCCTAGTGTGATGATCTATAACAGAGCAGCTTCGGATTTCCAGCAAGTACCTTAAACCTGCGCATTCTTGAGAAATAAAAATTAAAACATGGACCTATAAGATGATGACAAATGGACCTATCAGGTTGAACCCATGTTCAACCAAGTTGTTATTATTAGAGCATTCACGTTCTATCCTATCCCAAACCCCAAATTTTCAATTTGAGGGAAAATGACAAAAAAAAAACATTGAAAACATCTCTAAATCTATCCCCCGTCTCCATTTGCACCCCTCATATTTTTAAGGGAAAACAAACCAATTCTCCAAATTTGTTTCTCACTATCCACCCTCATATCTTTATATATTATATATATAATATGGGTGGATGTGAGTGAGAGAAAGAGAAAAATAATAAAAAGAAATATTATTTAAATGAATAGAAACAGACATGGGAATAAGATGTAAGATGTTTTTTTTAAAAAGTGCAATAATGGGTGTAAGTGAAGCAATGGTGGAGGAGGTAACCGTCGGGGGAAAGGATTGATAAAAGGCAAATGATTGGTTTTTTAGTTAAAACCAATACATTCTTGTGAAATGATGATTTAGTTACAGATTTACTCTTTATGTGGCAATGATGTGGCACCACAATTTTATCTTAGAGTACAATTTATGATTATATATAAGAAATATATGTTGTTTGTTTTTTTTTATTATATTATACTTGTATAACAGTTTAAGCTTAAGTTTGTTTTGTCTAATTAAACTCAATACATGAAGTTAGGCTTAAGTTTGTTCATTAAATAAGCCTCATCTTAGGCTACGCATTAAGCCCCTTTAAGCTTAGTTTGATTCCAACTTTTAGAGGATCGATATCAAATAACTTACAAATAGCTTGTATTATTTACCTCTCTATATATAATACTATTATATTAATAACTAAAAAGCATGATAAACATGTTACGAGTTAAATATTTTATGTAGGATTGGAGAAAGGTTCAAGATTATAGTACCTATATAACATAATTTGTTGGATCATACCACTGAAACAAAATAAATTGTTCAAAGTACAATAGACTAGTTAGTCTGGGCGGTTTTACATTTTTTAATAATTATTTTACAATATTAACGAACTTTTATATCTTCTAATAAAAAACTAATATGAATTGTGGAGGTGATGGGATTCCAATCTCATTTAATACTATTTATTTCAGGTAGGCTAGCAGTTTTATTATAATGGATCTTTAGACGGTGGGTTTTCCCTGGATTGATAGGCGGGTTAGCTCACTAACATTGTCTGCATACCAAGAACGTGAGTAACCTTTTACCAATGAATTTGCCTAGATAGCCAGCTTGTATAGTATTTATTGGCCGAAAACCATCAAAATCCATAGGATGGTCTTCAAATAAAAGGACGTTAGACAAGTTATATATTTTTAAGGATGGTCACAAATCTTTAATCATATTTTATAACCCATTTGTAAGTGTGACTATGTTTTTCCCATTGTTTCTAGAAACATAGTTTTTATTATTATATCTTAAAATTCACATATTAGACTAAAGTTTACACCGTCTGATTGTAACATATCATTACCTTTATGTGTTACATAAATTATAGGAGGCCACAAAATTTTCATGTTTTCCAGTTGTCTTTGCATTAAAAGAAACGTTAAATATAAAAGTTTATATGAAAAATTCAAAGTACTTAATAATTTTTATCATATAATAAAAGTTTATAAAAAAATTCAAAGAACTTAATAATTTTTGTAACATATAAATTTTTTAACATATAAATAAAGGTTTATACGAAAAAAATCGATCCACTCAATTCATTTTTTAGATAACTTTAAAACCAAAAGTCTACTTTTTTTAGATAACTGAAAAAATCGTTATTTTTTAAAAGGTTTCATAAATAAAATGTTCAAAACACATTTTTTCAAATCAAGTTAACAAGTAATAATGTATAATAAATATAAGAAAAACTATAAAAAATAAAGTCAATGTTTTAATATCCAACTAATGAGATTCCTCTACGCTTCGTGGCGGGAATTCGGTAGGTATTAGTTCGTTTCGTTATGGTATCGATGTTGTTTAGTTGATATTGATTCGGTTTATTTGCGTTTTATGTTTATTTTTTCAACATTTTGATACAAATTTTATTGTTATTGATTTTGATAAACTGAGATCGTATCGCCACCCCATATATAACAGTTGTGTTGCGTAAAACTTGTTTATTTGTTTTAAATAATCTCGGCGCTTTTTATTTTGTTTGCCTCAAAACTTTTAAAAACATTTATATTACATGCATTATTTTTTTCAAAAAATAAAAATGTTAGGAGGTTAGAGTTTCCTAAGTTTTCTCTCTAGCTATGAGTTTTCTCCCAAACATTGCAATATATATATATATAATGAAAATTTATACTAGTTGTGAGAACTTAGAGAACTCGTTCTTACAAAAGGTTTTTTTCAAAAAAAAAATATCAAAAATTCTAAAAAAATAACTTTTCTAAAAGAAAATAATAATAACAGGCGTAAGTGAAGCAATGGTGGGGGAGGTAACCGTTGGGGGAAAGGATTGAATAAAGGCAAATGATTGATTTTTTTAGTTAAAACCAGCACATTTTGTGAAATGATAGTTTAGTTAAAAATTTACTATATGTGGCAATGACGTGGTTAGTTAGAACCACCGTAATTTTGTCTTATAGTATAATTTATGATTATATATAAGAAATATATGTTGTTTGGTTTTTTTATTATATTATACTTGTATAACAGTTTAAGCTTGAGCTTGTGTTGTCTAATTAAACTCAATACAGCAGCCGTAAATGTTGTAAAAAGCGATTTCATGCTTATGTTATCACTTTTTTACAGTCTGCAGTAAGGGGCTAAAAAAACACCGCTTCGAATTTTTTTTTACGATATTCTTTCTAAACATTTTAATATAGAGGTGTGAAAAAAATATGGGCAAAATTACACGGAAGGCCGAGTTCTCTAAGTTCTCACAACTCGGAGTAGTTTTCTCTTGATGTTGATCCTATATATATATACAGTTAGATTCATTTGTGAACAACCCATTGATAATGAACTGTGTGAACTAATCCTAGCTCTTGATTTATCAATATACAAGTGTAAATCAATGACCCGGATTTGATAATGAAAATGCACTAGTGTATTTTACGATTTGATGATTAAATCAATAGCCAAGATTTGTTCACTCAGTTCACAAATACATTAGTGTTCACTCTAGAACCCCACCATAATATATATATATATATATATATATATATATATATATACCACCGCGAGTTGCGAGAACCATGAAAACTTTTTGTTCACCCGCGAGTTGGGCCAATTTTTTTTTTTGCAAAAACGTATATGAAAATGCTATAAACATTTTTGTAAAAAAAATAAAAAAAATTGTCGAGACGGCAGTTTTGACTGATAAAAGATTTTTTACACGCTGGCATAAATTATGCATGAAAATAAATATTTTTTTACGCCTCATAAATATGGGTCGACATTTTTAAATTTTTTTGCTGAAACAAGTGATCTTTTTTATGACTTTTGAGAAAAAAAAATTTGGAAAAATCTTTTGGATGGCCCAGTTCTCACGATTCTCACAACTCAATGTGGTTTTCATAACTCATACATACATACATACATACATACATACATACAAACATACATACATACATACATACATACATACATACATACATATATATAAAAAGTGTAACATACAATAGGGCTTATCGTATGAACGTACGCGATTGTGAAATCGCATGTTATAAAAAAGTATTGATGAAATCGCATGTTGGTATTGTTTGATAAAATCGCATGTTGTTTTGTCTCACAAAATCGCATGTTGAAGACTGAATTCGCACTAGATCATACGGCTGAGATGATCGCGTACGTAATGTAGGATAAGGGGACTTGTACGTTAATCGGCATATATATATAAACAAGAATTAGATTTAAATAAAAACAAACCATGTGGGAAAATAGTTGCAACAATATACAATACAAACAAATAAAAGGTTATATTTGTGTACAAAAATATCATATACAAATAATCTTATTATATAATTAAAGGTTTTCTTGAAAAAAGAGTAGTGTCATTTTTATAATTTCTTCAAACTGCAGTTCTTTCATGCTACAATCTTTCTTGCCAATTAGGATTTGTAAATGGTAAATGCAGATCGATCTATTGCGCTAAACGTGATTTGAATACTCCCTTAATTAGGATTTGTAAATGGTAAATGCAGATCAATCTATTGCGCTAAACGTGATTTGAATACTCCCGTAATTATCAATTGAAGTTCCTTAAAATTGGAAATTAGAATCAAGTCAATTAAAGCTTTTGAATGATGAAATGAAGCTTTTAAATCATATTTGATTGTTAAATGAACCTTCCAAATTGGTTTTTACTGTCAATTTGTAGTTACATAATAATTTTGACAGAGAAAAAACAGATAGAATAATCGTGCCAGAATAATAGAGTAATTATTTTATAAGTAGAGTAATTATCAGAAGTAGAGTAATTATGCTTTGTAACTAAAGTAATTATTCTATTATTAGAGAAATTATGCTAGAATAATTATACTAGAGTGATTATTTGATAAGTAGAGTAATTGAGCATACTGCATCAAACATTAGTTATTCAAAATTACTTTACAAATACATCAAACAACATAAAATTCAAAATTACTCTACAAGTGCTTCATAATCACTTTACTAGTTTATCATTAATACACCACTATAATATATCATTAAAAATTACTCTACAAGTGCATCAAACAACATAAATTTAAAATTACTCTACAAGTGCATCAAATTACTCTAGTAGTTCATTATTAATACGCTATTACAAGATATCATTCAAAATTACTCTACTAGTGCATCAAACGACATAAAATTCAAAATTACTTTAAAAGTACATTATAATTACTCTACAAGTTTATCAAACAACATAGAATTTAAAATTACTCTACTAATGCATCATAATTACTCTAGTAGTCATAAATAAAAAAATAACATACACAATTACTCTATAAGTTTATCAAACAATAATTCAAAATTACTCTACAAGCGCATCATAATTACTCTACTGATTCATCAGACAATTTCAAATTACCTTTGGTTAGGTTTGAATCTTCTTTGATTTCGATGATTTTAAAACTTAAATCGGATGTCTTTGGAACTAATTCCAATGATTTTGGAAATATATATGATTTTTGGAACTGAATAAAATGATTTTGGAGCGGAATCGAATGATTTTTGAAGTTCATGATTTTGGAATATTAGATTCTAGGAGAATTTGGGGTTTGATTCGTTATAATACTGAATCTGTTTTAATATAGGTGTACAAATGATTGAGAAGATTGAATTTTCTGGATGTCTTTAATTACAATTTTGCCACCGCCTCAAATTTCAAAATCCTTCAATTCGTACGTTTTATAAAGCTATTTGTACAAGAACTTGACTCTATATTTATGTATACATTAAAAAACATATGTGATAAATTTGGGTCTGTTTGGTTCGAAAAATTCATTGATGGAGATCACGGCTTCCACTAATCATCATAGATTCGGATTTTACCAAATATTTCCTTGGAGAGTTTCACGTGTCATCTTCATCAATCATTCATATATTTTCAAGTGTGTCTGGTTGTTTTAATCGAGTATATGAATTTGATCATTAAGCGATTAAAATGTTACGAGAGGACCCCAACTTTGTATTTTATTTTAGTCCTCTAAACAGGTTGAGCCGTCCTTGAGCTTTCCTTTGTGTTACCACTAAAACACGATGATTACGATGACAAATTTCATTGCCATTAATGTAGAAGAAGCAGTGTGTTTACAATCAATGCTAATTATAAGGAAAGTTAAAGATAAGCCAAAGTGTAGCGTTCATATGTTTAAAATCAAGAACATTAGTTATTAACATTATCAAAGAAACAAAAGACTTTTGTGAATCAAACTCTCAACTTAAGACTTTGTTACATGCAATTTGTATTACAAATCAGCGCACGCTTCAAACTTATGGTGGATTTTCTCTTTGTTACACATAATATTTTTAGTGTTTTGTCAACAATCACTTGCTTATTTATCATATGTTGATTTGTTTCTTTATATTAACAAATGGCCCTTGTATAGCCTCTAGTAAGCATGATGGTTTCCTTTAAGTGTAAATGAATCAAGTTCGTCTAAACTTAAGTTCGTCAAGTTTAGTCTAAAAGAGCTTGGGTTTCAGTTCAACTCGTTTTGAATCAATGTCTAAAGCTCAAATTTTACTCCTCGAGTATATTATAAGCTAGAGTTCGGCTCGAACTTATATACACAATTACACACACAATGCCCATCATGAGAGAACCATAATATTACTTTAGAAATTGAGCGAAACACTATCAAGCAAGCATCTTTTTAACCTTTATATATATATATATATATATATATAAAATTATATATATGGGGTGTGTGTATATTGACAAGCTACATATATGTAAGTAGCTTACGAAGGTTCTCAAGCAACTTTGTGGTTCTCAAATAATCTTTTTCTTATATATATAGTTCACGAAGGTTCTCAAGTAACTTTGTGGTTTTCAAATAGCTTTTTCCATATATTTATATAGAGAAAGGTTCATATGAGAACTCCTAAATTTCGTGAGAATCACAAGAACTCGGTTAAAAATCAATCAAAATCAATTTTTTTTACATTATCATTATTAACAAAATACAATATTAATACAAAAAATTCAAAAGAAAGTGTGTGAGAGCATGCGCCGGTGTAATACACTTATTAAGTAATCTAAAGAGGGGTTATAACCATGACAACCACATAGAAGTCCAATTTCAACTCCACCGCAACGTTCAATCTACTACCAACAAATAGGAAGAAAAACACACCCATAAAAAGCAAAAGTGTAGACGTGCATTGCGATGATGTAATGCACTTTTTAAAGTAATTTAAAGAAGCGGCTAAAATGTAAAGCTTTTCAATTCCATAACGTTGTATTATGGCTTATTATATATGTATACCCGCGCATTACTTATAACAACTCGCCATAATATTCGGTCTACGACTGACAAATAAGGAAATGATAATTACTTGAGAATCAAGATGTCTATTTGACAGTACCCTTTGAATCTTCGATCGATGAGAGTGACTTCTAAGGCTCAAGAGACGTCAAACTTAAAACACGAGTTTTTGAATGTTGTTAGGGTTTTAGACATTTACACTTTTGGTATTCAATTGTTTATCTGGTTGGGTATTTGGGTATTTTATTTTGCTAGTTTAACACTATAGATAATAAGATGGTTGGGTATTTGGGTATTTTGCTAGTTTAACACTATATATAATAAGATGATGGCCAAGAGATTGGTATGTATAAATATATAATGTGTGTGTATATGTTTAAAGTATATGTATTTAAAGATATGACAAATACTATAAAAATTAACATATTTTCTATTTTTTCTCTCACAAAAGTTTCTTTACTTTTTTTTTCATATTAAAGTCCCTCAATTTATAATGTGAACATAATTGTGAACTTTTTTAAAAAGAAAATTTGTAATTACAAATTAGGTTGTTTTATATATGGTTACTTACATATCATTTACTTTAATTGACCTTAGATATAAAGAATCTAATTTGAATTAAAAAATTTCTTTTAATAAAATTTCACAATTATCTTTAAAATTACCAAGTATAGAGAATTTAATATGCAAGAGGAGGCTCTTTTTAGAAAAAGTTTGCAATTATCTTTAAAATTACCAAGTACTGACACTTTCATATGCAACAAGACGCTCTTATAATAATGTTAAGAAAATATCCCCAATTTCTTTTACAATATATAATATCTTGGGCCAAAAGAGATAATGTTCTAAGCATATAAACCGTTCAAATTCGTGCCAAACTGCCAATGATGTCACGTCATTGGTTGTTTTCAATGTTGTAAAACAAGGTCTTAGAGGCTGATTATCTCCCGAGTAATCACTACAAATTAGGTTGTCGAGACGATTTTCTTCAACTCCGCCTAATTACTCTGAATCGATCAGACCCAGTTAACCTCAGCTAGAATCGAATATGGTAGTGTCAACTCAGACCGAGTTTGAATTAAAAAAAACATTATTCTTGTATCTATCATATTAAAGAATAAATATTATTTTTAAAAGAGTGTATCAATTTTTGAAATACTTTACTATTTGAACAAATATTTTTTTATTTATATTGATATTCATGTAATTTGTTATAAATATTAGTAAACTTATGATACTTGACATATGTATAATTTCCCAAAAATAATTTCTTTATAATTAACATGTCCGAATACTCCATAGGTACTCTCCGCTTAGGCTAAATAGATAAGTACTCTGAGGTCTCAACTCCCCAACTGGGGTTATCAAATCACTTTTTAGGTTTTCCGGTTTTCCGAATTTAGATTTTTAAACAGGAAATTCACATTAGAACTAAGAACACAATTCCGGTTGATTTATCAACTTATGAGAAAATAATCGCAACGTTACACAATTCTAATAAAAACATATATAACTAGAATTTAGACCCGTTGGATTCTATCACAAATTTAAATTCATAATTTTATCTCCATTTGATCCAAATTTTGGTTTCTTCAAATCCAAACCGAACACAACATGAACACACTCCAAAACCTAATTTCTGAAGATAAACACAAATTCGTACGGTGTGTACACTAACCTTGAACGGATATAAACGTATCTTTTACCCCGTCATTACAGGCATATGTATCATCATTACAAAGATTCTTTAGAAAGCACAGCATGGCTGCAAACACAAAATGCAAATATGACAAAATCAACCACCAAAAGCTCAGTCTATAAACCTTGATTCAAGCAAACGTAAGAATATATGCCAACAAAAATACACGATAAACAACAAAATTTAACAAATGTGAATCGCAAAATCCACATCTGTTATCACCTGACCACAATTATCTGACATCAACCAATTGACTATATATCTCTAATCTGTGATCCCGGAACTTGAACTCTCCAGGTCAACAGAACCCATCCCGGTATCTTCTTCCGCTTCACTATCTTCATCACCACTTACCTCTGCGTTTGCCCGTCCAAGTTTAGCCATCTGTTCTGCAAGCAGCTTGTCCTCCCGTTCGCTCACCTATAACAATTTATTACAGCATCGAGAAGAATATTATAATTTGTTCCGGATGATAACTAAGAGCTAAAACATTTGTCTCCCATTGTAACTTCGAAATAAAAAGTTGGGTCAGTGTACTATAAATTATACACACACACAACCATATAGATAGGGGCAATTTCATATATACCTCTACAACCTTGCAAAATATCATATATACCCTTGCAAAATTCATATATGAAGAATACTATTGTTTATGAAAAAAATAATAATAAAAAAAATAAAAATGGGTAAAAATAAATTTAAGCGTAAAATGTGTATATAAAAATATGAAGTTAAAAGATGAGCATATATGAAAACTTGAAGTTAAAAAAATGTGGGTAAAATGATTATTTATTAGATTGTTTTTAATAAACTGGGTATATTTGATATTTTAACTATTTTGTAAGGGCATATATGATATTTTTAGTTTTGGTTGGGTATATATGAATTTTTTCAGGTTTGTAAGGTCTATATGAAATTAACCTATGGATATTTATAGTACCTGTGGGCTTAAAAATGATGTAAGCATTGGCATAAATAGAGGGTTAGTCATGGGTGAGTGTAACTTGCTTTAACCCTTTTGTCATTGTATGAAAAAAAATGTTTTTCTCCATTGTATGTGTCAAACTTTAAATTTTTAATCATTAAACAACCTTCTATAGCGGGTAAACAGTTGTGTTGCACCATTTTTTTAGGATGAGCGTGACAACTGACGGGTCAATCATTTAACTAGCAATAGTAGGTAGAAAGTAGAAACTTGAAAGCATGTTGTGAAGAAAAAGAACATTTTGTTCTTACGTTATGTAGAATAAACCCTATAATAAAAGCCAAAAAAATGGGATATGTGATATGGCAATAGGGAGAGAATGAAAGAAATTTAATGCTTACTGCTCGAGGTGGCTCTTTTACGGTAAGTTTTCCTTTATGGCGTGCAATTGTAGCAGAACAGGCGTCAATTGCCTGAGTAAGAACTTTTATCCCTTGTTCCTGGTACAAAATCATAAGAAGTGAATTACAGTGTGTAAAGAACGAAAAAAATATTGATAAATGATGCAAATGTTATTATGTGAAATTAGCGAATTACCTTGTCTAGAGTCTGAGTGTTGAGAACATAAGCCGGTGGAGCAACCAATTTAATTTTCACTGGGCAGTCTTTAGTGCCAGCAGCTTCAGCTTTTCTCATGGCTTCCTGTTACAACAAACAATTCTTAAAATGAGCATTTTTTGTAATATATACACACACACACAATTAAAAAAGAAAAAGAAAAACCTTAATGTGGAGGACACCGTCATAATCGAAGCATTTCATCTCGATATCTGCACGAATTTTCAATGGTTGCGGGGTCATACGTCTTCTAATGTTTCTAACCAAAGCCT
Organism: Scalesia atractyloides; assembly: GCA_947069175.1. Lineage (NCBI taxonomy): Eukaryota > Viridiplantae > Streptophyta > Magnoliopsida > Asterales > Asteraceae > Scalesia > Scalesia atractyloides. Next base: position 2,934,654 of record CAMTDV010001632.1, read on the forward strand.
CTTTTACATCCTCTGAAAGGGCGGGAACCACCTTAGTCACCTACAAATGAGAAAAAATTATAAATATATGTACTAAAACACAACTTGGTGCTATAGTAACTTTTTGTCTTTTTCTGTTTTTTAACCTTTTCAAGTTTTAAAATCAACCCTTGCACTATAAATAATATACACCTTTGACCAGTAGTTTTATTTTCTCTTATAACTTTCATTTGTTAGATTTTTTTTACAAAAACTATATACGTGATATAACTTTTTTTGAAAACAGATGGATCGATCCGGTAACCACCTAAAAACATCGGTACTGGTATTGATACTATTAAAACCGTTACTGGTATTCACTTAGTATGGTTTTTAATAGATGTGAAACACGTGTCAAGACATCCTTTTAGATTTGTCACGACTTCAATCTTCAAGTTTCCTCTTTCGGTTGCTATATAGAGTGTCAATACCATGTGGATATTGTAATGAACCAAACCAATATCAACCAGATTCCCACCATTAACGTTATTTTTAGCATTGCATCTACATTTCCATTTAAATTTAACAAAAATCGGGTCGCCCCCGCCATAGAGCACGGGTGTAACCCACTAGTTAGATGCCATTTACTATGAACAACATGGTAAAACTTAAAAAACCAAGGCTTGCATAACTAATTACCTCCTTCCCATCTGGACCAATTTCTTTAACCTCGCGAGTGAGTGACTTAAGCACAGAATCAGGATCATTAACAATTGACTTGAAAGCCTGCAAACCGCAAGTATCATTGTGTCAACAAGATAACTAAAGAAAAATAAGATTGAAGACTCACAAGTGAAGAAGATCTAACCTCAAATGCATGACCATATTTTCGATACAAAGGCCAGCCAACATGGATGTACAAATCCTGTCATAGATAACTTGTATTTCATAAGTTGAAAGTTGGACATGATATCTCACCTATGTGTTTTGTTAGTGCATACATAAAATACATATAGAATGCAACTCTTTTGATGACAATAAAAAATCCAACATGGATGAACAAATCCTGTCATAGATAACTTATTTTTCAGTTATACAAACTAACACTTTTTAAAACTAATTCTAAAAGGGCAAGCCCACCGGTAAGATGTGTAACTTAGACTAATGGGCAAACACTTTGGCCATGCCCAACACATCTTTCAAGTTTCATGATTAAACAATTAACTCATGCAATGAACAATCATTCTTGAGTGATCATTCTTCCTAACATATTTCTTAAAGTAGATTAAAGATCATAGATTAGCAAAAGAATAAGTTGTTTGTGAGGAAAATTGTATATTTAATTCAAATTTCAAACACTTAAAAAGTATTTGTGAGTGGTGATCTTAACCATATCAGAGAAATGTCATTGGTGATCCCTAATAAGTGTAATCAGAGATAAGTCTTCGGTGATCCCTAATTTCTGACAATTGTGATTATGGAGAAGTTATTGGTGATCTCTACCAACATAGAGAAAAGATTGTACAAGGTGATCTTTACCTATTCTTAGAGAGAAGATAGTGACGAACTCCTCTTGGTTGAAGAGCAAGGAATAGATGTAAGATTGCTTTGTTAACTTTCACCCGAACCACTAAACATCCATGTGTATGTGTGAGAGAAGATAGTGACGAACTCCTCTTGGTTGAAGACCAAGGGGTGGATGTAAGATTGCTTTGTTAACTTTCACTCGAACCACTATACATCCATGTGTATGTGCGAGAGAAGATAGTGACGAACTCCTCTTGGTTGAAGACCAAGGAGTGGATGTAAGATTGCTTTGTTAACTTTCACCCTAACCACTATACATTCATGTGTATGTGTGGTGATATCCTTCATTCCTTCTAACTCTACTCTTTCTATTTATTACTTGATTCTTGAGGGTTGTTCAAAGAAATTTAGAAGATAATCAATCTTAGAACAAGAATAACCCCCCCCCCCCTCTCTCTCTAGGTTCTTGCAAGTTCTTTTATGAGAACTAAGATAACAACAAAGGGACGTATTGAGTAGTCCATTTTAAGTTCTGCATGTGCGTAGACGACAAAGTGACTTAAAAGTTTGATTATATATTTATCAATTAGTGAATTCTATACCAATTGGGGTTGATGGTTTACCACCTTTATAGGCTTTAAGGACTTATAACTACAAATGGAAGTAGATGAGGGACAAATCTACCCTTGTATGGGGTTATTTAAAGAGATTGATATGGGAACATACATGTCAATTATCATTTCTAAAAAGTAAACTACAGGATGTAACACCTTACTTAGTAGCTTAAAGATGTGACGTCTGTATCTTCAATCTATAATCCAACATTAGCAACAGCTTAATGCACCCTACAACTATTACACTATATCTATTATCACTCCCTCCAGGCCTCACAAAGATCAAGAACTGCCTACACTTATTAACATATCTTAAAAACGCTTACTCCAACGATGCAGGAAGCAAGTTTATAGCGTTAATTCCTTAAAACCATGCACACTGAATACTGTTTCCAACATTTATTCAAATCGTTCATTATGAAATGAGCCAAATGTCATTAATCATTATATCATCAACCAACAATTCAGCACAACACATCTTATAACTAGATACTGCAACATCAAGGATGAAAGAACAGCTCATCACCCCTATGGCCCTATCCTAAATGATTTGCTATGCAACCATAGTTATTATTTATAAACGCCCTCGCTTCATGTGCCTAGGCCATTCTCCAAGCAAGGCTCATTATTTGCACTTCTAGTTCTTAGGCGCTCGCTTCAGCTCTCCCAGGCGCACTAAATACCAATTTATTCTTTTTTCCTATTTAATGCAAAATTATTGATCTTCTCCACAATATAAGCTTCCACAATACCGAATGAAGCAACTTCCATCCAAATTTATGATCAAGTTTAGAACTTTCAAGTTCTGAAATTACCTTTGAATCTTCACTATTTTGTGAATTCTATTTGAAGAATGGTATTATTCTAATACATAATATACTTTTTATTTTTTTTCATTTAACTGAGCTTTCTTTTCCTCAAGCCCTCACTTTTTTGCGCATTTCAACTAGCCTAAGGTGAGGCCTATGCACCTGTCGACTTTGATATCTATGATACATACATTTACTCAAGCAGGCTTTAACATATGTAATAAACCCTAATTTAACCCCCAATTGTTCCCTAGCCAACACATAACTCACTGGAAATATGTAAGTGGACTTACTAGTTATCAATCATAAGATCCAATTGGCTATGAACAGATCATAACTATCTACCAACATCAGCAATCAACTATCACTCTATCCACCACAAGTTCAAATCCAACACAAATCCAGTAAACTAAGTTACTAACCACTATCATAACCTTCAAAACTCACCTCTAGATCAACATTCATAGTCTCCGCAACATGCCGCATAATCGAGTGCACAAGCTTGCTCTTATTATACCTCTCTTCACAAATCTGAACATCCTGTTCCGATAACCGTTTCTTACTCAAATCAATATAACCTTTCTCCGCATTAACACGAAGCACCATAGCCGGTTCAATACGGCCGACTTTGATCAAGCTTCCAACGCTCCGAATACGACGTCGTGAGAGATCCGATAACAGGATCATGCCTTCGATGTTGTTGTATTCTAGAAGTGATACGTGTGTGGCAACATCTCCGATTTCTTTTACTTGAATCATCACCGGCGTGTCGACCTCCGGATACCGGGCTTCGTACATCCGGCAGTCGGAGTTTGCGAGTGATGTCGTTGTGGACATCGGTGAATGTGGTGGAGTTTCAGGGTTTTAGGTTTTGGGGGTTTCGATTTGAGAGTGACAGTGTGGATGAACAGATTGGTTTTTATAGTGGGAAGTGAATAAGGGAATATTGACGTCACGGGTTTTGTTTATTCCGGTAGAAATGAATTTTCAGCTGTGTCGTAAAAAATCGCTAAGTGGTCGATTATCGTTAGTCGGCTCTCTATTGATTAATTTTCGTTAATTAGTTCGTAAAAGTCATTGATTCAGGCTAAAACCTGTCAGATTCCGGTCAAATTTTGTCTATTCAAAAAATTACGTATAAAAATATGTGTATATATGTATAAAATTTAAAAGTATTCATAAAATGTCCGACCCAACTAATCGCCAGTCCTTACCCTACCGTCCGACTAGCGCCTAGTGAGTTCTACAACCATGATTTTCAAGATGTGGATGAGACTGTCAAACTGGAAAAAAAATAGATGTAAAAACATTGATATAAAATATTATCGTGAAAAGAATAATTAAGTCGAAAAGATAACAAAACCAAAGTAAAGAATAAAACAAAATAATATATAGGGTAAAGATTAGATACAAATGAGTTTTAAGATGTTAAACGTGTTAAACGTGAGAACTCATAAGTGTTCAAAGTTTTTTTTTCATTTGCTTAAGCATGATGTTTAGTTTAAAAATGTAAAAAAAATCATGTATTTACTATAATAGAGTAATTATATGTAAAGTGCTTGCATAATTAATTTACCAGTGTAAATACATGGAAAAAAAATATTTTTTTAGATTCTCGGACTAAAATACATGCTTGACAAAATGAGTATTTTTTGTAAATAAATAAATAGATTTTCCTTCACTTCTCAAGTATAATATGTTAACCATTTGTCAACAACATTGCACATAGGGGCGCAACTTTTAAGGGGCAAGGTGTGCACTTGTTGCCGCCAATGTTTCTCTAAGTAGTGTAAATTTTTTCTTTTTTGTCTGAAATTTTTAAAACTATATAGGTCCGTCCCCGCTAATTTTTTTCTGAATGTATGAAGATTTTTAGTTTTATTTGAAGTTATTATTGTTTGACCCGACCCGAATCGAATAGCCGACCTGAACATATAATCCGAAACATAGTGATAGTAAAAAAAGATCTGGGTCCAATGACTTTCCGTCCTTGCAGAACTTTAGATCAAGCTCCGCCGATTGTCGGTTAATTAACCAAACTAGTTAAAATGTTTAATCAAACCAGTTAAAAGAATAACCAGTTAGTACATTAACCAATCAAAGTTAAAAAATCAAATCAACCGGTATAACCGAACCGGTTGTTAATATTAAGCCGTTTGTACACTCTAAACCAAAGTGCCGTTACACGGCCCAACACCAATACACAAACAAACCCTTTATAAAACCCTAAAAACACACACTCATACCTTTTCCGATCAACTCTTAAATTCACAAAATTCCAGTAACTTCCTCATCAAAACCCTAGCTCATCCTTCAAGAATGGCGTCCAGCACCCCAAATCTCGAGTGCCGTATGTACGAAGCCAGGTTTCCGGACGTCGATATGGCCGTAATGATTCAGGTCAAAAGCATCGGCGAGATGTGCGCCTACGTCTCGCTACTGGAGTACAACAACATCGAAGGTATGATTCTGTTGTCTGAGCTCTCACGACGTCGTATTAGGAGTATCAATAGCTTGATTAAGGTAGGGCGTACGGAGCCTGTTATGGTTCTTCATGTTGATGAGGAGAAAGGATATGTGAATTTGAGTAAGCGGAGGGTTTCTGAAGAGGATATTCAGATTTGTGAAGATAGATATAATAAGAGTAAGCTTGTTCACTCGATTATGCGACATGTGGCTGAAACTATGCAGATTGATCTTGAGGTAATTAGTTACAGATTCATTTGGCTTAAACTTGATTATTACTTGATAAATGCTTCAATGTGTAATGAACTAATGATACATTCCTTACATTTATCTGTTTGGGGCTATCATTTGTAGAGAGCCTAAGTATGTTTCTAACTTGAGTTTGGGGACTTGTAAAGGACTGTCTATGTTAGAACTGAAGATACCTTTACTTGTGGTTATAGAAATAATTGGTAGATGAGATGACATAGCTTTTAATCTTTAACACAGGGTTAAGTTTAAGCTAACATATGAGCATAAGAAGTAATACAATTAATATTAAGGATTTTGAGTCACTAGTTGCTAGTTTAAACTACTATACAGGCATTATGCTTAGTTGCACTACCATCTATTCTATTATTTCTAGCACTACTAAAAAACAGTATCGGTTATAGCAAGGTTTCCTTTTCATTTTGACCTCAGCACACAACTACACGAGGTAAGTTAATAAAGATCAAGTTTGGGTGTGTAGTAATGAGAGTTGGGTTCATCTCATTAACTTATAAAAGATTCAAGTTACTACCCAATCCAATCATCAACATGGCAATATGACATTTTGTTCAGTAACACTGCTATCTTAATTATTATTTTTTAGGACAACTAAAAATTAGACTTTAGTTTTTTAGAAGCAAGGTTTCCTTTTCATTTTGACCTCAACACCTAAGGTAAGTTGACAAATGTCAAGTTTGGGTGCGTAGTAATAAGAGTTGGACTCATCACTTGAGGTAAGTTAACAAATGTTAAGTTTGGATGTTTAAGGTTTGGGTTTAGCTTTAGAGGGGGTCAAGTAATTCAGTTGTTAGGTGTATTTGAGAGTTTCTCATAATACTTTATTATGTTGAATTGACACATGCAGAATGATTGTATTCACTGATAAATCCATAAATCGAATAATGAGTCAGCTGAATTATATCATTAGTTCTTAGCCTTTTTTTTGTGCAAAACTAAAAGTGTTATCTGCATTTGTTTTTATTTGTTTTCGTCTGATATATTTGATATTTGTGGGCTACATCTGTTGATGCAGTCACTATACTCCACTTGGAACATGTTTGCTAATGGAAGCTGATAAGTTTTGTGATATTTACAATGCTAGGATCTGTATATCCACGTTGGTTGGCCTTTGTACCGTAAGTATGGGCATGCATTTGAGGTGGGTTGTGAACAATACTACTGAATGAAATTTTGGTAGCTTTTTTTGTGTAAATCTCATAAGCGTTCTATTTGGTTGCAGGCATTTAAGTTAGTTGTTAATGACCCTGACTCCATTCTTAATTCACTTACCCGTGAAGTTAAAGAAACTGGTCCTGATGGGACTGAGGTACGTGTTAGGATTTAGATCACACACACACGATCAATAAACAAAAGCAATAAGAAAAGTAGACACGAGATTTACGTGGTTCAGTCACAGTGTGTAACCTACGTCCACGGGGGCAACTAGGGTTTGTATTTTATTGAGTGATCATGTTTACAAGTACAAGAGATATATTTATAGGCTAGAATTAGGGTTAGTCCCTTGCTAAACAAGTCGCTAAACAAGTCACTAAACATCTGGGCCTAAAACACTTAAAGCCCATTAGGGTTAGGGCCGGCCTTACCCTTTCCCTTCTCTCTCTAATTCTTGACTAGCCTTAATGGGTTGGGCTGAAGACAACATCTCCAACAATCTCCACTTGGTGTCTTCGGACCTCGAACTGCACCATTTCTTCTGTACTTCTGTAAATGAAAATCCCCCTTGATCTTCAAATCTCCATAGTTACCCCGCCTTCTCAGCATTATTCCTGAAGGCCAGCTGAAGCTATGTATAGCTTCAGCTTATCCAGCACCACAACCTTGGTAAACATATCTGCTGGATTCTTAGCACCTGGGACATTCTTCAGACTGATTGTTCCTTCACTGATCAATCCTCTGACAAAATGATACCTCATCCCTATGTGCTTCGTCTTCCCATGATAAACGGGATTCTTTGCAAGTTTCACTGCACTTTCATTGTCACAATACAACGGGTAGTCAGCTTGATTCTTCCTAACTCTTTCAGAAAAGCTTTCAACCATACTAGTTCTTTGCTGGCCTCAGCAGTTGCCATGTATTCAGCTTCTGTAGTAGATAAAGCCACATTTTTCTGAAGTCTAGACATCCAACTCACTGCTGTTCCTCCCACTGTAAAGACATATCCTGTAGTGCTTTTAAATGTCTCTTTACAGCCACCCAGGTCGGCATCTGTATAACCCTTGAGAACCACATCTTTTCCTTTAAAACACAACCCCATCTTTGACGTACCTTTCAAATAACGAAGCACCCATTTAACTGCTTCCCAGTGTTCTCTTCCCGGATTTGACATAAAGCGACTGACAACTCCAACTGCGTGTGCTATGTCAGGTCTTGTGCATACCATAGCATACATTAGACTTCCTACAGCAGATGCATAGGGAACTCTAGCCATATCCGCTTTTTCTTCTTCTGTTCTGGGACACTGATCTTTAGTAAGCTTGATGTGACTTCCTAAAGGCGTGTTTCTAGGCTTGGTCTTCTCACTGTTCATACCAAATCTCTCTAACACTTTCCCAATGTACTTCTCCTGGGATAGTGTCACTGAGCCATCTTTCTTGCTTCTGGTTATACTCATCCCGAGTATCTGTTTGGCTGGACCCAAATCCTTCATCTCGAATTCTTTGGACATTTGCTTCTTTAACTTGCTTATTTCTTTCATATCCGAACCTGCAATTAACATATCATCAACGTAAAGTAACAGTATGATATAAGAGTTGCTAAACTTCTTCAGATAGCAGCAATGGTCCATCTGACATCTCTTGTACCCTGACCTCTCCATAAAGTTATCAAACTTTATGTACTACTGTCTAGGTGCCTGTTTAAGACCATACAAACTCTTATTCAACTTGCAGACCCAGTTTTCTTTCCTAGCAACCTTGAATCCCTCAGGTTGTGCCATATAAATGTTTTCATCTAGGTCACCATGTAGAAAAGCTGTTTTCACATCTAGTTGCTCTAGATGCAACTTCTCAGCAGCTACAATGCTAAGAACCAACCTGATGGTAGTCATCTTCACCACCGGAGAGAAAATCTCATCATAATCAACTCCCGTTTTCTGCTGAAACCCCTTGACTACTAACGGGCTTTGTACCGTTTAGAACCATCGTGTTCTTCTTTGACCTTGAAGACCCATTTATTTTGTAAAGCTCTTTTATCTGGCGGAAGCTTAACTAAGACCCAAGTCTTATTTTTATCTAAAGAGCTCATCTCATCCTTCATTGCATGCTCCCACTGGAGAAAATCTTTCGTCTTGACTGCCTCAGAGTAGCTTTCTGGTTCACCGTTTTCTGTCAAGAGAATATAATTAACTGAAGGATTATATTTATTAGGCGGTTTACTAACTCTGGTGGATCTCCTGACCCAATTTTCTGACGGGTCAGGCTGCTGTGGAGGCTGTTCTTCTTCATGCTCTGAGCCCCCACTGTCAGAGACTTCCCCCGTCACCTTCAAACTCTGGTCCTGCGTCATCTTCAGAATCTGATTCGGGTTCTATAACTGGTTCATTCTTTTGACCGTCAGTGTCAAACTCAACCGCTTCTTTCTGAACCTCTGACTTCTCCGTATTCCTGTCTTTGTACTACTCTGCTTCATTGAATTCGGCATGTTTGTTTCTGACTAGCTTTCTGCTTTCATGATCCCAAAGCCTGTAGCCCATTTTATCGGACCCAAATCCAACGAGCGTGTACTTCTTTGCTCTGGCATCTAACTTGTCACCTTCAAGATCAATATCATAAGCACTACACCCGAAGATTCTCAGGTGATCATACTCAACTGCTTTACCCTTTCATTCTTCCTGAGGAATCTTGAATCCCAACGGTACTGAAGGTCCACGATTGATAAGATAGGCTGCGGTGTTAACCGCATTAGCCCAGAACATTTTTGGGAGCCCTGCATTTAGTCTCATACATCTGGCTCTCTCACACAATGTTCTATTCATCCTCTTTGCAACCCTATTCTGTTGCGGAGTTCCTGGAACAGTCTTTATCATCTTGATCCCTCTCTCAGCACAATAATCTGTAAATTCTTTGCTGATGTATTCACCTCCGTTGTCAGACTTTAAGCATTTCACCTTCAAATCAGTTTCAAGTTCAACAGCAGCTTTCCATTTCTTAAATTTATCAAAAACTTCAGATTTATGTTTAAGAAAGTAAACCCATACCTTTCGTGTTGAATCGTCTATGAAGGTTACATAATAGCGAGATCCTTCAGGTGAAGCAACTGATGTCGGCCCGTACACGTCTGAGTGAATCAACTCCAATTTCTGAGCTTTTGGTGCTCTCCCTGTCTTCACAAAAGTCACCCTCTTTTTCTTGCCTAGGATGCACGGTTCACAAAACTCAGACTCGACCTTTTTCAGTTCTGGAAGCTTTCCTTTGGTAACAAGCATCTTCATCCCTTTTTCACTCATGTGGCAGAGTCGTTGATGCCGTAACTTTGATAGACTCGGCCCATCAGATACTGCATTAACCCCATCGGTTGGTACCTCAACCATGTATAAAGTACCCCTCTTCTTTCCTCTAGCAATGACCATACTGCCCTTCACAACTTTCCATTGTCCTCTACCAAAGTGGACATCATATCCCTGTCCCTGATCATCAAGCTGACCAATGGATATCAACATCCTCTTCAAACCAGGAATGACCCGCACATTCTTCAAGGTCCAAATGGTTCCCAATGGTGTTTTTAAGTCAATGTCTCCAACCCCTGTAATATCAAGACTGTGATTATTAGCCAAACGAACTTTACCAAAGTTACCTGTTCGTAGATTCTTCATCTTCTTTGTGCTAGAAGTAGCATGAAACGATGCTCCTGAATCCATAATCCAATCTTCAACAGTATTTTCGACACAACAAATAAGGGCATCCTCTGAATCTGAGGCTGTGGTAGCATTCACCTCCTTTTTATCTCTATGAGGTTTAGTACACTGACTTCTAAAGTGCCCATGCTCATCACAGTTCCAGCACTGTATGTCTTTTCTTGGTTTTGCTGGTCTTGACTTGCTTCTTCGTTTTGACTTTGACCTTCCTCTATTTCCACCTCTATTATTACTTCTCCCTCTCCCTTCAGTACCGAGCAACGAACTTGTCTCTCCAGAATTCCTCCTCCTTGAGTCCTCATTCAATATAAAGTCACGAACTTTAGCAAAAGTCAGGGTCTCAACTGCCCCAGTGACTGCAGTAATAGTTCCTGACCAGCTGTCAGGTAATGAGGACAAGAGCAGGCATGCTTGCAATTCATCATCTATCTTGAATTTTACTGAATTCAAACGAGACAAGTGAGAATTAAATAAATTAATATGCTCAATAACAGAACTTCCCTCTTTCATGCGGGTGTTGACTAACTCCCGTATCAGAAACACCTTGTTGGCAGGAGACGGCTTCTCATACATATTCGACAAAGCCTCTATGATTCCTCGTGCTGAGGTTTGTTCAGAAATATTGTAACCAACATTCATTGAAAGAGTGAGCCTGATAGTTGACATAGCCTTCTTGTCAATGACTATCCACTTATCCGTTACAGGTGAAGGAGGAGGCTCTAAGGCTGCATCCAGATCCTTCTGTATCAGCAAATCCTTGATTTGCATCTTCCACCATCCAAAATTCTTCCCATCAAACTTCTCAATTCTGAATTTTCCGTCATCAATCATCTTTGCTGAATAACAGAAACTAACCAGAGAGAACGTGAGAATAAACTGAAAAACAACCCTGAAATCTGACCTCAAAAAACGTGCAGAAAACCCGAAAAACGCAGCAGCGAAAATCGGTACAGAAAACCCTCTGTTTGAGCGACGGCGGCTGGAAACCCTAATCTGGTTTGCGGCGGCGGCGATTCTGCGGTTCTGGCAAGGTGGTAGGCGGCGGCTAACAAAACCCTAATCTGGGTTACGTGGCGGCGGCGGTACCCGGTTGCCCTAGAGTAAAGCTGCGAAACTGCAGCAAGTCGGTGGGTGTCAGCGGCGGAAAACCCTAGCGGCGGCTAGGTGACGGCGGCGAAACCCTAATTAGGGTTTGCGGCTGCTGCTCGAGGTAGGAGGTGGTAGGCGGCTGGTGTGTGTTCTTGATCAAGAGCCCGAGCTCTGATACCAGTTGTTAGGATTTAGATCACACACACACGATCAATAAACAAAAGCAATAAGAAAAGCAGACACGAGATTTACGTGGTTCAGTCACAGTGTGTAACCTACGTCCACGGGGGCAACTAGGGTTTGTATTTTATTGAGTGATCATGTTTACAAGTACAAGAGATATATTTATAGGCTAGAATTAGGGTTAGTCCCTTGCTAAACAAGTCACTAAACATCTGGGCCTAAAACACTTAAAGCCCATTAGGGTTAGGGCCGGCCGTACCCTTTCCCTTCTTCTCTCTAGTTCTTGACTAGCCTTAATGGGTTGGGCTGAAGACAACATCTCCAACAGTACGTTATGTGCTTTTTTTTTTATATCCAACTCATCTTTATGCTCACAAATACACGTCAATAATCACCACATATAACCTATTCATTATTAGGTGACGAAAGTGGTTCCTGCTTTGACTGAAGAAGTCAAAGATGCATTAGTAAAGAACATTAAAAGAAGGATGACCCCACAACCTTTGAAGATCAGGGCAGATATTGAGATGAAATGCTTTCAGTTTGATGGAGTTCTTCACATTAAGGTGTTTTACTTATTCATTGTTTTTCAGTAAGTTATGATTTGACAAGTTAGATATACACAGTTTCAAGCGATATTATATTTTTGTCTTTGTAGGAGGCTATGCGGAAGGCGGAAGCTGCTGGGAATCAGGATTGCCCTGTTAAAATTAAGTTGGTTGCTCCTCCATCTTATGTTCTCATCACCCAAACTCTTGATAAGGTAAACAAAACGTCATGTTTGAGTGTTTGACTTATTCTCTAATGCAACTGTTAAGAATTAGTTTTGAAGTCGGTAACTCGGTATTATTTAATTTGGAAGCTTATTCTTAATTTGAAAAAGCTACTTGTTTACACTGAATTGTCATCTTAATGCACAGGCCACTCAACTAAATGTCTGAATTAAGCATCTGCTTCTTTCAGATAATATGATTTTTAGTGAACATAATTCCTTTACTCGACATATTTCTAAACAAATTGGTTGGTCACACACATAATTATTTTATCTTGTAGAGCATTCTGATTGTCCTTACATACACTTCAGAAGAACAAATTATATCTTGAATCATATGATAGTGTATGTACTTGTAATAGTTGGAGAGTTTTGAACTATTGTTATGTGAACAGTTATTGTCATTCATTATACACAAAATAGTAACTTTGATCAGGCTGAATTCAAATTAAAGTTGTTTAGAAATACAAACTTTAATTTGAATTCAGCCTGATCAAAGTTATTTTGTTTATGATGAAACGATAACTGTTAACAATAGTTCAAAACTCAAGTACTACAAGTACATACACTATCATATGGTTCAAGATAAAATTTGTTTTTCTTAAGTGTATGAAAGGACAATTAGAATATTTTACAAGATAATTTTTTTACTTATGTGACCAACCAATTTCGTACCATACAATATGATACATGGTACCAAATAATGATATTTTTCTTTGTTTCTGTTCATGAGCATTTCCTATCTGATTTGAGTACGGACATATTAGAACTTGATCAACAAAAATGGAGTGTTAAATGAACTCTTTCGGTACTTGTATTTTAGGCCCTTAAATTGGTATGCGGAGGTTAGGCTTATTTTGGATCGCTCCGGTACAATGTGGTGCATGCTACCAAATAATTAGCAATATAAATTTCTACAGGGTTTGTGACATTCAAATTTCCCAATATATTAATACTTAACAAAGTCTCATAATTAATAGTTAACGCAATATACATTACCTTTTCTCTATATCGCATGCAAATTAATTGACCCTCTTTTTTTTTTCTTTTTACTAAACACATCTTTAATGGCTTTTGTATTAGGTAACTTGTTTTGGTTTAGGGAGTTGATTGAATACAAGCTGAATGTGGACTCTTAGTCTGATTGGCATGTATATAGTCTTTACCTTTGATTGGGGGATTCACTCATTAATACGTTTCTGTTTAAATCAATTGGGATGCTTAATTGGGGCAGTCTACACTTAATTTCTGACGTTTAACACATCTTATATTAAGTTCATGTGATTAACATTAATTGGGACGTTGATCTTAGTAACGTCATAGAAACCTTGAACTCTACATATGCAATCAGAGTTGAGTCTACATTGAACTCGTATTCAATCTATTCCCTAAACCAAAACAAATTTCTTAATACAAAAGTCTTTTAAAATGGTGTTTAGTAAAAGAATAAGAACAGAGGATGCATGCTCTTCTGAGTTAACTATTGGTTGTGATACTTCTTTATTAATATATTTTAGAATTTAAAAGTATGCTGTAGAAATTTCTCAATTATTTTATTGAGCATATGGTATCACATTATATGGTATATCGTGCCTCAACAATCCAAAATGGGTACCATTTTTATTGAATTTTAGAGACCTAGCAAACCATGGTCCCAGTATGTGTGTGTTAATTTTAGAGACCTAGCAAATCATATTAATTTTTCACTATTAGTATGGTGCATGCATAGATATGTGATATACCGGGATATTGTTATAACACACATGTATGTCAAGAACTAATGTTATTTTTATATTTATACTGCTATATATAATTCATGTTATGTAGCCATATTTTTATAATGCCTAATTGATGACATTGTGTGGTTTGATAGGAGCAAGGGATTTCAGTTCTCACAAAAGCAATTGCTGCATGTACGGAAGAAATAGAGCTCCACAAGGGAAAACTCACAGTAAAGGAGCCACCAAGAGCGGTCAGTTTCAATTCTAGCTTTTAAATGCAGCACACATTACCTTAAAAAATGTGCAAAACCATATTTTTTTACAAAAGAAAAAGTAATTATGTGACATGATGCGTTTATTCAGGTGAGTGAACGTGAGGATATACTACTGGCTGAACGGATGGTGAAGCTTAGTCAAGCAAATGAAGAAGTTGAAGGAGATGACGATAGTGAAGAGGAAGAAGATACGGGAATGGGAGACATCGATTTGGACAAACCACAAGAAATTTAAACAGCAAAAGAGGAGCTCATTGGTCTTGATTCGATTACTTTTTTGAGGTGTTTTTATTGATTTTATTTTATATTAAAATATTTGTTTACCGGTAAAAATTATTGTGTTTTCTGTTTTCTGTCAACCAAGTAGTTGAATAGAAACTTGTGATGTCATCATACACAGATTGCAACTACTTTGCTATGTGGTTAACCATTGTTTCTAACTCTCGTTCATGCATGAACATTGTCATTTTTTTAAATGATGTTTTGTTGTCATTTGTCTTTTGCATGCCATTTGTTCATGTACGTTTGTTTTGTAACAAAATGTGTTTTTCTTCATCATTCGAGTCATGTGCAAGTCAGGGGCGGACATACTTTAGGCGCAGGGGTAGCCTCCGGTACCCCTTGGCGCTCTGGCGGTGGTGTAAATTTTGGAATTTTTTGACCTATTTCGGTACACTTTTTTATAAAACGTTACCCCTACGAATATTTTCTAGATCCACCATTGGTGCAAGTCACACTCTTCTTTTATTGACAATGTGTTGAAATGAATGAATTCGATTGAAAGATGAGGCTGTTTATGAGACAGGCTGGGCTGAGTTATGTGTCACGGGGTAAGTTTTTTGATCCTTGTGTGGCGTCCCCAAGTTATCAGGGACTAGCCAATCCTTTCTGCTTCTTTATATGGGTCATCGGTTTTGTCCTGTATTGGACTCATCAGAAGAGCGGTGCCAACTCTCAACCAGTGATGCATTCGTCGTAGACACGACTAGGCATATACAGTTCTTCATTGACACTGACTCCGTCCTCTGATAAAGTTCAGGACTAGTCAGTAACCCAAGCGTTCAGGAGTAGTCAGCAACATGTAGCATTCCGACCTTTAAATATTTGGCCGTGTCATAAGGCTAGCTTGAGTTTGGCTCGGTTTTTTAACCACTTGGCTTCGCTCGATAACTATTCTGATTTTGAGCAAAACAATTTCAAACCAGATTCGAGGCGTGATGTATTTGGAGAGTAATGGGGCTTAAAGGGCTGACAAGGTGAAGCCATTCACGTCAGTGATTGGAAAATTTGTGGGCCAAATTTCTTCATTCTTTTTTTTTATTTTATTAAAAGAGATATTTTATATTCTCTTATAAAACAATATTTCTATGTATATTGGTAGCCTTAAATTTTTATAGAATTTGAAAAATTTTCGTTTTTATAAACCTTAATAAGATTTGACCAATCTTGATTTTATTTTTAGACAAGTGGAATGTTCTTCACTTGAAATAAAACATATCTTAGACCGGGTGTTGTGAGTTAACAACAACCACTGCATCAACACTTTTTAGGTGTCAAAACACTAAGCCGTGGGCGCTAAGGAGGGGCAACGAGTGAGGCGTGAGTGGATTAAGGAGTGTCGCATGTCAAAAGAAGAGAATATGTGACAAATGAGGCAACGAATCAACACCCTCCATTTGGAGGGGAGCGTGCCAGCCCACAATGAATTTTTCATCCATATCTATATATCTACACAAAAAACAACTATTTTTTTCTTTTTATTTTTCAATTAAACAATATTTTATACTTTTATCATTACTTTCTCTCTTTTCCACTCATAACCATTTCTAAAAGTAGTAAAAAATTTATAATGTTTTCTCTCTGCACATATTTTTTTCATATATATTTACAGAAGGACAATAACATTCCTATATATTTTCTCTACTCCAATCACAACCGTTTAAAAACACTAACAATCATTACTTATAATATAACTAAACTCACTAACATATTCTTAAGCTCATCATTGTCAATTCTATCAGTTCTTAAAAACTAAATACCATAAAAAAATATAAAAAACACAAAAAAAAGTTTTATTTTTTTGTTCTGTTTCTAAGCTAAAATAAATATTTCCATAGAAAGTAAAACGGTTGCTCATTGCCACGTGTCAGTTGAGTTGGCAAAAACAGAATCCAAAGAAACGCCCACTCATTATCAACCAGCTTTGAAAATTACGCATTCTATGCATATACATCACATCTTACATTCTTATGAACATTATTTTTAATATTATTTTATTTAATTTATTTTCTACATTTACTTTTTATTTTGGTGATAAATCTCTCTACTCACACTCACTATAATTAATTCTCCTTATAACAATATCAACAAACTCATCTTATAGTGTCTCCGCTATTGATTCAACTAATTTTCGTTTTAATCTTTATTTTAAAATTATGATATTACCCCGACTCAAAATAAAATTATCCTTCTATCCCTGTTAAAAATTACAATTTTGCTTCGGTTTAAAATTACGATTCTTCTCCGTTTAGATTTACAGTTTTACCATTAGCTTTGTTTTTTTTCTCCCAGCCAAATTTGTAAAGACTTTGTAATTTTTTTATGTACGTTTCGATATAAATTCCGGTTGATTTAGATTTCGACGTTTTTTTTAAATGAGTAGGCCCTTTAACATTTATTTTTTTTTGTGTTTTAGTGTTTTTTCTTTTACTTTTACCCTTTAACATTTAGTATTCACACTTATAACCCCTTACTTTGTAAAAACTTTATAATTTTTTTATGTACGTGTCGGTATAAATTCCAGTTAATTTAGGTTTCGATGTAATTTTTTTTTTGAAAAGGAGTAGGCTTTACCATTTAACATTTAGTATTGACACTTATAACCCTTTAACTTTGTAAAGACTTTGTAATTTTTTATGTACATCTGGTCGGTTACAACTGATTTAGGTGACGATGTAACTTTTTTTTGGAAATAAGTAGGTTCAGATACGAATGCGTTTTTATGCTTATTTTTATTTACGTTTTTTTTAATTTGTCAATGTTTTGATACAAATTTTGTTCTTAAATGAGTAAGGTCTAATATAATTCGTTTTCATAAGACGATATAAACTCGAGTTATTTTAGGTTTCGACGCCACCACAACGCGCCGTACCATTATTTAACTAAAAAATATACTTGCTTACGTGCTTATTTTGATGTACATGTCGGTATAAATTCAAGTTGTTTAACGTTCCAATGTAAATTTTTTTCACGAATAAGTCGGGTTAAATATAGTACGTTTTCGTGCTTATTTTTATATACATTTTCAGTTTATCTACGTTTTGACGTAGCTTTTGTTCGAAAACGAGTCAGGTCAAATATAATACGTTTTTATTAGACGGTATAAGTTCAAGTTACTTTACGTTTCGACGTCGTTGCAGCAACGCGTGGAGAAATTTACTAGTTTTAAACATATCTCGTTTTTTGAACTTTTAGCATATCATTTTGAGTAAACGGTTGCGACATCAATTTTTATCTATGCTTCCATCTTTTTATTTAATAAAATACGAGTTGTAGACACTAATGTACAAATCAAAGCACAAATGTATATATTATCAAAGATACCTCATATTTAAGGGTTTTTTTATTTTAATTTGACAATATTTACATTTTTCGTTATTTTAACAAAATAATGTTATGCTTTATGAAATTCCAAATATATCATTGCGACGTTTGTATTTTATCTGTGTTAAGATAAAAGATATGTTAAAAATAAAAACGAGTCAAATATAATTGAACCTTTTGTTCTTTACCATGACGACATGAACCGAATTGGTACGATATTGTTACTATGTCAATTTCGATCAAACAACATTGATATCGGTATCATGACCATCAGAATCATTACTAATATTCGTTTTTTATGATCGATTTAAACATTTGTCGATATGTTATTGGGCATACCACGACTTTCTTTTTTGGGTTTTTTTTGTTTGGGTGTGCACATATAATGTATATATGTGTGGGCTATTGGGGGGCAAAAGTGAAAGTGCACTAATTTTAACGTTACTAATTACGTTATAATAACGTTAAAAGCAGGGGACGGTTAATCATGTATCATGTGGTGGCGTTGATAGCCGAAAGACAAGGGAGTACATGCACTAATCGTGTCCCATGTCACACCCCGACCCGCAGCGGAATAAGAGTCGGGGCATAATTGGGTTATCACCAAAGCTCATGATGTTTACTAATATGTTTCATATTTATTAAAATCAAATTACATCTCAAAGTTTCAAGTCAAATTCATACAATACAAGGAAAGGAAAAATTAACTAGAACAATCCAAGTCTAAACTGGTTTATTCTTCTAGGCTGTCCTATATGTTTCTTGCTTCAACTTGATCACCTGTATCATGTGTAAAAATGGGGAATTTTGGGTCAACAAAAGTTGGCGAGTGAACCTTGTTAAAAACATTTGATATTGATTTCTTATTGTAATTAATATGGAAAATTGTGCAATAATCATACATGAACAAACGAATGTAAACAAACAATCACAAACACCTTGCATGAGTATATGATGTGAATGACAATGTATATGTTGGCAACGTCTCGTTCACGCTCATAGGTAATGGGGAACGGACGGCCTATGATGATGTATGTGAGATCAAGGCTCAATCAAACGGAGCCGATCTTATGTTGGCAACGCCTCGTTCACGCTCATAGGTAATGGGGAACAGCTCACGCTCATAGGTAATGGGGAGCGGCGGCCTATGATAATGTATGTACTGAAAATGATAACTTTAATCTAAACATTAACCACACAAACAATAGATATATATTGGCAACACATTTGATCATGAATATGATGAATGCACAAGTGTTTAATTTAAATAAATAATAACGACACATGATACACCCCAAAATGTGATTAAAACGGGGAATTGGTAGAGATTCACTCACATTGGGTGCGTTCGGTGGATGATGTTGAATGCGCACGAGTTTAGAGGATTGATCGACAAGGAATAACTAACCTAATTAATAACGAAAAGGTACGGTAAGTAAGTGGATTTTATTAACAATTTTAATAGAATTTTTGGATATATTTTTGTGAGTTTAAGGCTATTTTCTAATTTTAAAAACATTATTTTTAAGTATTTTTAATTGATTTTTAAATTAAATAAATAAATAAAAATATAACAAAAAATGTTGACTTTGACCGTTGACCGGTCCGGTCGCTTATATATGTGCGCTGGGTGAGACTCGAACCCGTGACCTCCCGTACGCGTGCACGCAGCTCTACCAACTGAGCTACGTGTCTAACCCGAAATATTTCTGTTTTTAATTATATTTATATACAATTAACTTAATCCGAAAATCATTTATTTTTAAAAAGGATTTTAATTGCATTGAACCGGTGCCGTCAACCAGTCTCGAACCCGGGACGTATGAGTTAGTGTTGCACACAGTCCACCGTTGGACTGTGTGTCTAACCTGGTTAATAATCCGGTTTTTATTATACTTAACATGATTCTGTGAGTTATCCCGGTTCGGTTAAAAAGAGCATTTTTATTTAAGAGAGTGAGGTTGGGGCAGGAATCGAACTCGCGACGTGTATGTATTTGTTTGCACACAATCCACCGCTGAACTGTGTGTCTAACCCGTTCATAATACTGATTTTAATTAATCTTATAACATAACCGGACTTCGTCTTCTTCGCTCAAGAACACAGATAATGATAATTCAACAGTTTCATGTCTAATTCGATTAACAAGCATTATAAGCAATTGAAAGGTAATGAACGGAGAGAGTTTGGGGAAAGGATGTACCGATCAGTGTCTTTCACAGAACTCCGGCAAGGATTCGTCGGCTCTGTTTTGTGAACTCCGGCTGTTAGGATCAATTAACAGTTTGGATGGATTAGATGTGAAATTGAACTACTGAGTAACGATTATCAGTAGGTTTAAATGATCATACCGGCTCACAGCGTGATTCTGGAAATTTCATAAGTTTTCCGACGAATGCAGAAATTCCGACAACGTCGTCTGGGATTGATTCTGGATGGTGGATTTGTGTTAGTAATGGTCTAACAACAGAATGAAACAGAGAGAGTCGAGGTATTTACCGTGTTGATGTGAGTCTCGGTTTTCCGGCGGAAGTCCGATGATGACAGAAAAATTTCGGCGAGTGAAATTTCGTCGAGAATTGGTGTGATTGTGAGCGAAAAGATTATCAGAGGCTAGAGTGTGTATTTATAGGGAAGAATATCGATGAATTGAGTCTGATTACCGTCTTGATTCGTTGGTTAAAAATTCTCCGGCGGTTATGACTGATGTCGCGGACTGGACATCGGTTATAACCGATGTAAGAGTTATTATATACGTTAAGTCACAAGAAACCGACAGTAAAAGGCGAAATCGTCGGGATTTCCGACGACTGCGAATTGGGCGCGTCGGTTGACTGATTTGAAATCGAGATTTGATATTTGAATTAATTGTTTTGATATATTACTAAAGAACACAAGTGGCGGAGTGGTTTGGTGAATGAGAGTTAAGACTTTGGCTGACCCGGCTCACCCGGGTTCGAATCCCGGCAGCCTTGTTTTATTTTTAGTTTTCTTATTTTCACTTTTTAACAATTTTTGTTTCTAAATCCTAATTTGTTTATTAATTATGTATTGTTTAAAATTAAAATTAATCATAAATAAACAACAAAAATTTAAAACTGATTGTTCGATTAATAAACGAAGCGGGTTTTGAAAACCCGTTTTTCGACGGATGTTACAGTGTCCCCTACTTTTAGAAATTTCGTCCCGAAATTTAAGTAGTAGTAGTTACAGGAAATAGATGTGGGTATTTCTCGCGCATTGAGTCTTCACGTTCCCAAGTAAACTCAGGTCCTCGTTTCGACTCCCAGCGTACCCTGACAATTGGAATGCGGCTTCGTCTTAAACGTTTTTCTTCGAAGTCCATAATTTCTACTGGTCTTTCAATGAAATGCATAGATTCATCGACTTGAATGTCTTCTAGAGGAATATGGAGATTTTCATCGGCGAGGCACTTCTTCAAGTTCGATACGTGGAATGTGGGATGAATTCTGTTGAGTTCCTCTGGTAGGTCAAGCTTGTATGCTACAGGTCCTACTCTTTCGAGTATTTTGAAAGGACCTACGTAGCGTGGTGCTAGCTTGCCTTTTTGGCCAAAACGAACTACTCCCTTCCACTGCGATACTTTTAAAAGTACTTGGTCACCAATGTTAAATTCCAAGGGCTTTCGTCGTTTGTCTGCATAACTCTTTTGACGACTTTGTGCCGCTAGAAGATTGTTTCGAATTTGATGGATCTTGTCTGTTGTTTCTTGTATTAATCTGGACCGGTGATTTGAGCTTCTCCAATTTCATGCCAACATATTGGTGATCGGCACTTACGACCATATAACGCTTCGAAAGGTGCCATGCCGATACTTGAATGATAGCTGTTGTTGTAGGAAAATTCAACTAATGGTAGATGAGCGTCCCAATTCCCTTTGAAGTCTATGACACATGCTCGAAGCATGTCTTCAAGTTGATTGGATGGCGTTCAGATTGTCCATCAGTTTGAGGATGATAAGCGGTACTGAGGTCTAATCGTGTACCCAAAGCGGCTTGTACGGCTTGCCATGTTCGTGAAGTGAAACGACCATCACGATCTGAAATAATGCTTAACGGTACACCATGACGGCTTACGATTTCGCTGATGTAGATACGAGCTAACTTCTCATTTTCGAAGTCCTCGTGAATCGGAATGAAGTGAGCTAATTTTGTAAGACGATCAATGATTACCCATATAGTGTCATACCCACCAGAAGTGCGAGGTAACCCGGTAATGAAGTCCATGGTTATGTTTTCCCACTTCCATACAGGTATTTCAGGTTGGACTAGAAGTCCTGAGGGTCTTTAATGTTCAGCTTTCACTTTAGAACAGGTAAGGCACTTGGAAACAAAAACAGCAATATCCTTTTTCATGCCAGGCCACCAGTAGGTGTATCGAAGGTCTTGATACATCTTGTCGGCTCCTGGGTGTACAGAGTATCGTGTTTTGTGCGCCTCTTTCATAAGGGTATCGCGAAGGTTATTGTGATCGGAAATCCATATGCGATCTAGATAATACAGAATGCCGTCAGATTTTGTTTCGAGTTTAAGTTCTGCTCTACAAGATAACTCATTGCGTATGTCGTATTCTGTTATGGAAACATGTTGAGCTTCTCGGATTTGATCTTTGATGTCGGTTATGATTTGTGAACATAGAAGACGAATGGAGTTCGCATAACCCTTTCGACTGAGTGCATCGGCCACCACATTTGCCTTGCCAGGATGATACCGAATTTCACAGTCGTAGTCATTAAGAAGTTCGACCCATCTTCGTTGCCTCATATTCAACTCCTTTTGATTAAAGATATGTTGGAGGCTCTTGTGGTCAGTGTAAATTTCACACTTGGTACCATAGAGGTAATGTCTCCATATCTTAAGAGCGAACACAACGGCTCCAAGTTCTAGGTCGTGGGTAGTGTAGTTCTTCTCATGAGTTTTGAGTTGCCTAGAAGCATAGGCTATCACTTTTCCCCTTTGCATTAATACACAGCCTAGTCCTTGCCCTGATGCGTCGCAATATACTACAAAGTCATCGCAACCTTCGGGGAGTGTGAGGATAGGTGCGTCACAAAGCTTTTGCTTAAGGGTTTGGAAGGCTTCTTCTTGTTTAGGTCCCCATATGAAGGGTTTTCCTTTATGTGTCAAAGCCGTGAGTGGTACAGCAATACGAGAGAAGTTTGAAATGAAACGGCGATAGTAACCAGCCAAACCAAGGAATGATCTTACTTCGGTTGGTGTACGTGGCGCTTGCCATTCTTGTACTGCTTTGATCTTTGAGGGGTCGACATGTATTCCCTTGTCATTGACGACATGTCCAAGGAATTGTACTTCTCTTAACCAGAATTCGCATTTGGAGAATTTAGCATAGAGCTTTTCGGTTCTTAAGAGTGTGAGGATGAGTCGAAGATGTCGTTTATGATCAGTTTTGGACTTTGAGTAAATGAGAATGTCGCCGATGAAGACTATAACAAATCGATCGAGATAAGGTTTGCAAACTCTGTTCATTAGATCCATGAAGACAGCTGGAGCGTTGGTTAGACCAAATGGCATGACCATGAATTCATAATGACCATAACGAGTTCGGAAGGCGGTCTTTGGGACGTCTTCTTCATGTACTCTGAGTTGATGATAGCCAGAACGAAGGTCGATCTTTGAAAAACAGGTGGCACCCTGGAGTTGGTCTAGAAGATCATCGATGCGAGGTAATGGATAGCGGTTCTTGACCGTTAATTTGTTGAGTTCTCTGTAATCGATACACATGCGAAACGTTCCATCTTTCTTCTTTACAAACAGAACAGGTGCACCCCAAGGCGATGAGCTAGGACGTATGAATCATTTGTTGGTCAGTTCTTGTAATTGACTGGCCAGCTCTTGCATTTCGGATGAGGCTAACCTATAAGGAGATTTCGCGACGGGTGTAGCGTCCGGTATAAGATCAATGCGGAATTCGACTTCTCTCTTGGGAGGAAGTCCTGAGATGTCGTCGGGGAAGACTTGCGGAAATTCTTTCACTACAGGTATGTCTTCGAGTTTCTTCTCCTTATTTCCCTTCTTAACAACGTGGGTTAGAAATGCTACATAATTCTTGCGGAGATATTTTCGGGCTTGAAGACAGGACATCGGTTTAAGTCCTTTCGAAGGGGTTTCTCCAAAGATTCGTAGGGTTTGACCGGCTGCAGGAGGAATGCGAATGAACTTTTCGCGGCATACCACTTCAGCATGATGTTGGCTGAGCCAGTCCATGCCGATTATAATGTCAAAACTTCCCAACTTCATAGGGATGAGGTCAACAGGAAAATCGTGATCATTTAGAGTGAGAGTACAGTTTCGGATAATGGAGTTTAATGAGACCGATTTTCCGTTAGCAACTTCCACCGTTATGGATTCCGTGAGTTTATCACGGGTTTGGTTGAGGATGGGTTCAAATTCCAAGGACACAAAACTCTTATCCGCGCCAGTATCAAATAACATGGATGCATAACTACCATTGATGAGAAACGTACCGTTAACCACGTTGTTGTCGGCCCTAGCTTGGTTGGCATTGATTTAAAAGCTCTTCCTCTAGCAGGTGGAGGAGCTTGGTTAGCTTGGTTCACCGGATTTGCTTGAGCTTGAGCATGTATAATGTTCACTAAACGTGGGCAAGTGTTTCTAAAGTGGTTTGGGTCTCCACAATTGTAGCAAGCCCGCATGGGTTGCATCATGGGTAGTTGGGTTGGTAGTAGGTTTGGGCCGTATGTTGTGTAGGTGGTAGTAGTAGGGGTTGTTGGGCTTGACCCATTATTTGATGGTGGGTTTGGGTTGTGGGTTGGTTACGGTTCATTCGCTGCAGCGAGCGGCAGGTTTGGATGGTGTGACCTGCACGGCCACAGCTGGTGCAATATTGACAGGGGTGTTCGGGGGAGTGATGGTATTGGCAACGGGTGCATTTTGGGTAGGGGCCGGAGTATGGCCTTTTGTATGGTGCGGGTGAAGGGGCAACTTGAGTGATGGGTGCAGCAGGGATAGGAAAATTGGTTTGGGTAACAGCAAAATTTCTAGTACTTCGTTTCCTCTTGTTTGAAAACTTTGAGGAGGAGGTGGAATGGTTTGAAGTTTGGCCCTCAACGGGGGCTTTCTTTTTCTCCTCCTTAAATTTACCGTTTCTGATGCGGTTCTCGGTAAGTTCGGTGGCTAATTTTATAGAAGCTTCGAGAGTTGCAGGCGAAGTGCTGAGGACTGAGTCTTGAATCTTCTAGGGGAGGCCTCGAATGTAGTGTTCAACCAAACGGTACACTGGGGTGAACAAGTTAGGAACCATCTGGTTCAGCTCAAGAAATCTTTTGTTGTAGGAAGTATGGTCTCCTTCCTTTTGCTTCAGCGAGTGGAATTCGTCTTCCAACTTCTTGAGTTCGCTTCTTGGGCAGAAACGTTTTGTCATTATTTCCCTTAACTCTTCCCACGTTAAGGCCATAGCGTCTTCAACTCCTCTCTTACCCTTCTCGGTGTTCCACCAGGTCAGGGCTACCCCAAATAATCTCCCGGTTGCGTAACGTACCTTGCGATCCTCGGGACAATCGCAATTGAGGAAGGTGTTTTCCATTTCCTCGAACCAGTGGAGGAGAGCGGTGACACCTTCGGTCCCTTCATACTTTGGGGATCGCAAGATTTGAAGTGTTTGTAGGAGCACTTCTTGGAGGGAGGGTTGTCGATGTTTTGATCCTCTTGATTGGGTGGGTTGATAGGATTCGCGGTGAGAGCTTGCTGGACTTGAATTACAATACCAGGAAGCACCGCGGCCATTTGTTTTGCAATTTGAGTGGCCAAGCGTTCGTTTGACCTTCCTGACTTTCGTCCTCCACGTAGCTGCCTAGCCGACATCTACAGGAATATACATAGGAAGATGGTGAGTTTAAGGAGTGTTTAGGTGTCATGTGTCGTTTAAAATAATAAAATAACATAATCATCAATAATGCACTACATCCATAGGATGTCTTGGGTTTGCTCATGTTTGGGCCTCCAATGTCCCCCATACCATCGCCTGTATAGTCATGTGGGCCCCCATGACTATTGGTTTAGTAGGATTCACATTGGTATTGTCGGTTTAACACTCGCATCACCCGAATGAAAACCATAAAATATGTTTGCGAGATGTATGGTCGGAGGGTGTTCATGTTCTAAACGAAGTAATAATTTTTCTTGAAGATGTTCTAAACGAAGTAATAATTGATATGGAGAGAGGGCACTAGGGGAATTGTGTGTTTTCATGTAAAATTATTGAGCAAACACATGGCCCCCTTAAGTTGGATGTGATTCTGTACAATATTTTCAGCCCGTGAGGGATTACGACCTTTCAAAGGGCTCCACTTTTCTCATTTCCTCGTGAATAATCATTTAGGAGTTATTAAAATACGTTCCTTGATTATTTTGTTTTGATGTGATGTGTTAATAACTATAGAACTGTACGAGATTGAACCATAATCTATCTCAAACACATTTTTCCTCTACACTAGTAATGAACATGTTCATATTGTTTTTTATCCATTTATATATAATACAAACATGGAGAGGAATAATGCCAAGGTAGGTGTCTGTAGAAGTGAGCATAAATAGGTCTAGACCGATATTAACCGATAACCGACCCGAAAAAACACCTAAACCAGACCGAACCGAATCTAGCAGGGTTGAAAAGCGGTTCCAATATCTATCCTATAATCGGGTCGGGTCGGTCCAAAAACAGGGTAAAAACAGAGATCAAACAGTTGGACCGAATTATTAAAAGATGTAACAGATAGGTTTTTTTGTTTTTTTGGACTTTTGGCTCTAGGTTGCTGGTATAAGTAGCCCATTTGAGTTATGATTTTTTATTGCCTACTGAACTAATTCATGGCAAAAACAAACCATCATTCATCATTCGCTTTTTTGATCATTAACTTACATTTGTTCGGTATTATGTTTGAATTCGTTAATATTTTTTTGGATGTTTGGATATTTGAATTATAAAGTTTTGTTACATATTTCAATGTTTTTCAGTGTTTGGCAATGAAAATAGGAAATATATCACACACATCAACATTTGGTAACATGTTTTGTCAAATATTTCTTTCAGACATTTTAACGAACACTTGATGTGCAAAGAGTTTGACTATGGAAATTAGAGATTATATACTACTATAATTTTCCACATTCATATGCTTTATGGTTTATACATTATGCTTAAGTTGTTTTTTATGCAATATACATTTGTACATTATGCTCAAAAGATTGTATACTTTTTTGGTATAAAATCTCTCTCAAAGACTATTTACCTACTCTCTCCCTCATTTTTATGCTTTCTTATCTCTGTCTCTCAAGAAATTTCTGCTGGACAAAAAAGAGACCTTATGGTCGGAAAGTAACGTTACTGTTTTGAGGTTTCACAGTTCCGGCGACGATTCTGGATGACGTCATCATAAAGTTAAGCGTTTTCCGGCGAGTCCATGAGGTTGATTATGTTGTTGGATCGTTAGATCTAACTTAGTTGAATGAGGTGATTGTTGGATTTGTTGCTGAAAAGGTTTTTCATTAGCTGGAAATTGTGTTTGCCGGTGGGTTTGTCGATGGTTTTGTCATGGTTGGTGTTTCTGTTGCCGGAATTTGTTGCATTTTTACCGGAAAGTGTGATGGTGGGTTTGTGGTTACCACCACCAATATTGTTGTTCTCAGTTTTGTCGGTACCACCTACGGTATTGTAGTATGTGGATTTGTTGGTTTGTTGTTCTTTATTTCTTTAGGGTTTCTTACATCCGATGATGATGATGGCTTGCTTCTTGGCATGGCAACTTCAGTTGCAGTCGTGGTTGCACTTAGCGGTAAGGACGATGATGATCTGTTAGATCTGAGTCTATTGTTTTGCTCTTTATTTCTTTAGGGTTTCTTACATCCGGCGATGATGGTGGCTTGCTTCTTGGCATGGCAACTTCGGTTGCAGCCGCGGCGACATTGAGCCGTAAGAACGATGATGATCTCTTAGATCTAAGTCTGTTGTTTTAATTATTCGTTGTACTGAGGTGGTGGTTTTGTGATGGTGACCAAATCTGGCGATCGGTGGTGGTTGTGGTGGCTAACATCAATGTATGAACATCAAGGTTCATTACCCTCATCCACTCATCAGAACCAGGTATTTATGAACCGAACCCAAAATCGACCCTACCCGTAGGGTATACGTTTAGACCTTAATACCCAGAACCGGAGCCATAACCACTTCATACCCAATTTATACCCGAAACTGGTTTCTATACCCGAACCCGGGCATTAAAATACCCAATACCGGGTTTTAACTGGTAGTGTCATTTTTGTGGTATAATTGTGTTCCGTATTCTTACACTTTGTAATTTTGTTAAAAGTAAAAACTATAAACTAGCCAAGGTCAAAACTTTCTGTTTGTTTAAAAGGTATTCCTTTAATCATCTATACAACCAAGATTGTTGTCCTAAGACAGAAAGGCCTCATTCATTTAAAGTATTTATTTTTCTAAACCAGTAGTTCGGTTTGAAAAAAAGGTATAAAAATGAGATGAGTCCAACCAGGCTTATGCTAAGTGCTGATCTTCAATGCAGCAGGCTGCCAACATTTTCAATTCTTTCTCTATATTAAAGAAAAGTATAAGAATACTAATTGGTCATTTTCATTGAATCAGTACAAGTTTTTACAGCAGTTGTGAGAGAGGATGCTTACAAACATCTTGAAGGGAATACATGGCATTAGCTCTCCTTGGACCAGCAAAGTGCCTGGCATCAGTTTTGCTCCAGCTTATTTAATTAACTAAATCGATGTGACTTAGTGAGAACCGGATAAATCTAGCCCCTGCCGCATTGCGGTGGATTGCATTTCTTGTTATCATGAAACATAAACAATCCATGAAGCTTAATTAACTTGCAAATTTAATAATTATCATGAAACATAAGCAATTATATATCACAAATGTATTTGCAGGTCCTTGAAATGAATTCAAAGTATGCTTCACAATTGACAATTAATAACAATTAAAGGAATTTAAACATAGAAAAAAGCAATGTAATGGAATTCATACCTTCAATTTGATTGAATGGATTGAAATTAAGGACCCCATTACTTAATTCCTAAATGCCATACTCGATACACCCTAGTTTAATGATTCATTATTGGTCGTTCATGTGGTTTCTTTTTACACTGGCTTCAACAGCTTCAACTCATGGGTTTTGAACATGAGACACAAATAGGGTCGGGTATTATACTTGGGACCAAGATACCCGATATAATAAATAACTGAACCGACCCTATATTTAGGTATGTAAATCAGGTATGCTATTACGGCTGAGTCGGTTCTCGGGGCGGATCGGGTAATAACAAATGCTCACCCCTAGTTGTTTGACACTTCCCTCCATTATTCCAGTCAAATTACAATTTTGCTCCGTTTAAATTTACAGTTTTGGCATTAGTTTAATTTTTTTTTCTTCTAGCCAAATTACGATTTTGCCTTTGGTTCAAATTTACAGCTTTGCCATCGTTTTTGTTTTTTTCCTGAAATTACGAATTTGCCCCGATGTAAAATTACAGTCATGCCATTGTTTTAGTTTTTTTTTGTATAACTATGGTTTGTTTAATTTTAATTGGTTGACTCGATGTAAGTTTTATTCGTGCCAGTGGGCTGCGTGGCACACATTTGTTTGACGTGAAAATTTACAATTTTGTTCCCAGTATAAAATTATAGTCTTTTCATTGTTTTCGTTTTTTTAGCAAAAGTATGGTAGTGTTTTGTTTTAATTAGTTGTCTCGATGTAATTTTTTTTGAGATCGTGTTATGAGTAGTATGTACACAGACGTACATGTTATGAGAGAGAAATATTCAGCTTAGTGCCTCGCAACACGTACGGAGAAAAAGCTAGGTTATATGCATGATTTGTTGGAATTGTTACAAAGCTGATACACTTTATAGTTTTCATTAAAAATAAAAGATAAAAAGAGGACACACTATTATACTTTGTAAGAGAAATCTAACTTAATTGCCAAAACAACTTACATTCGTGAAAATTTGTTTAAAACTAACACCGACATAATTACATAAATATTTTTACACAGACATTTTTATTTTGATTTTTTTGCTTTACAATTATAAGCAAAAGGGGATCATAATTCATATATTACATGTTTAATAAAAAAAATTCATGGATCTAGCTACTATCCAAATTACCAATACTCAAATTAAAGATGAATAGGATTTTAAAAGAATACTAATTATTTAATTGCATATTGTAGCTAATTAATGTAATTTATTTAACATTATTCATCTCTGTAAAAACAACTTAGTGATCATAACGGATCTCTTTGGTCACTAGGAAAAAGTTAATTAAAAGGTTCAGAATAAACATTATGACACACATGACTGGTCACCAATAACCAAAATTGATAATAGGACTTGTCAGTTGTATGCTAGTCGATAAATAAATAAGTTAACTTGATAAACAGTTTTACGTATATGTGTGTACATATATAATATTTAATCCACAACAAGTATTTGAAGTTAAGTAAATAGTGACTGATCTAGAAATTTCTTATAGGGGTAATGTTTCATATAAAAGGGGTAGCGAAATCGAAAAAACGTCAATTTTTCCAAAATTTACACTATTGTCGGAGCGTTAAGGGGTAGCGGGGGCTACCCCTAGTAATATGCTAGGTCCGTCCCTGTAACTAAATACCTTTGGTTTTTTCGTAATAGAATGAGACATCTAAGTTCTGGTTAATATGCTTGAAAGTTGAAGACTTAAAGGTGTGGTATATAACAATAAATGGATCTACAAAGATCCATGGGTTATAAGAAAAGTTCTTTACATAAAATGATTAAAGTACTTATTTTGTTTTTAAAAAGTTAATAACATGATGATAGAAAATTAAAATATAGTATTTTTTTTTTTGAAAAGTAAACTTCGTTAGAAAGACACAAAACCTCAAAAACTGTAGAAACACACCACATTAAATAATTACAAATTTACCTCCAATTTTCCCTATAGATCAAATTACCCTTCGATCTATTATTAAACCACAAATCATTCCTCGCTCTCCAAAGACTCCAACACCCAATTATGATAATATCATAGAACACGTCTTTAGCTAAATCCTTCAACCCAATGTGATTATGCAATTCCAAAAGATCTCTAAACAAGAAGGCAAAAAAATTAGATACCCGACATCACGAAGAAATGGATTGCCACAACACCCGTCGCGACAAAGCATGATGTAAAAATATGGTCCACAATCTCATTTCCAAACTTACAAAGCGGACAAACCACATCTTCAACGGCGATGTTCTTATTCCTTAGAGAAAGGGCTACGAGGATTTTCCTCATTAGTCATTTCCGCTCTCAACGCAAAAAAATTGCACTTAACAAGGACCCACTTACACACTCCATCACGTACCGATCACTAACATTCATGACTGCATTCAACAAATTCTTCACAACCCCTATACTAAACTCTCCAGTCGAGCCACGGGAAGACCCTAAGCTGATTTAACTGAAAAGACGCAATGGAAATATGAAAATTTTTCGCTTACTAAACGTTCTATGATACTTGAAGACCAATTAGGCGCCTCATTTATGAACATTACATTCTTCACTTGTTCATTATTATGTTTAAAATTATGTGAGTTTATAAAATCATGTGACCACATTCTGTACAATCTGTATCCTGACTCAATCTTTAGCCATTTTACATTCCATATAGATAACCTGTGTAACCTACAGTCACCACACATCCACATCATTAGATAAGTGGTGACGCCATACACAAATTAAACTTATATACTATGACATCACATTCTTTCTACATATACTAGTCCATTCGATTATATTACCGGATTCGATCTTTGGATTTCAGTGACGAACCTTCTAGAGTCCCATATAAATAGAACTGCACGTTCACTCCCATTCTTAACAAAAACATGACTAGCATCGTTAGATTGTATTTGTATATTTAAATTCAATGCATATACATATACATGTTCCACTCATCCACACATATATTTAATTCCAATACGTGCCTACATACCATTTTATCCACACACACATGTAAATTTCCATCCATAAGTGTGTAACATACATAAAAAAAATTGAATCCTAAAACCCGACCCGTTTTTGTAACTCGATCCGTTTTCATATTCCACGTAATTTTGTTTAATGTTTAAGCAATAAAATGTCTTGGATTCTATGTTTTGATCATACATGTTATCATATCTGGTGATTTATAGTCTTATACATGTTTTAGACGACCTTGTAAATTCATTTCCATGTATTTTAAAGCAACCCTCCATATCTCTAAGGTCTAAAACTAAGGTTTTCCTTAAGTTAATCAAAAACTTTGGAGACTTTGTGAACATACCTAGCACATCATATCCTAACCTTCTTATCATCCAAACTTCATTATATACATGCCTTAAGATAAGACATTGTGTTTTGGAGGGTTTAGATGTAAATGATAGCAAGTAAGAAGCTCTACATGCCATATCTTAGTTTTGTCATAAGATGACTTTCAGGTGACTTTCTTGCCAACTTTTCTCCATCCTTGAGCTATCATTCTGGTCCATTCAAAGCTCCAAGATATACTTGGTACACTAAGGATCAAATGGGTTCAAAGGTGCATAAAACTGAGCTCCAGCGTAACGGGAATCACAAACACAAGTTTTAGAACATAACTCTCTATCCACATCAAGACCCAAGGTTTAAGCCCAATTCTCGACACCATGGATGTTGGATTACTCTCTTCCATATGATAGTACTCTGAAAATAATGAACGTAGGCGAAAACCATGCACGAAACGGAGTTATAACAAAGCGGGAATCGTGAAAACAAGTTTGGCGTTTGTTGCGGATTTGAAAGGCGCGAAAATCTTGTTTTAAAGTCATCTCACATCGCCCCAATCACCATTTTGTGCTCCATTTCACACCTACAAATACCCTTGCTTGGTTCTTATAGCTTACAACTCCTAGTTTGAGTATAAATAAGTGGAATAACCAAATTTGGTGGCTCCACAAGCACAATACCCCTTTGGGTGTGGTGTGTAGTAGTTTTTATTTCCGCTTTCAACAAGGAGGTGCTGCCCTTCAAGCTCTTCTCATTTTGTAAAGTTCTTCTTCGAGGTTCTTCCTTTTTTAATATTCATTTATTTATTGCTTTCTTAGTTTAATTAGTTTAGTTTAGGTTCTTAGTTAAGGAGCATTAGGCTCGTTAAGGTAGCCTAGTTTAGGCTCGCCTTTAGGCTTGGCGTAGCCTTGTAGAGGCTCGTTAGGCTCAACGAGTCTAACATATCATGTTCGTTCATTTAGCTATGCCTAGCATAATGTTTACCATTTTTTTGTTGCATTCGTTTGTCTAGCTTAAATCACACTTATCAATTGGATTTTCTCCTTATTCTTGTGCGGGTTTTCACTAATGATTAAAAATGCAAACACGGTGAGTGAATTCTTACAAACTTCCCCTTTTTTATTCATATTTTGGGGTGTATCATGTGTCGTTTATTTATATCGTTTATTCAAACACTTGTGCTACTGCCATTATTTGATCTAACGTGTTATGTAATATTTGGTTTATTGTTATATGTGGTTATATTTTCTCATTTCAGTCAAGCATTCACATTAGGCCCATCAGTTCCTCGTTGGATACGAGTAGAGCATCGCGTTGCCTAATTAGATCGGCTCCGTTTGATTGAGCCTTGATCTCATATCACATCATTTATTATGCTTATGTGTACATTGTTAGATGTTTATGTGGTTTGTGGATAGCTTACATATACGTTTGCTCATACTTGGTTTATGCACATTTTTATTAAATTAATCAACATATTGTTTCTTTCAAATGTTTAAATGAGATTCACTCGCCAACCTTTGTCGACCCAAAAACCATTTTTACACATGATACAGGTGAACAGGTACGAAGAGAAGATTGGACATAGGATGGGCCTTAGTTAACAAGAAACGGATTAGCGCAATATACTTGTTATAAACATCGTTTTGTGTTTGTAATTGTTTATGTGAATTATTTGTGTTGTGAGACACTTGATATGAATTAATGAATATTTAAAACAAGTAATAGCAAGTCATAAGCTCTCGAGTTAACCCAATCATGTCCCGATCACCTATTCCGCTGCGGGTCGGGGTGTGACAGATTGGTATCAAGCTATTGACATTAGGGATATAGGATAGGTTATTAGACCCTTAGAACCTATACTTTAGTCAACTAGGACCTATGTGCTTATGTGATTTCATGTTTTGTTTGACTTATGATTTGCTATTGCTCACATTCTACACATATTCATCCATTACTTGCCTACACTTTCACATATAACCTATACTTGGCATTTCATGGAACACTTGGCGCGCAGACACTAATTCAGCCCTATGCACAAACCCTTCCTTTATAATCTTCCTAGTTCATACTTCCTTTAATCATATTCAACCAATAATCAAGTATCTCCCATATCAAAGTCATTCATTTTTATCAAAAATCAATTATATATCATCTAATATATCATGTATTCAACAAGACTTGGACATGGGTAGTATACCCATGTCGCCACTCCCACCCATAAATGGGTTTCCATCTAACTCATCAATTAACTTCAAATTATTCCTGGAATGAGTCTAATTCAGTGAATCTAACACAAGTTCAACCATATTAATATTCAATTTCAAAGATTCATAAAGGATTTACACTACCATGTAGTCATAACTTTTCGAAATAAGAATCTACAACTTACCACATGTTTGTTTAGGCTAGATGGGGAGAAATCTTCATTTATGCAAGGCTTAGCATTCAATTTTAACCTTGATTTGGCTGAATTGTACACTTGACCTTGCATTGTTTAGTCGTTTCCAGCCTAATATAGGTTTGGGAACTTATCTTTTAAAGGATCATTATCTAACCACATATTTAATCAAAAATCAATATCTTCGCCATTGCTAATCATCCCTTTAGAGTTAGACCATCGACTAAAGTCTTGGATACCACCTTAAATATGTTGCTTCAAACTCCTCCAAGCGTCTTTCGAATAGGGAGAATTTCTCAGCTCGATCTACTTGAATGCATGGCCACTATAACCCTTTCCACATATTCTTATCTTTTGCCCTAAACCTCTAACTCTATTTAGTAAGGAGGGCAATATTAAGGTGTTGTTTGTTTTTTTTCGAAAAGCTCTGTGCAAGCTCTTCTGTATGCGTCGCGCAGACCAAGCGCACATTACCACACACAGAGTGTAAGTTTTTCGAAGACGTTTCTTTAAAAAACTGTATGCGCGAGCTTTTCTTGGTGCAGACTTGGCCCAACCACTTCTAAGATATTCTAAAGTCTGAAGAGGGATAAAAACCACCACTCACCACCACCACCACCGTCTACCACCCACCACTACCGTCCGTACCACCAGTTTATTTAGAACTCTAAATACGTTAAAAAACAAACAACCTTCTTCTTGCAGACTGTAGATGTTTGGTCCACCTCTTCTTCTACAGATGTCTGCAAATGTGGTCCGCAGACTGCAGACATTTTACTTCTTAAAAAACAAACAACACCTAACTGTCTTGAGTTTACATAGGCCCAAACCCCATCTTTTTATGAGAAGCAACCTGGTCCAGTGCATCTTTTTAGCATTGCTAGAACTACCCCACAAGAACCTCTTAATCATTGATTCCAAATCCTCAATAACAACCAGAGCTCTATTGAGTGAAAAAATAATATGTAGGAAGGCTTTTGAGAACCGACTTAATCAAAGTCACTCTACCCCCGATAGAAAGGAGCGTAGCTTTCCTCAAGGCAAGCCAACTCTCAAAAACATCATACACTAGTTTCCAGTAAGACCAAAGTATTTGAATGGAGTTGAGTTCTCCTTGCACCCAACTACCGATGCCATCTCCACCACACTACTTGGATCCACCACGATACCGAACATGTTTGATTTTGACATATTGTTTCTAAGCCCTGAGCATAAGTAAAAACTTCTGAGAATTCTAACCATATTTTGTACATTCGGTTTAGACTAGACCCTAAGTATAATAGTGTCAACAATATAAAGTAGTCGTGAGACCATGGGATCATCGTTTGGTAATCTAACCCCATTAAACACGCCATCTTCACAAGCTTTATCAATCATACAAGAATTAGTATTTAATTGATAGTAATTTTGTTTAACTTAATGATGAACAAAAGAAATATAAGAAAAAATATGGGGCCACTTATTTTAAGGAACCTATTACACTCATTTATTATTTTTTTGAACCAGTAACCTTTTTTACCCCATTAATTCTAAGCTAAACTACACGTCTCAAAGATTGAACTTTAGTCTCCTATAAAGGTAATTTGTTTTGGCCATTAGGCCAAAGCCTAAATGGCGCTATTACACTTATATAACCATGAATATAGCCATGAAAAATTGTGGAAAAAATATTCAAGGTTTTACTTTTATTTTCGTGATTTGTTAAAATTCTCTAGAAATATAGTATCCGGCCAATTTAAGGTTTTAAAAAGTATATAATGTTTAGAAAGTTAATTTCACCATCTCATAAGAAAAATATGATCTTTTACAAAAAGTAATCGATTATACTTTCCAACGAATTTTGATAAATGAAAAATGAAAACCAGTATTAGTTATACACTTTAATTTCATCTGGGGTATGAATATATACCTGGATACGAATACACATGTCATTGATTTCAAATACGTCACCGTTATCTTTTTTTGTTGTATAAAGTTACAGACTCTTAAAAATTATGAATATCTCAAAAGTAAATTCCTAAGGATTAAATTTGTTAACGTCATTCTCTATTTTAGTAGTGATATGAACATTCTTATATGTATTTAAACTTTCAGTCCTTCCAGGTATTCGTATATGGAACATGGGATTCCCATAGTAAGAACAAAAAATTCTTTTTCTTGCATGTGTTTTTTTGTTTGTTAATTTTAGAATGGTGTATGAAATTTAACAAGTATCCATGGGAATATATAAATTGCTCTTTTAAATATAATTTAACACTAATTTTTTTACGTCGCGCGTTGTGGCGAAACCGAGTAAATGATAATATAAAACAAACGTGATTTAAAAATAAAACATGTTGTTTAGAAAGGCAAACCATTAGAACAGTTTAGTTTATCATTTTACCGTACCAAATAAATATTTTATTTTGAATACAACTTCGTTTTTCACAAAACTATAACGGAATGTCATGGAAAAAATTAAGCACAACTACGTACTTAATTTTTTAGAAAAAAGTTATAAACGTAAATTATTAAAGAAGTATCAAATTAATCGATAAATTAATATATGTTCTAAAAAAAGAAAAAAGAATTATTAATATATGTTCTAAAAAAAGAAAAAAAGAAATATTAAAAAATGGTAAAGAAAATATATGGTTTTAAAAAATAATAAAAAAAAAAAAATATGTTATTAAAGTAAATATAATAATAAACTATTATGATATATTAAATAAGAAAATAATAAAAACCTATATATTTAAAAAAAGTTATAAATATAAATTATTAAAGAAGTATCAAATTACTCAACAAATTAATATGTATTTAAAAAGAATAAAAAAGAATTATTAATATATGTTCTAAAAAATGAATTATTAAAAAATAGCAAAGGAAATATATGATATTTAAAAAGGAAAAAAATTAAAAATATATTATTAAAAGTAAATATAATAATAAACTATTATAACATATTAATATAAGAGTTAAATGCCATTATAGTCCATGTGGTTTGTGTCACTTTGCCACTTTAGTCTAAAGTTTTGATTTTTCGTCTGTGAGTCCAAAAAGGTTTCACAATTGTCGTTTTGGTCCAACTGACTTAACCTCATCCATTAACCTTTATTAAGTCAGAGGCAATTTGGTATTTTCCTAATTTTATAATAGATCATAATTAAA
Organism: Scalesia atractyloides; assembly: GCA_947069175.1. Lineage (NCBI taxonomy): Eukaryota > Viridiplantae > Streptophyta > Magnoliopsida > Asterales > Asteraceae > Scalesia > Scalesia atractyloides. Next base: position 2,972,700 of record CAMTDV010001632.1, read on the forward strand.
CCTACCCCATTTAATCAGTTATATATATATATATGTATATTATTTTCAAAAAAGATAAACATACAACCTCATCTCTCTTCCTCTCTCTCACATACCTCCAGCCACACCACCACCATTCTAGTTACCACGATGACAACCGCCTGTCAGGGACTGTGGTGGCTCGTGACCACACCTGCTTCTTTTTGTGGGGGATTTTAACAAAGATTAAGCGACAACGGTGATTAGATCCGGTAACCCACCGTCATCCTACAAGCTTCGGCGAAACTCTAGTGGCTTAATTTACCTCACCAAGTTTCGTAAGGGCATAAATCAGCTACCCACGAGGTTTAGAGACAGAGAGAGAAAGGCGACTCAGATCTACAATGGTGTTGGTTTGGGGGGGGGGGGGTATTCAAATCTGTGATGATGATTCAGATCTGTCCGGCGATGGTGGTTATTGGTGAAGTCTAGTGGCTGACAGATATGAGGAACCATCTGAAGATGGTGGTTATCGGTGGAGCTTGGTGGCCGACGGGGTATCGAAGATGGTGGTTATCGGTGGAGCTTGGTGGCTGACGTATATGAGGAACCATCTAAAGATAGTTGTTATCGGTGGAGCTTGATGGCCGTCGGATAAGAGGGACTAGCTGGAGTAGTTTTAGGTGATGGTGGTTTTAGGCGGTGGTAGAGATGGCAACGTGGTGGTGGTGGTTCATAGAAAGAGAAGTTCAGAGAGACTTTGTTTACAGATGATTTTTGTATTGACTGAATTTATATATCTATATATTAACTTTAAATAAAAAGGTTTCATTAAAATAATAAGAGAAATGACAAAAATGCCCTTGATTTAACGGAGGTGATGGATTGGGTTAAGTCAGTTGGACCAAAATGACAATGAAAAAGAATTTTTAGACTTACAGGCGAAAAGTCAAACCTTTGGACTAAAGTGACAAAATGATCCAAACTACAAAAATTAAAAAAAAACATTTAACTCTAAATAAAAAGTAATAAAAAATTATATATTATTATAAAAATAAAGTTACTATTCATTATCTTTCTTACGATATATATAATTTTTGAAAATATAGATAACGAAAATTAACACAAACATGTATACTATGTTTTGGATGCACTATCACTTGAACCATCGTTTTTTCTCCAACATGACACCCGTTTTTTCTCCAACATGACACCTATGACTATTGTTTTTTTCTTGATAATTATTGTTGTTACACATTTCTTCCTTCAATCATGTGTCTCTGAATTATATTTATGTTAGAATGTACACATTAGATGAGAAATCTCCATAATATATTTACTAAGTTTATCTATTTTCTAATGGGTTGATCATAAGATATCAGAATTTAATTGAGAATTTCATTCAAAATGAGTTTACTAAACAATGAATGCCATGAGTTAGATATGTGACGTTAACATCTCTATCTTTCTACAGAACTTACTTTTTATATTTATTTTATTCCTATGTATCATTGTTATCGTATGTGTTCCATACAAGTAAGTAGAGTTTAATGATTTTTTATGTTTTATAACAAATCATTTATAACTAGTGGAATTTTCCAGCCCTTTGCGTTGACAATTAAGACAATATCAATTTGATTTGTCACAGTATCGTATAATACCGACACTCGCTATAGAAACCAAAAGAGAAACCCCAAAAAATAAAGTCGTGCTATGCCTAAAAAGGTATGGACACGCGTTTAAATCGATCGAATACCACAAAAACGAATACCAGTAACCCATTTTGATGATACTGATATGGGTACGATGTTGTTTGGTCGAAATCGATGCGGTTCATCACGATATCAACACTAACTAGCTATAGCTTACGATACAAAGAAACACTTTGTTTTGAATACGACTCTATTTCAACATTGGCCGGCCGAAATTAGAATAGAACTTATACCGGAAACCATAATGAACACTGGTACCATTGCTGAAGTTGTTCGGAGGGTGTTGGTTCGATTCATCACGGCAAAGAAGGAAAAAAAATCAATTCTAAATGACTCGTTTTACTTTGAACAAAACTTTTATCAAAACATAGATAAAAATAAGCACAATAACGGTATATTTGAAATTTATATAACATTACATTATATTATTAGAATAAAAAAAAATTAAACGTAAGATAGCTTTAACAACATGCACATTTGTGCTTTGAAAACTTATAAACTACTATTGACAACTTAATTTCAATAAAATTACATCAATGCGTTAATAAAAAACGAGCACGTCGCAACGAAGTGTTCAAAATTTTATAAGTTATATACTAAAAGTTAAAAACAATGAATAAAATATATTTAAAAATTAATTATAATTATAATAATTATATAATAATTATATATATAATTATATATAATAATAATATATTTATAATAATAAAATACAACAAAATAATTTATGATACTGTTCAAGGAACAGTAAAAAAATACGAGTAAGCTTTTAGTAAGATTTAAAAAAGGTACGCAAAAAATCTACATTACGATTAAATTAAGTTAATTATGATTTTATTGTACTTTATCAATCAGTAAACTTCTTTTCAGCTAGCATGATAATCAAGCAGTTATTATATTAAAAATGATTTTGAAGCATACAATTTAATTACTAAAGAGGTCAACAAGTATATGTTTAATATAACACATAGATTATACAAGTCTTCAAAAAAACAAGTCATTCTGCACAAGATATATTTTCTAAAATCATTCATGCATCTCATTCTAAAAAAACAGTCACATTCGAGTCTTTATCCCATACTTTATCCTTAAAGAGTGAAAACATAGAGAATGAGAAAAAAGGAGCAAAATCATCCATGCATCCGATTCTCTGTAATAGAAACATTACTGACTAAGGATGAGTATTTGGTACTGAATATCGGTATCGAACCGGTACCGTACACGGTATATTTGGTACTGGTATTCATTTTTCCAGTTTTTCGGTACCGGTGTTTCGGGTAAAACACCGGTAAATACTGGTACTGAACCGATATATTCAATACTGGTACTAATTTTCCCCGTTTTTCAGTACCGAATGGATACCATGTTCATCCCTAATATCCCTATTATAGATGCTAAGAAAACTAGCAACATTATCCTTGCATCCGATTCTCTAGAATAAAGAAAACAAACTAGAGGTGCTAGAGGGAATTTTCAAATATGAAACTCGCTATTCATTCTCCATATTCATCATAATAAATGTTTGGGAGTGTAAGAAATATAAAAAATATATAATAAAGAAAATAAAGAAGTATAATTTTATTGCATATAGATAAACATAGAGAAGGCGATCTAAAACGATTTTAAAATAAAACAAAATTTAGAGAAAGAAATGAATGCTAAAACTTAAAAGCGGTCGAGGCTGCCATCAAAATAAGTCCATTTCATCCATTATAACGATAAGGATCATATTATGAGGTAGGGGTGTGCATAAGTCGGCTTTATTCGATTTTGGCCTAAAATTGTAACCATAACCGGGATGTTGGTTGATAGATAATTATAACCATAACCAGTCGGTTAAGTTGTTTATAATTGTTAGGCAGGTCGGTTATGAGTCTGGTAAGCGTGAACTAGATTTGATTATTAAATATTTGAGCCTAACTAATAAAAGCCCAAACCAATATAATCAGACATGAAAGTTTGGATAAACGAGATAATTATACCATATGAATGCTTGAGTGAAATTGTGACGAGTCAGGTATGGAAACCTTAATAACCACAACCGACCTACTAATGTCGATTTTTAGAAAAATCATTAATGCGACCCCTCGATGTTTGATACGGTTCGGTTATATGTCGATTAATTCAGTTTTCTACATAAACTTTTCATTCATAAACCTTGTTATATGATACCAATGAGGAGAACAAACCCATAAAATTTGAGGGTTAGTTTGTAGTTAATTTATAATCAAGGGGTCCGAAGAGGACAAGTCAAACATTGAGAAACATGCTTTTCCGTGAGTTTCATCTTGGAAAAATCGAGTTCAAACACTCATTATGTCTGATTGTCTTTGTACTAAAGAGCATCAATTAAAAAAAAGAAAAATGAAAAAGGAGTTGAGTACACATTACTCACCTAAACGGATCTCCCCTTCAGTTATAGTCGTTACACTTCTTCATTCAAACGGTTTGATTCAACGCCGTAAAGAGATGTATTACGCCGATGGATAGTTTTGATGGTGTGTGTTGGTTTGATTTTGATGTTGAAGTGTTAAGTTATGATTGGGTGTGATATTTATTTTAAAATGTGATGACCATTGCAAGTGTAGTGAGTGAAATGTAATGGAATGATGTGTCAAATAGTGATTGGGTGTGATAGTGTGATTGGTGATGGATGGAATATGATAACCATCACTTCAACCCTTATAACTTATATGATGTTTTAGTGGTTAGGATGAATGGGGTGGTCCGTGATAGTGTGGCTAGATGGAGTGTGATACTGTGACACACCGCCGCAAAGGGTTGTATCACACGTGATGGATGGTTTTGTGTGATAGACATCACGTTGGTGATGGCGTGTGTTATGTGTGTGGTTTGACTTTGACGTTGAGATGTTAAGTTGTGATATTTATTTTGGAATATGACAGACCATTGTAAGTGTGATGAGTGAAATGTGATAGAATGAAATGTTAAGTGGTTATTGGGTGTGATAGTGTGATTGGTAATGAAGTGTGCTGACATCCCTTCCACCTTTAATGATACATAATTAGCGCTCGCAAATAATCATGGTTTTTTAAAAAAATAATTATCTTTTTACAATTAATTCTTCGTAACCACTTTATTTTCTTTGATAACCATTTTGATTTTTGATAATACAAACAAAAAAACTAATACTATACAAAAGAAAAAAAAGTTTATAATATATTACAAAGGATACTTTTATATTTTGAAATTTTTATTAATTAAAAAACGTAAAGAAAAACAAACACAACTCAACCAAACCCAACCCCTACGTGACCGCCTCCAAGATATCCCCTCCAAAAACCATCGGTGAACAGGGCCATTTGTGAGACTCTCGTTTGTCATGTGCCACATTGGCGTTCGTGGGATGCAAAGATCGGCGATCCAACAAAATTTACATATTTTGTTATTCCCACAATGTCCAATTTTCAATTAGAAAAATGTTTTCAAAAATCCTAGTTTAATTAACTAAAAATAAATTTGGGCGCACAAATTGGCAGATAACTTACAAAATTACCAAAAAATACAAATATATACTTAAAAAAGTAAAAGTTGATATTATAAAACTTGATGCTTGTTTTCTCTTTTTTTTTAAACAAGTTGATAAATACATGTTAGTTAATATTAGCATAGAATTCACAACTAATTAAAAATGATATATAAAATTTAAAATTTAAAATCCATAAATGAGTCCACATGCGAACCAACCGATTGACATGAACATGATAACTAAATTTTGCTATATCACAAATTCGTGATTTTACATTAGTGGAGCAATTATGTAATTACTATAGAGTATTACTCTATATAGTAATTAAATAATTACTTTACTAGTGTAAAATCGTAAATTTATTTATTTATTATTTTTAATATTTTGTAATTATATATTATACTTAAGTAGATAGAAAAAAAATTAAAAAAACTTCTTTCACTTCTTATGTTATGGTTATTTTGTATGTTAAAACTCATTTATATTTGATCCTTACACTACTTAACTAAATAATCACACATTATTATTCTTTAATTTATTTTCTTCCATTTGGACCTGTGTTTAATGGTTGCTCAAAATTTTTAATTCGCAGTCTACAACTTAATTTTATATTTAATTATATACTGTGATAACATTTTATTAGATTCAAGATCATGCAAGCACTTTCTTGCAAGTATAATTCATCATTTTTTCTATAATTATTAGGTTAGGAACTTATGCCAATATATTTGATAAGAGAGATATTGGTTAATTGTAGGGTTCAAATGAGAATTTTTTTTAATAATGAAAAGAAGAAATTTCAATCAATAATAATGTTTTATTTTACTTTAGTTAATAGTTTTATTTAATAGTAGTGTAATGGTATATTGGTAAACTTAGATGAATCATTAATTGATAGTTTTCCTTTTTAATAGTTAATTATATTAAATTTGTAACTTATTTAAAAAAAATTAAAGAAAATAAAAAAATTAATTTAAAGAGATAAATTATGAAGTGTGTAGAATGAATTACGAGCTATGTAGGATATATTTCAATATGTGTAGGCAAAATTTTAGTGTGGAGAATGATAATATTTATAACTAATTAATGAGTAAAAGATAATAATAAATCAGATGAGAGAAAACTATTTAATGTCTTATAATTGTATCATTTATTTTTTTTTTAATTTAATTTTCTTTTAAAATGAACCTTCTTCAAGAGGTTAAAAGGTATATATCTTTTTTTTTCGGCTAAAAGTATAAAGTCACTCAAGAAACAATATTAATACTTTTTATTTATTGGTTTATAAACATTTTGATGTCATATTTTATTTTTTCAATCCAATCGTTTTAATGATATATATTTAACAAATTAAAAGTTAGTCATTAGTCAAATAAAACACACAAATTGGTGTCTAATAAGTAACCAATAATGAAACTTTATTAATCACATATATCGCATTCCAGTTCATTCTTTGTTTCTTCAACAATTTCTAACCATTTTAATTTCTTTCCATTTTTGGTATGTTCTAGTTAAATTTTTTATTATTATTATTATTATCATTATTTCTACATTTATACAAATTAATATACAGACAACATTACTCATTAAACTTTTCTTTTGTAAGACTCTAAATGCATTCCTTTATAGATATTTGGTTTTATAGAATCAATGTTGGATATTTATAAAGATCTCTTATCTGGATATTCTTAAACATTTATAAAAAAATATATGAGAACTTAGGTTTATAAAAAAGATGTTTTTTGTATAAAGTTATAACGAATAATTTTACGAAAAAATAAAACATCTAGTCTGTAATAACTAATTTAAGTGTATTATTATTTTTTATATAATATACCTAAATTTAGTTTGTATAAGATAACAAATAAAAAGAAAAACATTATTAAAATCTATTATTATTTTTATAAAAATACCTAAATTTAGTTCGTGTAAGATAAAAAAGAAAGAAAAACAAATTTATTACGTGACTCGTACATTTTGTGTTTGCAAGCGTGTTTTAAGGCTACTCGGTGTGGGGGTCGTCCAGGCCTCGCGACGCCCCCAACACCGCTCCGGGTGGTTCGGCGTCATCTCGGAGTCCTCTAGGTGACGTTGAAGACGGGGCTAATATTAACCTCCACCTCCACTGCGGCCTTCACCAACTGCAACCACCACCGCCCCGCTCACCACCCACCTCCACCGTGAACATCACCACTCGCTACCACCCCCACAGCCACCACACCAAACAAATCTTTCTGGTAGTTGTGGTTCACAATAGAGACGCCGGCAACGGTTTCCAGCGAAAACTCGATGAGAATCAACGAGAGCGGCAAGTGAAACGATGATAGTTCGAGGTAGCCACGGAGATGAAGGTTGACGGTGAACCGGAGGTGGAGCTGATGGTGGTGTTTGGTGATTATGACGGTTACCGGAGATGAAGACGATGGTGAGAGTGGTGGCTGGAGGTGGAGCTGATGTGGGTGGTGTGGTGGACGGCTATAATATTAAAAAAAATTAGGTGGGGTCAGGTCGTCACCATTTCCTTGATTCCATCCTTGGAGGGGCGTCCTCCAAGGACTCTGACGTGGCGGGTCGTCTTTCAGGGAGCCCCGTCACCCACACCGAGTAGCCTAAGAGAGAGAAAAAAATATGAAGGTAGTAGGGTCTATGATTAACATCCACCTTTATAAAAATGAAATGAAAATAAATAAATTAATCTAATATGTATGTAAAACTAAAACAAAACAAAATATTTATGAGAAAAGCGGGTAGAGTTGAAAAATTGCCAACACCCAACAATGCGATGTAATCACCTTATTCATTTTTCCATTAAGTTATTATTAAAACTTATATAGTGTTTAGTGCAAATCCAGTGTGGATCTTTCTATAATAAAACAAACATTACATGTGTCGTAACATGAAAACCACTACAAAAATCAAAATGAAAACGACACCATTTCTACTACTTTAATCCCCTCAATAATTTCTATCTAACTTCGAGGATAAACTTTTTCTGAATGTTTAGGTTTATGTTTTCTTGTATGGGTGAATTAATAATTAGAATTTGGGTTGGGTTAAGTGGGTTTGGGTGGTAAACGGATTATTTGTTTAATAAACATGTCATGATTGGATCGTTTAAAAAAAACAGATCTCTTATACCATTTAACATTAGAACTATAATGTTGTACTTTATGTATAAGTTCAACCCGTCAAGATGTTTTTTTAGTTATCAATCGTTTAGTTTGTTTAGAGAGACGGTTACATTTGTTGTATCCACATTACATGATAGGGTGTAGGAATATCTACAACTGTGGTCAAAGTCTAAAATCCAGATCGTCTGGTCAGCATACTACATCATTCTAAACCATTACCATTCCAAACCCCACTTTTCCTCGCAACACTAAACAATTTCAAACCTCCATATCAAATCCCACTTTTTACACTAAAAGACAAAAACTAATTTTTTTTTTAGTGGAACACACCGGACCACCATGGTTAAAGTCCTAGAACAGGGTGGTCAGCAAAGTGGACGGGGCAACGGATTTGTCCGTTGTAGTTGCTCTAATTGAGTCGAGTCAATCTTGTAAAGCTCGGTTCCTTTATCATTTCTTAATTATGTTGTGTATAAACTTTATATGTGTCTTTACATATATCATAAATTCATATGCGACATGTGAATATATAAACAATAGGTTTGTTTAGGTTCGTGGGCCAAACAAAGCTTGATATGTAAAGCTCATACTCGTTTATTAACGAGTTTCATATAAGCTCGAGCTCTGACTCAAGCTTTTAACGAATTGAAACTCCAGTAGCTTACATGCGTCTCGACTCAACCACTAACCCGACATGATTAAACATTATTAACTATGGTTTACAAAATAAGTTAAAAAAAAGTACCCAAAAGAAAGAAAAGAAAAAGTAGCACAATCCCTCCATATTTATATCAGAATTTGTCTGTATCACTATCAACTCTTGTGTGAAGTAACAAAGGAACCAATAAATTTTGTAGTCTGCCTCACAACAACACATGTTACTTCATCCTTTTCTTCTTCTTCTTCTTCTTCATAACATCCCTCTTATCTACTCCACCCTCCAATGGCTTCCACCTCATCTTCTTCATCCTCCTCAACCCCATCACTCTCCATAGACCTCCGCCTCTTACAACACCTCGTCACGTTAATAAACCACACTACATCTCCAACCCCATATCACGAAAACTCGTGCACGCAAAATGCACTTCAAATCTCAACAACTCGTTCAATCTTTCCGAGCAGGGATCCTGTCTAACCTCTACTGGGGTATACACAACGTAGAGGACGCAATAGACTCAAGAAACCAAAAGTCTGTGACAACATCCGAGAGAGCGCTTCAGGCACCCGCGTCTTTGAACGAAAACGGGACGACTGGCGGGATATCGAACGAGTATTTGGTGTGTTGTGCGTATTTTTATTTGTGTTTGTTATGGAAGGTGAAGGGGGATGAGGTGCAAGTTGCGCTTCATTTTTTTGCAAGCGTTAGTGGTTGCGCCTGGGGTGGTGAGGGGGAGCTGGCGCCCGAGCTTTATCGGGCCTTGGTTGAGTCGTGCATTGGCCGTTGAGGCCCGGGTTAAGGGATAATTTTATTATTATAGTTACATATAAATATATTTTGTTTTTTCTCTTATATTTAAAAAAAATATGGTGTTTTATAAAATTTTGAGTATACTCTTGCGATTTGCTTATTTTTCTTTACGTCTTGAGATAACTTTGATTTAAAATTGTGTTGTGGGTAATCATCTAGAAGTAATTGAAGCACAAACGTTATGTTATCAAAACTAACTTGCTAAAAAACTTGATTGTCATTTAATGAATTTTATCTCTCTTCCAAATTATCCATAATTTGTGTTACACTTTAAAAAAGTTTAATACTTCCATTTCTGTCACTTAGTTATGATATTTGTAAAAAAAATCACAGCAATGAAATGATATTAAAACTTGAAAAGTTTTTGAAGTTAGAGAAAACTTTGTGACAATAGTGGAATAGTGAATAAACTTGTTGCTATTAGATCACATATTTCCACAAAAATTAGAAAAATAATAATAAGGAGAGTTTCTTTTATATTTTTTGACACATAAATATAATTCATATATAAGCCAAAAAACTTCCAAGTAAAATCAGATAATAGTCACAAAAAAACTTATCTTTCTAAGTTAGTTTACATTAACATAGAAAATTATTATCCATCACTTTTTCATGCTATTTTTACTTGCATATAAGCTTTTCAAAAGTGTACCCAAACAGTCTTTTTAAGTACTGAATATTATTTCTTTGTAGGCCACTTTCCTTCTCAAAAATTATTACAACTTTACACTTTCTAATAGAGTAATAGGCGCATCAATTATGTTAACAAAATGAAAAGATAAAGATTAAAGAGTAATGGTTGGGACACCAAAATATATGGAGTCAAAATTGGTGGAAATTGAGATAAACAATAAAATCAGAGTTAAATATGTGAACAAAGAAATGCTGTAGGTGACAATAACCGTTTGGTGGAAGTTAGGTTCGGCAACTAACAACTATTTCGAAGAAAAAAAGGCTAACCCAATTGGCGATCGTCGTTAAAACTAGGGCTATAAATATACCGAACATTAAACGAACTATTTAACAGAAAGTTCATTTATGTTCATTCGTTTAACAAATGAACAAACATGAGAGATAATTTCATTCCATTAATTAAATGTAATTAAATGAATGGGCACGAACTAAGGTCCGTTCGTTAATGCTTAGTAATATGTTCATTTACGTCCACTCATGGTTGTTTGTTTAGTTCATGTTTGGACATCAATTTTTGTTAATATTTTTAAAAATTTTAATGTTTATTTTATTACCGTAACATTTAAACTAGAAACCCTAGTCATTTGAAGCTTGTCTCTCGTTGTAAATTTAGGTATTTCAAACATTATTATGTCTAATTTGTGACTTTATTTTCAGATTATTATTGTGAAATGCTTAGCAAGGTGGTTGTATCTAATGTTTGGTTACATGGCCTATTCTAAGTTTCAAGTCACGAGTCAAACCGTTAAACCTGGTTTTTCACCCTTAAATCGAACCGTATCATATAGGTTTCAAACCGTCCTTACTTGCCTATTTACCTCTATTTCACTCGATTTAGTTGTTTACAAACACGTTGCGGTTTAGTTGCTAGATTTCGATGCTGAAAATGAGAAAAAAAAATCTTTTTTAGAACAAGTGATGATGATATTCATCATAGTTGTGCTATTTTTTTTACAGAAACACAAAGGCCTGCAGCACATCATCTTCAATCATGTATCACCATCATCATCAGAATGTGAGTGTTTATAATTATATCACCATACATTTACTCTAATCATTCTTAATTTCCAAACTTGCAAAGAACACAAATGAAACTGAGATTAAAATGCATATTTCAATGCAGTTTAAAAAGGTGCATCCTATTGATCCCCAACAAAGTGCACATACTGACATTGTTGAACTTGAAGCCCCAGTTTCAAAGAAAGTTTCGAAAGCTCGTGTATCAAACGTCTTCAAGATCTTCTGTTGGAAGAGAATTATGAACAGAATACACATGTTGCCATTGTAGAAAGCTCGGTTTTAAAGAAAGTGTCTGAAAACTCTGGTACCAAGCGTCTTCAAGATCTCCTCATGGAAGATCAATCATATTCACCATCCTTACTTTCAGCCACCAGTGATTGCGCTGATGACGGTTTTGAGGTATTTTTCATGATTTTATTGTTAATCCAGGGTCTATTACTCTCAGCGACTTAACCAAACTTTTATGGAAGGCGATTGGGACTTTTGCGTAAAGATTACACTAATTTTTTTTAATCGGGGGCGGTTGCTCTGCATGATCTGTTATTGGGTCCGCCCCTTACGCTCACATTTTTGTGTTATTATATATAAGAATAATTATTTTTAACCATTGTAAAGGATGCCTGTATTCATTGATAAAGAAAATAAATTTTGTTACATATAATAGTAAAATTCATTTTTTAACTTGTTGCTACAAAAAAGTGGTACATTTTGGGGTAGGGGCGCGTTCAACACAAAACCAATTTTAAGTATAGAATTGTAGGAACCGACACATTGTCCAATATTTTTTTAATAAATCATTTGCATGACAAAGAAAGTCATCAAAACTTATATTATTTGTAAGTTGTTAAACAAAATGATTTAGAAAGTTGTAAAGTTCACTTTAAACAGTCTTTTGATCTGTTATGTTGCTTTTAAGCTAATTTCTAATGTTAAATACAATCAGGGATATGAAGACGAATTCGATAGAACATTGAGAACCATGCGTGTCGCAGACGAACAACCAGAAACAACATTCACAATGTCAAAATCCTCAGAATTTTGGAACTGTTTAGAAGATGATAAAGAACTCACATGGGAACAATATTCCGGAGAATATTCAACCGGGAGAGATGAGTTTTTATTTTCCAGAGAAAATAGTTTGGGTGGAACAAGCTGAGATTGTTCAGAAAGTAATATCAAAGTTATGCTTCTCAGAAGGACTTGGAAAACCTGAAGATGACGACGACGACGATGATTCAACAACAGTTGAAATTACAACTGTGTATGAAATGTTAGCAAACAAACCAGGATTAAAATACGCGTTACTGAAAGATGTCATTTTAGATCAACTACTAATGGCTCTATCAACTTCAAAGGAGCAAGGAGTAACAAGAGCTGCAGTTTCCATACTCTCAAGTATCATTTCTTCGAATCGCTCGGTTATTGATGAGATAAAGAAGAAAGGATTAAACATGAATGATCTTGCAGATGCTTTGAAAAGAGATGTTTATGAAGCAGCAATTTTGATTTATTTGATAAACCCATCTCCAAATGAGATCAAGACTCTTGAACTCATGCCAATATTAATTAAGATCATTTGTTCTTCAAGGAGTTCCAAAAGTGGTGACTGCTTTTCAAAAAAATCACTTTCTTTGACACCGCAATCAGCGTCACTAATGACTATTCAAGTGTTGGTGACTGCTTTTGATCACTCCACAAACAACACTCACTTGGATACGATTATTTCACCGAAAGTGATTTCGTGTCTTGTTAATGTTCCAAGAAAGGGTGATTTGGAAGAAGTTACATCTTTAGCGGCGATTCTTGTGAAGTGTTTGAGATTTGATGGACAATGCAGATGCCATATCTTACAATTTACTCCCATTTCTCCATTTGTTTCTCTTATATTGAGCAACCACACGCATGCCATACTTGCAGGACTTGAATTCTTCCATGAATTTCTAAGAATGCCACGGTACGTTCTAAATTAATTAGAAAATCATTTTTATTTAAACACCATATCTAGTTATTTCCACGCCACGCTTGCAGTATGCGCATATACTGTATATATGTGTGGGCTCTCGGGGGGCAAAAGTGAAAGCGCACTAATTTAAACGTTATTTTGCTAATTTCGTGAAAAAAACATTAAAAAGTGAGGGACGGTTAATCATGCATCATGTGGTGCCGTTGATAGCCGAAAGACAGGGGGGTACATGCACTAATCGGCTTTTTGTCCAATTGCTGAGTGTTATGTGCCTTATGTCCAAGGCTTGATGCAAAACTACTACCGAGTCGGGGGTCTTACTGGAAACAGCCTCTTTATTCCTACGGGGTAGAGGTAAGGTTGTCTACATCTTACCTTCCTCAGATCCTACCTTAGCTTTGCTCTCGGTGGGATTTACTGAGTATGATGATGATGATCTAGTTATTTCAATTTGTATGAAGCTGGTGAAATAAGTTGTTTTCGTTACGTTGTTTGAGATTGCTTATTGTCGACTGATTAGTCTACATGGATTCATAACGAATGTCTACCCTTACGGTGATATTAGGTGGATTGCTTATTGTAATTATTTTGGTACTGAGTATTTGTCTATAAAATTTCAGATCATCATCAGTAAGCCTGCTACATAAACTAAGAGAAGAAGGAGGCATGAATATTATGTGTGTTTTATTGCTTGCCATCCAACAAACACAACAAGAACATAAGCTTTTAGCAGCTAGCTTGTTGCTTCAATTGGATGTTTTGGTAAGATTAATCTGCCCCGCAATATCGATTTATTTCGGCTGCAAACAAACTCAATAGTCATATTTAGTAGATGTCAACTGATGCATTTATGTGATAAACAATTTCAGGAAGAATCAAGTGATAAGGTTTTGAACAGGGAAGTGGCGATTCAGACCCTGTTGGATTCGGTGACTTATGAAGAAAACTTGGATGCACAAGAATTAGCAGCGTTTATATTATCAAATATTGGTGGAACTTTGCATGGACCGGAGAACAACCATAGCTTGGTTGGTAAAGAAGGCTGGTTTGAATTCAATATTACACAAGAATACTGTCAAACACATTGGTTGGTCAGATGAAATGCTGCAGGTAGGATAATGAATCCCTTATGTTTAACTACAAAGGCTGACTTTTGTGGTAAAAATACTACTGTTCATATTGTATTTTTGTAAGAAACTTTAACATTATTTTCCATCATGTTGATGATAACATTATATCTTTGTAAGAGACTTACAGAAAGAAAATTGTTGGCTTTGAAATGCCAACAATATTCATTTCACTATTTAGATAAAAAAATAGTTTGCTTGACCGCAAAAGTCAAAGTTTATTCATTAGAGATTAAACATACGGATTGACTCATTATTAGTAAATGCACATATAGATATATTGAACATCCTTATGAATATGTAGGAAAACGGGACAGAAATCTGGTGCGGGAAAGTTGCGTGACACATAATAAAACTCGGGAATCCTGTTTTCTACGCTTTGAAAGACGGATTAAAATGCAAAAACAAAAGAATCTCAAGAAACTGCCTCACAACAGTTGCATGGATCGGGTGTGAACTTGTTAAGGGTCCCGATGATTTAAGATGTTTAGCGTGTGACATTTTTTAAATACAATAGAGCAATATGTGCATCCTGGGATGGAACTTGAAGAAAGACTGTTAGCATGTTTGTGCGTGTATAACTATACTTTTGGTAGAGGTAATTAATACCTTCTTTTATCTTATTATTTTTAAATTTTAACCCATTCTTCCATTTATAGATTATGTTTTGTGATGCAGGCATGCAGAAACTAACTCAACTATCAGAGGTGTAAGAGAGTCACTCAGACGCCTTTCGAGTATAACGTGGATGGCAGAGGAATTGCTGAAAGTTGCAGACTATTATATGCCCAACAAATGGGTAATTTTTTTTCTTTTTTTCACATTAGCATATTTTGCATATGTGGCGTTGACATGAAACATGGAAAATTGTAAAATTTGTTTCTTTTTCGTGCAATTTCTGGTTTTTATATGCATAATGAATGGTTAAGTTTCAGATTAATCCTGGTTAATTAAACTGGTTTTTAATCAACAGAGAATATCTTGTGTCCACACACAAGTTTTGGAGGCAAATTACAATGGAAGTGGAGCTGTAAATTCTCTCATCTACTATCGGGGATATCTTTTCGGTGGATACTCAAATGGGTCAATTAAGGTTGCATATATTTCTACAAATACTTTCTTAGTTAGCAGTTGGAGCTGAAAATGAATAACAATAACTTCTGTTACCATGATATGGTAGGTTTGGGACATCAAAGGGCAAACAACGACTCTTATAGTCAATGTTAAGGAGCACAAAAAGGCGGTAACATGTTTTGCGCTTTTGGAACCAAGGAATTATCTTTTGAGTGGATCTACAGACAAAACGATTCGGGTAATTAAGATTATTTTAATCATTGTTTTAGCTGAATGGTTGTGTGCTTATGAAAATAAATGAAATATTTTCCTGATTGCAGATATGGCATATGTTCAAAAGAAAAATGGAATGCATTGAAGTAATTACAACCAAGGATTCGATTCAAAGTCTTGAAACTTACGGTGAAATGATTTTTGCGGTTACCCAAAGCCATAAAATGAAGGTAAATAGGGATCATAAAGTGATTATGTGATTGTGAATAATCAAAAGTAGATAATGAACAACTAATTGTATTCTACCTTTTAATGATCAGTTTTGATGCAACTAGTAAAAGAACTAATTTTCCAAGATTGGTATTTTGACTCCAGATAATTAGGATCTGAGGAGGGTAAGTTGTAGTTGTTACCTCTACCCCATAGGAATAGAGAGGCTGCTTCCGGTGAGACCCCCGACTCGGTAGTAGTTTTGCATCAAGCCTTGGACATAAGGCACATAACACTCAACAATCGGGATAAAGGCCGACTTATGTATGTACCCTTTTGTCTTTCGGCTATCAACGCCACTACATGATGCATGATTAACCATCCGCCGCTTTTAACGTTATTTTCACGAAATAAGTAAAATAGTGTTAAAATTAGTGTAATCACACTTTTGCCCCCGAGTGCCCACACATATGTACATTATATGTGCACACCGCAAGCAGGGTGTATAAATGTAAAGGAATTACGTACACACGTTAAAAGATTATGATGTCATGTAGGTAATTGATTACATCAAGAAAAGTGAAGGATGTTTTCAAGAACAAGAATGTGAAATGCATAAAGGCTTGCCAAGGGAAAGTTTACATAGGGTGCATGGACTCAACATACAGGTTTTTATCTTCTTTTTCTTTGAAAAACCTTAGGGAATCATTATACTAAAAGGACTATATTCATTTTATTAATAAATGTCATAGGAGTTAATAATTGGAAGCAATCGACAACAAGAGATCAAAGCTCCGTCGAAGAGCTGGAGATTGCAAAGTAAGCCTATCAATTCAATAGCACTCTACAAAGACTGGCTATATAGTGCAAGCACCTCTATTGATGGATCAAGAATTAAGGTTTTGGATTAAGTTTATAATAATATGATTAAATAATAAAATACTATATAAACATGTTACTAACTATATAATTAAATGCAGGCTTGGAGAAAACAAAGCAAGGCTCAAGTGTCTATAGTACCAGAAAAAAGAGCAAGTGTTATAGCAATGAGCATTGTAGAAGACTTTTATACTTTAGCACCAGTTGTTCATCAAGCAATCTAGAGGTGCATGATATACCCTTTACATTTAAAAAAAAATTGGTACATTTTTTTATATGTCAATCTTTGTCCCTTATATTTGTGATCAAGGCTACCTCTAGTTTTTAACACATTTATAAATAGCAGATTTGGTTGAGAGGGGCACACCATAAAGTTGGAAGGCTATCTGTAGGCAGCAAGATAACAAGCATGCTTACAGCCAATGACATGATTTTATGTGGTACGGAATCGGGGTTAATCAAGGTAATATTTGAATCTTAAAGCGGTTAGCTCTTTAATTTTAGGCACAAAAAACACATATACTAGTCACATTTTACCATATACACAACATTATTCATTTAGCGATGCGATGTAACATGTTTACCACTTTTACTGAAGTTTGCAATTTGTTGCATTAAAGTTAAAAAATGGTAAGTATGTTGCTGTTGCTACATCGAATTTGTTGGGTTGGGTCTTGGTGTCGGGTTGAACTAATGGGCCGGACCTAACCCGGTCTAGGTCCATATGTTGAGCCCGATCTGAGATATAAGTCATCAGTTGAATTAAATGGTTGCTGTAGAAAGTTTTAAATAGTGGGATATAACTTTAATCATTAGTTGAATTAAATGGTTGTTGTATACAGTTGAAATAATTGAATTATACCATTGATTGATTAAACGAATTCTAACTTTCTGCATGATTAACAGGGCTGGATTCCTCTTTAATGCTATGGTTGAGTACATATTATGGCGTAAATATATATGAAAACAAAAATGGGATGCACAGAATATATATGTACATGAGTTGCATAGTATATATATCTCAACACAATACATCTCCATTTCCCAAATTTTTTTCATGCAATAATAAACTTGGAGAGATGGGTTATGATCCATGATGGTATCTGGTTATTGTGGTCATCAGTAATATATATAATTTCTATTTAAATTTAAGTTATTCTCAGTATTTTACTATCTGTAAGTGAGGTACCAGTATTATATTAAGATTAGTTTTGGTTTACAATTCTTTATTTATATTACTAAAATCTTTTTTTTTTTTTTGCCAACTTAGCTTTACTAAGAGAGATTACTAAAATCAAATTTGCCAACTTAGTATCAATTATAGTTATCTTCTTTCATATATTCATACATTATATCATATGACATATTATGTTAACTAGTATTTAGGACTGTATTATGTGGTAGGATTATTAAACTAAACAAAAAGTAGACGTAAAAACGTTAAACCATGTATGCGCATTGCGGCTTGTTAACAGACAAAAAATTAGATCAAAACGTAAAACATAGAAAAGAATAAATAAGTTGACTTAGGACCCGTGCATTGTGACATGACTGTTAAATGCCAAAAAGAAAATATATGTAAAAAGGTTAAAGCACACACGTACATTGTAACTTGCAAAATTTAAACCGAAACATAAAAAATATAATAGAAAAGAATAACTAATTCAAAATGAAAAAAAGAATTAAAAAAGGAAATATAGATACTAAAAAGTTTTAACTCAAATAATAATAATAATAATATAATTAAATAAACTTCAAAACTAAAGTGTTTATTAAAATTAAACCATAAAAGGTTATGCTATATTTTTACTAATACACTAAGGGAAGAAAATGAAATGTTACTAAAGTCTAATGAAAGAAAAAGAAAATTAGAAGATGAACTCATATTAGTATAAATGCAATAAGTATAAATACGACAAACTCATTTTCATAATTAATATATAGGAAATAAGCACATATCGTTACAAGCATGAGGAAATATTATGGAAGCGGTATCTTCCTTTATTCATACATTATATAGAGGAAACACTGTAGAAATCTATATCTTTCTTTATTCATAGAAGCAAACTGAAATCATAAAAATGCCATCACTTCGAATGGCCCTGTGGTTAACAACGTAATGTTACCGGTGAACCCCCCGAATTGTAGTGACCCTTCTAGAGACGGGGTGGTTGAAGGTAGGGTTGCGTTACAAGCTGAGAGTGGTGTAACAACGTCTACCTTACAAGATGATAAAACAGTGGTGAGAGTAGATTGAATCTGCACGCGAATGTCAAGTCTTCCCATTCCGTTTGTTGTGGTTGAGGCGATCCCATTTCCGCCACATGATAATTGGACTGTAGCATCTGTGGACAAGAAAACACATATATAAACAACATACACGCATCCATTTTGGATTTGTATCTATACCTTTTAAAATGGCAAAGGTTCAAGGCTCGAAAAACATCTTAACCTAGGTAGCGTATCAAACATGTTCATCATGCCAAACTAGACATGATCAATTGGTTAAATATGAAACAAGCTAAGGTGAGTTGTTTGGTTGTTTACTTAAGAGCTATTTTTATGAGCAATTATTACAGGATTCAATGTCATCATTTTTTGTAATATGATGTACATGTTAAACTTTTGGTCTCAAATCTTGCGCGAGGAGTCACAACACGTGTGCACAAAGGGCCATACCCAGACTTAGAGAGATAAAGGATTAACTCTCATTTGACGAGCCCATTCCCTCATGTGGATTTAGACTTTGGTGTTTCTTCAAAATCATTATAGTTTTATATTTTTTTAGAGTTTTTCGGTACACAAGCTAAGCGTTCAAGGTTTTAAATGATGTGACACGAGTATGAAGTACAAAGTAGGAATTGTGATCTTTTTTCGGAAAGGAGGGGTTGGGGTTGTGACACTATAAACGCTGCTCTTCGCAGAACACAAGACAATTCCACTTATGTTAAAAAAACTGCCAACAGTAGTTGGAGGAATAAGACGAGGAAGTTGAGCTTCAGCTTGTGTTCCTACAAAAATTACAATCAAAATGGGGATTAGGATAAAAGATTTCATTGCCATTGATGTAAAAGGGCTATTGTGTTTACAATGAAGGACTTGACACTATGTTAATCATGAGAGTCGCCTATTTATAACTTATAAAGGAAGCTAAACCACAATAAAGCTTTTACTATGTTTGAAAACAGATCATTAGTTATTAACGATCATTAAATAAATGAAGACTTTTGTGTATAGAACTCTCAGGTGTGATTAACTTCAGCATGGTGTTATGCAAGTTGTAGTATAAATCAAAGGCTAGTGACGTTTTGAGAGTGAGATAAGGTTTAGGACCAATAGGTCCTGGGATTCATACAAGGGGGTTTTTCTCATACTTATTGGGTTTCCTCCTGAATTAGTGTATATGCATTATGCCTAGTGGAGATGGATATGATCGGGTGGTTCGACTGGTGACAGAATGATACTTTAGTGGTCCGTCAGTGATCCAAATTTGCGGTTAAAAAAAACAAAGCACGATATACACTTATTGTATAAATTTCGTGTTAAGGAACCACAAACATCTACATCTCCTTATTATCTTTTGTTTAATGTTTTGATGTTATAAATCGGTTAATCAAATCTGTATAAACGAATTAACAGTCGGGTAGACTTCCGGTTGATTTTTTTTAAAAGGAAAAAGATGAAGTTATTTCATGTATTAATATAATTAAAAGTGAGGTTTTAATCGGGTTAGACACATAGTCCAGTGGTGGACTGTGTGCAATTTCAAAGCGTATGACATGAGTTCGAGTCTGGCTCATGTCCGTATCGTTGGAATAAAAACAGTTTTTATTTTAAGCAGATCATATCATCCATCAGTAAGATGTTAAGTATAATTTAAATCCTATGTTAATCGGGTTAGACACCCAGCCCAACTTGGGCTGGGTGCAAAACAACACTAAGGTCGCGGGTTCGAGACGTGTCCTTCCCACCGGTTCGATTGATTTTAAAATCTTTTTAAATTAAGTGATTTCTGTAATACTTTAATATGAATATATGTATAATTAAACTCAGAATCTTTTCGGGTTAGACACGTAGCTCAGTTGTTAGAGCTGCGTGCACGCAAACGAGAGGTCACGAGTTCAAATCCCATCACACGCTGCCAATAACGCAATGAACCGGTCAGACCCCTTGTCAGGTCTGACAATGTTTTTTTTATTGTTTTATTATTTTATTTTATTTTAATAATATTTTTGTGTATATATATATATATACTTAAAAATTAATTAAAAACACTTAAAAATGCAATTTCAAAGGTTTTAAAATCCCAACAAAATACCACAAAAGTAACCTAAAAACCTAACAAAAGTATTAAATCGAAATATAAAATCATTTATATTCATCGAATTATCGCGTTATTATTTTAGATTAGTATTCGTTCGTTGATCAAATTCTCAAATTCATGCGCATTTATTTATCAAACAAGAAAGCACCCACTGTGAGTGAATTCTTACAAATTCCCATTTTTATTCATGTTTTGGTGTCACACCCCAACCGATGGCGGAAACATCGGGATGAGACGAAAACGTGATTGCTCATTGCTCACAACATTAATAAGTGACAATAATTAATTAAACCATATTTCATTTCATAAGAATTGTCAAATACATCAATGTAACAAAACAAAGAAACAACATAACATTTGCAAAGTCATAACAAAATTGATACATCGACATTAAACCTAACGTCTAATTTGTGTGTATCTAGTCCTTGTTATATTGTTTTCATAGCATCATCTCCTTCAACCTGTAACATGTTTTAAAATAATGTCAATGCAAAAGCAAAGGCGAGTACACAAGTTTAGGCATAGCATACGTATACGAATAAGTTTAAACAATCCTCATGGCAACCAAATCTATCAAGAGCAATATCAAGGCATGCAATACTAATAATCAAACCCTTAACGCAATCACGATGTTTTAACATGACCTCACGAATAACACGATGGAGGTGGATGCGTGAATTCCTATAGCGCTAAGCATGTCAAACAAAGGCTAGAAATAGTTAATGACTAAAGCATAGCATAACGAATATCCAAGACAAGCATCAAGTATAAGATTCAAGTTTTCATGTATATGGGATCGTTTGTGTGTTTCATAAAGTTTAAGTGTTCGTGATTTTGTATATGGAAACATGTTACACCTGAAAAGTGTTATAAACAAAAGTGGGTCGAGTGTACTCACGGTTTTGCTAAGTATTTTCTACACTTGGCCATCCGTGAAGACGTTGATTTGAGGATGACGCCGAATTATCCTACAAGAGGAAACGACGCGTATGAGTATAGAGTTTCAATGGGAGATTAGGAGTATTCGAGCATGATTAAAAATAAGTTTGATAAAGTATTATGATACGAAAGTATTCACTAAGATGTAACACTCAATCTTGACACTATAGTGACTCTTACGAGTTGGATGTGATTTCATAGGTTCGGACCTATTAGAATCGTGACAGGGAATTACATACTTTAGTGTTAAACTTAATAACTTGATAGGTGATTATAAGTTCATTATCAAGGTTTCGGTTTTAGAATTATAATATAGTTATATATATATAAATATAATCATGTAGGATGTGGGAGGATGAACCATCCACTTTGTAACCTCTAGTGTCATGTATGTCAATTATGAGGTGGGAGGTTAAACCATCCACTTTGAACCTCGGATTATGTTCACCACTACACAAGTTACCGTTGGTAACAAGGAGGGTACAAGAACTATATACTATACAAGAATGTAAAGACAAGAATGATAAGGTGTCATCTAGATACCAAGTAGCCAAGTATTCAACAACCCGACGAGCACACGAGGACAATCGTCAACGGCTTTGTGGGGTTGAGACACTTTAGGTCTAGCAAACTAGTTTGGGATCTTGATGAAAATAATAAAGTGATGTGTGGTCTCAAGTTAGGATAGCCCAAGCTTCCTTGTGGACACACATGAACAAGCATAATAGCTTGCATCACTTGTGAGCTTAATGCTCTTCAAAAACAGAAAGTTTAGGGTGTTAAAACAGCCCTTAGTTCATGTTAACAAGCTTGGTTAGGCTTTACTAATCATAAGCTTGATTGTAAGCACAAGAACACAAGTTTGTTGAAGTTAAAACACAAGTTTGATAAAAGTTTAGACAAAACAGAAAGTTTGTGGACATTTTGGGGCATTTCCAGGTCTGCATTCTCCATGGAGAACTCTAGGAATTCAACCCAAAGTTTATCCAAGCAAGTAGGAAAAAGAATGGAGTGATTTCGTTAAGAAATGAGTGAGTTACACTCACTTTAATGAAGATGAGTAATTCTGCTCGAACTTGTAATTTTACAGCTGATTTGGAAGGTTTTGAGAGAGATTTGAGGGAGATAAAAGTGTAAAAGTGCTTGGATTAAGGTGGGTTTTATAGGGTAAGGATTAGGGTTAGTTAGGTGGGGTTTAAGCGGGTAATTAATGGTTAAAAGCTCAAAAATTTAACCAAAAGCCCGCCCAAATGGCTACTGTCCGCCTTGGCTCGCGACCAGTCTTCGACCGGAAACAAAGCATAAGAAGCTTTTGTTTCCGGGTTCATTCAAATGCGAGGCGGCTGGTGGAGTGGTGGAGTTGTTGCATGATGAACCGGAGGTCCCGGGTTCGAAACCCGCGGATCCCGGTTTTGGTATATTATTTATATATATTATTTTTTTTTATTAAAACCCTTTAAACAATTTACCAAAAATGGCAAGATTAGTCCCTGAAGTTAAGAATTCAAGAATTACAATTTAGACCTTGGACTCTATAAAAAAATATATATATGTATTTATTAACCTTTAATCCTAAATGTTAATATATTTATAAAATAGCATTTTAATTTTTATAAAAATAAATTAATTATTTTTTAACTAACTTAATTTAATTAATTAATTAAACTTAATAAATGAATAGATAAATTATATTTTCATAACGAATTTAGTTTAATGATTACGAGTTTTATGTTTGAGTCTCGATTACGCATACATACCATGTTTGCAAGTTATCACACGTTTACGATTGAGAGTACACGAATACGTTTACACGTTTAAAGTATGAACAAGTATAAGTGTAACATGACTATAATTAATATAATATGTTAAATACGAGCTTCTTATTACGATTCAAGTCTCGGTTTTCCACGTTTACAACGAAAGACGAATACAAGATACAACGCTTACTAAAAATAGAAGTACGATACAAAGTTTCCAAATATAGAAAGCATAGAAACGCGGGGCGTTACAGTCTCCCCTCCTTTAGGAAATTTCGTCCCGAAATTTAGGAAGACATAGCAAAGAGATATGGATACTTAGTCTTCATATCACTTTCAAGTTCCCAAGTGAATTCGGCGCCACATTTACCTTCCCATCGAACCTTGACAATAGGAATACGACTGCGCCTCAGTTGCTTGGTTCCTCGGTCCATGATTTCGACCGGTTTCTCCACGAAGTGCAAAGTATCATTGATTTGAAGATCTTCGAGTGGAACTTGGAGTCCTTCTTCAGCTAGATACTTTTTTCAAAGTTGAAACATGAAACACAGGATGCACGTTGCTGAGCGCTTGAGGTAGATCCAGTCGATACGCTACCTTGCCAATCCTTTCGAGAATCTTGAAAGGACCCACATAGCAGGAGCGAGTTTGCCTTCCTTACCAAAACGAACAACACCTTTCCAAGGTGCAACCTTGAGAAGTACGTGGTCACCTATGTCGAATTCCAAAGGTTTGCGTCTTCTATCAGCATAGCTCTTTTGTCGGCTTCGAGCTTTGAGCAAGTTGTCACGAATCTGTAGGATCTTGTCCGTCATCTCTTGTATAAGTTCGGGACCCGTGAGTTGTACATCTCCGATCTCGTACCAACAAATAGGTGAACGGCACTTGCGACCATACAGTGCTTCAAATGGAGCCATTTGAATACTTGCGTGATAGCTGTTGTTGTACGAGAATTCTACCAAGGGTAAGTGCAAATCCCAGTTGCCGCCAAAATCGATTACGCATGATCGAAGCATATCCTCTAGAGTTTGAATAGTATGCTCGGTCTGACCGTCAGATTGAGGATGAAAAGTGGTGCTAAGATTCAAACGAGTGCCAAGGGCGGATTGGAACGTTTGCCAAAGGCGAGAAGTGAAACGAGCATCGTGATCATAAATAATATCAAGAGGAGTACCGTGACGACTAATGATTTCACTCGTGTAGATACGAGCCAATTTCTCGACTTTGTAATCTTCACGAATGGCGAGGAAGTGAGCGGATTTCGTCAAACGATCAACGATAACCCAAATGCTGTCGTGACCAGACGAGGTACGAGGCAATTTTGTGATGAAATCCATGGCTATGCTCTCCCATTTCCAGACAGGAATGGTTGCTCGAGCAAACCGGAGGGACGTTGATGTTCTGCCTTGAATTTGGAACATGTAAGGCATTTAGAGACGTAGAGAGCGATATCACGTTTCATTCCAGGCCACCAATAGGATGCGCGCAAGTCATGGTACATCTTATCAGTTCCAGGATGAACGGAGTATCGGGATTTGTGAGCTTCATCCATCAAAGTAGTCCGAAGATTTAGACGATCGGGAATCCAAATGCGACTATGGTAGTAAAGAATACCATCAGGCTTAGCTTCGAGTGGGTTTTCGACTCCACAGTTCAACTCGTTATCGAGGTTACCCTCGTTAATGATGGCAAATTATGCTTGTCGAATCAACTCGTTGAGTTTTCCCACGATTTGGTAGCAACGAGCACTCTTGAAATGAGTCTTACGACTAAGTGCATCGGCCACGAAATTTGCCTTACCGGGATGGTAGCGGATATCACAGTCGTAGTCGTTTAACAATTCTACCCAACGACATTGACGCATGTTGAGTTCCTTTTGATCAAAGATGTGTTGGAGGCTCTTATGGTCGGTAAAGACCGTAAACTTTGTACCATAAAGGTAGTGTCGCCAAATCTTTAATGCAAAAACAACTGCACCAAGTTCAAGGTCGTGAGTAGTATAGTTTTTCTCATGAATTTTGAGTTGTCTCGACGCGTAAGCGATTACTTTGTCCCGTTGCATGAGAACGCAACCAAGACCCTGGTTAGAGGCATCGTAATACACGACGAAATCGTCGTTCCCATCGGGGAGAGTGAGGATAGGAGCATTACAAAGCATGTCCTTGAGCGTTTGGAAAGATTCCTCTTGTTCGGGACCCCAAACAAAAGGTTTATCTTTTTGAGTCAACGAAGTCAAAGGAACGGTAATCTTCGAGAAGTTCGAGATGAAACGGCGATAATACCCAGCTAGGCCAAGAAACGAACGGATTTCAGACGGTGTGACCTAAGAATTGAACCTCTTTTAGCCAAAATTCACACTTGGAGAATTTGGCATAAAGACGTTCGGTTTGCAAAAGCTGAAGAATAAGACGCAAATGTCGTCCATCTTCTTCTTTTGTCTTGGAGTAGATTAGGATATCGTCGATGAATACAATGACGAAATGATCGAGAAAAGGCTTACACACACGGTTCATGAGATCCATAAACACTGCAGGAGCATTGGTCAAACCAAAAGGCATGACCACGAACTCGTAGTGTCCATAACGTGTGCGAAATGCGGTTTTGGGTACATCTTCCTCGGAAACCCGAAGTTGATGATAGCCAGAACGGAGGTCAACCTTTGAAAAGCACTTCACGCCTTGCAATTGATCGAAGAGACAGTTAATACGAGGAAGTGGGTATCGGTTTTTGACTGTAAGTTTATTGAGCTCACGATAATCAATGCACATCCGAAAAGACCCATCTTTCTTCTTGACGAACAACACGGGAGCACCCCAAGGGGAAGTACTAGGGCGTATAAAGCCTTTATCAAGAAGCTCTTGAAGTTAGCTTGATAGCTCTTGCATCTCCGATGGTGCTAAACGATAGGGAGCTTTCGCAACAGGAGTTGCGCCAGGGATCAGATCAATACGAAAATCGACATCTCGAGGAGGCGGAGGACCAGGGAGATCCTCGGGGAAAACAGAAGGAAACTCACAAACGACAGAAACATCACTTATGCTAGGACCTTTGTCTTTCTTTTCCACAACGTGGGGGAGAAAGGCAAAGTACTCCTTACGCAAGTACTTCTTCGCTTTGATGCACGACATAAGCTTAAGACCTTTAGAAGGTTTCTCGCCATAGACGTGTAGAGAATCCGAGGAAGAGGAAGACGAATGAACTTCTCAGAACAAACAACTTCGGCACGTACTCGCTTAAGCCAATCCATGCCTACTATGATGTCAAAACTACCCATTTGCGTAGGTATGAGGTCGATGGAAAACTTATGATCGTTTAGGATTAGAGAGCAACCATAAAAAAGGAGTCAACAGAGATGGTCTTACCATTAGCGACTTCGACAACAAAAGGATTAGGCATTTTAGTTCGTTCACACTTAAGCAAGGGTTCGAATTCAACAGATACAAAACTTCTATCCACGCCAGTATCAAACAGACAAGTAGCAAAGATATGGTTCACAAGGAATGTATCAGTGATGACATCATTCGTACTTTGGGCTTGAGCTGAGGTGAGAACGAAAGCTCGTCCTTTCGCAGGTTCGGTTTGTTGTTGCTGCTGGTTGTTGGTGCGTTTTGGGCAAACGTTGGCGAAATGGTTAGGATCGCCACAATTGTAGCAGGTTCGACCAGGTGTAGCTTGGGTTTGGCAGTTTGGGTTAGGATTGGGTAAAAGGGCTTGGGTTTGCTGGTTCTGGGGTAGGCGACAGTAGTTGGAGAAGTGTCCCAACCTATTACAGTTGGCACATTTTCGGCATGAGGTGCCAACAGGGTGATGGTAGTTACAAGTGGTACACTGAGGATGAGGGCCAGTGTAACCACGTGCGGGTTGGTTGCTGTTTTGGGTAGTGGCGATGGCATTTAGGGGTGCAGGGTTAGGCGGAGTGACGACCGCGTTGTTTTGAGAAGAAGCCTTCCGCTTCTTGTTCTTGTTGTGGGGCTTTTTGGCTGGAGGGGTAGGTGATTCGGTTGTGTTGGCAGCAGATTGGTGCGCATGCTTCGTAGGGACCTTGTCGTAGGTCCCCTGAAGGATGCAGTTATGGTTGAGTTGGAGGGTTATGGCATAGGCTTCCTCGAGGGTTTTCGGGTTGGCTACGGCTACATGGTTCATGATCACCGTTGAGAGGCAACGGATGAGCTTGGCGATTGACTTGGGAACAGTATCGACTTGCCCATGGCAAATGATACTTAACTGTTTGAAGCGTGCGATCAATCCTCAGAGTCGCTCCCCTGTTGTGTGAGATTCCAGAACTCCTTTTCAAGTTTCTGGTTCTCGTGGGGAGGACAGAATTGCTCCTTCATGAGCTCCTTAAGATCTTCCCAAGACATCGCATGGGTCGCTTCGTTTCCACGCGTGTTTCGCTCGGCGGTCCACCACTCGAGGGCTCTCTTGTGAAAGACCCCAGTGGCATTAAGGGTTCGGAGTTCCTCAGGGCAGCCGCCCTGAAGGAAGATAAGCTCCATTGAATCAAACCAATTGATCATGGCGGTAACACCGTCCATGCCTGTGAATTCCACTGGTTTACAAGCCATGAAATGCTTGAATTGGTAAGATGGTTTGGGGGTATCGGCTTTGGAATCAGCGAATGATTTACGTGTGGCTTCGGCGTGTATGGTGTGGATTTGGCTAACAATGTCAGGTATGATCTTAGCCATTTGCCCGGCCATTTGCTCCGAAACGAGCCCAATCAGTTCTTGCTTCGATATCGAGTCCTCGTTGTTGGATTCCTTCTGGGAATCCGTCTTCTTGGACTTCTTGAGGCGGTTCATCGAGTTACGGAAAGGAGGCATCTAGAGGTTGTAAACAAGACAAAAGCATGAGACTTGATTGTAATAAAGAAAATAGGTTTTGCATGCATGAGTATGAATAAAGTTCACATAAGTTTCACATAAGAAGCATGTGTTCATCAAGTATGGTTCACATAGTTTGCTTGAGTTCAACAAGTATAACACGTATACTCACGTATGAATAGAAATAAAGAGTATAAATTTAGTTTGTTCACGAGGATTAGTATTGTTTTTTATTGTGATAAACGTGCGAGTGTGTAACGGTTTGAAATGAACGAGGTAACAAGTATAAAATCACACAAAATTGAGATAACATAAAAGATAGGCTCATTAAAACATAGGATTGTTTCGGGTAGAGAATCGTCGACTATTCCAAAGTGAATCGAAGATCCTTTCAAATTAGAGAAACGTACTTTGGCCTATAGGTAAAACGCTCTCATCGAGAAGCGATTAACGGCATTTTACCCTTCCAGTTACTACATGTCTCTAACCGATCGAAAAGTCAAGACTTTGGCGAGATTGAAAATCGAGGAACGACACTAGTTGACAAGGTGCGGGTTTCAGCCCTAACTTGACAACATCGTACCCTAGGTGTGGTTTGTTTCTTACTTAACGAGGAGCAAATTCCGACTCGTTTGTAAGAACACTAGAGTATGAAATGGAAGTTTTCCATCAAGATGTGGATATCACTCCTAGCTTGATGGCGTAACTTCGTGAAAAATCGAATACGCGGAATGAGGGATTTCACCAAAAATTGTTGACCATTGGGTCTATCTTGGTGCAAATCGTCTCGTTTGCATTACGAGTGTCTTCAAGTGTATATTGTGTAAAATGCCTTAGGAAAGGCATGTTATAAACATTAGGACCAAAAAGTCAAGGAAGAAGCAAGTAGGAGGAATAAAATTTTAAGCATGATATAGAATGGTCAAAATGGGACACTTAAATTATAGACTAGGTCGAACATGGAAATTGTACCTAATTCCATATAGTTATGGCTCTGATACCAATCTGTCACACCCCAACCGATGGAGGAAAGATCAGGATGAGACGAAAACGAGATTTCTCATTGCTCACAACATTAATAAGTGACAATAATTAATTAAACCATGTTTCATTTCATAAGAATTGTCGAATACATCAATGTAACAAAACAAAGAAACAACATAACATTTGCAAAGTCATAACAAAATTGATACATCGACATTAAACCTAATGTCTAATTTGTGTGTATCTAGTCCTTGTTATATTGTTTTCATAGCATCATCTCCTTCATCCTGTAACATGTTTTAAAATAATCTCAATGCGAAAACAAAGGCGAGTACACAAGTTTAGGCATAGCATACGTATACGAATAAGTTTAAACAATCCTCATGGCAACCAAATCTATACAAGAGCAATATCAAGGCATGCAATACTAATAATCAAACCCTTAACGCAATCACGATGTTTTAACATGACCTCACGAATAACACGATGGAGGTGGATGCGTGAATTCCTATAGCGCTAAGCATGTCAAACAAAGGCTAGAAATAGTTAATGACTAAAGCATAGCATAACGAATATCCAAGACAAGCATCAAGTATAAGATTCAAGTTTTCATGTATATGGGATCGTTTGTGTGTTTCATAAAGTTTAAGTATTCGTGATTTTGTATATGGAAACATGTTACACCCAAAAGTGTTATAAACAAAAGTGGGTCGAGTGTACTCACGGTTTTGCTAAGTATTTTCTACACTTGGCCATCCGTGAAGACGTTGGTTCGAGGATGACGCCGAATTATCCTACAAGAGGAAACGAGGCGTATGAGTATAGAGTTTCAATGGGAGATTAGGAGTATTCGAGCATGATTAAAAATAAGTTTGATAAAGTATTATGATACGAAAGTATTCACTAAGATGTAACACTCATTCTTGACACTATAGTGACTCTTACGAGTTGGATGTGATTTCATAGGTTCGGGACCTATTAGAATCGTGACAAGGAATTACATACTTTAGTGTTAAACTTAATAACTTGATAGGTGATTATAAGTTCATTATCAAGGTTTCGGTTTTAGAATTATAATATAGTTATATATATATAAATATAATCATGTAGGAGGTGGGAGGATGAACCATCCACTTTGTAACCTCTACTGTCATGTATGTCAATTATGAGGTGGGAGGTTAAACCATCCACTTTGAACCTCGGATTATGTTCCCCACTACACAAGTTACCGTTGGTAACAAGGAGGGTACAAGAACTATATACTATACAAGAATGTAAAGACAAGAATGATAAGGTGTCATCTAGATACCAAGTAGCCAAGTATTCAACAACCCGACGAGCACACGAGGACAATCGTCAACGGCTTTGTGGGGTTGAGACACTTTAGGTCTAGCAAACTAGTTTGGGATCTTGATGAAAATAATAAAGTGATGTGTGGTCTCAAGTTAGGATAGCCCAAACTTCCTTGTGGACACACATGAACAAGCATAATAGCTTGCATCACTTGTGAGCTCAATGCTCTTCAAAAACAGAAAGTTTAGGGTGTTAAAACAGCCCTTAGTTCATGTTAACAAGCTTGGTTAGGCTTTACTAATCATAAGCTTGATTGTAAGCACAAGAACACAAGTTTGTTGAAGTTAAAACACAAGTTTGATAAAAGTTTAGACAAAACAGAAAGTTTGTGGACATTTTGGGGCATTTCCAGGTCTGCATTCTCCATGGAGAACCCTAGGAATTCAACCCAAAGTTTATCCAAGCAAATAGGAAAAAGAATGGAGTGATTTCGTTAAGAAATGAGTGAGTTACACTCACTTTAGTGAGATGAGTAATTCTGCTCGAACTTGTAATTTTGCAGCTGATTTGGAAGGTTTTGAGAGAGATTTGAGGGAGATTAAAGTGTAAAAGTGCTTGGATTAGAGGTGGGTTTTATAGGGAAGGATTAGGGTTAGTTAGGTGGGGTTTAAGTGGGTAATTAATGGTTAAAAGCTCAAGAATTTAACCAAAAGCCCACCCAAATGGCTGCTGTTCGCTTTGGATTGCGACCAGTCTTCGACCGGAAACAAGGCATAAGAAGCTTTTGTTTCCGGGTTCATTCAAATGCGAGGCGGCTGGTGGAGTGGTGGAGTTGTTGCATGATGAACCGGAGGTCCCGGGTTCGAAACCCGTGGATCCCGGTTTTGGTATATTATTTATATATATTATTTTTTTTAATTAAAACCCTTTAAACAATTTACCAAAAATGGCAAGATTAGTCCCTGAAGTTAAGAATTCAAGAATTACAATTTAGATCTTGGACTCTATAAAAAATATATATATGTATTTATTAACCTTTAATCCTAAATGTTAATATATTTATAAATAGCATTTTAATTTTTGTAAAAATAAATTAATTATTTTTATTAACTAATTTAATTAATTAATTTACCTAATTAATTAATTTAATTAATTAACTTAATAAATGAATAGATAAATTATATTTTCGTAACGAATTTAGTTTAATGATTACGAGTTTTATGTTTGAGTCTCGATTACGCATACATACCATGTTTGCAAGTTATCACACGTTTACGATTGAGAGTACCACGAATACGTTTACACGTTTAAAGTATGAACAAGTATAAGTGTAACATGACTATAATTAACATAATATTGTTAAAATACGAGTTTCTTATTACGATTCAAGTCTCGGTTTTCCACGTTTACAACGAAAGACGAATACAAGATACAACGCTTACTAAAAATAGAAGTACGATACAAAGTTTCCAAATATAGAAAGCATAGAAACGCGGGGCGTTACATTTGGGGTGTATTATGTGTCATTTACATATTTTGTTTATTCAAACACTTGTGCTATTACCATTATATGATCTAACGTGTGATGTAAATGTTGATTGTTGTATTGTGTGTTTTACATTTTTGTAAGTTGCGTGCAATTCATTCATTAGGCCCATCAATTCCTCGTTGGAGACGGAGCATCATGTGCCTCATTAGATCGGCTTCGTTTAATTGAGCCTTGATCTCATTGTTCATCATTTGTCATGCTTGTGTGTGCATTGATTGTTATTATGCAGTGTGGTTAGATTTACGTATGCGTATACTCATATTTGGTTTATGCACATATTTATTTAAATAACCAATATAACTAATTCTTTCAAATGTTTAAATAAGATTCACTCGCCAACTTTTGTTGACCCAAAACCCTATTTTTTACACATGATACAGGTGGACAGGCTGAAGCAAGGAACACACAGGAATTTGCCTTGGAAGAAAAATAAAGAGTTCATAATTGTTATGTTTAGAACATGTTGTGCTTGTATGTTTGTTGAAATTTCTCTTTTAAATTGGAAATGATAAATATGAAACATAGTAAATGTCATGAGCTTTGATGAAAACCCAATCATGTCCCGATTACCATTTCCGCTGCGGGTTAGGGTGTGACAGATTGGCATCAGAGCTTTTGACTATAGGGATATAGGATAAGTTATTAGACCCTTAGAGCCTATACTATAGTCGAGTAGATTTTTAGTTGCTTATGTGGCTACATGCAAACTTATGATGTTTATTTGTTTCATATTTGCTACACACACAAATGCATGTAAGCACTTCCACTATCATTTTGTGTGATACTTAATGAGTTATACATATTGTCAAACATTAGATGCTTACATATACATTCATCACGCACGTTTCAATTATCACATACTTAAAGCATTCTCATATTTTCTTTATTCAAGATTTTGTGGTGTTTTTGTTTTTCAATCTCATCAAAGTAAGTTCTACGACGTGCATGTAGTAACTGGAAGGGTACGAGTACCGGTAGTTGAAACGTCCTGTCTAGGTTGGCATTCGTATAAATCCCATTTAACGGACTAGTTTGCCTACCTGGGGACTAATGATGAGAGTACGAATGACCTATTAGGCCAAAGCATGCCACACCAAACGTCGTGTGAACTAACCCCACTTTGAGCTGTCATTGTGTCTACACCTGGACACCCTCCGACCTTATACTTTGCGATCATGTTTTACGATTTTCATTCGGGTGGCGTGAATGTTAACAGGCCAACACCAATGTGAACCCTACCAGAGCCCAGTAGTCATGGGGGCCCACATGACTACCAAGGCCAAGTATGGGGACATATGGGGGCCCAAACATGAGCAAAGCCCAAGACATCCTATGAATGTAGTAAAATTATTTTTTCATTTGTTTTGTGGATGTTCATTTTATACGACACATGACACCTATATGTCAAACTCATACTCTCGATACGTATTCCTTGTAGATGTCTTCTAGTCACTCCGTAGAGGTAGGAGATTAGGAAAATCCCGCGAGCGCATGGCTGCCCAAATCGCTCAACAAATGGCCGCCGTAATTCCCAACATCGTAGTTCAAGTCCAACAAGCCCTTGCTGCTAATCCCATCAACCCAATCAACCAAGAAGATCAAAACGTTGTCAATCCTCCCCCAAATACTACCAAGTGCACCTATAAGCACTTCAACTCATGTGATCCTCCAAAGTACGAAGGTACTGAGGGAGTCACTGCTCTTCTTCAATGGTTCGAGGAGATGGAAAGTACATTCCTCAACTATGATTGTCCCAACATCGCAAAGTGCGCTATGCTACTGGACGCTTGTATGAGTAGCCCTCACATGGTGGAATGCTAAAAAGGGTAGACGAGGCGCCGAAGCCGTTGTAGCTCTAACTTGGGAAGAATTGAGAGAGCTTATGACTAGACGTTTCTGTCCAAGAAGCGAAATTAAGAAACTAGAGGACTAGTTCTATTCCTTGAAGCAAAAGAGGGAGATCACATAACCTATAACAAGAGATTCCTTGAGTTGAATCAAATGGTTCCAAATTTTTCACCCCTCTTTACCGTTTGATCGAGCACTACGTTCGGGTCTTCCTTCAAATATTCAGGACCCTGTAATAAGTACCACACCTGCAACTTTGGAAGCAGCAATGGAGCTAGCTACACAGCTCACCGAAAACCACATTAGGAATGGAGACTTCAAGGATGAGAAGAAGAAAGATAAAACACCAACCGAAACCTCAAACTCAACCCAAACTGAATCCTCTCCCCAACCCACTACAAAGAGAAAGCGAGACGGGCAAAATTTCGCTGTCACCCAAGGCAATCAACCAGCTCCACAAGCTGTACCACTCCAAGCTATCCCAATCACTCAAGTAGCACCCAACCCTGCTTACCCAAATAAGAAACCTTACATTGGACCTCACCCTCAATGCAACACCTGCTTTTATCACCATCAACCTACCATACCCTGTCGATTGTGTGCTAATTATGGGCGTTATGGTCATCTAAGTAAGACTTGTCGCATGCCCCAAAACCAAGCTCCACCCCCTGCTCAAAACATGATCCAACCCTATCAACAACCTCAATACCCCATAGTTCCTTATGTTCGAGCTTGCTTTAATTGTGGCGACCCTACCCATTTTAGAAACGTGTGCCCTAGATTGGTTAACATCATAAACGCCCAAGCTCAAGCAAACCCAGTTAACCAAGCAAACCCAACACCACCACCAGCGAGAGGAAGGGCTTACAACATCAACGCCAATCCAGTTGAAGATAATAACGGCGCAAACGAACAACCCAACTAGCCTTCCATCACCAAGAGTCAAGACACAGCTCCAACCGTCTAGTTTTTAATGTTTTCTATAAATTTCAATCTTTATATATCCTTGTTTTCCATTTGGGAATTTATGTATCCAAGAATTTTAATGCAAATTGATATCATTGTTTTATTTCATGTCATTACTCATCGAGTTAATTTTTCATATCATCAAACATCACGACGTACCTCGCCTCATCATTTAAGGAAGTTGAGTCGTGTCTCACTTTTTCATAGACTGACCCTTCATCATAACAAACGAGAGAGGTACCGTCGTCATTCAGTCATGTATTCTTTCAGATTTGAGACTCAAGCTTTGGCTGTTGTGTTTGTTTATGTTTTGTAAATTTTAGAGTCACATAGAACTAATCATAACTTACTGACAAAGCCAATGAAAATTTGACAAGAATATGGTGGATACGTCGCTGATACTTCCTATATATAAGTATTCTTGTCAAAGGATCAAAAGCATTGTCAGGCGGTTATGAGAAGTTCCGTGTAGGTTTTAATATAGCTATGGTTGAAGTTTTTGTCTTGTGATATAACTTTATCTTTTCAACGCATCAATTCTCTCAAAACTATTATGCATGAGATCATATCCAGTCAATCAACTCTGTGTATCAACGCTTCTCATCTTAGGCATCAAAAAGCGATTCCTGTAGCAGGTATTCAACCCTTACTAGGAACGTTACCGCCTCAATCAAAATCCAAACATCACACCTCCCTTTTCTATTAAAAGATAATCAGATTTTAGTCAGAGTACGTTGGAAGTCAAAACGAAAACTTGAGTTTACTTGGGAACGAGAAGACTCAATGCACGAAAAATACCCGCATTTTTCCCTATTACAACTTCTACTTAAATTTCGGGACGAATTTCTAAAAGTATGGGATACTGTAACATTTGTGTAAAACGGGTTCCGTTGAAACTCAAGCATTTATTCAATCGTTTCGTTACGTATTTATTAGTATTAATTAAATTATTTATTACTCATGATTAATAATTAAGTCACCTAATTAAAATAACAATCAATAAAGGAAATAAATAAACCTTTTTATAACAAAAAGAAATAAAATAATAAAAATAAAGAAGTGGCCGGGGTTCGAACCCGGATACCCCCACAAACCGCACACACCAAAACACCGCTGTGATACAACACTATATGTTTATAAACCCGAAACAAATATCACTTATAACAAAACAATCCCTTAAATGAGTTTCAAAGTTTAACCGCCCAAACATCAACGTTTGCAGCAGTCAAAACCTTCATTCAATTTACGTTTTCTTTTGAATCAAACCAGAGAAACGGTCTTCCAGTCATGCCAATTAACTCATTCATCACTCAAATCAGTTACGAATCATCAAAGGCAATCAAACTCATCATTAAAATCGGTTGTAACCGAATTCTGAATTTAATCCATCCTCACCTATAAATACCGATTCTTGTATCCCAATTTAACTCGCTCACACCCACATCTTCACTCAAAACTCTCTGAGAGAAACTCTCTGTTTCAACCAACTAGTCGCCAGAGTTTTTTTGTTTCATCGCCGGAATTCAACCGGAAAAGTTATAATATTTCTCCAATTCGGTACAAACATCTACCTCTCCTTATTATCTTTTGTTTAATGTTTTGTTGTTATAAATCGGTTAATCAAATCTGTATAAACGAATTAACAGTCGGGTAGACTTCCGGTTGGTTTTTTTAAAAGGAAAAAGATGAAGTTATTTCGTGTATTAATATAATTAAAAGTGGGTTTTTAATCGGGTTAGACACACAGTCCAGTGGTGGACTGTGTGCAATTTCAAAGCGTATGACATGAGTTCGAGTTTGGCACATGTCCGTATCGTTGGAATAAAAACAGTTTTTATTTTAAGCAGATCATATCATCCATCAGTAAGATGTTAAGTATAATTTAAATCCTATATTAATCGGGTTAGACACCCAGCCCAACTGGTTGGGCTGGGTGCAAAACAACACTAAGGTCGCGGGTTCGAGACGTGTCCTTCCCACCGTTCGATTGATTTTAAAATATTTTTAAATTAAGTGATTTCTGAAATACTTTAATATGAATATATGTATAATTAAAATCAGAACTCGGGTTAGACACGTAGCTCAGTTGGTAGAGCTGCGTGCACGCAAACGAGAGGTCACGAGTTCGAATCCCATCACACGCTGCCAATAACACAATGAACCGGTCAGACCCCTTGTTAAGTCTGACAATGTTTTTTTATTATTTTATTTTATTTTAATAATATTTTTGCATATATATTTATTTACTTAAAAATTAATTAAAAACACTTAAAAATGCAATTTCAAAGGTTTTAAAATCCCAACAAAATACCACAAAAGTAACCTAACAAAAGTATTAAATCGAAATATTAAATCATTTATATTCATCGAATTATCGCGTTGTTATTTTAGGTTAGTATTCGTTCGTTGATCAATCTCAAATTCGTGCGCATTTATTTATCAAACAAGAAAGCACCCACTGTGAGTGAATTCTTACAAATTCCCCTTTTTATTCATGTTTGGGGTGTATCATGTGTCGTTTACATATTTCGTTTATTCAAACACTTGTGCTATTACCATTATATGATCTAACGTGTGATGTAAATGTTGATTGTTGTATTGTGTGTTTTACATTTTTGTCAGTTGCGTGCAATTCATTCATTAGGCCCATCAGTTCCTCGTTGGAGACGAGTTAAGCATCAGGTGCCTCATTAGATCTGCTTCGTTTGATTGAGCCTTGATCTCATTGTTCATCATTTGTCATGCTTGTGTGTGCGTTGATTGTTATTATGTGGTGTGGTTAGATTTACGTATGCGTATACTCATATTTGGTTTATTCACATTTTTATTTAAATAACCAATATAACTAATTCTTTCAAATGTTTAAATAAGATTCACTCGCCAACTTTTGTTGACCCAAAACTCTATTTTTTTACACATGATACAGGTGGACATGCTGAAGCAAGGAAC
The DNA here is from genome assembly GCA_947069175.1 of Scalesia atractyloides. Lineage (NCBI taxonomy): Eukaryota > Viridiplantae > Streptophyta > Magnoliopsida > Asterales > Asteraceae > Scalesia > Scalesia atractyloides. The sequence goes on from CAMTDV010001632.1 coordinate 3,011,070, forward strand.
ACACAGGAATTTGCCTTGGAAGAAAAATAAAGGGTTCATAATTGTTGTGTTTAGAACATGTTGTGCTTGTATGTTTGTTGAAATTTCTCTTTTAAATTGGAAATGATAAATATGAAACTTTATAGTAAATGTCATGAGCTTTAATGAAAACCCAATCATGCCCCGATTACCATTTCCGCTGCGGGTCAGGGTGTGACAGTGGCGGTGGCATGTGGGTTAATGGTGGTGGTGTCGGTGTCGGTTGATGGTGGTGAGAGGGAGGTGGTTGTGGGATGTGAATGTGTGTGAGAGAGTGTGGTAGAGAGAGAAAGAGAGTGATATATAGAGAGAGAAAGAGAGTTATATATAATAATATTTTTTTAAAATGTTTTGTTTTATTTTTTAATTGATATTAAATAAAATGGTAAAAAGACTAAAATACCCTTGGGTCACCAAATTTAACAAAAAAAATCTAACTGGGATAGGGCTAAAGGACAAAATGTGCAACAAAATTCCTTATAAAGGGCAAAACATGTCAAAATTCATTAAAAATGACACCGCCTGAAAAATGATATCAAGATAAGGACAAAATGTGTAAATTTTTCTTCAAAGTTTTCATTTTTAACCATGAGTTTACTTGTTAAGACAAAACACTTGTTAACATCTCTTTGGTGACTATACTTGTGCAAGTGACACTAAATAAGATGTAAAACAAGCAAGATTTAGATTCTTACCACTAGTCTTAAACTAGTGAAGATCTCCCTTAAAATGGATGGATGGAGGCTTGTGTATTGAGGTATAGCTCTGTTTATGCTCCACAACTTCTAATACTCAATACTAGTGTAATCCTAAGTGATTTCAATATGCTTGGTAATTAGTGGCGGATCTAGAAAATCTTTATAGGGTAACGTTTTATAAAAAAGGGGTAACGAAATCAAAAAAACGTCAAAAAAAGTCAAATTTTTCCAAAATTTACACTACACTACCGCCGGACCCCTACCCTAAGGTAGGTCCGCCTGTTGGTGATTGAAGAATGAAGTTTGGTGGGTCCTTGTGTGAGCCGAATTCTAGAGAGAAAAATGTAGCCAAAAATGATTGAAGAATGAGGGTGGGTTGGGACTTGATAAAGAATTGTTTAAAGAGTAGTTTTCTTAATTAACTTGGGAAGAAACAAACAAACATAGCCAAAATTTTAGTCAATATTTCTTCCTTTATTCATACTCTAAAATGGAAGTATATTTATGTAACGAAACACAATTTTCCTTTATTTAAACATTATAATGAAACAAACTCCCAGAATCATTGTATTCGGATGAAGACAAAAGGGGTAGCTATGCCAACATTCGTAACATTCAGAGCTCCACGAACGGTGGTGTTATTAATGAATTGTAGTGGCGCCTGTAGAGTTCCGTTTGATGGCAGAGTTGTGTTACAAGTCGAGAGTGGTGTACGAACAACTAGGTTACAAGATGATACAAGGTTTCTAAGAACAACCAGAAGTTGGTTCAGGATGATGCTAAACCTTCCCGATTCATCTGTCACGGTTGAGGCAATCACATTTCCACCAAATACTAAATCGACTTGAGCATCTGTGAACAAAGAAATATATAGAAATCACATGTGGTCTATGTTTTGACGTTTATGTACGTCTCGTTAAAAATTCAAGTTGATTTAGTTTTTGACGTCATGACATTTTTACCTTCTAGAGTTTTATGTGCTTATGTTTATGTACGTCTCGGTATAAATTCAAGTTGGTTTACGTTTGGACGTAGGTTTTTTCGAAGATGAGTTATATCAAATATAAAATGTTTCTCTGCTTATTTTATTGATATTTTGAGTTGGTCTATATTTGATCGATTCGATCTCTATATAGAAAGGGTTGACAAATTGCTTTGTAAGTTTTCTAGAACTGATAAAACTGAACACGAACGAGAACATCATGAAATATCTTCAAGTGGATTGTTATTATTATGCTTATTACACAAAACCTTAACCCAAGAACCCTGGAGTGATTCACCAAATGACATGAATCACTGAAGTCAATTAAGAATACAAACACAATAGACCTATATACTAACTTTTTTATAATATAATCCACAAAATTTCATATATCTAGATTCAGTAGTGTTTACATTAACGGAAACATTCATTGCCGTCGCAATGCAACCCGTCAGCGTCGTTTATTATAACGCCTTCACAAATTGCAGTGATACGGGTCTATTAATATTATATAGAAAATGCCTTCTGGATTGTCAACTTGGGAAAATAGTACCCACCTCCCCCATAGTAGCTTTTGGCGGCACGTTTCCAGCTAAGGTGTTAGTGTTTCCTAAAATACAAACACAACATAAGAACTGAAAAATGGGCTTAGGTTGTATTCTAACATTTGAGGTGTTAAAGGTGACACAGCATGTTAAGTGGCATTGCAAACCACTCCCTCCTTGTGTTAAGGGGTATTAAATGGATTATTTGTTAACATGTTAACCGGATGTTATAATAATTATTTAATTATTCATTTGCAACCGCTGGATTTATTGTAACACCCTGTAAAAATCGTGTCTAATAGTATAGTGACACGTGTTGTATTTTTAAACATAGTCTGTTAGAGACCAATAAGGACTAAAGGCGTCAACATGCTCAATCTGAGCCTCTGAGTGACGCTTATGCTTAAATCATTAGCCTCTGAGTGACTGATATGTCAACATGCTTGAATTTCGGCCTCTGAGTGACTGATATGTCAACATGCCCAGCCTCTGGGTGACATCGGAATCAACATGTTGGTAATAAGCCTCTGAGTGATCCTTTGTGAGGTCCTAACTCTATACGTGCCATTTGTTGGACAAGAGGGTTCAATTTTGTAAATATGTGAAAGTTGGATAATGGAGGGATTAAAAGTGTCAACATGTTAAATTATACCTCTGAGTGACCTTTTAACGAACCGAGAGCTCGACAATGTCCGGGCATAATCCCGGTATGCCAAATATTGGCTACGAAGGGCTAAATATGCCAAAAAGGTGTTTTAGAAGGCTTTTAGAAGCTTTATAAAGTTAAGAGGCTAAAGTGTCAAATTTGAAACTGACCATGGGGCGGTCGCGGGCCGCGAGAGACCTGACCTGAGTCTCTCGCGCCCCGCGAGAAAGGGTCTGCTGCAGAAAAATTGTTTGGCAGCCAAGCAAAGTTCCAAAAACCATTTACTCGAAACCATGGCTTCTCTAAACTGTTATGCCACATTTTAGGACACTTGTAAGCTTCTTCTTACACCCCTAAACACCTGGCTTTACCTTCTTTGAGTTCTCCAACTATAAATAGGTAATCAAATTCACCATTTGAACTTGCACTTTTCTAAATCATAACTCTTCTCCCTCCTCTGGAAGTTCCTAGCTGAAAAAAAGTATCCAACTTAGTTCTCTTGCATTGTAGGAACCTCTTGTAAGTGTTCCTTGCTCTTGCATTTTCGTTTATAGGCTTTTATAGCCAAAAGTCAAGCGTTTTCGTAAAACGCTTTGACTTTCGGTTAAGACCATTATGGTCCAGCCATTGTTCGAAATGAACATGGCTAAGTGATCATAATAAGGTAGGTGTTGGTCCCTATAAAGGGCACCTCCTGAAGATCACGTTTGCTAGACCAATTGACGGGTCAAAGTTATGAAAATAAAAAGTCAAACAAGCCATTTTTTCTGAAAAATCATAAATTGATCTTATATATGTTATGAAACCTGTTTTGACACTTAAACAACTTGGTAATAATTATTAGAACATGTAAGACTGTTGCTGTCAATTTCAGTTCTAGGATCGGTTCGCAACCGAAAGTCGCGAAGTTTGACTTCTGCTTTGACTTTCGATTCTGACCCGATTTAGATTAGTTATCTACTGATCTAAAGTTCATTATGATCATAATATAATGTAGCATAACCCTCTGAGGTTATATTACATGAATCATAATCCAAGTTTATGCGCAAGTTCCATAATTATGTCATCTTTGACCAAAATGCCCTTTTTACATAAATCAAGGTTTTAATGATAATAACTTGAAAATGAGTTTCCTAGTGATGTAATATTAAGTAGGATTATTTGGGATGTTAAGCCAAATTGTAAACTGAGTTTTCAAGCATGTCCTTAAACTATGTCGATAAATGACGGTTTTAGCCCTTGTGACTTATAAAATGGTTTTAATCAAATATTTCCAAGGTAAATCATTTACCTATTGATATGTTATATTAAATAACATATCTAAAACACTTTAATCTGACCTTAATGTCAGTTTTCGTAAAAATCACATAAAGACGTCATTTTACGACATAAGCGTCGTTTAAGCGCATAGTATAGTTTTAAACCATATTAATGGACCAAGACTTGTTGACTAATAATTTTAAAACTTATTTTAAACATATTTACAGTAGGTACATGCTATAAACTCAGATACCCAAATAATTTATAAACTATGTGTAAAATGACCAAAATGCCCCTTTGGTACATAGTTTGGTCATAAAAGATAATTTACAAATATAATTGACATCCTACTGATATTATATCATAAATAAAATATTTTTCCAGAATACTTATGATGGTAAACTTTAAATATATTCAAGTTTCTTTTATACGGTATGAAATTACCAAAAATGCCCTTATGAGGCATTGTTTCGTTTTAAAACCATAACGGGCATATAAGTTAATATCCTACTGATATTTTAACTTATTTAAAGTATAATGGCATATAGAACTTATCCACGACTTATCCGGTTACCCAATATCGCTAATATGTGCACGGTTACGTATATGTAACTATTTTACGGAAATTAACCGAATCTGGTTTAACCTTGTCATTTAAGTCTCAAAATCCAGAATGTTAATAGTTTACCCATATTAAACAAGTCAAGGTACTTGTTGGGATTAAACTACATTATATCCAATCATCGTTTTATCTAGCGTCATACGTTTTGATCAAGTACGCTAGTCGGTCTAAGTCTATGACTTAAATAAGACCGTTAGTATTTAATTGGTTAGTTTATGCCATAATCCAGACTAAAGACTTGCCGGTAAATGCTATCTGCACTTAGTCCTTTTTGTGTACGGCTGAGTTATTAAAAATTTAAGAAGACTAGCTCAGGTAAATACTCTCGACTTATTTTCCTTATACGGGCTTGGGTTATGTTTATTTTTCATTAGTTAATTTTTTTATATATTTAGATATATTTGTATATATACAATTACACTTATATTTAACATAATATTAGTTACTTAGATTTTTCGTTAAAATTAAACAAATAAAAATATTTATTTTATGCAATAATGTAATGCGAAAAATATCACCAACATATAAAAATAGCCATGTTTGGGCATGAGAGCTTAATTAAGTTTGATCTATGAAGACTGGGGTTGACCTTGTTTCTTAAGTGAGCCTAATCGCGGCTCGATTCTAGATTTAAGCGAGTTATATCAAGTCTATGACTGGGGTTCGGCTCTTGTACCCTTCTACATATAATTTTTTTAGTAAGTACATATATATTTCAGGCTTGATACTAATTAGATATTTAATGTAAGATTGGAGAAAAGTTCGATGGTGTAGTACCTATGATGTTAACAGCTTAGAACGTGGTAGATTGGCGGATTAGAGATTTATTTGCTCGTTTCACCGTTTGAAAATTATGTGTGACGATCCAGCTAGCACAGTTTAAACTTGGAAGAAACCGTGTACTCAACATCCACTTGCTAGCCAGCCACGGTGATGTTTCCCCTTTCACATGCACTGGTTTCGTCTCGGTGTTGCTCGAGAATCCACCACTCGGCCTCTCAGACATCACCTAGCCGTTTTGTGAGGGGTGCCCTTTATAATATATAACATACCCAATAAAGTTATCATGATCATCTCTCCTAGTCTCTTATAGTATGAAAAACAATGGAGACCAAATGTGTTGAGATATACGAAAGTCCTATGATTTATGTGTATTACGCTTAACTAAAACAACAAGAAAAAAATAACAATCAAGTAGTTCATCTGAACATTTTTAAGTAACCCTAAGCAAATGGCCTCCCTGTGATTTGGTACAAATTGCCCAATGACTACTTATCTTTCACTTATTGCTCTTTTAAACCCTGACATGGGTATTTCATTGACACATACCACAACATTGTTATTAGTTGTTTAAAACCCATGTAAAAAAGACAATCTTACCCCTTTACTATTGCAATATGCTACCCAGTGGTTTCTACACTATCGCAGCAACTCCCTCCATAAAACACCCGGTTTGACTTTAATTAGTCAACGAACCCATGATTCTAAACCTGAACAAATAACAAACCATGTGACTTTAATTGCAACATGAACAAACCTATGTCCAATTCTAAACCTGCACGACCCATACCTGCTTTGATTATAATATGTCAAACAAACGATTGCCTGTGTTATGGCCACAAGCGTCTACCAGATGATTCTAAACCTGCACTACCACCGTGGACTTAGCAGCTGATCATCACCATCGACAAACTACACTACCACCTAATCATCATCATCTACAAAATTGAATTTAATGCCAAACCATTGAACTCACCAAAACTGAATACCAATTAGGCACCAGAACAGAACCACTTAGTACCAATACTTAATATAACCACATTATACAACTTTAATTATATGATACCTAAATTATAGATAGATATGATGAAACATAGTTACTTGCATAAATATACATATGAAAAGTTAATCAAACCACATAGTACCAATACTTAAGCATAATCAAAATAGCAGAACAGAACCACTCTAGCCTTGGTGAAGTGGGTTCTGTGATGGTGGTGATGAGGGTAGTAGACCAGGGATGGTGGTGGTGATGACGGTGATTTTGTGGTGACGGCGGGAAGATGACACAAAAGTGGAACGCGAAATCATTCAACCACCTCAAAACAACTGTGACCCGCACCACCGTGTAGTGATTTTGGGTCTCCGATTCCTACAATCTGGCTACATTGTACAAGCAAAGTGAAACAGAGTTTAATCAGGTTTGTGAACGGCATGATTTCAGTACAAAGAAAGTGAAATAGAGGTTTGTAACTGTACCTATAATTGATTCTGTGACACCCCGACCGTTACGGATTGGTAAGCGGCATGATGATTGTCTATAGCTCACGACACTATTAAAGCTTAAATATTTAAAACACCAAATTAAATTTTCACACAAAACATAGATTTATTCAAATATTCATACAAGTAACAAAAGACAAAATCCATGAAATAAAATCCAATTATTTATCAAAGGCACATCCTATGTGTCTTCGTCTCGAACTCATCTCACCCTTGTATACCTATATCATGTATAAAATAATTTTTAAGTCAACATAAGTTGGTGAATAATTCCTATTTTTCTTTTATAAAAATGATTTTAAATTATTTTTTAGAAAAGGTTTTAACATGCTTCTCCAAGGTTAGTATATAGTTCATAATATATTAACAAGTCATACAATGTAAACATGTATACAAAAACAAACAACAAAGTAAACATATGAATCAACAAATATATGAAAACTCGAATATTTGACTTTACAAGACTCATCCCCTGAAGAACGAATTAATGATGGTGACGATATTAGGCTACAACCCATAGCCATGGAGAACATAGTCAGTCGTGGATCCACAGTAACATGCTAGAATACAATAGACTGACATTACATTTACATTAACAATTAAAATAGGACACATGTTGTTCTTAGGAGTATTGTACCAGTTTTGTGACTATTCTCCTATTGGCTTCTTGGGAGGTGGCTGCATCGTCACCGAACAGTGCACCCGTCTATCCATCATCCTCCCTATTTGGACTCTTCTTTTTCCCACATGTAAATCACTAATGAGAGAGGTGGGAAAACTAGTGGCGCCTTCAGGTGGAGTGTGGACTCACGACGGCAACACCCAGTTACCAAGCGAGTGGTTTGTAATGATCGTTAATTTTCCGGTGCATATCGCCTTTTCTCTCCCTAATTTTACGGTGGTCGGTTGCTTCTACGTAGATCTGTTTGTCGCCATGAATGCCTTTCTGCTCGATTTTTGTCATTTCTTTCTTCACTGTTTGCAAGAACTAGGTTTTAACCATATTATGTTCAGGATCCTGAATTTGTTGGATTCCTAATCTCAGGTAGACTGGTGTTTGTTTTTCTTAAAATGATCTACGCAGACTCTTCTTTTTGCGCCACTAAAACAACTAAAACACTCTAAGATAGATAGATATGTTGGGGAATTTTGTAACAACAATATCTTAGAGACGTGTGATCATTTTCAGATTAAATTATTCTAGGGATTCTCTCAAATAATTCAATCGAATACAACTCAGATTGAGAATAGAACTTTAGTACATGTGTATGTGAATTCGTAATGAACCAGAAGGAATGACCAAAATTGATTACGATTGTTTGTCCAGGGATAGGGTCCATAATGCCATTAGGCAGTTATCCATTTAATTTCAAATTGCTTCTAAAAAGGAGCCAGATTTTATCTCTGCCCCTATACCCTGCTTTCATGTGCGTTGTCCCCCCCTCGCCAAGGGCGTTGCCCCTTGGAACCCTGTTCAGGGCTCCATCTAAACACTCAGAATTATAACAACTCGAACAAGCGTGCAATCCTGCACCTCCTAACTTGTTCGATGCGTATTATAATTCATTTTGCTCACCAAGTTATCCTGATGACACAAGAATTTCTAACAAGATGTCATTGCCATTGATGGTTTCATTTCTCGAGCTTGGGGTAGCACACTTGTGCTTAGACCATGTGTAATGCCATGTGTAATGGTTTATTTATTAACGGGTATATCATAGAGTGGTTGCTATAATACTGATACATCAAAAATCACTTTCTTTCACTATTGATGTATTCGATTCTCGAGCTTGGGCTTGAGCACTTGTGCTTAGACTATGTGTAATTGTTTATTTTTTAACGGGTATTTCATAGAGTGGCTGCTATAATACTGATACATCACAAATCACTTTCTTTCATTTTTTTTTCAGAGCAATGTATAATGGTTTCACTTAACATTCATTTAAATTATAAACTTAAATTTTTAAAAAGAAAATTAGGTTAGTAGGACACATGGAATTCTTTTATTTGCTCCGTAATTAGTTCCCACCCTCACCTTCCATCACTTTACCTTTGCTCCATTAGTTGGCTTATGATCACGGAGCTTCTCGCCCCTTAATGGGAGGCGGAGCTATGTTTAACTGGTACCCAGCCACCTCATCAGGAGTGTACCTCGTTACACTCAGTCTTACATAGGGATGTTCAAGATTGGATTATCCGTTCGATTCGTTTTTCAAATATCCAAAAATTTCGGATAGTGAATATTAATATTTGAATTCATAAAAAATTACAAAAAAAAAAAGAAACTGTTTCTTAAACAATTTTCCAAATTTCTGATAGGAAACTAAAAATATTCATAAATTCACTCAGAATCCGATTATTTACTATATTTTTGCTATATTACAAACTAAATATAATGCTATATAATTATATATATATATATATATATATAAAAAAAAAATTAGCTTTCGGTATCGGATAATCAGATTATTCAAAATTTTGAAATTCATATCCAAATCCGAAAATTCAGATTATCCGGTTTTCGAATATACGGATATTTCGGATACGGGTTTTCGGATATTTCAAATCTGGATTTTTTTTTGAACACCCCTAGTCTTACAATGAACGGCTTGATACGTAGCTTTCACACGTTTGAAAAATGAGATTAGTTATTAACCGTCATCAGTCTTACAATTAACGGCTTGATACTTTACTTTCACGTGTTTGAAAAATGAGATTAGTTATTAACCGTCATCAAATAAGTGAAGACTTTTACGAATTAAACTATATAAAGGGCGTCTGACTCTCGCATAATGGCATGGAAGTTTTAATATAAAGTAGTGCATGCTATACATTTAATTTGGGTCTTAAATAGTATTTACGCAAGATAATATTGGCGTGTTTTAACCCCAATTGGGCTTTTTTTCTCATTGCAAAAGGCCTTTGTGTGGGCTTCTATCTAACTCGTATCAGCCCATACAATTCCACAACTTAGGGGCTGTTTGCAGTGGCGGATTTAGAAAATCTTCGTATGGGTAACGTTTTATAAAAAATGGGTAACAAAATCGAAAAAACGTCAAGTTTTTCCAAAATTTACACTACCGCCGGAAACGTCCAAGGGGTAGTGGAGGCTAACCCTTCCCCTAAAGTAGGTCCGCCCCTGGTTGGTTGTTTAACCTTTAATAACGTTCTTAATGGCTCAGACATTTCACTATCTTACTGGTTCAGCACTAAATGGTTCAGATTGTTTGTTTCACGAGCAAATGTCTGAATGGTTAAGACCTCACATTTAATTGGTCAGACATTTGCCTCTGAACGGTTAAGTATTATACTGACCTCTTACTGGTTCAGCACTTAATGGTTCTGCACTTAATGGTTCAGACCTCTTACTAGTTAAGCAATTACCTATTCAGAAGTTGTCAAACAGCTCCTTAGTGATGTATAAATTTCAGTTGAGATGAGAGGGTCTATTCTTAGTTAATTTAAATAAAAACTAATTAAATGTCGGTTCACCTGAATTTGTTAATTGAAATCTAAAAGAAAGTTTAGTATGCATGGTATTCATGTATATTATGAACACATCATTATACTATACTATATTCAGATAAATAGACTTGCATGTTTATGTGTAGTCTAGTTCCATAATGAATACTTTCTAAAACTTAATAGTGTAATTAAAATTTTCATAACCATTTTGCATACATCACCTTAGCATTAGTCCTAGCCTTGGCTTTGCCTTTGTCTTGGCCTTAGATGTGCCTTAGCGCCTGCCGTGGTGTCTAAATTTTTTTTAGGGATGTGTAAGTACTATCACAGGGTTGGTCTTACATATTTATCACGTCTCTTTGCTATGTTATATGTTGCTACTATAACTTGTTTGCTACTTCATGATAGCAGCTATTTTATTGTTATCATTATTGGTATTGTTGTAGGGTTGTTGCTACGTTTATATTAGCCACATTTTCTGTTAACTGGATTAATAGACCGTGAATTGTACACAAAAAAAGAGTTTTTGGAGTCACATGTCTCAATGGGAGCAACCTTTGGGATAGATGAAAAGTTTGTTCTCATTTCACCCTTCACATACCCTACCAATAGTTCTAATACGAGTGAGATTTTACTATGTATGTTTATAAGTAGCATCAACAATTTGGGTCCGCAAGCCCCCCTTTCTCCTCTACGTGAGAGCGTTCGGCTCCTCGTCACACAAATTCCTTTTCTTTCTCCTCCCCCACTCGTCTTTTTTCCCTCTTCGTCTTCTCATAGAACCAGTTTCCACATTCATGGACCTTCCTTGTTCACAGACGCAAACTTTTTTACCTCTTGACCACGTTTGCAGCCTTCACCCACCTATTGTCCCTCTCTCTTCAATCTAGTAGTGAAAATAAGTTGAGTCGAGCTCAAGCTCTACTAGGCTCGAGCTCTTTTAACTTACGATAGCTTGAGTGTGGCTCGCAGGTGGTTTTTCAAACTCGAGCTTGGCTCGTTAATAATTATTAATTAATTCACATGTATTTATTTATCTTTTATGTATTTTTTAATTAGATTGGACTTAAAAAGACCAGTATGATTTAGTAATTAGTTAATACATATTCTCATAGAACTACATATCAAAAGGGGAAAAATTACTATTGACTTTAGTATACTTCGCACACATATACAACTACACATGCTATTGTAAGAAACTTTTGCAAATTGTTAATTCAATCGAATCTAGTAGCTTAAAGGAAAAAAGGTGAAAGCCTGAAAGAGACCCTTTCAAACTCCCATCAAATCCTCAAAAGTTTTCTATTGCATTTTTTTAAGTCCAGTTTCTTGATATACAATGCCATGTCATACACCCAATGACAAAATTATAAACCATATTTAATATTCACTAACTAAAAGTTGGATATCAGAAAAACTAAATACCATAATCAATAATAATAATATAATAATAATAATAATAATAATAATAAACAATAAATATGAAACTGGAGATTAGTTATAATTTTGCATCTAGTAGTTACACTGTGCACAAAAGCCAGGGCGGGTCATTTAAGGAAAGAAGGAAAAACAGAAAGGGAAAGAAGGATAGATGAGGGAGGACTCAAACCCGCGTCATTTAGGCCATATGTAATGGTTAATGCTTTTTAAAGGGTCATTTTCCGTCACATCAATTTTATAACACCCCTTAAAAGTGTGTAATTGTTCACCCCCTTAATGCTCTATTCCATTATTACCTTATAATTTTGTTATCTTAATTGGTCATTATACTAGAAATGCCCATTACTCTTCAAGCCCATATAAAACTCACAGGGTAGTATTAACGGCATTATTAAACCACTTTACACAACCACTTACACCTATAATGCCCATTACTCATGGTATTAAAGAAAACTATGATTACTTATAAAATTTTATAAGTAGTGAGTTACATCATGCACAATAGTAAGGGCGGGTCATTTAAGGAAAGAAGAAAAAACAAAAAGGGAAAGTAGGATAATGAAGGAGGACTCGAACCCGCTCTAGCGCTATTGATAAGTCACAGACAGACCGCCAGACCACATCTCAAATTTTGGTTGATACATAAAACCAGTTGTATGGTTTGATTTAAATCGTACGAAGTCTTAATAGAAATATTTAGTTGTCCATTATCACTATTATTTTATTTTGAAGGTGGTATAATTTACTTTCCTAACTAGCATTAATTAAAATCCACCTACGTTTAAACTCAGTAATTAATCAAAAAATTAACTAAACCATCTTATAACTTAATTGACCATAAACTGAATCGAACGATTGTAATTTTAAGTTTTTAACTAATACCGAAACGGAGCCACAACCCTAGTCGAGCTACTTGAGCTCGAACGAGCCCAGCTTAAACGAGCTCGAGTCCGAGCCTAAAAACAAGCTCGTTTAGTAAACGAGCCCGAGCTTTGTCTATCGAGCTTGAGCCGCCTCGCGAGCCTTAACGAGCTTTCTGTTTATATATTTTTTTATAATATATTAAACATATATTTAAAATAATAATAATATTTACCATTTATATAAATATAAAAAATAAATATTGTATGTATAATAATAATTATAATTAATATAAATTAATTAATAAATACTAAACGAGTCAGAGCCCGAGCCGAGCTCGAACTTGAAAAATTACCTTTAAGCCGAGCTCGGGCGTAAAAAAAAACTCGAATCGAGCCGAGCTCAGACTTTCATATGTTAAACGAGCTCGAACTCAGCTCGTTTGCAGCCCTACTATTCAGCCTACTAAATAAAACGCAATGTAAGTTCGGTTTATTACAAATTTGGCCCCTTAATTACAACGCTTAACGTAATATAACCATCGTACATAACAATAATAAAACTAACATCAACCCATAAACAAAGATTGTCATAGAGATATAATGATTGAAACAAAATGTGTACTTAAAAAGGGTATAATGGTGATTTCACTACCTTACAATATATTATTTATCATTATTATTACTTCACACCACTATCATTTTCCATTTACCTTATTTTCTTGATACCTTTTTCATAAAACATATGGATTCTAGTAATTCTACAACCCACCCATTTTAAAAATAAAAAAAAAATGAAAAATAAAAGAAAAATATCTTCAACTTCCAACAGACAACAATGAAGGAACAGCATTCAAATTTGGTGTAGGGTTCTTCTTCTTGCTTGATGCCGGTTTACTGAATGCTCTCATGGGGCTTGCTAACGCCCATCCCCAGCTCTTGCTCCGAGAATGCTGACCTGTTCCGGCAACCGCTGACGTCACTTTTCCGGTCGAATTCCCTTCATTTGTATTTGAACCCACCCAGTTAGAAGATGATGAGGAAGACGAAGACGATGAAGTTATCATGAAACCACTAAACAAACCCCCGCACCTGGCTCGTTCTTGGATGCAATCTTGACCGTTGGTTCGGATGGTTGACGGTTTGACTTTTCCCTCGCTTTGGGACTCCACGCGCCGGAGAGTACAGTCGCCGAAACCGGTTGAGATTCGTTCAAAGAAGTCGCCGGAAAAGCTCCGGCTGCCGCACCCGACGGATCTGGATCTGGATACTTTCCGATCGAAGGATGCGTGACATGGGCTTCCGTTTTCTTCAACCACAATGATATTGCTTGCGGGTTGAGATCTGTGGACGTTAGCGAAAGAAGAAGTGACCGATGCACGCATGCTGTTCGATGAAATGTCTCTGAAAGTCTTGCGTTGAACAGATGAGGAATGTTTTTGTAAGTAGAGAAACGACCAGAACCCACGTTTATGTGGGGTGGTGGTGGTTGTGGTCATTCCATCGGCAATATCACCATCCATGTAATGCAAAGATTGCAAACCGCTACCACGTCTGGGTACAGACGCTGTGGACTTGCTTCTTTTGAATACAAGATTATTGTTTCGATCTGCAGGATGAACACCATCACCCAGATCTTTCTTTTTCTTCTTTTTTTGACCAAGTAGATAAAGTATCCGGGACCCGTTAGAATGAGAATGATGCTGATGAATACTATCATGATAGTGACAGTTGTTAGGGTTGATAATGGTGTTTGTTGAGCTTGAGTTTGTCAAACGTGGTGGTGGTACTACAGCAGAAGAAGAAGATATGGTGGTGTTGGTGTTGCCAATGTCAGATCTGAAAGAAGGTGATGAAGAAGAAGATGAAGGGAAGACAGCAATAGGAAAGGAAGAAGACACCAGCTTGCCTAGCTTTTCTTGAAGACAAAATGCACAAATGCCACCAGCTGGTGTGTTGTTCTTGAATGGTGCTCAGTGCACAACATGCTTCCATCTCCAGTATCATCCTGCATCCCATCCATGACTTCAAGATAATTAAGATTCAAGATTTAGGCTTGACCCCACAAAGATCTAAGCTTTTTCAATCTGGGTTTCTTGGTACCTTTCTTGATCTTGATGTATTGTGTTGATGGTGTTTGTGAGAGAGAGAGAGAGAGAGAGAGAGAGAGAGAATGGGTCAATGGGTAACGTAAATGAAGATGGAGTTGTGTGTGTGTGTTATGGCAATGAAGTAGGGGTGGAGTCCCCAGGAGCACGTGGAGGACTGACTAGGTTGGATTATTAAAAGATAATGAAACCCTACAAGGCTACAGAAGACATAATATAAGGACAAATAATGTGTGCAGTAGTGATGGAGTGAAGGGTAGATTTGTAATTTACTTTTTCTGAAAGAGAATCTCTTAACCCTGCAAACACTATGCTAACAGAAGAAACATCAGTACTTTAATTACATATTTAATAACACTCATTGTTACCCTCTCTTGACTTTAATCTTGATATTTGTTGCAACTTTTTCACCATGTTTGTTATTTTATACACATGGATACTGGAGAACAAGACATGTCACTATGAAGTATGAAGTTGAAGCATCCACTTGTATCACATCACATTCCCATAAGTTCTTGGATTGATAGATTCTTTGGTATCTAAACCTAAATTGTTCAATTTTTGAACAAAAGTTTTTTATGATCTATAATTCGTGCTGGGTTAAGTTATAATACAAAATGATTTAAAAATAAGAAATATAAGAAGTTAAGAGTAATTTTGTCAAATAGAATAAAAAGATTATATAAATACAAGTCACATGCTATTTAACCCTTATTTTTTAAACGTCCGTAACTTTTTTATCGTCATTTGTTTTTAAAAAAATTATACAATAAAATCGACGTTTATTAATCTTTAATATGAGTACCCTATTGTTATACTTTAAAAAACTAATTCGAAAACCCAGTTGCATATTACACAATGGACATAACATAAAACACAATAAGAAAAACCCAGTTGCGTATTATACAATTGAATAACGTAAGACAACATCAGTATCAAACTAAAAACACAATTGAAAGTAGACCAAAAACACAATCGATGACAACAGATAAAAGATACAATGGACAACATACTAAACACAATGAGTATCAAACTAAAAACACAATTGATGATATCAGATAAAAGATACAATGGAACTAAAAGACAATTGACAAAAAACAAAAACACAATGAATAACGGATTAAAACACAATACGCAACAAAACAAAAAACACAATGGACAACAGATTAAAACACAACGGTAGCATAATAAACACAATGTATAGAAAACCCAAATATAACACTATCTTCATTTGTGTCATACAATGTGTTATATTTTTGATAAAAACGCAATGGACATAACCAAATTAAAATTGTGTTATAAGTTTTGATAATAACAAAATGTATAGAAACCTTAGTAAAAAACGAAATGACCAAAACCCAGTTGAAAGACACAATGACCAGAACCTTTAACACAATACAAAGAAAACCCAGTAAAAATGAAAATTTTATTTTATTTTAATGTAACAATATCATACTTCATTTTAAAGATTAAAAAATGTTCGTTATTATGGTGAATTTTTTTAAAACAAATGTCGTATGAAAAAAGTTATGGACGTTTTAGATTGATGGGGGAATTGGCATGTGCCTTGTATGTGGAGAGAGAAAAGCCAATAAATATGAGATTTTTTTTATACCCTTTCATTATTATTTTTTTCTCTGAAATTAATCTGAACCCTCCAAATCCAAGATCAATGGACTAGAATCTTCTTACCCTTCTTATTTATGTTGTCATTTGTATTTGATCCTTATCCATTAGGTGATAATGGTGGAATTTGGTTTAAGTTTAATGACTTGTTTCTTAACGTAATTGATTGATTGTGTTTCTCATTTTTTTAGATTATTTCTATAGATACAGATTGATTTGTCAACTGTCAATCTTAAAATCAACTATAACATATGTAACATGTTAGACCATCGGGTGTGGTTCTCATCTCCCCATGTCTACATAAGTATCACATCATCCTCCCATTTCAATCATCATCCTCCCTCGAACATAGGGTGTGGTTCCCTCTTCCATTTTTAATGTTTTTTTACTCAATATATTTTGATTTTAAACACTTTTTTTTAATTTATCTAATGTATTTTATTTATAATAAACACACTTTACATGAAAATTCTAGAAGATTACACCTAAAAAACTACAAATTATATACTAAAATCATAAAATAAATTTTTCCTAAACCTATGAACACCACTACTCGTCATCAACGTGATCGACACAGAAGTTATTCCAAACATAGTCGATTAACTCCACACATAGGTTTCCATGCATGTGCTCACTGCGTAGCGCCCACAAATTTGATTGTTTTTGTTCCTCGTCATCAGGCTCAACATTCTCATGAATGTCATTTGGATCATATTCGTATATTGTTTGCTTGACATCGTCTTCAATAATCAAATTATGAAGAATTAAACAAACAAAACATAATGTATGTCAATTTTTTGGTTCAAATGCACGAACCGTTGTTGTATTATCCCCCATTTTGCCTTTATCCACCAACAACCGTTTGACATCTTTACTTGCTGATTCTTGGTTCAAGTGTGGATTACATCACTATGAGTATGAAGTTGAAGCATCCACTAATATCACATTCGAATAAGTTCTTGGATTGATAGATTCTTTGGTATCTAAACCTAAATTGTTCTATTTTTAGCAAAGTAAATGTAATTAGGTGACAATTGTGGAATTATGGTTTAGGTTTAATGATTTGTTTGTTAATGTATTAGATTGATTGTGTTCCCCATTTTTAGATTATTTCTTTAGGGATGAGCGTGGTACCGGTACCGATCGGTATCAATATCGAAATTCATCAAAACTGGCTATCAGTAATGGTACTGGAATATACGGTATGGTACCGGTACTACCGTAAGTACTAGTATTTGAAGGTAAAATCCAGTATTTTACTGTTACCTGCGAAAATTTTAAAAAGTGGGTACTGGTAACGGTAACGAAAAAAATCAGTACGGGAAATTCGGTAGCAGTACCCGATACCAAATACTCATCCCTAATTTCTAAAGACATAGATTGATTTGTCAAGACTCAACCTCAAAATCAACTATAACATCTGTAACATCTTATTTGGTATGTTAACTCCCTTTTAAGTTGTTTCTTTTTAATTCCCTAGTTAACTCCTAAATCTAAACAAACTAATGTCTACCCAAGTTTTAACCCGAGTATATCACCCTACAACATTTAATAATTAGTTTTTTTTTTTCATGAAACGTCAAGTTAAAGAATGTCTTCGTTAGTCTCACATTGAGAATGAAATTCTACTAATGTTAGTAGCTAAATAATATTACTATTTCTTTTAGGATGTAAATGAGTCAAGCCGAACCAAACTCTACTTTACCTCTTTTTAAGAAAACTAGAGCTTGTTCGGCTGAACAATTATTGAATTATTATTTATTTTTTTTTAATTATTTGATTTCATTTTTAGTTTCTTATATTATGGTTTAGTTTTTTTTTCTAATCAATTTGTAACAAGATATATTATAACTATATTTAATATTATATCATAAAAACAATATTGTACAACCAAGTTTGGTGTATTAAGGCTGTGCTTTAGCTCCTTTATTTGATGACCTTTATTTTATTTTATACTCAACCTAATTTTAGCTTGGCTTGGTTTAACTTTTAGCAAGTCGATATTAAATAATGTACAAGTAGTTTGACTTATTTATACTCTTAATTCTCTGTTGCAAAACACGATTTACCACTACAAAGTCCAACTTATGATGTAGTCACTTAGATTCCACTGAGTTCAATTGTTCATCTTACACTCGCGTGTTTGAACATATGACCTCGTTCTCTAGCTTATCGACCTTATCCCAACTCTTCAAGGTAGCATGAGTTTCTCTTTGCCAAACTTATTTCACCGTCACTTTCAAAACCTGGGTCATCCTCGAAAACTCTCAAAAAGAAAATAGGCTTAGACGACATAAAAAAACTGGGCCTAAAATTATGACTCAAGGGGAGATGAATTAAAAAATAAGATCTTGGTGCTAAAGACAAGATTTGAACTTAAAACCTCTATATTATCTTGAGATAGTTTTTCCACTTCAATACTAACACTTGTATATATAATAAATGGATGCTTATACTAATAATCTAATTTACTATAAATATAAAAGCTTATAAAACCTTTCGCGTCTTTTGAAAATTAGGGCCTCAGACGATGGCATGAGTTGGCTGACCTAATAGTCAGCCCTGTTCAAAACTATCTATATCGTCTCCACCAACGCTCACAGACTATGATAAAAGTTGCAACGATACAAAGTTACATAGTATCATTGTGACAATTTGAGATTCTCCTCTAGAGACCTAAGCTCAAACTCTATAGGTGAGCCAATCATGTTGGTTTCATGGAGAAGCGATGCTAGGGTTCAAGATTTATTGATAGTTTTTTACTATAACTTAATTGATTTTGTATCTTATTAGAGATGTTTGGTTCTCTTGTCAAACTTTTTCTAGTATAACCTAAAATAATCATTTTTTTCTAATATACATGCATATGCGTTTATCTTTGGAGCTTCTTTTTGTCATTCCTTGCAATGACTCATTTTTAACCTTGGAGCACATCTTACGATATTTCTTTTACCACTTGGATCAGTGGCGGATCCAGAAACTTCTTTCGGTGGGTTCGTTTTGATATATTCTCACTATTTTTTTTTCCAAATCATACAAAGTTGTCACTAATTTTTTCCAAACCAAGTGGGTTCATATAAACCCACAAAACAGGGCTGGATCCGCCACTGACTTGGATCATTGATTTATAGTAAGATCGCACAAGATTGTTTGTTGCTAGAAACAAGCATCTTTAAAACATTCATTTCATTGCTCGAAATCATGTTATATCTTTCTACATTCTTTGCATTCTTTCCTTATAACTAAGGATGGTGAAAATGTTTTTTTTCCTATTATTTTACTATTTATTATATATTATTATTATTATTATTATATTATTATTATTATTATATTATATTATATATTATTATTATTATTATATATTTTTTTATTGCATTTGTGCTTTGAATGTTTCCATGATTTAATACATCGTTGTCAACTTGTCATGTCTAAGCTCTAAATCTCTAATAAGATCTAATATTTACAAAAATGTGTGTTGTTTTCACACTTTAGCGATATTATTTAATGCCTAATTTCTAAACAATCATTATAAGAAGCATCAATCAAAGATAAGTTTGTGAGTCGGTGAAAAAAATCCCTTTTTCATTATTATTTACAACCTTTGTGGTCGGTTATGAAACGAAGGTGTTCGTTAATTTAGAACTATCAAATCTAGTAAATCAAATAAATTAATACGGAATATGATAACTAAAATTTATTCTATCAAAGTATCATCTGCGGTAAAATCATAACATCGTATTTGGGTTATTATAAGATTATCTTCTTTATCGACTACAGCTAAGCTATCTCATATTTTTCTTAAAATACACCGTAGAATATTACCCTAACCCTTAAATTGGGTCTCACCCAATGGTTTTGGACCTACGACATAGAGACTAATGAAACCTTAACCTAGAGGTTCCCAACACAAAGGGCGCTTCACCTCAAACGAAAAGATGGGCTCGCCCCTCTCCCCCCCCCCCCCCCCCCCCCTTTTCGATTCAAGAGATTCATTTCCATACATGAATACACAAAGCTTTTCATGGTGAATCCAATACTAACTTAAGTATCAGAAAGTGATCCAGAAACCCCAGTCTCCGACCGACGATAACGAATTCTTCATAGTTTTACAGATCTAAATCAAAACAGAAAAGAAAAGGTGCGACAAAGTGTATTACCTCAACTCGTGTGGCAACCTTCTTTGGTGGGAACTAGTCACCTGAATTGAGCTTCATCGGGTCTGGCCTCTTCATACACTAAGATACTAAATACACAAAATCTAACAAATTATAATTACATGGCTTAAACACATATATACGTAATAGTTTTATTTTATGAGGTTATAATTTGTGGTTACGTATATTATATAGTTTTGTTTATTATGAGGTGATATGACTAATATCTTACAAAATCAAAAAATTAGATATAAAAAGAACGCATTAATTACTGCACGAAGATAAGTGGGGATGGAGACACTATTAGTTTGTGATAATGAAATATTGTTCCCTACCCAAGTCCTCCAACACATTACGGAATCTCCACACGTGTTATTGGTTTGACTATTTGTTGTTTTTGAAGCTGTTGATGAGTTGTGTTGTGGTCCTTCTCATAAAACAAACACAACCATGTTTTGTGGTCACCCTAATACTTGGACTAAACATGCTCATGCTCATGCTCATTCTCACTCGATTTCTTTTTGTATTTTTCTTAAGATTTTTATATTATTTATGACTTTTATATTCTTACTACAATCGCCCAGATGTACGTGTTTCTATACGTAAAGATCTGCGAGAATCACGGAGAGACTTATACGTAATGCAGGGGCGGATGTACCTATAATTAGGGGTAGCCTCCCTACCCCTTGGCGCTTCCGGCGGTAGTGTAAATTTTGAACCAAAATTTGACGTTTTTTCAATTTCGTTACCCTTTTCTTTTAAAACGTTACCCCTATCAAAGTTTTCTAGATCTGCCACTGACGTAATGCATGAAAGATAATCGGATGTGACGAAAGAAAGAAAGAGAGGCGGTGAAAGGAATTGTTTAAGATATCACATTCAAAACAAAGGAAATTCAAGTGATTATGTGATTCTTATAGTTATATACTTGGTATTAGTTTTGTATTCAACATTGCATTGGTTAGAATATTTTGTATCTAGTAAATTTCTCTCGCGCGTTACGGCGGCGGCGTCGAAACGTAAGGTAACTCGAATTATACTGTCTAATGAAAATGTATTGTATTTGACCAAACTCGTTTTCAAAGAGCATTTACGTCAAAACATAGACCAACTATAGATGTATATAAACATATGTGTGAAAACGTATTATATTTGACCTACAAAATTTATGTGAAAACGTAAACCAACTTGAATTTATACTGAGACATACATATATACAAAGCAATATCGCTATGGCGGCAATATGATCGGTTTCCCTCGTGTTACGTGGCGTGACTTTGGTCATTATCAGCTCGACTCATCGAAAAACCAAAAAGGGAAGATCGATAAAAGCAAATACCGATATCGGTTCCATGCCAGTTAGAAAAAATAAAAATAGGTTTTTCCCACCACGTTACATGGCGATAGTTTGATCGTTTTATCCCATGCTATGCAGCGTGACTTTGGTCGTTATTGGCTCTACTCATCCAAAGCGAATATCAAAACAGGTTCCGATAATACCAATGAAAAAAAATATCATTAAAAGTTTAAACCCTTGAAGATAAAAAAAACTATTCATAGTGGTTGTGCAAAAATATATATATATATATATATATATAAGTGTGATTACCACTCGCTTCGTTGCGGGGCTTTGGTCATTATCGGTCTAGTTCATTACAGTACTTGTACCGGCACTTGGCATGACAATCGTTGCCAATAGACACGTGTTTTATATTGATTGAAAACAATAAAAGCGAATACATTTACCGGTACCGGTGTTGTTCAGTCGGTATCGGTCCGTTACAATACCAATATCGTATAGACACTCGATATAGCTTTCGATACCAAAAAATACTTTATTGCGAATATAACTTTGTGTTCAATTAATTCTATACCGTCACGTCGAGAAAACTATAAAAACGAACACGGTACTGTTACCAATGTTGTTTGGTAAGTATATGTTCGTTTTGTGATGATAAAAAAATCAACTAAAATATGGTTCGTTCAGATAGAACTTTTATCGAATTGCACAATACACACGATGACGTTAATAATAAAAAAAAACTATACTGATGTTATACGGTACGGTAGTGATGTTGTTCAGACAGTATCAGTTAAAAAAAGAAAAATCATTAAAATTTAACATTAAAGAAATATATTTAAGGTTATAAGTAAACATAATAGTAATCTATTGTAATATTGAAAGGATAAAAGTAAGGAAAAAACTATATATATATGATCATAAAAATCAAATTTACATTTATGATCACTTTCCAATTATACTTGTTGACGTTGCGCGTTGCAACAAAACAAAGCAAATGATTAATCATGTTGTTTAGAAAGCCAAACAATTTGAATCGGTTCAGTTTACCATCATACTATTTTACGATACCAAATAAATACTCAATTTTGAATACGACTTCGTTTTTAACAAACTTATCCATAATGTCGAGGGAAAAAATTAACGAATGAAAGTTATTAAATTGATATCAAATTAATTGAGTAAGGAAATATAATTTTAAAAACAAAAAAAATAATTAAAACCAAATGATAAAGAAATGTGATTTTAAGAAAGTAAAAAAAAATTGCTAAAACTTAAAATAAATATAATAATAAAGTAATCAACTATTATAATATTAAATAATAAAATATTTAAAAACATATATTATTATAAAAATAAAATCACTATTTATATCCACTTTTCAATTTCAATTTATATATAATATATATATATATATATATATATATATTAAATAAATAAACTATATATTATATAAATAAATAAATGCCCGGTAACTATTTTGAAAATGTGAGTTACTTGTAACAAAAAGTTAATTTGTAAAAGTTGCTAGAGTTTGGCATAAGAGAAAAACAAATATTGTACGGTAAAAAACATGTAAATAATCTTGAGATGACAAAAAGTATAATAATTTAAAAATCATTTTGTATAAGTGAAAATATGGCGTGTTAGTGAGTTTGGGTTATTGATAATCAATTAACGAATAATAACTTGAATTAAGTGAAAATAATAGCGTGTTAGTGATTTTGGTTATTGATAATCAATTAACGAATAATAAATTGAATTTTGCTACTTATAAAATAGTTTTTGATTGAAGGTCACGGGTTCGAGATTCATCTGAAGCAAAAATGTTATTGATTGAGTCAAGGGTTTTTATTACAGTGAACTTTCAGTCGGTGAGTTTCTTCTGGAATGGTGACGAGTCAGGTCACTAGTGTTGTCTGCATTCGCAGACGTGGATGACCTTTTGCCATTAGTTTTATCCAAATGATTAGACTTTTATTGGTCATTAAATAAAATTATACAAATCTATTCTAGTTTGGTAAAGTTTGTTAATTAGTTGATACCATGACTATTACATATTTAAGCTACTTTAGTATCATAAGTTGATAACTATAAGTCTATAATTCTCAACTCCCACCTTTTTGTCACCTTTATTGGTTGCCCCTTACACCTCATATCCTAATGATAAATATGTCACACCCCGACCCGCAGCGGAATAAGAGTCGGGGCATAATTGGGTTATCACCAAAGCTCATGACATTTACTAATATGTTTCATATTTAATAAAGTCAAAGTTACATTTCCAAATATCCAAACATGTTCATACAATACAAAAGAAATAAGCCAAACATAACAATCCCAACTCTAAATCATTTTATTCTTCTAGTCCAGTCCTATGTGTTCCTAGCTGCTGCTGGCTCACCTGTATCATGTGTAAAAATGGGGGGTTTTTGGGTCAACATAAGTTGGCGAGTGAACCTTATTAGATAAACATTTATTAATGAATTACTTGTTAGTTTATCAATGAAAAATTGTGCATAGTCATAAATGAGCAAATTTAAATAATCAAGCAGTGGCAAATAGCAATCACAACTATAACATACAATGACATATGATAGCATACATGAACATACCAACATCATACAATAAATAACATAATTGAAACTGTGCGATCAAGGCTCAATCAAACGGAGCCGATCGTATTGCATGTACTGAAAATGTAAAATGTCTGTGCAATCAAGGCTCAATCAAACGGAGCCGATCGTATGTGGGCACGCCAGGTTCAACCTCATAATGAAATGGGGAACATGCTCAACGCTCATAATGTAATGGGGAGCGGCGGCCTATGAAATTTCATGTACTGAAAATAATAAATTGCATCCAACAATAACTACACAACAGTTGAAACAAACTGAATACACATGTTCATGATATGATGTATGCACAATGGTTTAATTATAATATATATATAACAAGACACATGATACACCCCAAAACGTGATTAAAACGGGGAATTTGTAAAGATTCACTCACATTGGGTGCGTAGGATTGGAGATGGTGAGATGCGCACGAATTAGATGAGCGGAACAACGAGAAATTCTAACCTAAATAATAACAGAAAAATATATTAAATGAGTGGATTTTATTAAGGATTTTAATGAAATTTTTAGATATATTTTGTGAGTTCAAGGCTATTTTCTATCTTTAAAAATGTTATTTTTAAATATTTTTAATTGATTTTTAAATTAAATTAAATAAATAAAAATATAAAAAATTTGTTTATTTAGCGTTGACCGTTGATCGTTGACTTGTTGACCGGTTCGGTCAGTGACATGGTTTGCGCTGGGTGAGGCTCGAACCCGAGACCTCCCGTACGCGTGCACGCAGCTCTACCAACTGAGCTACGTGTCTAACCCGAAATAATCTTATTTTTAATTATATTTATACACTTATTCAGTTTAACCGAAATCCTTTAATTGCGAAAACATTTTAATTCAACGGACCGGTGCCTGTGATGGGTTTCGAACTCGCGACGTGTGACTTAGTGTTGCACACAGTCCACCGCTGGACTGTGTGACTAACCTGGTTATTATCTCGGTTTTTATTATTCTTAACAACTAACTGAGTTAACCCGGTTTAGTTTTTAAACAAAAAGGCATTTTTTTATACATAAGGAGTGCGTGTAGCAGGGATCGAACTCGGAACGTGTATGATTTTTGTTTGCACATAGTCCACCGCTGGACTGTGTGTCTAACCCGTTTATAATTCCGATTTTAATTAATCTTATGTCATCTCTGAACTCGTCTTCTTCATTTCAAACACAGACATCAATCAAAGCAACTGATACGTGGTTAATTTAGTTAATGAACAAGATGATCAATTTGAAAGCATTGAACCTAAACGTTTGGAGAAAGAAAATACCGAACAGATCGTCTTCTTCAGAGACTCCGGCGAAGCTCGTCGGCTCTGTTTTGGAACCTTCGGCTGTGAGAATCAATTAACAGGTTTAAGGGTTTAGATGTGAAATTGAACTAATGAGTATTGATTATCAGCATGTTTGAATGATCATACCGGTAATCAGCGAGTTTCCGACAAATCCAGGAGTTTTTCCGGTGAGAACAGAAAGTCCAGCAATGTCGTCTGTGGTTGATTATGAGCGATGGGATAATGTTAGTAAAGTTCTAACAATTGATTGAAACAGTAAAGTCGAGGTATTTTACCGGTTTGAGTTGAATCTCGGTTTTCCGACGACTTGCAGAAAATTCCGGCGAGTTGATTTAAGCTTCTCCAGTGGACTGTAAGGTTGCGGAAATGTAATTGAAAGTCTTGCAGAGTGTTTTGAGTCGCAGGAAGGGTCTAGGATTGAAGTAATCCGAGAATTGAAAACTTTCGGTTATTAAACCGATCCACTTCCGAATTCAAGTTACATTCACGGCAGCATTGATTGGAATCGTCAGTTTATCGGTTATACTCGCTGAATCGCGAGTATCCAGATCGACTTTGGGTGTTTGATAACCGATTTCAGTTACAATTGGTAAAATCGATTGGTTTACCTTAGTACATAAAACCTATCTGTTTCCTAAAGATGACAGGAAACACAAAGTGGCGGAGTGGTGATGTGAGTGTGTGTTAAGTCGTTGGATCCAGTTCTGGCTGACCCGGGTTCAAAACCCGGCAGTAGTATTCTATTTTTATTTCATTATTTTTAGTATATTTTCTAAAATAAATTTTATATTCTAATATACTTAGTAATTATGTATCGTTAAAAATTAATTTGGGCATTAAATACGCAACGAAATTTTTAACTGATAGTTCGGTTGATAAACGAAGCGGGTTTGGTAAATCCGGTTTTTTTGGCGAATGTTACAAAATAGCCGTCTATATTAATGTTATGGCTGTGTATGAACACTCTCAGCCATCATCCAACAACTAACAACCACATTGAAGCTCACACATTCGGAAACTAACATGGGCTCGAATTAAGCTATGGCACAGTCACCTCTAGCTCAAGTGGTAAAAGGACTTGGGAGTTCTTTTTGGAAGCCTCAAGTTCAATTCTTA
Source organism: Scalesia atractyloides (assembly GCA_947069175.1). Taxonomy (NCBI): domain Eukaryota; kingdom Viridiplantae; phylum Streptophyta; class Magnoliopsida; order Asterales; family Asteraceae; genus Scalesia; species Scalesia atractyloides. Next base: position 3,038,120 of record CAMTDV010001632.1, read on the forward strand.
CTTGTAAAAATGAGTGAGGTACTGGCGGACAGTGTGAGGAGACCCAGGGAATCTGGGTTCGATCCTTGAGCCAAACAAATTTTACTGGTAATTTTACCGTCGTGACTACGGGCGGGTGGTTTACCGGATTTTTCCCGGAATTGGTAGTGGACGACTCAGGTTACTCTCAGAGTACTCCGTTTGTTCAGTGGGTGTCCCGAGAATACTCGGGATTGATTTGTTGACCGTTAAAAAAACTATGATTGGTTTACTTGCCATATTACAATTTGAGGCTATGTTACGTGGTTATGGTTGTATACTTGGTACTAGTTTTGTATTCAATATCCCTCTAGCATAAATATTTTAGTTGTTAGAATATTTTGTACATATAATGTCGTAACTATTACAAAAACACGAGTTATCCCGTATAAATAGCTTTATCGTATAAAACGTACAAAAAGCATGAAAAAAGTAAAAAAAACACACGCTGACATTTTCGTAATTATTTTACTCGTAGGGTAATTATCAAAATTACTCTACAAATAACCTTGTAGGGTAATTTTGATCTTGTAGGTAATTTTGTAAATGATCTTGTAGGGTAATTATCAAAATTACTCTACTTTTTTTCAAACATACAATATAAAATTATACTAGAACATCATTTGTAGAGTAATTATGATACTCTACAAAATTACTCTATAAAGATCAAAATTACCCTACAAGATCAAAATTACCTAAAAGATCATTTGTATGGTAATTATGGTACCCTACAAAATTACCCTACAAGATAGATTATTTTACAAAATTACCCTACAAGATCATTTGTAGGGTAATTTTGATAATTATTTTACGAGTAAATAATTACAAAAATACCGTCGTGTTCAGAAAAACCTTCGGTTTGTATGTTTTATTTGCATTTAAATACGTAATAATTTGGCAAAAGAGAAAACAATATTGTTGCATGTTGTGTGTGTATATATATATCGAGATGACAAAAGTATAATATAGGTACAAATTCATTTAAGTATAAGTGAAAATAATAGTGTGTTAATGGTGTGAAAATAACAGTGTGTTAGTGGTTTCTGGATTATTGATAATTAACTAATAATAGCTTGAATTGTGTTAATTTGGCACAAGAGAACAATATTGTCGCATGTTGTGTGTGTATATATATGTATCTCGAGACGATGCAAAGTATAATATAGGCACAAATCAATGAATAATAAATTGTGTTAATGGAAAAATTAATGAATAACAGCTTGAATGGTGTTAATTATATAAGTTTTGAAAGATAGATGTCTTTGATTATACATACAAGTCTGTTTTATAGGTTAGTAAAGTTCGTTAATTAGATGAAAAAATAAGGTATATATTTTACATGTGCCAAGCCTATAACTCTCTATTTTTTAACGATAGATCACTGTTGGATCATTGGATTATCATCGTGCTATGAGCCAAAACAATCGATCATATCTATCTCTATTAGGCTATAATGCGTATACACAAATTTAGAATGAAACTCAATAAATATGAGAAAAACGTCGTGTCGGAATCGAACGCGAGACCACACGGAATGAGCGTGGAAGCCTCTCCACGTCGAGCACACCGGCCCGCGTGTGGCGTGGAGGGTGGCGTGGCGTGAGGGGCGGGGAAATCTTCACCGGCGTGGGGGGCTTATGGGTGGTGAGGTGACGGCTTTTCATTGGTTGATGGATTTTGGGTTTGTTTTTTGGTTGGATATTTTTTATAGAAACACCACTTTCACGTCGTTATCACTCTGTGCTTTTTTTACCACACCCCTTCGGCGTGGGGGATTATTGGTGATGAGGTGGCGGTTTTTCATTGGCTGGTGGATTTTAGGGTGGTTTTGATTGGTTGTTTATTTTTTTATAGAAACGCCACACGCACCCGTGCTTTATTTTACCTTTACTGACGTGGCAGCCGCATGACGCTTCAAGCCCCCTTTTTATACCTTCTCACTCCGTATAATCTAAACTTTATTCTATCTAAAAAATATCACTAGTCTATAATACCATAAACCTATAACTCTATATATCTATAATTCTCAAACTCATACCTTAGATCTCCTATTCTTACTCAAGCCATACCATTCTATAATGCAATAAACCTATAACTCTATATATGTCTATAATTCTCAAACTCATGCCTTATATATCCTGTTCCTTAAGACATTGTAGCCTTCATTGGTTGACCCCTGCACCTCATATATTAAGATAGTAGATTTTTATTAATTAAATGATTTTATATTTTTGAACAGCAAAAAAAATCATACATTAAACTAGCGACCAACGGTATATTAGGCCACTTGGTGTGGGGCCATTCCAGCCGCATCGCGTGGCGATGACGCTCCCAACACCATGCCGGGTGGCCCGTCGTCATCGAGCAGGTCTTCACGCGGACGAGGCATTATTTTATAATATTTTAAACATATAGCCGTTTGAAATGGCTAGATTTAAAAAAAAAAAATTTAAATTAATAATTTTACCTATAAATACACCAATACCATCCCACTTTTTTACACAATTTACTCACCTCCATCTATCAAAATTATAAAATCATTCCCGTCTATTTATAATTCTCCAACCTTTTAAAAAAAAAATATATAGAGATGTCACCTTCGTCGTTGTGTTCATCATCTTCAGACGACGCCGAAGTTTTTGTTGTGAACTTCGTTATGCAAGCAGCACAGATGATCATGGAGGAGGAGGAAAAGGAAGAAACCTCCTCACAACCACAAACGAGGGCGGCCACCTTAAATCGACAACGGGGAAGGTATTTAAATCGTTTAACATATTTAATTTTCCAGTGTGTCTTTATTTTGATGTACTTTAGTAATTTATACAACTCGTTGACAATCAGATGGGCATGATAGTTTAGTAGCCGATTACTTTGCCGACGAACCCGTGTACACGGATGCGATGTTTAGACGTTGGTTCCGAATGAGTCGTCGACTTTTCTTACGTATAGCAGACGACTTGGCGCAGTCTGATCCATATATCATGCTTCGATACGACGCCAGGGGTCGTAGGGGATTCACCACTTTACAGAAATGTACCGCGGCGATTCGCCTGCTCGCATACGGGACTGCACCCGATTCGTTAGACGAGTATTTAAGGATGTCCGAAAGAACTTCACGTGCATGTCTGCACAAGTTTTGCAAATGGATCGTGACGTTATATAGCAAAAAATATCTGCGGAAACCAAACGCAAACGACGTCCAAAAATTATATCAAGCGCACAAAGAAAGACATGGTTTTCCAGGAATGCTCAGAAGCATTGATTGCATGCACTGGGCCTGGCAGAACTGCCCTACTGCCTGGCAAGGTCAGTATACTCGGGGCGATCACGGTTATCCAACTATAGGACTAGAGGCTGTTGCGTCACAGGATCTTTGGATTTGGCATGCCTTTTTTGGTTTGCCTGGTTCACTTAATGACCTTAACATCATCTACCAACCACAGGTATTTGACTATGTAATCCAAGGAACAGGTCCAGATACAATTTTTACGATTTCGGGGGTGGAATACAGGCGCGGTTACTACCTTGCAGATGGAATATACCCGACGTACTCTACAATCGTTAAAACTATTCCGCACCCTGCAGACGACAAAAGAAAGAAATTTGCCAAGTTTCAAGAGGGGGCGAGAAAGATATTGAACGGTGTTTTGGAGTTCTACAAAAAGTGGCATATCATTGAATATCCGGCACGTTCTTTTACACCACAGAGGTTGCGATACATTATGTATGCTTGTATCTTGCTGCATAACATGATCATCGAAAACGTGGGTAGAGCGATCTGTGATTACGACGAAAACGAGTCTAGCGGTAATTCTGTTCCAGTGAGTGAAGAACAACAAGATTTAAACAGATTCTCTCTACGTAACGAGTACATACATCACAACCTACAAGCGGACTTGGTGGACTACATTTGGAACAACACACTGAACGAACACACCGACGACATGCCGGATGAAGACTAACAGTTTTTTTTAATAATATCTTAGTTTATTTTTATGTAATGTTTGAATTAATATTTAATTTTAGTTTTTTAAAATTATGTTAGTTTATTTTTATGTAATGTTTGAATTAATATTTAATTTTAGTTTTTTAATATAATGTTTGTTATTTTTATGTAATGTTTGAATTAATATTTAATTTTAGTTTTATAAATATTTCGCCAAAATTAAAAAGAAAGATAAAAAAACTAGGTGGAGTCGGGTCGTCATCCATTTCCAAGCTTCCATCTCAGGAGGGGCGTCCTCCAAGCTCTCTGACGCGTTTGCTGACGTGGCGGGTCGTCCTGGAGAGAGACCCGTCACCCACATCGAGTAGCCTTAATGTTAAGGGGGTATAAAAAGAAGAGTCTCTGCCATCCAACAACCACATTAAAGTTTACACTCAATCGGAAACCATCATCGACTCGAATATGATTGATTTACTTGCTATAGAATTAATTACATAAAGACCCTTCAAGGTTGTAAAGACCGGAAGAAAGTAACTGGCGTGGTAGTTTTGACAACGATGTGGCACATTTGGAAGGTAAGAAACGTTGTTGAATTTGAAAATTATATTCAGTCACCTCATAAAATGGTAGAAGAAATAAAGTTTAGTTCGTTTTTATGGCTAAAAGAAATATCAAAGTTGAAGAACTTGGATCGGGGAAGATGGTGTGATTTCAATGTAAGAGATGTCATGTTTTTTATGTTTTTTATTTCCTTCTCGTTTGTAATCTTTTTCTGGGTTTTACAGCTTTGCTGGCCATGTTCTATAATCGTAGAATCTTCTGTCGTTCAAAATTTTTTTTAATTACATGGTTATTACCTGTGGTTTACTTATTTTGCTATTTTCATACATATTTATTGGAAATTATACCATTGATACCAACTTTTATAAATTGGTTCACCATTAGTACCTGTGGGTAAAATCAGTTGTAGAATTAATTACATGGTTAGTACTTGTTGAATACTAGCGATGAAATAATTTGTAAAAGTTGATACCAATGATTTAATTTCTAATAAATATGTATGAAAATAACAAAATGGATAAACTACATGTACTAACCATGTAATTAATTTCTTGCTATATTATATTTTGTGAAAACTTGTACCAAGTTTATCTTTAACATTTTATACCGGGATAACATATTCTTATGTAAATTACTTTACGGAATCCCATATGAACAAAATTTTTTACTTCGTTTTAGATCTCTAAAATGGTTAGCCTTTAATTTCACATCAAATAATCTACAAAATTGCAAAGTGCTGCAAAAACCTGAATTTAAAGCAAACATGATTGCTCAAGGTGCAAATTTGGGTTCTAAAAAAATACCTTAAGACAGTTGACATCATAAAAATAATCAAAAAAGAACATATTGGTATACTGTTGTAAACAACATAAATGTAAACATAATTGCTGCTCGTTTTCGACCTATAATTATAATTATAACTATAACGCAACGTCTCCACTCTCCACATTATTTAGTTCGTCACACATGACACCAGCAAATGACGTTGGTTTCACCTCATAGCCGCGATTTTGATTGATCCAACGGTGCACTCTGCATTGCAAACCAAACCAAACCATTGTATCATATTTTTAATAGTCATAAGTATGTGACTTATATGAAAAGAAAATGATTAAAGAAACTCTAACCAAAGGAGCCCCAAGTGCAGCTCGCTGAGCCAAATAGTCACACGGCTTGAAGAACACTCCGTACATCTTTGACCACTCATTCAACCTCGCATGAATGTACTTGGATCCAACCAAATCTCCCCAAAACATAATCCCTCCCCTGTACAAAACACATGTTAATATTTAAATAAAAATTAAAATAAAAAATAATTTGGATCAAAAGATGAAAAAGAACCTGTAAGGTGGAAATCCCATTCCCATAACACCAGCGATATCCAAATCGGCTGCTTTTACCGCGATACCCTCTGCATATACTCTACACGCCTCATTCACAACAGGAAAGAACACCATTTCTATTATGTCTTTATCTGATAATTTCCCGAGCTGAAACAAAATCAAACCTACTTAGTTAAAGTTGCACACTTTCTTTCACACACTTCAAAAATGTAGGATTTTGAACTTTAGTCATCATATCGTGTGAAGACATCGTTTGTCACAATCTAACTACTCGAGGTTTTCAATATTGTTTCATTGTCGTGAAATAATTTATTAACTGTTCAGAAATGAGCGACCTAGATGGAATGGTAAATACCTTAGGATCAACTGAGACGCCAGAAATTTCCCTTGCATTATCGATGTACTTCTTTATTTCAGGATCAGGACTCGCTTTGCGTTTATCATCATACACATAGAAACCTTTGCGGGTCGTTTCACCTAAACAAGAACAATCACAACTTAAACAAACAAACAAACAGAATCCTTAAAAACTAAGAACATTTTGTTTTTTAATAGTAAAAGAATAATACCGGCTCTTTTATCCTCTTGCATGAGTGGAATTAGCATCGATTTATACGTTCTTTCGGGAAAATTCAAAACAAATTGTGAGCCAGTTGCCACTGCAACACCAAAACCGACAAGATCACACAACCTGAATGGGCCCATTGGCATTCCGAATTTTGTTATTGCTCGATCGATTTTATAAATGTCGGCCCCACGTTCTACTAGCAAGAGAGCTGCTTGAGTATATGGAAAAAACATCCTATTAACAGCAAAACCTGTGCAATTCCCAACCACAACTGGTGTTTTTCGTATCTTTTTCCCGACATCCAGCAAGTCAACCACGGTTTGAGGTGATGTTTTGGATGTCCGTACGATTTCCAAAAGTGGCATCACGTGAGCCGGGCTGCACAAAATTAGTTAAATCCATATTATCAACTACTACTAAAAGTTCATAATTGAACATTGAAGTTATATGTCAGCTGCTATTGGGGGTTGCGTATGTTGTTATGATCGTAAAAGATTAAAGTAGTTTGAAAATAATCAGAAATAGTAACATACTTTCCTTTGTTTAAAAGTCGTAGCAACCATTGCGAAAACATGTTACTATAATTGGAAAAGTAAATAGAAGTATATTGCTATGATTGGTAAGAAAACTTAAATTACACGGATGATCCGTGTGGTTTACCAAAATTTTGGATTTGGTCCCTAGCTTTTCAAAAGTACACAGATGGTCCATGTGGTTTGCACTTTGTAACGCATTTAGTCCCCAACCAACAAATCTAAAGGTTTTAGCATATCCAAGTTAGGGAGCAAATGCGTTACGAAGTGTAAACCACAGGAATCATCCATGTAGTCTTGGAAAAAAGTTGGGGAATAAGTACGTTACTTTTGGAAAGCTAGGGACCAAATCCAAAATTTTGGCAAACCACTGGGACCATCCGTGCAATTTACTCGAAAACTTAAGTATGTAGCTATTTCTGATCAATTTATTGCTACTACAAACAAGAGTGCGAAAGTATGTTGCTATTAACCATGGTAAGATCAACGGTAGCGAAACTATTACCTGAAAAAGTGGGCCCCGATTATCCTATCATGAGAATTTGTCTTCTCACCAACTAGATTCAAGTCAATCGTTGAGGTGTTACTTGCAAGTATACAATTTGGCGAGCAGTATTTTTCCAAATCAGAAAATATTTGTTGTTTCAATGAGACATTCTCAATAACAGCCTGGCCGTTCATACATGTAAAAAGATCATACTTCAATTTTCTATAACAATTTTTTTTACTTCTCGAAAATAAAAACAGAAAATGTAAATACCTCTATCACCATATCCACATCCTTAAAGCTTTCATAGTCAAGAGCGCCGTTAAGACGAGCGATAGTTTTCTCAAACTTTTCTTGAGTCAACTTACCTTTCTTGACACTGCTGGTCAAATTGGCTGTACAACAAATATGTTAGTATGAAAGTAACTTATAAATATATCGCGATAGCAAAAAGTCAAACCTTTGACTCGGCCTAATCCAGCATCTAGGAACTTTTGATTGACTTCTTTTAAGATAACTTGATACCCGTTTAGAATTAAAGCCGTTGCTATTCCAGACCCCATTAGACCTCCTCCAAGAATAGCGACCTTTTTTATTTGTCTCGGTGTCAAACCGAGATCAGTGACCCCGGGTACCTGTTTAACACACAGAAATGAGAGTTAATCTCACTAATTTGACTATATTGACACCTTTAATAGATAGAAACAATAACTGTGATAAAAAATGTAATAAAATAGAGTAAAGTACACTGATGATCACTGTAGTTTACCAAAATTTTGATTATGGTCCCTAGCTTTCCAAAAGTACACAGATGGTCCATGTGGTTTGCACCTTGTAATACATTTAGTCCCCGGGCAACAAATCTAAAGGTTTTAGCATGTTCAGGTTAGGGACTAAATACGTTACAAAGTGCAAACCACAGGGACCATCCATGTACTTTTGGAAAAAGTTGGAGACTAAATGTGTTATCAAGTGCAAACCACAGGAGTCATCTTTGTACTTTCGGAAACCCAAGGACCAAATCCAAAATTTTGGTAAAACACAGGGACCATCTGTGTACTTTACTTAGTAAAATAAGTAAAACTAATAATGTAATAAGAATTGAATAGTTCTTGGAACATAGGCAGAATTCGGCAAAACTAATAAGTAGTGAGAAATTGGTCAAGGCAAAGTCACATAAAATACACGTGCTTTTATTTGCAAATTGATTGTAACTTGTAAGGACTAATAAAAAGATTACAAAAAAATAGTTAATACCTTTGTAGTACCACGTTGGGCGAAGAAGACATGAATCAAGCTTTTGCAGGTATCCGACTTTAGCAGAACTTGGAATGATTCATATTCCTGATAGTTATATAAAACATAATCACATTATAATGGGTCAAATGATATATATAACAAATATAGGGAATTCCGTTGATAGAACATTTGTCAACCTTTACTAATCCAGCACGTGGGCCCGAGACAATGCCTGCTTCAATAACATCAATGCAAACTTGTGGATGTTGTAGATTGGGTGCTTGTTTACGAGCTTGAGCTCTAGCAAAGTTAAGTATTTCACGGGCCTCACCAAGTGGCTCTATTTTATCTGTTTTGTAAAGACTTGGAACCCATGGTTTTCTACGGGCCAGTATATCTAAGGCCCATTTACGCGCAATGTCTACTAACTCATCCCCTGGTACGATTGCGTCCACAAGGCCTAGATTATGAGCCTCTTCTCCCCGAAGTGGCTTTGATGTCTAGAGTAGAGGGAGAGTGTGGGGTCAAACAATTGACAATAACAAAAATCATGTTACGGGTCAAAATGATCGAGTGTTTGGTAAGGGCCTGGTCAGACTATCCGAAACACTTCCAAATTTTTAGAATTTTGTTACAATTAGAGTGTCAGTTATTATGAAAAAAGTATTTAAAATTCAATAATACCCGAACTTTATGAATAAAATGAGTTAGGTGACTTTATGTAGTAAAATAAGACTTTGCAAGTTTTGACTGGTTTCCTTTTATAGTTTTTTTAGTTTATTTTACCAGCTACATATGAAACATGACCCAAACAGACCCATTCATAAGTGTCAGAAAAAGTAAATGGGTCGAAAACGCCAATTCTACTTTCAGATATCTGAAAATCCCTTTAGCGGTAACGAGAAAAATAAACTTTTAGTTTTGTTGACCAAGTTAAAATCATTACTTCTTATGATGATATAGTAGCTTAAATACTTTCTAAAATTGGAACTTTGAGGGTTTTGCCTCATGCAAGAACTGGAAATGTTGTAATTTTCATGATTGTTGGAGTAACACAAACAGAATGTTATATATCTCAACAAATAACAGCATACCAACATCATTTCAAGGGCCTTTGCAAGACCAACAAGTCGTGGAAGCCGTTGAGTTCCTGAAATAGTTGTACATTGTTTATTATTATTTTTTAATTAAGATAGTATAGAGCAAAATATATCCTTTTCATCATTCATTTCAGAAAAGTATGATACACAGGGCGATACCTCCAAATCCAGGAATGATACCGAGCTGCAGTTCAGGCAAGCCTAATTGGGCAGTAGAAGTAGCTATTCTAGCATGGCAAGCCTGAAAATAAAACCAACATGATTTATCATGAAACTATTAAAAAAGAAAAAAAAATAGGAAAATAGTACTAAAAAAGAATAAGAATAGCGCATACCATTGCAACCTCCAATCCTCCACCTAAAGCAAGCCCGTCAATAGCAGCAACAGACGGTTTTCTTGCAGCTGAAACCAACACCAGCATTTAAAAGATACAATAGTGACGGTTTAACGACTGAAATCTTTAAAACATGGAAATTCAACAGTTAAAAGATACCTTCCACGGTATCGGACAGAATATCAATTGATACGTAACCAGGTTTTGATGCCAGTCCAGTTGTCATTGCTGTAAACAAGATAACAATACAGAAATATAAATTAATCTTGAAAAAAGTAATAGGTTAACAGTAGAGGTGGCAAGTTGGACATATTTAGTTATGAGTGGGCCGATTTGGGTTATGTTTTATCTCAAAAAACACGTCAAATAGGTCGAGTCGGAAACTGGTCGAAAGTCCCCTCTAGTGAACCTCCTAGATCATCATACTCAAAAAAGTAGATTATCATTAGAGTAAGTACACGGATGGTCCCTTTGTTTTACCAAAATTTTGGATTTGGTCCCTAGGTTTCCAAAAGTACACAGATATCCATGTGGTTTGCACTTTATAACACGTGTAGTCCCCAGCTTTTTCCAAAAGCACATGGATAGTCCCTATGGTTTGCACTTTGTAACGTATTTAGTCCCTAACCTGAACATGCTAAAACTTTTAGATTTGTTGGTTGGGGACTAAATGCGTTACAAAGTGCAAACCACAGGGACCATCCGTGTACCTTTGGAAAAAGCGGGGGACCAAATCCAAAATTTTGGTAAACCACAAGGACCATCCATGTACTTTACCCTTATCATTAAAATAACATAACTTCTGTGCATGTTTGACACCATAACTACCTCAAATCAGAACAAAAGATGTTTCGTGTCAACGCTACCCACCATACAAAAGTTACCCGTTTTGACCCATTACCCAGACCGCCATTTTCATGGTGGAATATTAATTATAGATTATAAGCAGGGGGAGCCTAGTGGAAACCAGGGTGCACCCGCCCCCCGAGTGTTTCGGTTAGAAGTGTAAATTTTCCGATTTTCGTCCAAAATTTTATAATGTTAAAGGATCACCCCCCCCCCCCCCCCCCGATTACTTTGCCTAAATATTTATATAAGATAAAAATTGGTCCCATGACATTCCGCCCCCTTCGAACTTTTGGTCAAGCTCTGCTACTGATTATAAGAATAAGTTAATGTGACATTATTATGCCATTAACTTTAGTATAAGTTAGGGTAGTTATGACGTGACGATGGTAGTTAAATAAACGTCGAATCCCACTATAAATCAAACTAGTGGCGGATCTAGAAAACTTTCATAGGGGTAACGTTTTAAAAGAAAGGGGTAACGAAATCGAAAAAACCTCAAATTTTTCCAAAATTTACACTACCGCTGAAGCGCCAAGGGGTAGCAGAGGCTACCCCTTATACAATGGTACATCCGCCCCTGAATCGAACCAATATGTATTCATATGAATGTAATGTATCTTGGTGAAATCTTGAATTTTCTCTCTAAACTCTGATGATACATTCACACAAATATAGATTTCACTGTTTTATAATGCATACCTTTTCCATCTTGGATTCCACCAAATGCATTGATATCAAAACCACCAGAAAATTTGCCTTTTGCACCTACTCCAATCATGTAAACATACAAACAATGATCAAACCCACAATTACAGACAATGATTAAAAACTAAAAACCATTCAAGTATACATTAAAACCACCTGTAACAACGATTGCCTTCACATCATCTCTTTGCAGTGCTTCGTCAAACCTTTCTTTTAAGCTGAGAAGCACTGAAGACAAATAAAGATTGAAAATTTTCATTTCCATACACTTAGCGATGACAATATACCAAAGAAGATACACACACACAATACTTATGTGAAAACTATGAAGTAAGAGAGTGATTACTGTTGGGAATTTTTAGAGACCGGATGATCAGAGAGGCGTGTTTTCACTCTCAGATAAAATTATTTCGAGGTTTCTGTCAAATAATCTAATCAGATACAACTCTGATTTTTGAGAAATTGGAACAACCGAATGCTTTTGCGTAGAACTCGTATGAACCAATGTGACCAAAACCAGACTCACGAATTTTTGGAGAGCATTCCCCGATAACTGCCACTTGGCAGTTATGGGCGGTTATAATTTAAATTTTAAATTTAATTAAATTGCCGCGTTAATTTTTATCTACGAAATTATGACGAATTTTTATAAAAATTATTTTTTTGTATTTTCTATAAAGCAATTTAACTAAAATATTTTTTTTCAAGCTGACCTGGCAGCTCTACCCAGCCAGGGCCTCTGCCCCTTTGAATCCCGCCAGAGGCTGCCGCCCCTGACCTGCTCCCGGAGGCGTTGCCTCTTGGAATTATAACAACTCGAGCAAGTGTGCACTCCCGCACATCCTAACTTGTTCGATGCACATTATAATTCCCTTTGGTCACCAAGTTAATCCCGATTACACTAAAATATTTAACAATTACCATCAACAGAAAGTGAGTTAACAGGTGGATTAATGATGGTGATGATAGCCACCCCATCGGACCCAACTGAGATCGTTGTTTTGCCGCCCATTTTCTCTGCAAAAACCCTCCCTCTTTTGCCAACAAAATTTGGGAGTTGAAGTTAAATTGATGGGGTTTATAGTTAGAGGGTGGCGAGTACGACGACGTATGGGTGTAATAGGGTTGCGTGCAAGCATATCCATTTCTGATACCGTTAAACCTCGATTCTTTCAACGTAGATATCCTCTTGTGCCAATCACACTTCGTTACCCATATATTATTATTTCACATGGAGGACAAGGTGTTCCATCCTTTTTTATTTTATTCTTTCAATTTTACTTGTTTCCAGATTCAACAATCTTGTAGTTCCCGAAGATATCTTCTAACTATACCGTAAGTGTCAACGAGAGAAGGTGGCGGCAAGGCAGTGACGAATCTAGAAAAAAAATTATTGATAGCGTTAAATAATATTTTAGACTTAAAGGCATTGTAATACGGAGAATAAAAAAATTACACTGTTTTGACTCTCTACTATAAGGTAAGTCCACCCTTAAAGACAGAAGGGTGACCTACCAGATCAGATGTAAAGGTGTTGGCAACAAACAATGGTCATCGATGATGTTTCAACATTTGAAAGTGTTTATAGTTAACAAGTTTAATAAAGGTTACATGTTTTAACCGGGGGTGGACCAAGGTAATGACAGGAGCCCGTTGAAAAAAGGAATTTATAGTGTAATTTTTAAGCAAAAATCCTAATTGGTTCTTTAAAAATATGGTTATGGTCCCTATTGCCTCTAATCCTCACAAAAAAATTGGTTAAGCTCCCTCGATGACTTCCGAAGAAAAAGAAATCCTGTCTTATACAATTTAGTTGAACTGAAATTTATGCGTTGTCTAATTTGAATTAACCCAAATAAACACATTACGTATGAAATTTTTTGTTACCTAAGTGAAGATATATGCAAAAATTATTACCACCCATTGATCTGTAATTATGATTTTTAGCTAAAAGATCAAAATGGATGTTATTATTTGCTTTCCTCAGCGTATGAGTTTCACCCATTAAATACGTGGCTGGTTTTTTTTACGTTCTAATATAAATCCAAGTTGTCTTCGAGATATGGGTACAATAACAAACAACGTTAACACCTGTGTCAATGTTATTAAAATTGTTTCGATCAACGTAAAACAAATTTATTTATTTTGGGCTACAAAATCTTTTTTGTGTAATACAATAAATAAATACAAATTCTTTTCAAGTTTTCCCGCGCTTGAGTTATCAACAAAACCCACCGTCACAACTTCGTCTACAATCAAACTCCAGTTACCGTCATGACCACCACAAACCACCGTGACGCACCACCCTCCCTATCACCGGACGACATAATCCGACTAGCACCGCCCCACTCCACCAGTTCCTCCTCTCCCCAGCTTCTCACCAAACCCTCGTCTCACACCTCCACACTCTCTCTCCGGCCACCGTCTCCCAATACACTCCTCTCTCCTCTCTCTCCTCTCACCATCCCCCTCTCTCTCATCCCTAATCACCCCTCTCATAATCTCCTACATCAATCTCTTCAATTCCCACAAAATCCCACACGATCGCCATTCGTTCAAAGCCCTACAACTATTCAGTTCACATCTCGATAATATCCCAATCACTGACCTACAATTAGTTTCTGAATCCATTGTTAATGGTTTCCCCCAAACTAATTCCGACCCAGATGAAGCTCAGCTTCTTGACTTACTCCCCAAGTGTTTACACATTGTTTTTAATTCCGACGAGGTTGATAAACCGCAAGATTCGGTCAACGCGGTGTTCGATCGTGTCTTGGAGTTTAACTGGTCTGGTGTTTTGTTGGTGAAGCTTGTTTCGATTATTCGGGAGTTTCAGTTTATTGATAAGGTGAGGTTAGAAGGTTTGTAGCTAAGGTGTTCGATGAAATGCATCGGGTCGAACTGCAGGATTTGCCGTCGTTGGTTTATCAGTTGCTGGTTTTGGCGTCGAAGGGGGTTAATAAGACGGAGGTGATTGAGGGTATTGTTGTGTTTTTTGGAGGTAAAAGGGGTTTGGAAAAGGGTAGTTCGAATATTGTTAGGGAGGTTGAAGGGACGGTTTTGTTGCATATTAATTTTGCGGTAAAGCAGGATCCGTCGTTGGGACAGGAAGTGTTGGGGCTTGTGAGGTCGGATGTTTGGGTGATTGATCATTTTGTTGTGGGGTTGTTGTCTATAGCTAGAATTAGGAGGCATGGTGAAAGCACGATGGGAACACTGAAAACGGCTCTGAGTTCTGCTTATAAGGATTACAAGTTTTCCAGGTACATCCTTCGTTACATGATACCATGATACAATTCTATATATTTCCACATTGTATATGATTCTGTACATAACGACATAACGTATTAAAAGTAGAAAGCACTGACGGCTTTCAAGATGATTGAAATATTATTTCATATATTGCGGTTGTGTAGTATTATTATCAATGGCCTGAGGTACATGTCATAAATATTGTCTTTGTGTTAGATTTTTTTCTGGATGACGAAGGGTGCATATTCTTATAAAGATTGACTTTGTGTTAGTCTTATCATTACATCCTGAATTATCTCATGTTTATGTTGCCATCATTGACATCAGTTAAGTGTTAGTGATGGATTTTGTTATAGTTCTGTTATCAATGACTGATAGGATCCAGAGATTTGTTGAACAACAATTCAATTGAAATCGGATGATTATAATATGAACTAAGAACTGAAAATAGAGAAAATACAACCACCGAAGTGATCCCAGGGCTCTGCCCTTTCTCAATGCATTAGCATGAGCCTAAACCTATCAATATCCCCACCCCCCCCCCCCCCCCCCCCCCCCCCCCCCCAAATGAACTACTAATCCTTAGTTATAGAAGTAGAAGTTACAATTACCCCCTCCCACAATAGACCTAGTACTATTAAGTAACAAAGTAGAATAAGATTCCTATCAATGACACAAAGTGCATTTGAAGAAGTTATTGTGCTGTCACAAATATAACTTTTGCTTTAAGTTCTTACATGTAGTAGCGCTTTGATCTGTGTATTTTCATCTTGCAGACATTGTAAATGGCTACCTGATGGCTTAAAGAAAGAGTATCTACAAAACGCTATTTTGACAGAGGCAGCAGTGTTAAGAGCTGTATACCCTTCTTCTCACTTTAGTTTACCATCACACTCTACTAATGAAGCAACTAACATGCCTGAAATATAAAGTCTTATCACTCTCTGGTATTCTGGTTACGTTATTTCAGGTTAACGAGAGCAATTATGGAAGAGAACATATTGTTCCTAGCAAAGTGCAGTTGGGCTTTGTGTTGCTAGAGTCAGTCGAAGAGATTAGCCATCAAGAACTTGGAAATACTGGTCTTATGGGCTCTCATGAGTTGGGCCTTCAGATGCTAAAAAGTTTATTTGAGGTTCATGATATGGCAAGAAATGAGGTCAACAAATGAATCCTATTTAAAAACTAGCTGTATGTAATAATAGAATATGTTTGCCTAACTGAAATAACTGAAAAAAAGTTCTTTGCAATCGGGTCAGAACTGTGGCGGTAAGTTGCACAAAATCATGATGTAGATTTCTTCTTTGCAGATAATTGAGCAATGTAAATTCCGAATTCTTTCTCTTAAGCCAGAGCAAAGTTTAGCTATCAAAGGTAATAATTAATATTGGTTAATAATTAGGGCTGCAAACGAACCAAACGTTCAGCAAACAGTTCGTGAATCGTTCGGCGGGAAGTTCGTTTGTCTTTGTTCGTTTATTAAACAAACGAACACGAACACGAAATGTCATTTGTGTAGTTAAATGAACGAACATGAATAGAGGCCGCGTTCGTGATAGTGTATATAGTTTTTATATTTTATTTATATACTTTAAAATTCCGATAAATAAAATATTTAATAAGCGTTGGTGTATTATATATTCTGTTCATGAACGGTTGTTTGTGTTCATTTGTTTCCATTTGTATTCATGCACGGTTGTTTATGTTTGTTTGTTTCCATTTGTGTTCATGCACATTAGTTTGTGTTCATTTGTGTTCATCAACGGTCGTTTTCGTTCGTTGCCTAAAATTAACAAACGAACACGAACAAGTTTATTTCCTTAACAAACGAACACGAACATAAAATCTCATTCGGTAAGCGTTCGTGAACTCAAATATTTCTTAACAAACGAATGTTCGTGTTTGTTCGGTTCGTTTGCAGCCCTATTAATAATTAATCTTGGTGTGCTTATTGTTAACCTTTTTTTGACAGATTACTTGGTAACCTAGTGAAGAACTACCCACATCCAATGTTAGAATATATTCCACATTTGAAGGAATTGTTAGATTACTTCGGTTTCATGCAAACCAAGGTTGCTTCACATCTGATTGACGTTCTATTACCACTCATCAAGTTCAGTCACAACCTACAGGTTTGCCCTATTTCCACCTTTCAATTCATGATCTTGATTAAATGTTATACTTTTGTATTTTTTTACAACACTGCAGGACTACATCATCTTAGTAATGCGAAAAGCTATGTTTAGACAAGAAGATCAAGTTCGATTAGCTGCAGCTGGAGCGATTATAAATCTAATTATTGCAGAAAGACAGTTTAAACAAAATAAACCGTGTTTTTATCAGGAATCGTCAAGCCAAGCTAGTAGTAGTCAAGTTCATGAAGGACCACCTGTAATAAGCAATGATCTGTTCAAAGAACTTAGTGGTTTACTGCAACGTTGTCTCTACCAACAGGTTGTCTTAATACATACAACCAAAAACGTAAGAGTGAATATGTTACATGTGTCATTGCCTTTGTTGTTGTACGTAGGCCAAAGTGAAAGAAGTTATATACAGGGGACTTTTAAAGCTTGTGTTAGTTGACCCTTTGACTGCAGGGGAGGTTTTTGATTTTCTCTTGCCTCATTTTCTGAAGTTTTACAAAGAAGTAAGTACACATGAATTATTTTTTAATTCCAATTTTGACGTTTTATGGCCATTTTTTTGATTTATGGTTGACTTTTTGTATTTTGTCAGGATGGTCAACCTGACATAATTCAGTGTGTTAAAACAGATAATGGCAAAATTTGTGTAGTAGAACCGCTAGATGATCTCTTATCTTGTGTTTCGTGGATTCTTTTACTTCAGCCACAAGCAAAATCTGATGTTCGTTCAGATTCATGGGCTTCTTTCGGTTTCTCACTCACACAAGATACTGAGGTAATAATTAAATTTGTTAGAAAATAGTCAAATAAGCTAATAGTTATTGTATTAGTTACATACATTTCAACAATAAATAGCAGCAGGCACAAGGAACACATTCTGGTGAGTCGTTTTCCAGTGCTTTATCAACAATTCGTAAGCTTCTAAGAGATGGAAATTTGGAAGGTTAGTTAGGTACCTTTGAAAACGTTATAATAAATGAATGAGTAAAATGCCATTTTCGTTCCTGAGGTTTGGCTAGTTTTGCGACTTTTGTCCAAAGCTTTGTTTTTCCGCATCTGGATCCAAAAGGTTTGAAATGTTGCCATTTTCATCTTGCTCATTAACTCCATTCATTTTTCTCTGTTAAAACAGGGTATTTTCGTCTTTTTTACCAAAGGGCAATTCAGTCTTTTTCACTTTATGTACAAGCATTTAGCATAATGTACAAGCGAGTTCTTAAGTGAAAAGACTGAATTGCCCTTTAAGTTAACTAAAAAGACGAAAATACCCCCTGACTTAAAAAAAAGAATGGACGGAGTTAACGAGCCGGATGACAATGGCAAGATTTCAAACCTTTTGGATCCAGATGCAGAAAAACCAACATTTGGACGAAAGTCGTAGAACTGGCCAAACCTCAGGGACGAAAATAGCATTTTACTCTAACTGAATAATGTAAATGAGTAATTATATCTATGCATGTTTGACCAGGGTTAGTTGGTCAAACAAAGGATGCGGGCCTCACAAGCCAACAAGAAGAGAGATACAAATACAGTGGTTCGATTCTCTTAGGTCTTATCAAGGTGATATTGAATACCGTTGCTACCGAATTGGAAAAGGCAGTTGACGATAAAAAGATTGAATTGGAGAACAAATTTTCTGATCTCGTTGATCTATACGTCTCATTGGAGAAAAATGTTGCTAATAGTACACAAAGTGACGGCACTAGAAAAGGGACAACACAGTCTCCCGCTGTTGATCCAACATATGAAAACGAATCCGAAAACACAAAGTGTATAAAAGAAAAAGCTCCTGTGTTGGCAACTTCTAGCATTTATCAGTTGTTTAAAACATCGTTTGAGTTATACAAACACGATGCAACAAAGAGTAAACTATTGAATTTTGTCTTAAACGCCATCCTTTTCCAGATAAAATCTTTTGCTTATGTGGCAAAAGATGATCCGTTGAAGGGTTTGATTTACGGAGATATTAAGGTTCTAGGACCACCCTTGTTGAAATTGATTTGGTTGCTCATGAAAAAGGAAGCCAAGGGTAAAAAGGACAATGGAGATATAAAGGGTCTCTTTTACTAGCTCTGATGTCTTGAAGGAATTGGTAATAGTGAATTCTCATAGTGGTGAAGAGATTAGAGAAATTGAAGAAATGCTGTCGGATTCTGTAGGTGAAGATGTTAGTGATTCTGAATGTGATGGTGAATATCAAGTGAACAGAATCGATAATCAAAGGGAAAAACTTTTGGTTACAAAGTTTGTGAAACCCTTGTTCGTTAAGCTTCTTCATGCAAAGTTCTTCCATGAAGTTGAGGTATTTCGACTTATTTACTTGAAAATGGGTTGATTTGACTTATGTTTATATCTCTAACAAGAGTCAAACATGCAAATAAATGCGTCAACAATGCTGAACAACAGGATTAGTTTCACATATATCTCCTAAAAGCTCAATTTTTTCATATATCACAATTTACTCTTCTAAAACACTAAAAGGTCTTAATTTTTAGAGTAAAGTACAAGGATGTATCCTGTAGTTTACCAAAATTTTAGATTTCTTCCCAAGCTTTTAAAAAATACATGGATGGTTCACGTTGTTTGCACTTTGTAACGCATTTAGTCCCCTGCCAATAAATCTAAAGGTTTTAGCATGGCCAAGTTAGGGACTAAATGCGTTACAAAGTGCAAACCACAGGGACCATCCATGTACTTTTGGTAAAAAGCTAGGGACTAAATGCGTTACAAAGTCCAAACCACAGGGACCACCTGTGTACTTTTGAAAACCTAGGGACCAAATTCAAAATTAAGGTTTTTACATTGAAGTTGAATCATCTCAACGCATAATGTTCGCTTCATTGATTCAGTGAAACTAGTTGATATAAGTAACTAATCTTATTTATCTAATATCGAAGGGTTGGTTATGATATTTTGTGTTTTGAAAATATAAATATGATATTATGAACTTTTAAGCTATACATGATAAAACCCTCTACAATCATTAACACATGGATTATTACTGTAATATTATGAGTTAAATACCTCGTTGGTCCCTGTGGTTTGCGAAAATTGCAGATTTGGTCCTAGTGATTCACTAATTACACACTTGGTCCCGGTGGTTGTAATTTTTGCACTCGGGTGGTCCTTATCACTAACTGACATTAAGTTTTCCAGTTAATTGTGTGTGAAATGTCTGTTTTACCCCTAAGGTTAAAAAATAATTTAAATCATCATCATCATCAGCTTCTTCTTCTTCTTGTCTCCTAAAAAAACCCTACCATCCAAACAAGCAGCACAACCACCACCATATCACCTCCGCCACCATCTCACCTTCACCCCCGAACACCCAACAACACCACCATCTCACCTCCGCCCCCAAACACCAAAACACCCACCTGAGGAGTACCAGTAACCTTCACATAATGTTTATCCTCTGCAGCACAGATCAAATTAAGCGCTTTCATAATACGCAACCCGCCCATTAACAAATGGATCCGGTGAACAGATCGCTTGTTTTTCAAAAAAAAGGAGATCCAAAACCCTAGAAAACACAAATACACAAGAGAGAAGATAAAATACAGTGACGGAAGCTGCGTGAGACCGGCAGATAGATAATCCTTAGATCTGTTATCCGTATTATACAGTTTTGTACGTACATCCATCGTTAAAGCGATTCAGGGTTACAATTAGCGAAAAACAGTGAGTATTCGTTCGGATACGTTACAGGATACGATTTGTTGAACGATGAGTGTGGCGGAGGTGATAGATCTCGAAAAGTGAACAGTAACGAGATGAATTTTGAATCTACAACGCGAAAATTAGGGTGTTGTTGAAGTTCTAGAAGAACTTGAATCAGCGATTCTTCTGACAAGAGGAAGAACCCTAGGCGAGCCGGATCCGGTTGCGATAAGGTGGAGGTGAGAAATGGCGGAGGTGGGATGGTGGTGTTGGGTGTTCGGGGGTGGAGGTGAGATGGTGGCGGGAGGTGATATGGTGGTGGTTGTGCTGCTTGTTTGGGTGGTAGGGATTTTTAGGAGACAAGAAGATGATGATGATGATGATGACGATGACGATGACGATGACGTGACGAGATGATTTAAATTATTTTTTTAACCTTAGGGGTAAAACATACATTTTACACACAGTTAACTGGAAAACTTAATGTCAGTTAGTGATAAGGACCACCCGAAAATTACAACCACCGGGACCAAGTGTGTAATTAGTGAACCACTAGGACCAAATCTGTAATTTTCGCAAACCATAGGGACCAACCAGGTATTTAACTCTAATATTATTTATAATCATATTCGACAAGTTAATTTTACATAAAATATTTAGATTAAAATCGTTTTGGGCCAACCAACTATATATTTGGACCCATACCAAAAATTGCATGTTTGACCGATTCCCAATCCACCCATATACCATTTTGACTTGAACACTACAAACTTATCAGATCCTGTGTGACATTGCAAAAATGATTCGGAGTAACATTCTTGGAAGCTGGGCTATACATATTTGTAAAAGTAATAATATAGAAAACCCAAAGATTGCAAAAAGTGTTGTCACGTTAGCACTATCATGCACTCAAGCTCCAAATGATTTGATTGTTGCTCAAGAAATGTCAACAGAGCTAGCAAAAACAATGAGATCTCCATCAGAGAAATCTGAAATCTATGCTATCATAAACCGTTCAACAGAAAGTGCTATAGCAACCGGACTTTTGCAGTTAGTTGAATCGGTTATTGCTGACATGGACCGGCTCAGCATGAAGTTGAAGACGTGCTTAGCTGGCGCTTATAAAGAGGGAACACACCACCCGTATTTCACTTTAGAAGAGACTCTGTACCAGAGGGCTGAAGCTGTCATTGAATTGTTATCTTCTTTTGTCGTGATGAACCTCAAGGGTAACCAACTCTTTCTTTAACTATTTATATGTTTAATACCATAGAAAATTACTTTATATGAAAAAGTCTTTTAACTGAATTCTTACATCATGTACTCTTTTGTTAACCCAAACAAACTAATGTTTAACATGTTATTCAAGTATGCACTGACATCCACGTCAACTAAAAAGGCACGTGGCAAGTATTTGCTAACTGTGCAATTAGGGCTGTAAATGAACTAAACGTTCAACGAGTCAACCTTTCTGTGGGAAGTCCGTTTGTGTTCGTTCGTTTAATAAAGGAACGAACATGAACAAGAAATTGCGTTCGTTTAGATATAAACAACATGAACATAAATCGTGTTCTTTCATTTATGTTCATGAACGTTCGGTAACATGTTCGTTTATGCTCGTTTGGGTTGGATAGTTCATTGGGGTTTTAATTTTTTATATTTTGTATTTAAATACTTCAAATATATAATAAACATTAGTGTATTGCATTTTATCTAAATTATTTAATAAAATATTAGGTTAGTATACTATTGGTGTCACGTAATATTTGCGATGAAAGAATTGATTTTATTCAAAATTTGATACATGTTCCTTAACGAACGAACATGTTCATTTCCTTAATGAACAGACACGGATAGAACATCTCGTTTGGTAAGTGCTCATGAACATATAATTTCCTTAACGTTGTTCGTGCTTGTTCGGGTCGTTTGCACCCTTATGTGCAACTAATAGGCGTATACCGTGTATTTCATAGGTTAGGAATTAGGTACTTTAATTTGTCAAACATTGGTTGAGACTTTTTTGTATAAAATGAGAAAGTACGTTAATTCTTGATATCGCGAGATGTAAAAAGCTTTATAAAATCTCCAGATTCTCAAGCGGAACATTTACTAAAACTGGCGGCTAAGTTTTATATAAACTTAGCTAGGATATCAAAGTTCCATATCGCGCCTAAAGGTTGCAAACAGATCTTACCAAGTCTCAAGTGCCAAAAGCTTGTGGAAGTTACTTGCAAGCGGCTAACTGCCCCCTTGTACATGTTTGTGGGATCCATGCAGCAGGTTTGAAATCATTGCATCTTTTATATACACATAACTCTGCTTAACTAAACATATGGTTGACGTCATATTTTAGGTATTATGTCTTGCTTAAGGTCAATAAACTCTAGGTCATGTCTTCTCCCACTAAACATATGATTAACGTCATTTAATTTTAACTTTTAGTGATTTCCTTTTTTTAACATTAACAATAATGCCTAAAGAACATCGGTATTGTTACCGTATAACATTGGTTTAGTTTTTTTTAAGTGAAGATTATCCTTTCGTTTTTTTATTAATATAATACCACGTTTTATAAAATCCCGAAAATATTGTTGTCATGTGTTTATTATCACGATTCGGTAAAAGCTCTATTCGAACGGGTCATACATAGTTAATTTTTTTTATCATCACAAACCAAACCGATCATATACCGACCAAACAATATTGGTACCGGTATCATATTCATTTTTATAGTTTTCTTGACGTGGCGGTATAAAATTTGTTGAACGCAGAGTTATATATCGAGTGTCTGTACCATACCGGTACCATAACGAGCCGAACCGATACCGACTGAACAACACCGTTATCAGGACAAGTATTCCTTTTTATGGTGTTTTCAATCGATGTAAAACACAGGTCGATTGCTGTGCCGATATCGTACTGGTATTGTGATGAACCGAACCGACCTGCAACGAAGCGTACAGGATTCCCACTAGTTTTAGCTATTACAAAAGGAACTGCATATTCTGTTTTTAGTCATGAGTCGATGGTAATAGGCAAAAACACAACTTCTAAGTTGAAATTTGGACCAAATAGAAAATGTTAATAACCTGTAACATTTGTCGATTTCACCTGTTTTATACATGTTCCGGATGCTAACACTTTACAACACTTGTAGAATCAAAAGGAGAGCAAAGCAAGTAAAGGATTGATAAACAAGATAAAAAGGGAGAATCGATGCATCCCCGATTTGATATTTCAAATAGAAGACTACGAGAAGTATCTAATTCTACTTAGCAAAGCTACCAAAATCAACTTATTAAGGCATGCAAAGCGCAGCACTGCTAGAGATTTTCGAATTACCGAGCCACAAACTGTTCCCCAACAAGAAAACGGGCCTAACCAGGAACCCTTGCTTGATCCACAAGATACTACACATCAAAATGACGTGCCTAACAAGGAGCCCGATATGGATATCGACTCCAGACCTCAAAATGATTTGGTACAAGACTCTGATGATAATGCTGAAGAAGATGCGATATTGTCACCCGAAACAGTTGCACCATTTGCTGCAGATGATGCTGAAGTAGATGCATTGTCACCTGAAACAGTTACACCAGTGGCTGCAGATGGTTCTGAGTCGTGTAGTGACGATGAAATAATAATTCGCAATTCAAAGCGAAGTCGAATTGTTTATGATTCAGATGATGTTTGATGGTTTTTAATTTGTTATCATCAATCATATTAAGTTTTTGGTTTAGCAACATTTGTAGGTTTTTTTTTAACCTCTGCCCTAAGCATTTAATGCCGTAAGAAATCAGATATTGATCAAGGACCGATATTTGAGATATTGGTAATTGCGCTGGGATGTTGGTAACTTTTAATATCATGCTGAATTTATATATATAGCAATTTAACGTAAACAATTCAGTATACTTTCTTTCCATTAACAAATTAATCTTTTGCAACTTGCAAAACACTAACAATTGTTGCATGTAGGAACTGATTAAGACTTAAAACACTAAAAAATAACAATTAAGACTTAAAACATTAATAGCAGCAATAAGAAGAAAAACGAATGGTAGAACTAAGAAGAAAGGTACTGATATCGGGAAAATCGGTAATATATCGGTCCAATATCATTCAGTATTGCTGATGTTATCGGTACCGATATTTTGCATCGATATCTCACCAGGAGACCGACAACCGATATATCGGTGATACTGGTGTCATAACATCACCTGGCAATTTTCATTACCAAATTTTGACAGCCAATCCTCTCATGTAGCATGCACGCTTTCCACATCAACTTTGAAGTAGGTTGTTTTGATTGCCAACTAACACTCTCCATGTGGCCACTTGGACAAGTATGTTAGGTTGTAGAGTATTAGAATCACGTTGCTGGCGGCAAACTTGTTTGAAGACTATTCTGTCCCTAAAATAAGAAGACTGTTATGCCCCTAATGTCTTTTCAAAACTCACAAGCTACTTTTGCAGCCATATAGATGGTTTAATACTAACCACGGGGTGTCAGCCCAGTGGCCAGTCTCACCCATTCCAAACGGTAGGATGCGGGTTCGAGTCCAGCTCGGCCCGAATAATCCTGCTGGGTAGTAACCGCCAGGCAGCTATGGGGCTAAGCTAGCTTGGGGAGGGAGAACCCTCCCGCGGTCAGGGGTACCGTGCATTTACCCTTTTTTTTTAGATGGTTTAATAATAATCTCACTTTTATACTCATGTCAACTCATTTTGCACCACAAAGTAGAAAAAACTAGAATTTGTTTTAGACTATTCAAAATTCTAAATCTTAGTAGCTCTAAATAGGGCTGTTCATGTAACCTTTTACACAGTCCAAACTGAAACATTTCAGTCGGTTCGGTCGGTTTTGGGATTTACAGGGTTCGGTTCACAGTCTAAAAACACGGTTAAACAATTCAACTCATGAAATGGCTACCATAAACCACCCAAATCAACTGGTTGGATAGTTTGAGATTTATAGGATTTGGTTGACACTCTAAAAAATGGTTTAGTGTTTCAACCCATGAAACCAACGACCCTAAACCGTCCAAAATCAACAGGTTTGGATTTTATAGGGTTTGGTCAAGTCTGGTTTAACTTTCCGGTTCATTGTGAAAATAAACCACCCAAATCAACCGGTTGGATAGTTTGAGATTTATAGGATTCGGTTGACACTCTAAAAAATGGTTTAGCAATTCAACCCATGAAACCAACGACCCTAAACCGTCCAAAATCAACCGGTTTGGATTTTATAGGGTTTGGTCAAGTCTGGTTTAACTTTTCGGTTCATTGTGAAATACGTAGTCAAACTAGTCATGCGTATCGATGTTTATAAACCATCTTTATAATGCTTGTAAATTTAATAAAACTAACGATATAGATTAAAAAAAATTGTTCAAACCGCCAAAAAGTTTTGACACTTGGTTTGGTTTGAAACTATAGATAGCGATTTGCCCGTAACTTTCTATATAGTTATATAAACCTTGTAAATTATGTATTCCTTCCCTCAGTCAAATTAGGATGAGCATGGTACCGAACCAGTACCGAATATACCAGTAAATAGACCAAAATACCAGTGCAGAAAAATGGGTACCGGTACCAAATGCTCATCCCTACTAGTCAAATAGATACCGACAGTGAAGTTGCAAACGTCTGATAAGGAAGCAGCAGCAACTAACCTTGATAATCAAATGAAGTTGCAAACTTCCAATGTGTAACACAAACCAAATTCAACACCAACACCCTGCAACTAAATCCAATCCTTGATAACCAAATCAAACTAACTGAAGTCAAACTCTTGATCAATATTCAATAGCATGTAAGAACAACTTCATAGCTAACAATGGAGGGTCACAGTTATTATTAACTTATTATCAAATGTATATAACAATAGATAAATCAAATCTAACTACAAACCACCAACACCATCCCCTTCATCATCCAAATCCGACGCCCGAACCCGACTCCCACCACCCGCCCCGCCCGACACTTTACTCGCCACCGCCTCAACAAACCTCGCGGAACCCATCTCCATCTGACAAACCCGAACCGCCCCGAACAACTTTTCAGGCAAGTCCTCCTCCTCCTGAGCCTCAACAACAAACCCCATATCAATCGTAACCGCAGTCCACACACCCTAACGCCAGATGCAAAATAGCAGTAGCAATCTTCGAGGAGCCAATATCCACATCGATCTCCAAATAATTCGGCCCACTGTAATAATAACAATTCAAAGCTTTCCCTAACAAACACGCGGAATAGTTTCCAACCGTCGCCTTAACAATCCACGGTCCTTTCACGATCCGGTTCACTATTTTAAACCGCTGGTTACGGAAAGAGTCGTCGCCGTGGATAAACCGGTGGAGAAGTGAACCGGTTGGGATCGGGTCGTCTGTAGCAAAGTAGAACACGGCGCTGTGATGATCTCGACCGGGAACTTGTAGATTAACGGCTAGAATGAAGCTTTTTTTATTCTTTCCGGTTGATTGTTTTTTACGGAGCGCGTGGATGATAGGGTTGTCGGCGCGTGAGAGGACGTGGTCGAGTTTGGTGGAGGATCGGAGCCAGTCGACGCCGGCGGGGTGGAGGAGGTATGGGCCGGAGGGTGATTTGGTCTTTTTGGTGAAGTAGTTATGGCTGCGGAGGTTGAAGAGGTCTCCCGGAGGTGAAGCCCAGCCGTTGGATCCGGTTTCGAGGTGGACGTGGTTGAGAGATCCGCCGGTGATTGCTTCTTGGATCCAGTCGGTGTTGTTTTTGTCGTCGGTGTGGGTGGCGGAGGTGTGGTGGTTTGTGGTGGTGTGCATTGTTTTGGGGTAAACGACGGCGTTTTGAGGGTGGAGTGATGGTGGTGATGGGGTGGACTTGTGAGGGGTGGACCGGTGGAGGGTGTTTTTTTTCTTTTTTTTTCAAGTGGCCGGCTGGATATATTTCGTGTTGTGGGCCCGGGTTGGTTGTTGTTTGATGTTTAATGTGTATTTATTGTCTTATTTCTATTTCATAACAACCCACTTATATGAGTTTTTTTACCACTTGTCTAGTGGTAGTAGATTTAAGTTTTTTAATGTGAATTAAGTTTAATTTTTATTTATGTCATATTAGGGTAGATATATACAGTTAAGGATTTTGATTATGTTTTGTATAACTTTGTGTGAGATTGTCAGTTCGATTCCCGAGCCTAAATAAGTTTTCGTCTCACCGTGTGTTATGCCAGAGAATTCTGCTCTTATGGTGGCACAACGACTGTCAAATGATAGCCGACGGTATGATTTCCGGAAGAATGCCCAAAAAAGCCAAATTTTGAAGTTGTGTGGTAACCTTATACATGATGTTCGCCGTTTAAAAAAATATGAATTTTTTTACATGGATGATCTATTTAATTTTTGTTATATTGTGGATTTGGTATCTAACTTTTTTTTTATCAAAATTGTAGATGTAAATTATGGTTATGATATTTCTTTAATCATAATTAAAAAAAAGAAACAAAGTGGTACTAAAATAGGTACCGTACCAACATATTTGGTATGGTATTTAGTACCTAGTTTTGTTCACATTCAGTAATGATACCTTCGATACAGGTACACATACTCTACTTATCTCATCCCTATAACCAAACGTTACCCAATGCAACAAATATTTCCATTTTGATCTTTAAGCTAAGACTATATAGGGCATGGTCATGACCGTTAAGATCATCATTACCCTTCATGTCAACGTCATGTCACCCCACTCTCATCCACTATTCTATATATCATATATGGCATGGTCGTAACCAAACCACCATCTCCATTTAAAAAAAATGTTTTATGTAAATTATATTAACTAATTAAGGAAATGGAGGTGCATGATTGTTATGGTTTAATCCATGAAACCATGATGGTTCCCTAAGGGGTGGTGTAGCACATCATCCACCATCCTAGGTGGTAATCCATGATCCATCCCATGCCTCCATGCCCATTAGCCTAAAATCATAATCACAAACTAATGGATGTTAATAATGACCCATTCCATTTTTCAAGAGATGATATTAACTATAAGTTTGTAATGATAATGATAGTTCCGGTTATGATGTTTCTTGAATCATTTTTACAACTGAACTTAATAAAGATGATGAACACAAAGCTTGGGAAATGGTGAAGAAAGGTTAAGATTAGTTAATGGTCTAATTATTAATGGTTCCAAGTTGTGAATGCAAGTGTTGTTCGTGAATTGCAAAGTTTGGGAATTGGTTGAGTTGTTTATCATGGGGGTTAACCAAATTTTCAAAATTGATTCATAATCGATTGGTCAGCTAACCGATGCCTCAAAACCATAACCATAAGTGATGTTAGTTATTAATTAACGTCGGTCGATTATCTTGGTTATAGTTAGTTAGGTTATTGGTTATCGATTATGACTATGTTCACCCGTAATATTGTCCCAGCTTTTTGCTTGAACGTAGCACAAAATGTCCTTATGGTGAATGTTCATTAAGTTTTTCAGTTAAACATGTGAAATGAAAATAATATATTTTAATGTTTATTTAAGTCAGTGATGATCATTTCATGAGCAGTGACATAGAAAACAAATTTGATCATTGAACATAAGATATTTAAATGAAATTGTTTCCATAATTATCATAAGTTGATAAAAAAATACCACAATTTTATTTCACATACCATATACTAGAATTAGCAGACAAATGATCAAACGATCTTATGGTTGTTGAGAATTTATAAGCATTCTACAATTCGTTTTGATTGATTAGATGTTGTAGCTTTCGTTTCATGTTTCTCGTCATATTCTCCAAATGGCCTGGGATCGATTTTTAATATTCATTCAAATAAAAATCCAAAAACTACTTGTTCTTTACAAGCTTTCATATGTTGGTCAATGGTTATTAAGCTAACAGAAGCCAATCATCAGCAATAACATACAGTAACATTGTTACCGCTGAAAGGGTTCCTGAAGTCATAGTTACTACTTTTGGTAACCCCATCTTGTGAAGCCTTGTGTCTTTTCAACTAAATGTTGTGATGCATGGTCCCTAACTATAAAAAAAAAAAAAAAAAAGTCATTGGTCTATTTTGGTACATGTTTTTGTAACAAAAATAACACACACATTTGTTTTCTGAATTATCCGAGTAAGACTTTGAGATTACTCTTAAAATACGTTAATCTATCCGGACATTTACAAACTATAAAACTCACGTTTAACACATGTGGGATAGCTAAGCTTACAATGAATCAAACTGATTCAACAACATATTATATTTTATTATTAATAGATTAGTTTCTTTCCCTCTGATAATGTTAGAAGTTCTAAAACCTCTTATTTTTCAAAACATTTTTTTTAGATTATGCGTTGTGGATTAAGGGATGGGGTGCGACATGCTCAACACTGCCCCCTCTGTTAATGGGTTTAATTAATGAAGCTTTAGTTAATGGGTTTGCATCGTTAATGAGAAGAAGTTGGGGATGATGGTGGGGCATACCCCAATCTAAACAACCACACTATTTTATTTTGTTTTTTTATTTAGTTAATACATACACATTGTTAATAATATGTATTTAGTTAATAATAAAGTTGCTATGTAAGTGACGATGATCTGCCAAATGAGTTTAATTAATCACTTAATGCACAACAAATAGCATAGCCTTAGTAAACGCCAAAATCATCAAATGCAACAAAACATGTTTTGTTTTTTAATAAGGAACACACGTATAAAAAGGAGCATATCATATCAGGGGCAGACCTACTTTAATAGAAGGGGTAGCCTTCGCTATCCCTTGGCGTTCCGGCGTTAGTGTAAATTTTAAAAAAAATTAACGTTTTTTCGATTTCATTACTCATTTTTTATAAAACGTTACCCCTATGAAAATTTTCTAGATCCGCCACTCTATCGTATACAATCATCTACAAATCTAATGGTGACAAAACTTGTGATGTTGGCATGGCTTGTAGCATGCCTTGATTGTACATACCCCACATGGGTGATGAGGCTACAACCAATCTCCTTGGTGATGAGGCAGTTGTATAGCATATGATAATGACTTTATATTTATTTTTATAAAAGCATTATGTATATGACTAAATGATAACCAAGATTAAGAAACATAAAAAAAATTGCATATCCATCCAACCACATAATAAAACAATACATAACTTGCTATACTCAGAAAAATGTTAAATTTACACACATATATGACCGTTAGTCATGATAATTCTTAATTTTTAATGAAGGATAGAAACGATATGAACAAAAAAGTATTATATCAAATCATAGAAGTTCTTTTCTAAGTGTTTACTAATAAGGTTAAAGCTTTTTTAGGCTTTTAGCAAAAGGATTAAGCAAGCATGTTACGTATCTTTTTTAATGGCTACCTATAAAATTGAACTATTATCTTTTTCTCTCATGTGCCCTTGAATACGCGCTTAAATCTCCCCGTATCGTCGTAACTTCATCTCCAGGAAGTCATCGGGAAGTTGCTTTATTTCTTTTATACGTATAGCATTAGAGTAAGATTAATTAATTCGGGGCAAACCTTAAGATAACAGTAAGATTGTTGTTACGTGACATGGAGTTCACAAGTTTCAGTCGTGGAAATAACTTCTGCGATAATTGTAGGGTAAACATGTGAATATCAGGCTCTAGCGGGTCTGACACCAAATAAAAATAAGATAGTAAGAAATGTAACTAAAATTTAAACGCATGGTGTATTTAAAAATATAAAATAAAAGTCATGTTTCATCGATTAATATATAAAAATGATAAAAAGGGTGCATGGCTAAAATAAAATAAGTGAAGCAACAATGTGCATGTAGGTCAAATTACTTAGGCCGACCATCAACCGACAAACGATCCAGTCAATAAAATAACACATGCAGCGTTCGGAGATGCACGAGTTAGACGTCCCGTTTAACTTTTTCCTTTTTTTTTTAATTAAAAGTCTTTAAAGCTACAAACTTACCGTAAAAATAGATTACAAAACAAAGATGCATTCAGGTATAAAACTTTATAACTGTCTTTTATTGAAGTTTAAAGTTTTAACATAATCGGTTTAAGTTTAAACTTATTACTGCTTTTCAAAAAGCTTACGATACTCATCTTAACCTTAGTACTGTTTTTCATCCTCAATCCGATGAACAAACCGAGCGTACTATCCAAACTCTCAAGGATATGCTTCGTTCTTGTGTAATCGATTTTGGTGGCAACTAGGATATACACTTGCATTTGGTAGAATTCTCGTACAATAACAGTTATCACGCTAGCATTCAAATGGCACCATTCGAATCATTGGATGGTCATAAGTGTCGTTCGCCTATTTGTTGGCATGAGATCGGAGAAGTTTAAATCACCTGTCATGAGCTCATACAAGAGACAACGGACAAGATCTTGCAGATTCGTGATAACCTACTCAAGGCTAGAAACCGACAAAAGAGTTACGCTGACAAGAGACGCAAACCGTTGGAATTTAATATCGGTGATCACGTACTTTTCAAGGTATCCCATTGGAAAGGAGTAGTTCGATTTGTTAAGAAGGCAAACCCGTTACTCGCTTCGTAGATCCTTTCAATATTCTCGAAAGGATAGGCAAGGTAGCATATCGAGTGGATCTACCTCAAGAATATGACAACCGGCACTTT
Organism: Scalesia atractyloides; assembly: GCA_947069175.1. Classification (NCBI taxonomy): domain Eukaryota; kingdom Viridiplantae; phylum Streptophyta; class Magnoliopsida; order Asterales; family Asteraceae; genus Scalesia; species Scalesia atractyloides. The sequence goes on from CAMTDV010001632.1 coordinate 3,070,480, forward strand.
CGGTCATAATTAAGCGCTTAATGAAGAATAATACCATCATAATTAGCGTAATTAGACGTAAATTAACTCGATCAGGCCTTTGGAAAGCCTAGGAACGTCTACTTGATTCACGCTACGCGATATGGCGACAATCAAGAACTTTAACGAGAAATTGAACGATAAGCGAACTGATGCCGAACAAATGCTGACAACGCCTAAAAATACGAATTTTGTACTTGTATTTGTCGTACAGTTAAAATTATGCGATAAAAGTTGATCGTTGAACATCGCAAAGCACAACACGGAGGTTACGCGGAAAATTGGAACGCACCAACAACGAAACGGAAGCCACAAACTAGAGATACGTCTAAATATTAATATATTATGATATATTAGGCTTCGTTTTCAAATTTTAACACTCACGGAAGAAACCAGAACGAAAAACGGATCAGAAACGACAAACAGGGCAAAATACGCCGCAACCGACGGGTTTACGCGTCAAACAACGACCCCCGATATAATTTAATACGTTTTCGAGTCTGAACAAATAAATTTCGACAAATAACAGCAGTTGGATCGAAAAACAGGCCATAAATGGCGATCGTAGAGATTTTACGCAAATTTTCACAAAACCGACAAACCGTCGCGTCAACCGGTCGACTAACGACAACATTTACGTGTTTTTGATTCTAATTAAGGCATTACGACAAAAAACAATGTTCGGGTTTCCATAACGGGCTTGAGATACGCACCTGGGCTTACACACGAGTTAGCGGGCTTTGGGCCCGGCCGCCTAACTATTTAAACCATCCTTAACCCTAATTCCCTCATTTCTTTCACTCAAAAACCCTAGCACACACCCCTGCCCCCCTTTTCCCTGCTCCGATCGCCGGAGTCCGGCGAGGGCGCCGGCGGCTCCGGTTGTCGACTCCGGTGGTTTTCTCCCTCGGTCACCCACAACCACTCACCTCTTGTCCCTCGCCTCTTATACACACACATAACTGCATACATACATATATACAGACAGAGAGTGAGACAGAGAGAGAGACCGATGAGAGAGGGAGCAGCGTAGAGAGAGATGAGACAGAGAGGTGGATGCGGTAGCGGCGCCGCTGCGCCGACGGCAGCGCCGTGGGGCTTTCGGCGACGCACATAGCAGCGGCGGTGGTGCGGTGGTTGGGATTTGACGGCAACAACAAGCCGCGGTCGGCGGCACAGTGGCCGGCCGACGGCGGTAGTGGAGGTGGTTGTGGCCAAAGACGGCGGCGGCGGTGTTTGGTCACTCCGGTTCAGTCGGGTCGGCGTGGTTCAGTCCCGGTTTCCCCTTCGGTTCAGATTTGGTTCGACTCGGATTAAGTCAACGGCTCGGGTCTCGTATCTCCGTTCAACACAGTCCATCTCCGGATTCGGTTCAGATCAGTTTTGGCTCACGTCGCGGTTCAGGTTTCGGGTTCGACTCGGTTCGACCCGGTTCAAGTTGGAAACGGTTTTCAGTATTTTAGTTTCGTTACGGGTTTAGTTTTTGGTTCAGATTAAACATAGAAGCGTTTGTTTCAGGTTCGGTGTGGTCAACAAAAGTCAACGGGTCAAACCCGGTCAACGCGGTCAAAACTTGTCAACTGTCGGTCAATGAGTAAACCACTCGGTAAACATTAATTACGACGGGAAGTTAAATTATATAGTTTATAAATATAGTTAATAATTATCGCGTAAACCGAGCTCAAACCGATCCGTTAACGAATATATATATCGTAAAAAATAAATAATATATAATAAATCGAACCGACTACGTTATTCGCGTCAAACTATTCGTTAAAACTCAAACCGACGTCGTTAAATATATAAATTGGATATATTAATCGGCAAAAACTTAATATTTGGAAACGACGAAAAATTATATATATTGTTTGATTTTGTGCATTGCAGGTTGCGTTTTGATAAATAAATCGACAACTTGTGTTGTCGGGATCGTCCAAAACAAAGGAAACTTTGCCCGATTTTCGTAAAATCCGTAAAATGAAACGCGACACATTTCAAAGATTAAACGTCCGAATTCATATGATTATTATAAAATAAATATAAGTATATATTTATTTTGTCAACGCTAATTAAAACATTCAAATCTCGATCCGACAACCTTTCCACGAACGCGATTTCAAGATAACGAACGTACGGCAAACGACTACAAGATAAACGATATTTATTTATGTTTAACTCAAAGTCGAAACTCGGAAACTAGGTTTCAAACATTCGGCAATCGATAACATACTCGAACGACGATATAAAAATAAGTATATTGTTTATATCTATTTCGAAACGCCAAACTCTTACAAGACGAATACAAGGTGTGAATTTTTTCAAACGACAAACATTCGGAGATCGTATAACACAAATATAATCATATGTATATACAAATGGCGAGACGTCAATTACTTTCATAAAATAAATATAGTTATATTTATTTCGAACGTCACCGATTCGAGAGCTTCAAATGCCATTTGTTATATCTGATTTCAAACGCCTAAACGAAGTGCGACATGATACGCCAGACTATTGCGCGAATACGAAATGTATTATCTATACGGATATATTTTCGAGTATATATACATTATATTTTACGAAAACTACGAGGAGTCGTACTATTAACCGTCAATGTAGGCGACAACTAAATACGATTTCAGAAATATAGTTATGTTTACATATAAACATATAATTCAAGTAGCTCAAAAACATAATCGTTTCTAAGAAACCATGAGTTGGTTAACCGAGTTAAGTCAATAATAATTTCATAGAATCGTATGAGTAACGATTCGGTAGAGCTCGGTATCACGTAGGATAGCTACGTCATTCTTAGAAACTTACAAGTTATTCCGTTTTAAGAATACACTAGATTGCATGCTAGCAAGTCAAGTTGTGGAGACAACACTACGGAAATCACATTAAGTTAGCTTTGCACTGGATTATCCAGGTGAGTTCCTAACCCCCACTTTTTACCGTTTTACATTTTTATAAATGTTTTCGGGGGTGGAAAGACATGCAAGTTTTGCGAGAGCACACAATGTTTCGATGAAACGAAAATCATATGTTTCTAAACCGTGTTACAAACAGATTTCAATGAACACAAATGGTTTACGAAAGGTTTATGCTAAACTTACCGGTTTTCACAGCTATACAAAGCTTTTCGAAACATGCATGCGTTTTATGACTAGTGACGGGATTGTCATAGTCACAACTAGGGGCGAGGCCCCAATTTTATTTATAACATGGGCTAGGCCCAATGACAAAAGAACATGGGCTAGGCCCAATGACAAGAGAACATGGGCTAGGCCCAATGACAAGAAAACATGGGCTAGGCCCAAAATCAAGAAAACATGGGCCAGGCCCAATAACACGGAGTTATAACAATTGGCATGTAGCTATAGGATTAGATTATAACAGATCACTGTGCGTAAGTAGGATGATGACAATAGTAACCATTAATCACGTAGTGACTGTCACACCCCAACCGGTGGCGGAAACATCGGGATGAGACGCACAAATCGTTCAAAAGCATCATAACACTATTTGCGACAATATAATTAAATTCAAATTTCATAAATTGCTAATATTCAAGTACAAGGTTCAAAACGAAATAATATAAACAAGACTATGATTTATTTGGATGAGTATCTAAAGACCATCCTAACTTGTTTTCTTCATCTTGCATGTATCAACCTGCAACACGTATCAAAATATGTCAACAAATAATGTTGGCGAGCATACAAGTTTATTAAATAGCATACATAGATATAAAATAGTTTAACTCATATCCATAATGATAAAATCAAGACAAATGGGTAAATGCTAAGGCATGCTATATGTCGAACTTCAATAATGATGTAAACCAACCACTATAGAATTAACGGAAGATTAATGCTTGATACAAAACCCTAAAGTGGGTGTTATCTTACTCTTAGACCATAGGAGCGTAATATCGTTCAAATCGTTCAAATATCGTTCAACAAAGTTAACGAACATATAACCAAAGCATCAAACACACAAATTGTCAAGTATATCACATAGCATGGATAGAGCGTGCACGAGTATAAAAGCATTTGTGTAATTTTGATAGAGATACGTGTTACGCCCCAAAAGTGTATAAACTAAAAAGGGGTACAAGTATGCTCACTGTTTTGCGTAGAGTTCCACGAAAACCGAGAGTGGAATTGACGAAGTCTTGACATTACAAGTAGTTGCATTTGCGACTCCTTGTAAAGCTAAGCGTACGATGGGATTTGGAGAACAGAGGACCACAAGGTTTACCCTAAAACAAAGTTGGAAGTGATCTAATAAATAGAATATTTGAACAATTTAGTGGACAATATTCTCGTTTCATAATTTTTTTTATTTGATTTATGTGGTTTATTATGTTAATTCAATTGATATATAAAATTACAAGACATACTTTTCTAAACGAGACAGATGTTTGGTATTGATAGTAACAAAAATCATGACTATCTTTATGTAATTGAAAAAAATATAAAAGTAAATGAATTTATTAATTTCTATTGAAAAGTAAGGAATATAATGATAAAAAATTGCTTTCTAATTGAAATATAACAAAATACACTAACACTAATATTATTGGTTTATATATATATATATATATATATATATATATGACATCTTCTTCATACGTAAACTGTTATGACATCTTCGAACCCTGGCAACGCGTCGGTTCTCTCCGGCAAAGCTCTGGTCGTCCGGTGAATACAACAGGTTTCTGGCGACTTATTTTTGTGGCAGAGAGGTTGCGAGATGGCGAGAGGAATCAGGGTGTGAGTGAAAGATGAGAGGCTGAAAATGTGTGTTGTGTGTTTATAAATATAATTAGGGTTTTAGTTAGGGTTTAGGTGGTGTGTTGGACCAAGGCCCGTTAACCCGTTCTAATGCTTTTGAGTGGCCCGAACGTACCGACGATATCTGATTTCAAGTACAAGTTTCATAAAACGCTGAATTTATTTTGTTTATTATTATTATTATTGTTATTGTTGTTGTAATTATTATTATTATTGTTATTATTATCTATAAAATAATAACTAAATAAACAATAATAATGATGATAATAAATTAGACGAATAAATAATTCAGTAGTACGACACGTATTTCCTAAGATAAATTTTACGGAAACGCGAGGCGTTACAGTCTCCCATACTTTAGGGAATTTCGTCCGAAATTCATTCAAGAGGAAGGCTTAGGAAAGAAATAATCACATTTCTAAGTATGCGGGTATAACTGTGAATTAGGTGGTGAGTGATTAAGGTTTGTATTAAATATAGCAGTGAAACATTGAATTTCTCATGGCACGTTTTACGAAACCTTAGTAACATGGCATTAACACTTATATATAGGAAGTACCAGCGGCGTATCCACCATGTTCATACCATATTACGTTCGTTTCGCTAGTCGATGCCATGTTACGTTCCATGTCATAATCAGGTTTATTTGCGTATTACGAGTAAGACTGATAGCGTATATAGAGTCTCAAGTATGTAAGTATAATTGTATTTAAGTATGAGAGAGTATACTGTATAAGTATGAGTATAAGTGTAAGTGTGCGTATTCGCACATTCGTGTACAATACAGATGATATATTTTAGTTTAACCAAGATTAACGGATTACTGGCATGTGAATAAACAGGTCAAACCATCGTGTACCGCAATGTAGACTATCCATCATCGTAAAAAAGAAGAGGGTGTAAAATAGTTTACTTAACATGACCTCAAGAATACGGGCGGGCGTCACTCCTATAGCGCTACACAAGCGCTATACATGTTAAGGTGTGGCTTGATCAGAGTTAATGACGAGTCTACCACATAAACATGTGAATAAACAAGTCAAACCATCGTGTACGCAATGTTGACTAGTCAATATTGTCGAAACATAGTGTAAAATAGTTTACTTAACATGACCCCAAGTCTCAAGGGCGGTAAGCTACTCCTATAGCACTACGCATAGTGCTATACATGTTAAGGTGTGGTTTCATAACGAGTTTATCACATATAATGTTCCAGTAATCCCAAATCAAGTATGATGTTTAGTATGCACCGATAGAATCGTTGTGTAATAGATTTAGTATAAATGCGAAGTTTGTCGTGCATAAATTCGATTTTAGTATAGTGTGACATTGAAAAAAAATGAAGGAATAAGAATTATATAGCAAAAAATGTAAGATAGCATAAAAGAGAGGCTAGTTAAAATGTTGGAGTGTTTCGGTTTTAGAAACTTCGACTATTCCAAAGTGACTCGTAAGTCCTTTCGAATTAGGGAGATATGATTTGGCCTAATAGGTGTAATACTCTCGTCGCCAAGCGATTAACGGTACTTTACCCTTCCAGTTAGTACATGTCCCTAATTTGATCGAAAAATACGAAACTTTGGCGAGATTGAAAACTGAGGAGCGGAACCAGTCATCAAGGTGTGGATGTCAATCCTGGCTTGACAATTTCGTCCCCAAATTGTGGTTTATTGAGCGTATCAAGATATAATCTCGAATCGTCAATAAGGATCCACTAGATTATGAAATGAAACTCCCATCAAGATATAGGTATCACTCCTGACTTGATGGTGAGTTTCGTGCGAAATAACATGTAAAACGGATTGAAACTCGTCACCAATGGCGGGAATCACCCCTGTATTGATGAGTTATTTCGATTGTGGAACAAGAATATTCTCAAAAATGTGTATTGTGTTTTGTGTCTTAGGAAAGACATATCGTAAGTTTTAAAATCAAATGGGAGAGAGAAGCACGGTAGAAGGAATAATAATTTAGATAATTATTAAGAATGGTCAAGAGTATGGTACTTAAACTATAGACTAGGTCGAACATGGCAATTCTACCTAATTTCCCTATAGCTATGGCTCTGATACCAATCTGTCACACCCCAACCGATGACGGAAACATCAGGATGAGACGAACAAATCGTTCAAAAGCATCATAACACTATTTGCAACAATATAATTAAATTCAAATTTCATAAATTGCTAATATTCAAGTACAAGGTTCAAAACAAAATAATATAAACAAGACTATGATTTATTTGGATGAGTATCTAAAGACCATCCTAACTTGTTTTCTTCATCTTGCATCTATCAACCTGCAACACGTATCAAAATATGTCAACAAATAATGTTGGCGAGCATACAAGTTTATTAAATAGCATACATAGATATAAAATAGTTTAACTCATATCCATAATGATAAAATCAAGACAAATGGGTAAATGCTAAGGCATGCTATATGTCGAACTTCAATAATGATGTAAACCAACCACTATAGAATTAACGGAAGATTAATGCTTGATACAAAACCCTAAAGTGGGTGTTATCTTACTCTTAGGCCATAGGAGCGTAATATCGTTCAAATATCGTTCAACAAAGTTAACGAACATATAACCAAAGCATCAAACACACAAATTGTCAAGTATATCACATAGCATGGATAGAGCGTGCACGAGTATAAAAGCATTTGTGTAATTTTGATAGAGATACGTGTTACGCCCCAAAAGTGTATAAACTAAAAAGGGGTACAAGTATGCTCACTGTTTTGCGTAGAGTTCCACGAAAACCGAGAGTGGAATTGACGAAGTCTTGACATTACAAGTAGTTGCATTTGCGACTCCTTGTAAAGCTAAGCGTACGATGGGATTTGGAGAACAGAGGACCACAAGGTTTACCCTAAAACAAAGTTGGAAGTGATCTAATAAATAGAATATTTGAACAATTTAGTGGACAATATTCTCGTTTCATAATTTTTTTTATTTGATTTATGTGGTTTATTATGTTAATTCAATTGATATATAAAATTACAAGACATACTTTTCTAAACGAGACAGATGTTTGGTATTGATAGTAACAAAAATCATGACTATCTTTATGTAATTGAAAAAAATATAAAAGTAAATGAATTTATTAATTTCTATTGAAAAGTAAGGAATATAATGATAAAAAAATTGCTTTCTAATTGAAATATAACAAAATATACTAACACTAATATTATTGGTTTATATATATATATGTATGACATCTTCTTCATACGTAAACTGTTATGTCTTTTGATTCAATTTATACTACTCCCACAACAGAAAATCAAGAGTTCATATTAACTAGTTTATAATTACTAGCTCAAGTGTGGATATATGGAACATATAAGAAGCGAGTGCGAAAGAACGTATACCGAAACAGTGGGCGAAATGTCATGATCTCCGGCGAACTTGGTTACCCGTCGGCGCCTCGATTTACTCCGGCGAACCTCCGATTAAAGGCTTGGGACTCCGACGAAACTTCGAACCCCAGCGATGCATCGGTTCTCTCCGGCAAAGCTCTGGTTGTTCGGTGAATACAGCAGGTTTCCGGCGACTTATTTTTGTGACAGAGAGGTTGCGAGACGGTGAGAGGAATGAGGGTGTGAGTGAAAGATGAGAGGCTGAAAATGTGTGTTGTGTGGTTATAAATATAATTAGGGTTTTAGTTAAGGTTTAGGTGGTGTGTTGTACCAAGGCCCGCTAACCCGTTCTAATGCTTTTGAGTGGCCCGAACGTACCGACGAGATCTGATTTCAAGTACAAGTTTCATAAAACGCTGAATTTATTTTGTTTATTATTATTATTGTTGTTGTTGTTGTTATTATTATTATTATTACCTATAAAATAATAACTAAATAAACAATAATAATGATGATAATAAATTAGACGAATAATAATTCAGTGGTACGACACGTATTTCCTAAAATAAATTTTACGGAAACGCGAGGCGTTATAGTGACCAAGGTGCAAAAGGTATAGATCTTTCGAGTTTGAGACACGCTCCACTCCTGGTATGTTAACCGGTTAGGAGTGTTTTTGTGATCCCAATGATGTCAAAGTTGTCTCGGGTTGGTTACTTACTTATGGCACATAGGTCAGTGTATTAGCTACACACTGACTGATCCTTAGATTCCATAGGAAAACTACATACTACGATTTCAGCACAGGTTTACAAAGATAACGGAAAACATTTCAATACCAGTTTATTTACAGATACGATCGAAAACATTTTATCACCGGTTTATAAACATAACAGTTATATGCATGGATTTGCAAACAACATGGAAAACATTTCAATACTTTTATACAGACATGACATTTCAAATGCGTTGGGATACTATGATCCCACAAATCGGTTTTCGAATGCAAGACTTTCAAATGTTTTATGATTCATTTGAAACAAAAACAGACAAACTATGAACTCGCCAACTTTATGTTGATTTTTCGCATGTTCTTTCTCAGGTTATGATTACAAGTATGGCACAGTTGGAATAGTGGAACCCATGGGTATTCGAGTAGTTAGTGGGCGTTCAGTTACTAGAAACCTTAGCCATCACGTCTGCTTCCGCTGTGCGATGAAGATGCCATTCGGTTCACGCCCCGGCTCTGATGCGAACGGATAACACAGGGGTGTGACAGAGTGGTATCAGAGCCATAGGTTCTAGCGAACTAGGTATCAACCCCCGCTCTAATACCAGAGTGGTATCAGAGCTATATGTTTTAGCGAATTAGGTATCAAACCCGGCTCTGATAACAGAGTAGTATCATAGCCATAGGTTTCAGCGAATCAGGTTTCTATGGAGATACCTAGGCTCTAACCTCACTTTCCTTTGGGGACATTAGATCATTAAGACTTTGAATACATACAGAACGCCTAGTACTCGAAAATGGGTTCCAACCGTGGCTGAAAACGATAAGTCAACATTATGATTTTAATCATACACTAGTGTTGTGTTTGATACACGGTACACGGAACAATTACATTAAGTAAGCAAAACTTTGAGAGTTTTGACAACATGCATTTAAGACCTTTGGAAAACTTATGCCAATATCCGTTAAAGGTCATTACGTAGGAGCCACGATTATTAACTCGGGAAAACACATTACATATATTGTCGCTGTTATTTTATTTACCCGAGAAGGTAGCCTACGCGAAATGAAATACGGGTACGCAAATATCATGAAACTTAACTTATACAGCAACGAATGTTGAAGTACATCACATACGACTTTCGAGGCACGTCCTTGAGGAATCACGACATTACGACAACGATGCTAGTCCCGTCAGCGGAAGAACTACCGACCAGAATGCGACAATTTATAGTGTCAAAAATGAGTGTTTTAAGACTTGATAATTACTTTTCGTATACATACTTTTATATACTTAGAATTTTCGAATCCGAACTCTCCACAGACTCTGAATACTTACACACATTCGTTTCCCCATGTAGGGAAACTTCGGTGTTTCCATCTCAACAACTTATCAACTCTCGGTTTAATCAGAAAGCTTGCAAAACCGTGAGTATACTCGATTCTCTTTTTACTTTTTACACTTTTTGGGTGCAATACGTACATGCTATAAAAACTCACACAATCACATATTTCATGCTTAAAATACAAACAAACAATCCAATATACATGTTTGATACGTTATACTTGAATTCATATATGATAGACTACTCTTATACTTTATACTTGTCATTAACTTCGTATAACTCTCCCTTAACATGTATAGCGTTATAGGTTTAACGCACTGTCACACCCCGACCCGCAGCGGAAAAGGTGATCGGGGCATGATTGGGTTATCATCAAAGCTCATGACATTTATTATGCGTTTCATATTCTTTAATACAAATTAAATGGAAATTTACAATAAAGGTTACAACTGTTCTAACTAACAATCTAAACTTCTTTGTTCTCTTCTAAGGCATATCCTATGTTTTCCTTGCTTCAACCTGTTCACCTGTATCATGTGTAAAAGTGTTTTTGGATCAACATAATGTTGGCGAGTGAATCCTATGGAAAACATTTGAACAAATTTATTTAAATTGATTATGAAATATGTGCACAACCAAACATGAGTAAAAATAGATGTAAACTTAATCAACAATCATAAGATATTAAATGAAACACACATGAACAATAATGGAACAATTAGAGGCACGCGATGCTCAACTCGTCTCTCACGAGGAACTGAGGGGCCTAATGAATGAATTGCATAAACATGATAATATAAATGACACAACTACAAATAATATAAACTCAATGATACACACATGAACAAAAATGGAACATTTAGAGGCACGCGATGCTCAACTCGTCTCTCACGAGGAACTGAGGGGCCTAATGATTGAGTTTCATATAATTTGACAAAAGGAACTAAGTAATCACAACAATATAAACAATCTAAGTTTAGGTCATGATGTGGTATGGCACAAGTTTAAATAAATAAGTTAATTATTTTCATAACACATGACACACCCCAAAACGTGTAATTTAAAAGGGGGAGTTGTAAGATTCACTCACAGTGGGTGCGTTCGGTTGATGACGTTGAATGCACGCGAGGTGGTTTTAACCACGAGTGAGATTTAACCTAGATAAATTGCATTATGGTTTGGTAAGTAAACGGATTTTATTAATCTATTTTAGTAGGATTGTTGGGTGTATTTTTGTGAGTTTGAGGCTATTTCCTAACCTTAAAAATGTTATTTTTAAGTATTTTTAATTGATTTTTAATTAAAATAATTAAATAAAAATAATAAAAAAATTGATTTTTTTTTTGACCGTTGACCTGACCGTTGACCGTTGACCGGTTCGAATCGGAATACAAGTGCGCTGAGTGAGGCTCGAACCCGAGACCTCCCGTACGCGTGCACGCAGCTCTACCAACTGAGCTACGTGTCTAACCCGTTATATATCTGATTTTAATTATATTTATACATTAATTAGTTTAAACCGAAAATCATTTTATTTTAAAAACAGTTTAAATCAATTCGGACGTTGCGCTCCACAGGTCTCGAACCCGGGACCTGTGGCTTAAACTAACACACAGTCCACCGCTGGACTGTGTGTTTAACATGTTATATAATACGATTTTTATTATACTTAAATACAAATTAGTTATTTCCTTTTCTGCCTTATTTAAAAAGAATAGATAATTGTCCGAGTCGGTGCAGAAGACCGGACTCGAACTCGTGACCTGTGATATAAACATACACACAGTCCACCGCTGGACTGTGTGTCTAACTTGGTTATTATTCCGGTTATTAATATACTTAACATATATTTGTGGCGACTCCGGTTCAGTTAAACAAAAAAAAAATGATTTTTATTAAGGCAGCGTGTGTGAAACCGGATTCGAACTCGAGACGTTTGTATGTTTAATGTGCACACAGTCCACCGCTGGACTGTGTGTCTAACCCGAGTAATTTCTTGATTTATATATATACTTATACGTTATAGCGGTCATCGTCTTCTCCGTCCGATTTTGACCAGAATCGGAAAATCCGACTGGTTCAAAGTCTTAATCGGTTTCTTTAGTTTTTTTAGGTAATTATAGATGATATATGAGTGAAAAGATAAAGATATTAGGCGAAGAGGTATACCGACTGGACCCTCTGTTTTCCGGCAGAACTCCGGCGACAGCAATAGGCTCCGGCGACGAGTGTCTTGCAGCGGAGAAACTTCAGAAAGCTTACAAAGGGTGTGGGTGACTTCGTATAAGCTTAGAAGGTTCAATAGGGCTCGGAAATGGAGAAACCGGTTTTCCGGCGATGAGCAGAGAAATTCCGGCGAGTGGAATTACGCCGAGAAAAGGTGTGGTTTTGAGCGAAAAGGTTTGCTGTGGGTTGTGGGTGAATTTATAGGGCAAATCGTCGATGTATTTGGCCCGATTTCCAACTGGATTCATTGATTTAAATTTCTCCGGCGGTTATAATTTTGGTCGCGGACTCAGACGTCGGTTATAACCGATGTCTTGTTAATGGTTTACGTTATAACGTAAATTGTCATTAAAACTCGCGAGATTTCCGGGATTTCCGACGACTGAACTATTGGGCGCCGGTTTTGAATTCGTAACGTCATGATATCAATTAAATAATTCTAATATTTAACAAACAACATCCGTGGCGCAGTGGTTCAGTGTTATGTGTTAAGTTTGTTTCCGGACCGCTCACTGACCCGGGTTCGAAACCCGGCAGAGGTATTTTATTTTTATTTTGCGATTTTTGACAGTTTCAAACTAATTATATAATTCTCGTATAATAATTGATTATGAATCGTTTAAAAATTACTTTGGGCATTTAATTCGCAACGAATTTTTGACTGACTGTTCTGCTTGATAACGAGCGGTTGGTAAATTCCGTTTTTGAGCGTTATGTTACACGCACCGCCGTATTCTTGAGGTCATGTTAAGTAAACAAAATGGTTTTTTCATTGCTATGATTAGTTACGCTAGCGGGAATTTTTGGGTTGACATTTATAGTTGCATGCTAGTATCGTATGTTAGTTCTAGCTAACTATTATGCCATATGGATCCGTTAAAACTTTTATACCTATGTTAGTATTCAAACTTATATGCTCGCCAATACCGTGTGTGTTGAACTATACTTTAATATGTATTGCAGGAATTTGATGATGATATCGCACGGAATCTAGTAGGATGACTTGAAATGCACCTTTAAATTTAGTATTTTGTTGTATTTTTGTTTCCATTCAACATGTTGTAATTTGCTTGTTTCTTAGCAATGAAATGAAAAGTTATTTATTAAATACTTGTCACATTTAGTGTCATGAAGTTTCTTGCAATTTATTTCGTCCATCCCCGATGTTTTCGTCAATGGTTGGGGTGTGACAGAGTTTCCCTTTGATCCACGATTATTGCACCAAAAACACGTGATAGTTGAGGCGAGACGTTCGTTACAAATTAATATCTCTTGTGTGGGCAAACCAAAACATAACTATATAGAATTTATCTAAGGTGTAACACTACTAATTAATTCAAAGAAAGGTACATTTACATTATAAATTTCTTGTAGCTTTTGACGTGTTATTCCATAAGATGATGCAAGAAAATGTTCCCACCGTCCCATGTACCTTTTCTAGTTACGAATTTGCTTTCTTTTCCAAATTAAAAACAAAAAACACACACACACACATATATTATATATATATATATATATATATATTATAATATATATATAATTATATATATATTATTCTCTAACTGTTCATCGAAAACCGATTCTCTTGAATGATAAGTTTTTACTTAGTATGGTAATGTTGTGATGAGATACAAATGCTAAGATTCTTTGAATGTGAAGCAACAAAAGGTAACTTATAATGTACATCATTTATTAATTACTAATTACTAGTTAACATCAAAATTTTAGATAGATTTTCTGTTACTTTTTGTAGGTAACAAAAGACACATACTTCTAACAAACTTAAGAGATAATTAATCAATAAATGAGTAAAGGGTCTTCAAACATGTTTATCTTAAAAGATTTCGACACCTTGTAGAGAAAGAAGAAATGAAGTGTTAAAATACATCAACTCAATTCATAAGGTAGATCAATATTTCATTTGTTAGATCGGAAGGTTATTTGATTTTAGTATGTTTGTTTAACCGTGGTTACGTTTTGTACTTGGTTGATGCTCATTGTTTTGTTTATTTTTGCCATTATTTGCAAGTCTCTAGTTTCTTGTTTGAGATTTTATTTTGAATGTGAATATAGCTAACTTTTTGTACATTATAAGAAAAACAACGACGTTAGACAAGTACCTTGATATGCAAGTCTCGAGTTTCTAGTTTCTTGTTAAAGACTTTTTTCTTCTTCTTCTTTTACGCTATAAAAGATAATTGACTTTGAAGGTATTCGTGTTTTAGGAAAATAAATTTTGTAGCTTGTTTTGTGTTTGGATGATTAATGTGAAGACTAGTAATTTTTCACTTTTTTCTATATTTTTTATATCCTTTTAATTTTAAATTTATTGCATCATATAGCTTTTAAAGTGTCCGACTTAACGACATGCCCAAATATCCAAAAAATAAAATAAAAATCTTGACACACCATTAGTGTAGAATCAAATTACTTAGTTTAGTTAGCGATAATATATTCCATCACATTTGGTGTTTGGAAGTGACTTAAAATAACTAGAATTATGTCTAGCAATATGGACAGACTGGGTTAGGTAATGGGCCTAATTGTGTGAAGTAATGAGTAAAATAAGTTCCTGGCAAAACATTTCATTTAAAAAAAATCTCATCAAAATGCGTTTGAGTTTCGGAATAATGGATTTTAATAATCCCAACTATTAGCAGTTGGTTAACAATAGTCCCAACTTAAAAAATAAACAAGGGTGGTTATCCTTTTTCACATATTATAAACCAACGGATCTTTGCTAACAGAAAAGAAAAAGGGGGAAAAAGAAATTAAAAGTAAAGGTCAATTGATTTACAATATGTGAAAAGGTAGGACCATCACTTGTTATTTTGAAGTTAATATCGTTGTCAGTCAATGGCTAATAGTTGTGCTTATCAAAATCTATTATTTTTTTCTTTCAACAAAATTAACCAATTTTTATATGATGGATCATGCTTACCTCCCTTAAAGAGTTAAATAACTACATAACAATATGAAAATTAAATGCAATAAATAATGTTTAGACGCGTATTTGCCATTTAATTTTCAACAAACAAACAATCGAGGATTTGAGATTTGACAAACTCTAGTTATATAATTAAATGACATATATATAGACCATCTGATACTTTTATTGGAAACAAGAATACACACTACTTTTAAATATCCGTATCTTAAGTTTAGTGCTGTTTAAAATGCATGTGCTTGAGACTTCAAGTTCGCTCGAAAAAAGTTTGGAAAAAGCTCGGCTTGAAGTCCGCTCGGGTTTAAACGAGCTGGCTGGCTCGGTTTGTAAATGAGCCGAGCCCGAGCCAAGGTAGGTTTGGTTCGTGGCTCGCTCATTAATTGACTCGTTGGCTCGTTTAAATTATACACCAAATTATGTGTGTGGGTGTGTGTATTCTAATATATCTTGGTAATGTTGTTTAATTAGTAATATGGTTATTTTTCTATCGAAAGAAATATATTGTTAAAGCGTAGTTTTAATTAGTAATTTAAAAAATATAGATAAAGGTAAGTAAGAATGAATCTTTTCTTGTTCCTTTTATAGTTTGCTTAAAACTTCTATTTTATTTGCCTAAATAATGTTTTTATTTATTGTTTATGGTTTTAATTATATATATATATATATATATATATATATATATCATTATGTGTGTAAAAAATATAAACTTTTTTAAACAAACAAGCCACGAGCTGGCTCGAGCTTTTGACGAGCCGAGCCCAACTTTCAAGCTCGTTAAGAAAAATAAGCCGGCTTGGCTCGATTTGACTTTTAAATGAGCCAAGCTTGAGGCCACCCTTGTTCAATTCAGTTTGACTCGTTTACAACCCTACTCAAGTTGCGTTAACAACCGGTAAATGTATTTTTGCAGAAAATGATACGAAATACCTATCTCAAGACTCAAAGCATCACAAAATCATAAAAAAATATTTGTTGTAATAATAAAAACCGTTTATTCCAATTTTTAAAATCATAACAACGTTATAATTATAATTCTAGTCACATAGAAAGCGTAGATACAAAGCATACCGATATAACGACTCAATATATCTTCCCGCTCGCACCGACTCTCACGAATTCATCGCGTTTTTAATATAAAAGTTTGAATCAGACTGAATTCTTCTTGGATTGCATGAAGATCATATGTGATGCAAATGTTATCATAGGATTTTGTTTTCTTATTCTGTTAGATTTTTTCTTATGTTAGACATGATACTATTGAACTTACATGGCATTATTATTAACTTCTATAATGTGTTGCTGTGTTATGTTACTAGAGTAAATCTAGCTATTCAGATATCTAAGTCTTTTGAACAATCTTTTGTTAACTCTGTTCAGAATGATGATATCACTAACTTATATATGTTAATTCTGTTCAATTTTTTTTATAAATTCTTTTGACATTGATTGTTTTTAATGTGCTTTATGGTTTCTTTCTGACTGTGGTGGATTCAAAAACTTTTTTCAGTGAGTTCGTTTTGGTAGATTCTCACTAACTTTTTTCAAATCATAAGGTTCTCACTATTTTTCCCATTTTTTTCCAATCCGAGTGGGTTCATGTGAACCCACAAAATAGGGCTGGATCCGCCACAGCTTTCTGATCATGTGTTCTGGAAATCCATGAAACTTGAGATACGTATATTTCTAATGAAAATATAACAAATTTTAGTTCAAACTCCATGGGCCTGCATCCAAATCTAAGTAATACCTCGTCTTGAGCCTTCAAAACAGCAGCAGCAAATACCAGCCCAAATAACATACCCATCATGGGCCTTTTGACCAAAAACGTAGCCTACAAAACTACCACCTGGGCTTGAGCCGTAACCATCAGCTGGGCCCAACCGCCAAACCTGCAAATTTGGGCCTTCTTCACACGCGGGCCAATGGCCCATATATTGTTTTAGGTAGAAGTTCAAATACTTGGTATCCTAAAAATAGGCAATTGTAGGAAGGTAACAAATGGACTCCGAATGAACTAATCATAGCGGTGTTGGAACCGTCTCGTTGAATTCTATGATCTTAAATTTTGGGTTTCGTTTTTGGATGTAGATTTTAGAATTTTTGTTCAGACTATTATGTCTTTTTATTTGACATTAGTTTTATATATTTTCGTAATTGTGTCTTTTTGCAACCCATTATGTTATATTTTATGATTTATTGTGTTTTTGTACCCTTTGTAGATATCGAAGACTTTGTAAGATAATATTGTAATGTTAAAATATTGTACAATCAAGCTAAATGTGTTTTTATATTTTCGTAATTATGTCTTTTGACCCATTATGTTATATTTTATGATTCAGTGTGTTTTTGTACCCTTTGTAGATATTGAAGACTTTGTAAGATAATATTGTAATGTTAAAATATTGTACAATCAAGCTAAATTTGGGTCCTAGCATTCTCACTCTATACAAATAGTACAAATAGATTATCTTTTCATTACAAACTACACTTTACTCATATGCCCCCTTAATATCTAGGTGGTCTTATTTTTAGATGCTTTGTAGGCCCTATAAAAATCACTTAGTGTGAGTGGTCCAAATGTTTCTTGTTGGTTTACTATGCCAAACTAGCATCTTATCTCAATGGTTTGAACAATAGGTTCTTTTTGATAGAAGACACCACAGTGCCTGTGTGGAATGACAAGGAAAGCGCTTTTGACATGTGACTTTTGACACCATCAACAATTATATCATGTGAACTATCAAAATTTGATTGATTCTGGGCTTTTTTTTCCAAAAATTGACCGCATATTAATAATTGGTGAATTGATGAAGAATAAAGTTGATATGTGTTATTTTTTAATCTACAACTAAATTACCGGATAAGTATTATGGAATGTCATTAATTGAGCAAAAGCATTCATTCCTCTATAACGTTCAGAGTTGGATGTATACCTGAGTCACCAGTTTTGGGGAAAACCTGTCCGTCCGAAAGCTCACTGTTGTAAAACCAGTTCGGCTCGGTTTCGAACTGGCGACCTCCACAGAGGCCTAGTTCTAAACTAATTTGCTACCACCAATGTCCTTCAAAGTGATGTTAGTGGGAGTTGAACTTGGGACTTCAAGGAGAGAAACCAAGTGACAAACTATTAGACCAACTTGTTTTTAAAATTGATATGTATTATAGAATCAATTAAAGACGAGGAGTTTAAACCATATTGGGAGTGCGTTTCTTTCTCTCTTTTTTAGAGTAAACTGTCATTTTGGTCCTTGAGGTTTGTCATTTTTATCACTTTAGTTCAAAACTGAAACCTCTTGTCATTTTGGTCCAAAAATAAAATAATGTCATATTTGTCTAATAAAATCATGATATTTTGTCTTTTCCTCATGCAAAATTGTCATTATAATTTTTACTGAACATACAAAAGCAGACTTATCATCTTCTCCAAATCCAAACCCTAATCCATCATCTTCTCCAAACTCCATTGAAGACTGAGATTCAAACCACGATGAGCACCGAATCTGGTCATCACTTATCTCATACCGTCACCGGCGCGATAATAACTCACCTCAGAAGAATCGGCTTGTAGATGTCGACTCCGAACCATCCAACACCACAACCACCTAAATATCAACCTCCAGCTGCCAGTCGGCTGCGGCACAGCCACTGAAATCCGCCACCCGACAACACTAAACACCCTCCTACATCAATCCAGCCGCCAAACACCGCCTCGCCCCCTCGTTTTTCTCATCGCCGCCGCCACAGATGGTGGGTGTGCAAGGCTGACACCGGCGCGCCGCTGTAGAACAAAACCGTTGATCATCATCATCAATTGCTTGTTTCTGACTCGGATCGGTTCGTGTTTTAACACCTATTGTTTACTGAAGTTGTTTTTGTAATTGATTTGTGTGCACTAGATTTGTTGTTGTTGATATAGTGCAAGTTCTAGGTATTTAATAGATGTAGTGATGTTTTAAATTGTCGATCTTCACTGAGAATGAGGTTTTTTTTATCAAAACGGCAACAAAACTGAAATACACAGATACAAATTTAAAAGATTTAAGTTTTGAACTAAAGTAAATATCAAAATAACAGTTTATTTATTTTTTTTAATTTAGAAGTTGTTGGGCTACTACTTACAAGTGTGTCAGATATGATTAATTAATGTTGATTTCACTTGATCAAATGTTAGATGTTCGAACCCCACTTGGGGCATGTCTCTCTCTTCGTTCTTTCTTATATTAAGTTTCTATTTTTTAATAATTCATATGTTATGTTTTATTTTTTTACTTATATTTAAGCAAACTTTTTATTAATATTTATAAGGATATTGGATTTAAATAATTCCAACTTTCATCAATTGGTCAATAACACATCTAACCTTCGCTTTGTACACCAGCACTCTCAACTTTCAACTTATTGGCCGATAATAGTCCCTAACTAACTGAACCCTAACCCAGTTAGCTGATGTCAGCTGCCACGTTATCAAAAATGTCATGTCAGCTACCGGATCATAAAAAAAAACCACATCAGCTGCCACGTCATCAAAACTACCACATTAGCTACCATGTCATATGACACGTCAGCAAAAAGAGCCACATCAGCAAAAACTAATTGAGTTAGGGTATAGTTAGTTAGGGAGTGTTATCGGCAATAAGTTAAAAGTTGGGAGTGTTGGTATACAAATCAAAAGTTGAGAGTGTTATTGGCCAATTAGTGAAAGTTGAAGTTATTTAAATATAATATCCCATATTTATATTATTTGGGCGTATCATAACGAAGCCGACCGAATGTATTTCGTAGAGCTCGAAGAAATCCCACAACTTATGTTTAATATGTAAATAAGTAACACTCATTATTTTCTCTAATTACCAAGAATACTCGTCACTGAGACATGCCCTGTCACATGGCTGGTTAAGGGGTTAAACACGATCAAAAGTGGGCGTTATCAGGTGTTAAAAGGGCGTGAGGGCTATGGGCGACAACTCCATCACGGTTGTGAAACATGAGTTTGCAAAAAGGTGCCGAAAAATGCAAGGGACTTCATTCGAGAACCAATGAGAAAAAAACGTGCATCCCACTTGGTTTGTACATCACCTAGTTATTTCAATGTGTATTGCGTACTGAAAATTTGTAAAATCATAACACAAACATGAAAGGTGAGTGAGAGCTTGTGTCATGTGACAATGAAATGAAGCGAAAAAAGTATGAAACCACTTATGGCCTAGTTGAGTGGCTTGAGTTCTCAAATGGAGATCAAGTTCAATCTCCACTTGTGTCACTTTGGTGGATTATGCAATGATGGAATGAATCTAGCATTCTTGCAGAGGTGTCAAATTCTATCTTGAGCTCACCCGGGTTTTCGTCCCACCGTGTGTTATGTTAGAGAATGTTCAGCTATTATGATAACACAAAGTCTGTTAAGTGGCAGTCGGCGATTTAGTTTTCCAGGTAAACACCCAAACTAGACTATGAAACCAACGTAAGCCTGGTTAAAACAAAACAGTATGACCAGAACGTGGCAACAAGGTCTCTAATTTAATTTTGAGAGGGGCCTATGAAACCTTTTCATCTAAACAAATATTTATCAGCTAAATTGGTGAAATATCGGCGTCACTAACACCAAAAAGTGCGAAACACCTTCACACTCACGCACTCTTCCCCATTCACCAAACTGAATTTTGCACAGATGAGTGAAGAGGGGAGGAGATCTCCGTCCGATGACCGGAAAACCGCCGCGCCGTCGTTATCCACCTCCACTTCCACCAGCAAGAAAGTCGTAATCAAAAGTGCCGATATGAAGGAAGATATGCAAAATGAAGCCGTCAATATCGCCATTTCCGTATTCCTCTTTTTCATCAATATGTAACTCATAATCTGTTTGAAATTAATTCTCGTTTATATAATAATCGGAGTTTGTGCAGGCGTTTGAGAATTGCAGTGTGGAGAAGGATGTAGCGGAACAGATTAAGAAGGAATTTGATAAGAATCACGGTCCTACGTGGCACTGTATCGTCGGCAAGAACTTCGGTAATTTCTCATTTTGTTAGAGTTTGTGATTCACTGTTTCGGATTGATTGCTTGAGTTATCATTGTTTTCAGATGTTTTTTTTCAGTGATTACCGTTGATTGTAGTTTGATTTTGATTCTGAAATCTAGATCTGATAATCTAGACTGAAGAGATTATGAATGTTGTGCAAGGTAGTGGTGTGATGTCTGTGTTTCTGTTGTGATTGTCTAGATTTCATTTTATGCATTTGTGCTAGGATAAAAGTATATATAAAAAGAATGAAATTTGGAGAGATTATTTTAATCTTCACTAGTGATTTAGATTAGAGTTAACTTTTTTTATCAGGTATTATCTATGATTTGCTGTGTTGAATGAATCTTTGGGATGGTAAGGTGCATAGTAGTCAATAGCGGTCGGTATGGTCGCTATAGTGAATAGCGTAGCTTATAGGTCGAAGGTCGCTACAGGGTGTGTAGCCATAAATAGCGGGATTTCAGTTTTTATTTTTTATTTTTTTTAAATATATAGCGATTTAATATAGCTATAAAATAGCTGGATTTTTGGAATTTGTTAAATATACATGTAAAAAAGCGTATATACAAGGGTATATTGATATAATATACATATAAGATTTTTAATTTTTTTTTTCTAGTGTATCGCTATTATATAATAGCGTCCATTATTTTTCGCTATTCGCTATGTAGCACATAGGTACTTTATCGCTATTTGTCGCTATTCGCTATGTAGCACATAGGTACCTTATCGCTATTTGTCGCTATTCGCCATTAACAACTATGGTAAGGTGTGAAGTTATTATTCCATATGATTAAGATATGCATATGTATACATGTAACATTTTTTCAATTAAGCTCTATTGTAGTTAGGTAAGTATGCAATAAAGTTATTTTGATATACGCCCAACCAACCAATATATCGAGTGATACACAAAATTTACATAAATCTATACATGTATAGTTGTATATGCTAACACACAAATCTCATGTGGCTGTTTCTATATGTGTGTAAATATAAGCTAGTATCCTAATCCATGCCAATGGAGTTGTTTATATGCACAGCCTTTCTGGGAATTTGTGTTCTGTTGATATTTATTTGAAAATTAACTTTACAAGATAAAAACAATTAAGAAGTAAAATAATAACATTGTTAGTAAGTTAATCTTTTTAGGGATATGATGTGTGTGTATTAATATATCACATATTTGTTTGGTGTATCATTGGACAATCCGTTAATATGCAACTAGTTACTAGTCATATACGATTTTGATTAAATTGACGGTTAATCTAGTCTTAATCCACAATTGACATGGCTACTACTAGTCAAATCAGGTGTAGGTTTGCTTCGGTGCAACTAGATTTTTTTACCTTTTTAAGCAGGTTAAAATCTCAAGTATGAACATAATCACATTAACAAGTACCACTCTATAGCTATACCAAATATTATCTGGTTTCAATAATCTCATTATCCGGTAGTATCTGATTTCCCAATACGCAGTAGCTCAAGTGTTAAAATTGCTTTTTTTAGTCGACACATAGCCAACATTATTTCTCTTTCCGTTGTGAATAGCCATTGCGGATTCACATGCACTTCTTCTTTAGGTTTTATACTTGCACCAGTCTTGAGTAAACACTGCTAACTGACTAACTGGATACACCGGTTACAAAAATCCTAATGCCTCATCATAATTTTTTCAAAATTTGTTCATATGGGAGAAACCGAAATGAACACAAAACAGCCTTCAAATTCTACTTCCACTAGTTTTTTTACCTTATCTCTTTTACGGGCACCTTGGTTTACCGGTCCCATGAGTTTTCCCTCGTTTTGATTAAGCATGTGAATTTTTTAAGAAGCTTTATGCCTTAATATTAGATCAAAGGTATTATAAGTTGATGATTTTCGGTATATAAATAGGAATTAAAGAACTAAAATACTATTATGCTAGTGTAGCATTCTAAGTTGGAAATCCAAAAGGCTCATTTAGTTTTGGACAAAACCAAAAGCCAAATAATTCAATTAATTAAACCAAAAACCAAATGACTAGGTTAATTTTGGTGAGACAGGCCTTTAGACATTAATACCCTTAATAATCAACTAAAAAAGACAATATTGCCCTGGTCAACTACCGCTTGACTAACCAATTCTGTTAGCAAGGACTCGATTGATTCAATTGAAAAACCACAGGGACTTGATTGGTCAAATTAGAAAAGTGGGACTCATGGTGCCATCCGGTGTCAACCACAGGGACTCACATTGTAGTTTACTCTTCTTAAAATATGTTAATGTTTAGATTCTTCATAATTTTGCTACTCAGATGTTATTGCAAATTGTATATTTAGCCTAGTTCATAACTTCATATGACAACAAGATGATTGCTCTCCATGTCGGAAGCAAGTCTTCACTATTCAGTTTTTTATAGATACAAGGATCGTTCATTATAGAACGAGTTTTAAGTAGAAAACTGCATAACCACTTGTACATTTTTGCTTTAAATGTGATGGATAAGGCGGTTATGCAACCACCTACTATAGGGTGCACTCATTATATAACCAATTTTAAGCAGAAATCCGCATAATGCACTTGTACGTAGTGCTTGAAAAAGTATAATGAAAGTTAAAAGGAGAGTGTGGTAGGTGGTTACATAACCGCCTTATGCATCGCACTTAAAGCAAAAGAGTCCAGGTGTTTATGTGGGCTCTCATAGTTCTATACTTAAGATCGGTTCTGTAATGAACGGTCCCCAGTACCATGTGTGCGCACCTTAAACCAAAACAAAATTTCATGTACTTTCATGTTTATGTAACTGTAGATATAGACAAAGATCTTTAAATAAATCCTTAATTCCTAATTACTTGATGTGAAGGGATTGATGGAGGTAAACTATAACAATATAATCTTTTGCGTTGCATTTTGCAGGGTCGTACGTGACTCATGAGACAAACCACTTTGTTTATTTCTATTTGGAATCAAAGGCGGTGTTGCTGTTCAAATCCGGCTGAGCATGCTGCTGCTTACATATGTATGTATTCTAAAAACCATTAGAAGCTGAATGTGCTCTGATGTGTGTTTTGTGCTCTATGTATTTGTAGATAGATTTGTGGATGATTTGTTATGTTATTAAACAGTTTGTGTTATGTTTTAATCAAATTTTCAAAATCACATCTACTTTTCAGCATCGTGTGGATTCTACTAATTCATGCAAATCGCGAAAGAAAAACCTCCAGGTTTATTCAGTCTTTTACATAAGTCTTCCATGTGTAATAAAACAGTAATGATATTCACCGTCTCTGGTTGTTTATAAATGGTTGAAAGTAACAAAACTCACCGTTCTATTGTCTCTGGGTGTTTATAAACCGTTCAAACCTACCAAACAATGTAACTTATCGTCTCTGGGTGTTTATAAACCGTTTAAACCTACCAAACAATGTAACTTATCATTCGAGCATGTGTCACTTATTTCCTTATCATACAAATTAGCATATTCACGTCTCACTTTCTTTAGTGCCAAATTGCACTACTCTTAAAATCTACACCATTTGTCTTTAGTGAGACTAGAACTTGCATACATTGATAGTAATGTTAGTATTATAATATAAAAAGATAACGGCACTGTTATAACTCTATATAAGTATTTTTAAACTAAAATTCAAATTAAATTTATTATCATCAATAAAAAGGTATACACTACTAACATTTCTGACTTTTTACAAAAACTTATATAAACTAGTTTTTTTAGTTCCCGCGTCCTACGCCGGCCTGTTAACCGAAAAAGTAGACGTAAAACGTTGAACCACACAAGTTGCACTGTGTTAACTCGTCAAATTCATACCGAAAACATAGAACATTATCATAGACAACAATAACAATGGCAACAATAGTTAAATAAACTTATAAAGTATAAGGTTTATCAAAATCTAAACTGAACCATAAAGATAATATTGTTTTTTAATACTTTAAGAGAAGAAAGTAACGACCAACTATAAAAGATATATTTTATTTTTAGGAATACGAAAGTAAAAGTTACTAATAAAAATAAAAGTTATTAATAGCATGAGAGAAGAAAATAAAAATAAAGAAATGTGATACAAATGAGTAAGCACATGATACAAATGGAATATACAAAAAATAAGTTCGATTGTTACCTTGTGAGTGGATTTTTTTTCATAATTTAGTAATCGGTAAATATGGACATAAGTGACAAGTCAGTAAATATTTAATTTTGGCAGATTAGAAAATAATTGATGAAGTATAATTTTTTGGAGAGGTGTCAGGTTTTATCCTAAGCTCACCCGTATTTTCGTTTCATTGTGTGTTATGTCAGAGAGTATACAACTCTTGTGGTGGCACAACGTCTGTCAAGTGGCAGGTGGCGGTATGGTTTCCCGGAGGAACGCTCAAGCCAAACTCTGAAGCCAGCGTGGCCCGGTTAAGACAAAATAGTCTGCAGTTGGCGGTATGGTTTCCCGGAAGGAACGCCCAAGCCAAACTCTGAAGCCAGCGTAGCCCGGTTAAGACAAAACAGTCTGGATAGAGTAGGGGCAACATGGCTCTCTAATTTAGGGAGTGCGACAGCCTAATAAAAAAAATTATGTGTAAATATTTTTTCTGGGCCCAATCTTTAATTGGGCTTATAGTCAATTGTTAACAGGCCGTTTTCTCCATGTTCATCCAACAAACAAACAAAAAGGGATTTGGCACCGATTAACAATTTAACATCCTAATCCCGCCATTCAAATAATCACCCTGTTCATGTGATCGAACCTTATGATCCGAAATCATCTTGTCATAGAAGCATCCTCGAAGCTTAAAATGCAGAAATCAAGTTTATTAATGGCTAAACGACAGCAGATTAAGACGATTTCACATATTTCCCCAATTCCACATCTATTTGCCAAATCGCTCAAGGTACGAGTTGTTATTATGCTCTGTTTCAGTTCTAGATGATAGCACTCGCGATTCAGGTTACATATGATGCTAATTTATCATCAGAAGTAGGAGAAGTGATTATTCGCTTTTGTTTTCTGTATTCAGTTTATTATCAGTTCAGTTTCGTATGATGATTGATGATGAATTTTATTGATATGATTAGATTGATTGTTTCAAATTGCAGTATGTATATGTTCATAGTTATTTTTGGTGTTGTATATATTTAGATCACATAAACCCTTACATTTCATGTTCTAGCCACTAGTTTAGGTTATCCAGTAAGAAAGGAGGAAGGGAACCGGTATATATATATATATATATATATATATATATATAGGATTAGGTTCAAAAGTGAACACAAGTGTATTTGCGAACTAAGTGAACTAATCTTGACCTGTGTAAATCAATGGCCAGGATTTGATGATGAAATATACTAGTGTATTTTACGATTTGATTATGAAATCATGGCCTTATATGTGTGTAAATCAATAGCCAGGATTAGTTTGCTCGGTTCGCAAATACACTAGTGTTCAATCTAGAACCCTACCCTATATATATATGTATATATATATATGTGTGTGTATATATATATATGTGCGTGTGTGTATATATATGTGTGTATAATATATATATAATGTATATATGTCGTTAGGTTACTACTCTGTGGAACCGATAGATATTCATGGCCTCGTCTAAATAATCATACCTGCGCATTTTGTTTCTCATTTTTCTTGGTTGGATCTAATTTTGAATATAGAGGTTTGTGCTTTTACGGATTTCAAGATCAAGTTGTAGGGAAGTGAATCAGGAATGCGCGCGCACACAGACACACACACACACACACACGAACAATCAATCTGCAGAAATAAACGAACACAAGAATATAAGGTGGTTCGGTCTAAGCTGACCTACGTTCATGCTTAACGGCTGCAACTAGGGTTTCTCTTTTATTATTAGGTGCTCAAGGAATTACAAGTACAAGGCAGACATATATAGAGATACAATTTAGGTGTAGAGAATCCTTTTACTTAACCAACAAGAAAAGTATTAGGCCTTATAATAGGAACGGGCTTAAGCTGCCTCAATCTGGGCCAGGCGTCCACAAAACCAACACAAGTAGCCAAATGAGTTAGGACATAATTTATGAAATATGATGCTGATCCCGTTGGTTGGAAGGGTATTGGCGAGGTCCATGAGTGTTTTGGTAACGGGATCTCGTGATTTCCGGAAAAAGATTTTTGAATCAGGATAGGAATTACAAAGACCAAATGATATCATGATAGAGATCATAGTCTAGTTTAGCTTTTAAGTGTCAATTGTCTATTCTAGGAGGGGGGGGGGGTAAGTGCAAATAATATAGTATAAGTATGAGTCAGTAATTCCTTGGGGAAGGCGATAAGAAAATACGTAGTTTGTTAGGCTCTGTTTACAGAGAGAGGGCGTAGCCCTGGGAACACTTCGGTGTTAGTATCGAGTCTGTAAGATCTAATCGGATCATCTTCTTCATATCAATTTCAATTTCAGTTTTTATTACTTCTTTCAATATCAGTTGAATTGTTATTAGTCAGTATCGGATCTAATCATATCACAACAGACACTTCATTTTAAAGGCAGCATATTTCATAGACAGCAAATCTATGTTACAGCACAATTTAAATCTGTACCTGTATTTCTCTTTTCTTTTTGTTGTTTAGTTGAGGTGATTACTACACAAGTCAGGCAATATAATGTAGTTTCAGCTTGTTCTTCTTTCATAGGGGTTTAATTATGATTAATAGAACATATTTATAAGTGTTAATTGTGCAAAATAGCAAAGTATGTTCACCTACTTTTACCAATAGTAGCAACGTATTTTAAAAGTTATCAGAAGTAGCAAAATACATGCATTTCGTTACCAATCATAGTGACACACTTTCATTTCTTTAACCAATAGTATCAAATTATTTTACCTTATGGTGCTTTATTTTGTAAAAAAAGTGAAATTATGTTGCTATTTTTGATAATTTTAAAAGTCCATTGCTATTATTGGTAAAATGTGAAAGTATGTTGGTATTTTGCTCAATTATCCAGGTAAGAGTTTTTTAACCCCTTTTGTGAAACCAAAATTAATATCGTATTATCGTTATGAAATAAAATGAGAGATATGGGTAGGAAGGATCAGTACATACCACAGTGCATACCATAAGTGTAGGACACTATGACTTACGAAATACTAAAACAGATTTCAATTTCTGTACATATATATGTGCATATAACTAAATAAACCCGATCCCTTGCTCACACTCCATAATTCGATATTCACTTCTTCCCACCAACTGTCTTGCATTCAGTGATTCTTTCTCCCAGTCTGTCCTGTATATCACCGTTAATATCGACAGAACACACGCCACCTGTGCTGCTAACAGCCCATAACACAACCCCAAAAAACCTAACCGCCACACAAACGCTAAAATTACGGCTATGGGTGTACCCACTAAGTAAAACGAATACAAATTGATTCTCGCACCGATAGACGGTCTCGCACTTCCACGAAGAACACCAGAACACGTGGTTTGTGGGCAGTTTGCCAGCTCACATACGCCAATGATCGGTAAAGCAGCCATCGTTAACTCTAAAACTTCACTATCACTTGTGAATACTTTCCCCCATGCTTCTTTTCCAAATGTAATCCCCAACAACCCAAAAGCAGACGTTAAAAGCGCCAGTACGATTGCCACTAGTGTTGCCAAACGGGCCCGGCCCGGTTCTCCTGCCCCGAGCTCATGGCCGACCCGCGTCGATATCGACATGCTAAGCGCTGACGGCAATGTGTACATTAAAGACGTTGTTTGGATCACTATAGCAGATGTAGCTAAAGCGATGTACGGTTTATGAAGATAACCACTCAGAAACGTCATTAATTCATACCACCACCATTCAGAACAAACCGCTAAACAACTGGAAACTGCGAGTCGAAATAGCACACCCCACCCTTCCCCTATCGGCTCTTGTTCGGACCATGGTTCAGTCTTGTGGGTATGAGTGAAAAACATGTAGCCGAGAATGAAAACCGCTGTACTCATGTTGGTTATAATCGTTGAAAACGCAATCCCTTGAATCCCTAGGTTAAGGTTGAAGGCTAACTTGTTGGTGATCGGGAAATGTAAAATCGCTGACAGTACACTACACCACATTAAAGGCCATGTTTTGCCGTTGATTCTTAAAAATATACGTAAAGGGTTTAGAATGCAATTAACAAGAAGATCAGGGCTGCATATAGACAATATAAACTAGCAACGTGTGTTATTTCAGGGTCCTGGTGTAGTTTAAGCATGATTGGCTCAAGGTTAACCCAGAGAATCCCGATGGGTAGTGACGCGAATAATAACATGACGATGGTTCGTTGTAGGGTTAGGTTAACCATGTGTAAGTTTCGTGAACCAAAAGCCTGGCTGCAAAGTGGTTCCATCCCCATAGCTAACCCTGACAGAACCGAATAGCCGGTTATGTTTGTGAATCCGATCGCTAGTGCACCTCCGGCTAGCTCAAGTCTCCCTAACCGCCCCATGCATGCAACTGACGTCATGTTTTTCAGATAACTTACTAACCCCATCATGAAGAGCGGGAAACCGATCGATGACATCATCTTCATTTCCTCAATTACCTACACAAATTCACAACATATGGTTGCTTAATGTTTATAAATCTATTTAAAAAAACAATACTAGTTAAAGTTGCTTACCATGGGAACAACAAGGTTGATTTGACTGTAGTCTGGCATGATTTTCTTGTATATGATGGACATATAGGATTTGATTCGCGACATTGAAGTCTTCATGCATATATAATATTATAATATATAGATATAGATACACACATAAAAGTGTAATGAGAGAGATAAGAGTACAGCTGCAGAGTTGTCAGTGTTTATAGAGAATCTGGCATGTTTTTATAGTAGTGATAGTTGGTGGGGATACCTAATTAGATGTCAAAGAAAAAAGACATATTTAAAAGGCTAAAATGTATTTAGACAATATAAAGATTAATAACATTTACATTTACATCATCACATGACATATACATGCACGTATACATATTTTGGAATTTGGGCATCATCTAGTACAAATGTGCTATGTTGGTGTGTTACCAGACGCATAATGTGATGCTTAATCATTGTATATATAAAGTAAGTACGTCTTGTTTATTTCAAGGACCATTATTGAAGTTGCATTTATGAATTAAAACATGTCACAATTTCTTGTTGAGCAGCATAAATAGCTTAAAGTGATGAAAATCGAGAGTTGCGTTTAGGTTCATGTCACAGCAATCACACATTTTTCTCATTTTTTTATTAGATTGACATCCAAAGTTGAAAAAAAAACACATGTTTTCAACTTTTCATAACATTTTATGAACATGCATGCATGTTATGAACATGTATGTATGTTACACACACATACATATATATATATAGGGGTTGGTCAACGTACAATATTCCTTAACGTACGATGTGTACGAGATGAAACTACGCACGTTAGAAAACTCAAAAACCCTAATCACGCATGTTGAAAACCATAATCACGCATGTTGAAAACCATAATCATGCATGTTGAAAACTATAATCACGCATGAACATAATCACACATGTACAAAATCAGAAATCACGCATGGGGTAAAAAAACCTAATCACACATGTTATAAAAATAATCACGCATGTTATAGTTTCATCAGTGTACGCAGCGTACGTTAAGCAAAATTGTACAATACACTTTCACTATATATATATAATATATTCATGACACGTGCTCATTTACTATACATTCACACACGAGTAGTTGACAATGACCCAAAAGATAAGAAATCATCTCAGACTTAAAATCTTCTAGCCAAACAACCATGCATGTGGATTTGGTTACAACCTATGGCAAATCAATTGTCATCAATCAAACTTATGATGGAGAATTATTTTATTTATATTTATCTTTTGAAGGAAAACCGATGGAAGAGATGCTACACCATCCAAATATATTCAATCGTAACAACTCTAATGATATTGTTGGTTAGACAAAACACAACCGTCTTCAATAATCACACTCTTTTGTGGCTTTATGGTCTCAAAGATTTCAGGCATTGCAAAAATATGAGACTTGTTTAATACTCCTTCATTAGATTTATAATATGGAAAGTTGTTACCCTTTATGTCCTAAAAGGGGAATAATATCTTCTAACAACCACTAATTGCATCCACAGCCCCACATTTCATCCTTTTCTTTCATATCATTTTTTAAATTTGTAAAATTCTTTTGAACGCAAGATCATTAGGTGTCGCGTTTGTCGACATTATCTTGTCTTACCCTCTCAAAGCCTATTTTTTTGAATGTCCTGTGGAAATTTAAACGTTTCTGTTTTTGGAAAGTTCTTAACCACTTGTGTTTTTCCTATCATTATAGTCATTGCAAGATTAACTTAGTTTAGGCAGACTATAAATAGTCAAAAACTTTTTCTTAAAACCGAGTATCTGATCAAATGTTGCAATCTTAGGGTACAGAGGGAATACTTTTTTATACCTTTTAAAGCAATGTAGCTAAAGTTGTTTGGCATTTTATGAAGATGAAAAACCATGAAAATGTATTGCTTTAAATTTTGAAACCTTACATTTATGTATATACTGTATAGGCTTTTGTCATTAGATTCTATATGTGTTGCATTTTATTTTTTAAAACTAGGCCATAATTATTATTATTATTAATTGGCATTTTGCTTCGAAGATTCTATCTTTATAGGGAATAAAGTAATTTACACTTACAAAAGGCATCCAGTGGGCGATGCGACACCAGGTAGCGGATTATTACCGTCATGACAAGTATGATCTAAAGTCAAATAGTCAACATAGTCAACAACCAGAGTTTGCTACCAGTGAGCGTCTTCTGGTAAACAACTGTAGGTGATTCCACATTCTTTTCAAGATATTTATTTATTGATGAAAATGGTATCTTTTTAATAGAAGTTAGTTTGGTATGTAAATTGTGTCCCCCCCCCCCCCCCCCCCTCTTTGCTCTCCAAGTTACACATGCATATAGGACCAGATTGAAACATTATTTGATGGGGACACACACACACACCGTATCATATATCAGTACAATAATACTAAACTGATTATTCGTCTCTGTATATATCAGTGATATATGATTATTCATTACCCTTTTTGTAACAACAAGACCTTTAGTGAATAAGGTAACTGTGTGGTCCAATATTCCATTTGATATAGTTGGCAGGCATTTCACAAGTGTACTTTTAGGATATGTGTGAGCTTTATGCATCAACAAACGTACCTGTTCACTTATTATCGATATGCGATGCGTTGTAAATATGTATTGTATTATCATGCATTCATGTGGTCATCATTTTCACATCCATGCATACAGCATAACAGGTAGGTAGGCTGGCTTATTTATTTACTTTACTTCAGAAAAGACCTGACTGGCCCAAAGAACAATACATGTACTATTGGAAATAGGTATAACTGGTACTTTATGTACGCTTATATTTGGAATGCAAATTGCATATACTACATAGTTGGTAGTGTTTGATTTCGAGGCGAGTTTAAATGATGCTTGTTTGTTATCATCATGACAATTCTGGTCACAAAATTTGTGACTCAATTTTGTGACTCTTGATGTTAAGATATGATTGGACAGGGGACCCCTTCGTGCGAAAGGCTTCATAACGTCACATAGCAACGCGTAACGCCACCCCTTGTCGACTCAGGAAGCAAATGTCTTTGCGTTCCGGAAGATGAGAGATATGTGCGACATAGTTGTCAATAGTGGTCGCTATAGCGATAGCGTAGCGTATAGGTCGAAGGTCACTACAGGGAGATAAATAGCAGGATTTCAGTTTTTTAAATGAAATATAAATAACGATTAAATATAGCTATAAACTAGCTGGATTTTAGGTTTTTGTTAAATATACATGTAAAATAGCGTATATACTAGGGCATTTTGATAAAATATACATATAATTTTTTTTCTAGTGTATCGCTACGTAGCATATAGGTATCTTATCGCTATTTGGCGCTGTTCGCCATTAACAACTATGATGCGCAATGGCCATCAGGTACTACTCTGAAAACCATTCTTGCTTAGACTTGTGCTTTTCTTTTACTTATGGTTGACTTGAGTATCGCTATGTAGCATATAGGTATCTTATCGCTATTTGGCGCTATTCGCCATTAACAACTATGATGCGCAATGGGCCATCAGGTACTACTCTGAAAACCATTCTTGCTTAGACTTGTGCTTTTCTTTTACTTATGGTTGACTTGAGCATCAGACACTTAGAAACTTACTTTTTTAGGATTATACCGACATCCTTTACGAAATCGCACGATATGATGTCCATCCAAATCCCGTCACGTTTCTATCCTTACTTTATCGTATGTCGAAAGTAATTTAACTGTACCATGCCTAATTGCTACGATCATGGCATGTGATTTTGAAAAGAGGGAAATGGCCATTCATAGATAGCTAAAGTAAGTGAAAAAACATATGGATGAGGAGTTTTGACAGGGAATATGAAACCACAAATATAAAAAGTCCCTTTTTTCAGTTTTTAGGCCATTACTCACCGTGTGGGTTATCACATCACATTTCAATATTCCTCCTAATTGCTTGAATCTATTCTTTTTCTTTATGTTTATTATATTTAATAAATAGTTCAATAAATAAATTATGATTTTGATCGTCTGATTTCTTTTGTTTATTTATATGTTCTTGTGTTTCATTTATCATCTTAAGAAACAAAAGTCAACATGTACAACTTTGTTTTCTTAATAAACATAATAAAAATTCCGGTAGCCCGTAGGTGGCGGTTACTAGCCGAGCCGTGCTCGGCTCTTTTAATATTTATAAATTATTATTACACATATAATTGTAATATACATTGTACAGTTATGTTATCATAGTTAATAATAATAATAATAATAATAATAATAATAATAATAATAATAATAATAATAATAATAATAATAATAATAATAATAATAATAATAATAATAATAATAATAATAATAATAATATATAATACACACTTATTGTATTACATAAAAGATTTGTATATCTGTCATCTGTGTAAAGTATAAGCCCAGCCATTAAGGTCCATGGGGATAGTCAAGCTTACTACATGCACTTCAATCTAGGCTTGAGCTCGTTTAAGCTCACCTCAATTTGAGCTTTCAGCGAGTCGATTTCAAGTAGCTCATTAGCGATTCTTCTCGTTTACAATGGTCATAATTTTTATTTGTTAGAATGAACTTAAACTCTACAAGCGTTTGTTCTTGTTCATTCAATTTGCTCGTGCAAATGATCGATGCTGATCATTGCTGGATACCTGAAACAAGGCCCATTTTAATTATTCTTATGTATAGCAAACTTTCATATAAATTAGAGTTGCGCCGCTCCGCTGCATTAACATTAACTGGGCTGATGTAAAGCAAAAATGGGCTGTGGGCTTTTTTACTTTTTTTCGCTGTATCATTTTTAAGACCAATCAAGCATTAAAAGACCTTCTTGTGGCCTGCAGGAATTTTGGTTGCTTGAGAATGAATTCTTTATGTGTTGGCCCATTCTTAGCAAATCACACATTTTTTTTATGACGGCGACTTTTTTGTATTAGGCTACCGCACTTCCCAAATTGGTGAGGCCATTTGCCCCACTCCGACTAGACTATGTTGTCTTAAATTCATTCCATTCATCCCCTTGTTTTTTTCATTCCTCTCTCACCCTTCATCACCACCACCATCGCCACCACTGTCATCACCACCATCCTCTGTCACTGACCACCACTGACCCTGCACGATAGTAAGGTAGTACCATATCTCGGCTAATTGAATTGTTGTAGGTCATTATAGATCATTGTCAATTCACAAGTAGTGTCATTCCATTATAGAAAGATTCCATAGTGTTGTACTATGTTCGGGAGCATGGTTGACTTTAGTATACTTAATTAATGAGAATGATATACAAATAATATAATTATTATGTAATTTGTGAAGTGTTCTAAGTGATGTTACAAGTTTGTGTTTGATTGATTAGAGCGTGAAACTAGATTGGTTGTATTCTCTCATGTACGTGACAACTCTTTCTCAAGTCATATTTATTTAAACATTTCGAAATAAGCGTCGACAACAACAATGATTTTCACATCTCAACATCAACACTAATTGATTGTTATTCATTCACCGCTTGTGGATTGAGTACCCTACTACCCTAGTTACCCAGATAGTCTTGAGGTGAATTGGATCACACTCTTTTTATCTTTGATCGGTGTTTCGACACCTTGCTTTCAAAATGAACCAACAAGCAAAGATTAAAACTAAATATTAAGCATAGAACTCAAATCAACATCTAAGATACTAAGTATACAATTTTTTTTTCATCTATCAAAGTAGCCTAAAATGGTTAAGACTTTAATCCTGGTAGCAATCACCTAAAGTTCGACTAGATACTATATTGAGAGAATCAATCTTGATGTTTGTAAACATCTTTGAGCATACGTACAAACCTTGCGATTAATGATAAAAAAAAAATATGACCGAGGATAACTCTTGTTATTCTATTGATGAAACGAAACGATGATATTAAAGGTTGGATTCACTAGTAGGTCATCCAAAGGATAAAAAGTCTTTCATTTCCCTGATTTTATTCGTCTTATATCTTGATCATCTATTTAAGTAAAACCATTGTTCTAAATGTGTCTTGCAAAGTATATTCATTTAAAAAAAAGGGATCTCTAATAATACTAATATGTTGGAAATGTGTTAATTGACATAACTAGAGGCAATACATACCAATAAACCAAAAGATTAACCTTCAAATTGTTTTGATTAATTGTTTTCTCATATCAGTCTTATTTAAAGTCAAATATGTACATTCTGACCTATTTTTTTTATTTAAAGTTTCATAAATGTGTGATAGGACCAAACAATGATTTTTTTTGAACCGCAACTACTTTATTCAAAGATATAAAATAGAACAAAGGGGCTAGCAGTGCGCTGGAAATCCCAAGCAACAGAAAACATTACATGATAATGTCCTCCACGTTAAAATCACTTCACCTCTCCCAATCAAGATTTCCATACGGTGATCTATTTTTTATTCACTGAAAAGACTCCTCTTTAGTTCTATCCACCATCATCTCCACCCGACATTTCTTCCCCTCCAAAATACATTCATTTCTCGATTTCCATATAATTCATAAAGTGACAAAGGAGGTAACCATTATGAGTTAGTTTTCTCTATTTTGTGACCCTTTAAAATTAAATATCCACTCCATCAAAATTGACCATTTATTGGTAATTTTAGTCACACCCATATGCTTCACCAAACTGCAGCCGATGTAGCACATGAAATTATCAAATGTTCCACCGACTCATTTTGAAATCCACACAAAGCACCCAAACAATGATTTATCATGAATGATGCACCATTGGTAGGACATGCACCCGCCTATGATACATAGATTTATCGTATCTTTGACACCACAACGAATTAAAACATTAAATATACACTCAAGTTGGAAAAAAGCTTAGTTAGTATATATATATATATAATAATTAAACAGCTTGTACTTGTTATTTATTAAAAATTTCACTTTTGACTACTAACTTTCTTTTGTAACAGCTTGCGGTTCTGTGGTTTCAATTTTGTAACAAATTAGGGTATTAGAACTAAATGACGAAACTTTTAACATATATTAAAGGTATTTTGTCAATTCATATTTAGTAAATAACAACAAATACTCTCCTTACCTCTTGAACTAAGATTACCGGTTACCACCACAGTCGTCGGTGACCACCAACACCTTCTCCGGTGACTGGTAGCTGACTTCAATCTACATCACACGTTTCTGCCGGTGACCACCCTCTTCGACCACCACTAATAATCATTTCCATTAACGTGGACTGCCACCGAAGCACCACTACCCTCCCCTACACTACCGTCGGCCACCACCCACGTCTAAAACACCGCGACACCACACAAACAACCAAAAAGTTGTCAAAACTACCTGCATTTCTATCATGCTCCTCTTCTTTATCTCTTTCTTAATCTCCCTCGAAAGTGGTCAACCTTGGCCGTAATCAGATCTAGCTAGTCAACTCAGGCCGAGTTTGACTTTAAAACAAATAAAAACATAATTCCTATCTTTATCTTATTAAAGAATGAGTA
Source organism: Scalesia atractyloides (assembly GCA_947069175.1). Classification (NCBI taxonomy): domain Eukaryota; kingdom Viridiplantae; phylum Streptophyta; class Magnoliopsida; order Asterales; family Asteraceae; genus Scalesia; species Scalesia atractyloides. The sequence continues at coordinate 3,108,046 of CAMTDV010001632.1, forward strand.
GCATTTTTCAAGAAATGAATATTAATTTTCTGATACTTTACTATTTAAACATGTATTTTTTACTTATATTGATATTCACATATTTTGTTATAAATATTGGTAAGCTTACGATATTTGACACATATGCTTTCTCGAAAACTAATTTCTTTATTTAACATGTCAAAGTACGTTTCGCCTAGGTCGAGTACTCGCAACTCCCTAATCAATCGACCAATGAGAGCCTAGCAACTTCTGCAAGCATGTTAAATATAAACATGAATGAACCAAAGTACCCTCAATATCTATTAAAAGTTAACGACAAGTTAATCCTAATATCCTAACATGTACAAAGTCGAAACCACATAACCTCAAGCTGTAAAAAAATGGTACTCAAAATTGTCACTATCGATAAACCATAAGAACATGTAATTAACTCTAGTAATTTTATACTTAAAAAAACATCATAACTGGTTTGTTTGTAACAAATTACTTAACTAAAAAAATCGGTTAAAAATATTATTTAATTAAGATGATTAACTATATCAGTTTTGTCAAGAACCCATACAACAAAAATATTTAATTTATTTTCTGGTTGTGTTAAATCATTATGTCACCCCTATCACCTGCAGGCACGCATATAATTTTGAACTACACGTGGTGGTGTAGACAGTTGCAGTACCTCTTTGAATTTTTGTTCTACAAGTATATACTTATGGTTTCATAATTAATAATCACATCTAACTATTTAAGTGACACAATTATTATTTCCAAATTGTTATACTCATAATGTTGGCCCGTAGCATTTTTCAAAAGAGGTCTTGTTTGAGGTCCGGTAATGTCCATCGTTTGTTTGGCCGGCGGTTGCTGGCTTCCACCGTGGAGGCGACGGAGATGAAGCCTACGGCGGTGGGTCACTTCTCAACTGCAGCTTCAACTCAAATAAAGTCAACGTTTGACTGTTCTTATAAGGTTTGGTTTTTCACCTTTTGTGTTTGAAATCGTTTCGGTATTTTTAACATGCAATGTTAAACATATTAAAAATATAAGAAAAATGTAAATGTGATCTTTGTCTTTTCTTACTTTAAAATTAAAAATAAAAAATAATTAGAGTAAAATGCCAAAATTGTTTATAAGTTTAGTTCATTTTTGCCACTTCGGTTTGAAAATAAAACTTTTTGTATCGGAGCCTCTTAGGTTTCATTTTTGTTGCTATTTTAATTCAATTGACAAACTAAGTTAGAATTTTCTGTTAACTTCTCCCCTTTTTAATCGGTTTGCTCGTTTAAATTTAAATGTGGGATATAATCGTCATTTTATTCCGTAATATATTTTTATTAAATGGGGAAAACGACAAAAAAATGGAGAAGTTAACAGAAAATTCTAACCCAGTTTGCCAACTGGATGAAAATGACAACAAATATGAAACTACGTTGACTTAGATACAAAAAGTTTTATTTTTTGACTGAAGTGATAAAAGTGCCTAAACTCGGGTACCGTTTTGGCATTTTACTCTAAAAAATATATAAAAATAATTTGGTTTTGCTACAATTTTGTTGTAATAATGATTGTTTGTACAATGTTTGATTTGCAGTTGTATAATGATTGTATGTACAATGTTTGATTTGCAGTTGTATTATGATTGTTTGATTTGCAGTGGTATAACAACAAGGTTCATTACTTGTCAACCGGTGCTGCGGCTCTTGAACCGGTGGACAACATAATCGACATTCCCTTGGCACAAACCGGTGAAGGTATCGCGGAATGTGAACTTGTCAAATGGTTTGTGAAGGAGGTAAGTAGTCCATCCAGCTAGTTACTAAAACCTTTTTCGGTTTAGTTTCTCGTATTTAAATCAAACAATTCTTTGATGGTAGGGAGATGAAGTGGAAGAGTATCAACCTCTTTGTGAAGTTCAAAGTGACAAAGCCACCATAGAAATAACAAGCCGATACCAAGGAAAGGTTGTTCAATTTCTTCATGTTCCCGGTGATATTGTGAAGGTAAACAACATATACGTGATTACTTAAAAATTATTAAACACTCTGTTTTGCATAAAACTAAAACAACAAATTTCATCTACAATATGTTTACGCAGTTATGCATTTTAACTAATATAAGTATTAGTTTTTTTTTTTTTGACCGACAAAATAACCTACTCCTAAGGACTGTTATATTACACTTTGCAGGATTTCAACATCTTACCATCAAACCATGTCCCTCAGGGACATAAGTATAGTACACAAATGGTTCCTGTGGTTAACCAAAATTTTAGATTTAATCCCTAGCTTTTTAAAGTACACAGATGGTCCCTGTGGTTTGCACATTGTAATGTATTTAGTCCCCAACGTTTAGTGACTAAATGCGTTACAAAGTGCATACTATAGAGACCATCCGTAGACTTTTGGCAAAAGCTAGGGGCTAAATGCGTTATAAAGTGCAAACCCCGGGACCATCCTAAAAGTGGTATATGATTTGTGAATCTGAATGAATTCTGTTGATTTACAATACCCATTATATAGGGATAATACAATCGAATAATCAGGAAACGATATACACAAAATAAGCACAATTAATAAGAGGCCCGGCGCATAGGAGTATGGAGCTCAAGTAATAAGTTACGTAACCAAGTGGCTTCGGCAACCGCATTTGCAACCCCGCGATACTCAGCTTCAGCACTAGAACGCGACACAGTGGGTTGCCGCTTGGAGGACCACGACAGTAAATTATCCCCCAAAAAACGCAATAACCGCTCGTAGAAACATCGAGAATCCGGACAACCCCCCCCCCCAATCAGCATCGGAGTAGGCAACCAAGTCATGAGACCGAGACCGAACAATGCGAATCCCGTAGTCAAGAGTGCCCTGTAGATACCGTATGATCCGCTTCATGAAGGCAAAATGAGGCTCGCGCGGATCGTGCATAAACAAACAAACTTGTTGGACCTCATATGCGATATCCGGACGAATAACTGTTAGGTACTGTAATGCTCCCGCAAGGCTGTGAAATAGTTTCGAATCTGAAACAGGTGGTCCATCAGTCGCGCTAAGTTTGGATGAGAGATCCACATGTGTGTTGCAAAGTTTACAAGCCGACATGTTAGCACGAGCAAGAATTTCTTTGGCATACTGTTGCTGTGATAGGAAAAGGCCATGTAAAAACTGATTAACTTTAATGCCAAGAAAGTGATGAAGCCGTCCTAAATCGTTCATTGCGAACTCGCGAGAAAGCGCACAGATGATATCTTGAAGTATTGCGTCATTAGAAGCGGTCAACACAATGTCATCCACATAAAGTAGTAAATAAGCAACATTAGCTGGATCCCGCTGAAAAACGAACAAAGAGTGATCACAAGCACTGCTGACAAACCCCTGGGATTTGATGAATGTGGCGAAGCGGGTATACCAAGCCCGCGGAGCTTGTTTAAGTCCGTTATAACGACTTTTTAAGGCGACACACAAATTGAGGGCACCGTTTGTCAACAAAACCCGGAGGTTGATGCATGTAAACCGTCTCATTAAGATGCCTGGTGACCGCCAAGGATAAAACGGTCCTGATAGTAGCCGGTTTAACAACTGGACTGAACGTGTCTTCACAATCAATGCCCACTGTCTGTGAGTTCCCGTTGACCACCAAACGGGCTTTATAGCGTTCTAGAGACCCGTCGGACCTGAACTTATGGCGAAAAAGCCACATGCAGCGTATGACGGGTGGATCCGTGGGTCGTGGAACTAGCTCCCATGTATCATTATCCTGTGAGCAGAAAATTCGATTTTCATAGCACTTAACCAATTAGTGTCAGCAAAGGCCTTGGCATAGGTCTTGGGAATAGGTTAGAGTGAGGTGGGAGTAAAGTTAATGGTAGTGGTAGAAGAACGGGATTTCGAACGGGTAGTCATAGGGTGATGATTGGTTGCAGGTGGGGCCGAAGGGTGTTGGGCCGGAGGTGGGGTAAGGTGGTACGGTTGAAGGTGGTGGTCTCGGGCGTCGGCTATAGGTGATAGGAAATGGAGTGATTGGGGACGGGTGAGTAGGTGCGGTTGGTCGAATAGGTGTTGGTGGAAGAAAGGAGAAGATGTGGGGAGGTGAGTCGTCTAAAAAATTATAGATGGTGGGTGTTTGTGGCATGGTGTAAGGAAAGGTCGATTCGTCGAAGGTGACATGTCGTGAGATGTGAACTTTACCGGTGGTTGGGTCAAAGCACCGGTAGCCCTGGAAGTCCGGAGGATAACCGAGAAAAATGCAACACAAGGGTGAAGCTTGTGTGGTGAAGTGGCGGAGGTGTTAGGGTAGCAAGCACACCCGAAGACGCGTAGTGATTGTAGTCGGGGTGCCTAAGGTATAGGGCAAAGGTGGGTGTGTGGAAGTTTAGGCGCTTCGTAGGTAAAATGTTGTGTAAGTATGAGGCGGTGTGAAGAGCTTCGACCCAAAACACTGGGGGTAGATGTGCATGAATAAGGAGGGCGCGTATGATGTCATTTAGACGACGAATCATACGTTTGGCCTGTCCATTCTGTGAGGAAGTTTGAGGGCATGAGAAACGAAATAGCAAGCCATGGTGATTGGCAAAGCTTTTGAAAGCATGATTATCAAATTCGCCCCCAAGATCGCATTGAAAAGTTTTGATTTTTCGTTGAAATAGTGTGGCAATGAGTGTATGAAATTTAGTAAAGGTGGGAAAGGCCTCGGATTTAAATTTAAGTGGGTAAACCCAAATAAAGTGGGGAAAATTGTCAACAAGCACCGTGTAATATTTGTAACCTGTATTACTTGTGACGGGTGAGGTCCAGAGGTCACAATGCACAATATCAAACGGGGCAAAAGTAAAAGAATTCGATGCGGAAAAAGGTAAACTTTTGCTATTAGAAAGTTAACAAGAGTTGCAAACATGAGACAAAGTGTCTTTATTACATAAAAAATTAAATTGACGACGCAATAAATCTAAAAACTTGATTCCCGGGGTGGCCGAGACGCTCGTGCCAAGGAAGAGAAGGTGTGGTGATGAAGCAAGTTTGTGGAGGTAATGCAGGCGCAGTGAAAGGGTAGAGGTCCCCGGTACTGTTGTGTCTTGAAAGTGTCCGTTTAGTGAAGAGATCCTTCAAAGAAAAACCAAACGGGTCAAATTCTATAGACACATTATCATCATGAGTAAAACGTCGTACATAGATAAGATTTCTAATTATGTGTGGGCTATAAAGGACATGGGGCAAAATATAGGTTCGGTTGGGGAGGGTGTGGAAGCCAGTGCATGTGCTTTTAATTGGGATACAAGTGCCATTACCGACCATAATTGAACTGCGTACATGACAAGAGTTGGGAATAACAATTTTACCTGGATCGCATGCCGAATGCGAGCCTGCCCCAGTATCCATAATGTCATTATTCCACGAGGCGTTCGGGTTCATCTGCATATTATTAAAGGCTGCACTTAAATCAGAGGGGCACAACGCATCGTACCCATATTGGTTAGGCCCGAACTGAGGAAAAGAGTACTGGCCCGAACCAGCAAAGTGGGCCTGGGACTGCTGTGGTGCGGTCCTGGGAATGAGACGTATTGGGCCGCCAGTTATTTTGTGTTGGGTAGGGGCATGGAGGTGTGGTCCACCAGGCCCAATTTGGGTATGGAGAGTTGTAGGCCGAAGGGTTAGCAGCAGTCCAGAAAGATCGGCGTAGCTGATGAACCACCCCTATTATTGTAGCGATTTCCGCCCCTGAATCCGTTTCTCGCGCCGCGTCCGGGTCCCCGGGTCTGGTTGTTGCTGTTGTGTTCAGGTGGGTGGTCAGAGGCGGTGGTTGTGAGAGCCGGCTGTGGAGTAGATGGGGTAGTGGTGGTCGGTGCTACTAAGACTGAAGCGGTAGCCCCTTTTTGTGCTTCAATACGAATGGCCTCATCTTTTAGGAGAGATATGGCAAGGTCCAATCAGCATCTTTGTTGTTAATAAACGAAGCGGTAGTGTTGTACTCGGGAGGAAGGCCACGAACCAGCTGTAACACCAGCCGAGATTCAGATACGGGTTCATTAACATCTGCGAGTTGGGTGGCAAGACATTGAAGTTCTTGACAATAAGCATCTAAAGAGGCACAAGCAAAGAGTCATATTGCAGAATTTTGTCTCGAGTGCAGCAGCCCGTGCTTTCTTATTGCTAAGGTATATCTTCTCCAACTTGACCCAAGTATCACGTGCCGAAGCAGTATTATTAATGATGCGTTTGAGGATATCATCCGATACAGTACTTAAGATCCACTGCATGACAAGAGCATCAATTTCCGGCCATAAATTGTATTCTGGAGCTGTCTTTTCAGGAGATGGGCTGCCATCGATATGGTTTGCAACTTTATAGCGTCACATGGAGGTTAAACAGCTTAACCCAGTCAGAATAAGTTACTTTCGTACCATCTAGGGTACGGATTTTGGTATTGATGTTGGTAACCGAGTAGGCTGGGTGAAGAGCAAGAGGCTTCGGGTTTGAGGGTTCGGCTGCAGCATCTGGTTTGGACATGTTTGGCCAGAAAAAAAAAGAAAGAAAGAGGAAGAGGAGAGGGATTTCGGGTTTTAGGGTTTAGGAATTTTGAGCCGTAGCTCTGATACCATTAAAGTGGTATATGATTTGTGAATCTGAATGAATTCTATTGATTTACAATGCCCATTATATAGGGATAATACAATCGAATAATCAGGAAACGATATACACAAAATATGCACAATTAATAAGAGATCACAATCTATTCCTAAAATAATGCCTTGAATTCTTCTGGAACATTCATCGGCTAAGACATCCATGTACTTTAAAAAAGCTAGGGACAAAATCCAAAATTTTGGTTAATCACAGTGTACTTTACTCTAAATAGCAGTTACTTTTTATCTTTGTCAACTACAAATTGTTCATTTTATTATTGTGAGTAAAAGCATACATATGACCACTTTAATTTGAATTCGTGTGAGGTGAGAAAATAGGGTGAGTCGCACCTGATTTGTTTGATGCTTTTATGACCACTTTAATTAATCTAAGGTTGGAGAAACTCTTTTGAGCATAAGTGTTGATGGTTCTCAACTCCCATCAGACGTTGGCGAGTCGTCACCAACTTCTCATCCAACCGAACCAAGTAAGGAAAACTTGGAGCTAAGCAAGACTCAAAAAGGCAAACATTATCGACTCCTGCTGTTCGAAACCTTGCAAAACAATACGGTATTGATCTAAACAATGTCCCAGGAACCGGAAAACATGGAAGAATACAAAAAGAAGATGTCCTCAGTTATGCTACTAGCATAAAAAACAAGCCTGCCATGGTTAATCTTAGTTCTGATAAACCAACATTGGAAACAGAACAAATAATCCAACATAAGACAAATGAATCTCTTTATCAAGACAAGACACTGCCCATAAGGTATCGAATTATCACCCTTTGTGTTAGAAACGCGATATATATGTCTTTCAATGACTAATGGTGTTGGTTTTTGGTTCAGGGGTTATCAACGTGCGATGGTGAAGTCTATGACCGCAGCAGCAACCGTACCTCATTTTCATTACATCGAGGAGATTAACTGTGATGAGCTCTGGAAGCTTAAAGATGCTTTCCAAAAACAAAATTCTGATCCGGATATTAAATTCACATTTCTTCCCGTGTTGATTAAATCTCTCTCGATGGCCTTGACGAGTTATCCGTTGCTAAATAGTACCTTCAATCTTGAAAAATATGAATTCAGTCTAAAAGGTTTTTACATCTTGATGTTACTATATTTAGAAATGCGGTATCATCTTCAGTACTGAGATAGACATCTCGTTATCAACCTAAGATAATAATCATGGTTTTGTGTTTGTGATCATTAGGTTCTCACAACATAGGAATCGCGATGGCTACACCAGTCGGATTAGTAGTACCAAACATAAAGAATGTTCAATCCCTTTCGATTTTTGAGGTTAGTATATAACTATACATAAACCTTTCACTAATACGCTTTAAAGTAACACCATTTAATTTCGGAGTTTAGCTACATAAGTACATTGTTGACGGATTTTCAGATAACCAAAGAACTAGCACGACTACAAAAGTTGGCTCACAAAAACAAGCTTACTCCCGAAGATATACGTGGTGGAACCATAACTTTAAGCAATATTGGAGCGATTGGTGGGAAGTCTGGATCACCCCTCATTAATGTTCCGGAAGTTGCAATCATAACCCTTGGCCGGACCAAAAAAGTCACTTGTTTTGGTGACGATGGAAACGCGTACCCTGTCTCAGTCATGACGGTAATTCTTTTTCGCTTACTTCCCTAATTGCAGTTTCAGTTTTACCTTTTAACAAACAAGGTTATTATATAACAACCAAGCGTCATAATGGTTCGTACATAATGGTTCGAAATGTGTACGAGAACATGAACTCTTTCATGTTAGGTTTATCGTTACAGTTAACAACCAACTTTTTTATGGTACAGGTTCATAAAATTTTCATAAAAACAACTTTAAAGACTTTGGTTTATGGTATTTTTATGCTAAAATGTTGGTACTTAACTATTAATAAATTATCAACCACCCAAAATCTTTAGTACCACCATGTAAAGCATTAAAACAATATTAACCATAAACTACCAACCACATGAAGTTAGTCACATAACAACCAATAATACCCACATGTGTGGTCATGAAAAGCCAATTGTTAACCATAATCCAATGGACTAGGGGTTAACTTTATTTTTATGAACAACAATTCTTAGAATTCTTTTAGGATAATACACAGACAACTTGCACTGGGCAGGATTTGAACTCCCAACCTTTTGGTTATGGAGCACACCACTTAACCATCGGGATGTCCACGTGAAGACATGGACTAGGGTTAACTACCTTTTATTATTTCGCATATACGTTTAAGTTGTTCGAATATGATTATAATAATTAATATATATTATAATGTGTTGTTTTGATCAGGCTAACATAGCGGCGGACCATAGGATTCTTGATGGAGCAACCGTAGCGCTATTTTGCAATGAATGGAAGAAGCTTATTGAAAAACCTGCGTTAATATTGTTGCATACGAGATAACCTAATCCTTAAACCTCACAAGTGGCCTATTTTGCTTGCATCAAAGATCGCGTGCGATTGACGTTGAAGGTCAAGCAGAGCTTAGGCTGGATGAAGCAAATTGTATAACCCATCACTAAAATAAAGCTATTCAACTTTTCTTATGAGTTCAATTCTACATTTCTATGATATTAAACAAGTCGTGACATCTAACCAAAATTCATATTAAAAATATCTAGTGTTTGATTACTATTTAATATTTATTCATAGATTTTTGTTAGAAATGGCATAAATAAAACCCAATGGATACTGGGAAAAGATGTAATGGTACGTTAATATACGAGTAATTAATCATAGTAAAATGGATATGATGGGTTGGGTTAACTTTTGAGTTCCCATGTGTTTAAAATGGTCGTTTAAAAACGGTATCATTTTGATTCGGGTTTAAAATGGTTGTGGGGTGGAGAAAATGGTGGTGTTGGTCAGGGGCGGAACCAGGTTAAGTGTTGGGTGGGCGGACACACCCCTTGAAAAAAAGTTAGTGTAACTTTTAAACAAAAATCCTGATTGCACCCCTTAAAACGCGACCCTAACGAAGAAGATGTGAAGCGAAAGAAAAAAAAAAGTAAAAGAAAGTGTTCACCTGAAGTTGCAGTGGAGGTGTGAAAGAGATGAATATCAAAATGTTAGACTAAGAGTCTTAAGTTATTATTAATGTTACTCCAAGAGTCCTATATTTATTAGTCTAGAGGATCTAAATTGTATCTTCTTGCCCTATATAATGGGCTGCATTGTATCCTCTTATCATCAACAAATAAACACAACAATTAAAGAACCTTACGGTTCATTGTGGTATCCAGAGCCAGCACAATTCACATCAGCACATCTCCCTTTTTTTTTCCAGCCAACCATGGCGCAACTTGCCACCTTCACTTCTGCTGAGAAAGCTGGTCACAACAATCACAAGTTCCCCTTCACCCTTACCCCACAAATTATGGGTACTGGAAAGCAATGCTTGAACCTTTTTTAATCACTAATAACTTGTATGATTATGTTACTGGAACCATACCCTGCCCAGATCCTAAAATCCCAATCGAACCATCCAAAGAAGGTGAAACCTCCACCACTGATAACCCCAATTACCTCCGGTGGATTGCCAATGATGCGCATGTTCGCATGCTTATTCTGTCCACCATCTCTGAGGCTTCCTTTCAACATGTGCAGGGCACTACGTCCAGGGACCTTTGGCTTTCCCTGGAACGTGCATATGCACCCAACACCGCCTCACGAGAATTCACATTAAAAACTCAATTACTTCGGATCATGATGAAGGGAGACGAAACACCTATTACCTACTTATCCCGCGCTATGGAATACGCCTCAGCCTTGGCAAATATAGGTGAGCCTATGAAAGATAAAGATTTGGTCATGCTTACAATTTCTGGTTTACGTGATGAGTATAGCGGGCTGAAGTCTAACCTTTTGGCACGCCACCCGCTAATCACCTTCAATGAACTACATGGATTGCTTTCTGATCATGACTTCATGTTGCACAAGTCACTGTCTGATGCTTCTGGTACATCTTCTCAGGCTTTTACTGCCACCACGGGTAACTCTTTTACTACTCTACTTCTTCACTTACACAACAACTAGCATCCCAATTGGGCTATCGTTAAACCCTATCAGCCCACCACAGGCCCTCTATGCCTCACGACCCGCGCCAAACTGTAACAACCGTAGGGGTGCTAATCGTAGACAATACCGTGGCACCAATAGGGGGCGTGACAATACTAGGGCTGCTCCCACACGATAGTTTGCGTGGGCCTCAACACATAATATGGTGTACGGTCATTGTAATCGTTGTGGCATTGGTCACCTACCATCCCAGTGCCCAAACCAATCTGCTGCCTCTTCTCGGTCTGCTCCTGATGCCAATTTTGCCTCCTTCTCAGAGACTGGATCAACCTCTGTTACTAGTTGGCTCCCAGACACGGGTGCTAATGGCCAGTTACTCCTGACTTGACGAATATTGACAACTCTGAGGTCTATTCAGGTATTGACTCACTCCATGTTGGTGATGGTAAGCCTTTACCCATTTTACACATTGGATCTTCCAAATGTTTCTCACCTAATAAAACATTTAAACTATCTGATATTCTTCACGTACCTGCCATTCAAAATAACTTGCTATCTGTTAAACAATTTTGCTCAGATAATGATGTTTATTTTGAGTTCCACTCTTCTTTTTTTGTTGTGAAGGACGAGTCTTCACACACTACCCTTCTAATGGGTCCAAGTGATAATGGTCTCTACTCGCTTCGCCTTCCACAACTTAAGCCAATTCCTAAACAGGCCTTTACAGCAACTAAAGCTTCCTCTACCATTTGGCATCAACGTCTTGGCCACTCTCATGAACGTGTTTTTCATATGCTTATTTCAAATAATTTGTCGCATGTTTCTACAAAATTTTGTTCTTCTTTATGTACTGGTTGTCAATTGGGAAAATCCTCCAAACTTACCTTGCATCATTCTACTTTTCAAAGTCGTAATGTTTTGGATTTAATTTACTGTGATGTTTGGGGACCTTCTCCTACCGTGTCTCTTGACGGACATCGCTTCTTTTTATTGTGTGTTGACCATCACTCACGTTTCATGTGGTATTATCTGGTTGTTAAGAAATCAGATGTTTTCACCACATTTACCAACTTTGTCACCATGGTTGAACGTCAGTTCAACACCAAACTAAAAACTGTACAAACTGATTTGGGAGGGGAGTTTCGTAACCTTTCTCCCTTCTTCAACAAGCTTGGATAATTCATCATCGTTCTTGTCCATACACTAGTGAACAAAATGGAATTGTTGAATGCCGTAATCGTCATGTTGTGGAAACCGGGTTGGCCCTCCTTGCCCATTCTTACCTACCACAACGTTTCTGGCACTTTGCATTCAAAACCGCTGTGTACCTCATTAATCGTCTTCCATCCAGAACCTCTTCCAATAAATCTCCCTTCTATCAAATTTTTAATCGTAAACCTAATTACTCCTTCCTTCGTGTTTTTGGATGTCAATTTTTTCCCTATTACGTCCGTATAACCGTCACAAAATGGATTTTAGATCCACGCCTTGTATTTTCCTTGGTTACAGCCCTCATCATCACGGTTATCGTTGTTTTGACCCCACAACAGAAAAAATATATATAGTCAGACATGTGCGTTTCAATGAAACAGTCTTCCCTTTTCAAATTCCCGTTTCCCGACCATCCCCATCATCCGCCACACCTATATCTCCTTATGTGTCCATTTCTCCTGAACCCATTCCACGTCACACACCTAATCCACTAAACACCACTGACCACATTGATCCGCCAGTTACCACCACTATCCCTTCTATCTCTGAACCATCATCACCACAACCCTCTACTCTTTCACAATCCACATTTTCACCTTCACCTGACCCACCTTCCCCGGTCCCTAGTTCCTCTACCCTTCAGCAGGATACTCCCATTCCGCCTCCACACCTCCACGGCCTCGTCCAGCTCACCTACGCCAAAATCCTAAATGCACCACTCCCTATAATCCCTCTGCCTACACAGCCACTACTACCTCACCCCCCTATTGAACCTACCTTTTTACCATTGCCAACAAATCCCCGGAGTGGCGTCTGGCCATGGCCGAGGAGTTTGAAGCACTTCGCAAGAACGAAACATGGTCCTTAGTTCCCTATGTCCCTAATACTAATGTTGTTGACTGTAAGTGGGTTTACATGTTGAAGACAGATCCCCACGGCGTGGTTATTAGGCATAAAGCACGCCTTGTTGCCAAAGGGTTTACACAACAACCCGGTGTTGATTATCATGAAACTTTTAGTCCAGTCATCAAAGCTACCACAATTCGGGTTCTTTTATCTCTTGCTTTGACAAATGAATGGTCTCTCCGTCAATTAGATGTATAAAATGCCTTCTTACACGGTGATTTAGCCAAGACCATTTACATGAAGCAACCACCAGGCTTTGCTGACCCAGGAAAACCAAATCATGTGTGCCTTCTTCATAAGTCCCTTTATGGGCTCAAACAAGCCCCCCGGGCATGGTTCCATCGGCTATCTACTGTTCTTCACCAACTTGGTTTCCGTGGGTCGAAGACGGATCCTTCATTATTCACTATGAACAACCGTGCAACTCTTGCTTATGTTCTTGTATATGTCGACGGCATTATCATCACTAGCAACAAGCAAACAGTCATTGATAACATCATCAATCAGCTAAGCTCCACCTTTGCCATTAAAGATCTGGGTAAACTCCATTATTTTTTGGGGATTGAGGTTGTCCATCATAACAAAGACCTTATCTTATCACAACGAAAGTATTTATTAGACATTCTTCATCGATCCGGTCTCTCAGATTGCAAACCGGTGTCTTCCCCTATGTGTCCTGTAACATCCGTCAAAAACCGGATTTACCAAAACCCGCTCCGTTTATTAACCGAACAATCAGTTAAAAATTTCGTTGCGAATTTAATGCCCAAAATAATTTTAAACGATACATAATTAATAAATATATTGGAATATATAATTTATATTTGAAAAAGTCTTAAAAATAGTGATTTAAAAATAAATTAGTGCTGCCGGGTTTCGAACCCGGGTCAGCCAGCGTTTCAGCAAACAACTTATCTTCCAACCATCCAACCACTGCGCCACTTATGTTTCTTGTTCAATATGGAAGACAATTAATTCATATCATGAATATCGAATTCAAACAACCAACGCGCCCAATCGCAGTCGTCGGAAATCCCGGCTATCTCGCGAGATTGGACGGTTTCTTTTGTTCTTAACGTAAACATTAAACCTCAACATCGGTTATAACCGACGTCTGAACCCGCGACGCAAGTCATAACCGCCGGAAAACGTAATGACTTTGAATCAAGTCTGAAATCCGACTCTATACATCTCGATTCCTCCCTATAAATTCACCCACAATCCACTGGTAGCCTTTTCGCTCAAAACCGCACCCTTTCCCGACGTAATTCCATTCGCCGGAAATCTTCTGCAACTCGCCGGAAAACCGAACCTTTCACTTATGAGCCTTACTGAACACCCAGAACTCGTACCGAAGCCACTCACATCCATCTCAAGCTTGCTGAAGACTCTCTGCCGCAAGACACACGTCGCCAGAATAGTATGCTGACGTCGGAGTTCCGCCGGAGAAACAGAGGAGTCCAGTTTCGGTATATCTAACACTTAATCTTTCATTCTTCTTATAAATCTCACATGTAATTAACAATCAGACACTAACGAACTTGATTAAAATCGGTGAAACAGTCGGAATATGTTTTCTGGTTAAGACTGACGAAGAAGACGAAGTTCTGTATTATATAAGTATAATTAAAATCAAGATATAACTCGGGTTAGACACACAGTCCAGCGGTGGACTGTGTGCACATTAAACACGCTTACGTCTCAAGTTCGATACATGTCCCACGAATACTCGCCTTAATAAAAATGTTCCTTTTTATTACTGAACCGGATTCATTTCGCATAGATGTTAAGTTTAATAAAAACCGGAATAATAACCAAGATAGACACACAGTCCAGTGGTGGACTGTGTGAATGTTCAAGCACAGGTCACGAGTTCGAGTCCGGACTACCGCACCGGTCCGGACAATTATCAAACTTTTTATTTAAGACAGAAATAAAAATATTTAGTTTGTATATAAGTATAATAAAAATCAGATTATTTAACAAGTTAGACACACAGTCCAGCGGTGGACTGTGTGTTAACTCAACCCACAGGTCCCGGGTTCGAGCCTGTGGAGCGCACCGGTTCGACGCATTAAATCGTTTTTAAAAATAAAAGATTTTTAGTTTAATTCAATTAGTATATAAATATAATTAAAAACAGAAATATTTCGGGTTAGACACGTAGCTCAGTTGGTAGAGCTGCATGCACGCGTACGGGAGGTCTCGGGTTCGAGCCTCACCCAGCGCACACAATTACACATGCGAACCGGTCAACAGTCAAAGTCAAAGGTCAATGGTCAACGGTCAACGGTCAAAAAGTCAACATTTTTTATTATTATTTTTTATTTATTTTATTTAAAAATCAATTAAAAATACTTAAAAATAACATTTTTAAGGTTAGAAAATAGCCTTAAACTCACGAAAATATATCCAATCATTCTACTAAAATTGATTAATAAAACCCGCTTATTTACCAAACCATTATGTTATTATCTAGGTTAGTTTCACTCGTGGTTAAATCCAACTTCGTGCGTATTCAACATCATCAACCGAACGCACCCACTGTGAGTGAATCTTACAACTCCCCTTTTTAATTACACGTTTTGGGGTGTGTCATGTGTCATAAAAATTAACTTGTTTATTTAAACTTGTGCCATACCATATTGTGATCTAAACTTAGATTGTTTATATTGTTTGTAGTTATGTATCTCATAGTGTCAATTATATGCAAATCATTCATTAGGCCCATCAGTTCCTCGTGGGAGACGAGTTGAGCAACGCGTGCCTCAAAACGATCCATAATTGTTCATGTGTGCATTATTTAATATTTACTGATTATTGAATAGTTTACATCTTTTTTTACTCATGTGTGGTTGTGCACTTTATTTTATTATAAATTAAATAAACTTGCTCAAATGTTTTCCATAGGATTCACTCGCCAACTTTTTGTTGATCCAAAAACCATTTTTACACATGATACAGGTGAACAGGATGAAGCAAGGAAAACATAGGAAATGCCTTAGAAGAAAACAATGAAGCCTAGATTGATGTTTAGGACATGATGTAATATTGATTGTAATTTTCCATTAAAGTGTATTAATGAATATGAAATGTTAAAATAAATGTCATGAGCTTTGATGATAACCTAATCATGCCCCGATCACCTTTTCCGCTGCGGGTCGGGGTGTGACATGTCCTTCCCAGGTGCTTACCATTGATGACAGTCCGCCACTTTCCGACCCTGTGCAGTATCGCCAAGTTGTCGTGGCTTTACAGTATGCCACTCTCTCTCGCCAGATATTGCTTTCGCTGTGAACCGTGTATGTCAGTTCATGAATGCCCCCACAGAGAACCATTGGTCGGCTGTTAAACGCATTCTACGCTACTTAAAAGGGACTAAAAATTTGGGTCTTGTTATTCGTCACACATCGTGCTCCTCCTTGCAGGCCTTTACTGATGTCTATTGGCAAAACCAACCCTCCATGGTCCAGGCCTTCTCTGACTCTGATTGGGCGGGATGCCCGTCGACCGTCGATCCACCGGGGTTTGCCATTTATCTTGGATCAAACCTCATCTCTTGGTCTGCTCGTAAACAACGGACAGTTTCACGATCTTCAACCGAGTCTGAGTACAAGGCACTTGCTGATACCATTGCTGAATTGATTTGGTTAAAGTCGCTTCTACATGAACTTGGGTTTTCAGTCAAAAAGCCCCCGATCGTTTGGTGTGACAATCTGGGAGCCACCTACCTTTCTGCCAATCCTGTTTTCCATGCTCGACCAAAACACATTGAGGTTGATTTTCACTTCGTTCGTGAACAAGTGGCTCAAAGAACACTATATGTTCAGTATATTTGTACAAGTGATCAAATTGCAGATGTCTTCACCAAGCCACTTCCTTCTCAGCGCTTCCTGTTTTTAAGGTCCAAGTTGCAGGTCGTTCCCCGGCCTCAACTTGCGGAGGAATATTAGACTAAGAGTCTTAAGTTATTATTAATATTACTTCAAAAGTTCTATGTTTATTAGTCTAGAGAGTCTAAATTGTATCTTCTATTACAAAATAAGAAGATGAAGTGTTTACTCTCTGATTAGACTAATATATAATATTTTATTTGCTTTTTCAAATGTAGTACATTGTTGATTGGTGTACAGACATGCAGTCAAAAAACATCTTATTTAATTTTCAAATAAATAAACATGAGAAAGTCTATGAGCTATATTTAGCTTCTTTGCTACTTCTTTATCCACGTATGTATTTTTATTAGTCTATAATCTTTGCTACTTCTTTATCCATGTATGTATATTTATTAGTCTATTTGATTTGTTTTGTTTTGTGTACATCATGAGCTATATTTTAGCTTCTTTGGCTACTTTTTTTTGTCCATGTATCTATTTTTATTAGTCTATTTGATTTGATTTGTTTTGTATACATAATCATTTAACTATTTTTTTTTTTTGTTTCACGTAAAAGACAACACTTTTCTGGTTGCTTTAAAAAATGCAAGCAACCTAAAGTAGGCTATCCCAGTTTAATTTATTTTGGTTTGCTAATTAAATAGTTGTATTAAAGTTATTGTATATAAAATTTGGTTAAAAAAACATCTGTAAAAGAAATAGTGAAAAAAAAAAAAGAATATTAAACGAATAACAACAGTGTAAGTACAAGCAATTAGTTTTTTCTTAAAGATGGCTTGAATTTCAAAGATACTTGGATCTGATCCGACTCGAATCGGACATACTTTTTTAAAAATACTTATTGGCAGACAACCGACTACTACAAAATTCGCACCCATGGAAAAAAATTTGTGTCTGCCACTGGTGTTGTCGTGTTGATAGCAACGAGAGTGGTGTGGTGGTGGCTGCCTCATGGTGGTGGTGACTAATGGCGGAAGCGACGATATACGGTGTCTTGAAGCAGATAGTGCTTGAACAATTTTGCCCTAGGGGCGAGATACAGAAGTTGGAATGAATTCTGACGCCATCATCTTCCATCATCAATGGTAAATTATGTTACGGCTGTGATCATGTTAAATCTTGTATATGTTCTTCTACATACCATACAAATTACAAGCACACGTCTTGCTTACGTGTGCCATTGATCAATCACCAGCCCATTCACAAGCAACAACAGAGACAAAGTGGTGGTGCCAATCAGCCAATGTCCTTGAACAATCAAGTTGTTTTTTATTTATTTTTTTTAACAGAGAGTTATTTTGCACATGTGCAGTACTGTAATAGTAGTATTTAAAAAAATACGACACTTAAAAAAATTTTTATGCCGCAAAAATACGCTCGAATGTATTTGAAGGAACGATAAAAACAATACGATCTTATGGTGCAATATCCTTTTAACAACAAACTAAAAATCTTTATACTCCGTTACAAACAACGGTAATCTTCATAACTAACAAAAAAAAATAATCAAATAAAATCCCAAACCCTACACATTCGGCCCTAACCGATTTCCCTCCATCCAAACACAATTTCAACTAAATTTCACTATGCAACTTCTTCTTCCACTAATCGTCTCTCAAATCTGTCAAAATCTTCATCAACAATGTCTTCTCACGTGCTCTTCTGCAACGCTTTCACTCTCATCGTCTTCTTCATGCTTCCTTATCTATCAACATCAGGTACACATGTTTTAGTTCTAAATTTCACAACAATCGTCATTCGTTCGTATTTGAAATCGATAAAAAATAATAATAATAATCAAATTTACAATCGCACAGATCTGTTTGAAGTTTGCGTCAATTCAAGGGTTGAATTTGTGTTATTTCAGTCCGCATACACAAACACACACAAAATTATAGATATGAAATCAGATCAGTATGTGTTGTTGATGTCAATATACCTTTGATATCATATCTTCTTTGCGAGTTCAGCAAATTTACAACTGTACAGATCTATTTGAAGTTTGAGTCAATTCTAGGGTTCAATATGTGTTACTTCAGTGCGTGCACACAAACACATACAAAAGTGTGTATATGAAATAAGATGAAACAGATCAGAATGTGTTGTTGATGTCGTTATACCTTTGATAATTGATATCTTATCTTCTATGTGAGTTCATCACGAGAAACAATAAATAATAACAAATGGAGGAAGTAAATGTGTTCAAATTCAGCAACAATATAACATATAGTTGTCTTATTTACTGTAAGTTTTGTTGGAGATGGTATTCAACATCAGGTACACGTGTTTCGATTTCAAATCTTACAACAATCATCATTCTCTCATATTTGTAATTGATAATGAAATAATCAAATTTACAACTGTACAGATCTATTTGAAGTTTGAGTCATTTCTAGGTTTTAATCTGTGCTATTTATCGAAATGGATACAAAATTGTAGATATGAAACACTGATTCAGAAAAAAGAAAGGACAACAGATGAATGTGCTGTTGATGTCATTTTCCCTTTGATATTATGTCTTCTTTGTGAGCTCAGAAAGAGAATTAAAGAATAATAACAAGCGGATAAAACAAATGTGTTCATATTCATCAACATCTGCAAATTTTTTTTGCAGATGATTTTATACCTCCTCGGCCGATAATTTCGTTTCATTTGGATAATTGGAAAATGGAATATAGGGCAGGTGAAACGCAGCTATTGTGGTTAGCGTACTGGAAGGTTTCAATTCCAAACAAGACGAACAAGCTTTTAATCCAAGTGTCTCAATGAATGGAGTGATGGGGAACAGTAGTCTTGTTACTGGCCTTTGGTTTGACAGGAATAATTGGAGGATTTTCTTTATGCCAATTATGACAGGGTTGTTCCATGTGTCTATTAACGATGACCGTTTCAATGTACACTCTTATAGTATACATTACCTTGTCACACCAGGTTTTTGTTACAATTGAAGCTCGTATATTTGATTGACTAATAATGCCTGATAATATCCTTGATATTTTTCAACTGAAGGTCCGATTTACGAGTCTGGTGGCGTTGCGTCATGGATGGGTCAAGTTGATGATTTTGTAGCTGGGTCAAAAGCTACAGTTTTAATACAACCTAAAGATGCATTGGGGAATAATGTTACGAATGCAACTGAAGGACAAAATATTTACAGTTTTGACGTCTATGCAACAACTTTAAATGGATCGAATGCAAAATTGCTGGATATTATCAACAAAGGATGGAATGAGTTTGGTTACGTCTGCATTACATTTGTTACAGTCACAGCAGGACATCTCTCAGTTCAGATCAAACAAAATAACAATTCGTTGATTGGTTCTCCATTGCCTTTAACAGTTCACCCTTGTAGTTTATGTAACATATGTTATATATGATCAGTTGAGTGTATTTTTTGTTATTGATTACATATATTTGATGAACAGAGGCAGTTGATATTGCCAACTGTTCGGCCCATTGGAGCACTGAAACAAACTCTTTTCAGCTGTTTTCAAGGATGGAAACTTTTGTAAGCCAGAGAGATAAATTTGGGAACCTTGTTCCAGGGCTGCATGAATTTGATATTGAAGTTATGCAGAAGGGGTCCTTGTTGCCTATACCTCTAACTAACTTGCAATACAAAGAAATATCTCTGGGCATTCAATCTTTTTCTTTCACGGTAGTTAATCCAGGGGACTTCATTCTCATCATCTCCGCATTTAAGGAGATGATTATGGATATGCCATATGATTTTATATCTACACTGGTAAGTTTTTATAAATTTGTCATCATTCTGCTCAATATTTGTTAAAATTTGATGGTTTTATTTTATTGATAGGGTACTGTGATGATCCACATAGTAGGGTACATGGGCCTGGTATACATGATTCTATTGCTGGGATGGATTCAAGATTTACAGTATCGTTAAAAGATGCTTATCAGTATCCTTCATTAATTGAGCTGGAAAGGCTTCAAGTACAAATTACACTGCCTTCACTCTCTCTTCGTGTAATCCGCAAATACGCCCAAGGGGTTATCCTAATGGTATAAAAAGCATGTCATTTTATATTTAAAGTTTTAAATTCTTTTTGAAATGTAAACTTTAGAGATTAAACAGGTACTCAGCCAACTGGAATGCTCAGTTATGGTGCGTTCGGTCCAACGGGAATGACTTACGCTCAATCTGATTTCTCACATGACAATGTAATAACTCCTTTTGTATATTGCTTCATAATAGAGGTGGCAAACAGGTGGTCAGGCGGGTTGGGTACTTTTTGACCTGTTTTCACTTAAAATGGTTAAATATTGTTTTAGACGTTAAATTAATCAGAATTCTTCTGTTTATTAATTTGGTCTGTTGAGAACTCGAAAACAACGAGCAGTGACTTTGATGTCCATTACGTGCCTGAAAAAACCGGGGTATATGAAATTCGTATATTTTGTGGTAATATTCCACTGAATGGTGGCCATCCATTCATAAAGAAAGTACATCCAGGTATTCTAATATATCTTAGCATATATACATGCATCTGATTACTTAATAATTTAAATTTAAATTTGGATAATTTAATATGTGCTTTTTAAATTTTGTGTAGCCAATGTGAATGTCTCTATCAGGAGTTGTAAAATATGATAAAAAGGTGTCAGCAGGGATTCTAAATTATATAGTGGTGCAACTGATGGATTCTTTTTATAATCCAGTAGTGAATGAAAAATCAAGATTGAAGCTGGAGATGACTTCAAAGACCGCTGCAGCTTTCTTCCCTTGCCTCTTTAATGACAACTATGACGGGACCTACACGGGGTCCTACCTGGCATATGGTTCCGGAGATTTTGAGTTATTTATTTCATGTATGCAACAAAAGGTCTTGCCTTGGCCCTTTAAAGTCCAGGCGTTTGATGGTAAGTTTAATTTTTTTTGAATTAATATATAAAATAAATTTCCAAATGGTATAATTATTGTAATTGTAATTACCAGCTAAGGAGTTCCCTTCAGTCCGCGATGATGAAGTCGATGCTTGGGAGGATCATCCGCAGTTATTAATGTTCTAAACAACGATATCGTCTTTGACGACAAAAGAACAATATGTGATTTTCAAAAGGTATGATTTATGAAGTTATCATTAGGGTTTATCACAAGTTTTGTTCTTTTGCATATGTGAGGGCATTTTGGTCTTTTAACTTTGGGATTAATATTGTAATTAACACAAAATTTTAAAAAATATGTAAGTAAAACATGTATCAAATGGTTGACGGTCAAAGCCTTCATCTGATTGTAATTCAAATTGTTTATGAGCATCTTGGAAAATGGCAGTAACAGTGTAGAAATCGAAGATCTCTAGAACCTGTTCGATTTTAAGAATGAACTTTTTGTATGCCTAAAGGACGAAAAATGTAGTTTTATCATTACTGCTGTTTTGGCAGCCCAGTCATGGTTCGCTTTTGCAGTATGGAGATCTATTAAGATACACACCATATAAAGGATTTTACGGACACGATAAATTTGTTTACAAAATGGCAAATGCACATGGCAATACAGGTCGTGGTTGTGTAAACATTTATGTCCGCACTATCCCTCCACAATTTGTTTCTTATCCAAAACTGTTGCACGCAGTTGAAGATACGCTCAGCCCACAATTCGGGTAAGCTGCCAAATGTTCTAGAAACTTCCAAAATGTTCTGTTCTGAGGTCCTAATAGTCTCTTTTCACAGTGGTTATCCTGGCTTTGAGATGATATATTCAGACCCAATAGAAAACATTTCTGTTATCGTAACTGCACGAAAAGGGACTGTTTTCCTCCCTCCTCTTTTAATGCAACTTTGGGATCCAATGTGGACTGGAATTACTCAGTAAAATGGAAGGAGGGGATGAACGTCTGAATATAACTGGTCGTTTGGGAGCCGTCAACTTTGCCCTAAAGTCACTCCAATACATTGGGTAATAATACATTCGGTTTATTAATAGTAATTATCGAGTAATTAGCATTTTGAATGTATGTTTATTTGCATGCATGTGCAGAAATGCGAACTTCGCTGGCGAAGATGCTATTGCGCTCTCCTCATCTAATATAAATGGAGAAGGACATGTGGATGTTAAAATGTTTGTGGAACCGGTTAATGATCCTCCGCTTATTAATGTGCCTAAATTCATCATCCTGGAGAATGCAACAGAAAATAAAGGATTCTTGATATTTGATAGACAACGATACAAATTTAATTTTTCCATTGGGGATCCAGATCATCCTTCTTTTACAGGTACGTTCAAATATGGATTAAATGATGAGATAAGTTTGGAAATTTTAAACGAAACGAAGTATAATAATGAAACTATTTGAATCCTACTTAATTTGTCACTTCATAACATAAAGTAATTTTCCAATCTATTATAGGGAATGAGACTCGCTTCCGGTCATGTTTTCGCTGGAAGTAAGTACTGGAACATTCTCAGCCAAGCTGCCAGCTCAGCTTATAAGCACAACTGAATTGAAGTTGAACAGAAGCAAACAGTGGCACCCCCTTCTAACATATGTTCAAATCTCAAAACATTTTACTGTGAACAAAGTACAAGGCATTAGATTTCTGGGAACAATTAGTGAGTGCAACACTCTTCTCCATCATCTGGTTTATTATGTGAGTAACTAATTATCATATTTGTTGTTAAATGATTTATGTATGAACTATGAAGATGAACTTTTTTATAGGGTGACAAACGTGGAGTCTTTAGATTGAGGGTTAATGATATGGGTGGCACGAGTGTTATCCAAATTGTTTTGGGATGATGTCGGTGCCTCTTATGTCTGAGGCTACTGTACATTTAATGACAACAATACCCTTGAATCCACTGGTAGCTCATTGTAAGTTATTTTATTTAGCTTCCAACATAATTATTGTAGTTTAATTCGTCATACGAGAGTGTTTAAATGTTTATAACATGCTGTGCAGCTCTTGGATCGGCGGTTCTGATTGAATCCATTGTAGTCTCTTCATTGGCTGTGATTTTGATGGTATTCACGTGTAAATGTGTAATCATTCTTGTACGTGAAAAGAAGAAACAACAAGCAGAGTCTCTGAATCTTCAACTTAAGGAGCTGCAAAACTCCCATGAAAAGATGGTATTATGCTTTTCACTTCTGATCATATCAGTATTCGTTTTATTATCATTTTTTGGCTTTTAATGGCTTCCGTTTGCAAATCTCATGTGCAGTCAAGTTCAGGATCACCTGACAATGTAATCCAGCTTACTGGAAAACATCCTAGCTCCTTCAGGCAAAGTGAGCAACCTTCCAGCTTACGAAAACCGTAAGTACTTATTTTCTTTAGTAAACTGCCATTTTCGTCCCGGAGGTTTGGCCAGTTTTGCAACTTTCATCCAAAGGTTTGTTTGTTCGCATCTGGTTCCCAAAGGTTTGAAATGTTGACATTTTCATCCAGCTCGTTAATTCCTTCCATTTTTCTCGGTTAAGTCAGGGGTATTTTTGTCTTTTTGGTTAACTTAAAGGGCAATTCAGTCTTTGTCACTTCATGTACAAGCAGTTAGCATAATGTACAAGTATTCAAAAAAGACGAAAATACCTCTAACTTAGAAAAATGGATGGAGTTAACGAGCTGGATGAAAATGGCAAGATTTCAAACCTTTTTGATCCAGATGAGGAAAAACAAACCTTTAGACGAAAGTCGCAAAACTGGCCAAACCTCAGGAACGAAAATCTCATTTTGCTCTATTTTTTTTTTAAGTTTTTACTTGGTTGACCATTTGAACACTTGTGTTGATGTTGCATTTAGTGCTCTTTTGATGATATTTGCATATGCTATGGGCCTAGTTAACAAAATCTGATTGAAAGGGTCCAAAAAGATTTTATGATATTGTATTTCCAAAGAAACTTTTCAATCTGTTGTAATTACTTATTTTCTGAAGTTGTCACTGTTACATCATGTAGGGCAGAAGAAACCAATGTAGCTGAAATTGCAACAATGATTCTCTAGTCTGCCGGTTTAGTTATTACATGAAAATATATACATGTTAGATATGGTTACCCTTTATAGCAGTTTAACCCTTTTAACCTTTTTTTTTTCCTTTTCTGTGATGGTTTTATATTCTTAACTTTTATGATTATATTATTATTATACTTACTTTTTTTCCGGTGTATAAAATCCAAGTTATTATTCCCACGTTTTTGTGCACCCTAAGAGTGTGAGTTGCATGCAACTTGTACACCCTTTTAGGTGGTACAGATATGAATCCATAAAAATTTTCCGTTGCCTTTAGTTGACTTTCTTGTAGACAATTTGGCTGCAAATCGGGTAAGCATGTTGGGGATATTTGCGGCGGACATTCTTATGGCCAATATATGTGACATGGATAGAACAAAAGAGGACGATGTGAGATTTGCCTAAGGTATCAGAGAAACCAAACGTGTTTTAACGATTCCAGCTGCTTGGATTTTGGGTTGATATACCATTAATTGAATTGATCCATTTATTGAATCATTTGACCAGACTAGTCGACTAGACCAAATCCATATCAAGATTCTACCCCTATTTGGATCTTCGTAGGTGTTGCTACATTTTTGTCATGAAAAATGATGATTTTTTGTTCTTAAAATGTTTTATATTTGCAGTTGTATAACAAGGTTCATTACTTGTCAATTAGTGTGGCGGCTCTTGAACAAGCAGACAACATAATCCACATACACTTGGCACATACCCGTGAAGGTATCGTGGAATGTGAACTTTTCAAATGGTTTGCGAAGGAGGTAATTAGTTGCTCCAGCTAATTTTAAACTTTTCACTTTTGTTTCTCGTATTTAAATGAAACAATTATCAGATGGTAGGGAGATGGAGTCAAAGAAGTTCATAGTGACAAAGCCACCATAGAAATAACAAGCCAATACCAAGGAAAAGTTGTTCAATTTCTTCATGTTCCTGTTGACATTGTGAAGGTAAACATAAACGTAATTACATGTATTCTCATATTCATCAATGTGAGATGACAAATTATTATAGGAAAACTGATCATACTTTATATGGCATAGAACTAGAATAATAATTTTCATCTAAAAGTATGTTTGCATATCTAAACCTACTTTTTAAATCTACACCAATGTTCATCATAGGACTAGAAGCCCTTTGGTAATTAGTATACATAGCTGTTTAACTTCGCTAATGATAAATTGTTTGTTTTGTTATTGTTGGTAAAACCCTATATATGGCACGTGGTTGTTATGCTAAAAAAAATTATGAAAAAGAGTTAAAAATTTGAATTGGTTTGAGGTCCGAAAATAGGCTGAGTTGCACCTTATTTTTTGATGCTCGTGTTACCACTTTAAATAATCTAACTTTGGAGAAACTCTTTTGAGCATAAGCATTGATTCAATTAAACCAACCTTGTAACCAGAACAAAAAGTCCCAACATATAACAGATGAATCTCTTTATCAAGACAAGACATTGCCCATAAGGTATTTAATTACCGTACCTTGTGTTACAATCACGGTATATACATTTTTCAACCACTAATCGTGTTGGTTTCTGGTTCAGGGGTTATAAGCGTGTGATGGTAAAGTCTATGACCGCAGCAGCAACTGTACCTCATTTTCATTACATTGAGGAGATTAACTGTGATGAACTCTGGAAACTTAATGATGCTTTCCAAAAACAGAATTCTGATCCACATATCAAATTCACATTTATTCCTGTCCTGATTAAATCTCTCTCGATGGCCTTGACGACATATCGGTTGCTAAATAGTACCTTCAATCTTGAAAAATATGAAGTCAGTCTAAAAGGTTTTTACATCTTCATGTTACTATATTTAAAAATGCAGTATCTTCCTCGACACTGAGATATATCATAAGACCAATAAGCAGACTCGAACCTCAGATAATAATCATGGTTTTGTATCTGTGATCATTAGGTTCTCACAACATAGGAATCACAATGGCCACACTAGTCGGGTTAGTAGTATTAAACAAAAAGAATCTTCCATCCCTTTCGATTTTGGAGGTTAGCATAGATGAACCTTTCACTAATACACTTTAAAGCTACGCCATTTAATTTCAAGGTTAGTTACATAAGTACATTGTTGAGTGTTGACGATTTTTATAGATAACCAAAGAACTAGCATGACTACAAAAGTTGGCTCACGAAAACAAGCTTACTCCCGAAGATATACGTGGTGGAACCATAACTTTAAGCAATATTGGAGCGATTGGTGGAAAGTCTGGTTCACCCCTCCTTGTTCCCGCAGTTGCTTGTTTGGGTGACGACGGAAACATGTACCCTGTCTCACTCATGACAGTAATTCTCACTTAAATTCAGTTCCAGTTTTACCTTTTAACAAACAAGGTTAGTTATTTAACAACCAAGTGTCTTAATGGCTCGATATGTGTACGAGAACATGAACTAGTTCATGTTAGGGCTATTGTTACAGTTAATTACCAACTTTTTAGCGTACAAATATAAGTTATTTTCATAAAAACAACCCTATAAACTTCGGTCTAAGGTGCCGTTGTGCTTAAATGATGGTACCTTAACTACCATTATCAATCACCCAAAATATGTAACATAAAGTACCACCATTTAAAGCATTAAAACAATATTAACCATAAACCACCAACCACCACTTAATAATGGTAGTCTTAGTTTGAACGATTTATCACTAACCATGTAAAGTTACTAGTTACGTAACAACCATTAATAACCCACTTATTGGTGCAAAAGATATGTGATGACATAAAGGCTGTTGGTTTTTTTTTTTAATTTGAAATAGGCCCCCCTTTAGATCCTTGCTAGTTAGGCTGTTTGGAATGAAAATTGTCATCAAAAAATAAAAGAATCTTTTTAAAAAATATCATGTGCACGGTTAAGTTGTTTGTATCTGATTATAATAATGTGTTATTTTGATCAGGCAAACATAGCGGCGGACCATAGGATTCTAAATGGAGCAACCGTAGCACGATTTTGCAATGAATGGAAGAAGCTTATTGAAAACCCGGGTTGATATTGTTGCATTTGAGATAACCTAATCCTTAATCCTCACAACTCACAAGTGAAAGATTTTCCTTTGAATCATCGATGAGGTGCGATTGATGTTGTATGTCGAGAAGGGCTTCGGTTGAATGAGTTAAATTGTAAGACCAATCGCAATGTTTTCGTTAATGAGTTTTAAATAAAGCAATTCGGTATATTGTGATATTTAAACTTTTTAGTATTTGATTAAATAGATGGTTTATAAAGAAAATTTTGTTTTGGTTAGAATATACATGAGAACATTTCTTATGAGTTCAATTATACATTTCTATGATATTAAAAAAGTGGTGACATCCAACCAAAATTCATATTAAATATATCTGGGTTTTGATTTTCTGTTTATTTATTATCTAAAAAATATTTGTAGAAGTTAACCTCTTATTCAAAATTTCGCTTAAGTCATCAAAAATATTAATTTAACTTTAAATTTCAAACTCAAATTGATCCCCAAAAGCAATTTTTTTTAATTATATACTTGTTTCGGACAACATGAGCTCTCCGATTGAAACGGTTTGTTTTGAAAACGAATAATAACTGGTTCACTCACTACATTCATGATGTCAGTCTCGAAGACAAACAAAGATGGTGGCAATGGTGGGTAGTTGTGCCAGTGGTGGTGGTGAGGTAGTTTTAGTGGTGGTGGTAGAGGTAGTTTTAGTTTTAGTGCACTACTTTTGTGGAGGCGGCGACAATGGGTAGTGTTAGCGGTGGTCGTGGAGGTGACAACGAGGGTGGTCACGACGGTGGGGGTGACGACGGCAGTGTTTGGTGGCAGCGACGACAATAGGTGATGTTGATGGATATCAATATGCATAGGTTATGGGGTAGCGGATACATATGAGAAGTAGGGTGAGTACAGGCCCACCGTAGATCCCATATTTTTTTATACATAAATTTGTATTCCTTTTGTTCCTTTCAATTTAATAACTAGACCTTTCCTTCTTTTCATTTTAATAACTAGTGGAATGATAGTTGAAGAGCAAGTCACGTATGTTACTCTATTATAATTCATTAGATTTTTTGCAGCCCATTCTAATTTGATTTCTTAAATTCCAATTACACCACCAATTTCCCTATTTTCGTTTCCTTGTGTGATTTCACAAACAATTAACTTTTTATGAACCGTCACAAACAATTAAAGAATTTGACTATTTATATTATTTTATAAACTCCATCGTATTTAGTTCATCATTGTTTTCTCAATAATCTACCAAATATAAAAAACAAACGAAACTAATATATTTTACAACAATATATCTACTAAATATAAAAATACGAAACTAGCGTAGCTAAATTAATTATAATATATTAATTATAATACAATTAATATTAATATTTAATGAAGTGTAGCTAAATTAATGTACCGCTAAATTGTGAAGACGAGGAAACATCTATCATGTCCTTTGGTCTATCGACTATAAAGCTAGGATTGGTTTTGCCTTTTACAACCGTATTTTTTGTGAGATGTTTTCGGTGATAAAACGTGTAAAGTTATGTTTGCGTTAATCGTATTGGTGATAATTTCTTGAACACTTGTTTAATTTGCGTTGTAGTAGATAAGCTTCTCAATGTTACTAATGAAAATGTAATCGAGCATTTCCAAAAGATGGAAGTTATAAACGACGTATTTTATATTATTGTATAAATACTTAATGAGCTATGTTGTATTATCATCATTTCTTTTTCTTTTTGTCCGTCCCACTTTAGCCATCCACATTGTGCCCCCATACAAAAAAATTTCGTGTTGATAGCAACGAGAGTGGTGTGGTGGTGGCTGCCTCATGGTGGTGACTAATGGCGGAAGTGACGATATACGGTGTCTTGAAGCAGATAGTGCTTGAACAATTTTGCCCTAGGAGCGAGATACAGAAGCCATCATCTTCCATCATCAATGGTAAATTATATTACGGCTAGTGATTATGTTAAATCTTGTATTTGTTCTTCTACATACCATACAAATTACAAGCACACGTCTTGCTTACGTGTGCCATTGATCAATCACCAGCCCATTCACAAGCAACAACAGAGACAAAGTGGTGGTGCCAATCAGCCAATGTCCTTGAACAATCAAGTTGTTTTTTATTTATTTATTTTTAACAGAGGGTTATTTTGCACATGTGCAGTACTGTAATAGTAGTATTTAAAAAAATACGACACATTAAATTTTTTTATGCCGCAAAAATACGCTCGAATGTATTTGAAGGAACGATAAAAACAATACGATCTTATGGTGCAATATCCTTTTAACAACAAACTAAAAATCTTTATACTCCGTTACAAACAACGGTAATCTTCATAACTAACAAAAAAAATAATCAAATAAAATCCCAAACCCTACACATTCGGCCCTAACCGATTTCCCTCCATCCAAACACAATTTCAACTAAATTTCACTATGCAACTTCTTCTTCCACTAATCGTCTCTCAAATCTGTCAAAATCTTCATCAACAATGTCTCCTCACGTGCTCTTCTGCAACGCTTTCACTCTCCTCGTCCTCTTCATGCTTTCTAATCCATCAACATCAGGTACACATGCTTCAATTTCAAATTTCACAGCAATCATCATTCGTTCGTATTTTAAATCGATAATAATAATCAAATTTACAACCGTACAGATCTATTTGAAGTTTCAGTCATTTCTAGGTTTTAATTTGAAGTTTAAAATCATTCTTTTGTGCTTAAAATCGATAATAATAATCAAATTTTCAACTGCAGAGAATTATTTGAAGTTTGAGTGAAATCTAGGTTTGAATTTGTGCTATTTAAGTGCGCACACACAAACACATTCAAAATCATAGATATATAGTAAGATGAAACACTGATTCAGAGAAACGAAAGGAAAATAGATCAGAATGTGTTGATGATGTCATTATACCTTTGATATCATAGTTTCTTTGTGAGTTCAGCAAATTTACAGCTGCACAGATCTATTTGAAGTTTGAGTCAATTCTAGGTTTTACTTTGTGATATTTCAGTGCGTGCACACAAACACATACAAAATTATAGATATGAAATAAGATGAAACAATGATTTAGAGAAGCGAAAGGAAAACAGATCAGAATGTGTTGTTGATGTCATTGTACCTTTGATATTATATCTTCTTTGTGAGTTCAGCAAATTTACAACTGTACAAATATATTTGAAGTTTGAGTCAATTCTAGGTCTGAATTTGTGTTATTTCAGTGCGCGCGCACAAATACGTACAAAATTATAGATATGAAATAAGATGAAACACTGATTCAGAGAAGCAAAAGAAAACAGATCAGAAAATGTTGTTGATGTTGTTATACCTTTGATATCATATCTTCTTTGTGAGTTCGAAAGAGAAACAAAAAATAATAACAAATGGATAAACGAAATGTGTTCAAATTCATCAACATTAACACATAATTGTCTTATTTACTGTATATTTTGTTGCAGATGGTATTCAATGGCAGCAACCTGTAATTTCTTTCCATTTGGATAACTGGAAAACGGAATATAGGGCAGGTGAAACTGCAAACATTGTGGTTTCTTTAGAGGTAGGTTTCAAGTCCGAGAAAGACAAACAAGCTTTCAATCCAAGTTTGTCGGTGAATGAAGTGATGGGGAACAGTAGTCTTGTTACTGGGCTTTGGTTTGACAGGAATAACTGGAGGATTTTCTTTATGCCAATTATGGTAGGCGTGTTCAATGTGTTTATTAGCGATGATTGTTTCAATGTACACTGGTATAGTATAAGTTACCGTGTCAACCCAGGTTTTCGTCACAACTGAAGCTCCTTATTTTGCTCATACTTTACGTTTGATTGACTAATAATGCTCAATAATATTGTTGGTTTTTTTCCAAATTGAAGGTCCAATTTATGAGCCTGGTGGCGTTGTGTCATGGATGGGTGAAGTTAATGATTTTGTAGCGGGTCAAAAGCTACAGTTTTACTACTACCGAAAGATGCATTTGGGAATAATGTTACAAGTGCAAGTGAGGGACAGAATATTCACAATTTTGATGTCTATGCAACAAATTTAAATGGATCGAACGTAAATTTGCTGGATATAAACAACAAAGGATGGAATGACTTTGGTTATGTCTGCATCGAATTTGTTGTAGTCACAGCTGGACATCTCTCAGTTCACATAATACACAAAAACAGTTCCTTAATTAATTCTCCATTACCTTTAACTGTCCACCCTGGTAGGTTACGTAACATATGTTATATATATATGATTAGCTGATTGTATTTTCTCGTTATTGATTACAAATATTTGATGAACAGAGGCACGTGATGTTGCCAACTGTTTGGCGCATTGGAGCTCTGAAACAAACTCTTTTCAACT
This sequence comes from Scalesia atractyloides, assembly GCA_947069175.1. Lineage (NCBI taxonomy): Eukaryota > Viridiplantae > Streptophyta > Magnoliopsida > Asterales > Asteraceae > Scalesia > Scalesia atractyloides. Next base: position 3,140,010 of record CAMTDV010001632.1, read on the forward strand.
GTTTTCAAGGATGGAAACTTTTGTGAGCCAGAGAGATAAATACGGGAACCTTGTTCCGGGGCTGCATGAATTTGATTTTAAAGTTACGCAGGAAAGGTTGTCTTTACCCTCATGACTTGCAATTCAAGGAAGTATCGCCGGGCATTCAATCGTTTTCTTTCACGGTAGTTATTCCGGGGAACTTCATTCTCATCATCTCAGCGTTTAAGGAGATGATTATGGATATGCCAATATGATTTTAGTATCCACACGGTAAGTTTTTACAAAGAGTAAATTACTATTTTGGCCCTTGAGGTGTAGTATGTTCAACCCTTTCCGTCCAAAATAGAATCTTTTGACATATCAGATCGACCCTGAGGTTGCATTTTGTAACGGTTTTGGCCCCTAACACTAACCTTGTTACTTTTTTCTGTTAAGTGTAAGATTATTTTGGTCCTTTTAAACCTCAAGGGTTGGTTATGTAAATTACAACTTTTTTTTCTTTTTTTAATTCAAGGGGGTACTTGTGTAATAACTCAAGTATTTATATTATTTCGTTATTTTTACAATTATTATTTAATAAAGCACATTATAAATATACAAATAAATACGTATCTTCTTATACCGTTTGTTTTTTTTATAAACATCTTGTTTAAAATCGTTTGTTTTTAAACTTATTTTGAAACCATTCATCTTTTTTAAAACGACTTGTATTAAAAGCATTTGTTTTTTAAAATCGTTCGTTTTGTTAAACTTTCTTTTTTTTAAATCGTTCATTTTGTTAAACCATTCGTTTTTCTTACCGTTGGTTCTTTAAAATCATTCGTTTTAAACCGTTCTTTTTAAAAACATTTTATAAAACTTTTTTCAAAATGTTCATTTTTCTGAAGTTACATAAAATAATGGGAGATAAAAAACATGAGTTGTTGATTACTTCCAACGAGAATACCTATCTGAATTGTGCTTGTCTTCGAATGGGTCATGGAACTCGCATTTATACTGGTTGTCATATGCGTACCTGCCTTTGAATAGCTATTAGAAATATTAAGAGTGTTCACGATCCGGTTTTAAGAAATGCGTTCATAAAAACGTAAGGTTTAAAAAAGAAGTTAAAAAATGATTGATTAAAAAAATGATCGCTTTTAATAAACAAAAGGTTTGTAAATTAACGAATTTCAAACAAACAAACGATATATTAAAAAAAGATGAATGGTTTAAAAAAAACTTTGAAAAACCAACGATCATAAAAAGCATTTATAAAAAAACAAACGCTTTAAGAAAAGGCATGTTCATTTATATATTTAAAACGAATTTTATTAAATAATAATCGTAAAAAATAAGGAAATAACAAAAACAAAATAACAATAAAAAAGTTTAAAAAATAAAAACTTTTTTAATAATATATATTAAAAAACTCATTTTACAGGGAATAAAGAATGGGATTGTGGTCTGGCTTTTGTTAATTTGAGTAATTATATAAATAGCCCCTTAAATATAAAAAAAATCTTTATAATTTACCTAAACAATCCCTGAGGTGTAAAAGTACTAAAATACTCGTGCACTTAAAGGAAGAAAGTAACAGAGTTAGTGTTAGGGGCCAAAACCATTACAAAATGCAACCTCGGGGTCTGATATGACTAAACTCGTGGGCCAAAATAGTAATTTACTCTTTTATAAATTTTTCATTATTGCTCAATTTCAATAAAATTTTGATGGTTTGATTTTTGCCATTGCTCAATACTGAATAGGGTACTGTGATGATCCACATAGTCGTGTGTATGGACCTGGTATACATGATTCTATTGCTGGGAAAGATTCAAGATTTACAGTATCATTAAAAGATGCTTACCAGTATCCTTCATTAATTGAGTTAGAAAGGCTTCAAGTACAAATTACACTGCCTTCACTCTCTCTTCGTGTAAATCCGCAAATACGTCCAAGGGGTGATCATAATGGTAACAAAAGCGTGTCATATTTTCTTTAAAGTCTTATAGTCTTTATGAGATTTAAACTATAGTGATTGAACAGGTACTCAGCCAACTGGAATGCTCGGTTATAGTGCATTTGGTCCAGCGGGAATGACTTATGTTCCATCTGATTTCTCACATGACAATGTAATAAGTACTTATGTTGCTTCATAATAATAGTTGTTAATGGCGAATAGCGACAAATAGTGATAACGTAACTATATGCTACATAGCAAATAGCAATAAATAACGGACACTATTTTATAAATAGCGATACACTAGAAAAAAATTGTTCAATTTTTTTTATATGTATATTATATCAAAATACTTTGGTATATATGCTATGTTACATGTATATTTGACAAAAACCTAAAATCCAGCTATATTTAATCACTATTTATATTTAAAAAAAACTGAAATCCCATTATTTATGGCTACATACCCTGTAGCGACCTTCGACCAATACGCTATTCGCTATAGCGACCCCTATTGGCAATTATGTTCGTAATAGAGGTTGCACAACAGGCGGGTTGGGTAACTGAATATTGTAGTTTCTGTGAAAATGAGTGATTGTTATGTGCAGCTCAAGTGGGTCCGACCAAACCACCCGACGTTTGTTCATTTTTCTGTATTTCTTTAATAACTAATGTATTAATTATATGATTATAAAAACTATTATAGAATAATAGTTAGAAAAAAATCGAAAGAAAAATGATTTTGGACTTTGTAAGCATTCTTTTGACCCGTTTCATTTTCAGCTAGTTTTCAACAGTTCTCGGATTGTCATAGCTGATGTATCATGCACAACCTGGTTTGACCCGTTTTCACATGAATAGGTTAAATCTACTTTCAATGCTTTATGTTTTGAACATTAAATTAATCAGAATATTATGTTTATTACATTTAGTCTGTCGAGAACTCGAAAACAGAGAGCAGTGACTTTGATGTCACTTATATGCCTGTAAAATCCGGTGCATATGAAATTCGTGTATTTTGTGGTAATATTCCACTAAACGGTGGCCATCCATTTAAAAAGACAGTACATCCAGGTATTCTAATATATCTCAACATATACATATGCATGTGATTATTAATTGTTTAAATTTAAAATATTTATTATGTAATACGTGTTTTTAATTTGGCGCAGCGGATGTGAATATGTCTGTATCAAGAGTTGTACAATATGATAAAAAGGTGTCAGCCGGGATTCTAAATTATGTGGTGGTGCAACTGATGGATTCTTTTTATAATCCAGTATTGCATGTAAAACATCTGTTGAAGCTGGAAATGGCTTCAACGACTGGTTCACATTTCTTTCCTTGCCTTTTTAACGACAACAATGATGGGACCTACACGGCGTCCTACCTGGCATACGGTCCTGGAGATTTTGAGTTATGTATTTCATATATGCAACAACGTGTCTTGCCTTGGCCCTTTGGAGTCCAGGCGTTTGATGGTAAGTTTAAACTTCATTTGAATTAATCGAGTAAAATGCCATTTCCGTCCCTGATGTTTGGCCACTTTTGCGACTTTCTTCCAAAGTTTCACATCTGGATCCAAAAGGCTTGAAATCTTGCCATTTTAATCCGACTCGTTAACTCCATCCATTTTTTAACTACTAGTCAGGGGTATTTATGTCATTCAATCTTGCCATTTTGATATAAATAAACAAAACAAATAGCTAAAATGACGAAAATGCCTCTGACTTAACGTAAAAAGAATGGATGGGGTTAACCAGTCGGATGAAAATGGCATAATGTCAAACCTTTTGGATGTAGATGAAAAAAACAAACCTTTGTAAGAAAGTCGCAAAAGTGGCCAAACCTTAGGGACGAAAATGGCATTTTTCTCAAATTAATATATAAAATAAATTTTCTATAATTATTATAATTTTCAGCTAAGGAGTTCCCTTCAGTCCGCGATGATACAGTCAACGTTTAGGAGGATCAGTCTATAGCTTTTGCTGTTCTTGAAAATGATATCATCTTTGACGGAAAAGCAACACTTTGTGAATTTCAAAAGGTATGATTTGAAGGTTCTGATACTGTTACGTCACAAGTTTTCTTTTGTGAAGCATATGAGGGCATTTTTAGTTCTTTTAACTTCTTAGGGATCACTTTTGTAATTAACTCTAAAATTTTAACTAATTAGTAAGTAAAACACTAAAACATGTATCAAAAGGTTGACCAGTCAAAACCATCAATTTTCAGTACACCTAAAGGACAAAAAATGTAATTTGACATTATTGTCGTTTTGGCAGCCCAGACATGGTTCAGTTTTGCAGTATGGAGATCTCTTAAGATACACACCATATAAAGGATTTTACGGACACGATAAATTTGTTTACAAAATGGCAAATGCACATGGCAATACTGGTAATGCTACTGTAAACATTTACGTCCGCACTATTCCTCCACAGTTTGTTTCTTCTCCAAAAGAGTTGCATGCAGTTGAAGATACACTCGGTCCTCAATTCGGGTAAGCTCTCAAATGTTCCAGAAACTTCTAGAAATGTTCGGTTCTGCGGTCCTAAGTTCCTAACAGTCTCTCATTCACAGTGGTTTTCCTGGCTTTGAGATGATATATTCAGACTTACAAGATAACATTTCTGTTACGCTGACTGCACCAAACGGGACTGTTTTTCTCTCTCCTGTTTCAATGCAACTTTGGGATCCAATGTGGACTGGACTTTCAGTCAGTTAAGTGGACGGAGGGGATAAACGTCTGAATATAACTGGTCGTTTGGAAGCCATCAACTTTGCCCTAAAGTCACTCCAATACATAGGGTAATACTAATACATTTTTTGATTAATTATCGAGTGATTAGCTTTTTTTAATGTATGATTATTTGCATTCATGTGTAGAAACGAGAACTTCAATGGCAAGGATACTATTGCGCTTGCCACCTTTAACACAAACGGAGGACATTTAAGTGTTCATATATTTGTGGAACCGGTTAATGATCCTCCGGTTATTTATGTGCCTAAATTCATCATCCTGGAGAATGAGAAGGAAAATGAAGGATTTTTGTTATTTGATAGACAACGAAACAAGTTTAATTTCTCCGTTGGGGATCCAGATCATCCTGTATTTACAGGTACATTCAATTGTTCAGATACTCGATAATAAGTATTCAACTTTTTTCATTCTCATGTATTAAAACTGCTTCATAGGTTTGTATTGTTTTCATGATATCCTTTATGACAAAAATGTCCTAAAAGTGTAACATATGGTCCTATAACATACTGACACCTTATCAAAGGTGGTATTGTCTTTCCCAAACATTTAAGGACAATTTCATCATTTAACACTTTTTTGCTATAATTGGTATAAATGAAACCAAGTATCGATTTAAGTGAGTAAAATGCCATTTTCGTCCCTAAAGTTTGGCTAGTTTCGTGACTTTCGTCCAAAAGTTTGTTTTTTCACATCTTGATCCAAAAGGTATGAAATCCTGCCATTTTCATCCGGCTTATTAACTCCATCCATTTTTCCCCGTTAAGTCAGGGGTATTTCCGTTTTTTTGTTAACTTCGGTCTTTTTCACTTTATGTAAAAAGTCCGAATAACCCTAAAAATAACCGAATTGCCTTTTAAGTTAGTAAAAAAGACGAAAATACCCCTTAACGGGGAAAAATGGATGGAGTTAACGAGCCGGATGAAAATGACAAGATTTCAAACCTTTTGGATCCAGAAGCGGAAAAACAAACCTTTGGACGAAAGTTGCAAAACTGGCCAAACCTCAGGGACGAAGATGACATTTACTCTATTTAAGTGGTATATGAAGTAATTTCAGCTTACGGTGAGTTTACTTCAGTGAGATAAATGAATGCTCGGGTGGCCTCGGGCATACATTATATCTTGAAATAGTTAGATGATGAGATAGATTTTGAAATTTAAATGCAAAGAAGTATAGTAATGAACTAATTGAATCATACTTAGTTTGTCAATTCAGAACATAAACTCATAAGGTAATTTTCCAATCTTTTATAGGGATATCTAAGTCATGCCAGTTGAAGTTGCAGGGAATGAGACTAACTTCCGGGTCACGTTTTCGGTGGAAGCAAGTATCGGAACTTTCTCAGCCAAGCTACCAGCTCAGCTTATACGCACAACTGAATTGAAGTTGAAAAGAAGCAAACAGTGGCAACCCCTTCTAACGTTTGTTGAAATCTCACAACATTTTACTGTCAACAAAGTAACCGGCATTAGATTTCTGGGAACCATTAATGAGTGCAACACTCTTCTTCACCAACTTATTTATTATGTGAGTAACCGAGTATCCTATTACTTGTTTTGAGTATCTACATATAGGGCTGTAAACGAACCGAACGTCCATGAACTGTTCGTGACTTGTTCGGCGGGAAGTTCGTTTATGTTCATTTATTTAATAAACAAACAAACATGAACACAATTTAATGTTCATTTAATTAACCGAAAGAACATGATGTTCGTTTATTTATGTTCGTTTATTTAAATTGCTTATGTTCGTTCATTTATGTTTGTTCATTTATGTTCGTTTTAATTTGAATACATAAGTAGTTATATTAATATAAATATTAGACATTATAAGAACTTTCCAAGTACTTACATAAATATAACTAATTGGTAATTGGGGTTTCTAGTAATAAAATGGGTTTTCTAATTGAATTTATCATAATTAATCACTAATTTATATAAATAAATACTTTATGTTCATTTATATAAATAAATACTTTATGTTCATTTACGTTTAGTCAAGTATGTTCATTTGTGTTCAGTTGTGTTTATCTATCATGTTCACTTGTGTTATTTATTGTTTGTTAAATTATGTTCGTTTAAGTTTGTTTGTTTATGTTCGTTACGTTTGTGAACAGTTCATTTAGGTTTTAACAAACGAACATAAACGAACACGAACACGGACATGCCCATTTTCTTAATAAACGAACACGAACAAAGTATTCGATTATATGTTTGTGTTCGTATTTGGTTAAAGTGAAATGAACGAACACGAACATGCCTCCGTTCATGTTCGTTCGGTTCATTTACAGGCCTACTTACATAACTAATGTATGAACTGTGAAGATAAACTTTTTATTGCACACTTATATAGGGTGGCAAACATGAGGGAGTTCTTAGATTGAGGGTTAATGACATGGGGTGGCACGGGTGTTATCCAGATTGTTTGGATATGATGTCAGTGCCTCTTACGTCAGAAGCTACTGTACATTTAATGAAAAGAACACCCCATGAATCCACTGGTGGCTCATTGTAAGTTCTTTTATTTAGCTTCCAATTTAATTATTATAGTTTAATACGCCGTACAAGAGTGTTAAATGTTTATAACGTGGTGTGCAGCTCTCGGATTGGTGATCTTGATTGAATCCGTTGTAGTCTCTTCATTGACTGTGATTCTGATGGTATTCACGTGTAAATGTGTAATCATTCTTGTACGTGAAAGAAAGAAACAAGAAGCAGTGTCTCCTACTCATCAACTTAATGAGCTGCAAAATCCCCATGAACAACCTTCCAACTTACCAAAACCGTAAGTACTTGTTTGTTTTATGCAACATTTCTTTTAAGTTTTTACTTGCTTGACCTTTTTAACACTTTTTCTATGATGTTTGCCTTTAGTACTCTTTTGATGATACTTGCATATGCTATGGGTCTGGTTAAGGCAATTGATTAAAAGGGACCATAAACATAGCAAAATTAATTTTTATTGCAGGAGGTCAAAAAATTTAGAAGATTGTATTTCTTTTAACTGTTTAATTGGTAATCAATTGTCATTATTGCATCATGTAGGGCTGAAGAAACCATGTATCTGAAGTGGCAACATTGATTCAGTAGTCTCCTGGTTTAGTTTATCACATGATATTGTATACATGTTAGATTTGATTACCCTTTATAGCAGTTTAACCCATTTTGATTCTTTTTTCTTTCCTGTGATGGTTTTACATCCTTCACTTTTATAATCATACTATTATAATATATACTTATGAAGAAAATACATGCTGAAACACCAAGAACAACTACATGTGGCAGTATCACAGATTCACAGACATGAAATATGACTGGAAAAAGAACATGTTTAAGAATCACCTCTATGCACCGAACATGTGTAAGAATTTTAGTTTAATATTGACATCGAATAGCTTGCAGAATCAATTTGGCTAACCCAAAATAAACCTAGGATTCATATTATTACAAATTGCCCTTCAAGGATCCACTTTTGGGAATTGAGCTCACTGCTCACAAATAGCTCATAGCGGAACCCAGCCACAGGATATTAGTCATTTGCATAATTCAACCTACTTGAAGCTACCATCCTCAACCCAGAGCACATCTGCATTCAGTATACAGTCTTGTTATTAGTTACTAACATCATTTCAATTCAAAGCACTTATGTAGGAAGTTATCAAATTGGCTTGAAATAGTCAAATCTGTAACACTCGTACGGTCGTACCACCAATATTAGAGGTGGACAAAAACCAGGTTTAGGCCCAAACTGGTTCAGTTCGTAAACTGACTTGTTTTTTTTCATCATTGGCTCAAACCGGTTCGGTTTATGAATCGATTTAAGGTTTGAAAGTCCGAACCTATCCAAATCGGTTTGGGTCGGGTTCTAAACCGGGTTGGCCCAAACCCGTTCAGTTTATGAATTATTTTAGGTAGGGATGCAAACGAGATGAGCCGAGCTCAACTAGGCTCAGCTTGAGCTCGTTTAATTTATGAAAGCTCAAGCTCCCGCTTGAAGGTAGCTTATTCAAGCTCGAGCTCGGCTTGTTTATTATCTATTAATTAATTTATATTAATTACAATTATTATTTTATATATATTTTAGTTATTTTTTGTAAACTTTATAAATAGTAATTATTATTTTTAAATACATATTTAATATATTAATTAACTGTTAGATATATAGTGGGCTCGTTTAGGCTCGTGAGCCGGCTCAAGTTCGATAAGCAAAGCTTGGCTAGGGCTCGTTTTTAGGCTCGAGCTCGTTTAAGCTCAGCTTGTTTCGAGCTTATTTTCGAGCCGGCTCGTAAGCACACCTAGTTTTAGGTTTGAAATCCCAAACTGCCAGGTTGGGTCGGAGCTCAAATGGGTTTCGCGGACCTCATCAATTTGTGTTTGGTTGCGCTGGACCCAACCCATTGTGGAGTTCTTTCATCTACATTCATTGTGCCCAAAACGTGTTGGTGATGTTTAAGGTCTGGTATTCCTGATGAACCAGCATCGCTAGGGTGTTACACAATCTACCAATAGAATATACACCTGCTTTGGTTTAGCAATATCCTTGTTTTAACTCATCATGGAGTGTAACGAGAGTGAGTTTACCGAATCATGAGTGTGGAGGATTAGTATCAGGATTTCCACGGCGAAGATCTGCGATCAGATCACCTAATTCTTTCCGAGAAGTTTCTCTGCCGATCATGAACCCATACCTAACAAGTGGACGATTAATCTATTAATTAACAAACAACTCCAATCGGAAGGTGATAAGAGTTGCAAAATACCAGAAGGAGACGGCTGAGAAAAGCCCGGCGGTTTGCAACGGTCTGGATCAGTGTGAACCTCTTCACCATTTTTCCTAAATATTAACGACTGTGTTTCTGTTGGACGCCACTGCTTTTATAGACAGGCAGTCTCCTATTTACAGTTTTTCTAGTTGTATTAGGGTTTATCTTCTGCAGTTATACGGAGTTGATAAAGTGGAGACGTACTTTTTTATGATCTACCCATATCATGATCATAAAATAAATTACATTGAGACATAAATAAAAATACACGTGTCAAAGAAAAAAATTTAAGTTTAGGAATTATAAACTAATTTTACTAAAGTCCAGAGTAGCAGCGGTTGTCCACCCCAATCGATGGCGGAAATATCGGGACGGGACGAAATAGATTGCTCAATACTTCATAACACTAATTTGCGACAAGTATTTAATAAGAGCAAAATTTCATTGATACTAAAATGATAATACATTATTTCGAAAATAAAAGTACAAGTTGCAAATAATGAAACGAAATGCATAAGTTTAAATCTAGGTGTGTTTCTAATCCACCCTAAGTAGTGTTCTTAATCAACATCAACTAGTTTCCTGCAACATGTATTAAAATAATGATCAACAAAAAGTTGGCGAGTATACAAATTTCATACATAGCATAATAGTGGTTGAAAAGTTGTCTCATATCCAACATGGTAAATTCATACATTGTTTGTTATCATGTTAGCATGTGTTAACTATAAGTCAAACCAAAGGGTACCGCAATCGTGCATACCATTGTCGCCGAAACGACAAGGTTGTAGAATAGTTTACTTAACAATACCACAAGAATACGGGCGGTACGTTAATTCTATAGCGCTATAATTGTTAAGAGATGCTTGCAAAGTCAATGAGCATATAGACACAAGTATACATAGCATGCGATAACAAGAATAATACAACTTTCATGTTTTTAACGGATAGTGTGTAATTATAACAAGTTTAAATGTGATTCGTGATTTGTATAAATATACATATTGCACCCAAAGTGTATAAAACGGAAAATGGGATCGAGTATACTCACGGTTTTGCATAGAAATCTCGCGTACGTGAGTTGAAGCGTAAAGGAGTGGAGAACATCGAAGTTGCTCTACATTGAGGAAACGAAGGTGTGTGGGTTTATGGAATTTGGTGGAGAGTTTGGATTCGGAAGTTAATAATAAAAGTATGTATGTAACGAAAATATATCTTGTCTAAATACTCGTTTGGACACTAAGTTTGTACGTATTTTCATGGGTCCTAATTTGCCCATTAGAATCACAAACGAGGAGTTTAGAATGAAGATAATATAACCTAAGTTCATGACATCTAACCATAATCCAGCTAGTATCAAGAATTCGGTTAAATATATGTTATATTTTATATAGTATAGTTTAGTCCATCATGTATAATTATATAAATCATGTAAGTCAAGCATGGATGTAAGATTAACCTCTTGGTATGATTCACCAAAGCACAAATTTATTGACGTAGTTGATAAAACGGTTGGTCATGAATGAAATATAAAAAAAATATAACTAACTAGTTTGTCAAGTAGCCAAGTAAAGATAACCCGGGTATGTCATACCCAACATGGCAAATCTTGTAGGCGAGGCGGGGTTATGTTACTTTGATTCTGAAAAGCTACTTGATGTCATTAGTAAAAAAAAAAGTGTGAACAAATGAGATTTTGTGGAACTAATTCGGATAGCCAAAGCTTCCATGGTTCACACATGACTCATGCACAAGCCTTTCAACATGGAAGGTTGAAGCTTGGATGGTTTTCAATCACTTAGAACATATATGGACAGAATTTAAAGAAAGTTTTAAGCCTGTTTCTTGGTGGAAATCAACCAAAACACAAACCCACAACGATGAGCTTAGTTGGGAGCAAGGTGGGTATAAGATTCCACTAAGTTTAAGCATTATATATGAGAAACAAAAAATAAATTAAAGAAGAATTTTATGCTACTTTAGACCTAAAATATGGTGAGGTTCCATCTTAGTTTGGCATAGCAAACTTGTGGAAACCTTCCTAGAGGTTGCCTAAGTAGTTTGGAAGAAGAAATAAAGAAGAAAGATGAAAAAAGTGAGTGAAAACTCACTTAGAACACTTAGAGTTTTCTTACTTGCTTGGAAGACTTGAGAAAATTTAGGAGTTTGAAAGAAGATCTGGTGTGTGGAAAATGTTAGGAAGTGGTGGAGGCTTGTATTTGTAAGTGGGGATTAGGGTTTGGAGTTAATGAAGGTTAAAGGTGATTGAAGAAGAAGAACGTGGAGAAGGGTGAAATATGATTGGCTTAAAAAAGGTGGAAGGTGATTGGAGGAAAAAGGAGGTAGAGAATTGTGAAATATGATTGGCTTAAAAATGGTGGAAGGTGATTGGAAGAGAAATGAGATGGAAAAACTTTTGGGTTTGCTCACTTTAAGTCTTTACACGTTGTAACTAGGTTATGTTATATCGTTTTCTTGTATTTTAGCTTATATTTAGGTATCAAAATTGTATTTTAATTCTCGGTTTTGCGTACAAACACGTATTTAAATATTGATTGTGTATATAACACAAATATGAAATGTAACACGTATATATATAAAATGAATTTTCATTATGATCAAATACTCGGATTACAAGATTGGAAATGAACCATGAATACGACACGATTATAAGTTTCTAAAAATAGAAATGTGATACAACTTTACAAATATGGAAAGTACAGAAAATATGGAACGTTACATTAAACATGTATATTAGCGAAGTGGAAGCTTTAAAAATCAAATACAAAAACCAACGACCAATGATGGGGTGTCATCAGCTGTCTGTCTGGCACTTTCCCCCTCATAGTTTTTATAATTATAGATAATATGTGTAAATTATAGTCAGAAAAGTCAAGGACTTAGTTTAAATAAAGTAGCTTTTTATTTCTTGGAGTTACGAACCTATAAATACGAAAAATAAGTCTCAACTAAGGGTGTTCTATTTTCAAAAGGTTTTTGGGTTGTTCCAGTCGATTTAGTTGGATTTTTGTGTAGAAAAATCATCCAATAACCGATCCTATTAAAATTAGGTTTGATTGGTTTCGTGTTTAAATGGATTTCGGATAGAATGTCTCTGTTTCGGTTCAATAGTGAGTTTGATATACTATAGACCATACTACTTGACCATCAATTTTTTTTTGGAACGGTGAGTTTCTTATGTTAGGTCATCGCGCTCCTCAAATTGTAGAGTCCCGTTGCCCCACTCTGGCCAGATTGTGTTGTCTTATCGGGGCCCACGCTGGCTTAGGGGGAAACTGTATCGCCGACTGCCACTTGACAGACATTGTGCTGCCACAAGAGTTGAACACTCTCTGGCGCAACACAAGTGTAACACCCTGTAAAATCGTGTCCAATAGTATAGTGATACGTGTTGTATTTTAAATATAGTCTGTTAAAGACCAATAAGGACTAAAGGCGTCAACATGCTCAATCTGAGCCTCTGAGTGACGGTCCGATGTCAACATGCAAAATAAATTAGCCTCTGAGTGACTGATATGTCAACATGCTTGAAATTTGGCCTCTGAGTGACTGATATGTCAACATGCTCAGCCTCTGATTGACATCGGAGTCAACATGCTTATAATAAGCCTCTGAGTGATCCTTTGCGAAGTCCTAACTCTCACACGTGCCATTTGTTGGACGAGGGGGTTCAATTTTGTAAATATGTGAAAGTTGGATGATGGAGGGATTAAAAGTGTCAACATGTTAATTCTTACCTCTGAGTGACCTTTTAACGAACCGAGAGCTCGACAATGTCCGGGCATAATCCCGGGTATGCCAAGAATTGGCTACGAAGGGCTAAAAGTGCCAAAAAGGTGTTTAAAAGGGTTTTTAGAAGCTTTTTAAAGTTAAGGGGCTAAAGTGTTAAACTTCAAAACATGGCCAAGGGGCGGTCGTGGGCCGCGAGAGACCTGGCCTAGGTCTCTGCGGAGCGCGAGAAAGGGTCTGCAGCAGAAAGTTTTGGCTTGGCCCCCAAACAAAGCTCCAAAACCACTAATTCGAAACTATAGACTTGTAATCAGCTATGCCACGTTTGGGACACTTGTAAGCTCCATCTTACACCCATAAACACCTGGCTTCACCTCCTTTGAGTTCTCCAACTATAAATAGGTGATCAAGTTCACCATTTGAACTTACTCCTTTCTAAATCATAACACTTCTCCATCCTCTGGAAGTTCCTAGCTAAAATGAGCATAGTTCTTTTGCACCTTAGGAATCACTGGTAAGTGTTCCTTCTTTGTGCATTTTCGTTTATAGGCTTTTATAGCCAAAAGTCAAGCGTTTTACGGAAAACGCTTTGACTTTCGGTTAAGACCATTTTGGTCCAGCCATTGTTCGAAATGAACATGGCTAAGTGATCGTAATAAGGTAGGTGTTATTCCCTATAAAGGGCACCTCCTGAAGATCACGTTTGCTAGACTAATTGACAGGTCAAAGTTAAGTTATTAAAAAGTTAAACAGACCATTTTTCAGAAAAATCATAAATTAATCTTATACATGTTATGAAACCTGTTTTGACACTTAAACAAGTTGGTAATAATTATTAGAACATGTAAGAACATGTTCGGCTCGTCAATTTAAGTTCTAGGGTCGGTTCGCAACCGAAAGTCACGAAATTTGACTTCTGCTTTGACTTTCGATTCTGACCCGATTTAGATTAATTACCTACTGATCTAAAGTTGCATTAAGATCATAATATAATGTAGCATCACCCTCTGAGGTTATATTATATGATCATAATCAGAATACAAGTTTATGCGCAAGTTCCATAATTATGACATCTTTGACCAAATTGTCCTTTTTGTATAAAACAAGGTTTTAAATGGTAATGAACTTGAAAATGAGTTTTCTACTGATATAATATTATAAGTAGGATTATTTGGGATGTTAAATCAAGTTATAAACTGAGTTTTCAAACAGGTCCTTAAACTATGTCGATAAATGACGATTTTAGCCCTTGTGGCTTCTAAAATAGTTTTAATCAAATCTTTTCAAGGTAAATCGTTTACCTACTGATATGTTATATTAAATAGCACATTTTAAACATTTTAATCTGACCTTAACGTCAGTTTTCGCAAACATCGCTTAAATACGTCATTTTACGACATAAGCGCTGTTTCGGCGCATAGTATGGTTTTAAACCATATTATTTGGCCGAGACTTGATACCTACTGATTTTAAAACTTATTTTAAACATATTTACAGTAAGTACATGTTATAAACTCAGAATCCCAAATAAATTATAAACTATGTGTAAAATGACCAAAATGCCCCTTCGGTGCATAAATTGGTCATAAAAGGTAAAATACACATACAATTGGTATCCTACTGATATTATATCATAAATAAAGTATTTTTACATAAAACTTATAATTATAACATTTAATTTTATTCAAGTTCCTTTTATATGGTATGAAATTACCAAAATGCCCTTATGAGGCATAATTTCGTTTAAAACCTTAACGGGCATATAAGTTGATATGCTACTGATATTTTAACTTATTTAAAATATAATGGCATATATAACTTGTCCATGACTTGTCCGGTTACCCATTGTCGCTTATAAGCATAAGGTTGATTATACGTAACTAGTTTACGGAATTTAACCGAACGGGTTTAACCTTATCATTTTAATCTCAAAATCCAGAATGTTAATAGTTCACCCATATCATACAAGTCAAGGTACTTGTTGGGATTAAACTACATTCTATCCAATCATCGTTTAATCTAGCGTCATACGTTTTGATCAAGTACGCTAGTCGGTCTAAGTCAATGACTTAAATAAGACCGTTAGTATTTAATTGGTTAGTTTATGCCATAATCAAGACTAGAGACTTGCCGGTAAATGCTATCTACGGCTGAGTTATTTAAATTAAAGAAGACTAGCTCAGGTAAATACTTTCGACTTATATCCCCTATACGAGCTTGGGTTACGGTAAATTATTACCGCTTGGTCGGAAATGGGATCAATCGAACGCCGGTTGGGAGCTAGTAAATCCGCATATTTCTGTTTTAGTCAGTTTTGTTTTATAATTTAAACATCGGGGGTTAACTACCGTGTCCTGGATATCCTCGGCTCATTACAATAGAAATGGCCACGACCTTAGCGCGGGTGTAGGCATACACCCGGTAGACGCTCAATTATGCATTTCCACAAGGTTGGGAGGAATTGACTCCTTCGTGAGTCCAAAGTGGTGTGTACGTTAATTGTGTCTCGGTCTCTGTACCGAGTCCCGTATGTATGGACAAACATATAAATCTGTT
The DNA here is from genome assembly GCA_947069175.1 of Scalesia atractyloides. Lineage (NCBI taxonomy): Eukaryota > Viridiplantae > Streptophyta > Magnoliopsida > Asterales > Asteraceae > Scalesia > Scalesia atractyloides. Next base: position 3,155,763 of record CAMTDV010001632.1, read on the forward strand.
AACAAGGTTGGACGGTCAATTAACCCAAGTTATAAAAAGATTTTGTGCTGATACGCACTTAAACACTTTTGAAATGTTTTCAAAATGAGTCGGTTGGGTGTATTTACTAGCGAAAGCTGACATATTTTCAAAAAGACTAAACTGCAGGTACAATACGAAAATAGGCTGAAAGTGGTCGGTAGTGATAGAGGATCTTGCAAATCCTAAATCTGCCCAAAGTCTGTTTTATATTCTTTCCATGTACAATTTATGATCCGCATTTGGATCTTCTATTACGAGCCTGTATATTACTTTGTATTTTCGAACATTCGGTTTGTAATAGTAATTTTACTCCAAGACTTACGTTGTGCCGTGTTTAATTGACTATGATGAATATCAACTGACGTCACGACACTCCCCACCCGGGTCCACCGGTTTATGGATTTGGGTTGGAAATCCGGGGTGTGACAACAAGGTGGGATGAAAACCCGGAAGGACTTAGACTAGGCGGTATGGAGTCCGTCCCCGGCACGGCAAGGCCTGGTGCCACCGCCCCGTCGCCAACGTCAGAAGATTGCCGCGTGCGACGTCCCTGCTCTCTTTTCTTCTTTATACATACATACATACATACATATATATATATATATATATATTGAGGCACATCCCCACACTCTATGTCCATCCCTTTTAGGCTTATCCTCATACTCGCTTACGTAGACGCCTACATGGCGGATCATCCTTTGAGGACTACCCTTCTCCACACTCCATAGTCTTAAGATAAAACCTGACATCTCTGCAAAAAGGCTAGGCTCTATCAATCATTGCCTAAAACACCAAAATGACACAAATAAGAATTGAACTTTAATCTCTATTAAAAACCCAAACCTCTCAATCACTAGACCAGAAGTGGTCAATTACTTAACCATTAAATAAATGCTAAAAAAGTTCTCTATGTTCAAATTTTGTTTTGTTTTGTTTCATTGTTAACCTGGGGTTGATTTTAAAAAAGTTGTATGTTGACTCAATACAGTAAGTCATTACAAACAATATAAAAAAAAATCTATGTATTCTGTAAATCAAAAATAAAATTCCAGGCAAAAAACTATATCCGATATCTGTACACTAACCACATCAAACAATTATATTATAGTATCAACAATATCTGAAAACCAATTAAATCCCAACTCTCGTAGACTCGTAGGTTTACTTTTGCTTCTATTTGATATAGTTTTAAATAATGCGAAATCATAAGAGGCCTTAATTAATTTGTTTCAAGTTTTGTAATTATTCAATGGAAGGATACTTGCCTTGTATTTTGTTGTTTTAATATATTCCAAGCTTCTTTTCTGTTGGACATCGTACCAGTCAAGGTCATGTCCATCTCTTACAAGTGCAACCACTACATTCCTGACACGATGATCACGCAGCCAAAACGCCGCCGCTTTGCTAATATCAGGCATGGAGTTTATGAAAACAGGAAGGGGTTGCGAGCACATTCGTACTGATAACGTGTTGTGAAACTAGCCTACTAGCACAAGAGAATAAGAGAATAATAGGAAGAAAGAGACTGATCTTTCATTGATAGGCATATTGTTTACAATGTAATACAATGAATATATAGGAGATAGAGTCTTGGAGAACAAACCAATCTATTTTAGGAGTTGATAACCACCATAATATAATATTTTATAACAAACGCTTAAATAATCAACATGGTTCCTATCAAATTAAGTTAACGCCTAACGATCGACAGACAATGCAAATAATAACACCTAAATAATAAACAACATATTTATATATCATACATGTTTGTAAGTGGGCCTATCTTGGATATTCGACAATCAACCGTTCAATGAAAATAGCATGAGGGCCTGTCTGGAATTAGACAGTTTCGAAATCAGTGAATCAACATTCAACATATTCATCATAAATCATACTTGTTCCAACTTTGAACAATCAACAACATGTTTTTGGAATAGTGGAATTCAATAAAAAAAAAAAACAACATAAGGGAGTCAAGAACGATCAAGAAGCTCGTGCGTTGATCTTAATCTGGCAGAACTTCAATTCACAAGTTCCGTTCAGGGCCTATTCGTCAAGGGGACGATTTTCTTAGCATCTACGTCATTTCAGTATCCAAAGGGAGAGGTCTCCTAATTTTAAAGTCTCTTATTGTACTCCCTTATGAGTCATAATGAAACATTTTTTATATATTAGGCCTGTAAATAAACCGAACGAATACGAATATAGGCATGTTTGTGTTCTTTCATTTAACTTTAACTGAACACGAACACAAACATATAATCAAACACATTTTTCTGTTCGTGTTTGTTTATTAAGAAATCGGGCCTGTTCGTGTTCGTTCGTTTAAAGCCTAAATGAACAGTTCAGGAACATAAACGAACACAAATTAACGTAACTGAACACATATAAACAAACACAATTTAACATTAATGAACACAAACAAACAAGTCTAATATATTACAGTTTATTCGGAAACACATCTAAATTAGGGTTCATAGATGCTAAAATTAAGTAGGTTTTTATTAAGTGATCGGTTACGATCTAAGAAAAATTTTAAAATTTCATTTTTTTACTAGAAAACTCAATTACTAGTAGTTATATTTATATAAATATTTAGAAAACCTAATATTCAAATAAATATAACTATTTATGTATTTACTAAAATTTTAAACGAACGTTCACGACCATTAATTAACGAACACAAGGTGTGTTCATGTTCCTTCATTTAATTAAACGAATAAATTTTTTTGTTCGTGTTCGTTTATTAAATAAACGAACACAAACAACTTCTTGTCGAGCAAGTTTACAAACAGTTCATACACATTCGTTTCGTTTACAGGCCTAATAAATATATTGATATAACTAAAAGTAAACAAACCTCTTGAATGTTCATTATCTCACTTTGACAAATTTAATTACAGTGGTAAAAGATCAAGACATTTTGTGGCTACATATATTTTATTCAACACACTGTACACATACGTCTCTATCATAAACTTATAATAATAATTCAGTCACAAATAATAAATAAAAATTGACTATCACGTCTCGCATGATGCCTGAAGCAACCTCGGATAACAAAAAACAAAACCTCATATCTCCATTATTCAAATGTAACCTATTCACAACAAAACAAACATTAATCATTATCCTAAAAACATGTAGAAAAAAAGATTAAATACAAATATGCTTATCGTACAAAACGTACGAATAGCATGGAAAATTAAAAAAAACACGGAGGCTTTTTCGTAATTATTTTACTTGTAGGGTAATTATCAAAATTACTCTACAAATGATCTTGTATGGTAATTTTGGTAATTGCGTTACGAGTAAAATAATTATGAAAATGCCACTGCGTTTTTTTTACTTTTCCACGCCATTCGTACGTTTTGTACAATTAGTCTATTTGTACGGGGTCTTTACATGTAACACAACTTGTATGTTAAGATGCACGAACCGCTCTTCGTGTTGAGGGCTCCGGTAAAGGACTCGGTAATGCACTCGTAATTTCGGAAATGTTACAGTTTCCCGACTCTCTAATCGCGTCTTGTAATATTTCAACAATCCTACTCATAGGCGGCCGTTCTTCGGGGTTCTTTTTCAGACAGCTATCAGCCAATTTCGCAACTTTTCGGGCAGTGTCGAGCGGGTATTGATTGTTTAAACGCGGATCCATCATCATCCTAAATCTCTTGCTATCAGCCGGGTACTGTTTCACCCATTCAATAAGTTTTTGTTCGGATTGTGGTAGGTTTCTATCGATTGCTCGTCTTCCTGATAAGATCTCGTATAGTACAACTCCAAAACTCCATAAATCGCTGTTGGATTTAAGATGGCCTGTTTCCACGTATTCCGGAGCAGCGTATCCGTATGTACCAACAGGCTAGAAGTGACATTGATCAAGTTAGCATAGAACTTAAAACTGGCATGAATTGATTAGGTAAACAACATTTAATAAATGAGTGGGTGTTTATGGTCCGCTTACGCCAGTTTTGTTATAATTCTAATCCGAACCGGGAACCCGTTAACTACTTTCTCGGGAAATGACAAACCAAACAAGTCAGGTTGGCTCGATTGGCTGAAGCGGCCAGTTTTTCCGGTTTCACAGTTTGAACCGATTCATTTTTATTTTTCCAAAATCATATATATAACGGGTTGTTGCACCCTGCTTGCGGTATGCGCATATAATGTATATATGCGTGGGCGCTCGGAGGGCAAAAGTGAAAGTGCACTAATTTTAATGTTATTTACTAATTTCGTGAAAATAACGTTAAAAGAGGGAGATGGTTAATCATGCATCACGTGGTGGCGTTGATAGCCGAAAGACAAGGGGGTACATGCACTAATCGGCATTTGTCTCAATTGCTGAGTGTTATGTGCCTTATGTCCAAGGCTTGATGCAAAACTACTATCGAGCCGGGGGTCTCACTGGAAGCAGCCTCTCTGTTTCTATGGGGTAAAGGTAAGGCTGTCTACATCTTACCCTCCTCAGACTCTACCTTAGCTTTGTTATTGGTGGGATTTACTAAGTATGATGATGATGATATATATAACGGGTTGCTTTTGGCGGTCTGAACTGTCAGACCGTTAAAACGAAAGCGTTTGGACCTCAAACCGGCGAACTTGCTTTGGTTTTAATGGTTAGGTCGGTTTCAACTTAACACCCCTAGCTTAGACACGTCATTCATGGTATGAAATAAATACTAACCATTGTAGATACGTGAGACCGGTCCCCTTGAGGTCCTTCTCTTGCAAGACCAAAATCCGAAAGTTTTGCATTGAAGTTCTCATCCAATAACACATTCGAAGACTTGAAGTCTCGGAAAATCACCTTCCCAAGATAAAAACGTAAATACAGTACTAAACCATGTACACATTGTCTTTTAATTTATATATTGTTACGACATATGATCATGCGAGTGATTTACAATCGTAACAATCAGATGTCAGAAGTCGAACCAAAACTTTTTAGTCGGGATCACCCTGTTACAACCATGAGGTTCCACTCATGAATTTATTAAACAAAAACTTAAATTTTATATATCATATCCAACAAATTCAGATGACCAGGTGGTCAGCACAGACCCTTTTGACCCCTTGGTTCCGCCCCTGATAACAATATAAATATATAATATAATATACCTGGATCTCCAAGCCCTCATGAAGATAAGTGAGACCCTCGGCCGCACTAAGGAGGATCTTTAGCCGTGTGATCCAGGGTATCGGTGGCAATGCTCGTCCAAAAAGATGCGCTTCTAAGCTCTTGTTTGGCATGTACTCGTAAACAAGCAAACGTTGTATGCCCCGTTCTCCATCCGCCGAGCAGTACCCCAAAAGCTTTACAAGGTTAGGGTGATCCACCACACCAAGAAACTGCACTTCTGCTAACCACTCTTTATGCCCCTAAACATTGTAACACAACAATAACCGAACATGAGAGGTTGTTTGTTTCAGCTCTTAATGGTTCACACTGTTTGTTTTTCGAGCAACTGTCTAAACGCTTCAAACATTTGCCTCTAAATGGTTAAGCATTATACCGAGTTTGAATGGTTAAGACCTCTTGCTTGTTCAGCACTTGCCAGCCTAAACGAGTCTTAATACTTTTCAAAATCAACTTTGTTGAGTGTGGCATGATATTATTGACAACCCAATTAAATCTTGACCCGACCCAACATTGTCAAATGTGAACCACTTTTCACACATGCCTAACTCATCACAAAAAAAAAATCAAACATAATTCACTATTATTCAAAGATCATAACACAATCTACCTGCAAGCTATTTCGATTAAGCTTCTTGATAGCAACCACCAGAGGATCACCTTCACCACTAACCGGTTTAATAGACCCTTTGTAAACGCTTCCAAACCCACCTTCACCGATCTTCAACATCCTGTTAAAATTGTTGGTAGCAATTCGGAGCTCCGAAAAGGAGAACTTCTTCAAATTATGGCCTTTTTCTCTGTACAATTCGGGTATGGACCGAGGTGAAGAGATTGACCCGGTTGATTTAACTAAACGTGTAGGTGGTTTGGATGATTGGGTTTGTTGTTCTCGGAGCTCCGGTGAGGATTTGGATTTTTTCTTGGTTTTGGAATTGAAGATGTTGAAGCAGTTCATAGTTGTTGGTGAGAATTGTGGGTTTGAGAGAGCTGTTAATGGTGATGGAAGTGTGTGTGTGTGTGTGATAAAAACAGGGGGGGGGGGGGGGGGAGGGAGAGAGAGGTGGTTGATGATGGAAACAGGAGTGAATGGGTTTGACAAGAAAACCCCTAAAAAGAAAGAGAAGGTGACTAAGGCAAGCTTTTAAATTCAATGGAAACTTCATCATCAAATGCATCCAAAACCACCCCACACATGAACAAAACTTATATTACCTTACCTTGAGTCAAGGTAAAAGCTTTATCAACATTGAGTGGTTTGAGTGTATGTATAATCATTTTAATAAAAGATAAAAGTTAATGGTAGATTGAATTTTATTAATTTAAATTATTGGTCATATGTTATTGATGATCATTTATACTATCAATATGATCGATGAGTTTCCTCGAATTTCGTTTTTATTAGTTTTATTTGATGTGTGATGAAACCGAGTAAATGATTATGTAAACAAACCTGATTTGAAATAAAGCATGTGGTTCAGAAAGACAAGCTATTAGAACGGTTTAGTTTATCATCGTAACGTATTATGATACCAAATTAATACTTTATTTTTAATACAACTTCGTTTTTAACCAAACTTTTAATGGAATGTCATGAGAAAAATGAGAACAACTGTGTGCCTAAGTTTTTAGAAAAAAGTTATAAACATAAATTATTAAAGAAGTATCAAATTAATCTATAAATTAATGTATGTTCTAAAAATGAAAAAAGAATTATTAATATATGTTCTAAAAAATAGTAAAGGAAATATATGGTTTTAAAGAAAAAAAAATTAAAAACGTGTTTCTAAAAGTAAATATAATAATAAATTATTATAATATATTAAATAAAAATAAAAAAAGTTATATATTTAGAAAAAAAGTTATAAACGTAAATTATTAAATAAATATCAAATTAATTGACAAAATAGTATATGTTTTAAAAAAAGAAAAAAATTATTAATCTATGTTCTAAAAAGGAACTATAAAAAAATGGTAAAGGAAATATATTGTATTAAAAAATTAGAAATATGTTATTAAAAGTAAACATAATAATAAACTATTATTATATATTAAATAAAAAATAATAAAAGCTATATATTATTATGAAAATAAAGTTACTATTAATCGTTCGTCATCAAAATATTTATATATATATAACTGATTGTTGACATGAGTTCTTTCAACTTTCACTTTTATTAATTGTTGAACCCTGAAACAAACCGATCAGCTAAAACTAAACAACTGATTCATCCATAATAAAGATTCAAGTCAAGTGTGAAAGAATTGTTCTTTCCGATGAAACGACTGATGAAGACATAAGAATTGTTGGATCAAATCAATTGTTGAAGATAAAACAAGTGTTGGTATGAAGAACTCTGATGTTGGAGGAATAATTGTTGGCCATAAACAATTTAGCTAAGTCTATCAGCCTTTGTACTAACAGCCGTTTTGTAAGAGTGCTAGTTGTTTTATAATTGTTAGGTAGCGCTTTCTAGATGATATCTTACTTTTTTGTGTATCAATAGATCATGAGTCTCTCATAATCTATTGAATCGGTTGTTCTAAACTTTGAAAGTACAATTGTGAGATCATTAGTTGAGGGGAAACATAAGTATCTAAACACGTGATTTGATGACATGAAAATTTTTATGACTTCTTTGCAATTATTATGTATATGATTTATTGATATTATTATTTCACAGCATTATTCTATTATATTAAATATAAATTTTTACAGTTTCATTGATCAAAATACGCACTCAAATCCCACCAATTAATATAAGGGCTAGAAATCTACATTCGATCTTACAATGGATTTAGAGGAAAGTTCTAAGGTTGAAATTAATATCTCAATTAGTTGTTGCATCCAATTTCTAAGAAATTTCAGTTGATTCAAAAACCCGATTGCCAACTTAATGAATAAGTAACTTCGTTTGCTCCTAACTTTCATTTATTTTATTTTAAAACAATTTAAAAACATTTTGATTGAGTTATAACTAATAATCGTTTCCTCCTAACTTTCATTTATTTCGTTTTAAAACGATTTAAAACATTTTGATTAAGTTATACATAATAAAATGCTCATTAGGAGCAAATAGAGTTACTTTCCTATTATGCTAGGATCACTCTTGGTAACAAAGATGAAAGTTGAAAATATCATAATTAATCGATGTATAACATGTAATGTATAAAAATTAAATTATTATATTATTTATAACTATTTTTTATGTTTATTTAAATCGCAGGGCTCAATACATAATAAAATTATGTGTGATATATATGGGTGACATATTTTAATTGATGAATGTTACAAAAAAAATGATTCCATGTATATGAAACATGAACATAAAAATTTGTAGTAACTTAAGTCATTTAATTCTTGCAAATTGGATTTCATGTATAGCACGTGATGTATAAACAAACTTAAATATTATATTTATTATAACCGTTTTATGTTTATTTAAATCGCATGGTTCAATACATATAATAAAATATGTGTGATATATATGGGATTCAAACTAATTTATTTTTGTGTCTTTTCTTGTATTTCACACTATAAAATATTTTTAAAATGACTTCGTCTTAAAATACGCGTGACTAATTCTTGAAAGAAATCAGATAGAGATTTCATTGAAGAGTCGTATCGATCGTACGTCACCTGTGAGTATACCACGCTACCAGCAACGTCATGTATTTATTTATTTTTTATTATAGTAGATGATAATTTTAAAAATATTTTATGTTTATACATCTATTTATATCGTATTAATTATTATCATTTTCTGACTATAACATATTTGAGACAAACATATTAACATGATTAGAGAGTGAGGTTACTTCTTTATCAATCATTTACTTTATAAATCAAGTTCTAATTTTAATGTTAGTTTTTTTATTCTCGTTAATTGAATCGAGTTCTAATTCAAATGTTACTTTTTCTTTATTCTAGTTAGAATTTTAAGCAAATTATATCCTTAGTTATAATGATATCCCTTTCTTAAATTTTACATAATCTACATGATTCAACGTAAACCTAAGTACATAATTTGGGAACTCATGAACAAAAATCAGATATCAGTGTACTTAATTTAGTGTATTTTTATCATTAATCCACAATGCAATGGATGTGATTTATAACATCCCATTTCAACAGCCACCCTCTATACCCCGTGCTATGGATGTTAGATTAGTGTGCCTTGAATAATGATATTCGACGACACTGCTATCGAGGTACAATATAAAGGATAGTCGATACCAACAACTATATACAAGATTGTTTAAAGTTAAACAATCTAACACGAAATGTGTTGATGATAGAGATTATTGGAGAATGATCAAATCTAGGTATTGGTTATTATTATTGTGAAATAATATTAGTTAATAAATTAAACAAGAATAAATAAATAAAGGTTTATTTAATATACTTTAAATTAAACATGTTTTGATTATTTAATTAATAGCTAATTAAATTAATCAGAAGAATAAATAAATTGGTTATTTATTTTTGCTAGTAAATAAGTAAATTGGTTATTATTCACCTGTTGATTCTACATAAGACATGAAGACATGTCCATATATAAAGTTGTAATATTGCCAACATAATATCAACTTGTATTTACATCGACTGAAAATCATGAAAAGGACTGATAACAACCATTACGATAATACTGATATCGGTGCTAATGTTGTTCGTTGAGAGTCGATTCGGTACGGTACCGACACTTTTATAGCTGAAGATACCAAAAAATAATTTATTTTGATTATAACTTCGTTTTCCACAAAATTTAACGAACGTAAGTTATTAAAAAATCATCAAATTGTTAAAGGTGTATCTAATGTATAGTAGAAGAGGTTAAAGTGAAAGTTAAAAAAGATTGTATATCAATTTGTTAATAGTGAGCATCTACCTTTGCCTTCACTATATATAGATTGCAAAGTATGTCATTTGTTTTTAAAAAAGTGCAAAAAAAAGGTACACGATGTTTGCAAACCCTTGCACATTATGTCCTTTAACCCGAGCTCTGTTATTTTCCACGGTTAAATCTGACCAAGTGCACTTCACATGAGGGTATTTTGATCATTTTACCCTAAAACATATAGTGCTATAAGGGTGGTTCTCGCATTGGTTTGGTTTTCGCAATTGGTTTGGGTTGTGGAGGTGGGTGTTTAAGTTTTTGGGTGGTGTGGGGTGGGTTTACTTTGTTGTGTTCACATCGGTTTGGTTTTCGTAATAAGGGTGGTTCTCGCATAAACCCTACCTTATATATATATATATATATATATATATAGATTTTAAAAACATAATTATTTTATTTAGAATAAAATGACCAAAATACCCTCACAGGGGTCCACTTGGTCAGATTTAACAATGAAAAATAACTAAGTTATGGCTATAGGACATAACGTGCAAGGGTTTGCAAACATCAAATACATTTTTATGTACTTTTTTAAGACACAGCGCACACTTTGCAATTTGGTGTCAACATAAAGGATGAGTTTGTAATTTACTCATATATATAATGTTACAGTTCGGTGTGTACAACTTTCTAAAATTGTAATTTCATCCATTATATAACATTTTCATGTTTTATATTTTAAATAATTGCAGACTAAAAGGGTGGTCATTGGTTCGATTTATGGTTTATTTGGTTAAATTTCACCTACATATGGTTTTGAAGATGGGGCGTTACATCATCTGCGTATTGACACACACATATACAAATAGGGGTGTTCATCGGTTTGATTTATGGTTTATTTGGTTTTCAAAATTTTATACCCCAAACCAAGCCAAATTAGGAATATGCAAACCGAACAAAACCAAACCAAATTACCAAATTAACCAAATTATACCTGAAGAAGCACCGGTTGAACCTAGGGATATCCAGGGATATATACGTTACAACCAAGGTATTTCTGCATAAGGGGTTGTTCCTTCACTTCGCTCCTTGGGGTGAACTCACTTAAGCTGATCTGCAAAACTAGCAGCGCCGTTAGTCTCGTCACGGGGAAAATTGTGGTTTTCTCCGTGACCACACTCCGGCGTGAGAATAAGTATCTGGGGATTGTAAGTAAGGTAACTAGTAAGCTGGTAAGTAATTAGGTAGTAGTGATCGTGTCCCTTACCTGGAGATCCAATACTTATTTATAGCCGAAAATGTACGTGTTCAGGAGATGGGCTGGTGGGCATTGGGCCCGGCCCATACAGCTAGAGACATCCGTTTTGTCTCTCTGCATCAGACATTAAATGCTCCATGCAAGAGAATTATTGTCCACTGTCAGGAGGTATACTTTGTCGGATGTTGAGTGGTGCCACGTGTAAAGGCAGCCGTCTCTGGTGTCAGGCCTGCTGCCAGCCGAAAATGGAGACGGTGGAACAGTCACTGGCAGAGATATGGTTGGTGTGTAGTCTGATGTCTGTATTACTGTACATGCGACACTGTCACACGCAACCTGCCCAGCAACCCTTTGTCACCGCTCTGCCACTCTGTACCCTTGAGTATGGTCAACACCTCTTAGTGCTTACCCCCTCTGCGAGGTTGTCAGTGTTTTTGTCCCAAGACTATGAGGTGTTCTCATGTGCGTCTTGTCCTTGCAAGGTTTTTAGGATTTATGGCTAAGAGGGTTGATGATCCGCACAGGGTCTGGTAGCCTGCGCGTATAATTCTAACTTACCGTTGTGCCAACTACACAAGGCTCGTTGCTTGACTTGTATTGTTTGATCTAACTTGTCGTTGCGCTAAGTGCGCAAGACTCGTTGTTTGACCGGATAGTACTAGTCTAATTTACCGTTGTGCTGAGTGCGCAAGGTTCATTGTATGACCTATTGGTTTTGGTCTAATTCACCGTTACGCTGAGTGCGCAAGGTTCATTGTGTGACCTATTGGTGTTAGTCTAATTCACTGTTGCGCTAAGTGCGCAAGGTTCATTGTGTGACCTATTGGTGTTGGTCTAATTCACCGTTGCGCTGAGTGCGCAAGGTTCATTGTGTGACCTATTGTTGTTAAGGAAAGCACACCGTTTCATATTGCATGCAAGGTTATCCTTGTACTATGTAGTTAATGGTATGGTTCCTTGCGCAGGTGCAATGTTTTTGAGACCATACCCCTACAATACCTAAGTACTTTTTTTCCTAATTTATATTTATGTTTGTGTTCTTGTCACATCCCGACCCGCAGCGGAATAAGAGTCGGGGCATAATTGGGTTATCACCAAAGCTCATGATGTTTACTAATATGTTTCATATTTATTAAATTCAAATTACACTTAAATGTTCAAACCAAATTCATACAATACAAGGAAATGAAAACTAAATAAAACGATCCAAAGTCTAAACTGATTTATTCTTCTAGGCCTTTGCTTCAACTGGATCACCTGTATCATGTGTAAAAATGGGGAAATTTTGGGTCAACAAAAGTTGGCGAGTGAACCTTGTTAAAAACATTTGTTATTGATTTCATGTTGTATTTAATATGGAAAAATTGTGCAATAATCATATGTGAGCAAACGTATATAAACAAACAATCACAAACCACCTTGAATGAGTATATGACATGAATGATAATGTATATGTTGGCAACGTCACGTTCCGCTCATAGGTAATGGGGAACAGACGAGCCTATGATGATGTATGTGAGATCAAAGCTCAATCAAACGGAGCCGGTCGTATGTTGGCAACGTCACGTTCCGCTCATAGGTAATGGGGAACAGTTCCGCTCATAGGTAATGGGGAACAGACGAGCCTATGATGATGTATGTACTGAAAATGATAAATTAAATCTAAACATTAACCACACAAACAATTGATACATATTGGATACACATTTGATCATGAATATGACGGAATGCACAAGTGTTTAAATGTAATAAATAATAAGCGACACATGATACACCCCAAAAATGTGATTAAAACGGGGAATTGGTAGAGATTCACTCACATTGGGCGCGTTCTTTTGATGATGTTGGATGCGCACGAGTTTTGGGATTTGATCAACGAGGAAATCTAACCTAAAATAATAACGAAATGGTTCGGTAAATAAGTGGATTTTATTAACAATTTTAATAGGATTTTTAGATTTATTTTTGTGAGTTTAAGGTCATTTTCTAACTTTAAAAATATTATTTTTAAGTATTTTTAATTGATTTTTAAATTAAATAAATAAATAAAAATATTAAAAATGTTGACTTTTTGTTGACCGTTGACCGGTCGGACTGTGGTCTGAGTGTGCACTAAGTGAGGTTCGAACCCGGGACCTCTCGTACGCGTGCACGCAGCTCTACCAACTGAGCTACGTGTCTAACCGAAATATTTCTGTTTTTAATTATATTTATACACTATTTAAATTATTCAGAATTCATTTATTTTAAAAAGAATTTTAATTATGCCGAACCGGTGCACATAACAGGTCTCGAACCCGGGACCTGTTGTTTAATGTTGCACACAGTCCACCGCTGGACTGTGTGTCTAACCTGGTTAAAATACTGGTTTTTATTAAACTTAACATCTTACAGCGAGTTAATATGGTTTCGTTTTTTTTTAAAAAAGAACATTTTTATTTCAGAGGATAGGGTCGTGTCAAGGATCGAACTCGAGGCACATGCTTTGTAATCTGCACACAGTCCACCACTGGACTGTGTGTCTAACCCGGTATATTTACCGATTTTAAATTCCTTTAAACTCATTTCAACTTCATCTTCTTCAATCGACTTAATACCCAGAAACATAACTCGACTGTTTAATCAAATCTTATTGAATTAATTGTTTGATTATTACTGCTAACGGAAATAATTAAAACAGAAGAGGATTTAAGGATGTTGTACCGCACAGATGTGATTTCGGAAATTTCCAGAAATTTTCCGGCGAGTGCAGATTATTCGGCAACGTCTTCTGTGATTGATTCTGGTTGATGGATTGAGGTTAGTATAAGTCTAACAATGGATTGAAAAAGAAAGAATCGAGAAATTTACCGATTTGATGTATGTCTCGGTTTTCCGGCGAAAGTCCGGCGAGTTCAGAATTTCTCCGGCGAGTGTAATTGCTTCGAGAATTTGTGCGATTTTGAGCGAAAAGATTACCAGAGACTTGGGTGTGTATTTATAGGGAAGAATCAAGACGAATTGGGTCTGAATTTAGTCTTTATTCGTGGTCAAGACTTTCTCCGGCGGTTATGACTGAGATCGCGGGATTAGACATCGGTTATAACCGATGTCGATGTTAATACATGCGTTTAGTCAAAGAAAACCGTCGATAATTGGCAAAATCGTAGGTATTTCCGGCGAGTGCGAATTAGGCGCGCTGATGACCGAATTCGATTTCGAGTTTTATTATATATGTTATTTGTTTTAATAGATATCACAAGTGAGTCAAGTGGCAGAGTGGTTAAGTGTTTGTTTGATGATCCGGCTGACCCGGGTTCGAAACCCGGCAGCCACTTTTCTTTTTTTATTTAATTTATTTTTACTTTTTAATAATTATAGTTTTTAAATTCTAAAATGTTTATTAATTATGTATTGTTTAAAATTAAAATTAATCATAAATACGCAACGAAATTTTATAACTTGATATTCGATTAATAAACGAAGCGGGTTTTGGAAACCCGTTTTTCGACGGATGTTACAGTATCCCTACTTTTAGAAATTTCGTCCCGAAATTTAAGTAGTAGTGGTAACAGGAAAAAGATGTGGGTATTTCTCGCGCATTGAGTCTTCACGTTCCCAAGTAAACTCAGGTCCTCGTTTCGACTCCCAAGGTACCCTGACGATTGGAATACGGCTTCGTCTTAAACGTTTCTCTCCGAAGTCCATAATTTCTACTGGTCTTTCAATGAAATGCATAGATTCATCGACTTGAATGTCTTCTAGGGGAATATGGAGGTTTTCATCGGCGAGACACTTCTTCAAGTTTGATACGTGGAATGTGGGATGAATTCTGTTGAGTTCTTCTGGTAGGTCAAGCTTGTATGCTACAGGTCCTACTCTTTCGAGTATCTTGAAAGGTCCTACGTAGCGTGGTTCTAGCTTGCCTTTTTGGCCAAAACGAACCACTCCCTTCCACGGTGATACTTTTAAAAGTACTTGGTCACCAATGTTAAACTCCAAGGGCTTTCGTCGTTTGTCTGCATAACTCTTTTGACAACTTTGTGCCGCTAAAAGATTGTTTCGAATTTGATGGATCTTGTCTGTTGTTTCTTGTATTAATTCTGGACCGGTGATTTGTGCTTCTCCAATTTCGTGCCAACATATTGGTGATCGGCACTTACGACCATATAAAGCTTCGAAAGGTGCCATGCCGATACTTGAATGATAGCTGTTGTTGTACGAAAATTCAACTAATGGTAGATGAGCGTCCCAATTCCCTTTGAAGTCTATGACACATGCTCGAAGCATGTCTTCAAGAGTTTGGATGGTGCGTTCAGATTGTCCATCAGTTTGAGGATGAAAAGCGGTACTGAGGTCTAATCGTGTACCCAAAGCGGCTTGTACGGCTTGCCATGTTCGTGAAGTGAAACGACCATCGCGGTCTGAAATGATGCTTAAAGGTACACCATGACGGCTTACGATCTCGCTGATGTAGATACGAGCTAACTTCTCGTTCTTGAAGTCCTCGCGAATTGGAATGAAGTGAGCTGATTTTGTGAGACGATCAATGATTACCCATATTGTGTCATACCACCGGAGGTGCGAGGTAACCCGGTAATGAAGTCCATGGTTATGTTTTCCCACTTCCATACAGGTATTTCAGGTTGGGTTAGAAGTCCTGAAGGTCTTTGATGTTCAGCTTTTACTTTAGAACAGGTAAGGCACTTGGAAACAAAAACAGCAATATCCTTTTTCATGCCAGGCCACCAGTAGGTGTATCGAAGGTCTTGATACATCTTGTCGGCTCCTGGGTGTATAGAGTACCGTGTTTTGTGCGCCTCATTCATAAGGAAATCACGAAGGTTATTGTGATCGGGAATCCATATGCGATCTAGATAGTACAGAATACCGTCGGATTTGGTTTCGATTTTAAGATCTGCTCCACAAGACAGCTCATGGCGTACGTCGTTTTCTGTTACAAAAACATGTTGAGCTTCTCGGATTCGATCTTTGATGTCGGTTATGATTTGCGAACATAGGAGACGAATGGAGTTCGCATAACCTTTTCGACTGAGCGCATCGGCCACCACTTTGCCTTGACAGGATGATACCGAATTTCACAGTCGTAGTCATTAAGAAGTTCGACCCATCTTCGTTGCCTCGTATTCAACTTCTTTTGGTTAAAGATATGTTGGAGGCTCTTGTGGTCAGTGTAAATTTCACACTTGGTACCATAGAGGTAGTGTCTCCATATCTTAAGAGCGAACACAACGGCTCCAAGTTCCAGGTCGTGGGTAGTGTAGTTCTTCTCATGAACTTTGAGTTGTCTAGAAGCGTAGGCTATCACTTTTCCTCTTTGCATTAATACACAGCCTAGCCCTTGCCCTGATGCGTCGCAATATAGTACAAAGTCATCGCAACCTTCGGGGAGTGTGAGAATAGGTGTGTCACAAAGCTTTTGCTTAAGGGTTTGGAAGGCTTCTTCTTATTTAGGTCCCCATATGAAGGGTTTCCCTTTATGAGTCAAAGTCGTGAGTGGTACAGCAATACGGGAGAAATTTGCAATGAAACGGTGATTGTAACCAGCCAAACCAAGAAATGATCTTACTTCGGTAGGGGTACGTGGCGCTTGCCATTCCTGTACTGCTTTGATCTTTGAGGGGTCGACATGTATTCCCTTGTCATTGACGACATGTCCAAGGAATGGTACTTCTCTTAACCAGAATTCGCATTTGGAGAATTTAGCGTAGAGCTTTTCGGTTCTTAAGAGTGTAAGGATGAGTCGAAGGTGTCGTTCATGATCAGATTTAGACTTTGAATAGATGAGGATGTCGTCGATGAAGACTATGACAAAACGGTCGAGATAGGGTTTGCATACCCTATTCATTAGATCCATGAATACAGCTGGGCGTTGGTCAATCCAAATGGCATGACCATGAATTCATAATGACCATAACGAGTTCGGAAGGCGGTCTTTGGGACGTCTTCTTCATGTACTCTGAGTTGATGATAACCAGAACGAAGGTCGATTTTTGAAAAACAGGTGGCGCCCTGAAGTTGGTCTAGTAGGTCATCGATGCGAGGTAATGGATAGCGGTTCTTGACCGTTAATTTGTTGAGTTCTCTGTAGTCGATACACATGCGTAACGTTCCATCTTTCTTCTTCACAAATAGAACAGGTGCACCCCAAGGCGATGAGCTAGGACGTATGAATCCTTTGTCAGTCAGCTCTTGCAGTTGACTGGCCAGCTCTTGCATTTCGGATGGGGCTAACCTATAAGGAGATTTTGCGACTGGAGTAGCGCCAGGTATAAGATCAATGCGGAATTCGACTTCTCTCATGGGAGGAAGTCCTGAGATGTCGTCTGGAAAGACTTGTGGGAATTCTTTCAATACAGGTATATCTTCTAATTTTGCGACTGGAGTAGCGCCAAAATGTGAAAGATTAAACTTGGGACGGACCAAAGAGGCGCCGTGCTACGCGACACCCCTCCCCCTTTCTGGTCGCGCGACGCCAAGCTTCCCAATCCGCAGTTAGTTGTTTGCTGCATACGGGTTGGCCATTTTTTCCACCTCCAAACTCACCCAATCACCTTATATCTCCATTAAAACACTAACCCTAATCCTCCATTATATAAACAAGCTTCCTACCTCCCATTTTCACTTTCCTAACTCCTCTACCCTCACAAAACTCTCTCAAATTGTTTGCACTCTAGAAAAGGGCATAATATTCCAAGTGACAAAGTGAGCACTTTTCTCGTATATCTTCATCTTTTCTTTACTTCTTCTTCCTCATGAAAGCTTGGAACACCTCTAGTAGTGTTTCCACAAGTTTACCATGGTAAACTAAGGTGGAACATCACTATTTTGAGGTCTAACTTTCTGTTTTGAAGAAGAACTTTTTCTTATACTTGTTTACATTTAACTTTATTGTTTTAAACTTGTCTCTAATCTCATCCATGATTATGGGACTTGTTTAAGGTTGATTCTAATAAGTTTAGAGGTCTAGGAACCTCATAAACTTTCTGTTTTGATAGGGTTTAGACAACCCACAACTGATGAAACCATGCAGGCGTATCATAGTTCATATGGCAAGACTTGTGTTTTGGTAAAGATATAAACCTTGGAAGCCTTGGCTATCCTAAACTTGTTCCATCACCTCACTTGATATTTTATTCATATTCACTAAGTAGTTTCCTAGTCCTAAAGTAAGTTAACCCTGCCTCGCCTCCAACATTTGCCATGTTGGGTATGACACGCCCGGATTGTTCTTATTTGGCTACTTAGTATGTTAGTAGATTAGTTGTAATTTACTTTCATTCACGACCAACTGGGTTTACTAACTAAGTTGGTAAACTTGTGCTTTGGTGAATTCATACAAAGAGGTTTAATGATGTTTTCATTCTACCTCCATGCTTGACTTCTATGACATTCATGATGGACTTATTATATATATATATATATATATATATGTATGTATGTATTTTATGCTAAACTGGATTTATGATGCTAATCAATTTACGGTTAAGTATTATAACTTTAGGTTATACTATCTTCATTCTAAAATTTCTCGTTTATGATTCTAACGGGCACGTTAGGACCCTTGAAACTTAGTGTCAAACGAGTGTTTTAGACGAGATATACTTTCACATACACATACTTTGTTGTACTTAACTTACGAATCTGAATCCTTCCTATGACTCCGAATACTCATACACCTTCATTTCCCCCATGTAGGGTAACTTCGGTGTTCCATCTCCAACAACTATCAACTTCACGATTTAACTAGGAAAGCTTGCAAAACCGTGAGTGTACATGACCCCTTTCTATTTTAACACTTTTGGGTGCAATACGTGTAACTTATCAAAAACACACACATACACTTAAAGCATGCTTACAATCAAACAATCCAATATACATGTTTGATACGATATACTTGAACTCATACTTGTTGCTTTATACTTGTCATTAACTTCGTACGAGCCTTCCCTTAACATGTACAACGTTATAGGATTAAAACACTGCCCGTATTCTTGAGGTAATGTTAAGTAAACAAACCGGTTTTTCATTGCTATGATTAGATTATGCTAGCGGGAATCTTTGGGTTGACAATTATAGTTTCATGATAGTATTGCCATGTTAGGTTCCTAGTATCCGAATTTTGCCATGTGGATTCGTTTAAACTTTATACTTATGCTAGTACGTAAACTTGTATACTCGTCAATACTTTTGTATTGATATGTATTTTAACACGTATTGCAGGAAATTGACGATGATGATGATGAACGGAGCCTAGTAAGATGAAATAGAAACTCATTTAAATTTTAGTATTTTGTTGTATTTTGTTTCTTGATTAAGTTGTTGTATTTGCGTCCAAACAATGTACTTTGAATTAGCAATGAAATGAAATTTGATTTTATTAATTATTGTCACAAATAGCTTATAAAGTCTCTTGCAATCTTTTTGGTCATGCCCCAATGTTTCTGTCATCGGTTGGGATGTGACACACAACCACAAAGTTAAAACTTTAAAACATAGATTATAGAAACTATAAATTGTCAACAAGTCTAGTAGCACAAAATATAAATAATCTTCAAATCATGAGAATGCATATATTTAGATATTAAACTTAGTATTTTTGGCTAATAAATTGTATAAAGTTTTTAAACATTATTATTTTTATTTAATAATTAATTAAATTAACGGTTTATTCGATTATCCAAATAAACCAAATTAAAAAAAAAACGTGGATTCAAAAACCGGACCAAAAACCATATTCACAATTCGGTTTCGATTAGGTTAGAAACCAAACCAAAAATCGAATTCATTGTTCAGATCAATTTATTTGGTTACGATTTACAGTTTTTATTTGTTACAATTTTTTCTGAACACCCCTATATATAAGTGGTATAAATAATTAAAAGGCACATTTAATTATATAATGTGGAGCGAAAACGAATATAACTAATTATGATGACATAAAAAATGACCTTTGAAAGTGCCATCTTATTATGGATACAAAAATATTGTATAACGAATTTATAAAATAAGGATCCTATGATTATTACACCTTTTTACACTACAGATATTTTTCATCATAATAAAGACTACTTTTCAACATTCTTCTCACAAGTTGATAAAACGAAGGTAATAAAGTGTTATAGTTATTAAAGTGGTCCATGTGACTTTAATGTGTCCATATTATCAACACAAATGTAAATTGATTTAGAAACCTCCTTTCCTTCACATTTTATATTACATGTAACATCCCCATACCACCTCATAGTTGAAAATTAGCTTTTAAGCCAACTTTTATAATAAGCCATATGTTTTGAATTCCCATATATAGGCATCATGATAACATTTTCAAATTGACAACCTTTTCCAACTCTTCAAACAACATTCCTTGAAACATGTTATTCTCTTCTCTTTGTCCAAACTTCATGTTATTCAAGGTCAAGCATCATGATCATGTGTGGACCAAACGTACCTCATCTTATTAAAGAACACATCATCATGATGTTTACCGATCTTTTAAGATTTATAATACTTGAAGATCAATGATTCAAGTAACTCAAGATTTGTGTTATTCATCGCCTTGTTATATTGAAAATGATCTGATTTTGATTTATATTTTGCATTCCTTGTATTGTTTTTTAACGTTTTACAATTGTTAATATTTAGACGTGTCATTTTGGTTTTTAGCAAGTTATTATATCACACATGCCTACATTTTGTTTATTTTCTACTTAAAAATTTGGTTTTTAATAATAAACTACCATACTCCTAAATACCCATATACTTGCACTTTGCACATGTTAGGAAAGTAGCATGGTACAAAAAAAGGAGTGGGACGGGGCATGAAAGGGTGGCGTGGTACGACACGTGTCACACATATTTTATTATTATTATTATTATTTTATATTTAAAAATTATAAAAAATCTATAAATTAAAAAAAACATTAACATTAATTAAAAAAGACATTACATAATTAAAAAATAAACAATAGTGTTTATTGTCGGATCGGGAAAGCACGGTAGAGTCGGTTGAGACAATTGAGGCAAACTAGTGTTCGATATTTTGCCTACACCATATAGGTTGTTCGGATCAAAAGAACGGTTGTGGGGATCCTCTTTTTTATAAAACTTGAGAAATTTTATAACTTTTAGAGTGGAGTAAAAGAGTTTTTGGTAAAAAAAAATGGTGAAATTGGTTGGGTTTTAAATAAAAGGAGTTTTTAGAAATTCTAAATTCACATATCTTTTTTCTTTAAATAAAGCCGTTGGGTCAACGACTATACCCCTAACCAATATTAGTACGTCACCTCATCACCACATTTCTCTTCACGCTGGTGAAGGTGTTGCCGCCCCACATACAACGCCAAGAAGGGGCCTGTATACCTGACGTAAAGAGGCTTTCACGCTATAAAACAAAACCTATTCTTATTTATACTTGAAAAACTATGGAAAGCAACGAGCAAGATTGGTTTAATTCGATAATCTAGATTGCTACTCTATATATTTCATGCAGTTAATATTTACATGTAGTTGGTAGTTTCGAGGAATTTCATAAATATTACATGTTCTAGACCTCTCAAGTCTTGAGTCTTTTATAATAGTGTGAAAACTTATGAATTCTCAAATAACATCCAAATTTTGACTTCATTCAATTCAATTATTGTTGAAAAAAATATCTTCTATAATATATATTTTCAAAAATACGTAAAAAATTCTTTTAATGGACACATAGTATATTTTTTTTGTGCTTTAAAAGCCTACATCCTCTTACTCTTGTATAAAATTTAAGAATTTTTATGTACAATTTTAAAATGATAATAACTTCTGTGGCTATAACTTTAAAAGTGTAGTCATAATCAGACTCCCATGATTAGCTTATTTGCATCCTTTAAACATGTTATAATAGTTTGATAAAGCGAATATGTTACAAAACAAAACTAATTTATAAAAGTTGTTGAAGATAAATTTAGGACAACTAGCAATTTGACCTTGCGCAATGCGACAATATTTTAGTTGTATTAGTTTGTATTATTATAGTATCAATACGATATGACACTCTGTATAGCAACAAAAAGAGATATCACAACATAACTTTGTATAAGAAAAATGAAACCTAAACGTCGTTGATAACCTTTGTAGCTTAAAGCGCAGAGGTTGTAGGTAACTCATTTAAGTTCGGTGGTTGTAATGTAAATTTGTAAAAAACAAAATATATTTTTCTTAATATTGAGGGTCGTATAATAAATTTATTGAAATTAAGGGGTTGTAAATGAAATTATGAAGTAAAAGACAAAAGTCGTTTATTTAAGAAACAACGTTGTACTCTATGCTTGTAAAATTATAAAGTATTATTAACAAAAGTTGATAAATGTATGTTAGTTAATTAATTAATTAATTAATAGTTTCGCTTATGAAAACCAACGTAATGACACCATTCACATCCGTAAGGGTAAAGAAAGATCTAATAAACTCTTATGTCTAAAGTAAAAGGGGTCTTGGTCAGTCTATTTATCGAATCACAGTCAGTCTGTTGATTATCATACTAGCTAAATTCTTTAGTAACAAATGTATTTGACGTCCTCATTTTCTTTTAGTTTAACCTTTTAAAGGATTGTCTGGGAGTGCTTATTTTAGCCAACTTATAACTTATTGACTTTTTGAAAAGTTAAATGATTTTTGAGATCGGGAGTGTATCCAAGGGGAAAAGTTAAGTCACTCTATTGTGACTTATTAACTTTTTTTAAAAGTTATAAAAAGTTTAGAAAAGCTAAGCCAAACACCCCCTAAATTACCATTGTTGAAGTAGTTGAATTGAAATGGTGTTTGATATATTTCTTTTTTAACTCTCTTGAAAACTATAGTATTTGATAAAAATGCATAATGTAACATATGTGGACTCAAGGCAGGAGAGTTAATTCGTGTATAAGGATAATAAAAATGACTCTAAAATACCAGCAATGTGAACAAAATAATTGAAAATGGAAGATACGGTCAAGGTCTTCCTAACGTCTACGTCAAGTCTCGCTCACGTTACTTTATTTGGATTCTTTTTGAAACAATTATTCAATAATAATTTTCTTAGTGTGTTTTCTAGAACGTAATATTGAATCACATACAACATAAACTTAAAATTCATTTCAATGTAATAGGAACCGTTTGGTAACCTTTAATGATATCACTAAGATATTGCATCTGAATCAGCCAACATTAATTGTGTTTGGTTCATCAGAAAGGTATCTTTAAATCATACAACAAACCTGTTACCCGTTAAGTTTCAAAATAATGTTGAATGAAAGTTTTACTCCTTTGTCCTTTTAATTGTGTTCAAACCATCACTCGACCACTCACGCACCACCTCTTTAACCCAAGATCACTTCCTATACCACCACATCGGCGTACTTTTATTGGTTCAACACTTACTGGTTTAGAGTCTTTTATCCAGTCAAACCTCTTACTGTCGTATTTGACATTATGAACCAGAGAAATGCCACCCAAGATATGCTTGTAACAACCAATATCAACATGCAAAATGTTGTTGATAACCATTTTTAGTTGTTCATGTACGAATAAGAAGATTAGTTAAACATAGGTACCCAGGCCATAGTGGTCATGGGTATTCCCGAAGCATCAATATACGACACCTCATGTAAGCACGCATCCTTATTTCTTCAAAAATTGAATATGCTACTTCCTTTAGTTTTGCTTTCTAAAATTGTTCAGGAGTAACAAACGATTTAGTTTCTTTTGCTGAAATGTTGGTTTACTCACAACTTTTGATTTAGAAACTGATTTTTACTATTTAAATGAGTTTCTTTTGTTCTTAGCAACATTCCAATCACCATCAGATAGTTTAATTATAAGATGTGTATTCTTTATTGTCTTAGGTTTTTTCAACCTTCATTGTCTTTGAATAAAACTTTTTCCCTTATTGTAACCCTCTATTTTTTCATGTAACAAGGCTTATAAGGACTATGAATGTATGGCTACTTCTTTGCATAGGGGGCACACTTGAACTTTCTGACCACGAAGATGATGATAAATGTAAATGATAAGATCCGTCATTTCAAAAATAATTTTCACATCTTCTGTATGAAGCATTTTCAAACAACCTGTTCTTCTGTTCTTCTGTGCACGTTTTTGCTCAAACCTTTTATTCTTAGGTGACACACATATTTCTCGAACAACAAACCAAATTTTTGAAACCTTGTTTGCGTTCCCAGTTACCCTTCACTCTTTCAGGATGGGTCGTAAGAGCATTCACATTCATTCCCTTATCCCCATTCATATAATTACACTAAAAATCACTACATTTTCACTATACTTTTCAATTAAATAATTTTTTTCTATCCCTTTATCATTATTCTTTCTCTTTTCCCTCAACTCACACCATTTAAAAAAAAGTGTTAAAAAATTAACAGGAGTGAATACTGTTCTCGTAAATATACAGATTAACAATAACATTTTTCTCTCTCATCCACTTAACATCATTTCTTATACCCAAAATTCCAAATCAGCCCAACTTACTTCTGGCCAGGTTTGCCAGGCCCAACACAGATAGAAACAGATTGAAGCTGCACAGTCATTGGGCTTCTTTTGGCCCAACAACAACGACCGCCGTAAATTCGTATAAAACGAAGAATTTAGGGTTTCAGTTCATCGTCGCCGTCAAATCGCCGTTGCTATCCTTCTCTGCAACTTTGTGCAATCGTCTTCCAATCCAGCGAAATGGTACACACTCTCCGGAATATTATTATTATTCCGTCAATTTTACAACAGAGTAACTTGTTTGTTTGATGATAGGGTTTTAGATTATAGAACGTTTACATCTAGTAAAAGTTAATGTATTTCTACAATCATTGATCTTAATCGTCTGTCAATACTGGTTTGGTAGTTACAGTTAGGTTTTGATGATGTATTATTTTGGTATAGTTAGCCATCATATTGTTGTAGCTATGTCCTATGGGCGATATTTGTGATTTTTTTATTTGCATTTGATGTTTACATGAGAAATTGTGTAAATTGTTGAGTTTATGAAAGAATTAACAATCTTCTAGGGCTTAGACTTTGTAAGAAGGACTGCAACAGGATCATTTTGGTCATGATTTGGATTTATAATCATGAATATGCCTTTGATTTATAACCCTAATATTGACTATTGTTCATAATTTTGATCTTGATTTTGACTTTGATTTATAACTTATATTCTTGCTGTTAAAAAAGTAGATGTACTTATGTACAACTCTTTTTCATGTAAACTGTGAATGATTTTTGGTGTTTTGGTAAAGTATATTTTTTTTGACATTGACTCTTCTGTATAATAAGCTCTTTCTCCTAGAGACATTATCAGTTAGACTGTGATTTATTTAATTTGTATTCTACTTTTTGTTTTTTAATTCAAATAATTTTTATTGTCAATTCACTAAACAACTCTTAATTATACATTTTTTGTGCTAAACAAAGATTCGTTGTTTTGTTGCAAACTTTTTTATGCAGACAAAGAGGACCAAGAAGGCTGGGATTGTTGGAAAGTATGGTGAGTGTCTTGTTTTAACTTTCAAATGAATCTGCAAAGCGTTTAAGATTATTCGATTTAGCTTTTACATACGTGGTTTATGTGTCGACACTGCTGCATCATATACTTTTGATATGTACGCAATGGTACAGCTAGTGTTGTAGTTTTTCAAAGTGATGATTTGTTATTTTAGCTTTTACATCTGTTTAAAAATGTGGTTTATGTGTCGGCACTGTTGCAATCATATACTTTTGATAGGCACATTATGGTACACGAACGCTGTAGTTTTTCAAAATGATCATTTTGTTTTAGTTTTTAGTTTTTTTGCTAGTGTACATTTTAATTACATGTTGACTTGTAGAGTATGCACTTTCTGTTTATATTTCCTATTTTTACCTTTCTGAACTTTTGCAATCTTATTCAGGTACCCGTTACGGTGCTAGTCTGCGGAAGCAGATCAAGAAGATGGAGGTCAGCCAGCACAGCAAGTTTTTCTGCGAATTCTGTGGAAAGGTAAGTATACTACAATCCTGTCATTATTAAAACTAATTAAAAAGATCTGGGTTTAAAAATGTTTGTTTTTTTTATCAACCATATGCTTTTAATGAAATATTTAACAGTATGCTGTGAAGAGAAAAGCTGTTGGCATTTGGGGCTGCAAAGATTGTGGCAAAGTCAAAGCCGGCGGTGCCTACACGTTGAAGTGATAATCAAATCCTATTCTTTTTCTCAGTTTAGTTAGATCCCATTTTGTTCCAACTACTGACATTTTTGTTGTGTTAAATAACAGTACTGCTAGTGCAGTTACAGTCAGGAGCACAATTCGAAGGTTGAGGGAGCAAACCGAGAGTTAGTTATCAGTATTGAAGTTATTTCTTAATATTGTTAGTTTCATCAGTTTTGTTTAATCTGTGTGCAATTATGAATTATCCAAGAACACCAGAATGTTATATTTCGAATCTTTGATATTAAATTTTGCAGACATGAAATTATTTGTCAACTATATTTAATATCCACTGTGTTTCTTGTACCTCGTTTAATCAATGCTCACCTACAATCATGCCGCTAGAAACTTAATGATAATTTTTTAACCAAGTTGTATATTTTTACTATTTGTACTTGTAACAGGCTGTGTACAATGAACAGTCTTATATTTTTAACAATACAACGGTCCTACTGCATGTACACAAATTGGATTTTTTGACACCTAATATACTAGTATATACGTATAAGTCGTTTATGCTCTCTGGTTGAGGTGTCTATATGCGACGGGCATATTTGTATACGACGTGTATATCTGTATACGAGTTGTATAGTTCATATAGAAAAAAATACGAGTTATATACGACTCTATACTTGTCAAGGTGTCAAAAGATCCATTGGGGTGTGTCAGGCACGGCCCTGAGCTTTAAAATATCATAGATCGGCTATCTTTATTATTTTCTATTACAATAATACTAACGATCTTAAGCGTTTATTTAAAAACAAGTAAACTGTTTTGGCGGGTCTGACCAACCTGGCAAGATTGGTTTGTCGCTTGTCGACTAGTCGGATTGCTAACACATTCATGGTTATTGATGTCTCATATTTCAGATAGTGTCACTGTTAGCTATAGTTGTTTTTTTAAGGAAATCCATAGATTTACAATGTTTTCTTCATTGGATCCTATGTGCCAAAGGCTCACGAGTTGCTGAATTCATGTGTCGTTAGGTCATGTGGAAGTGATACAATACATGCATGCATTAGGATCCGTTGTGGGTCCACACCATCACGAGCCACATGGGGGTTAATAATTAATCAACTGTTATTAAATATAGTGCACATGTACACTCATTACAAGCCAAACACACATTAACCATTATGTAAAATTAAATTTCAAATATATTTACACTTACATTCAACTTACACATGAACCTAAAAACCATAGACCTAATAATACAGTTATCTCGATCGCTAATTGGGTTAAACAAAAATTCCCGACAAACGGTTCAGACAATGACTAGCGTAGTATCATCATGGTGGTGCACACGCCTCTGCACCGCCTTAACTGCTGCCACCCTTGCTGCATTTGCCGCCCTGTTGGCTGCCACCACCGCTCTATTGACTTTCTCATCCACACCTGTTGTAGCCATCGCCTTCTCAGCTATTTGTCTCGCTTCCTGACAAAACAACAATTAAAGATGATGAAAAAACTAGCGCCAGTAATGTGATTTGGGAAAGAAATAGGCTTTGTAGTTAATATCGCTGATATATCACTGATATATATCGGTTATCGATCATCTGGTGATATATCGGTGCAAAATATCAATACCGATATTATCAACGATATTGACCGATATATTACCAATTTTCCAGATTTCGGTACCTTTCTTCTTAGTTCTATCATTCATCATTCTCCTTATTGCTACGATTGGTGTTTTAGGTCTTAATTGTTAATTTTTGGTGTTTTAAGTCTTAATCAGCTCCTACTTACTACACTTGTTAGTTTTTTGCAAGTTGCAAAAGGTTATTTGTGAATGGCAGGAGAGTATACTGAATTGTTAGTGTTAAATTGCTATATATATAAATTCAACATGATATTAAAAATACCGATATTCCACCACGATTAACGATATCTCAAATATCGGTCCTTGACTGATAACTGACTTTTTTGCCGCATTAACTACTTAGGAAATAGGAAATTACCTCAACTGCTTTAAGAACTTTGGCATGAGAAACCGGCATAGGATACTGTTGATTGGTGCGAAGAACACCGTCTTCCCAGTGACCAGACTGAGTATCGCCGTTTCTAAAAGTATACAAACCAAACCCTTGTCTTACTCCTTCATGCCAACCACCTTCATACCGGTGTCCATTTGCAAATTTGTATACACCGAAACCATGCATTCTGTCTGCAAAATACTCGCCAGCATACTTGTCACCGTTTCTGCATCACCATGTAATCACATAAGCTCAGTCAGTGTTTTGTCTCGGAATATTCTTTTTTTTGTGTAATAATTGACATAATGTGAAAAAGAAATAAAAAAAATTGTACTTGACACTTTTGTACAATTATGTTCACTTTTACATATAAAATATTACAAGTGTTTAAAAAGTATTACTTTTCTAGGAATCTAATCTGAATAGTAAAGATCAGGCACCACTCAATTATATCTTCTCACAAGGACTATGAAATTTAAATGTCAAATGACAGGTGAAAATACAAAAAAAAAGTGTGTACTTTGTAACATCAAGGTAGTTGAAAAAAATGCAAAAACATAGATGCAAAAACCATGACAATACCTTGACAATTTTGCCAAAAGTTGCTCATTTATTACTATGAAGCATTTTTGTCATATTTTAGCAGGAACCATGGTTTGTTAGTTTGCAAAGAATAGTCTAGACCGAAAAGACTAGGCGTTGCGCTTAATTTATCAGGTATACGATAAATGAAAGAAACCATACGTTTAATATTGCTTGCTAAAACCGCGTATATGCTTATCATGTCTTAATACAACAGATAAACAAGATTATATGCTTATTTAAGGGTAGCATAAAATATCCCGTTCGGTAAGTGTTCATGAACAGTTCGTGAACAGATATATTTCCTTAACAAAAGAACACGAACAAGTTACCGAACGTTCACAAACATAAATGAACAAACGCAACCTCTGTTCATGGTCGTTCATTTAACTAATTAAATGAACGAAATTTCTCGTTCGCATCCGTTCATTTTTACTAAACGAACGAACATCCTGCCGAAGGTTCAC
Organism: Scalesia atractyloides; assembly: GCA_947069175.1. Lineage (NCBI taxonomy): Eukaryota > Viridiplantae > Streptophyta > Magnoliopsida > Asterales > Asteraceae > Scalesia > Scalesia atractyloides. Next base: position 3,185,263 of record CAMTDV010001632.1, read on the forward strand.
GAACTGTTCGCTGGAGGTTTCGTTCGTTTGCAGCCCTACATCTGCTAGTTGCTTATTTGAACTGATTATCAGATCTGCACCTCAAAAATCTTTAATTTTAGCCAAATGTCAAACACGAAACACTCAAACAACAGATTATCATATTTCAAAAAGCATTCTCAATCATAACGAACATTTAAACAAGAAAGCAAATTTATGCTACTATGAAGAATGAAACACATAAACAAATCCTAAAGATTTTACCTGAAATGATAATGACCAAGCCCATGTTTAACACCAGCTTTAAACTCCCCAAAATACTTACTCCCATCTTCACAAGTATGAACACCATACCCATGACACTGACCCTTAACCCATTCACCAGCATACATATCTCCAACATAAAACCTATAAACCCCAAACCCATGTCTCAATCCTTGCCTATATTGCCCTCTATACCTGCTCCCTTTAGCCCATGTTTCGACACCATAACCATCATACTTCTGGTCAACCCAATCACCTTCATATCTCCCATTCATGTTATAATAGTACACCCCACTTCCAGAACACTTCCCTTTATAAAACTCACCTTCATACACATCTCCATTGCTGTACACCTTCACCAGCAACCCAGAAACTGTGTTCTCCTCAAACCGGTTCTTTGCGCCAATTGACCAAACAACTGGTGTGCGTGTTTTTGATGCATTAAAAAAACTCAAATTTGGGAAGCTTCTAGCCGCAAATAACCTAATTGAAGCAAGATTAAGAACAGATAGAAGACTAGTAACAACAAATATCAAGAAAAGTAGATAAAGATAGAAAATTTTATGATAATTTAACCAAAAAAAGTAGATTGAAGGAAAACAGAGGAGGATAACAACCCTTGAAGGGGTTTTAAGCTTCAAGAGCTTTAAAGCAACTGCCTTTGTGGCTAAAAGTGCTTCAGAAGATGAACAACAGATTAAAGACTTGTGGGTTCTTCTATGGTGGTGGGTTTTCATGAGGTTAGGTTGATTTTGATGGTTAAAAAACAGGGCGTTTTGCATTGTGGCTTGTGGGTGTTGAAGCTCATTGTAATTGGATGAGGGTTTGATTTGGGTTTTGAAATTGGGGTTTTTTGAATCGGAATAATGTTGTTGTTGTTGTTGTTCAACGAATTGAATGATGGGTTTCTTCTGACGCATTTACAGGTTGATAATCATGGGGACAAAGAGGCAAAAACACAATGCACGAAAATGGACGGTTGAATATATAAAGTATAAACATGAGGGGTTTCTAGTCATTTCATAGAAGTTAACGGAGTCAAGTTTGTGATTTTGAATTTCGAGAATGAGTCTACTTTGTTTTTTGGTTAACACCTTGATTTTTGTGGTATTGGCTAAAACGAACCTTGTAAGTTTAAGGATGAGCAAAACCCGGTGATTAGAGCGGTCTAACTAAATCAAGATTTTAAAAACCGGCTGGTTGAATTGGTTAAACTGGATGCGAAAGCTTGGCCGACACGAATCATACCGATAAATTGAGGAAATGAGAAAGAAGTTATACTGCCGGTAAATTGGGTTATAGCGGTTTAAACAGGTATACCGGGCCAAAGGTTACAATTTGGACTTTTAATCTTTTATGCCTTTAAAAAGGTGACGGTTTAACTTCTTAGTAAAATCTAGCACCCAAAAAGGTAACAATAGTGAATTATTGGATAATTTTTTATTATGGATTAACTTTTGGGATATTTTTATTATGGAATGATGTAATTTTGTATTATTTTTAAGTTGAAATTGTATTTTATGGATTTATAAGGTTAATTAGTCAACCCGGTTGAACCACCCGGTACAACCGGTTCAACCATTTCTAAGTCTAACCCGATACAATTTAAAAACTGGTTTTTAAAACTATAGGGGTGTATATAACCTATCTAAATTAACAACTCGAACATCGACTATGCATATGATGTCCTGTCACCGGCCATAAATAGTACGATAGTAACACATTTAAAACGTTCTGATAAAAGACGTCAAATTTGTTTTGTAACCAAACAATTTTTATAACCAAATTGTTTCTAACCAAAACCGTTGGGTTATAACTTATAAACAATAAAAATGAAAATGATTTTAGGTTTAGTTTTGATCTGTAACCGACCGAATCGATTCATGCTCATCCATGATTGCAAACAACAAGCTTCTTTCAAATAAATACAACTTTTGGTTTAAGAGGGGGCTTTTTAAGCTTTTAGAAAACACCATTAAAGTTGCATTTATGGGTGTCCGGGTTCAATTTTCAAAAGCAAATTACAAGTTGACATTTTCAAGGTTAAGATTTGCAATCAACTAACTTTGTCCAAGGGTGGTTGGTTTTTTATAAGCCAAGTCAAAGGTAGTTGATCATAATTAATTTTTAAAAAATAGAATATTTTTCTTTTCAAAAGCCAAATTAGATTTTTTTTATTTTTTTTAACAACAAATTTCATTTATTTTCTACTGTGTATGAACTTGAACGTAAGACATCCCCCTCCCAAAGTGTTTAAAGGCTATGCCTTTACCAATGAACCACCCGATTGGTATTAGATTTCTTCATTCATATATCATTTCCAAATTATTTTGCTTCTCATCATTTGGTTCACATACCGACCATATTGAGCACCAAAAAGATCATAAATTAACCAGTGGCGGATTCAGCCCTGTTTTGTGGGTTCATATGAACCCACTTAGTTTGGAAAAAATGAAAAAAAAAATAGTGAGAACTTTGTATGATTTGAAAAAAAATAGTGAGAATTTATCGAAACAAACCCATCGAAAGAAGTTTCTGAATCCGCTACTAACATTAACAACCAAATACACACACATGAAACAATCACAGGGTGTGCTTGAAACAATTACATATGAGTGATACGATATGATAAAGACTATATGACATAGAAATCTAATTTTGATGAAACCCATCATAGTATTATACCAACTTCACCCCCGATTCATATGATTAAAAATAATATCAAATCAACACATATTGGGTAGAATGATATATAGTTAAGGATTAATATCACTAGAATCCATTATACTTTAAAAAAATTAATGTTAAAGGTTACTCACTTCTAAACTACACCGAATTATTTATAATCTATACCTTGCTTGGGATTGAATCCAAGACCTTCCTCTAAGAGGTAAGAGCCTTCACCAATTGAGCTAATCCCACATTAGCACTTTTTATGTTTTTCCTCTACATAATGTGGGCAAATGAAAGACGTAAAAAAAACTAAGAAAGCCCTGATCCGATTATGTTATGTTAAAGTTTCTATACTTATTTAGAATGCATGTAATGATATTTAAATTAATTACTGGTTACCTCTTAAATTCGTCGTAATAACATTGCATAGTCTTTTTTTTTTTTTCGAAAAAGTTGGATTTCACTTCATTAGATTTTGATGAATTTAAGAGATACCGGATCATTGTTTTTTTTTATTTTTTTTTTCATAAATACGTGCATTTTAAACACTGCATGGATTTTATAAATCAAAATTGGGTTCATGGATTTTTTTTGTGTTTTTTTTTGACAAATGCAGAAACTATTAGACGCCATAATTATGTCGACGTGAAAATTGAAAAAGTATGCTATAATATTAACACTTTAATTAAAAGCTTGAAAACTACACTCTTCATTCATTCAAATTGCTTCAAATAAGTTCAATTTTAAGACCAATAAGCTTAACGTATCTTGTTTGGGTATTTGCTTACAAGACTTAGAATTCGTAAGAGGCCATATTCATGAGAAACGTGAGAAATTTTTATTCACTAAATCTATAGCTTTAATGACTTGTTTTATATTATAAGTTAATTTGTAAAGTTCACCTATAGTGAGAAATTTTTATTCACTAAATCTATTACTTTAGTGACTTGTTTTATATTATAAGTTAATTTATAAAGTTCACGTATAATAATTATAAACTAAAGTTACCAAACATTAAAATACATATTTTTAGTAGAACATTGGAGTGATCATTGTACATTCTTCAATAATATTCAATTCATTTCATGCATTAGTTTTTTGACTTAGGAGTTAGGACTTACAGTGGTCAAAATAAAATATACGAATAAATGCATCACAAAATATCAAAAGTGCTTTTACTTAAGAAATTTGAACGTGAGAAGGATGCATAAATATTTTATTCCTTTTCCTTTTTGGGAAAAAGAAAGTATAGTTTTTAATTTAAAAAAAAAGTATTGTTTTAATTTGAATTTTGACCCAAGTTTACTGAGTTCCAAGGTTGAAATTACAAAGTTCAAAATAGGAAAGAAACCAACAAAACCTACTAATATTATCTGTACCACCACATACATGCTTATAAATCATAACTAATATTAATGTATTATATGTATCAACACATACATGCTATTTGATTACTTTGTAAAGTTATTTATCCTTGAAAAAAAGTTAATGTTAATAATTTTTTAAGAATTTAATTTTATATTATGTATTTTTTTTATCACTTACAAGAGAAGATCATAAAAATAATTATTATTTTACTATGTTATACTTCTATGATCATGTGAGGTCACAAATTACGTCCTTATTCATCCACCATGTCTTTCTTGTCCTCTTTCGAAAATAAACCAAACAACTTGTTCAAGATCCCATATATTGTGGTAGAGATATAAAATACATTCTACGTTATGACGCTGTTAGCTTAACGATTTCTTTATGCTTAATACATGGTTAATAATCCATATATGTAGGTAGAGATATAAACTACATTCTACATTATGACGCTCTCATTTCTTTATGCTTAAACAATAGGTTAGAAAAACTTCAAATATAGATGAGAAACTAAGAAAATTTGAAAACAAAAAAAAATAAGTTGATTAAAAAGAATATCGAACCACAATAAAATATGAAAAAGTTACGTGAACTTACAGATAGTAATGAAAGGTGATTTTATATATTAATTCAGTTATTATTATTATTATTATTATTATTATTATTATTATTATTATTATTATTATTATTATTATTATTCATAAAATCAATCATATTGAAAACTCTTATTATTATTATCATTCATAAATCAATCATATTGAAAACTCTTATTATTGAAAAATTAGACGTCTTTGTGAAAGAATTTTTTTTAAGTAATTGTATATTTATTTTCTTTTAAACAAGAAAAATTGCAGTATAATCATTGAAAACTATAGACTATCCCAGCCAAATAACTTTCAAATAAAAAACTATCCCAGCCAGACAATTATTAAAATTATCATTTCAAAGATAGATGCAATCACACTCGGAAATTATTTTTATTCAGGGGAAAATGTACCTTCACAATTAAACAATTATAAACTTTTAAATTAACATTAAACAATCTTTGGTAGCTACACAACCACTGTTTTCTTTTATAAATGGAACATATAGAAAACATAAGTCTCTGACAATCGTCAACGTAGAGATCCATCCATCTAACAACTTATGTTTAATCTTATTATATATATATATACACACACAAAATAATCATCAAATATAATTATTAAAAATGTTTTAAGTTTTTCTTTATATATCCTGATGATGTTGAAAATAACACATCATCGCGACCTATATACCAGATTCACCCGGTTAGAAGAGTGATGATTCGATCGACACGTATCGAAACCAACTATATTGATTATTGACCATTACTTATATACATTACTAAGAATTCTGATAAGGGTACATGGTACTAATGGTGTTTACGGTTTGTTGTTTGACATATTTCATTTTTCAAGGTAAACGGCATATGTATTTACCAAATGGACGGTTTCACTCGTTTTGAACAAACCGGAAATGCCTATATATATGTATGTGTGTATATATATTTCTTAACAACCATTCTTTTTACAACTAAGTATCATCTGACGTTACACTGTAAGGATTTGAACATAAATCATTTTATGAGGACAAACACCATACCACATACCACCGGACTACTAGTTCAAGAGTGTTGATGTGTATGCATTTATATATTTATTTATATTTATAAATGTGTAGTATTATATTATATATATATATATATATATTTGTATTTATAAATAAATAGTCAAGATCCATGAGACATGGGGATGACCGTTTGAGTTTAACTAGTTCATAAACATAAGAACATTCCATTGGGTGTTCTTTCTTCTTACAGAAAATATCACGTGCCATACATGTGCACGGTGAGTCCCATGTTTTTAATTTATTTCTTTTAGTTTTTCCTGAAAAATAGAGTTTATACAAAACATTATTATATATATATAATGATAAGTTGTTAGTTACCGAATGTTAAATTCACATGTAGTGTGACATCCAATCTTAATCTGCCATGTGGCTATAACATTTTATGCCTTTTGCTTTTTCATTATGTGCACCCACTTATTCTGATTGGCTTTTGAAATATTGAATCTTACTAAATTAACCGCTACAAAAGGATGTTTTGATTTTGCCATATGTATATATATTTTGTGTTCATAAAAATATGAATTCAATTTATCTTATACCCTATATCATTATCACATATTATTGGGTTGATAACTATATTTTTATTTTTCGATTAAATTAAAATTATAATTTATTGGTTAATTTAGGATTGGAACAATGTAATAAGTTGAAAAATGATAAAAACTTTATATCAAGTCATATACGAGTGAAATTGTTTAATATGTACGTGTCTAGATAATGAGATTCAAATCACAAATAAGATAAAGATTTTAATAAGCATTTTGTACGATACGTTGTTTAAAAGGTATTGCAAGAGGTTTTTTAAAATGTACATAATATGACTTTATCTTTCGGTTTCCTTTGTTTGTTTCCCGTAGCGTCCAGTACCGAAATGAACAGAATGGGTACTGAACGAATTCCCTTTGCCTCCCTGTAGCAACACGCGGGTTGAATCATCTAATTGTTGTTAAACAGGGAATTCATGATTAAAATTTGAAAATTTGAATTCGCTATCTCAAATGAATACAATAGTGGAAGATTTTAATATATAGTGTTGTTTAAACAACAAATAACTGACAAGGGATGGTGTATACATCTCGTATGCTTAAAGAATTCTGCAAAACAACAAACTGTTAGCCATAACGCAAGATGGGGTCTCTCTCGTTTGGACTCCGGTACGAGAATAAGTTAGTTGTTCACGGGGAATAATCGGAATTGAGAGAGTGTTGTGAGTGTAAGTGAGTGAATGAATTCTGGAATGTTACCTGAGATGCCCAAAGCATCTATATCTATAGTGGACCCTTTTTAGTTCAGTTGGTTTGGGCGGGATGCTTAGAAGCTAAAAGGGGTAAGAGGGAACTCTCATTTTCGGGTTGAATGTCAAGGCTTTACAATTTTAGGAGAGTGAGGGTTTTATCTAGCGCATATTAGATCTTCCTCACTCAACCACGTGTTGCGACAAACACGGGGACTCATATTCGGCGGTCAGACATGAGATGCCACTATTAACATGGAATGTCACTTTAGACACGTCCGATCATGGTGAACGATTTTGAGCCTTTAACCATTTGAGCTTATGAGGTAAGCGTTAGAAGTTTGTGGGCCTACCTACGTCTTCAAGTGTAAGTTTTATTTTTCTGATAATATTAATTATACATAAAAAGTTTGGATTGTATATATATTTTTTTGTCTGTATCTCGATGTGTATGTTGTTAAAATTTAAGTTGTATGTATAACAAGAATATTATAATATTATGAAACCAAATATAAAATAAGGTATTTATAAGATTGCGACACCAAAAATGATTTATTTTAAATACAACTCATTTTTCGATAATACTTTATTGAAATATTGGTAAAAAAAATTAACAAAACTTCGTGTCTAGGTTTCCAAATTTGCATGTTATTATAGAAAAAACTAAGTTACATGTTGAATAAAACAAAACAAAATACAAATTTTACTCATGTTATGATAATTTAAATACATTTTATAATAGCAATTTTTTCAACAACTTAATTTCATCTCTATCTTGCATTTACAAGAATTTAAACATATAACCTTACATTTATAAGAAGGAACACCATATCGCTAGATCAACAGATCATGAGTGATAATTTAAATAAAAATCAAGTAGTTTTTCTTAATATATCTTAATATAGTGAACACCTGAAAAAAATGCAAAAGTTTTTCTTAAGATAATGAAACCCTAAAAAAGTGTAAAATCTATGATAGAAACACCAATGTTGCAAAAGAATTATTTCCTTACATACTAACTTGGTTACCTATAGTCTAACCACATCGCATCACCTAACTTTGGTGCTCTGAATCATCGTAATATATTATATAGAAAACTTTATCCTTTTTTTTGGAATAACAGAAAACTTTATGTCTTCATCCAACTTTAGCTTTTCAACATAAATTATACAAAGAATAAGGTCTGTGGCATACCTAGATATTTTTCTATTGAGTCAAAAAGAATTTTAGTTGTTTATCGTTACATATTAAAATTTTCATAAGGTTCGGATCACGTTAAAGAAAGATAAAAACTAAATCAAATTTCAACTACGCAATAAAAATACGTCTTGCATTGAAATATGTAATGCAAAAATACATTATCTCTACGCTTGCACTCTATTATTTTCATATTTTGAAACTTATTCATTACATCATCTAAAAAACTACTTTTTTATATAACATATATAGTTTTCGCTCAAAATACAAAACATGTCTTCGTTAGGTACTCTAATTAACAAAATTTTTGCTGGAGTCGGCGTCAATATTTCATGTGTTCGGTGTCATATTTTATTGGTGGTAGTTTGAGATAAATCGCATATACACCTAAAGAAAATGAAAATCCATGAGGTGCGGCCAACCCCTCTACTTCACACTAGGGATAAGCATTTGGTACAGTACCAAACTTCACGCGCCAAAATTTCTCGGTACCAATTTTTTGGCGGTTTCGGTACCGGATTTTCAGTTCGGTACGATACCAGTATTTTACCGAATTTTACATGCAAATTCCGGTACTGGTACCGTATCAAATATATTTGGTACTTATACCGGTACCCATATTTGACGACTTTTAGTAACGACACCTTGGCACCAAGCTCTATCTCCACTTCGCACCTAAGTTCACCCATGAATAAGGTTAAAGGTTGTGTTGTTTTAAAAAGGAATATATTCTTTAAAGCTACTTTATAATCTACATCAATATCTATTATAGTATTATAATCTTCATTCACTTAGAAAGTATTTCACTTTTGTAATACATCTTGATACTACTAGACAAAAACTTCTTTGGTAGATAATGTATTGATACAGCTAAATTAACTTCTTTGGTAGATAATGTATTTATCAACATAAATTTTAAAATATCCTTTAGTTTAATCATATTTTCATTTTAATATGTTATATTTAAACTATATTAAAAAATAAGTAATTTATAACTTAATAAATAGGTGTTACTTTTCTTTTTTACTTGTTAAAGTGGATTACCTTAGTAATGAAAGCAAAACTTACGAGTTTTACTGGCTACATAGTCAATACTAACTATTATCGAGTAATAGGTTATAGTTTGGATAATTAAACATAAACATATATATATATATATATATATATTATTTTTGTGTTATATAATTCTAAACACAAGATGTATACAAAATAAATGTATACAATAAAACTCTTTTCTTTTACAAATATAAGATTTTTACGACGTGACTAACATTTTTAATTGTTTTTGTTTGTGAGGATATTTTCATAGTATTTAATGCTACATCTTTTTGGAAAACACATGATTTGAATGTATATTCTCTTGCATTTTAGAATGCCTTTTTGTCATCATATGCTTTAAAAAGTGATTTGGGTTTGTGTTTTAGTTGAAATCTGATAATTTATGTTTTCTAGTCATTTATCAAAATTCTCATAAAAAATAAGGTACCCAACCCATTACCTTTTACAAGTTGAATGGATACTGAGGCTTAGGGAAAAAGCCATGTTTTGTGGGACAGTAATTTGGGTATATAGCTTTTGAAGAAGAAGCCAAACAGACATGGGTTGAAGAAGCCTCAACACATGGTTTTGGTCTCCGGTTATAGTCATATGGGGCCTCATAAACACCAACTTATAATTACATAAATCACATCTCAAGACGTTATGTATTTTGTTATCATGGTATTTGATCTATTATTAAACATAAAAGTAAAATATTCAAAGTCATATTTTTAGTTTTTATTTTATAGAAAATCATAGCCATTTTCTTGGGGAGATATACTCATCTATGCATGTCATAGGAAAATCACCGGTCATGTGATACCAGACCCTGTATCATGTTTGGGATAAGCATGGGACTGGACCGGTACTGAAAGTACCGGTATCAAAAAACAGAGAGAATGAGTATCGAACTGAAAAATGGATAAATGAGTACTGGTACTAATATCGAATATAACCAATACAGGTACCAAATGCTCATCCCTACGTCACGTTATACATGTTTACATAGTTGCATGTTACACGACCAATAGTCAGTGTGTCATTCTTTCATTCGCTTAGCATAATATTTTATATATATTATTATGGTCATTACGTGACACAAACTCGTGTACTAATGTGCTATCTACATTTTCATGTATTTAGTTCATAATAATTTAGAAATCTAAAGTTTCGTTTTTCTTTTCTGTTTGATTCACTTATTGGGTGAACCTACTCTTTGAGGAGTGGGGGGACCAAAATTAATTGGTGTAACTTTTAGACAAAAATCTCGATCGCTCCTCATCACTTCTCTTCAAAGTTGGATTAAGCCACCGGTTACACCCCATGAAAAAAAATCATAGATCCGCTACCGTCACTTGTAACTTTGACATACGACTACGATTTGCGTATAACATGTATTAATGTGAATAAAGCCCAATACGTAGTCAGAAAGTACTAACACAACATTAAGATAAGAATTGTCATGACTATAATGATTTTTATGTTACATCACTATAAAGCTATAACACCAAGGAAAAATAACTACTCTTGTGATTTGGTTATTTAAAAAAAAATCGAACCAATTAAAACAGTTGGTTCTTTAACAAACATAGATTCTTTTATTATCTTCTATACTAATAATAATAATATCTAAAAAAACAGTTGGTTCTATAAATGTGAAAAGGCATTACTAAATTAATAATTGATATGTTATGAATGAAAAAGTGATGGTGAAAATTGGAATGTTTTTCCTGAAACAATATGATGAAGTAGACAAGTGACAGGCAAATTGGAATGGCTTTTTCTCTCATCCTTCTACATCAAGGCTGAGTAGATATCCTCTTCTTTCTCACTTCCATAAAGTTTTCACTTGAATAAAAAAGTTATTTACGTATTTTTTATATCTTTATTAAATGAGAATAAAATTACAAGAAGAGAAAATTCGTATATTACCCCCAACATCTATCACCTATAACTACCATGACCGTTCATCACCCTTTGTCACTGTCTATTGCTAGACTCCATCAACTTTATTTGCGATGTATATATTTTACTAATTTAGTGAAAATAACGTATATATGTGTTCCGCTTCTGGTGTACATATGTAATGTATATATGTGTGGGTCTTAGGGGGGGGGCAAAAATGAAATGCACTAATTTTAACATTATTTTACTAATTTAGTAAAAATAACGTTAAAAGCGGCTGATGGTTAATAATGCATCATGTGGTGACGTTGATAGCCGAAAAACAAAAGGGTACATACACCAATCAGTCTTTGTCCCGATTGTTGAGTATTATGTGCCTTATGTGCAAGGCTTTATGTAAAACTACTATCGAGCCAAGAGTCTCATCGAAAGCAACCTCTTATTCCTACAGAGTAGAGATAAGATTGTTTACATCTTACTTTAATCGGCTTTATGCTGTTGTTGGTATGTATGTTGATGATATTTTGCTAATTTTCTTCTTCTAATATATTTCCAATGTTTTCAATCTAATATTTTTAATATAGAAAGGAAAACGTCTGAAAAATAAATTAAAAAAGTAAATAAATTTCATCGTATTTGAACACGTGTTCTTTTAACAAAACCAAGCTGGTTAAAATCAGAAACCGACAAGGTCATTGGTTTATATTCTCCAACTAAACCGTCCTTAACAAACAAGTTGGTTTTGTAGCAACCATTTTCTGAATCCGATTTAATAAGGATGCATTTTTTGGATTGGAACAGGGCGGACCTACCTTAGGGGAATGTGTAGTCTTCGCTACCCATTAACATTCCGGCGGTAGTGTAAATTTTGAAAAAATTTGGTCTTTCTAGACGTTTCTTCGATTTCGTTATCCCTTTTTCATAAAACGTTACTCCTACGAAGATTTTCTAAATCAATCACTGTCATTGGAAGAATCTCAAAAGATTCAACACAAGATTCAAACGAAAGAACTAGCTACACAACTTGAGAGATCTGTCAATTGCCAACCGGTTGACAACTTATTTAGTAATTAAATACATCATTATTAAGTTAAAAGTAGTTTAGTGAGCTCATAAGGAACTCCACACAAATATATATTCTTACACATGGGGTTTGCATATTTTGCAAACCACCTTCAGTTGAGTAAGCCCTACAAACTCTAGGTTCTGTAACTTTTTTTTGAAAAAAAAATAGGGCGTATAATATACATAATTTTAAACATTTCAAGCCAAGAAAATTGAAAAAGCGGCGAGTAAATATTTTAAAAAAATGTTCGGGTTTTAAGGCAAAATAAATGTAACACCGGCAAGTTACATTTTTTTTTGCCTGTAACCTGTTACAATTTTAAAGGAAAAAAATGTTTGCTTTTTTAATATTTACTCTGTGCTTTTTTTATTTTCTTGGCTTGAAATGCTTAAAATTATGTATATTACATGCCCTATTTTTTAAAAAATAAAGAAAAAGTTTCGGATCCTAGAGTTTACAGGGTTTACTCAAATAGATGTGGTTTGCAATTTAGAATTAGCCCATACAAATATACATAGTTAATTATATGTAGATGTGTAAAAGCTAAACTATATAATTGTAAATTAATAATCATACAAATTATGTTTAGAAATTATAACAAAAATAAACAATTTCACAACATTGTAATAAAACAAAAAAAGATATTATTTAAAATTCGCCCAAACTCGTTGAAATGTGACGATAATATTAATTTATGGCTTTATTTGTTATATGTCTTCGAAAGCACATCAAATTATGCATGGTTCTACACATCTACACCGTCAATATCAAAAGTGAAAATTCTAAACTTGCATTTGACCCATGAACCATCAATAACTTTTTTTTCTAAACTTTCATTTGACCCATGACCATCAATAACTTTTTTTGAATCGAAGATGATTAATACTTACAACAATTATATATTTTTTCTCTCCGAACGTTGATTATTATTATGAAAGATATTTCTCGTACCCACCGAAAGAACCTAAAAAATCTTGAAACGTGTTAAGTGTTGTGAGATTATATCGAATATAAATGTTAATATTAAAATTCTATGAAATGATATGTTTGGTGGAAATTAAAGAAATAAGAGTAAATTGTTATTTTGTTTCTTGTGGTTTATAGCAAATTGCTATATTTTATAAATTTGAAAAGTTTTACAAAACATATACTAATGTTTCAATTTATTATGATTTCAGTTTACATGATTAACTCCATCCACTCTCCTATTAACCCCATGTCACAGGTTAACCATGTGATAGGCATATTCGTAAAATTACTATCTCAATTAACAGTGATGAATTTAGTTTTGATCCATATCGTTCAATACCGCCAGTGGCGGTGATGAGGTTGTGCGGGGAGAACCACCGCACATGGCCCGTGATTTCGAGGGGCATGTGTTTCTTTAAAAAGATCCGATACATATATATATGGTAAGGTTATTATGAGAATATTTAAAAGTGTGAGAAGGATAAGAAAGAATATAAACCATTAGATATTTAATCTAATGGTTGAGATCATAGTGACAATTTTGTAAATAATGTTGACTATAAAACTAACTAATTTTCTAGATTAAGGGTATAAAGGTAAATTTAATATTTTTAAATTAAGAAACTAACATTAATACACATGCAAAGTTTTCTACTTCTTTTTTAAACATCAACAACTTTTTATACGTAACTCTTTTTTAAAAAAAATTACATCATAATAACGAGTGTTTTTTATCTTTAATATGAGTACTATATTGATACACTTATGTAGAGAAAAAAATTACGTCTCGCTTGGATGTTTTAGTCCATGGTGTTTTTTATATGTTCATACAATGGTGTTTTAATTGTAATGTGTTATTTCTGTTATATTTTTGTTCTTCGTAAGATGTTGTGGTGTTTTTATAAGTTATGGTGTTATTCCTGTTATATTTAATGTGAGGACAAAGGTCCTTGCATTGCTGTAGTTTCTGGTGTCTTCAGTAGGTTTCTGTTGCCTTCAAAGAGTTAGGGTGTTATTTCTGTTTTTATATATTTAGGGTGTTATTTCTGTTTTGATTCTGATTAAAGTGTTGACTGGTGTTATATCAGGGTGTTATTCCTGTTATATTCAATGTTAGGGTGTTCTTTATAAAATGTGTGCCTTCAATATAACTGTTGTGGTGTTTTTTATAATTTATGGTGTTTTTTTTGTTATATTTCTGTTCTTTATAAGAGGTATGCCTTCAATATACATGATGTGGTGTTTTTATGAGTTATATTTCTGTTCTTTATAAGATATATGTCTTCAATATACATGTTGTGGTGTTTTTATGAGTTAGGGTGTTATTTCAGATTCGAAAATCCCTACAATAACTGTCAAAAATTGGTTGCATATATTCATTCCATAATTAGATTTTATTAGTTAAATTACACTTATACCCAAACTACCAAAATAAAAAGGGACACATGTCATCTCCATAATCTTTCTTATCCTTCTCACACTTTTAAAATTTTCACACACACACACACATATATATATATATGTCAACATTTTTTTTAAATAGTATATCCATACCAACTCCAAGATAAACCCATTTACATAACAATTTTAATGGTTTACAAGTTTGTCCATTGGCATTAGGTTTAGTGAGCCCAATAATCATTTGATTTTAAATAATAATAATAATAATAAAACATTACGGAATGACACATTTTTTTCGAGCTTGAACAAAATAAATGAATTCTCAGAGACGCCTCTAAATACCGCAATTTCTTGTGAGCATAGAACTGGATGATTGGGTAGAAACTGATCTTATTAAGGCTTTTGGGAATTCTCCATTTGGTTCATTGTAAGATAACCCAAAACACTTCATAGCTTCTTAATTTGATCTTCTAAACTGTTAACATTAAATATGGCAAAATAAGTCTATTAATTTCATTTTTGTTTGATATGGGTATTTTAAATTTTAAAATAAGTTAAGATAGGTCAAACAAAATTAGTCACTAGGTTAGGATGAGTTATGAAGTAGTGGATAAAAAAAGAGTAGGTCAGGATAGGTATAAGATAAAAACCCAAAGGATCAGGATAGGTATGAAATAAAATCACTATACTAATTACTACTCGTAGATATCTCTTCACAACTATGACTTCACCAATTGATGCCGTAGTACTCTCCTGTCGTTCTTCGTTTAAAAATAATAAAAATTTAAAAACAATAAAAATAATTCAAAAAATTGTAAAAATAAAAAAAATCTAAAAAATAAAAAATTGTAAAAAATAAAAAAATCTAAAAAACAAAAAATAATTAAAAATA
Organism: Scalesia atractyloides; assembly: GCA_947069175.1. Taxonomy (NCBI): domain Eukaryota; kingdom Viridiplantae; phylum Streptophyta; class Magnoliopsida; order Asterales; family Asteraceae; genus Scalesia; species Scalesia atractyloides. The sequence goes on from CAMTDV010001632.1 coordinate 3,200,899, forward strand.
AAAATCTAAAAAATAAAAAATCTAAAAAACCAAAAAAATGTAACAAAAATAAAAAATAAAAAATTGTAAAAAAATAAAAAAATCTAAAATTAATTTTTTTATTTATTTGAAAATTATATATATTTTTTTTATTTTTAATTTTTAGAATTTTTTTGATTCTTTTTTATAATATTTTGATTTTTTAGAAATTTTTGAATTTTTACAAATTTTTTATTTTTTAAGTTGTTTTTATTTTTTTAGATTTGTTTTATTTTTTTGAATTTATTTTGGTTTTAATTTTTTTTTTTTGAGTTAAATGCTTGGTTGGTCCATGTGGTTTGCAAAAATTGCAGACTTGGTCCTAATGATTCATTAGTTACATATTTGGTCCCAGTACTTTTAATTTTTACACTCGGGTGGTCATTACTGCTAATCTTTTTAGATTTCTTAATTAAATATATATGAAATTACTATATTACCCTTAAATAATTAAAAAAATAAAAAAAAACATAAAGACTAGGGCCCACTTGTATATGTCTTTGACCAAAAGGAGAGTCTTTGACCCTGAAACCCATCAAGCACCTCAATGTCCGGCAAGACGTCGCACACCGTCGCCAACAGACTGGCGACAATGCGCAACACCAACATCCGCCGCAAATGACTTCTTTCAACCCGCCACCTTGACACCGCCTGCAAGCCACCCGACAACCAGCCACAGCCCCTGCAAACTCGCCTACCGCTATTGACTGTTCAACCGACAACACACCACCACTACCGGCAAGCTTGCCATACACTACCTCACATCGTCTATAAATAGGAAACCGATCTAGTTGCAACCCCACCTCACTTCGTCTATAAATAGGAAACCGATCTAGTTGCAACCCCACCTCACTTCCTCATCTCTCTCTCTCTTGATTTCGTTCTAAGTTTCCGGCGAGGCAAACCAGCACCCCAAATTGAAGGCAAAGAAACCATTTGCTATCTCCGCCGCGTGCCCTTTTCATCGGCCACCGGAAGCACCGAGGAAACCTGTGATCATCGTTCCGTGATATTCCGGCAACACACCATTTTTGTGCAACCGAGGTAATGAAAAAAAAAACTCTTAAAACTGATTTTGGCATGTTAAACAGCTTTATACTTAGTTAATATTAGTTAGTCGACCAAATCGAAAATATCCGGTGAAGCTTGCAAATCTGAAACAAAAGAAGAGAAGATGACGAAATTATGTTTTATTAATTTTTTAGTTATTCAAGGGTAATATAGTAATTTCACATGTACTTAACTAAGAAATCTAATAAATGTTAGAGGGAAGGACCACCCGAATGCAAAAAATGAAACTACTGGGACCAAGTGTGTAATTAGTGAACCATTAGGACCAAGTCTGTAATTTTCACAAACCACGGGGACCACCAAGCATTTAACTCTTTTTTTTTATTTTTTTAGATATCTTTTTTATTTTTTAGAATTTTTTATATTTGTTTTGAGTTTTTTTAGAATTTTTTGATCTTTCTAGAATTTTTATTATTTATTATTATTTTTTTATATTTTTTATTTTAGGTTTTTTAAATTTTTAGTTATTTTTTATCTTATCTTTACCCAAACTTATATTAACCTAAACCCATCCTAACCCAAACCCATCTTGACCCATTACTAATTCGACACTTTTGTTAGAATACTCATCTTGACCTATGCCCATACTAACCCAAACCCATTTTGACCTATTACCCAAACTCATCCAACTTGCACACTTTGCCACCACTAGTTAACATATATCCCAAGTAGTATTTGTACAAAAATTTACGAATAATAAAACAAGAAACACTCATCACGCCTCATCATCAAAATCATACCCTTGATAAAGTTGTAGATTTCTAAAATGGATGGCAATTTGAACTCTGTTTGAGTTAGCTCTAAGATGAATCAAGAAAGCTTGATATCTGGGTGTGATTCCGTTGGTTAAATTGGTTTTGTGCAATGGCGAAGCTTAAGATTTTCGACCATAGGGGGGGGGAGAAGTTATCGAATCTAAAAATTTCTATAAAATCACGGGTGGAAAACGTATATACTCAAATTTCTATACGAAAACTACATACTCTCTACTACTGAGCGAAAAGTTCAGGGAGTCAGCCACTACTAAGCAAAAAGTTCGAATCGCAAACTACATGCTACAAGCTTTATTTTTGTTCCTTTCATGAATTAACGTTGAGATCATATCCAATTAATTATCCACATATATGAAGTCCTAATTAGCAATAAAATCAATGTTAACAAATAAATAATATAATCCCAACCATTGGTTAAATCGGTTTTTTCAATTACTGTTCGGTTCAATCATAAAACATAAAGGTTTATTTTTGTTCCTTTGCATGAATTAAAGCTGAGAACATATCCAATTAATCACAAATCTCTCAAACAACCAACTTGGAAGATCAACTGCCTCTAATTTTCCTCAAATACAAGAATAAGATGCACATAATCATGAGAAAGAGAGTTAAAGATAAATCTTTTGACTAAAAGTTACAAATAAAAATTAAAACTTCATAACCAAAATATTTGTTTTTAGAAGTAAGAAATGGGTTTCAAGGTAGAAAGTGAAAATGTGAAAGTGTCGTATAATGTGGGTGATTGAAGTCAAGTCAACAGGGAAGAGAAATAATGAGTACGAAGGGGGGGTAGGGTTACGAAGAGGGTTTTAGTTTCTTTAGTTGAGATAGCAAGTGGATGGAGTTAGTCATATGAACTAAAATCGTAATAAATTTGAAATGTTAGTGTATAATTTTTAAGATTTTTAGCATTTGTAAAATATAACAATTTGTTATAAATCATAGGGACCAAAACAAAAATTTATTCAAGAAATAAATACAAGATATGGTATTTGTGTAAGGAAATATATAATTTAAGGGTTAAAGATCAAATACAAAGTCTTTCAAAAATAAAAAGTCGTAAGAAGGGTATCAAACGAACTCCGATTGACCTCATTTAAACGACATTGGAACCGCCTCATGTCACACCCCGGATTTCCAACCCCGAAATCCAAACACAGGCGGGCCCGGGTGGGGAGTATCGTGACAACAGTTGATAACATCATGGTCAATTAAACACGGCACAACGGAAGTCTTGGAGTAAAATTACTATTACAAACCGAATGTTCGAAAATACAAAATAATATACAAGCTTGTAATAGAAGATCCACAGGCGGATCATAAATTGTACAAGGAAAGAATATAAAACAGACTTTGGGCAGATTTAGGATTTGCAAGATCCTCTATCACTACCGAGCACTTCCGACCTATTTTCGTATTGTACCTGCAGATTAGTCTTTTGAAAATACGTCAGCTTTCGCTGGTAAATACACCCAACTGACTCATTTTGAAAACATTTCAAAAATGTTTTAGGTGCATATCAGCACAAAAATCTTTTTATAACTTGGGTTAATTGACCTTCCAACCTTGTTAACAGATTCATATGTTTGTCATACATACGGGGCTCGGTACCTTGACCGAGACACAATTAATGTACACACCACTTTGGACTCACGAAGGAGTCAATTCCTCCAAACCTTGTGGGAATGCATTATTGAGCGTCTATCGGGTGTATGCCTACACCCGCGCTAAGGTCGTGGCCATTTCTATTGTAATGAGCCGAGGATATCCAGGATACGGTAGTTAACCCCCGATGTTTAAATTATCAAACAAAACTGATTAAAACAGAATATGCGGATTTCTATCCCGAACCGGCGTTCGATTAATCCCATTTCTGACCAAGCGTAATAATTTACCGTAACCCAAGTCCGTATAGGGGAAATAAGTCGAGAGTATTTACCTGAGCTAATCTTTTTTAATTTTTTAATAACTCAGCCGTACACAAAAAGGACTAAGTGCAGATAACATTTACCGGCAAGTCTCTATTCTGGATTATGGCATAAACTAACCAATTAAATACTGACGGTCTTATTTAAGTCATAGACTTAGACCGACTAGCGTACTTGATCAAAACGTATGACGCTAGATTAAACGATGATTGGATATAATGTAGTTTAATCCCAACAAGTACCTTGACTTGTTTAATATAGGTAAACTATTAGCATTCTGGATTTTGAGACTTAAATGACAACGTTAAACCCGTTTCGGTTAATTTCCGTAAAATAGTTACATATATGTAACCGTGCGCATATTAGCGATATCGGGTAACCGGATAAGTCATGGACAAGTTCTATATGCCATTATATTTTAAATAAGTTAAAATATCAGTAGGATATTAACTTATATGCCCGTTATGGTTTTAAAACGAAACTATGCCTGATAAGGGCATTTTTGGTAATTTCATACCGTATAAAAGAAACTTAAATACATTTTAAGTTTACCATCATAAGTATTCTGGAAAAATATTTTATTTATGATATAATATCAGTAGGATGTCAATTATATGTGTAAATTATCTTTTATGATCAAACTATTCACCGAAGGGGCATTTTGGTCATTTTACACATAGTTTATAAATTATTTAGGATTCTGAGTTTATAACATGTACCTACTATAAATATGTTTAAAATAAGTTTTAAAATCAGTAGGTAACAAGTCTTGGTCCATTAATATGGTATGAAACCATACTATGCCCCGAAACGGTGCTTATGTCGTAATATGACGTCTTTAAGCGATGTTAAATGAAAACTGACCTTAGGTTCAGATCAAAATGTTTAAAATATGTTATTTATTATAACATATCAGTAGGTAAATGATTTACCTTGAAAAGATTTGATTAAAACTATTTTATAAGCCACAGGGGCTAAAATCGTCAATTATCGACTTAGTTTAAGGACCTGCTTGAAAACTCAGTTTATAACTTGGTTTAACATCCCAAATAATCCTAATTATAATATTACATAAGTAGAAAACTCATTTTCAAGTTTATTATCATTAAAACCTTGATTTATGTCAAAAAGGGCATTTCGGTCAAAATGGCATAATTATGGAACTTGCGCATAAACTTGGATTCTGATTATGATCATGTAATATAACCTCAGAGAGTATGCTACATTATATTATGATCATAATGAAACTTTAGATCAGTAGGTAACTAATCTAAATCGGGTCAGAATCGAAAGTCAAAGCATAAATCAAACTTCGCGACTTTCGGTCGCGAAACGGCCCTAGAACTGAAATTGACGAGCCGAACATGTTCTAATAATTATTACCAACTTGTTTAAGTGTCAAAACAGGGTTCATAACATATATAAGATCAATTTATATTTTTTCCAAAAAATGGTATGTTTGACTTTTTAATATTATAACTTTGACCCGTCAATTGGTCTAGCAAACGTGATCTTCAGGAGGTGCCCTTTATGGGGACCAACACCTACCTTATTACGATCACTTAGCCATGTTCATTGAACAATGGCTGGACCATAATGGTCTTAACCGAAAGTCAAAGCGTTTTACGAAAACGCTTGACTTTTGGCTATAAAAGCCTATAAACGAAAATGTAAGAGCAAGGAACACTTACAAGAGTTTCCTACAATGCAAGAGAACTAAGTTGGATGCTCCCTTCAGCTATGAACTTCCAGAGGAGGGAGAAAAGTGATTTAATGAGAAATGTGCAAGTTGAAATGGTGAACTTAAGCACCTATTTATAGTTGGAGAGCTCAAAGGATGTGAAGCCAGGTGTTTAGGGGTGTAAGAGGAAGCTTACAAGTGTCCCAAAACGTGGCATAGCTGATTACAAGTCCATGGTTTCGATTTAATGGTTTTTGGAGCTTTGCTTGGCTGCCAAACAAATTTTCTGCATCAGAGGCCTTTTCGCTCCCCGCGAGAGACCCAGGCCTGGTCTCTCGCGGCCCGCGATCGCCCCACGGCCAGTTTCAAAGTTTGACACTTTAGCCCATAAACTTTAAAAAGCTTCTAAAAACCTTTTTAAACACCTGTTTGACACTTTTAGCCCTCCGTAGCCAATACTTGGCATACCCGGTATTATGCCCGGACATTGTCGAGCTCTCGGTTCGTTAAAAGGTCACTCTGAGGTATAAATTAACATGTTGACACTTTTATCCCTCCATTATCCAGTTTTCACATATTTACAAAATTGAACTCTCTCGTCCAACAAATGGCACGTATGAGAGTTTAGGACTTCATAAAGGATCACTCAGGGGCTTATGATAAGCATGTTGATCCCGATGTCACTCATAGGCTGGGCATGTTGACATATCAGTCACTCAGAGGCCAAATTTCAAGTATGTTGACATCGGACCGTCACTCAGAGGCTCAGATTGAGCATGTTGACGCCTTTAGTCCTTATTGGTTTTTGACAGACTATATTTAAAAATACAACACGTGTCACTATACTATTGGACACGATTTTACAGGGTGTTACACCTCATCAAACTTTACGATATGAGATTTTAGGTTTTTACCTTTTGATTTATAGCTTATAGATTTTAGAATTACTGTTTATATCATTGTGTTTTTTATTTAGTATTGTGTTTTCTTTATATTTGCGTCGTTGTTTCGTTTTATTTAGCATTGTGTCTTTTTTTATATTTGCGTCATTGTGTCTTTTCATTTAGCATTGTTTTTTTATATTTGCGTCATTGTGTCTTTTTAGTTAGCATTGTGTCTTCTCTATATTTGCGTTATGTGTCTTTTTTACGACTCATTATGTCTTTTTTTCTCGACATTGTATGATATTTTTCGGTATTGTGTTATATATTTTGCTCAACATCGTGTTATATTTTGCGAACCGTTGTGTCTTTGTACATTTATTAGATTTAGGAGACTTTGTAGGGTTATTTTACCCTATAATTTAATAATCATGTATTTCAACTTATTTTTTTTTGGTTTAGTTTTATATGCCCATTGCATTATAATCTAGTAACATCTTGGGGTGAGATAAGGTTTAGAAGCCGTTAGGTTCTGAGTTCAATTCTCACATGGAGGTTTTTCCCAATTTATTGGGTTTCCTTCTAAATTGGTATATAAGCATTATTGTCTAGTGTAGATGAATATGATCGGATGATTCCGCTAGTGACACGATAATACTCCAGTGGCCTTTCAGTGATCCAAATTTGTCATTCAAATATATATATATATATATATATATATATATATATCTTGGGGTGAGATAAGGTTTAGAAGCCGTTAGGTTCTGGGTTCAATTCTCACATGGAGGTTTTTCCCAATTTATTGGGTTTCCTTCTAAATTGGTATATAAGCATTATTGTCTAGTGTAGATGAATTTGATCGGATGATTCCGCTAGTGACACGATAATACTCCAGTGGCCTTTCAGTGATCCAAATTTGTCATTCAAATATATATATATATATATATATATATATATATATATATAAATTTAAACTTAATATTATAATATTCTATATTTAATAAAATCCCGTGTATTACATAGATTGAATATATGATCAATCGTAAAAAAGACATATACATAATTAAGCATGACATATGTACAAGATATCGACTTAAAAAAAGACGACTTTTTTTCCTGTAAAAGTATAGTAAGATTATACTTAAATTAAGAATATGAAATTGCTTGATTTTGTGGTGATTTATTTTTAAAATTAGGTCAAACATATTATTAAGAATACTAAAATAAAATTAAAAGATACCGTAAATAATTGAAAATTATGAGAGTAAATATGATGATGAGATGTGAAAGTATTTAGAATTATTTATTAGAATAATGATTTTAATCAATACTTCATTTTTATCATGTATAATAGATATTATAAATATAATATTATGTAATAATACTTGAATTTAACAATAAAAACCTAATAACTTAAAATAATAACAATTTTTAATTTAACATTTGATTATTTGTTTAAAATTTAATAAATACAATCTTACATTCATAGCTTAGTTTACTATTTTTGTGTTTTTGTATTTCTAAATATTGTTAGAAACTAAAATATTAAAATAAATACTTGTTTTTAATATTGCAATCGACGTGGTCGAGTGTGGTTATAAATTTTGTTATATTTTAAGCACTTTTTACACGTGGATCAAGCTTTAAATTTATAAAACATGATACAATACTATCACTGTACACACGTTAGGGCAAGTGCACTGATGCGTGGTTGAAAACCGGTGTTCTTTTGTATTTAAGTTGATATTTTTACAATAACTTTAGTTTCAAATAGAATACTTTTGATTGGAGTTGTGTTTTGCAGGTCTAACAGAGTTTAAGGAGCTATTCGGGAGCTATACGGAGCACTGAGAAGGAAAACGGATCAACCAAGAATGCAAAAATGGAAAAACAAAAAAATGAGAAATGCAGGTGTCGTCACTGACGCCCCTCAGATACTCCCATCGCTCAAAAACCCCGTAGACAGTAGATCAAACCGTCGGAGGATATCAGGAAATCCAAGTGCCGTCGCCGACGCCCTTTGCTACCACACTTCGCGAATTTTGTGATTTGTTATTTGGGGGACTGGTTATATGGATAATTTTTGACCATTTTTTGAGAGTTACTTGATTTTTGAGTATTGAAACCCTTCTTGGAGCCAAGAACACCTCCAACCTCAATTTAAATCCATCCAATTCATCCATCATCAACCGAATTCATCATCCATCCTCACTTCCCTAACCCTAATCATCATCCTTTCCATCATAACCCTAACCTTCATCATAATCCTCTTCAAAGCTTCAAGATGTTCAAGACCAAGAGTCATCAATGGTTGATTGTGTTCCGTTCGCCATGAGTGGCTAATTCTCGCGGGTTTCACCCAGGTGTAGACTTCTGTAAAAGGGTTTCTAGGGTTTGCTACTTGTCTATTATTTGGTTTGTGACAAGTTGAATTGCATTTGAATCATTAGATAATTGTCTTCATTTGTATTGAATTTACGAATTGTCGTGTGAGTTATGAAATTTAATTTCGTGAAATGAATATGCGTATTTATGCCTTGTCTTTTGATAGGATTTACTTGTCCAAAGTAACGAAATGCATTGCGGTCCCTCTCGAACGTCGATAGCAATTGGCGCCTAAGCTTTGTGACTCTAAAACCGTTAATGAACTAATTCAATTAAACCAAAGTAAAACGCGTAGTAACCCTAGGTCCTACAATTGTTGAACCGGGTGTGAACCTTGTTCCAAATTATTGTTTAAACTCATTCAATCAAATCTTTGTGCAATCATTCAAGTTTTCATAGTTAGTAATCAACATATAATCAAACTTGGCGGTTTAATTTGACATCTCTTTTCAACAAACAAACAAATTAACAACAGAGCAAGCTTCACAAGTGTGACAACCTTTAAAATCAATCGTGTCTATCGCAAACCATAAACTCTTCGTGGTTCGACTCCGTACTACCACTAACTCATAGTTAAGGGTAAATCAGGTATATAAATATCATCTTTGACCAGGGCGCGACACTCCGATCAAATTTTAGCCCTCTTGTGCCACACTCGGATCAATAAACCGGAATTGGTGTCCTTGATCATCAGACACCGTGTACTGGTGACCATAAACTTGAACTTGTATCTTCCAATGTTGCTTTATTGATGCGAAGCAGATTTGACCCACAGGCTTTGAAACCCACAATGATTCTGGTGGTAACTTTTTTTGCTGCACAATCATGGCGCCAATCAACCGAACATACGGTAACATCTTCCGGGCATAGGACTCGCGGGTATCCTAAGTGTTTATCATAACGAGATGCCGCCATGATAATTTCGGTGCTCCAAACAACAGCAAGTAAAGCACTCGGCAATCCGATGCTTTAACCTTACCCCGATCCCCAAATCAGACCATGATATTCTCAAGAGAAATGGGTTGAAGGATCCCTTCAACCGACAAATGATTCCTTAATGTCATCCCACCATCAGAAAAAGGTAACATCGTTCCAACTATATCATCCGGGTCCGCGGAGTTCATCGTCTCGAAAGACATCACCATTTGACCTCTACCTGTATCACCGACCAATTGCCACATGTTCGGCGAACCATCCTTATTGTTAAACCTCAATGACGCTAACCATTCAAAAACTGCCGTCAAATAAACCCGTGGTGTGATATCCTCACAACAATCCAAGACCCGTTCCCAATCGAGCCTCTCAAACATTTGGACGGTCCCAATCATCCCGAAACTCTTCCATTCAACCCATCATTTCATTTTCACAATTTCACTTCAAGGCGTTCACTTCAAGGCGTTTGTCATAAACCTTGAAAGCGGTCTCTTCTTGTTTTCATTCCATGTGCTACCAATACTATTGTCTCTGATCTTTTCCCAAACCCAATCTTGTTTATATAACCGCGCATCACCCTATTCCACATTACTTAATTGTTCCCACTTCCTCTGAATAAACCCGGAAGCCGAACCGGCTCCCGAAGATGAACCTTGACCCGTAGTCTTGCTCCTTTTCCGGCTTGCCATGACTACAATCAACACAAAAGGAAGGTAATCAATATCACTTAAAACTTCAAATCATCTCAAACTTTTAAACATAGCATATGATATTGAACCACAATGATCCTTTAGATGTAAACTAGCTCATTTAAACTTTCAAAGTAGCAAACTTTAACATCTAAAAATCAATTTTTCATGTTTAATCCTAAGTTCATCAAATTTCAACCAAGTTCAACATCACGCTCATGTTTAATCATGCGAACAAATGAGTGTAATCATATCACCATACTTGTTGCATGTTCAATCCCCAACCAAATCAAGTGTTTACCCACAAATTCAAGCTAAAACATCATACATTATCATAAACAACCTACTCTTAAACAAAAAGTTTAAAATTTCAGAAGAAATTAACAAACCGTATGATAATTCTACTCAAATTCAAGTAAAGTTCATACCTTTGACGATGTAGACTAAGAGAAACTAAGAATAGATAAAAATCAATAACTTTGAAGAACACCCTTGCAAAATCCAAAAATTCAAATTCAGAAATCTTGAAAACTAGCAAGAATTAATGGAAACTACTATAGGGTTTTGTTCCTGTAACACCCTGTAAAATCGTGTCCAATAGTATAGTGACACGTGTTGTATTTTTGTACAAGTCTATTAAAGATTAATAGGGACTAAAAATGTCAACATGCTTAAACTTGGCATCTGAGTGACCATTAGTGTCAACATGCCCAGCCTCTGAGTGATATCAGGGTCAACATGCTTATACTGACCTTTGAGTGATCTTTTACGAAGTCCCAACTCTCATATGAGCCACTAGTTGGACGAGAGGGATTAATTCTGAAAATACGCTAATGTTGGACAATGAAGGGATTATGTATTACCTCGTAAAATTCGTGTTCGGTAATCTACCAACATGTGTACATACCCTCGGATCATACCTTATTAAGTTAACCACTCAATCTAACTTAAAACATGTTAAAATATACAAAATTCACAAAACTAACCGTAACCTACGGTTGAGAACCGTAGCCTACGGTTGGAAGCTGCTGGAACAATTTATCATTGACCGTAAGCTACGGTCTGGCGACCGTAGCCTACGGCGGGCTCCTAGAGCCTTAGTTTTTCCTTGTTTTAACTTTCTTTAAATGACCCAAAGGCCCCCAGACTTTGTTATTTTCATATTACTTATTTAATCAAGCCACTTTTAGGCCCGAACGTCTCTCGGTTGAGACGATATATTTTTATTTACCATCCTAGGGCATTTCGCTCTTTTACCAAACCTCTAACTTTACTAGTTTGGTAAATTTAACCTATGAAACCGCAAGTATCGCATCTTGCACGTTTAAGCTAGTAAACACTTTTAAGTCGTAAAGACACCTAGTGTGACACCCGTTGGCGTTTGGTTATTCATACTTTTCTTCAATACATCTCGTATTGAACATAAAGAACTAGTTGTGTCATTATATCATGAATTATAAGTCAAGGGACAATTCATGACATTTAATAAAACTATATTTGAGGGCCTAAATGTGTTAAAAACCCTAAATCTTTGTGAGGAAGCCACCTAGCCTGCAAATTGCCACACTTCACCAGCTCTTGGCACCTAATTGGACACATGTAATGATCCTACAACACACCTAACACATGGCTCCATCTCCTTTCACTTCTTACACTATAAATAGCAACCTAAACTCACTCATTCTTTGCTCATTCACTTCTCCTCTCTATTACACTCTTGGAAGTTCCTGACCATTTAGGAGCTTCCCTTTGAGTTCTAAGTTTCCCTTGGATCACTTTTAAGTGCTCCATCTCTGCTCTTTTCTTTTTACAGGCTTTTAATAGCCAAAAGTCAAGCATTTTCGACAAATGCCTTGACTTTCGGTTAAGACCATTATGGTCCAGCCATTGTTCGAAATGAACATGGCTAAGTGATCGTAATTAGGAACGTATTAACCCCTTAAGCGGGCACCTCTTAAGATCACGTTTACTAGGTCAATTGACGGGTCAAAGTTTATGTTTTAAAAAGTCAAACGGGTCAGATTTCATAAATATTATAATCTGAGTTTATATATGTTATAAACATGTTTTTGACACTTAAACAAGTTGGTAATAATTATTAGAACATGTGGGAACATGTTCGATCCGTCAATTTCAGTCCTAGAGTCGGTTCGCAACCGAAAGTCGCGAAGTTTGACTTCTGCTTTGACTTTCGATTCTGACCCGACTTAGATTAGTTAACTTCTGAATTAAGGTCACATTATGATCGTAATGCAATGTAGCATAACCATATGAGGTTATATTAAATGATCATAATCATAATCTGAGTTTATGCACAAGTTCCGTAAAATGTCAAAATTTGACTAAAATGCCATTTTTACATAAAACATGGTTTTAATCAACAATGAACTTGCAAATGAAGTACCTACTGATATGTTAATGTAATTAACATATTATGATGTTAATATTCTGATCATAAACTGATTTTAGTATAATATCGTAAACTATACTTTTAAATGACCAAAATGCCCTTTCGATGCATAGTTTGGTCTTAAACCATAAACCACACTTATGTGTGCTATCTTACTGATATTATATCACAAATTAAGTATTTTTCCAGAACATTTATGATCATAACATCAGAATACACGCAAGTTCCTTTTATACGACATATAATTACCAAAACGCCCTTATGAGGCATAATTTCATTTCAAAATTTTTCGGGCAAGTAAGTTGGTATCCTACTGATATTGCAACTTATTTAAAGTATAATGACATTTAGAACTTGTTCATGACTCATCCAGTTACTCGATATCGCTTATATGCATACGATTAAGTATATGTAACTAGTTTACGAAAATTAACCGAAACGGGTTTAACCTTATCATTTTAATCTCAAATTCCAGACTGTTAATTGTTTACCCATATTATACAAGTCTTAAAAACTTGTTGGGTTTAAACTACATTCTATCCGGTCATCGCTTAATCTAGCGTATCGTACCGTTTTTGATCCATTACGCTAGTCGGTCTAAGTCTATGACTTAAATTAAGTCTGATAGCATTTTAATTGGTTAGCTTATGCCATAATCCGGACTAGAGCCTTCCGGTAAATGCTATCTGCAATTAAGTACTTTTGTATACGGCTGAGTTATTGAAATTAAAAGAAGACTAGCTCAGGTAAATACTCTCGACTTATTTTCCCTATACGGGCTTGGGATACGGTAAATTATTACCGCTTGGTCCAAAATGGAGTCAATCGAATACCCGCTTGTGGCTAGTAAACCCGCATATTTCGTTTTAATCAGTTTTGTTTGATAACTTAAACATCGGGGGTTAAATTACCGTGTCCTGGATATCCTGGGCTCAATACATTAGTTATTGGCCACGACCTTAGCACAGGGTGTAGGCATACACCTTTTGATGCTCATATGCAATGTTCCCAAGACGTTGGGGATGACTCCTTCGTGAGTCCTGAGTGGTGTATATTTAATCATGTCTCGGTTTCTGTACTGGGCCCTGTATGTATTGACAAACATGTGAATCTGATACAATGTTGCAAGGTCAACTTTCCCAAGTTAATAAAAGATTTTGTGTTGTTTTGCACTTAAAACCATTTTAAAGTTTTCAAAATAAGTCAGTTGGGTGTATTTACCAGCGTAAGCTGACGTATCGTCCAAAGGCTAAACTGCAGGTACAATACGAAATAGGCCGGAAGCTGCTCGGTAGTGAATAAGAGGATCTTGCAAATCCTTAGATCTGCCCTAACTCTATTTTATATTCTTTCTTGTACATTTTAATGATCCGCTTGTGGATCTTCTATTACGAGCCTGTATATTATTTTATATTTTCGAACATTTGGTTTGTAATAGTAATTTTACTCCAAGACTTCCACTGTGCCAAGTTTAATTGACAATGATGTTATCAACTGACGTCACGATACTCCCACCCGGGCCCACCGGTGTATGGATTTCGTGTTGGAAATCCGGGGTGTGACAGGTTGGTATCAGAGCCAACGTTTGAGAGAATTAAACACTAGCCTTCTTGTGTTTAATCTCAAACTTACACAAGCACATTCCTTAGACTTCCGAGTCTAGGATTTGACCCAGGATTACTCATCTCATTATTAAGTTATTAGTATTGTTTTAAATTTGATTTTTAACAGGACAATGCCGCCATGAATAAGAGGACAAAGTGGAAGAGGAAAAGGTCCAATGAGGGGAGGACCATCGGGGCGCATCCCTTCACAACCTCACAACTCAGACCATCGAGACACTCTGTCTCTCATAGACACTCGCCCCCACATTCCCAAAATTCTTACCACTCTCACCACTCCTATCATTCACATCATTCTCACCATTCCCATCATTCCCATTCACACTCTTACCATGAAGAATTTAACCATAATTACTATTTTAATACACCTCCAGCTGACCAAAATCAGTTGGACCAACTGAACCCAATGGACGAAGACTCCGACCCGGAGATGCCGCCGTCAGGATCGAACGCGCATCCTATTGAAATCTCGAGCGATTCCAACTCCTATGCTGGATCACCCTACCAAGGTCCTAATGAGTGAGACCAATACTGGAACCAATTCACCTTCACCCACACTCCTTCTCACCACTCTCAACCACCCCCGGTTCAAGAATATGTCCACATTGAATCGGTGGACCAACCTCAACCACTACCATTGGGTTATACTAAACCCAATCCCCACGTATCCAGACACGTCTGGATATGAACCTTTTAACCCGTCTACGCGCTAGACTATCAAGCATGGTTGCAAGACCCATACATGCAAGCGGTTATGCACAATGCACTTTACCCGTCTCCTTTCCCACCTACCTATCCACCAACTGGAGATCCAACTTATGGATAACAATATCCGGTTATGCCACAACCTCAACCACAACCTCCGCCATCACTTGAGGCCATTAATGAGGCCTTAGAAAGGATGAAAGAAATGCAGCAACAGGCGGAGAAAAACGGAGAAGAAGAAAAACAAGTTCTTCAAGAAACTCTCCAAGTTGGTCAAGGGAAAGAAGGACGAGTGAAGTCTCTTCTAATAATATGTAGTCCCTACGAGAACATTGTTATTTCTTTAGTCTCTGCGTGGATATTTTTATTCCTTTAAGTCCTTGCATGGACAAGTTTATTTCATTTTTTTCTAGTATTGTAATTTCTATTTGAAATTTAATGAGGTATTTTTGGAATTATATATAT
Source organism: Scalesia atractyloides (assembly GCA_947069175.1). Classification (NCBI taxonomy): domain Eukaryota; kingdom Viridiplantae; phylum Streptophyta; class Magnoliopsida; order Asterales; family Asteraceae; genus Scalesia; species Scalesia atractyloides. The sequence goes on from CAMTDV010001632.1 coordinate 3,216,460, forward strand.
GTATTCATCCTCTTGAAAACGAGCGTCTCGATTTACTCGAAATTTATGCTCTGCTATATAATTCCAAAAGATCTTAATGGTTTTGATTTGCCAAGTGGCACAGACCAATATTTGGCCAAATATATAAATGATAGTTAAGAACGGAAGGGTCTTCTATCATGATAGTTATGGGAAGTTATCCTTCTATCTAGAGGTGGTGGACTAAGTTCAAGCCTCCAAGTCATTAAGGTCAATGCGACCGGGACTAATAACCAACCATTAAGATCCTCTTATGTTAACATTCAAGTAATGTGCATACTCTTGGTAGTGTAACTTGAGGAATCACACTAACCTCCAAGGTAATGGACTATGTCCTAACCTTATATATCCCTTGTGATCTGTTTGATCCCGGCTAATATAATCAGTGCGATGATTAAACATCCATTTGAGATGTATTTTAAATAGCACTTGTGATCTGTTTGATCCCGGCTAAATAGCCCTTGTGATTTGTTTGATCCCGGCTAATATCACCAGTGCGGTGATTAAACATCCATTAGAAATGTATTTTAAATAGCCCTTGTGATCTGTTTGATCCCGGCTAAATAGCCCTTGTGATCTGTTTGATCCCGGCTAATATCACCAGTGCGGTGATTAAACATCCATTAGAGATGTATTTTAAATAGCCCTTGTGATCTGTTTGATCCCGGCTAAATAGCCCTTGTGATCTGTTCGATCCCGGCTAATATCATCAGTGCGATGATAAATAAAACATCCATTAGTGATGTATTACCCTTTCGGGTTATGATCTATTCTATATAGCCTATGTGATCTATCTGATCCCGGCCAATATCACCAGTGCGGTGACTAAACATCCATTAGTGATGGGAGTGCCTATGTGCCCTATTATATGTCCATTAGTGACAGGCCTATGTGCCATATTTATGTCCATTAGTGACCAGCCTATATGCCATATTTAAATGTTCTTTGTGACAAGCCTATGTGTTGTATATGTAATTGTCAAATATGACGATGACAGTTGTGACATTGTGGTCCCTTGTCTATAATATATGGACTATGTCCAGATTGTAATTTGCCTATGATGGTCCTATTAAGACCTAGGCCAAATATAGTTATATTAAGCCTAAGAGTTGTGATGTTATTCACACTAGTATAGGCAGTGGATTTTCTTATATCCAATGTTTAGAAGCCGATATGGTTATTATACCATAGCTAAGAGAAATTTTTAATTGGTATATATAGAAACCAAGATCTGAAGAATGGCTAAATCTAATGAGGCTTAAGAATCACTAGATTTGGTGGAGGATTAAAGAAGTTATGGAAGATTGTTAGGGTTCTTGGGGAAATAGGTGAAGAAGATGAAGTGTTTGGTGAGTTATGAGGGAGCGGGATGCAGAATTCTTGTGGTTTAGACAAGTTATGGATTAGGTTAGGTGTTCTCGAGTCAAGCATGTGGCTAAAAGTGAGTTCGGGTCAAGAAAAACGGGTTGGAAGGGACTTGGATTCGCAATTAAGACCCAAACAAAAACCAACATCGGCTGGCTATAGACAACCCGTCGGCGACGGCTTAGGGACTCGTCAAAGGTATGCCCGGCCACACCATGAAATATTGGTAGGTGAAGCGAGTTTTGTTTTGGCAGGTGTAGTGGTGGGTGTTGGTGTTGTAATGGTGGTGGTCTGATGGCAATTGTGAGAGAAGTGGTTTGCCAAGTGATGCATTTTCTCTTGAACCAAGCATCTCTATTTATAGCTAGAAACAGAGGGCGACCACGGCCCCGTGCCCACGTAGCACGGCCCGTTGGCTTCACATTCTATCCCTTCATTAACTGCAGATGTCAGATTGTGTACCAACACGCCCCGAGGTGACAGCGCACGGCCCCGTGGTCAGTGTATTTGCTGTACATCACAGATTCTGTGAATTTTAGAGTTGACCACGGCTCATGTTGGTTTGGCACGACCCCGTGTTGGTTTGTCGTTTGTTGTTGTCTTGTTCTACAGAGAATCTTGACTGGGCACGGCTCCATGCCTGGTGGGCACGACCCCGTGTCTGAGCTTCTGTTTTCGTTATTTTTGTTGTTTTGGATGTGGATGGAGGGTTCCACAATCGTGTCAATCCTTCTTCTTTGTATTTGTGTTAGTTTTGGCTATTAATTTGATTCTTTTATTTGTTTAAGCTATTTTGATCCTGTAAATTAAAAGTAAACAAAGAAACATGATTTTTCCAATATTAATACCAAAAAAGGTTGATTTTATGTTTTGATTGATATAATTTATAAAGTTGTGTTGCGCACATCAGCAATTTTCTTTTATTTTAAAAATAACTAACACAAAAATTCTATTTAACATTTGTTCTTAAGCAAACAAACAAATAAAGGACCTAGTAAATTTTTGTTCATAGTAAAGTTTTTTTCATAGAATCTACTGAGGTGGAATGTAAACAAATATTTACTTTATTCTAGAGAGTAGAGATACTAGTCACAGAAAAACTATCGACTCATAACTATTTTTTGTGAGTACAATATAGTAATTCAGTTAACATAAAATGTGGTTAAGAAATAAAACAAATATCATATAGATTTACCAATAATGGTTGACGTTGTAGCTAACTATTGTTAGCAAGTATACTAGTGACAAATAAAATGAGAAATAAAAGAGGATAAAAAACAATGTGATAAGGAGAAGTAGGAAAATACTTATACACCCTTCTAAAAAGTTTAAATGTCAAGACAACACTGACTGAAAATATTTATACGATGGCAATTTCATATACACTCTTATAAACATTAAAAGTATATTATATGACTTTGTAAATTACGCTGTCCCCCTCAGCTCACCCTAGCCCCCGGCCTTTTGCTCTTCTAACGTAAGCTTCACCAAGCTCTGGCATAATATGCATGCTTAAGTAGGGTCAGCAGAACCGTTGTTGCCGGATGGGAACTCCCCGTTATTGCTATCAATGTCTTCATGTCACACGACGTCTTAACATTACACCACTGAATCCCCAATCCTTTGCTTGCTGTGCAGTGACAGTACCAATATCCACTAATCGTTGCTTCTAGATACGGTTGTCGGTTGACATCTCTTCTAATTCGTTGATACGAGAAGCAAATTGTTGCGTGGAGGAATTAATATCTCGACATAAGCCAAGAGGCAGATCTTGTGCCACTCCACCTGGTCGTATGAAACTGGCATGCATCCTAGCTCCCGAGACTCTTTTATATAATTTCAACAATTTTTCCCGCTCCTCAAAAGCCCACAGGAACGGAGTTGATACTCCCACATCCATAGAATGAGTAGTTAAAGCAAGTGAATGATTTGAAATTTGAGTTTTTTCACGGAATAGCACTTGTATATATTGAGCTCGTAATGGTACCTCGCAATTCAAAAGTCTCTCTACGGCTGAAGAATGAGTGTGTTCTTGGGCCATCGTAGAAATATAGAAAGGGACAACAACGGAACGAAAACGAAACTTTACGACAGCTTTTTCGTACACGTTCACTTGCATCACATACACAAATGCTTTCTAAGGTCACCCCTAACACGACTCTCCCCAGCCATGCTATTCAAGAATTTTAGAAAAATGGCAGCGTAAGGTAACAACTAGTATTGAAAGCTAGCCGCCTTTGGAAGCATTCGCTGGTAACCAAAGCGTATCGTTCCCGCAACCACTTTCGTACTTTGTTTATAGCTTTTTTAGCTTATGCAATAAAAGAGGGCTTGCGCTTGAATTGAAGTAGCGCTTTTGGAATATGAGTAGGGCTCCTAGGTGGCGCGTTCGTGGAGGCCCATGCAAATATAAAAATATTATATATGTTTTTACAAAATAGTTAAAATATCATATATACTCTATTCGTTAAAAAGAATTTTAATAAATGATCATTTTACCATTATTTTTTTTCTAAAACTTTAAAATTTCATATATAATTTCATTTTTTTTATTTACCCATTTATAGATACAATTTATTTTACCCATATACGAGAAATGATAGATATGAAATTTTCAATACGGCTGCCGTTAAAGAAGAGATCACAGAGGAGATCACGTAGATCTAATAAAAAAAAGGGTATTAATAAATCATATAATGGAAATGGTAGTATGGTCATTAAGTAAAAAAATTATTAAAATTGAGTATATTTATGATATTATTAGTTTTGGACATTTGTTTGGATATGTAAGATATTTTCAATGGTTGTAAGGGTATATATAAAATTATATAGTTTTGGATGTTTGTAAACTGCATAGTTTTGGTTGAGTATGTATGATATTCTCCCTTATATATATATATATGAAATTAATCCTAAAAAGATTAAAAAATATATACATGCCAAGAACAATAAGAATAAGGCAAACAAAAAGTTAGGAAAAAGAAATGAGGGCTCAAGAAAAATTTTAGAAATCTATATGCATCCAGTAGCGAATCTAGAAAATTCGTATAGAGGTAACGTTTTAATAAAAAGGGGTAACGAAATCGAAAAAACGTTAAATTTTTCTAAAATTTATAATACGTCGGAGCGTCAAAGGCAACGTAGGTTACCTCTTCTATCATTTTAGGTCCGCCCCTATATCTATCATTTTAGGTCCGCCCCTATATGTATCCCTAAAAGTCCATAGTAATGACGAACTGAAAGAATGATATTTAGACAATAAGACTACTCGTTGTGTGGGTCGTCCAGGCCCGGTGACGCCCCCCAACACCACCCCGGGTGGGTCGGCGTCGTCATGGACGTCCGTCACGAGACGTTGGGGACGGTCCTGTCTCTCTCCTTCTATACACACACACCTATACATACATACATACAAATATATATAATTAATATATATATATAATATATACATTTAGACCCGTCCTCCATTTCCTAGGTTCATCCCTTTAGGCCCGTCCTCCATTTCCTAGGTTCATCCCCTTTAGGCCCGTCCTCACACCCATCCTACGTGGCGCTGACGTGACAGGTCGTCCTTCAGGAAAGCCCGTCAACCACACCGAATAGCGTATACCATGACTATGAAAGAATGATATCCTGTCTGTCACTCCCATCAATGTTGTGAACGACATTAATAATTTATTCGTTAAAAAAATCATAATTCAGATGTAAAACGAGGACACAGACATCACGACCGCTAACAGAATTTGAAAATTATAATTTAAAATTTAAACCATTTGAAAGGATAGAAATAAAATCTCAACCACCACACAATCTAGATTCGAATCACTCATGTATCATTTCAAAAGAAAAGGTCATCAATATTGTCTTGGATTTCAAGAAAAATCGTAAAATATATTCAGAGCAGAGCACTAACATTTGTATTCGATTTTTTTTTTTGTGAAGTTGACAATTGAGACTGAAAAAAAAGTTGAATTTGTTATTAAAATTTGAATTTGCGTTTTCAGACGGTGAATTCAATTTAATTTATTTTTTTCTTTTTTTATTTAACATGAAATTAACTCATAATATTTGGTTAAATATGTATTCAACGGTAGAACGGTTGAAGAAAATAATAAAGACTCGTTTGTTTGGTTAAATAGTAGGTCCAAGTATAATGATATTGTCTGGCAACAATTGTGCAATTTTAATATTCGGTATTATGTATCTTAAATCTAGCAATTTATTCATTTTCCATAAAAGAGCCGAAGGAAAACCAAAGTTTCATGTGGGGTAACTCTAGCTGGCCCGTTTTTTCCATATTTATATAAAAAAAACCTTTTCCTGTTAAAAAATTATATGTATTCTAGTATTTTTTTTTAAATAAAAATATTAAATGCTAATAGTATAAACGAGCAAAAATATTGTCAAGTTGTAATTTAATGTAAAAGAAAATATATAATTTGAATTAGCTATCTCGAATACAAGCTTTTCTTTTAATTTCAGACACCTGAATTCATGACATGAGAGAGAAACCGTAAAGACCCCACTTTTGTAAGGGTGGTAAGAGCGTTCTTGAGGTACCTAAACCACCAAGTAGTTACCGATCCTATTAACCCTTTTGTTACCGTTGTTTTTGGTCAAAGCATTAGGTATGGGAACATCGTATCGTCACCAGCTATTAAAGATATTTTAAAGTAGTTGAGGTAAAAGTGAGACGGCAGTATAGGATTGATGGAATCCAACGTATTCTCTTTGAGCACCCCTCCCACCCTAACACTAACAAATAAAATCGTTGTAAGACAACCCATTTTTACAATAAGTTCACTACATGCTAAAGGAAAGTTAACGAACGTTGGCAAGACGAAAGTAATTACAGTAGCATCCGATCAGCACAAATACGAGACTAAAAACCTTGATGTTATCAGACATCAGCAAAATACTTCTCTTCAGCATCATAAGTAGCTCTCTCATCCAGTGATCATCCAATGTCACATCATCATCAATACTGGAGTAATTAAAATGCTCATCATCTTCACCCGCAAGAAACTTCTGTTGCATCACATGTGTAAATTGCTCCATTCGATCTTGCATCTCTTCAGCCGATAAACTAGTACCCTCCATCGACCGTTCATTTACCAAACTACCCTTGTCGTTGGGGACTTGTTGCCCGTCTTCGTCATCATTTTCCTCCTCTTCCTCTTGTTCTTCTTCTTGTCGTTCATTCCCGACCCATTCCCGCTCATCAACGCCCAATCTCTGCTGTTCCCGCCTAATCTTTCCCACCAAAAGTGCTTCCTCAGCCCTTCGCAACAGTGTCTCGGACCAGCGTTCTCCGGGCCGAGACATCAGTCTTCCACTTTGGTCTTGAAATTTCCCGACAAACTCATGGTGCAAGTACGGTTCCCTATCCCTCATTGAATCCTCAGAGAAGAATTTCCCGTCAAACATTAACTTATCCATGAATGCGCGCCTCCGGTTCTTAACTTTAGCAGACCTTGACTTCAAATCCTCGGATGTTGGATTAATTAAGCTTCGTAGATGATTTAGATGCCAGTTGATTTCATAATCGTCACTTAGTGTATCGAATTCTTTAAGCTCCTCCAATGTAAGTAGTGATCCATAACGCTCTGCATAGATCATTAGCATATATGAATATGAATACTTGTAAACATAAGAGTCTGTTAATCTCACTAATGGGCTTGACTTGAGTGCTGAAGTTATATAATAAAAGTAACAAACTTGCGAGTATGAAAAGACAACCAAGTTCAATAAATCAAACCATTCACGAAAATATTACTCTAATTTCAGTCTCACACACACACAGCCTCTAACAAAGACCAGAAAGGAAATGAAGAAACAACAGCATATCAGGATCCTTTTTGCTCATCAAGGTCACAGTCAGACACACACAGCCTCTTACAAAGACCAGAAGGGAGATGAAGAAACAGCAGCATATGGGGATCCTTTTGCTAATCAAGGACTCGGGGATGAGTTTTTTTATCTACTATAGTTGTAGTACTGATCATCTAGCTACTAAAGATATTAGGGTATCTTTCAACAGTATATCCTCTGCATCAGTCATGACATACTTCATCCTATGAATTTGTAAGAAGGCTGGTTACGGAGATGTATCTCAGATTCTCATAAGTATGACAAAGCCAACATCTATTTCTTCTTCCATCTTCTTATGACCCATATCATACAATCAATGTTTGTAATGAAGAGGGGGATATAAGTCATCCTAGTAAAAAATACAACAAAACATACTATGCAAACGAGGGTCCTGCTAAACACGATCTGTCGATTTCGGTTGTTGACGAGGCGCCCCCTATGGCACCAAAAATCAAATGAGAAAGAAACTTGACCTCAACTAGTGACATGTTATACTTCTGAGAATCTCACTTCCCATGTCAAAACGCTTAAAAACATTATGTATTCTTCCTGCAGTCACTAGACGAGTGATCAGTATTATTTGTTGTGTTTGGGTTTAAACCACAATCATTTTTTGGAAGAACGTTGCATTTAAACATCTCTTCTCTTTAACTTAATTCTAAATGACTTTTGAAAGTAATTAGTCTTAGAGAGGTTTAATATCTCATCCAAAACGATCATGATATCCTCATGTTTGTTCCTATCCTTTTTGCCCTTCCTATAAAAATGTGCCACTTCAAAACTACTATTTGATCTAAAAAAAACATACACACACACACTTGAAAAATATCTAATCAATCGTGTAGCTGTTCTATCTAAACAAATCAAACTGCATGAGCCATTCAATAAAACAAAAAGATATTGACTCTATAATCTTCAAACAGTACATAATCAAACCACAATTTACACACCTTGTAGTATTTTTACCTTTATAAATATAGGGATAAGTTATTCTACAAAGGCTCCTAAAAATAAGAAGTGTACAAAGACACAATGGATAGCACAAGATGACACAATGTGAGCAAGTATAACACAATGTCAAGGAAAAAAAGACACAGTGAGTTGCAAAAAAGACACAATGACGCAAGCATAGAAAAGACACATGATAATAAACAAAAATTCTAAAATCTACAACCTATAAATCCAGAAGTGAAAACCTATAATCTCACATCGTAGAGTTACATGAGACGGCTCCAATGCCGCTTGAATGAGGTCAATTCTTATTTTTAGGAGGCCTTTGTATTTGATCCTAAACATATAAATCAAAACCTAATGGAAGTTCTAATTAAAAAAACTAGTTAATAAATAATAAGCATCAAATTCAAGGTAATCTATATTCAATCATAGACTTTAAGCATGAGCTACAACAAGTGAACAAACCGAAATTGCTATTCGCTAACGTCATGCACATATTATTATATCAATTATAAACAGTTAAACACGAACGAAAACTCTCAATTAAGCGATAGTGAAACAGAAAACTAGAATTTATCAAACCGAAATAGAAAATTACCTAAGAAAACAGGGACGTTACGAGAGTATAAATCTCGGAGGATAGATTTACGTTGCGAGGGAAGGAGAGCGGACGGTTGTTGAGCCCTAGGAAAGTAGAGGTCTTCCAGATGCGATAATCTCTCCATGATTGACTCCATCGATACGCTGCTAGTAGCATCCATGTTCTTCGTTAGGGTTACACCGGTCTCCGGCGTATGTAATTTAGAAAACTCAACCGTTTGATCCAAAAAATAGACGGATAGAAGTCGGTTTGTGTGTTTTGGGGATAGTCGGTTTATGGTTGACTAGAATTGGTCAAAAGACTCATGCTAATCGTTTGGCTATATGTTATAGTTTCATAATTTTTCAATAATTATCACTCATTAAATTAATATTTATGTTGAATAAGTTACAAAAATGTGTAAAAGGATAATTGGTTAATTCAAAAAAGTGGAATGCTTGTTTTTTTTATTGGGTCTCGTAACTAATTCGGACAACTCAAAATGGTACCTCATTGTCTTCTCCTTCTCATGTTATGGTCCCTTAAACGCCCATATCCTTTTCATGGTGAATCACGCCCCTATGTGCGGTGTTCAACACCCCTCACACACCAAAGTCCTTCATGTTGGCTGGGACGCATAACGCGTATACTTATCATTTGTTTATAATCTTTTTATTACAAGATTGTCAAATTAATAAACAAACACATTGCAAATTTTTATTAAGTCTCCTAATTAACTCACAAGGCTTAGAATGGTTCCTACATTATCTCCCTCTTCTCATGTTGTGATCCCGGAACACCCACGCCCTTTTCACGGTGAATCACGCCCCTCACACACCAAATCCTCCGTGTTGGCTGGGGCGTTGTTTCGTAACGCGCAGACTTATCACTTGTTTATAGTCTTTTTATAACAACATTGTCACGTTGATAAAGTAACACATTGTAATTTTCTTATTAAAATTCCACGTGGATAAAGTCAAAGTTTAGTACACATTAAAAGTTAGAAAAGTACTTGCTTTATAACGATTATGTGAGAGTTACATGTTTCCTACAATAAGATAAACTCTGCTAATAATCTCAGTATGTAATGAATAAAAAATGTGAGTGAAAGTATTTTACAAAATAACAAATCAACAATTACTTGATATTGAAAAAATATTATAGGGTTTCACATTTGTCTAACATGTGATCTAAAGAAAAATGCTTAGATGAATTTATAAACTTGTTTTTTCCTCATCTAAATAAAATATTAATCAACTAATGCTCAAAGTTCCTTCTAAATATAATAAAAATAAAAACTTCACTAATGTAAACTATGTAGGTTTTGTTTATTACAAGTAAAAGTATGAGTTTATGAAATGAATAATTCTATAAATGATGCGTTCACGTCACTCGTTATGAAAAGAAATGTTTAAATCTTACAAAATAACCCATTAGAAAATGATTTATGAAAATATTTTTATCTTACAAGTTAAAATCCTACTTCTTTGATGAAATTTAAGGCATGACTCAGCCCTATTATAACATCTTTTGTTAGAAAATGTTTTATGAAAATATTTTTATCTTACAAGTTAAAATCCTACTTCTTTGATGAATTTGAAGGCATGACTTATGCCTATATAACTACTTTTTAGCAAAGATCAAGTCAATATAGTTTCAAAAACTTGTAAAAATAAAATATTTACTTTAGATGTGAGCCATGCTATAAACACTAATAGCATCTAAAGATTAAGCACTAGCTTAACGCAAGATAAGTATGCAAAACACATGAACTTTATAACTATTTTGGTTAAAAAGCAGAGGCCTCCAGGCCTAATGGCACCAGGTGTTTATTCATGTTAAAGTGATGCAAGTTGACTCACAAAGTGAGTAATGATGGATTTTAGAGAAATACGTTGAGGGTGTGTGTTTGTTGTTGAAAAATTTTGAATTCATACTTATTAAATTCATTTTAACATATCTTTTAACCAACATACGTTAAACAAATCTAAACTTTAAACATCTAATTCACCTTATCAAACTTGCCATGGTTGTTATTACTTTTGTTAAAAGATAATAATTACCGATTGAATAATTCTTTTTTTTTAAACAGTCAACGAATCCTTTGAATGGGAAAATCTCAATGTTGACCACAAAAGTTACCTGAATGATCATTTGATCAAGTATTCCTTGTAGCTGTTCAAAAACACCAAAATGTAAGCCAACTGATTTCAAATATGAGAATCAATGAAAGGCCATCAATTTTGTCGAAAATCTAGCAATACAGCTTGCCTCGCCGTGAAATCTAGCGATTTCCTTTTTTTCGCCGGTGAAGATCACGCAATTCTTTATTATAAGCGGTGTTTCAAACCACGTCTACATGCATAAATGAAGGGCATCTATACTACAAAAAAGCTAAATAAACCAAAATGCAAACAATGCATATACTAGCAGAAACGGCAGGAACAAAAGTAAGATTCGCCGTTACAACTTACAAGTACATTAAAAATGTCATCAGATATTCGAATTTCGATAAGCCGTTATCCTATATGTATCTCTATCCATCCTGCTAAAAATCGACATGCCCATAACTGAAAAAAGCCATTTTTGGCTTCAGGACATTCTTCGATATATAGTTATTTTTCCCTTAATGATATACAACAAAAGAGTTGCATATGGTTTCCAACAAACACCATTAATTTAAGTAAACATTTTCTTCAATGTAAAATCCAATCAAAGACCACAGTAACTTGCATAATGGCAAAATTCACAAGTGCTGAACATGATCGGTTATTTCTTGTGGACAAGATTGCGCCTGTAAAAGCTCCAAACGAGTAAACGGTGCAGCGAATTGTAATATATAGTCTTCATCTGCAATGCCAAACAATAGGTTGAAAAGAGTTCATAAGAGATTATATAATACCTTAATTTCAAATGTCGGTGCAACCTTTGAAATCACCATTCACACATCAAGTTTTGTGAGTTGACAAATTCACCCCTCAACCCTCTAAATTGACAAAAATAACTTTCCATTTTTCTAACTTGACAAAAAAGACCCCCATACTTTCTAACTTTTCTTTAATCCTCAAACCTTTGAAATAAGTTCAAGTTTGTTTACCTTTTAACGTATTTTTTTTTTGAAAACGAGTTGGGGCAGTTACAATATGTTTTCTTTTTATGTACGTTGTGAGTTGGACTACGTTTTGACGTAAATTTTGTTTGGAAACAAATCGGGTACGTCTCATTGACGGTATATATTTGATGTAGCGTATGTTTCAACGTAGTCTGGTCGATTGTAGTCTATACGTTATCATGTCGCGTATGGCGCCGACGCAACGCACGGCAGGCAAGAAAAGTAGTATAAGAATAAATATAAAAAAATCTTACTCTCTTTAACAGTGCCATAAAGCCAACATAAAACCTCATCAGCGAACGCTAAGCAAACTCCTCCCTGTTGATCAATATTGATATCATGACACAGATGTACCTTATAAAGCACAAAGCCTGGGCTTACTAGACATGGGCCCGGGACTAAAAAGCCAATCCATGAGGTTGATGAACCTGATTAGGGCCCACCCTTAACTGTTTTAGTGTTTTAAGATTATACTAAACTATTTGTAATTAAAATGCTTACCTGCCAGTAATTTTTCATTTTTACTCTGTGTGTTATATCTTTGGTTCTTAATCTCTCTGTACGCACAAGCCGGCCTGCATCATCCCTACAAGACAATAAAAACTTTTAGCGATAGTCTCGTATGAGTTTTCGGCATGTTTGTACATGATGCAAGTATTTTATGCAGGAAGAGGTCGTTTTGTATATTTAAATAATAATATTCCATACATAACTATTAAAATCTTGCATGAAATAGTTGATCCATGTGTAGGAACGTGCTTGCGGAATATTTAAGCTAAATATATTTTTGTATCGGCATAATGTACCTGTATCCAATGACGATAAAAGGAACGCCAGCAAGAAACGACTGAATCTGTAATGCAATAAAATAGATTCAGTTGTATAAGTATTAGCAAACCATGATAGAAGCAAAAAATATCAACAACTAGAATATTTTTTCCAACTATTAACCACATGTTTTGTGAACACTTCAAAAACAAATTTTTTCTTCAAAAGTTTCTATAGGCTATTTCACGACTATATGCGTGTTAAAACTACCATCCATTGAAATGAAGTAGTTGATATACTAGCAATTTGCCCAAAATGCCCCTAAGTTTACAGTGCACATACACGTGCACAAGTTTATCCAACTCTTATCCATCCGCTCTTAAAGAATCATAACTCTTAAATCATGCAAAATCTATTAATTCGTTACAAATAATTGTGTGAAACATATATGTTAATTAATTACAAATGATTGCGTGAAACATATATAATATAGCAGAGATAGAAGTACGAAAATACCCAAAACTTGAGCAATTTCTCCCTCTCAAATCTTTCCTCGGTGTGGTAATCCAACTGCAGATTCGGATTTAAAAAGGTCAACATATTTCAATTTTCAGCTTTCACTACAAAAATTAATATGAGCCGTTCACACCCTTTCAAGAAAATCTTAAAAACTAGATTAAACTCCATAGCAAACAATACAAATATACTATTGATGTTATGTTAAGTTCAAATATATTAAAAATGTATCTTTTACTCCTTTACTATGTTTGGCAATTACTTAAAATGAAAAAAATGGTGACGTACCTCACGACTTGTTTTTAATTCAACATAAAACCTCCTTCCATCATCAGTAGAATCACAGCAGTCCATTTCAGCACCCATTAAAATCCGATGTGCGCCTAATTTAGTTTTAATTACAGCACAATATTCAACGTTAGCATCAACATGATGTATCCCTTCTCCGTCATCTCTTCTTGGATCTTCAGTAGCAAGTGTCTCAAAACAATATCCCCAATAAGACCTAAATACAATATCAAATTAACATCCATATACAATTAAACTCTAAATACTAAAAAGAGAATGTCATTTGTCAATAAAGTCTAAAAAACCATAGTTGTTAAGAGCGAATAGCGGACAACAACGACAAGCAACCTATACGCTACGTAGCGATAGCGATGAAATAGAGGGCATTATTTTATATTTAGTGATACACTAGAAGAAAATTTTAAAAATATGTTATATGTATATTATATCCAAATACGGTGTTTCTATACGTATATTTAACAAAAAAACCTAAATGCAGCTATTGTATACGTATATTTTATCGCTATTTATATGAAAACAAAAAAAAACCTGAACTCCTGCTATTTACTCGCTATGGAGGCACCAAAATCAGATAGCGCTGAATGAGCGCTATTTAACAACTATGGTAAAAACTAAAGAAAACTTCATATGTCAATAAAATCTAAAAACTAAAGAAAACGTCATATGCCAATCTACCTTACACTCATGTATGTCGACTAACAATAGCATTTTATTCTAATACGTATAGTTAATGTTAATGGATAATTAAGCAGAAAAATAAGAACGTTAAAAGATGATCAAAATAATAAAAAGCCAAAAAAAAGATTTTGAATAGTACATCCGACGATCCCGCTCGCTTCTTGGCCTTTCGGGCAATTTATGTACATCAAGATACACAACACCTTTTCTTTTATGCACCCCCATTTCCCAAGGTTCGTGCCTCAAATAAGCAGTAGCCATTATCTGCCAAGGAACAGTATGCTAATTAGATTCATAAAGCCATATTATATTTATTTAAATACAAACCATTTATCCTTTACATTAGAATAAAACGTGAAGTCCAAGGGTAAACAAATCTATACGTCATGTAGGAAAATCGTATAATTACCTTATTGAGATTGTTTCTGTAGGTCTGTAATCAAAGAAAAAAACAAGTAGTTACATTTTGAATCAGAAACATATATTGAAGCAGATAAAAAAACTAATGCAAAAATAACTCACCACAAAATGCATGTTTTGTAAGGGAATATTTTTGTTTCGTATGCAAGCCAGAAGATCACCAAAGCCCTGCGAACCCAAATCTGGTGCAAAAGGTAAACAATAAAAATCAAATAGATTATTTTGGATATTTATTTAAACACTTATTTGTTAAAGATAGAGTGTACCTTTCTTCTCAATAAAGGTATCAAAACCTTGGTTCAAATCAGCCCCAATATCCTCTGTAATAAGTCGCTTGAAAAGCCGCTGATAATAACGAACGTGTAAGGTGCTTGAAAAGATTAAAATTAAAAATGTATACAGTAATGAAATGTATAGAAATGCTCACCAAACTACTATCATCGAAGTATACTTCTCCACCTTCCACACGACTATAGCAACCAAGTTCGGATGGCTAATTGACAACATCCAAGAAAAAATCAAACGTGTTATAGATAAATAAATAAAAAATGTTTGAAGTGAAAAAACAAAATGAAAAAAGAAGTCAAAATATGCAGGCAAAATGCAAAATTTGCAACAACTATTGTCTCTATCTGTGATTAACTGATTACGATGTTAATAGCTAATAATAAAGAAAAAGTGAACGCTCTTAAAGGCACTACACTTCATGTAAGTACATTTAGGTCAACATTCTAAAGGGTAATATGGACAATTACACACATCCAAGCATTTATATTACTTGACTTTCACAACAGTCTAGATGATTATGCTTTCAGATTAAGAGGCAAAATCTTAACAGTTAAAATTGCTATCAGATTTCAGACCTAATCACTTCACAAAAAAAAACAATTAACAAATAAATCTCATGTCCCTGTATTACCTCTTGAAATGCTATGACCTTCCTTGACAATGTTTCTTCACTCTTTGAAAACTTGAGTTCAGAAACAAAACGTTCGTCATTACGCGGAGCATAAAACTTTGACCCGTAACCGTAATTCTGCCTCTGCGGCATTGGACCAGGCCTAGGAAGAATCCCAGCACCTCCCCTGTCATTTTGCCAACGCCCTCTCCCGCCAAATCCTCCCCTACTCGAGTTATTGTTCGAATTGCGTGGCGGCGGTTGAGGCAAAACTATACATCCAAATAATTTGACAAGAAAATTAACATAAAGCGAAACAAGATACAGAAATATAAATGTAGCCATACAAGATAAACCCGAAACACATTTAGATCAAAACACAAACTATAATAACCTGATATAAATCAGTTCAAATAGCAAAAAAAAATTTTAAATCAATGCTTTTTGTTTAACTGCGTACAATGCATGCTAAGTCAGCAAAAGGCAACATTAATTGAATATCTGAATCAATTGAGTAATATCATCAAAGATATTAAACTAGCTATAAAAACATAAACTTTATATGTTTCAAGAACCTACCAAAACACTATTTACACTTTAAAAACTACAAAAAAAGTTAATTTTTAACCAAAAAACATGCAAAAAAGAAACAATTAAACAACTTACCAGGAACAGGAAAAGGGCTAGAAATTTCTGTCTTAACATACTCCTCATTATCAGACCCAAACAAATCTTTATCATCATCAACAACATTATAATCATCATCATAACCACTACCCACTTGATTACTATTATCATTATTATTATTATAAAAACTTGACCTAACTTCACCATTATCCTCATCATCCTCCTCTTCTTCACCCCCACCACCACCACCACCGCCGCCGCCGCTGACGGAGCCACCGCTGCTCTCACTGCCACTGCCGCTACCACCGCCGCTGCTGCTCCTGTTAGAAGATGACCCACCTGAAGAAGACGATGACGGACGATGCTGACGTAGACTGATGAAGAACGAATTATGTGAGAATTATGTGGGCTGTTTTTGTGTGGGTTTCTTCGTGAATTTATGTCGTTTTTTTGAGTAATCCTTAAAATGATAGGTTTTTTCTGTTTATTGGGTCGTGTAATTGTTGTCATGGTTTAAAGTTTGGGGTGTATTATCAATGTGGTTAATAATTATGTTTTTGATGTAACTATCTACTGACATTGGTTGTTTGTTTTATTTTATGACACTATTGAAATGTAAAGATGTAAAGAGATCTATGGAATATGTTAAATGATCTATAAGTGAAAACGTGAAAGAAATTAAATAGAAATGGCAAGTTTTTAGAAAATAAATTGTGTAGAACTGTTTTGGTAAAAATTGGCACAAAATTTTAAGAATGCAAACTTTAATAAACTGTGAAAATTTAAAATAATAAAAAAATTATTAAAAAAATTGCAAAAAGTTTTAAATGATTACTATTTTGTGTATATAAATCTAATTAGAACACTTATAAAACTTATTACTATTTTGTGTATATAAATCTAATTAGAACACTTATAAAACTTATTACTATTTTGTGTATATAAATCTAAATGATATTCACTTTTATTTTACATTAGACTTACATATGGAGTAAAAACATCGTACTGTTAACTAAACGTTTCAAAATTAAAATAGTGTGCTTAGCTCATTAAAATTATGTGTCTACTGCATTATGATAGCGCACTATAATTATATGGTGCAGTGCGGGTTGATCAAAAGTTTTCGGGAGTGGGCGGAAAGTATGGGATCAATTTATATTAAATATTTAAGATTGTTTAGAAAGACAAGCGAGACAATATGATTGAATGTTCGGCTTTTTATTTAGAGATAGATCTCTAAAATAGCGACCAAGTTTTATTACTGTTCTAATTGGGTCACTCATAAAATTTGTTGTTCAATCAGGTCACTTAAGTTTACTTTGATATTTCAATCGTGCGTTATAATATATGTTACCTAAATAGCATGTAACTAATTCTACATGACATTGTTTTTCTTTTTTATTATAAATGACTTGACTAAAATGCCAACATGGATTAAAAATCTATAGAAAATATTAAAAACTACAAAAAAAAAAAACGTGAAGAAATTAAAAAAAATTGCAAAATTTAGAAAAAAATTGTGAAACTGTTTTTAAAAATTGGCACAAAAATTTTAAGAATGCCAAACTTTAATAAACTGTGAAAATTTAAAAATAATAAAAAAATTATTAAAAAAATTGCAAAAAAGTTTTAAAATGATTACTATTTTGTGTATATAAATCTAATTAGAACACTTATAAAACTTATTACTATTTTGTGTATATAAATCTAATTAGAACACTTATAAAACTTATTACTATTTTGTGTATATAAATCTAAATGATATTCACTTTTATTTTACATTAGACTTATCATATGGAGTAAAAACATCGTACTGTTAACTAAAACGTTTCAACAATATTAAAATAGTGTGCTTAGCTCATTAAAATTATGTGTCTACTGCATTATGATAGCGCACTACTAATTATAATGGTGCAGTGGCGGAGCTTGATCAAAAGTTTCGGGGAGAGGGGCGGAAAGTCATGGGATCCAATTTATATATAAATATTTAAGATTGTTTAGAAAGACAAGCGAGACAATATGATTGAATGTTCGGCTTTTTATTTAGAGATAGATCTCTAAAATAGCGACCAAGTTTTATTACTGTTCTAATTGGGTCACTCATAAAATTTGTTGTTCAATCAGGTCACTTAAGTTTACTTTGATATTTCAATCGTGCGTTATAATATATGTTACCTAAATAGCATGTAACTAATTCTACATGACATTGTTTTTCTTTTTTATTATAAATGACTTGACTAAAATGCCAACATGGATTAAAAATCTATAGAAAATATTAAAAACTACAAAAAAAAAACGTGAAGAAATTAAAAAAAATTGCAAAATTTAGAAAAAATTGTGAAACTGTTTTTAAAAATTGGCACAAAAATTTTAAGAATGCCAAACTTTAATAAACTGTGAAAATTTAAAAATAATAAAAAAATTATTAAAAAAATTGCAAAAAAGTTTTAAAATGATTACTATTTTGTGTATATAAATCTAATTAAACACTTATAAAACTTATTACTATTTTGTGTATATAAATCTAATTAGAACACTTATAAAACTTATTACTATTTTGTGTATATAAATCTAAATGATATTCACTTTTATTTTACATTAGACTTATCATATGGAGTAAAAACATCGTACTGTTAACTAAAACGTTTCAACAATATTAAAATAGTGTGCTTAGCTCATTAAAATTATGTGTCTACTGCATTATGATAGCGCACTACTAATTATAATGGTGCAATGGCGGAGCTTGATCAAAAGTTTCGGGGAGAGGGGCAGAAAGTCATGGGATCCAATTTATATATAAATATTTAAGCAAATAATATTAGGGTGATCTTTTATAATTTTAAAATTTTTGGAAGAAAAATAAAAAAATTTATACTTATTACCGAAACATTGTGTCTGGCTTTTTATATATTAATATAAAAATGGGTAGTTGAATTGACGAAAATGCACGTCCAATATTCATGTATTTACATATGTTATATCCAAAATCCATCTTATTTTTTTAACTTTTGTTTATAAAATTTGTCACTTACATATATATAAGTGTGAAAACAGTGAGAACGCCCATCATCCGTTGGATCAAAACAATCAATGGATTAGACTGGTACGGTGGCTTTTTCGTAAATAAAATCAACTTTCGAATGTGGACGTGCTTCATTAAGGGCAAAAAGGTAAATATGCATCTACATAACCCATCAAAAACGGGACCGGAACATTTATACTTCCCAGAGAAAACCCTCAATTCCAATGAAAACGCAAAAACCCTAGAAAACGCGAACCAACAATATTATAGCGTCGAACAATCAAACACGATCCAGAGGCAAAAAAAAGAGTGAGTTAACTTTGATTTATATTATGCTAGTTTAATAATGTTTTTGGCGTTTTAATTTTATCATTAATTGCAGTTTCTATGGATGAGAAATCCGGGGAGTCGCTTGCTCCAAAACGTTAAAGAACCACCAAGCAACGAAAGAAGGCAACAACAAAACATGGTACGTATGGTTACTTTTTATGATGTTTGTTTGTAAAACTACATATATCATGTAAATATACTTTTGATAGTTTGCTTCTAAACGCCAAAAAAATGTATCGTTTGTATAATATTGTTTGGCTGTATGAGAACGCCATATTACATATATCATTTACGTTATTAACACGCCATGTATCATTTAGGATTGACTTATTAAACAACATTATATAATTTAATTAGTAGGCAAAGAAGTGGATGAAAGTAACAATAAATGTGCACATTGGCAAGGCCCAAAACGCCAATAAGAGGAAGGCCTTAAGTCAGGATATTGAGGTTGAGGAAGAACCATTGTTCCAGTTCAGTAGGGCTAGAGTTTTGTTAAGAGTAAAACATACAAACTTGACCGGTTGGTTTATAAATCTGAATAAAGATCAAAGAAAGACAGTACACGACATGGGATTTGGTGCTGCCCTGAAGATGAAAATAGACAGCATACCCACAATGCTTGAGTACTGGTTGGTTGAAAATTATAATGAAAGAACAAACAATCTAAATTTTGGCAACCATACAATACATATCAATGACGGATTGATAAACTTTTTAATGGGTATACCGAATGAAAATGTGGCCGTGAAGGGGAAAATGTCAACAAATAAAGACAATGTAGTGGATGAGCGGAGAGCACAGTTCAAAGAAACTGACTGGATTAACAGACCAAGTGTGAAGCTCTTCTTTGATGACATCTTGCCTCAGATTCATAGCTTCGGGAGAAACTTCTGCCTAAATTTCCTTGTAGCATTCTTCACTGTAATTGGGCATGCAAGTGATAATGCAGTCGTCAACCAACTGTTCTTGCACCACAAATAAACCAACTGAACTGGTGTGGTTATCTAATCCAATGCTTGCAAAACGCCAAAACCGCATGGTCTCCAAAAAAGCATTCCGCAGGGCCCTTGATTGTACTTGCGGTAAGGAAAACAATTTCAATAGTTTGGATAAAATAACAAATTTATAAATTAAAATTTTATTGTGCTACAGCTTGTCTTGGTGAATGATGCTTGTAATAGACAAAGGTTGCAACGACAAAAAGGATACCCAATTGAGTGGGTTACAACAAGAACTCTTGACATGTTTGGGAGTATACTAGTTAAAAGGAAAAATGATGGAGAGCCAAAACGCCAAGATTGCAAAGAAATTAAAAAGAAACTGTTAAGAAGACTAAGAAAACAGAGTTACAAGCAGTTGTTCAAGAACAAGCCACACCAAAGAGAGCAGAAAAAATGAAGGGTGTTGATGAAGAAGATGATGATACTGATGATGTTGACAATGAAGATGAAGTTGATGTTCAAAATGTTGATGAACATGCTGATAATGATGATGATGAGGTGGATGATGATGATGGTGATGATCATGATGAGGTGGATGATGATGATGGTTTGGGTCATGATGATCACTATGATAATGCTGAAGACGACCCTGAAGTTCAAAACGCCATGATGATAGATGATGACAATGAAGATGCTTTCTACCAAAGGGTTGTGGCTGAAGATAGAAAGCCAGAACAGGATGTTTAAAGTTTCTACATCAGGGAACCATGATCTAGTCAAAGAAATAACACATTATAAATGTCACACCCCGACCCGCAGCGGAAAAGGTGATCAGGGCATGATTGGGTTTTCATCAAAGCTCATGACATTTATTATAATGTTTCATATTTATTATTACAATTTAAAGGAGATCATACAATCATATCATACAAGCTCAACATGTTCTATACATCTTTCTAGGCTTCATTATTTTTCTTCTAAGGCACTTTCCTATGTGTTCCTTGCTTCATCCTGTCCACCTGTATCATGTGTAAAAATGGTTTTTGGATCAACAAAAAGTTGGCGAGTGAATTCTATTAAAACATTTAAACTTGTTTATTGAATTGATTATAAAATAAAGTGCATAACCACATATGAGTAAATGTAAATGTAAATTTATTCACAAAACACTTGATATTAAATATTGCACACACATACAATAATAGATTGTTTTGAGGCACGCGTTGTTCAACTCGTCTCTCACGAGGAACTGATGGGCCTAATGAATGAGTTTTGAGGCACGCGTTGTTCTACGAACTGATGGGCCTAATGAATGAGTTTTAAGGCATGCGTTGTTCGACTCGTCTCCCACGAGGAACTGATGGGCCTAACAAATAATTTGCATACAACTTGACAATATGTAATACATAACAACAAACAATATTTACATTCTAAGTTTAGATCATAATATGGTATAGCACGAGTTTGAATAAACGAATTAGTTTAAGCGACACATGATACACCCCAAAACATGAATAAAAAGGGGAATTTGTAAGAATTCACTCACAGTGGGTGCGTTTCTTGGATTGATGATGAATGCGCACGAATTCGGTTCGGATTTAATCGGCAAGGGAACTATCCTAAATAATAACATAATAGTTCGATAAATAAATAAGCTTTTATTTGAGATTAATATTTTTAATTAGTGTTCTTAATAGGATTGTTAAGTTTATTTTTGTGAGTTCAAGGAAATTTTCTAACTTTAAAAATATTATTTTTAAGTATTTTTAATTTGATTTTTAAATAAGATAAATAAATAAAAGAAAAATAAAAATTTTTGACTTTTTGACCAGATGACCGTTGACCAGTTGACCGTTGACTTTGACTGTTGACCGGTTCGGTCGTGTGTATGTATGCGCTGGGCGAGGCTCGAACCCGAGACTCTCGTACGCGTGCACGCAGCTCTACCAACTGAGCTACGTGTCTAACCCGAAATATTTATGTTTTTAATTATATTTATACACTATTTAATTTAATCAGAATTCATTTATTTTAAAAAGATTTTAATTATATCGAACCGTTGCCGTCAACAGGTCTCGAACCCGGGACCTGTGATTTAGTGTTGCACACAGTCCACCGCTGGACTGTGTGTCTAACCTGGTTAATATACTGATTTTTATTATACTTAACATCTTAAAAGTGAGTTAACCCGGTTCGGTTTTAAAAAAAAAACATTTTTATTTCCGAGGATAGGGTCGTGATAGGGATCGAACTCGAGACGTTTGCTGTGTGTTTGCACACAGTCCACCGCTGGACTGTGTGTCTAACCCGGTTTATTATCTTGTTTTAATTTCACTTATACATTAGTTCAAATTCATCTTCTTCGTTCAAAACACAGACAACGATTATTCAACTGTTTCTTGTTAAATTCAATTAACGAACTTTATAAGCGATTGTAATGCGATGAAATAGAGAGAGTTTTGGAAATGAATGTACCGAACAGATGTCTTTCTCAGAACTCCGGCAAGGATCGTCGGCTCTGTTTTGTGAACTCCGTCTGTTTGGATCGATTAACAGTTTTGATTGATTAGATGTGAAATTGAGTTACTAAACAATGATTAACAAAAGGTTTAGGTGATTATACCGATTCACAGCGTGATTCTGGAAATTCCAGAAGTTTTCCGGCGAAAGCAGAATATTCGGAAACGTCGTCTGGGATTGATTCTGGGTGATGGATTGATGTTAGTAATAGTCTAACAATGAATTAAAACAGAAAGAGTCGAGGTATTTACCGTGTTGATGTGAGTCTCGGTTTTCGGCGAAAGTCCGGTGATGGCTATATATTTACGGCGAGTGAAATTGATTCGAGAAATGGTGAAATTTTGAGCGAAAAGATTTCCAGAGACTTGGGTGTGTATTTATAGGAAAGAATTTCGATGAATTTGGTCCGATTTCTGTCTTGATTCGTTGGTCAGCTTTCTTCCGGGCGGTTATGACTGATGTCGCGGGATTAGACATCGGTTATAACCGACGTTGAGATTAATACATCCGTTAAGTCAATAGAAACCGTCAAAGATTGGCGAAGTCGTCGGGATTTCCGGCGACTGCAAATAGGCGCGCTGATTCACTGGGTTTGAATTCGAGTTTTATTATAAATGTTATTTGTTTCATTATATAACACAAATGGGTCAAGTGGCGGAGTGGTTAAGTGGGTGTGAGTTAGGTCTTGAGATTTCATCCGGCTGACCCGGGTTCGAAACCCGGCAGCCGGTTTCTTTTTTTATTTATTTTATTTTCACTTTTTATCAATTATAGTTTTTAAATTCTAAATTGTTTATTAATTATGTATTGTTTAAAATTAAAATAACTCATAAATACGCAACAAAAATTTGAACTGGATGTTCGGTTAATAAACGAAGCGGGTTTGGTTAACTCGGTGTTTGACGGATGTTACAATAAAGACCATGGTGCTGGTGAGAAACAACAAAACAATGAAGCTGAGGAGGTATGTTGTTCGAATGATAAGTATAACAATAAACACAAAACGACATACTTGATAATTCCTTTTTTTGTTTAACAGACAATGACTAAGAAGTTGGATGGGCATACAAAGAATTAGAAGACTGTTACAATATATGACAACATTGTTAAATCAGTCAAATATTTAACATCCAAACAGCCTCTTGGTACACATAAAATACTCACAATATTGTTAAAGAACATGTTAACATTTATTGCTGAAAACGCCAATGAAGTGGCAGACGAGAGAGAAGAAGGTGAAAACGAATATGAGGTTGAGTTGGAAGTTGAAGGTGAAAGCGAAGTGCAAGGAGAAGGGAAATGGATAGAGAAGGGGAATGAAAACGCCAAAGAAGTGGCAGGTGATAGAAAAGAAGGTGAAAATGAATATGAGTTTGGAGTGGAAGTTGAAGGTGATGAAAACGCCAAAGAAGTGGCTGATGATAGGGAAGGGGAAGTGTCAAGAATTGGTGATTGTAACGCTAATGAAGTGGCTAATGAGAGGAAACAAGATGAAAAAAAGGGTAAATGCACGGTACCCCTGACCGCGGGAGGGTTCTCCCTCCCCAAGCTAGCTTAGCCCCATAGCTGCCTGGCGGTTACTACCCAGCAGGATTATTCGGGCCGAGCTGGACTAGAACCCGCGTCCTCCCTTTGGAATGGGTGAGGAAACAAGATGAAATGCCAATGATGTGGTTGATAAAAACACAATGAATTGACTGCTTGGAGGGAAGAAGGTGAAGACGACAAGGATGTGGCTGTTGAAAACGCCAATGAAATGGCTGAGGGTGGTGAATGTACAGATGAAGAAGATATAAATGAAAATGATATTGAAAGCTGAGGTTGTGATTTCAAAACACTTGAATATCATATTTTCATATATAATGGGGAAAAGATCATTAAAAGGAATATTGCTGAGGTTTTGGAACTGCCGGGACAAGACCTAGAACAAATGATTGAACTAAAAAAGGTTTAGATTGTCCAAAGATGATGAATCAAATGCTCAAAGCTATAAAAAACCACCTGCACCCTGCTGAGGAGACCCCAACTATGCCTATATTTATAACGATCATAATTAAATATCCACATTATATCTACAAAATCTTATATTCATTAAAAGATTAAGGGTAACTCTTTAAAACTTTTTCGTCCTAGTAAATACATAACAAAAGTAATAACAAAAGCGTGAAACTTCAAAATGTTCGGTTCTTAATCCTAGCTTGATCTTCATCCGTGTTAACTCCCATGATCACCTTGATTACAAAAAAAATATTTATTATTAGTTAGTACGCTATAAAATGAATATATATATATATATATGTATATATGTATTCATTAAATCTATAAACATTAAAGAATGTAATAACTAAATAATTAAAAATTGAAAATCTGACACTCCGTCGGCAACGGCTACTAGCTGCGTCGGCGACGCCGCTTTTTTAGTGTCGTCGGAACTAACTACCGTAGACAGTGATATAAGGCATCGGACACTCGGGTTGCGACGGCGACGGCCTTACTTGGCGTCGCCGACGCCTACTGCTTTAACAAAAAAGCTGCAGAGCCCTTTTTTTGGGTTAGTTTATTCCCTTTTTATGTTCAATACATCAAATCAAGTTTCGATATATGCAGAAAAAGTCCGCAAATAATATTATATCTGTTTACAACATGTAATACTTTTCTACGAGTATTTATAGTGTTCAAATCGATTTCCATAATTTCAAATATTTGACCCGTTTACATGTTCAACTAATAAACTCACTAAACCATGTTCGTTTTGGCAAATCATCATGTCTATGATTTCACCTTCTTTCCAGTTCGTTTATTCACATGCTATGTTTCCATTTACCCGGTTTACACCGAAATTTCCGATTTTACCCTTATCACTATAATTGTGACGGGTTCGACAATCATGCAATTTTCCGGCATGTATAAAACTTCATTTCTTTAAAACCTCTCAATTTTGTTTAGTTGTTTAGGCGAAATCCCTCGCCTTTAACCAACCAAACTATTTTGTAGTCTCTTTTGACCCGTTCGATCTTTTTAATGAAATCCATCGCCTTCAATTCAAACAAACTATTCTATGATTTCTTGTCGAAACAACATAATTACGCATTGCAAGAAATAAATATCATCAGAGACATGATCATATACCTTAGAGCTTTCCTTTGAGTGCGTATCACTTCCAAGTTTATCGTCCGCCTTATCACTTGAGTTACCTAAAAAGCATAACCCGATAATGATTAATTTGCCATTACTATGACCATTTCACCACATTATCAATTCATTGACTTATATGGTTTTTACATCAAGATTCTTCATATATTACTAGAATTCAGATTTCACTTAGGAATTTCATCGAGTACCTTCTAGACATGAATTTAGAACTTCTTCTAAATCCTAGGTTTATGAATTCCTTAACCCAAATATCATTTCATCATGAATGTATATATACATTTTCTGGAATTAGATCATTGTTATGATTGAAATTACAGGGATCATCATATCGACTAATACTCACAACAATTTTTATCTTTATTCGTGAAGGAAATCAAAAACCCACTTGTTCATTCGAGCACATAAACCGTACACTTTGATCATGTAAATTTTCTTCTCAAATTCAGCATACTTAGCAACGTTTAGCATTTACTAGTTCAGTATTCTACCATATCTTCTATAATTTGTTCAAGAATTGAGATTCATGATCTTTCTTTATCTTTCCTACTTCACCAAAACACAAATTTCAATATACCTGATGATCCTTTGAACTAGATGATTGTTAAAATGACTCATGCACGAGTTTATGCTTCTAATCCGTCTTTAATTTTTGATGATTAGGGTTCAATTGAGGGTTTTCTTTCTCTGGTCGTTGTCTGAACACACATATGTGTGTTTTTCCTCTTTTTTTTTTATAAACTTAAGTTATCCTTTTAACCATTCTAGTCCCTCATGTTTTGGTATTATAGAATGCCCACCATCTAATGTTTATCAAACACTATTACTTATTATTTAGGTTACATAATACGAGTTTTATGTTTTATATTTTTATTCGGGGCAATTATATTACATATACTGCCACGAAATTATAAATATTTACTTTAATGTTTTCGGGTGTTACAATATTTGATGAAACGCCAAAAATTCCCCAACAGAAACACAATACACTCAAAGGTTCATCACTGAACTCGAAAAGACAACTAAGGCAGTCAATGACAAAACGCCAAACATACATGTGACAGAGCAGTTCAGTGATGCCTTCATTTTTCAACTAGAAAAAACTGAAGGGGAGATGGTGAACAAAAGTGTTGACCAGCATGGTACAGTGGTTGATGAAACGCGATGTCAGCAGCCACTCTCTGGAGGTAGGGAAAACCTCATGCAAAGTTTTGAAGAAGAATAAACACCCCAGAAACCCCAATATGAAAAAGCCACTGAAACATCACCAACCAAAATGCCAAAAATTGTAAATGTGCAGGAGAGGGGTGATGAGGACAAAACACCAAATATCACAAAGTTGATGCAAGATAACACCATTTTAAACCCAAAAAAGTTGCCTTGTGATGAAGAAAATGATGAGAATAAAAAGGATAAGACTGTGCAAAAAAAGGAAAAGAGAGAGTAAAAAGGAGTAGATAATGTTTGTCCCTTATATCAGAAGGCAAGCGGTTATTAATGCAGCAAGGGAGGCACAAGATATGAACATCTCCACATACATATTCACTGGATGCGGACAATATGAGTATGCACATTCTTTCTAGTGAAACGCCAAATTTTGCATTTGTTACGTTACAAATAGAC
Source organism: Scalesia atractyloides (assembly GCA_947069175.1). NCBI lineage: Eukaryota > Viridiplantae > Streptophyta > Magnoliopsida > Asterales > Asteraceae > Scalesia > Scalesia atractyloides. The sequence goes on from CAMTDV010001632.1 coordinate 3,244,165, forward strand.
ATGCATATGCATGTGAAACATCGAAAACGCCATGTCTTATGATAGACATGAGAGAATAACTAAAACGTCATGTGCTGTTTTTTTTTGCAGTAGTAATTGTTCAAGATCGATGGAGTGTCAGAGCTCTCAAGGGTGATTGATGAGAGCATGAGACCAGGATTCTATGCACACATGTGCATTATTCAAAGTTGAGGCATATCCTGAACTACGAAGAAAGATACAAGGCTCCAGAATCACCCTGAAGATTATTTTGCACACAAATAATGCTGGTAACTTTTTTGCTATATTTAATTGATGCCATTATATTATGACTTTGTTTTGTTGTTAAAAATGTCATTCATCAAAATTACAGAATACACCCGCGTATGAAAAATCAGACAATTATCAATACAAAGAATTCAACAACAAAATGGATTTGGTTTTGAAACACGCTCGTTTCAAAGAAGACCGGAAAGATAGAAAGATAAATGAATATTATCTGGTCTTCGTGCCAATAATACGTGAAAGACATTTCTGGGTTATCTGCTTCAATATAAAACATAGCAGAGTTGATGTATTGGATAACAGTGCTGCAGAGGATAAACTCAACATTAAGGATAAGTATGGTGGATAGGTGAAAAGTTGGTAAGTATCTTCAAAAACTTTGTATGTAGAAACTTGTATTCACAAGAGTTAATACTAATATATGCAAAAATGTGAAGCTGTAGCAATATGCTTTTGCAAACTACTTCCGTATTCAAAAACACCAACGCCTAAGATCATGAAGACGACGCCTATTATCAACAAAAGATGGAATTGAGGACATTGTCTTACGTGATCGACTGTGGTATTTTTTCAATGAGGCATATGGAAACGTATATAGGGCAGTTGGCTGGTTGGGAATGTGGTATAGCAAAAGAAGATGCACCAAATGACCTACAACAAAGACAGCTAAATGAACTCAGGATCAAACACATTGCAAATATCCTGTTGCATAGTAAAAATGAAAACAGAAAAAGGTGGTCAAATCTTTAAATAAATTATTGCAATCGAGGGCAGCAAAAATTAGGGAATTGTATCAAACAGGATTCAGGAGAATAAAACAAAGGATGGAGGACTGTGTAGATTAACTTAAACGCTATGAATTGCTTTTTTGTGTTTTTCATGTGACTAATGTGTTTGGTTTAGACTATTACATCTACTTGTTTCTTATTAAAACGACATAATAAACAAACCATTGGTTGAATGATAAACAATAAGAATAACAAATTTACTGTAACCCTAAAACATTTTAATGAAAACACCATAATTCAAATAATTAACAAATAGTAGGAACTAATAAAACGCCATAACGGTAAAGCAATTGCTTAAATAATAAACAAATAGTAAGAACTGAATTTTACAATTAACAACTAACAAGATATGCGAAACAAGGTGTAAAGCGCCATTGATAAGTTCTAAATAATGAAAACACCGAATATTGATTATAGGTTGAAGGATATAACGACATTTTTCATAAATATTGCTTTGAAAAAAATTTGATAATAAAACGCCACTGAAACAAGAATAACAACACGTGACATCTGATGGACTTTTATTTGAAAATGAATTATAACGCCATCTATTAAGCGGACTTTGACAATGACAATCGTGCCCCGCATATCGTTTACGCCCCCGACCACGTGTTCGACCAGGATCCGGTCTCACCGTTTTCAAACTTCCAATCGTTTTCTCCTGATCCCGTTTCTATAAATATATAAATATAGGTCGTTCAATACATAACCAATTAAGCAATTATATAATTATACTATATATTATATTCTTATATAATATATAATTATATAATTATATAATTTGCAACATTTTGTTGCATTAAAGGTTGTACACCATGTTATGTTGGTGTTTTATGTATGCAACGGTTGTACAAAAGCATTATTTACAAGTAGTAATATATGTTTGCATTGTTGTTTGTACCATTTGTATTGAAATATGTATGGTTGTTTTGAAGGAACCATGGGTCAGTTACTTTCCATTATCTTAATAATTTCGTGAAAATAACGTTAAAAAGCAAGGGACGGTTAATCATGGATCATGTGGTGGAGTTGATAGTCGAAGATAAGAGGTACATGAACTAACTGGTTTTATCCCAATTGCTGAGTGTTATGTGCCTTATTTCCAAGGCTTGATGCAAAAACTACTATCAAGTCGGGGGGTCTCACTGGAAGCAGCTTCTTCATTCCTACGTTGTAAAGGTAAGGCTGTCAACATCTTACCCTCCTCAGACCCTACCTGAGCTTTGCTATTGGTGAGATTTACTGAGTATGATGATAATGTTGGGTCGGTTACTTTCCACCTATTCATCACAGGTGTGATCTTCTTATCACACTCAAGAGAGAGATTGCAAGTCATTTTGTTTCAGGTTAGAGCGAGACACGATAGAGTGAGAAACTGAAAGGGAGAGAACTAAACAGAGTCGTCACGTCTCCGGCGATTAGCTGAGCTCCTTTTTTCAATTACAGCCTTCACTTCTATCAAGAATTGGCTGGTCATATGAAAATGATTTTGATTGAAAATGTCCTTTTGTAGAACAAGTAAGTTGAGTTGTGTTAGGTATTGATTCGTGCATTCTATTAGGTTTTTTTTGTTGATCAACCTGAATTTCTATCAGGTAGTTGATGTATTTTACTTTCTAAAACTGTATTATTCAAACGTTTAATATGAAATTGAACCCCGACCGCAATGCGACGGATCCTTCTTCTAGTTATCTATAGTGTTCAATTTATATAGTGTAACACAAAAAGAGTTATGTTGCTATATGGTTAGATAAGTGATTTATGTTTTTTTTGTTAAAACATTATATTATATATACTTACAATTTTAAGATACATCTAGGAAATCTTTATTTTTTAATATTATCTTGTATTTTTTGCTTTTTGTTTTTTTTTTTCCTTTTGCTTTATTTCTTTATTATAGCTTTACTTTTTGCATTAATCTTACAATCCCTCAACTTTTTAAAAATCTTATAATTGAGTTTTGTGTGATTATTTTTATATACATATCAATATACATTTAAGTTGACTTACGTTTAACGTTTAACGTAATTGTTTTTAAATAAGTCAGCTCAAATATAATACGTTTTTTTCTTTATTATAGCTTTAGTTTTTGGCATTAACCTTACAACCCTCCACTTTTTAAAAACTTTATAGTTGAGTTTTGCGCGGTTCTTTTTATGTGCATTTCGCTACTCGATATCGCTCGAAAAAAAGCTCGAACGAATCGAGCTTAAATGAGCTCGAGTCCGAGCCTAAAAAACAAGCTCGTTTAATAAACGAGCCCGAGCTTCGCTTATCGAGCTTGAGCTGCCTTGTGGGCCTAAATGATCCTGCTGTTTATATACTTTTTATTAATATATTAAATATATATTTAAATACTAATGATTAATATTTATAATTTTATGAAAAAAATACTAAATTATATATAAAATAATAATTATAAATAATATAAATTAATTAGGATATGATAAACGAGCCGAGCCTGAGCTTGAAAAATTACCTACGAGCCGACCTCAAGCTTTAGAAACAAAACTCGAATCGAGCCTAGCTCGAGCTCGAGCCTGGTCGAGCTCGGGCTCGGCTCGTTTGCACTCCTAGCTTTAACTGTAATATATAGGACGACTATGTAAAGGTATAATTCTCTCCTTGTTACTGGTTTGTATTACGCACATGTGTTTATATGGTTCTTGTGGTTTTCTACTCTCTGATACATAAGAAGCTAAAAGTGTATGAAAAGCAAGAGAGACAATATGGTTGAATGTTTGACTCTTTATAAATCTAAATGATATTCACTTTTATTTTACGTCAAACCGGTTATATTGTAAAAATGTTATTATTTAATGTATTGTTAGTTACAATAATCCGTTATAACCATATTAAAATATTGTGTTTAATTCATTACATTTATTTGTCTAATACATTACAAAAGTACACTACTGATTACAATGGTACATCTAAATTTATATAGATTTCGTTGTTATAATGAGTGTTCATTGCCTAAGTACTCCTTCCTATTTATTGGTGAGTCTAATTAATTACATGATGCATCCGACTTTGTGTATATTGCGATAAAAAAATGGGTAGTTAAGTTGACGAAAATGCATTTTCAAAAGTCATGCATCAACATATGTTATGTCAAATCTTTCATAAGTTTTTTAACTTTTTTACAATAGTTGGAATTTACATATATAGGTCGTTCAATACATAACCAAATAAACAATTTTACATAGTGTTGATATTAGATAATGGAACATACATAACCAAATAAACAATTTTACATAGTGTTGACATTATATAATGGAACACAACAACGGTTATGTGACTATATGGTTACGTAATTGATTTATGTATCATAGTTAAAACACTACGTACAATCATACAATTCTCACTTCTTTGTTCTACATTCACTAGGCCTCTATCATGACATAAGGGTTTAAACAAATATATGAACGGCTTGCATAGTTAATACCAATACACATGCACATGTTTCATAATTATATTTACGATATTTACAACTTTATCATGATATATTTATTCAACTTAACTTACACAATATCCTTCCTTCTATCAATCATGACATATCTAAACAGATCGAAATCATATCAAATCAACATATACTGAAACATCGATCACGATTTGATAAAAATAAGAAATTAAGAAGAAGAAAAAACCATTTTGAGCATCATAAACCCTAATTTTGTTGCTCCTCATGAAAGCCAAACCAAAACTGGGCAACATAAGAAGGTACAAACAATTCTAGCCGATTTTCAACACATGAACGGATTAAAAAGAAAACAAGACCAATCAACAAAACACTATTACGCAATCCATTCTCATCATGTAGCGATCTCTTCAACTTCAGAATTGAACACAAAGCTTGGGAAAGTTGTTGTAATGTCCCTGCATTTCAAATCATCCATTTCATAAGACATTCTTCGATGATATATATATGTACTTATTTTATATACAACCATGTGTGCCATTTAATACAAAACGAAACTTTAAGTAGAGAATTGTATGAACTACGTAAACGCATACAACTATAATATTATTCGATATAATATACCTTAGATATGGAAGAGTCATTATCTTGAGCAAGGAAGGGTTTTGGGTGACAAAATTGTGCCACTCTGATTTGTCGATCTTGCCATCCTTGTCTACATCCGCCTCTGAAAACGTCTGTTTAAACAAAAATGGAATTACGAATCACGCTTGTATTAAATAGTTAGTTTTCTACTCTTGTAATGTACAATATTTAAATTTTTACGTGTCCGGAAAATCGGCAATTGTACTTAACTAGTGTGGTCCCCCAGCGTGTTGCGATGGGAGTACGATCGTTATCGATTCAGATCATTATGGTATTGGTACAATGCAGACGCTCGTTATAACAATCAAAAGACAACCCAATAGATAAAGTCGTTATATGTCAAAAAGGATATGATTATAAAAAAGGTCTATCGAGCCGTAGATTAAAATACGCACGTTGCAACGACATACTCAATTGTCGATATTGTATATAACATCATATCTTAAAAGCTATAAGATGAAAGTATATATATATTGAAACGTAGATAAACATATGTACACAACAACATACTTGAAATTTTATAAAATCGTATCTTAAAAGTAAAATACTATTAATTACTTGAAAGCTATTTTAAAAAAGAAAAAAAACTAATAAAATTTGACTGGATCGCAATCAAAAGCTTCGTTTGAGAAAAAAAAATAATACAATATTATTGGATAATAATAGAAACGTTATATTTACAAAACTGATTAACTACTTAAAAGTTGCTAAAAAGAACTAATAAAAAATTTGATTGAATTGTCTACTGTTGACACAAGTTCCTAAATGTATGTAAAGTAAATAGTTACTTGAAAGCTATGTTAAAAAAGAAAAAAATAATAATAAAATTTGATTGGATCGCAAAAGTTAAATAATCAAAAGCTTTGTTTGAGAAAAAAAAACTAATACAATATTATTGAATAATAATAGAAATGTCATATGTTACAAAACTGATTAACTACTTAAAAGTTGCTAAAAAGAACTAATAAAAATTTGATTGAATTGTCTACTGTTGACACAAGTTCTAAATGTATATATAGTAAAGTAATGTGTTGATAACCTTATTATAGGTTCGCTTTCTTGCGAAAAAAATAACATTTCCCAAAATATCTGTCCTTAATAAGTGATAACGGTCACTCGCTTACAATGGTCGGTCTTGTTTTACAAAAAGTGAAATTCAATAATTGGCAAAAAAAGATTCTATTTAAAATGTAGTGTGAATATCACAAAAGGCAAAAGTAAGATTACCTTATCAAGTATTATCTCAATGGTTTCATCAGTCAACTTCAGCTCAGACTCGCATAAAAGTGCGATTAACATTTGCTTAACCTGAAAAAGTAAACACAATGAAGATGTTATGATGGATAACAAAAAATAATAGACAATATGTAGTTAATATGTATATTGGAAAAAAAGAAGCAATTTTCATTGGAAACTAGTAGAAACATACCTCATGACGCTCTATGAATCCAGTTTCATCCATATCATAAAGCTTGAAACAAACTGAAACACAAAGTGTGAGTATTAAATATTATTATATGATCATTTATCGGCACGTTTTTAATTTCAGTTTTAACTACCATGTAAACTTACAACTAATTTTGTCTTCTTGAGGGCCATTAGGATGAAAAACATTAAGTGCTCTAACAAAGTCACCGAAATCAATAACCCCCTTATGCTTCACATCGAAAAGATCAAATATCTGCACATAGAATCTTTGAAACTTTTGATAATGTGCAACAAACATGAAAAAGATGTTGATCCTGTAAATTTTCAAAAAGAAAGTATCTCTACAAATATAACAAAATATGGAATCTAATAGGGTGCATTTGTTCGTTTTAAACCTTTAGATGCTTTATAACACCTAAATTTAGGTGCTCCTTTACAGGAAAGCATAAATTTGGTTTCTCAAACTTGTTTTCATAAATGATTATATACCAAAATAAGTACAGACAGAAAAGTAAGGCATTATAATTGTTATAATTATGCACTAGAAAAAGAATATTTTGAAAAGGTAAGGTATTTTTGTTTATTGTGAAATAAGACTGTTATAAAAAAGGAACTATGTTGGAAAATTACGGTTTTTAGTTATTAATCATTCTCATTATTTGTATGAGGTTACATGGGTCACTATAAAAAGAAATGAAGATGAAACTCATACGATAAAAATTAGATAGATGAAATTAATAAATGAGCTGCAAATTAAGTAATTTGATTAATAAATGTAACCGACTAGCCGTATCCAAACATATCCAATACTCAAATATCGCCGTACAGGGAAAATAATTTAAACTGATGAAATGCGTTCCGCATGCAAGTAAAAATCTTAACAAGTATAAAGTTTAATACTTGATCTATATATACACCAAATAGCTTCTACTCTAATACAAGTTCTCACCTAATTATTGCAAATGCTCCAAAGATGCAATAATAGACAATATAGATTTATTAACGAAAACTATAAAGTTATAGGATTACATGACAGAATATAAAATGGGGGAGCAACATACCCTGTTCGCAAATAGATTCTCTTTCTTTCGGTTTTTGAACAAAGCTAGCTGGAATTCTTCCTGTTAAAGGTAATTACATCAAAGGAAACAATATTAACATTGGACCTCATAGTAACATAATACGAGGAATTCTACCATAATGAACACATGGGTTACCTTATTAATTAATCCATCATCGATTACAGAACTGCTAATGCTCTTGAATAGCTCGAACAGAGCTTCAACTTCACTGACACTAACTGGATACAAAAGACGATTACGGAAGCTAACATTAGCAAAACTCACTATCATATATGGATAAGTTAATTAAACAATAATGACATGACATGATTAATAAAAATAATCATCTTACAGGCTGTTTGAGAAGCAAGAATAGTCGGGTTCTCGTGCCCAGGAACCGGCTTTCTTACGGTAGATTGAAAGCAGCCCATTTAAAGATAGATACAAAGGGCATTACACGACTAGAACCATCATAACCGTCTCAAACTTAACTGCCATAATTGCAAAACCCAAACTAATCGGTTAATCAACAAATATAAAAAACGAAAGAAGTGTCGGTTTCACCATGAAATTAATACAATGGAAACTAATAAGCATAATACATCAAAACACATATGAAGAAGTTCAATAGACACTTCAAATGGATTCATAAAATCATGTAAAAAATAAATCAATAAAAATTGAAAAACTAGCATGTTAAACTTGTTAGTCTGAAATTACATATCATACACTTCTAATTTATCCATGAGATTCTAGAACTAAATTGTTACCACCCAAACAGGAAAACTCAAACCCAAAAGACTAGTCCGGTGGGTCTATTAACCCCACGTTTGTTGCCTATACAACCGATGTGGGACAACTTCCATAGCTCGCAATCATAGTTGTTAATGGCGAATAGCGACAAATAGCGATAAGGTACCTATATGCTACATAGCGAATAGCGACAAATAGCGGGCGCTATTTTATAAATAGCAATACACTAGAAAACAATTTTAATTTTCTTTTATATGTATATTATATCAAAATACCATGGTATTTCACATGTATATTTAACAAAAACCTAAAATCCAGCTACTCTATAGCTATATTTAGTCGCTATTTATATTTAAGAAAAAAAAACTGAAATCCTGCTATTTGTGGCTACATCCCTGTAGCGACCTTGACCTATACGCTAACCACTATTGACAACTATGCTCGCAATGGTTTCAATCCATAACATGAAACAATTTCTCATTTAAGTACACACATACGCTAACCGCATTAACTTAATAGCTAATTCCTTTCCAAATTATCCCATACACATCAACATTTAGTAATCTCATTACACAAAATTACAAACTACATAAAATCAAATTCTTTCAAGTTTCACAAATTCAATCACTAATCACTATCATCCACCGCTAGATCTGAAAACCCTAAACAATTCCAAACATAAACCATCTGAGCACAGATTCGCACAAATTCACACAAATTTTCACAACTCAATCAAACATATCGAAATCAAGTAAAATCAAACACGAATCCAGCAACTAACTATCAATCATACTCTCAAATCTGCCCTAGAAGAGCGAATTCACTTCCAAATCAAGCAATTGCAACACTTCAGAAGCTAAACACAACAATCAACTGTAAACTTAATCAAATTTCGGTCATACAAAGACGAAGCGAGTGAATGCATACTTACAGAAGGATTAAACAGGTGTGAAACAGAGGATTTGATGGAGAATTATGTAGAAAGAAGACCACACAATGAGAATTGAGAAATTTTGGGTGAAAGGAGCCACGGGGTGTATTTATATTGGGGGTTATGTAGCGGTCACGTGAGGGGCACGTGATGTGGGATAAGTGAATAGTGATAATTTTTGTTTACTTTTAATTTAATATAATATAATATAATATAATATAATATGTGACGGTATGTCAATGGTTTGAAATTCTAATTATAAATCTATTAATTTGAATCAACAAGACTAGTACTACTCTTGTGTTCAATTAAGATCGTTTTCTAGAGTTTGTTAAATAGTTATTATGATATAAGATAGGTTTACTTGTGGAGTCAATGTTTATTCATTTATATATTTAGGTAGTGTTGGGTTTGGAAGACTTAAAGGTTAATAGAAAGGATTATTTTAGAAAACGAAAGAAAATATGTTTGGTTAATCATGTGTTAATAGATTGATCACTCTGAATTTTTTCTTTAATTTCTTCAAATAATGAAAACAAATCTATATCATATTATATTATTTACTATTATATTATTGTATTGTTATTAACTTTATTATGAATACTATTATTGATTTTATTATCATCTATAATATTATTATTATTGTTATTGAGATGTTTTTTGTGATTTTTATGGGTTGTATTTTTATTCATTTGTCTTTTTTCATCTATCAAACAACACAAGATAATGATTCATTTTATTTTTATAAGGGTAGCTAAACAAGATAGTGGAATGTTAATGATTCGTTTCTTTTTGTTGTCTCATTCCTTGTCCATTTAATTCTCTTGTTTATTCCATTGCCTCATGCCGAACAGACCCCTACTTTGTTTTAATTAAGTTGTGAGTGAAATGAGGCGTTTTAGGAAAAAAAATACCACTAAGATCCACTCACTATGATTTTTATGGTGGTTAGTGGCAATGGTGAAGGAGGTTTGGGACAGAGGTAAAGGTGGTGATGATGGCGACAACGTTGGTGGTGCCAAGTGGTAGAGCCAAAGGCGATGGTGGAAACGACTACAAAGTGGTGTCTGGGTGGCGAAGATGATAGTAGAAGTGACAATGTGTTGGAAAAGGAGACGACGATGGTGGTATAATGTTGGTGGCGTTGGGTGGTTGAGGGGGTAGTGACGATGTTGGAGTGGTGTCAACAACAATGACGATGGTGATGGTAGTTGATGACGATGAAGAGGTGGCGGTGACAATTAATGATCATTGGTGACGTTAATGCTCTTAAACACCTTTATGTTAACAAATTTTATAACAGTTGTGAGCTTCTACTTCTAACTTGAATATAACCAAATTGACACGTTGACTAATAAAGCCATAACTCAAATGAGCTTATATACAATGAATTTTGCCCACTCATCCATGATTTAAATGAAATGTGATAATTGTTAAATATAGTTTTAATTAAGTAATCTGTTTTTTATAATAAATAATCACATGGTAGTGGTGATGATTCCAATTTCTTCATGATTGTTTTCTCAATCAAATACATCATAAATTTTAATTCTTTATTAGATTTCAAGTATTTCAAATTACAAATTCATTTCACAAACTAAATTTCAAATTCAATTCCATTAAATACTAATTCCTTTGTAAATTTTACCAACCTTATTCTCTAAATCGAAAATAAGTGTACAAAAAAAATCAAGATATAGAATTGTGCCGTTGTTTCGGTTAATATTGTTAGAAATTAGAAAAAAAATGGTAAATGCACGGTACCCCTGACCGCGGGAGGGTTCTCCCTCCCCAAGCTAGCTTAGCCCCATAGCTGCCTGGCAGTTACTACCTAGCAGGATTATTTGGACCGAGCTGGACTCGAACCCGCGTCCTTCCGTTTGGAATGAGTGAGGCTGGCCACTGGGCTGACACCCCATTGTTTTATTGTTAGAAATAGAAGATAAGTCATAAGAATGAAATCGTATAAAGATGCATTTGATTAGATTGAACTTTTGTAGTACTTGTTTATAATACGAATCTACATGTAAACATAAAGGTTTTATGATTTGGAATATTAGATCACAAAAATCAAACAAATGTTTATCTTAAACCACCCATTTCATGCATCTTTAAAATGGAAAATGTGTGAACAAGATACTACTAGTCCAATGTAGCATTGTCTTTAAAATCACCCTTTTGGAATGATTCAATTCAATGTAGCATGAGTAGGGTAGGTATAGAATTAGTGGTATTAATATTCTCTATTTGATTATTCATCGTTTATTAATAAATTTGAAAATTCTAGTTTATATTTATCAACATCGTTACCGATTTAACATTGTGAGACAAAAATCATATGTTTTTGTTTCACTTTTACCAAAAAGGCTGGTGCATCCATAACCACATGATAACACAATTGTTTATCGACTGTCGTAGTAATCAATATTTGTCAAGACATGTTTGATGGTAAAGTTCTTTTTATCTATAGTCAATTCACTCAAAACATGATGGCATTTAAAGTCCAATATATCTTTTAAACCTATGTTCTGGGGGCAATTTAACACAACTGCCAGCGACCACTAACACTGAAGTTGCGGCATGTTAATACGAATAAATTAAACCAAAACGTAAAACATAGAATAGAATAACTAAGTCGATCTAGGACCCGTGCGTTACGATGAACTCGCGTCTATCTTTTCCCGTTTGACAGGTTCATACTTCACGGGTCCTAGATCAACTTAGTTATTCTTTTCTATGTTTTACGTTTCGATTTAATTTCTTCGCATTAACACGCCACAACTTCAGTGTAGTGTTGGTGGCTGTTGGCAGTAATGTGGCACTGATGTTCGCCCCGCTGCAACGCAGGAGTGCTCAATGCTAGTTATATTTATATATCATCACCACTATACAAACCATAATGCATAGATTACAACAACCATTATTATATCTATATGTAAGATATATCATTATCACTATATAAACCATAATGCATACATTACAACAACAATTGCATTAATATGTTGCAAATTAAATCTATACGTAATGAGATGTCGAACATCACGATCATGGGCCGCAACTGAAGATAAATCAATCTGTCATGTGATTAGCTATAGCCAAAAAGAGAAACAAACATTGGTTGTATTTATGTCTTTGTGAAGGGTGGCATGGGTGAAGTTCGTTAACGTGAAAACTTTATAGAAATGTAATTAACTTTTTAAACCTTTTGAGTGATTAATTGGAACATATTGAAAAATTAATTACATTTATGTAAAGTTTTTCATAAGAAAAAAACCTTCATTTCTTTATGTTATGTCCTTTAAGCACGTTGCTGCTGTGCCGTATTTCACATGTAATTTTTGTATTTTTTCATTATAATTTAGTTTATTATGATACTGGTATAGTATATCCAAACTTTATTCGCGCATGCTGTTGCGACATTTTTACACATAATTTTTGCATTTTTCATTATTGATTTAGCTTATTACGATATTGATACGACACATCTAAACTTTATTAAAGTATGTAAAAAGTAAAAAAAGGAAAACAGGAGGAATTTTTTAAAACTTCAAGGACTATAAAGTAAATTTTAAAGTTTAAGGTTTGTAATGTAAATTATTAAAGTTAAGGTTCTAGTTAGACACTCTTAATTAACAAAAGAAATATAAAAAATGCGAAATGCTTGAGACGGGATTCAAAGCCAAATCTAGTGGTTTAATAGCTAGCGTCCTTTTCACCACATTAGTTCACTCATTGTGTTACAATCTATTACTATAATTATATAAAGCAACTTTGCGTTCGAGAAAAAAGAAAATTTTATCTGAAAGAATGTCATATGACATCCACCAGTTAGGCGTCATCCTCTTTAACCAATTATAACAAAAACTATTGCTACCATCGGTTTTTGTGTGATAGTATAATATAATATAAAGCATAATATGATATAATATAATCGATTATTGTGAACCATCCATGAAGTCAAAAAAAGGACAAAGAAATCATAACAAATCGACACGTTTACCCGAAACAAGAATATATTATACTAAACGAGTTTTAATTTACAATATCAACTATTATAAAATTTTAAAACAATGAGATGTCTTTTGTTGTCCAATCAAGAATAAAAATTGTGTTGTGTAGTGTTTCACCTTTATTCAACTCACATATAATACTTGGCACTTCCACAATTGAGATTGAGATGCTTCACCTTACAACGTTTGTGGTTTTCATCAACAAAATAATGATACGTATCGATATAATTCTTTTTCTCGTAATTAGAAGGATAAATATGTACATATTAAGGTGGAAAAAAAAAAATATTTTATGATTAAAATGTATAAAAGGTTTCATTTTTAGTTAATGAGCTGACACTGGTTTTTAGCGACACAAAAACTCTGTTCCGTTCGGATTTCGCTTATGGGTGTATGCCTATCCGTCATCTTTTCTAGAACAGCAACCAATGTTTTAAAATTCGGTTTTTAAATCATATCGGGGTGGGCTCCGAAATAGTTCAATCGGTTGAATTGCAGTTCAATCGGGTTACTAGTTAGCCCTATAATTCTATAAAATACAAATTTATCTCAAAATATAATTCAATCTCAATTAGGATTTATATAACTGATCATGGTTTTATCTGAAAACCAACTATTTTCTTGTAAAATGTTAAGCATTTTAAGAACATTTTTATTATTTATAAACAATATTACATTGGAAAAGGTGGGTAACAATTTTAACACTTATAGAATACTAGAATGGAAGGCACTATTACCTTAATATCATATTTTATTAAGAGTAAAATTTCGTTTTGCTCCCTGTGGTTTGGTCACTTTAACTGTTTTGCTCCAAACCTTTAAAAATAGCCATTTTCCTCCAATAGTTTGCTATGGTTTTTCCATTTTGCTCCCCGCCTCTAACTCCATCCAAATTGTCTGTTTTTCTATTTTGCTCCCCGCAGGGAGCAAAATGGAAAAAACATAGCAAACTATTGGAGGAAAATAGCTATTTTTAAAGGTTTGGGGCAAAACCGTTAAAGTGACCAAATCACATGGAGCAAAACGAAAGTTTACTCTTTTATTAAAATTAGAAAGTCAAATTTTAAGATAATACAAACCGGTTTAGTGGTGTGAACCGATAGAACCGGATTTATCGTTCGACATACCATATTCAGGTTTTACCGACCTTTATAGAACCAGAAAACTTTGCGTTCGAGAAAAACAGAAAATTTTATCTGAAAGAATGTCATATGATATCCACTACTTAGCGTCATCCTCTTTAACCAATTATAATAAAAACTATTGCTACCATCGGTTTTTGTGTAATAGTATAATATAATATAAAGTATAATATGATATAATATATATAATATAATCGATTATTGTGGACCATCGATGAAGTCAAAAAAAGGACAAAGAAATCATAACAAATCGACACGTTTACCCGAAACAAGAATATATTATACTAAACGAGTTTTAATTTACAATATCAACTATTATAAAATTTTAAAAAGAATGAGATGTCTTTTGTTGTCCAATCAAGAATAAAAATTGTGTTGTGTAGTGTTTCACCTTTATTCAACTCACATATATATACTTGGCACTTCCACAATTGAGATTGAGATGCTTCACCTTACAACGTTTGTGGTTTTCATCAACAAAATAATGATACGTATCGATATAATTCTTTTTCTCATAATTAGAAGGATAAGTATGTACATATTAAGGTGGAAAAAAAACAATATTTTATGATTAAAATGTATAAAAGGTTTTATTTTTAGTTAATGAGGTGACACTAGTTTTTAGCCGACACAAAAACTCTGTTCCGTTCGGATTTCGCTTATGGGTGTATGCCTATCCGTCATCTTTTCTAGAACAGCAACCAATGTTTTAAAATTCGGTTTTTAAATCATATCGGGATGGGCTCCGAAATAGTTCAATCGGTTGAATTGCAGTTCAATCGGGTTACTAGTTAGCCCTATAATTCTATAAAATACAAATTTATATCAAAATATAATTCAATCTCAATTAGGATTTATATAACTGATCATTGTTTTATCTGAAAACCAACTATTTTCTTGTAAAAGGTTAAGCATTTTAAGAACATTTTTATTAGAGTAAATTGCACAAAACGTCCTTTAAGTTTCACCAATCTTGCTGGTTTCAGCCTTAATCTTTAAAAGTTGTCAAAATCAGCCTTTAAGATTAATTTTGTTGCAGGTTTCATCCTTTATCACTAACCCAGTTACTAATCCATGTTAAATGGCCTCACATGCATAGCATGTGAGGGTAAAACCGTCTTTTCATTCTCTCTCTCTCCACTTTCTTTATCTTCAAACTCTTTCACCTTCATCTTCACCATTCTCCAGCTGACAAAAATGGCTTCCAAATCTCAAGATTCACAAAACCTAGATACAAACCCATCAGAACTCCAATCTCACCTCCCCATTATCCCATTCACATCGATCACACTTTCTCTCTCTAAATTCACACCTACCCATTTCATCTCTCCACCAACAATCTCACCTAACCCTCCCAAAATCCCAGCAACCCTCAAAATACCATCTGTACGCACTGTTTCTCTGGAACACGGTTTCGAGATGCTCCAACCGTTCGGCGACTTCTATTAAACTCACTATTATTAACATTACCACCCCAAACCCACTATTATTAACAGCTAATCTCGTAAGATTCTCAACCAACTCAGTCACACTTCTATTAAACTCCAAAACCCTACCTTGAAAATCATTAAAATTACCACCCCCTACACTCTTACTACATCTTTTAGCATCGGTTGCAGGGTCAACGGCTTCTTGAAAAAAACTATAATTATCGTATTTTACGAAGCACCCGTCGAGAAAGATCCTCCCGGAGGTTGCCGGAAGGCAGCCCGGAACGGAGGTACGGCTGACGGCGTAGCAGACAAGACAATCGATACGAGAAAGATCACGGTGACACTGAATAAAAGCGTAGAAAGAAGAAGTCGAATCGGGAGCGACGGCGAAGTTGGTGTCGGAGCTGTTGAGGTTGCTGGAGAGTCGCTCCATGGCCTGTACGAACGTTGGGATTAAGGTGTTGGTTGTGGCACGTGATCTCCCGCACGTGAGGCTGCCGGCGGGGGTGGCACGTGCGTCAGAAGAAAGCAGGTTTGATTTGGGAGTTTGGTTTTGTGATGGGTGTGTGTGTTTTTTTTGGGTGTATATATGATATATATCATATATGGGTAAAGAAGAAAGCAGAGTCAAATGTTTGGAACTTTAGGTGAAGGTTGAAGGTGAAAGAGTTTGAAGATAAAGGAAAGTGGAGAGAGAGAGAGATGAAAAGACGGTTTTACCCTCACATGCTATGCATGTGAGGCCATTTAATATGGATTAGTAACTGGGTTAGTGATAAAGGATGAAACCTGCAACAAAATTAATCTTAAAGGCTGATTTTAGCAACTTTTAAAGATTAAGGCTGAAACCAGCAAGATTGGTGAAACTTAAAGGACGTTTTGTGCAATTTACTCTTTTTATTATTTATAAACAATATTACATTGGAAAGGTGGGTAACAATTTTAACACTTATAGAATACTAGAATGGAAGGCACTATTACCTTAATATCATATTTTATTAAGAGTAAAATTTCGTTTTGCTCCCTGTGGTTTGGTCACTTTAACTATTTTGCTCCAAACCTTTAAAAATAGCCATTTTCCTTCAATAGTTTGCTATGGTTTTTCCATTTTGCTCCCCGCCTCTAACTCCATCCAAATTGTCTGTTTTTCTATTTTGCTCCCCGCAGGAAGCAAAATGGAAAAACCATAGCAAACTATTGGAGGAAAATGACTATTTTTAAAGGTTTGGGGCAAAACCGTTAAAGTGACCAAACCACATGGAGCAAAACGAAAGTTTACTCTTTTATTAAAATTAAAAGGTCAAATTTTAAGATAATACAAACCGGTTTAGTGGTGTGAACCGATAGAACCGGATTTATCGTTCGTACATAAGACATACCATATTCAGGTTTTACCGACCTTTATAGAACCAGACCCGTGTCTGATATCTGGTTTAACCGGTATAACTGGCCGGTTCAAACAGGTATCTAAAACATTGACTACGACTGTCAAGATACCATCCATTGGATGGTTGGGACTAAGCAACTGCAGGCACGGCTGTGAGGCCGGTCCCGGATCATAACTCACCGGGCTTTTCCACGAAGGGGCATAACACCAGCTTACAAGACCTCTTTGTGTCCCACGAAAAACTATACCGCCGACTGTCACTTGACACACGTTGCGCTACCACAAGAGTCGAGACTCTCTGGTAACGCACGGTGAGAAAAAAAACCCGTATTGACTCGGATTTGAACTTGTGAACACCGTCACCTACATACGAGAGGTCAACCTTTCAAGAAAAGGTATATTCCTCCTCTCCTAGCGACTTACTCTACATCTCTGCTTTATTCTCTATTGACTATTGTTTCATATGCAAATTATACACCCCACATGTGTATATGCATCATCATGTAAGTGTTAAAACATATATTTACAAATTATACCGATTTGATCATAAAATAATAGTTATGAAGATCATACATTAGATCACCTTCTAGTCGTTTTTTTACACGTTGCAGCTAAATTTTAACTCGAGAAATACTAGAGACCGCTCTATCTGACCCATGACACGATTTGTCGGAATTTGTAAACATTTGCACTCAGGAATGACTCGGTATCGAAAATCCTAAAAATTGGTACCGGAAATACCCGGTACGGTACGATTCGGTACCAGTATTTGAAGGTAAAAACTGGTAACGAACCAGTACCGTACTGGACCAGTACAAAAAACACAAACTATCGGTACCGAATCAATACTGAAAATTGAACCAGTTCAGAAATTTGGTACCAGTTCTTAACCGATACCCGGTATGGTGGTACCATTTGCAAACCTAATGGAAATATGATATTACTCAGCTTGGTTGAACCAAGGTGGCCACATTTTGAATATTGAAACTTGACCATGTGGGCATGTGACAATAATGTTATTGGTATTATTCTTTCTCAAAGTCTTGTATTCTTTTCGTAGTAATCATGTTTATTCTGTAAATTACTTTAAATTCGCAGTAATCATGTTTATTCTATCTAAATTACTTTAAATAGTCTGGATGCTATTTAACTGTTTAAAGAAATAAAAACGTGAAACCAAAAAAAATACCGTCTTAGTATTTTTTTTTCAGAATAATAATAATAATAATAATAATATAATAATAATAATAATAATAATAATCTAAATTCTAATAAAGGATTTAAAAATGCCATGTGTCAACACCATATTATTCTTTAACAAAATCTATATTAATAGGTATTTAAAACATAATTTATATAATGTAAAACATAAAAGATTAGTATAAATAATTTTCTTTTTTTCTCTTACTTTTAATTTAATTTCGTAAACATCTACGGAAGTTTATCTCTTACTTTTAATTTAGTTTGGTAAATATCTACGAAGGTTTATCTAAGTAGTTGCAAATAATATAGCATCTTATCTTATAATTATAATATATAACATCTTAAAATTTAGTTTTTAAAAAACCATGAGTGTTGGTCTTAAGGTATTTTCAAGTGAGTTTGTGTTTTTTTGTCTTTTTAACAGCAAGATGAGATATTGGGTATGTTTGGCAAAAGTAGCTGTTGTTGGTAGCTGAAAGCTGGTGGCTGGAGGCTGGAAGCTGGTAGCTGTAGTTGTAGCTTTTTAGATATATTTAGGTGTTTGGCAGAGTGGCTGAAGCTTCTAATAAAATGCATATAAATGGACATTAAAAAGTTGGTACATTAGAAAGTTCATTATTTTTAGAGGTTAAAATAGTCATCTTTCCTAAAAGCTTGTAGCTCCTTCTAAACGCTACTAGGAGCGTTTAACCAAAAACTTCAAGCTCCTAACCTAAAAGCTTCTAGTTCCTTCAACCAAACAAGGCTTTTTATTAAGTTGGAGCTTTTTCTTAAAAGCTTAAAGCTTGAAGCTCCTAAAAGCTTCTAAAAGCTCCATGCCAAACATACCCATTATCAATTAGGTGTGTAAAAAATCAAATTAACCGACAAAAGCGATCTGAAAACACTGAACAACATAAAAACTGATGGGTTGATTAATTGTTTTTCTAAAAACCGAGAGTAACATATCGATTATGGTTGAGTTATAACCTTCAAAACCGATTAACCAAAATTATCATAATCGACATCCTGGTTATGGTTATGATTTTGTACCAAAACCGATCCATACACCCTTGTTATTGATTACCAAACACCAAAACATATAATAAATGAGGAGATGGGAAGAGAGAGTTTACAACACAAAGTAAAAATTTTGGTGTTTATGTGTTAATCAAATATACTTTTTTTATTTAAAATCTGTTCATAATTTCTACCATATTTAAATAACTGATGTTATCATTTAAACATAAATTTTATCATGTTTATGGGCTATGACAAATTAAAATTAGATTTGTTGTGATATTTATGAAATTGTAATATAAAATTGCCCTTAATGGTATAGGAATTTTATTAATTTTTAAATTATCAACTTTGTTCAAGCTCCCCCACAAATCATAGAATTAGAATGGTAATTTTGTTTATTTTAAAGTTTTTATCTTAGTATGTTTAGATCAAATAAAAAGTCTCATAAAAGTAAGAAATCGTACAAAGAGTATCAAACGGATTCCGACTGATCTCATTCAAGTGGCATTGGAACCATTTCATACGATATGAGATTTTAAGTTTTCAATTTTAGATTTATAGGTTGTAGATTTCAACATTTTTGTTTATTATCATTGTGTCTTTTTTATATTTGCGTCATTGTGTATTATGTTTTTTTCCTCAACATTGTGTTATAATTTTCGGTGTTGTGTTATATTTTGCTCGGCATTGTGTTATCTTGTGCGATCCATTGTGTATTTGTACGCTTCTTATTTCTATGATTCTTTGTAGAATAACTTAACCCGTGTCATTACTTCAAAAATATATCTTTAAATTTATCATATAATATATGCTAGACGTACCCACGAAATTCATCGTTACCTCAAATTTATCTTTAATTTGTAATTTGTAACGATAACTTGATAACAATGTTTTTAAATTAAACCTTAAAAAATTAGCTTTAATGATTTTTTTATATATTAGACTTTATATCTGATATTTGTGAATTACGTTATAAAAATGGTCTATGCTTCAAATACAGTCCGAATGTTAAACAGTTTATAAACAAATTGGTATTAATTACTATGAGCAAGAGATTGTAAATTGATTGTGCTCTACAAACAAACAATTTTCATTATTAACATGTGTAACACACAGAATTATAACCTAGTAATAATAATAGAGTGGTTTATTAAACCGAATTTTGGCTTCCTAGTGTTTTTGAATTTGTAATTGTTATATATATATATATATATATATATATATATATATATATATATAACTTATTAGCTATAATGAAATCTATATTCACTTGTAGGTGAATCATAATCAATCACATAGCATGTTTTGTATTTGATTTTAACTCTTTCTCCTTGATTTATAATTGTTTTGTTTTTTTCTCTGAAAATTATTACTTTACAAATTAACTGAACATTACTTAAAAAAAACAAGTTCTTAAATAAAATTTGAATCATCATATTATTATTATATATTATCTATTATCTATTTATTTAAAAGACAAGTGAAGAATAGCAATCTTGATTTTTAAGAGTGTTAACTTTTATTGAAAAATAATTATATTTATTTTATTCTAAGTTATTAAGTTAGCCCCCTTTCTATGATATATCTTTGACCGCTTGACTTTTGCAATAAGTTCGACTTCGTTCTTTTTTATCCATCGAGGCATCGACTTTCTAATATGTGTATAAGTTCTAATTGGTCTACATTTTAAACACGTGAGTCACTTAAATTCGTTGTTTTTTTACGTTTTTCCCTGGTTTTGGTCCGGCCGCTGTAACACAGCGAAATCAATTCTAATTTTTTAAAAGTGACTTCAAATTAGATACAGTAAAACTGATTAAAATCCGGGTTAATTCGAAGCAAACTGAATTCGAAGGTAAAAAAAATAAATTAAAGGTTTGCAGTCAACATCTAAAAAAATAAATAATCAAAAGATTTAAAGATTATAAGAAAGCATCACAATCCCAAATTTAACATAAATGACCAAAAATAGTAGTCGTCAACATCTAACCATACACCAAAATCCAAATTGCAGTCACAATCAAATTATTCAATTAAATTAATTAATTCAAAACTTTTATGAACAACAATTTTTACATCTGAATATAATCTAATCTTACATTTTTAATAACAATTTTTACATCAAATTATAATCTAATCTTATATTTAAAGGATTTAAACTTACAATACTTTTATGGAAATAGTGACTTTTCATATATAGAGATGGTGCGAGCTTTCTATAGTGATCTTTGCTTGCAACTAGGATTTGATAGACAAATATTAATACGATTTTAAAAAATTATAATTACAAGTGTGCTTTCTATTACACTTGACATAAATGAATCTAGTAAAATGATTCCATACAATTGACATTTTAACATAAAATCCTTGTGTTTTCCATAGCCTTGCATATGACAAGAAGTAATAGTGGTGTCTGTGTTGAGTGAAGTAGTAATAGTGACTATGTGAGCTCAAGCGGCCGAGCAACGACTTAGGGTTAACACAAAATTCGTAACTTGAGTTTTATATAAACGGGTTTTGGTCAGGTTGAGCTGCAAACAGGTTTAGCTAAACCAGTTGTGTCTGTGTTGACCTAACTGCAACAACGATTCATTTAATACCGGCCCCTAATTGCAACAACGAGGGTCCGAGCGCTACAAATAATTGTATGAGAATGAGTGGAAACTCGAGAGAGACGAACAACACAAACAAGTCGTGAGGGGGGGGGGGGGGGGGGGGTAATTAGGTTTCAGAGAGTTGTTTTAACATTAAATCATAAATGTTCACTTCTTATTTCCAAGTGAAGAAGCCTAGTCCGCTTGAATACTTGGCCCAAAGCCTATAACTTAGAAACCCAAATAAAATGTAATTCGAATATAATAAAACATGGAAAATTTGTATGCATGACCAAATTAAAATAAAAAGAAATATATAATAAAACCTTGAAAATTTGTATGCATGACAAAATAAAATAAAAAGAAATATATAATTCAAACTCAAATTTTCAGGTCATAGGGTGTAACAGCCCAGCGTAACCGCACCATGATATTATCCGCTTTGGACGCCAGCACGCCTTCAGCGCCTTCCCCTCACGGTTTTCTAAACGCGTCATGATGGTGAAGATATCCAGCCCCTTATAAGGAAGCCTTTATTCCCCTTCACAACCGATGTGGGATATCACTTAGGGGTATGAAATTGACAAATTTGTAACTTGGCTCAAAATTGAAATCTAAATACGAAACCATCTCTAACCATTCCGGTATGAAATTGACAAATTTGTAACTTGACACAAAATCCGAAATCTATATACTAAACTCTCTCTAACCAATCCGGCATATATTCACAAATATGTAACTTGACTCAAAATCCGAAATCCAAACCGACCTATCTTTAACCAATCGGGATTTGAGTTTGTTCATGTCAAACTTTAGTATTCTAAGCATGATTCTAGCATTAAACACCTAATTTTTTTTATTTGAATGGTGAATGTTACTTTACACTCAATACTACATCAACATATTCCTAATTTACCCCATACCATGAAATGAACCCGAAAATATCTTTGCAAAAGACAAAAAACTCTACTACTCAGCCAAAGCCAAAATTACTGTTAGACACCTAAATTCCTGCATTATTGTAACATAATAGTCTATCAAGTTTTAAACTCATATAAAGTAACACAATATATGTACTCCATTCATTCATAAACAAATAAAGGCGAAATTACAAAAATGACCATTGATCAAAACCACTTTCAGATTTGGCCACCTCATGCGTCTTTGGAGCGACGCATCATGCACGGGATGCGTTTGGAAGTGCATGAGACGCGTAGGGGCCCACCTGCAACATTTGAAACGACACGTGTTCATTTTTTATCGGGTGCTTGAGAGGTTGCATATGGACGCTTCATGTGTTTGAGAGGTCGTTCCAAGAACGCATGAGGTGGCCTTTTTGAAAGTCATGGTGGTCAACGACTATTTTCGTAATTGTAAATAAATTTATAAAACTCTACAATGGTCCATACAGGGCCCCCTCTACATTCCAATACATTCAAAACATAGTTGGCCATATTTGATATTACACCTACTTACAAATATGCAGTCATGCAGAATCAATCTTCAGTTGCCAGAGCCTTGAGGCACCTCTCTCTTTGAATGCAGGACTACCCTACCCTTCTTGTTCATATTCAGATTTTCATACGTGTCTCTACTCCAATTCAGCAATTCAAAGATTATCAAATCTTTAATACAAATAAAATTTTTGTCCAGTTGCATGTTGTAAACAAGACCCCTTATAAGTTATACACCCTTTAAGTTGAACTCAAAGTCTTAACCTTTCTTCATCTTTATCAAAAACCCATTTGACACTGACCACTTATCTTTAATCTTGACAATAGTACAAGTAAAATTTAGTGTTTTTTGAGCTGGGGTTTGCTTGTTTTTTGTGGGTTTAGACTTTAGAGCAAGAAGATTGATTGTGCATTAAAATGGAGGAGAAATATGAGCCATTGAAAGAGCTTGGTTCTGGGAACTTTGGAGTGGCAAGACTGGTTAGAGATAAGAAGACTAAGGAGTTGCTTGCAGTCAAATACATTGAAAGAGGATCAAAGGTATGTTGTTGGATTTATTGAGTCGATTTGATGAACCATTTTAGTATTCAAATGGGTACACTATGCAGTGTTTTGAGCATATTTTCATTTTGTTTGATTATCAAATCGGCTTTCGGTTTAGATAGGCGCTCTGGTGATAACAATGATCAAGAACAGTGAACATGTTAACCGGAAAAATTAACAAAATCACTTTGATTGTTACCAAAATAAACAAAAGCTCCGGCTAAGGCGGCTAAAATTTAGGCAACGCTTTACATGTGGTCTCTTTTTATTGGCCTTTAAGAAAGGCTCCGCTAAGGCTGAAATAAAGCATGCTCTTTTATCTATTGGCTAAAATTAAGCCTTTGCTCTTTTTAGATGGCGGCTGAAAAGGGTAGATGTCGGCCGGTTCTGAGAATTCGTGTATCCTCTTCGAGCTCGAAAAAATGTGCCCTTTGGCCTTAACGAAATTGGGTACAGGGCTCACTATAGGTCAAAACCTAATGACAATGGGCAAATAACGAATCTTAACCAGGGGCATACATACTTTATACGCAGGGGTTGGCGCTCCGGCGGGTAGTGTAAATTTTGGAAAAATTTGACCTTTTTTTGACGCTTTTCCGATTTCGTTACCCTTTTTATAAAACGTTACCCCTACGAATATTTTCTAGATCCGCCACTGATCTTAACCATAAGAATAGTTTTGTAAGTGGGCCGGTGTTTGTATGGGTATACCCTATTAATTTTTTTACATATACATATCAGGTTTTTTTTAAAAAATGGCGTGCCCTTCGAAATATTGGGCCCTGGTCGGTGGTCCTCCCCGCCCACCCCAGGGCTGTTCCTGGTAGACGCTAATTAGCTGCCAGCTTAATTTAGCCTATGTGTTGCACTTGTATTATTTTAACTGGTTTTTCGTGAACTCCATTGTACTTTTCAAGGGTTTTTGTGCAGGCTATAATTTAGCTCATAGGAGCCTGTGGCGCTATTGTACTTTCCTAATTGTTTTTTTTATATCTCTACATTTCAAAGGCTAAAATTTTATGTTTATTTTGGTAATTTTTCGTTCAACATGTTTATTTTGGTGAGTTTTTCTATTTGGTTCTCTATTTATAATGATAAAAAAAACACATCTTAGTTTAACAATGAGAAATCATTACTTGTTGGCTATTGCCACCCACTAAGTTACATATATACTTGACCCATGTATAGTTAAGTGATATCTATGGCATAGTGTTAGTAATCGAGTTCTCATGCTATTCAAGTTATATTCCTATATCTTTTTGTTATAAATAATTCAAATGATAACTTCTTGTTCTTATTTCAGATTGATGAAAATGTTCAAAGGGAAATCATCAATCACAGATTACTTAGACATCCAAACATCATTAGATTCAAGGAGGTCAGTTTGAGCCAATACACATTTATTTTCACTCATTTCTTATGACCAAACATCGATATTCGCAATCAGTTTGTAAGAATATTATTCAAAAATAGATAAAATTCAATCTTAACAAGAAACTACTCCTTAGCAAAGATTTCATGTGTAATAAATTTCCATCACTATTTATTTAAGAGACAACACTGCAACAAAATTTCCACTCATTTTTATGACAGAACAATATGATATCAGTGAGCAATTGGCACAAATTTAATCCAGAGATGAACAATAAATCTTTATACAAAACTACGCGTTAGCAACAATTTAACGTGCAAAAAGTTTCCGCCTTTTTGTTTTTAGAGTAAAGTACACGGACGGTCCTTGTGGTTTACCAAAATTTCGGATTTAGTCCCTATTTTTCCAAAAGTACACGGATAGTTCCTGTAGTTTGCACTTTGTAACGCAGTTAGTCCCCAACTTTGCCAAAAGTACATGGATGGTTCCTGTGGTTTGCATTTTGTAACGCATTTAGCCTCTAACTTGGACCTACTGAAACCTTTAGATTTGTTGGTTGGGGACTAACTGCGTCACAAAGTGCAAACCACATGGACCATCCGTGTACTTTTGAAAAGCTAGGGACCAAATCTAAAGTTTTGGTAAACCACATGGACCCTCCATGTACTTTACTCTTGTTTTTTAAGTGACAACCCGCACACAAAAAAATTTGCTTGTATAATGTGCACTAAGTTTCCGCCTTTTTGTTTTTAAGTGACAACCTGCAAACAAAATTTTTGCTTGTATTGTATGTTAGTTTATGGTATACGCGACCCTTCTTTCATAAAACAAATTATGTGTAGGTCTTGTTAACTCCAACACACATAGCTATAGTGATGGAATATGCAGCTGGTGGTGAACTCTTTTTAAAGATATGCAGTGCAGGCAGATTCAGTGAAGACGAGGTTCATACGCTTCAACACTATCTCTCTTTGTACAAATGTGACCATGAAAACTAATGCTTACATATAATCTTTGTGACAACAGGCTCGGTTTTTCTTCCAACAGCTTATATCTGGGGTCAGCTACTGTCATTCAATGGTAAAGACTTGTAAAAATGATGCTTTTTGGTTTTTAGCAATTTGTGATGTTTCCGCTTCATAAACATTGTTTCGTTGGTACTTTAGGAAATTTGTCATAGAGATCTGAAGCTTGAGAACACTCTCTTAGATGGAAGCCGAACCCCGCGAGTCAAGATTTGTGATTTTGGTTATTCAAAGGTTAAAAACTATTTTTTTTTAGTTAGAATAAATTTAACCTTTTTATGCAAAGTTATTACTTCTTGATAATGCACTTTTTTGGCATGTTTTCAGTCTGGTTTATTGCACTCTCAACCAAAATCGACAGTGGGAACACCGGCATACATTGCCCCTGAGGTTCTGTCTTGTAAAGAATATGATGGCAAGGTACTTCTTTTGCATCTTGTACGGTTGCAATATGGGTGGGTTGGACGGGTTGGTAATGGGTTGGTAGTGTGTCAAATATAATAAGACATTTTATTTTGTGGTCCCGAAGCTAGTATAATTATTTAAAAATATGATTTTGGATATTTTATACATTATAATACACTTTGAGCGACTTTCAACCGTTTAATAATATCCCTTTAATCAAATTTTCCTTTTTGACCATGATTAAAAAATAAACATACATAAAATGACCAATTTATAACTAAATGGGTCGAAATCACCATCTCTACAAATTGGTCATTTTATGTATGTTTATTTTTTAATCATTTTATAACTAAATGGGTCGAAATTACCATAGTTTTGTCTGATTATCTGTTTTGTGTTAGATTGCAGATGTTTGGTCTTGTGGGGTGACTCTTTATGCTTGTAGGAGCGTACCCTTTCGAGGATTCTAGAGACCCTCGAAATTTTCGTAACACTATTGGGGTAAGATATATCAAAAAAACTAATTCACTCAAACTAGAAGAATTTCTCTAAGATTTTAAGTTGGAAATTACTTTGTTGACCTTATAAGAGTGTTTAGACCGGATATAACAATCGATGGTTTTGTTATACGCAGAGAATCATGAGCGCGTACTCGATACCTGATTACGTGCGCATTTCCAAAGATTGTAGACACCTCCTTTCTCATATCTTTGTCGCTAACCCGTCCAAGGTACCATTTCTTTCTAAATGAAGGTGGTAAAATATGAAGAGAAAAACATGAAACTTAAAGTTATTGTAATTATTTGTGTAGAGGATTCCCATGGCAGAAATCAAGAAACACCCATGGTTTAGAAAAAACATGCCAAAGGAGCTTGTGGAAGGCGAGAAAACTAATTACGAGAATACAAGCCGCGATCAGTCGCTTCAAAGTGTTGGTGAGATCAATAGGATTATTCAAGAGGCTAAAACGCGAGGAGGGTCCACCTCGCATGACGGGTCGAGAGAATGATTTAGAGGATGAGGATGAATTTGGTGGAGGTTATGCAGGCCAAGTTTGATAATTTAGTATACTATGATTTGTGTTTTTGAAGTTGTGTTCTGGGCTGTTAATGTTATGTTTCAATTGTTTTTTTAGTTTGTGTGTGTAGTTGACACGTAATTTAGAGTTACAAATTTGTGATAAAACAGATATTATTTGTTTAAATATGCTTTTGGGCCATTCATGAACAGTATTCACCATCAGGTAAACTTCATTGTATCACGGGCTCACATTTACAATAGTCTGTTTGTTTTATCTTTTAATATACTTTTAATAGTTAATACTTAATACATAATGTTTCAGATTGTTTATTTTACGACCAAAAAAAGAATTTTGTTATTTAAGTGGGTTTAAAATTTTAAGTTTTCAATTAAGTTACACAAAGTTAGTCGGCTTAAAAAAAATTGGGTTTAAATGAGCCAAAACTAAATAGGTTAATGGGTTTATAAATCATATTGGTTGTAAATATGATTAGGTTTTCAATTTTGTTTATGATATAACAATTTATAATTTCTTGAAAGGACTTTTATTAATGTTGTGGCTATCTAGTGAGAAATCATGGGATTTGTGGGGTAGAAGGGCATCCAACTCATCCCCATCCCATGCCTGTGGTGATCAGCCAATCAATGGACACCCTCTCTCTGCCCTCTCATTAAACTCAAAAGGGCATCACTCTTATCCAAGAAGTATATCCTTCTCTCCTCTATCTCTCTTTTCTTCTTTCCCCTCTCCATTAGGCCATGGGATGGAGGGGAAGGTGGTGAGTTCAGGGGCGGACCTAGTAAGAGGATGGGTGGACGGACGTACTACTTGAAAAAAATAGTGTATTTCATCACCCCTAAGTTGGCCGCTCTCATTGATGTTTATCGCTTTATTAAACTTATTGAAGGTTGTGGACGTAAGTCACCTCATCACTTCAAATGTGGAAGTAAATCTCTTTTATCTGTTTCTAGTGTTGTTGCATGCACGCACACACATATATATTGTCAAAATGTTTTGAATCTTTTATCTATAGTGATGTTTAACGTTTGTTTTTGGCTTTTGTAGGTCTTACAATACCGTAATGATGATGCTTATACTCAAAGGGGATTTTAGTCCGCGTCATAGATATTTATATGTTATTTATGTTTATGCCATTCGGAATAAGAGCATGATGATATGTTACCCCATTGTTTTTACTTTTACACAAGTTGTTGAAGCATCAACTCTATAATGGCTATGAATGGTGAACTTGAAACTCATTCATATATTATTATTATTATTATTATTATTATTATTAAATCCATAACATCCTCAGAAATAGTATTGTTTTAGGTTTCTTGATTTGACCACTATACTTTTAAAGTTTTATAACTATTTCACTGTGGCACTTAGCTTTATTTTATGGTTAAACACATATCTAAAATACTCAACAATTAAACAAAATAATCATTGTCTTATTTATCTAAGCAATGGTTCTTTTTTCTTTTTCTTCTTTTTGTTTATTTCTTTCTTTTTAACTTTTTTTTATTAAACTATATATTTTCTTCAAGTTATATAATTACTAGGTGCTAGAGTTTTTCTTATATTTTGATATATTTTCTGGGTTTTCACTTACGTTTGTTATACTTAGTGCACCAAGTCGTCCGAGTTCCAGCCCGATGATAATTTATTCTTTTGTTATTTACCGCATCAAACCAAATCTATATCATCCGAACTACTCCAGTAGTGATACCAATATAAGTTTCTGGTATAAACTTTGTCCAAAACGGAATTGTATTCACAATAGGTAGCTTTTCTTTTTTCTTTTTGTTTCAGACATAACATTGTCACATAAAACATTTGTCGATATCTTTGATACATATTGATTATAGCAAATGTTTGTATCATAACGACCTGAACTGTTACCGACCAAACTCTCGCCATGAAACTGGAGAATCCCACTAGTTAATATTATACTTCAAACTAATATATTAAATAACTTATATTATATATGTATAGTCACTATAAATTTGTCCCATGCCGAAAAAGAAGTCTATGTGGGTCAACGAGACAATTTTCAAACTTTACTGCCCGACCCGAATGACAACAACTTGTCTCCTAGTTAAAGTAGTATAGACTTACATATTACCTTATCAAAAGGGTGCTTTGTTAGTTGTTACAAAAAAAAAATGTGTGGTTCTCTTCTATTGCTAGCAACCCACTATACATGACCCCTTTATAAAAGGCATAATAGTCACCAAAACATTAAACATATGCTAAAGAGTAAAGAGATGGGTGGTGGTGCTACTAACATAATGGTGGTCGTGGCGGTGGTGCTAGCCGTATCATGGTTGGTCCCCACAAGAGCGGGGCTCAGTGCCGCTGAATGCCATGAAGAGAGACGACTAGCGGTGAATGCTTGCAAGTCGGTGTTGCATGTGGGGGTTCCGAGCCCACAGTGCTGCCAACGTGCGAGGGTTAGCCACGCGGAGTGTATATGTCCTGATGTGACACCTGAGGTGGTTGCGATCATTGGGGACGTTAATCGAGCCATTAGGCTAGTCGAAAGATGTGGTAGAAGAGTTCCTCATCATTTCAAGTGTGGAAGTAAGTGTTAAAGTTTATTTGTATTTTACTGATTTGTTATTGGTATTTATGTATTCTTTGTTTGTGCTTCAATTTATTCAATTTATGCAGGTATTACTACTCCATGAAAAGTTGATCAAGGATTATAAGGTTTTTATAGTGCGTTAGAAAATAATGGGAGTCAATATATGACTTTAGGTTGGTCAAAAATAAAATATATGTAACAATTATTAATTATGTAGTTGGATTTGCACCTAAGCTTTTATTAAATAAAAATAGTGTTTTTGTTTGATGAATATAATATAAACATGTGGTTGGATTTGCACCTAAGCTTCTATTATATAAAAATATATAGTGTTTTTGTTTGATGAATATAATATAAACACAACTACTTGTCGCAAACGAATGAAACTGCCAATTAAAAACAATGTGGGGCTAGTCCACTTGGTAGAGACATATGCCTCTTAAGAGAGAGGTCTCGGGGTCAATCCTGAACAAAAGTGAATATTTTGGAATTATTGATGAATGGAGTAGCATAACCGTTGTCATTAAAAAAAACAGGTTTCATTGTCAAAATAGTTAGCTTGCTACTAGGGTTATCAAGGTTATCAAAGAAAGGTTAAGATTTTGTCAACCAAGTGCACTGCAAAGATGTGACTTGTGAGACTTTGTAACCAACCACTCTTATTTTATAGGTTTTGCATGTGTCTGCA
This sequence comes from Scalesia atractyloides, assembly GCA_947069175.1. Lineage (NCBI taxonomy): Eukaryota > Viridiplantae > Streptophyta > Magnoliopsida > Asterales > Asteraceae > Scalesia > Scalesia atractyloides. The sequence continues at coordinate 3,275,325 of CAMTDV010001632.1, forward strand.
ATCTCATCTATAAAAAAAATTAGTCTCTTCATTTCTTTAATGACTTCTTAATATTGATCTTTAAAAGTGCATGCATGTTAAGACTGCTATTTATATAATCTAGTTGAGAACATAAGGCAACGTGGGAAGTATGGATGGGATCATAAAAGGCCACGTGGGGCGTGGTGAGCATGGTACACTGCCCCCTTGCAAATCCATGTGTAATGAGCGTGGATATTCCCACGCAAACACAAGCCTCTTTAAAGAAATTGAGGAATTTGATTGGTGGTGAAGGATGATGGGTCATGGACTCATGGACCACGCCACAGGATGGGGGATGAAGATGGAGTGATGTGGAGGGTGGTGATGGTAATTAGGAAACATCATCACACCACATAGCCTAAGAGTTGGTTTCTTGTTCTAGTTCGGTGTATTCTTATTCATCATTGATTAAACAACGCATGTAATTTCTAGTAGAGAATGGGAGTTGGTGAATAACGAACGACCGATCATTGATTAAGAAAATAAAATATTGTCAACGACGGTGTTGAGTAAGTTGCTTTATCGAATATCAAGTTTGTACGCAACCAAAAAATATTAAACCCAACCAAAAACATCCTTCAACTACCAACTAATGATCAACATAAACCACTTTCTTCAATCAAACGAAGAGCACCTAAGGGTTTCGATTCGGAACACCGATATCTCATTTGTCTCTCCTCTACCCTGCACTACAAGGGTTGGTAATTTCAGACACAAACATGTTAACACGACACAAAACGACACGTTCTTAACAGGTTTTGTGTTTAGATTTAAGAGGTTTCGTATCTTAAACAGGTTGTGTGTAAAAAATTCGTGTCTAAACAGGATAATGACTTGTTAACATTTAAGCGACTCTTAGTGACGTGTTTAAATTTGTAATGAATGTTATGATTAGATATTTGTGAACTTTTTTTCTAAATTTGCTAAAGACTAATATGATAAGGATTATTATGTTAAGGGTCACGTATTAGTTAAACTTATATTAGCTTTTGACAACTTTTGTTCACTAAACAGGTTCCTAAACATGTGATATTTATCATATCCTAAACAGGTTTGTTAACATGTTGTTACCTGTTGACTTGTTTGTTTCTAAACAAGTTCGTGTTTGGAAAAAACGAAATGATAAGTTATAATGTCATTTTCGAGTCTAACATATCAGGTCATCGTGTCTTTATCGTATTGTGCCTTGTAATGCCAGCCCTACGGTACAATTCATCCAGAATTCCAAACGCCTCAACCGCTCACTTCTATTTCATTTCTCTTCAACCTATACTCTCTACATCTCGGTCTAAACCGATTCCGGACAATGATGAAAATGCTCTCATTTTTTAAAACCCACCACAAAATCAAGAACAAGCATATATAAAGGGAGTTAAAAAATGGTGAAACATTCAGATAAACAACGATACAAAAAAGATCTCCAGTGTATGGAAGCCAAGTGGTTTACAGCTTAGCCAAAAGCCACTCAAAAAACCATGAACCCAATGGTCACCTAACACAAAGGCATAACACACAAATAAATACTCGTTTCAGATGAGCGAACCACTTTCCAATTAAAAAATTGTCAAACCACGACATAGCAGCGTAACATCTGGTAGTCAACTACAAAAATTTCATATAAGCGTTCGAAGCAAAATGTTGACGCTAACTTCTATAGAAAGAAAACAACACCCGATATTGTTTAAAGTTCATGAAATAAATAAAAGTAAAAGATAGGAAACAAGTAATGAACCCTCATTTAAGCACCAATAACTTCAGTTGCTTCAGGAGCAGCCTCTTCAGCAGGCCTATCCAACTTCACACCAACATCTTCAGAGTAATCTCCATGAACCTACATATTAAAACCGATCCAAAAACAATATTTACGTCAGTTGAACAGGTATCGACGACCATAATGAATAACTATAATGTTATAAACAAAATTTAGCATTATACCTCCATCAATTTCCCAATGTCAAACTTGGGTGCCTTCAAGATCTTGACTTTACGGATGAAAACGTTCTGCAATGGGTAGATGCTAGATGTTGCTTTCTCAATTTCTCTACCAATTGATTCAGGAATGAACTTTTGAACCAACTCCTTTAGATCACAGGTTTGGGCTTGTGTCACCATGATCTCCCTCATCTTCCTACGGATCTATAATGACATTGAAAAATCAAATTAGCCACAACAAACTTCATCATTGTCGTCAAATAAAAACCGCACAAGTTTCATACCTGCTTGATTTGGCTAGATTGTGCATAGCAGGTCCTTTTCACCTGATTGACACGCTTCTTAGTGAAACCAATGCAGAACATCCTCAATGTGTAGTTGTCGGTTGTCTTAACATCGACATGTGCCTCAATCAAGGACTGCCATTTCTTCACAAGTGACCTGAGCTTATCTGTGGTAAAATCCATACCCTAAACACAAATATGCAAATTTTAATGTTACACATAGTTCATAAAATTAAGAAAGAAGATATAATGTAAATATTGTATCATACCCAAAAATTGGTCAAAACATTCTTTCCTTGAACATCTTCAGCTCTAAGGCGAATCTTTCTGTAGGAATGATCTTCATCATTCTGAAGATCAGCCAAAGACACCTCAAACACCCGATGTTTCAATCCCTCGGAAGCAATCTGATATTAGATAACAATATTTAGCTATGAATTTTCCAAACAGATATAGCAAGCATCATATAACAATCCAAATACGAGTTCAGTATAGACATGGACAAAGAGACATGCAACAGCCAACAATGCATAAAAATCTACATAAATTCCAACTTAGACCTAATTAATTGTAAATGACAGTAACAAACATTCAAAACGACGACGAATATAAATACAAGCTTACCTTAGTAACAGCATTTAACTATCAAATTCTAAACACAGATATTAAAAATCATATAATAATGTATATAGAGTTCAGTGTAGTCATGAATAAAAGGCAACCTACAACTAACAATGCATCAAAATCTACAAGAATTCAAATTTAAGCCTTTTAAAATGCAAGTGACGAAAACAAACATGTAAAACGACGATAAATAACAAATTCGAACTTCCGTAGTACCCTGAGTACGGGTGACAAGTGCTAACGGTACATCAAAATCAAGCAAACCATATATGTCAAAATATACACAACCATTTGAAGAAACTATAGACCAAATGCGAACTTAATACTTGCAAGTGACAGTAACACATGAACAAAAGCAGAAGCTAAAACTAACAGCACATCAAAATATACACAAAAATCCTTTGAGAACAAAATATATAAATCAAATTAAAACCTAATTTGTTGCAAGTGACACTAACACAATATATCAAAATCCACATCAGATCAATTATAGAGCAACTAAACATCAAATTTAACCTAATTAACTGCAAGTGACAGTTACATACAAGTGAAATAAAAAAGATTTATCAAAATTACAAATAAAGGTTACCTTAGTACCCTGAGTACGGGTAACAAGTGTTTTGCCAACATTTCTGGTGTTAAACAGCGACGGAGCCTTGATATCGTACCAATCCTTCTTGGAAAACGGATCAGCTCTGTTACAAGCATTATCAAATCAAATCGATAACCATAACGTTACGAATCCACACACCGATTAAAATAAACAATCAGAATTGCAATATGAAGTTATGAACTTACGCTTTCTTCTTTCCTCCCTTCTTGCCCTTGGAAATTCTCTTGTTTTTCCTGTTCGATCAAAAAATTGACATACGTAAACTTTGAAATATGTATTGTGTATATGTGTGCAAAGGAAAGCAGGTGACAGATGCAGTACCCTACGGCCATTGTTGCGGTTTGAGCTCCGTTGAGGCTGCCGGCTGTGAGACAAACCCTACCTTTCGATCGCAAGAGGAAACCCTAAGATAGATATAAGGTGTAATATATACGCTATGAGAGTTACAATTACAGTCCCTGATGTTTCAACTGAAGTTTAATTTGCTCTCTGAAGTGTAAAGATGTGGATTATTAATAATTAATTTAATTTAATTTAATTTAATATAGTTAAGTTGTATATTTCACTCATTCATTGTCTAAGTTAGAAAAAATAGTGTGGAATTTATTTTATCCAGGGTATTTTTGTGAAACCTTCATCACAAGGAGATAAAAAGTTGGCAAGCTTTTAACGCTACTTTTACGCTACGTTCTGTTCTCGGGTTTAATAAACGAAAGAAAAGAAAATGAATTAAAGAGGCAAAAAAGAAAGTGGTAAGAAAAGATTTAATTAAATGTCGTGTTTCTGAGTTCGGAAGAAATGAAAAGAAAAAGTAAAGATCTTATGTGTTAAAAATCATTTCCTTACGAATGTCTCCAATTTGAAAGGATTAAAAATGAAGGAAATAAACATAAGTTTTGCTTTCATTTATCTTCATTTTCTTCCTTAAAAAAACTTTGAAACACAATTTTTTTACATTCTTTCAAATCTTTTCTTTTCCTAACAACATAGTTGACTAAGCTAGTGATGATGGAGAAATTATCATTCCTATAGGAGATGAGCCTTGTTGTAAAAGCTTACTAAGCTGTAATAAGCTTTTAGTCTCTTGTGATGATGGTTTTAGTGAGATACCCTACTTTTTCATTTGAATAATTTTTATATAATTATGTATATTAATACATACATAATCTTCTATCTCTCTCTTTTCTATGTGTGTTTTTGGGATATTTGAACTCCCCACAACTGTCGGTTATGTTCAAAAAAGGGCTACTCCTCACCATCGTTGGGGATTGATACGTAGTCGAAAACCGATATTCATATTAAGCTTAAGTTAATGTTTTACGTAACTTTTAGTTTCGAATAGCCTACTTTTGCTTAGATTTGTGTTTTACAGGTTTACGGAGTTTAAGGAGCTATTCGGGAGCATTTCGGAGTATCGGGGAGAAAAACGGGTCAACCGGGAGTGAAAATGGAAAAACAGGAAAACACGATTTAGAGAGGCCGTCGCCGACGCCCCGTCGGCCAAAAATATTCGTAGACAGTGGATTAGAGCGTCGGAGAAGAATCAGAACAAAGGAGGCCATCGGCGACGCCCCTCCTAGATGCTAGTCGCTGAAACTCAACTTTGAACGGGTTTTAATGTTTGTTGGACCCAATTTGTTGGGAGTTACGAGTTTTTGAACAAAAAACAACCATCTTGGAGCCAAGAACACCATTCCCTTCAACCCCAATCGATCTCTTCCATCCATCATCAACTGAATCAATCATCCACCATTCCTAACCCTAATTCATCATTATCATCCTCACCAATCCACCAATCCTTTCACCATCATCATCCATTCCAGACCCCAATCCTCACCATCACCACCATCAAAGCTCAAGATGTTCATGTTTGAATCTCAATCAATCGTTGATCATGCACCGTTCACCATGATCGGCTAATTTCCGAAGGTTTCACCCCGGTGTAGACATTTGTAAGATTTAGGGTTACTTTATGAATTTGGTTGATTTTGTGACAACTGAATTGTATTGTGAATTGATTGATAATTGTCTTACATTTGAACTATATTTGCGAATTGTCGAATGATTATAAAATTTGACTTTATGAAACAAGTTTGTGTATTTATGCTTTATCTTTCGAAAGGAATTATTTGTCCGAAGTAACAAAGTGTGTTGTGGTCCGTCATATACGTGATAGCAATTGGCACCTAAGCTTTGTGATATCAAAACCGTTAATGACAAATTCAATTGAATCAAGTTAAAATTGTTAGTAACCCTATGTGTTACATTTGTTGAACCGTGTGAACCTTGTTTCCAAACCATTGTTTTTAATTAAGTAATTCAGTTTTTGTGCAATCATTTAAATCATTAGTTAAGCAATCAAACCAAATTTGTCGGATCATTCCGACATCCTTTTCAAACATATCAAATTAACTAATCGCATAGCAAGCTTCATAAAAAGTGACACTTTTACCGAAAATCAATCATATTCATTCGCAAACCACAAACTCTTCGTGGTTCGACCCCTTACTACCACTAAAGCATTGTTAAGGGTAATTTGGGCATATAAATATTATTTTTGGCCAGGGCGCGACACTCCAATCAGGGATGTGTACAATCTTGAAGAAAGGGAGTGAGCAGAGGGAGCTCAAAGGTTAAAGCTTAAGGATACAAGGAAATCGGGACGAGATGATGGCAGATACAGAAAACACGGGAAGCCGATAATTTATTTTTGTTTCCAACTCCTCAAGGGATGTTCCTGTGGTTCACTGTAGAGGATCTTTGAGTACGAAGTTGTTTTTGGCATTTACATCGCCAATATGAATGACAAATCTGGTAGGATTTTCAGGTTCATGAAATATCGGAATGTTATAGATAGGTTGCATTTAGAGGCTAATTTTTAGAAGTTCAAGGTACACAACACTGGGTTGGTTTTTTACTAGCCAGTTTTGATAGGTTCGGAAATATAATAGTGGATTTGTACGTCTTTGCACAATCAACGTGTGACAACCGGCAGTTTCCGGTCTTAATTAGCGCTTAATGAATAGTAATACCCTTATAATTAGCGTAATTAGACGTAACTTGACTCGATCAGGCCTTTGGAAAGCCTAGGAACGTCTACTTGTTTCACGTTACACGATTGGCGAAAATCGAAGACACTAAACGCGAAATTAAACGTTTAGCGAACTGATGCCGAACAAATACTGACGGCGTCTGAAAACACGAATTTTATACTTGTATTTATCATACAGATATAATTATGCGATAAATTTGGATCGTTGAATGTCGCAAAGCACAACGCGGAAATAACGCGAAAATCGGAACGCACTGACAACGAAATGGAAGCAACGGACGCGAGATACGCCTCGATATTAATATATTATGATATAATTGGCTTTGTTTTCAAAGTTTAATACTCGTGGTTGAAACCAGAATGAAAAATGGATCGAAGAACGGACAAAAAAGGCAAACAGGGCAATTACGCGATGTTTAACGCAATGAACGGATTACACGTCAAAACCCGACCCCCGGTAAAATTTAAAACGTTTTCGAGTCTAGACGAATAAATTTCGATAAGTAACAAAACGCGGATCGAAAAAACGGACTATAAACGGTAACCGTAGCGAGATACGCAATTTTAACAAAACCGACAAACCGTCGCGTCAACCAGTCGACTAACAACAACATTTACGTATATTTGATTCTAATTAAACGCATTACGACAAAACACAATGTTCGAGTTTTGATAATGGGCCTTGGATACATATCTTGGGCTTGAGCACGACTAACGGGCTTTAGGCCCAACCCATTAACAAAAACCCTAAGTATATATAAATAAAATTAACCCTAAAATCCCTCATTTCACTAATTGAAACCCTAGCACACACCCCCTGCCCTCCCCTTCCATGATTCCGATCGCCGAGATCCGGCCACAACCGGCCGGCGCCGGTCATCTCTTCCGACCACACACCACCTACACTCACCCTTTCCATCGTCTCTTACACACACACACACACACCTGTATATACACGCAGACAGACAGAGACCGAGAGAGAAGAGAGTGATTTGTGAAGAGAGAGAGAGAGATGAGTTGTGAAGAGAGAGAGAGAGGAGAGAACGGGCGAGAGAGAGAGAATCGGGCGAGAAAGAGGCGCGGCTGCGGCGCCGCACCCGGCGACAGCAGCCGAATCTCCGATGGGTGATGGCGGCGTGGGGGTTTTCTTGTCAAGATGGATGCAAACATGTCGGCGGCAGCCGGCGACGCTCCTGTTCTCCGGCGATGGCGGCGTAATGTTCGGTTCAGTAAGTGTTTCGGCTCAGGTTTTGGTTCCCTCGGGTCGACACAGTTCACCTCCGGTGCGGGTTCACTCAACGGCCTGGATCTAGTTCAGCTCAGGATCGGTTCGGATCAACAAAGTTCCGGTTCAGTCCATCTCGGTTCAGTTTCGATATACAGTTTTGATTTTATTCGGGTTTATTTTTCGGTTCAGTATAAAAATTCTAGTGTTTTTTTTAGGTTCGGTTCGGACGGTCAACAAAAGTCAATGCCGTCAACGGGTCAAACCTGGTCAACTGTCGGTCAAATGATTCAACCCACGACTCGGTAAAAATTAATTATGACGCGAAAGTTAATTATATAAATTTATAATTATTAATAATTAATTATCGCGAAACCGAGCTTGACCCGACCCGTAAACAATTATATATCGCCAAAGAAAAATAAATAATATATAATAAATCGAACCGACTACGTTATTCGCGTCAAACTATTCGTTAAAAATCAAACCGACGCGTTAAATATATAAATCGGAAATATTAATCGGCGAAAACTTAATATTGGGAAACGACGAAAAGTTATATATATTGTTTGATTTTGTGCATTGCAGGTTGCGTTTTGATAAATAAATCTACAAATAATATTGTCGGATCGTCCAAAAACAGAGGAAACTCTGCCCGATTTTAGTAAAATCCGCAAAACGAAAACGCGACATATTTCAAAGGTTTAACTGTCGATTTCAAACGATTGTTATAAAATAAATATTAACATATATATTTATTTTAACAACGCCTACAAATCGATCCGATAATTTTTCAACAGCGCGACTACAAGGCAACAAGTTTCGGCAATCCGTTACAATCGAAAGTAATTACTTATGTTTAATTCAAACATCGAATTCGGAAATAAATTATTCGAAAGCTGTATAAAATAAGTATATTGACTATATTTATTTCGAAACGCCACTATTTCCGAAAACGCTTTTACAAGACGCGTATTATTTCAAACGACAGACATTCGGAAATCGTATTACAAGAGTATTATATATATATTCGAATGTCGTAGCGTTGAATACTGTTATAAAATAAATATAGTTATATTTATTTCTAACATCGACGACGCGACACGTGCGAATAATTTCGAATGATATTATAACAATAATATATTGTTTATATTCGATTTCAACGCCAAACGAAGTATGACGCAACTCCACAAGACTATCGCGCGAATACGAAATGTATGATCTGTAAGGATATAATTTCGAGTATATATAATTATATCTACGAAACTACGAAGAGTCGTAATATTATCTGTCGACGTACATGACGACTAAATATGATTTCATGAAATATAGTTATGTTTTAAGTAAACATACATTTCAAGTCGTTCGAAAACAGAATCGTTTCTAAGAAAACCATAGGTTGGTTAACCGAGTTAAGTCAATAATAATTTCATAGAATCGTATGAGTAACGATTCGGTAGAGCTCGGTATCACGTAGTATAGCTACGTCATTTTTAGAAACTTACGAGTAATTCCATTTTAGGAATACTCTAGATTGCATGCTAGCGAGTCAAGTTGTGGAGACAACACTATGGAAATAACATTAAGCTAGCTTTGCACTGGATAATCTAGGTGAGTTCATAACCCCCACTTTTTAACCGTTTTACATTTTTATAAATGTTTTCGGGGGTGGAAAGACATGCAAGTTTTGCAAAAGAACACAACGTTTCGATAAACGAAAAGCATATATCTCTAAACCATGTCACAAACAGATTTCAATGAACACAAATGGTTTACGAAAGGTTTATACTAAACTTACCCATTTTCACAGCTATACAAAGCTTTTCGAAACATGCATGAGTTTTATGACTAGTGACAGATTGTCATAGTCACAACTAGGGGCGAGGCCCAATTTTATTTATAACATGGGCGAGGCCCACATGGTACCCAATGACAGAAAAATGGGCTAGGCCCAAAATCAAGAAAACATGGGCTAGCCCAATAACACAATTTATAACAATTGGTATGTAGCTATGGGATTAGGTTATAACAGATCAATGTGCGTAAGAAGGATGATAACAATAGTAACCATTAATCACGTAGTGACCAAGGTGCAAAAGGTAAAAATCTATCGAGTTTGAGACACGCTCCACTCCTGGTAAGTTAACCGGCTAGGAGTGCATTTGTGATCCCAATGATGTCAAAGAAGTCTCGGTTTGGTTACTTACTTATGGCACATAGGCTGGTGTATTAGCTAAAACACTGACTGATCCTTAGATTCCATAGGAAAACTACATACTACGATTTCAATCCGGTTTGCAAAGATAACAGAAAACATTTTATCACCGGTTTATAAACATAATTGCAAACAACATGGAAAACATTTCAATACTGTTATACAGACATGATATTTCAAATGCTTTGGGATACTATGATCCCACAAACTGGTTTTTCAAATGCAAGGCTTTCAAATGTTTTATGACTCATTTGAAACAAGAACAAACAAACTATGAACTCTCCAACTTTATGTTGATTTTTTGCATGCTCTTTCTCAGGTTATAGTTACAAGTATGGCACGGTTGGAATAGTGAAACCCATGGGGATTCGAGTAGTTAGCGGGGGTTCATTTACTAGAAACCTTAGCCATCAAGTCTGTTTCCGCTGTGCGATGAAGATGCCATGCGGTTCACGCCCCGGCTCTGATGCGAAAGGATAACATGGGGGTGTGACAGAGTGGTATCAGAGCTATAGGTTCTAGCGAATTAGGTATCAAACCTGGCTATGATAACATATAGGTTTCTATGGAGATACCTAGGCTTTAACCTCACGTTCTCTTGGGGACATTAGATCATTAAGACTTGAATACATACAGAACGCCTAGCACTCGAATATGGGTTCCAACCGTGGCCGAAAACATTAAGTCAACATTTTGATTTTAAACATACACTAGTGTTGTATTTGATACACCGTACACGAAAACATTACATACCGTAAGCAAAACCTTGTAGGTTTTGGCAACATGCATTTAAGACCTTTGGAAAACTTATGTCTATATCAGTTAAAGGTCAGCACGTAGGAACCACGATTATTAGCTCGGACAAACACATTACATATATTGTCACTATTATTTTATTTATTCGAGCAGGTATCCTACGCAAAACGAAACGCTAGTGCACAAATATACATGAAACTTAAACGATACAACAACGGATGTTGAAGTACATCACATACGACTTTCAAGGCACGGCCTTGAGGAATCACGACATTACGACAACGATGCTAGTCCCGTCAGCGGGAGAACTACCAACCAGAACACGGCAATTTATCACATGGTCCTGTAAGCGACACGAAACACGCTAAAGTACGTTCAAACGAGAATTCATAACAGTCGGTACTTATTACAATGGTAAATCAAAACAATTGGCGCTGCAAAAGAAGTCACATGTCATCGCATTCCCCATACTATATTAATGATGATTACGCCATATTCGACATTCGGTGGTAATGTCACGAAACAATAAGACATCACAGGAAATACCAGGTAAAGTCCTCGAATTCCTTTTGTTGAAAATTTCAACTTTGCATATATTGAGTAGGTTTGCACACCTCTACTCCTCATAACGGTCATTGTGTCACGTGAAATTCTTTCTTGATTAGCGAACACATATTGCATCATTGCTTAACAAATTTATACGATACGCATGCTTTGTTGCTACGCCTGTGGTTAACTTGATACGTGGAGATCGTCAGGGTATTCACTTCGAATGGTCATTTCATCAATAATTCAAAGGTTGGTTCGCTATATTCAAATTTTTGCTTTGTGATCTAGATGACCTGCCTTATTGCAAATATTGACTCCTTGATATCGAGTCAACGAATTTCTTGAAATTTCATTTTATTTCCAAGTTTCATACATGGGTTTTCGTTGCAACCATATCGAAACTTCTTGGTCGAATCATGTACTAATTATTTGATTTTGTCAAACCAAGTTCAAATTGTTTGAACTTGCTCATTGTGTACAAAGTTCAATTCAAGAATCTCATATGATGGATTGAGGCCGTCGTATTCAAAGTAATATCAACAAACAATTCATTTGTTTCGAACCATAGTGGACTGGTTCAGTCTGCACTCTTATTAAGTCATTATTGGTTACGACACCTTGTGGTGGCGTTTACACTAGTTGAAGCTTGCGCTGACATCGCTTTCACAATTAATGTACAAATTTCATTATTTGATTATTTATTCATTTTTAAATCCCCTTGCTGGATCAATTCCTTAAAACCTCCTTAATACAATCGTGTATTAAGGAGACGGTACACAACTTTATGATCTATTTCAGTGTACCTCGTAACGATTCTTTCATCTGTAACATCCATCGAAAAACGGGTTTTCAAAACCCGCTTCGTTTATTAATCGAATAGTCAGTTACATTTTTTTCGTTGCTTATTTAATGCTCCTTTTAATTTTAAACAAAACATAATTAATAAATATATTAGAATTTGTAAACTATAATTAATAAACAATGAAAACGGTCGAAGAAAAAAATAAAAGTCGCTGCCGGGTTTCGAACCCGGGTCAGCCGGCTCACTTAACACACAAGCATTTAACCACTCCGCCACTTGGTTCTTTTGTGTAACCAATGAAACAAATAAAACTTAACTTCTACCTGTGAACTCATCTGTTGCGCCAAAACTGAAACCGATAATCGGCTTTCAACCATCCAGAGACGTTTGAGTGATCGTGAGTTACTGAAAATAACCGATAAAAACCATTACAACCCACGTTCTTAATCAATTCAGTCTTCATTAAACTCGATTCATATGATTTTCGAGTTTGATAACCGAAATCATTTACTTCCAATTTACACTGGTAATATCATTGTCTCATAACTCAGAAACACTCACAGAACCTTCAATTTCATTTGCGCTCTAATTTCTGTTCGTCGGAAACGATATCTGCTATCGCCGGACTTTCGCCGGAAAATTGAGACATACATCAAATCGGTAATTTTCTCGATTCTTTCATTTTCAATCCATTGTTAGACTTTTACTGACTCAAATCCTTCAATCAGAATCGGTCCCAGACGACGTTGTCGGATAATCTGCACCCGCCGGAAAATCTATGAAAATTCCGAAATCACGCTGTGAATCGGTACAAACATCTAAACTCTCTGATAATTCTTGTTTAGTCACTTAATTTTACAATTAGTTAATCAAAACTGTTAATTGGTCTGCTCAGACGGAATTCATAAAACAAAGCCGACGACCTTGCCGGAATTCTGAGAAAAACATCTGTTTCGGTACATTCATTTCCAAAACCCTCTCTATCCATTACATTTCAATCATTTATAAGTTTCGTTAATCGAATTACACAAGAACAGTCGAATATCGTTGTTCTGTGTCTGTGAATGAAGAAGACGAAGTCGACGTTGTGTATAAGTATTATATAAATTGAATATTAAACCGGGTTAGACACACAGTCCAGCGGTGGACTGTGTGCAAATACATAACGCACGTCACGAGTTCGAATCTTACAAACGCACTGGCTTTCCGAATTAAAACCAATTTTTTTGTTACTGAATCAGAGTAGGACCCAGGATGTTTTTAAGATTAATAAAAACTGTAAGTTTAACAGATAAGTCACACAACCCAACTGGTTGGGCTGTGCGCTTACAAACCGAAGGACCCGAGTTCGATCCGGCTCCCTGCAAACCGGTTCAACCATTTAAATTCTTTTAATATAAACCGAATAAATTAAACATTTAATTAGTATATATATATAATTAAAATATAGAATATTTCGGGTTAGACACGTAGCTCAGTTGGTAGAGCTGCGTGCACGCGTACGGGAGGTCACAAGTTCGAACCTCACTCAGTGCACTTACACCACAGTCCGACCGGTCAACGGTCCGGTCAACGGTCAACGGTCAACCCAAAAAGTCAACATTTTTTTATATTTTTATTTATTTATTTAATTTAAAAATCAATTAAAAATACTTAAAAATAATATTTTAAAAGTTAGAAAATGACCTTAAACTCACAAAAATAAATCTAAAAATCCTATTAAAATTGTTAATAAAATCCACTTATTTACCGAACCTTTTCGTTATTATTTAGGTTAGTTATTACTCGTCGATCAACTCTCTAAACTCGTGCGCATTCAATATCATCAAACGAACGCACCCAATGTGAGTGAATCTCAACAAATTCCCCGTTTTAATCACATTTTGGAGTGTATCATGTGTCGTTTATTATTTATTACTTTTAAACACTTGTGCATCCATAATATCCATGATCAAATGTGTATCCAATATGTATCAATTGTTTGTGTGGTTAATGTTTAGATTAAATTTTATCATTTTCAGTACATACATCATCATAGGCTCGTCTGTTCCCCATTACCTATGAGCGGAACCGTTCCCCATTACCTATGAGCGGAACGTGGCGTTGCCAACATACGATCGGCTCCGTTTGATTGAGCCTTGATCGCACATACATCATCATAGGCCGTCCGTTCCCCATTACCTATGAGCGGAACGTGACGTTGCCAACATATACATTATCATTCATGTCATATACTCATGCAAGGTGGTTTGTTATTGTATGTTTATTTACGTTTGCTCACATATGATTATTGCACAATTTTTCCATATTAAATACAACAAGAAATCAATAATAAATGTTTTCTAACAAGGTTCACTCGCCAACTTTTGTTGACCCAAAACCCCCCATTTTTACACATGATACATGTGATCCAGTTGCAGCAAGAAACATATAGGACGGCCTAGAGGAATAAATCAGTTTAGGCTTTGGATTGTTTATTTAGTTACTTTCCTTGTAATTGTATGGACTTGTTTGAAATATTGAAGTTGTAATTTGAATTTAATAAATATGAAACATTTTAGTAAACACCGGTGATAACCCAATTATGCCCCGACTCTTATTCCGTTGCGGGTCGGGGTGTGACAGATTGGTATCAGAGCCATGACTATAGGGATATAGGATAGGTTATTAGACCCTTAGAGCCTATACTATAGTTGAATAGAATTATTTAAATTGTTTATGTGTTACATACAAAATTCATGATGTTTATATGCTTAATGTTTATTGTTACATTCAATGTTATGCAAGCATGTTCATATGTACATATTACTATACAATGCTCAACATGAATCATATCTTCATAACATATCATATCCATGAGAGCACACACCACACAATTTCCATGATTTTTGCAACGATTTTTGTATTTTTTTCAAATCACATCAAAGTAAGTTCTCATGACGGGCATGTAGTAACTGGAAGGGTACAAGTACCGGTAGTCGGAACGTCCTGTCTAGGCTTGGCATTCGTATAAATCCAAAATAAATGACCAGTTTGCCTACCTGGGGACTAACGATGAGAGTACGAAGGACCTATTAGGCCAAAGCATGCTATACCAAACGTCGTGTGAGCTAACCCCACTTTGAGTTGTCATTGTGTCTACACCTGGACACCCTCCGACCATAGATCTCGCAAACATATTTCATGGTTTTCATTCGGGTGATGCGAGTGTTAAACCGCCAACACCAATGTGAATCCTACTAAGCCAATAGTCATGGGGGCCCACATGACTATACAGGCGATGGTATGGGGGACATTGGAGGCCCAAACATGAGCAAACCCAAGACATCCTATGGATGTAGTTGCATTATTTATGACTATGGTATTTTGTTACTTTTAGCGACACATGACGCCTAAAAAGACTCCTTAAACTCACAATCTTCTTATGTATGTTCCTGTAGATGCCGGCTAGGTAGCAACGTGGGGGTAGAAAGTCAGGAAGGTCAAGCGAACGCTTGGCCACCCAAATCGCAAAACAAATGGCCGCGGTGCTTCCTGACATCGTAATTCAAGTCCAACAAGCTCTCGCCGCAAATCCCATCAACCCTCCCAATCAAGAAGACCAGAACGTCGACAACCCTCCCTCCAAAAAGTCTTACAAACACTTCAAGTCTTGCGATCCCCCGAAATTTGAAGGGACCGAAGGTGTCACTGCTCTCCTCCACTGGTTTGAGGAAATGGAAAACACCTTCCTCAATTGCGATTGTCCCGAGGATCGCAAGGTACGTTACGCAACCGGGAGACTATTTGGAGTAGCTCTTACCTGGTGGAATACAGAAAAAGGTAAGAGAGGAATCGAAGATGCAATGGCCTTAACATGGGAGGAGTTAAGGGAAATCATGACGAGACGCTTCTGTCCAAGAAGCAAGATCAAAAAGTTAGAGGATGAATTCCACTCGTTAAAGCAAAAGGAGGGAGATCATACTTCCTACAACAAAAGATTTTTAGAGTTGAACCAAATGATCCCCAACTTGTTCACCCAGTATACCGCTTAGTCGAACACTATATTCGAGGCCTCCCCTCGAAAATTCAAGACTCAGTTCTAAGCACTTCGCCTGCAACACTTGAAGCCGCTATGGAACTAGCTACCGAGCTTACCGAGAATCGCATCCGAAATGGCAAATTTAAGGATGAGAAAAAGAAAGCCCCCATTGAGGGCCAAACATCAAACCATTCCACCTCCTCCTCAAAGTTTGCTAGTAAGAGGAAACGAAACACCAGAAACTTTGCTGTCACACAAACAAATTTCCCTATCCCTGCTGCACCCATCACTCAAGTTGCCCCCTCATCTGCACCATATAAAAAGCCATACTCCGGCCCCTACCCAAAATGCAACCGTTGCCAATACCATCACTTTCCTGATCATCCCTGCCAACATTGCACCGGCTGTGGCCGTGCAGGTCACACCATCCAAACCTGTCGCGCACTTCAGCGAACGAACCGCCATCAGCCCTCAACCCAAACCCACCATCAGATAGTGGGTCAAGCCCAACCACCTTTACTCCTACCACCTGCCCAACATGTAGCCTAATCCTACTACCAACCCAACTATCCCATGATGCAACCTATGCGGGCTTTTTACAACTGTGGAGACCCGAACCACTTCAGGAACACCTGTCCACGCTTGGTGAACATCATCCATGCCCAAGCTCAAGCAAATCCAGTAAACCAGACTAATCAAGCTCCTCCACCTGCTAGGGGAAGAGCTTTCAACATCAACGCAAATCAAGCTAGGGCTGACAACAATGTGGTTAACGGTACGTTTCTCATCAATGGTAGTTATGCATCCATGTTATTTGATACTGGCGCGGATAAGAGTTTTGTGTCCTTAGAATTTGAACCCATCCTCAACCAAACTCGTGATAAACTCATGAAATCCATAATGATAGAAGTTGCTGAAGGAAAACCGGTCTCATTAAACTCTATTATACGCAATTGTACTCTCACCCTAAACGATCACGATTTTCCAGTTGACCTCATTCCTATGAAGTTGGCCAGACTCTACGAATCTTTGGAGAAAACCCTTCGAAAGGACTCAAATTAATGTCCTGTCTTCAAGCCCGAAAATATCTCCGCAAGAATTATGTCGCATTCCTAACCCACGTCGTCAAAAAGGGGATCAAGGAGAAGAAACTCGAAGATTTTCCGCAAGTTTTTCCTGACGACATTTCAGGACTTCCTCTCGTGAGAGAAGTCGAATTCCGCATTAAGCTTATACCTGGAGCTACACCAGTCGCAAAATCTCCTTATAGGTTAGCCCCATCCGAAATGCAAGAGCTGGCCAGTCAACTGCAAGAGCTGACTGACAAAGGATTCATACGTCCTAGCTCATCGCCTTGGGGTGCACCTGTCCTTTTTGTGAAGAAGAAAGATGGAACGTTTCTCATGTGTATCGACTACAGAGAACTCAACAAGTTAACGGTCAAGAACCGCTACCCATTACCTCGCATCGATGATCTTCTAGACCAACTTCAAGGCGCCACCTGTTTTTCAAAAATCGACCTACGTTCTGGTTATCATCAACTCAGAGTACATGAAGAAGACGTCCCAAAGACCGCCTTCCGAACTCGTTACGGTCATTACGAATTCATGGTCATGCCATTTGGATTAACCAACGCCCCAGCTGTATTCATGGATCTAATGAATAGGGTATGCAAACCCTATCTCGACTGTTTTATCATAGTCTTCATCGACGACCTCATCTACTCAAAGACTAAACCTGCTCATGAACGACACCTTCGACTCATCCTTACGCTCCTAAGGGATGAAAAGCTCTACGCCAAATTCTCCAAATGCGAATTCTGGTTAAAAGAGGTACAATTCCTTGGACACGTCGTCAATGACAAGGGAATACATGTTGACCCCACAAAGATCAAAGCATTACAAGAATGGCAAGCGCCACGTACCCCCACCGAAGTAAGATCATTTCTTGGTTTGGCCGGTTACTATCGCCGCTTCATTTCAAATTTCTCCCGTATTGCTGTACCACTCACGGCTTTGACTCATAAAGGAAAACCCTTCATATGGGGACCAAAACAAGAAGAAGCCTTCCAAACCCTTAAGCAAAAGCTTTGTGACGCGCCTATCCTCACACTCCCCGAAGGTTGCGATGACTTTGTGGTATATTGCGACGCATCAGGGCAAGGACTAGGCTGTGTATTAATGCAAAGGGGAAAAGTGATAGCCTATGCTTCTAGGCAACTCAAAGTTCATGAGAAGAACTACACCACCCACGACCTGGAACTTGGAGCCGTTGTGTTCGCTCTCAAGACCTTCGATACACCTACTGGTGGCCTGGCATGAAGAAGGATATCGCTGTTTTTGTTTCCAAGTGCCTTACATGTTCCAAAGTAAAAGCTGAACATCAAAGACCCTCAGGACTTCTAGTCCAACCTGAAATACCTGTATGGAAGTGGGAAAACATAACCATGGACTTCATTACCGGGTTACCTCGCACCTCCAGTGGGTATGACACTATATGGGTAATCATTGATCGTCTTACAAAATCAACTCACTTCATTCCGATTCGCGAGGACTTCAAGAATGAGAAGTTAGCTCGTATCTACATCAGCGAGATCGTAAGCCGTCATGGCGTACCTTTAAGCATTATTTCAGACCGTCATGGTCGTTTCACTTCACGAACATGGCAAGCCGTACAAGCTGCTTTGGGTACACGATTAGACCTCAGTACCGCTTATCATCCTCAAACTGCTAGACAATCTGAACGCACCATCCAAACACTAGAAGACATGCTTCGAGCATGTGTCATAGACTTCAAGGGAAATTGGGACGCTCATCTACCATTAGTTGAATTTTCGTACAACAACAGCTATCATTCAAGTATCGGCATGGCACCTTTCGAAGCGTTATATAGCCGTAGGTGCCGATCTCCAGTATGTTGGCACGAAATTGGGGAAGCTCAAATCACCGGTCCAGAATTGATTCAGGAAACAACAGACAAGATCCATCAGATTCGAAACAATCTTCTAGCGACACAAAGTCGTCAAAAGAGTTATGCAGACAAACGGTTGGAGTTTAACATTGGTGATAATGTACTTTTAAAAGTATCACCGTGGAAAGGAGTAGTTCGTTTTGGTCAGAAGGGCAAGCTAGCTGTCACACCCCGACCCGCAGCGGAAAAGGTGATCGGGGCATGATTGGGTTTTCATCAAAGCTCATGACATTTATTATAATGTTTCATATTTATTATTACAATTTACAAGGAATCCTACAATCAAATCAAACAAATACAACATGTTCTATTCATCCTTCTAAACTTCATTATTTTTCTTCTAAGGTAATTTCCTATGTTTTCCTTGCTTCATCCTGTTCACCTGTATCATGTGTAAAAAAATGGTTTTTGGGTCAACAAAAAGTTGGCGAGTGAATCCTATGAAAAACCTTTAAACAAGTTTATTGAATTGATTATAAAATAAAGTGCATAACCACATATGAGTAAATGTAGATGTAAAGTTATTCACAAAACACTTAATATTAAATAATGCACACACATACAATAATAGATTGTTTTGAGGCACGCGTTGTTCAACTCGTCTCCCACGAGGAACTGATGGGCCTAATGAATGAGTTTTGAGGCACGCGTTGTTCTACGAACTGATGGGCCTAATGAATGAGTTTTAAGGCACGCGTTGTTCAACTCGTCTCCCACGAGGAACTGATGGGCCTAACAAGAAATTTGCATACAACTTGACAATATCTAATACATAACTACAAACAATATTTACATTCTAAGTTTAGATCATAATATGGTATAGCACGAGTTTGAATAAATGAATTAGTTTAAGCGACACATGATACACCCCAAAACGTGAATAAAAAGGGGATTTGTAAGAATTCACTCACAGTGGTTGCGTTTCTTGGATTGATGAAGAATGCGCACGAATTTGGATTTAACCACGAGAGAAACTAACCTAGATAATAACATAACGGTTCGGTAAATAAGCAGATTTTATTAATCAATTTTAATAGGATTTTTGGATATATTTTTGTGAGTTTAAGGCTATTTTCTAACTTTAAAAACAGTATTTTTAAGTATTTTTAATTGACTTTTAAATTAATTAAATAAATAAATAAAAATAATAATAATAATTGTTGACTTTTTGACTTTGACCGAGACTGTTGACCGTTGACCGGTTCGGTCGGTTATATAGTTGCACTGAGTGAGGTTCGAACTCGTGACCTCCCGTACGCGTGCACGTAGCTCTACCAACTGAGCTACGTGTCTAACCCGAAATATTTCTGTTTTTAATTATATTTATACACTATTTAAGTTAATCCGAAAATCATTTATTTTAAAAGGATTTAATTGTATCGACTCGGTGTTCTCCACAGGTCTCGAACCCGGGACCTGTGGTTTAGTTTGGCACACAGTCCACCGCTGTACTGCGTGTCTAACTTGGTAAATATTCCGGTTTTTATTATACTTAACAGTTAACTGCGAGTGGATCCGGTTCAGTTTAAAAAGGAACATTTTTATTACCGAGAATGTGCGTGTGTCAAGGATCGAACTCGGGACGTATGCGTATTGTTTGCACACAGTCCACTGCTGGACTGTGTGTCTAACCCGTTTATAATACCGATTTTAATTAATCTTATATCATACACGACTTCGTCTTCTTCGTTCAAAACACAGACAACGGTTAAACCAACTTTTTCTTGTTTAATTCGGTTAACGAATATTATGAGCAATTGAAAGGTAATGAACGGAGAGGGCTTGGGGAAAGAAAGTACCGGAACAGGTCGTCTTTTTCAGAACTCCGGCAAGGATCGCCGGCTCTGTTTTGTGAGCTTCCTCTGTTCGGGTCAAATAACAGTTTTGATTGATTAGATATAAAATTGAATTACTGAGCAACGATTATCAGGATGTTTAGGTGATCATACCGATTAACAGCAAGATTTTGGAAATTCCAGAAGTTTTCCGGCGAAAACAGAAAATCCGGCAACGTCATCTGGGGTTGATTCTGGGTGATGGAGTGATTTGTCTAATAATGGAATGAAACAGAAAAAGTCGAGGTATTTACCGTGTAGATGAAAGTCTCGGTTTTCCAGCGACTTGCAGAGAATTCCGGCGAGTGAAATTTCTTGCGACAGAGATTCTCCAGGGGTTTATGGTGAGTGTGGGTGATGTCAGTATGAGCTCTAAGGATCTTATTTTAGAGTAAGCAGAAGGGATGGAGTGAATTCGGTTTTCCGGCGATAATTTCCGGTTAACTTGCAGGGTCCGGCGACTTGCGACGAAGTTTTCTGAGCAAATTGGAGAGTGTAAGTGAGACAACTCGTGGGCACAACTGATGAATAAGGTATAACTCGGATTGAATTATATTTTCGGTTTCGAACGAGAATTATGGTCCATGAATGAAATTGATTGAGTTTTTCGGTTATAACCGATGATTATTGTCCGTTATACTTGCATGATTCCGAAGTCAAAAGAAAACGTCGAAATCTCGCGTATTTTCCCGCATCTGCGGATTTGGGCGCGCTGAGTGACTGGGTTTGATTTCCAATTTTATTTTATGTATTATTTGTTTCAATAAATTAACAAGAATCACAAGTGTCACACCCCGACCCGCAGCGGAAATAAGAGTCGGGGGATAATTGGGTTATCACCAAAGCACAAGACATTTACTATTATGTTTCATATTTAATAAAGTCAAAGTTACATTTTCAAACATCCAAACATGTTCATTCAATACAAAGGAAATAACCAAACATAACAATCCCAATACTAAATCGTTTTATTCTTCTAATCCAGGTCCTATGTGTTCCTAGCTGCTGCTGGTTCACCTGTATCATGTGTAAAAATAGGAGTTTTTGGGTCAACATAAGTTGGCGAGTGAACCTTATTAGATAAACATTTGAGCATGATTTTATGGTTAGTTTATCAATGAAATATTGTGCATAATCATAAAAGAGCAAATGTAAGTAATCAAGCATTGGCAAATAGCAGTTACAATTATAACATACAATAACACTTGATAGCATACATGAACATACCAATATCATACGATAACTAACATAAATGAACTGTGCGATCAAGGCTCAATTAAACGGAGCCGATCGTATTGCATGAACTGAAAATGTAAATTGAACTGTGCGATCAAGGCTCAATCAAACGGAGCCGATCGTATTGCATGAACTGGAATGTAAAATGAACTGTGCGATCAAGGCTCAATCAAACGGAGCCGATCGTTGCGGGCACGCCAAGTTCAACCACATAATAAAATGGGGAACAAGCTCAAACCTCATAAATGGGGGAGCTGCGGCCTCGGCAAATGCTTGTACTGAAATAATAATTTGCATCCAATAATAACTACTTAACAGCAACAAACTATATACGCATGTCATGATATGATGTATGCACAATAGTTTAGTTATAATATGTATATAAACAAAGACACATGATACACCCCAAAAACGTGATTAAAACGGGGAATTTGAAAGGTTCACTCACATTGGGTGCGTTGAATTGGAGATGGTGAGATGCGCACGATTTAGATGAGCGAGTCGACGAGGAATACTAACCTAAATAATAATGGAAAAATATATTAAATGGATGGATGTTATTAAGGATTTTAATGAAATTTTTAGATATATTTTTGTGAGTTTATGGCTATTTTCTATCTTTAAAAATGTTATTTTTAAGTATTTTTAATTGATTTTTAAATTAAATTAAATAAATAAATATATAAAAAAAATATTATTTTTTTAGTGTTGACCGTTGACCGTTGACCGTTGACCGGTTCGGTCAGCGGATAATTCTGCGCCGGGTGGGATTCGAACCGGCAACCTTCCGTTCGCGTGCACGTAGCTCTACCAACTGAGCTACGTGTCTAACCCGTTATAAACTCGTTTCTAATTATATTTATATACTTATTTGAATTAACCGAATATTCCTTTATTTGCAAAAACGTTTTAATTCAATTTGACCGGTGCTCGTGACGAGATTCGAACGCGCGACGTGAAGTTCATGATGCACACAGTCCACCGCTGGACTGTGTGTCTAACCCGGTTATATTCTTGGTTTTTATTATACTTAACAACTATCCGTTTTAACCCGGTTTAGTTCATGATCAAAAAGGCATGTTATTACACAAGGCGTGCGCGTAGCAAGGATTGAACTCGGGACGTGTGTGTGAAATTTGCACACAGTCCACCGCTGGACTGTGTGTCTAACCCGTTTAAAATACCGTTTTTAATTAAACTTATGTTCTGTTATAACTTCATCTTCTTCGCCGATTTACACAGACAGCATAATTCGACTGGTTATGATTGATTTGTGATTTACAAAATTCTTAGACATTTATAGTAATTCAAAAGTAAGAAATGGAGAGAGTTTAAGGAACAGAATATACCGATTGATGTTATTCACAGAAATCCGGCGGAGGTTCGTCGGTACTGGAAATGAACTCCGGCTATTGAAACAATTAACAGCGTTGATCGATTATTCATAAGGTTGAGTCACTTAAACAAGGTTTAAAAGAAGTTTAGGATATCATACCAGTTCACAGTGTGATTCCGGCAGTCTCAGAGATTTTCCGGCGAAGGTAAGATTTTTGATAAACGTTGACTAGGATCGATTCTGATGATGGAGTTGTGTTAGAGACTGACTAATCACATATTTTAAACAGAAAGAGTCGGAGGAATTACCGTGAGAATGTGAGTCCCGGTTTTCCGGTGACTTGCAGATATTTTCCGGCGAACTGATTCAGAAGATCTTATGGTTCAAAAATGCGACGAAAATGAAATTGAATATTGATATGATAGTTCTGAATTGCGAGATTGATCTGAAGCTTGAGTTAAATCAGAGCTTTGATGAATTTTCGGTTTCAAAAGCCGAAATGATAAGACTTAAAGTTTCAATCAATTTTAACTTGATTAGAAACCGTAATACATCGGTTATAAGCTGGACAAGTGAATTCACAACGATTTGGCGATTGGTTTGCCGATTACCGTTATTCAGATGACATCATCGGTTAAATTGAGTTTGTGTATAAGTTCCAATTGTTTTCCTAGTGTTAACAGAAAACACATTGTGGCGGAGTGGTTTAGGGAAAGAAGGTTAAGTTGATTAAAGACTTGGCTGACCCGGGTTCGAGTCCCGGCAGCTTCACATATTTTTTATTTGTTTTATTTTAACTTTTTATCAAATATAATTTTTATAGTTTAGTTTATTTATTAATTATGTAACGTTTTAACTCAAAATAATCATAAATAATTAACGCAACTTTTATAACTTGGTACAAGATTACAAAACGGAGCGGGTTTTGGAGACCCGATTTTTACAAATGTTACAACAAGTGGCGGAGTGGTTGGATGTTGGAGTGTTAAGTCCTTGTGATACTCTCGGCTGACCCGGGTTCGAAACCCGGCATCAGTATTTTATTTTTATTTCATTATTTTTAATAGATTTTCAATTATAAATTTTATATTCTAATATATTTATTAATTATGTATCGTTTAAAATTAATTTGAGCATTAAATACGCAACGAAATTTTTAACTAGATGTTCGGTTAATAAACGAAGCGGGTTTGGTTAACCCGGTTTTTTACGGATGTTACACTAGCACCACGCTACGTAGGACCTTTCAAGATACTCGAAAGAGTAGGACCTGTAGCATACAAGCTTGACCTACCAGAAGAACTCAACAGAATTCACCCCACATTCCACGTATCAAACTTGAAGAAGTGCCTTGCCGATGAAAACCTCCATATTCCCCTAGAAGATATTCAGATCGATGAAATCTATGCACTTCATTGAAAGACCAGTAGAGATCATGGACTTTGGAGAAAAACGTTTAAGACGGAGTCGTATTCCAATTGTTAGGGTACGCTGGGAGTCGAAACGAGGACCTGAGTTTACTTGGGAACGTGAAGACTCAATGCGCGAAAAATACCCGCATCTTTTTCCTGTTACCACTACTACTTAAATTTCGGGACGAAATTTCTAAAAGTAGGTGATACTGTAACATCCATCGAAAAACGAGTTTTCAAAACCCGCTTTGTTTATTAATCGAATAGTCAGTTACATTTTTCGTTGCTTATTTAATGCTCCTTTTAATTTTAAACAATACATAATTAATAAATATATTAGAATTTGTAAACTATAATTAATAAACAATGAAAACGGTCGAAGAAAAAAATAAAAGTCGCTGCCGGGTTTCGAACCGGGTCAGCCGGCTCACTTAACACACAAGAACTTAACCACTCTGCCACTTGGTTCTTTTGTGTAACCAATGAAACAAATAAAACTTAACTTCTACCTGTGAACTCATCTGTTGCGCCAAAACTGAAACCGATAATCGGCTTTCAACCATCCAGAGACGTTTGAGTGATCGTGAGTTACTGAAAATAACCGATAAAACCATTACAACCCACGTTCTTAATCAATTCAGTCTTCATTGAACTCGATTCATATGATTTTCGAGTTTGATAACCGAAATCATTTACTTCCAATTTACACTGGTAATATCATTCTCATAACTCAGAAACACTCACAGAACCTTCAATTTCATTTGCGCTCTAATTTCTGTTCGTCGACTTTTGCCGGAAAACCGAGACATACATCAAATCGGTAATTTTCTCGATTCTTTCATTTTCAATCCATTGTTAGACTTTTACTGACTCAAATCCTTCAATCAGAATCGGTCCCAGACGACGTTGTCGGATAATCTGCACCCGCCGGAAAATCTCTGAAAATTCCGAAATCACGCTGTGAATCGGTACAAACATCTAAACTCTCTGATAATTCTTGTTTAGTCACTTAATTTCACAATTAGTTAATCAAAACTGTTAATTGGTCTGCTCAGACGGAATTCATAAAACAGAGCCGACGACCTTGCCGGAATTCTGAGAAAAACATCTGTTTCGGTACATTCATTTCCAAAACCCTCTCTATCCATTACATTTCAATCATTTATAAGTTTCGTTAATCGAATTACGCAAGAACAGTCGAATATCGTTGTTCTGTGTCTGTGAATGAAGAATACGAAGTCGACGTTGTGTATAAGTATTATATAAATTGAATATTAAACCGGGTTAGACACCACAGTCCAGCGGTGGACTGTGTGCAAACACATAACGCACGTCACGAGTTCGAATCTTACAAACGCACCGGCTTTCCGAATTAAAACCAATTTTTTTGTTACTGAATCAGAGTAGGACCCATGATGTTTTTAAGATTAATAAAAACTGTAAGTTTAACAGATAAGTCACACAACCCAACTGGTTGGGCTGTGCGCTTACAAACCGAAGGACCCGAGTTCGATCCGGCTCCCTGCAAACCGGTTCAACCATTTAAATTCTTTTAATATAAACCGAATAAATTAAACATTTAATTAGTATATATATATAATTAAAATATAGAATATTTCGGGTTAGACACGTAGCTCAGTTGGTAGAGCTGCGTGCACGCGTACGGGAGGTCACAAGTTCGAACCTCACTCAGTGCACTTACACCACAGTCCGACCGGTCAACGGTCCAGTCAACGGACCGGTCAACGGTCAACGGTCAACCCAAAAAGTCAACATTTTTTTATATTTTTATTTATTTATTTAATTTAAAAATCAATTAAAAATACTTAAAAATAATATTTTTAAAGTTAGAAAATGACCTTAAACTCACAAAAATAAATCTAAAAATCCTATTAAAATTGTTAATAAAATCCACTTATTTGCCGAACCTTTTCGTTATTATTTAGGTTAGTTATTCCTCGTCGATCAACTCTCTAAACTCGTGCGCATTCAACATTATCAAACGAACGCACCCAATGTGAGTGAATCTCTACAAATTCCCCGTTTTAATCACATTTTGGGGTGTATCATGTGTCATTTATTATTTATTACTTTTAAACACTTGTGCATCCATCATATCCATGATCAAATGTGTATCCAATATGTATCAATTGTTTGTGTGGTTAATGTTTAGATTAAATTTTATCATTTTCAGTACATACATCATCATAGGCTCGTCTGTTCCCCATTACCTATGAGCGGAACCGTTCCCCATTACCTATGAGCGGAACGTGGCGTTGCCAACATACGATCGGCTCCGTTTGATTGAGGCTTGATCGCACATACATCATCATAGGCCGTCCAACGTGACGTTGCCAACATATACATTATCATTCATGTCATATACTCATGCAAGGTGGTTTGTTATTGTATGTTTATTTACGTTTGCTCACATATGATTATTGCACAATTTTCCATATTAAATACAACAAGAAATCAATAATAAATGTTTTCTAACAAGGTTCACTCGCCAACTTTTGTTGATCCAAAACCCCCCATTTTTACACATGATACAGGTGATCCAGTTGCAGCAAGAAACATATAGGACGGCCTAGAAGAATAAATCAGTTTAGGCTTTGGATTGTTTATTTAGTTACTTTTTCCTTGTAATTGTATGGACTTGTTTGAAATATTGAAGTTGTAATTTGAATTTAATAAATATGAAACATTTTAGTAAACATCATGAACTTTGGTGATAACCTAATTATGCCCCGACTCTTATTCCGCTGCGGGTCGGGGTGTGACATCATCGTCGGTCGAAAATCTTGGGATACTTATTGTTCTTCCACTAGCGACCGAAAAATTTTATTTATTTGTTCTTTCATTTCAGTTGAAAATTCTACAAGATTTTTTTGGAACAAATATTCAGACTTACTTGATTGAACCTTTAATTGTAAACACGGTGAATGTGTTCGGTCATCGATATTGTTGAATTATTTCGATGGCTATAACGCCTTGTGGCGTCGGTATAAACTTGTAGCTTGGGCTAATCATTGAAAGTGGTCTTAATGCAACTATGTATTAAGACAATGATACACTAACTTCGGTTGTAATTCGGTGTATCCTTGCAATTCAATAGTGTTAACTTATGGTTCGAAAAGTTAACAAATCATCTTCATGTTTCTAATTCAGTTGAGCTTGTTGATTCTAAATTTCACCAATCCAACAACCAACGCTAGTTTCCGTTGGAAGAAATTTCTATTGTTTATGAAATTCATTTACAAATTGTGAACGTCTTGGAAATTTATTGTCGAGAATTCTCACTTGTATGAACCATGTAAACTCAGTCACATTGATAACTATGTCATTACGTTTCGTTCACTTGGCATCGATTCTGATAACAGAGTGGGTTCATGTTGTTGTAGTAAATCATTGTATTCATATAATCTAGACAAGTCTCGATGCGATTACATGGTCCTTTTCCTGGGTAGTATTAATACCTATCTACGTATAACAAAAGTCTAAGGAGATAACATAACTTAAATTTCGAGGACGAAATTTTTATAACAAGGGGAAAATGTGACAACCGGCAGTTTCGGGTCTTAATTAAGCGCTCAACAAACAGTAATACCCTTATAATTAGCGTAATTAGACGTAACTTGACTCGATCAGGCCTTTGGAAAGCCTAGGAACGTCTACTTGCTTCACGTTACGCGATTGGCGGAAATCAAAGACACTAAACGCAAAATTAAACGTTAAGCGAACTGATGCCGAACAAATACTAACAATGTCTGAAAACACAAATTTTATACTTGTATTTATCATACAGATATAATTACGCTATAAATTTGGATCGTTGAACGTCGCAAAGCACAACGCGGAACTAACGCGGAAAATCGGAACGTACCGACAACGAAACGGAAGCAACGGACGCGAGACACGCCTAGATATTAATATATTATGATATAATTGGCTTCGTTTTCAAATTTTAATACTTATGGTTGAAACCAGAACGAAGTCCAATGACAATGGAAGGAAATATGTTCATGAACCATTCAATGGTTCGTGCAAGGAATTCCACATCAAGCGGATCTTAACTATCAATGACCTTGATTTATAGAGATATGGTGTTTGCCCCCACAAAGTGGTGTATGCTGAATTTCTAAAAATGCTAGGTGTGAAAAATGTCATCAAGAAAGCCGATCTTTGCTTTTGTGGTCCACCCATAAGTGAATAGGCAGGTCGAAAGAATAAAATACAACTAGTGGAAGGGTTGAAAACACAATCGAGAAGACACGACAGTGTTTGGATAAAATAGTCGCCATACGTCTTATGGGAAATAAGGACCTTATTCAGCATAACCATCGTATTGAAGTTGTCATGCCAACCAAGATTAGGATTCCATCACATTAAAACAACCATTCTAACCTTCATTTTAAGAGGTTGAAGTAATGATCAACCTAGATTTCATAGAAGATTCAAAGGAGCTAAAAATACCACATAACCAGAATCTAGATTATATATTACAATGCAAGGATCAACTAAAGACATAGCGACTATGGGGATGTGGTCCTAAGAAAAAAGCGAGTCTAGTCGACAAAATGATTATGAAAGATGCTCCCTGAGTAGGATACCAAGTGGCATGAGCAGATATATGAGGATCCTACAAGCTGAGCAACATAGATGACAAGATTATGAAAGATGCTCCCTGAGTAAAATAGTATTGCATTATTATTTTAAATGAAGGATTAAGCTTCTAACTAATCTCAATTGTGAGAACCATCACTAACTTAACCCTGGCCCTGCCATGTATAATATGCAAGCACTAGAAGCGATATGCTCTAAAAGGGTAACGCCGGCATGGCCACACGCATTAACAAGTTCAGGAATTCACATAGATTTGAATCTTGAATAGAGACTTATAAATAACAATGATACCAGGATGTTAAACCATATCATATATAGAAATGAAGTACATACATAACTTGGCTAATATAACACATTTATACATGATCACAAAGAACAAGATGTAAGATAGCTAAGCAACTACAACTCGAACAAAGGACCAAAGCAACACAAAATGACATTTGGAATTAAACACCAACCAACACAAGGGGACAGTCTCAGAAAAGATAGTTGTTCATAAAGAAACACTTACATAGACAATCAAAAGTCAAATTATAAAGTCACCCATCTTGCCATCATGCCCTTCTTCATCATTTTCTCAGGGCGTGTCTGTTAGGTTTATTAACCTAGACTAAGGCCTAGGGCCACTAAAAAACAAGAGCCTCAATTTTTTTTCTTTATATATATTAGACTTGTTATTGGCCAAAGATTTAGAATTTTACTCCAGGAATCCACATTGTCCATGCACGCTTCAATACAGAATTCAAAAGCAGCCTTGCAACACACCAACCCTCGTTATTTGTGGCATATTTTGAGTAACCAATGTGAAACTGATTGCAGATTGGATGAAATTAGGGCTAATATTAGGAAAAATCATCGCTATGGTTATTTAATGTCTCAAATCTCAATTGTTGATTTTCTTTATACCAATTCAATGGGGGCCCGACTTTGTAGTTCGCTTAAGACCTCCAAAGACGTTGGAATGACCCTGCATTTTCTAATCCTTGAGCACTTATAGATCCTTGAACAATCACGACATAGCTAGGTCTCCTTCAGCAAGCGAGATTCCAACATGGCTAGCACAATCTTGAATTATCGTAGGTCTTCTAATAGTATTGACATTAGTAGATTTGTTCCAAGAATCATTTGAATTTCACTGCATTTCCCACCTTTTGCTTTATCAACTCAATTAAGTTGGAGTACACCATTTTTATCAAGACATTGAGGTTAAGTTGGAGTACCCCCTTTTAATCAAGACATGGAGGTTACAATCCTGGTAAAAGAAAATTGGCACAACCTATAAAAACTTAAAAAGAACCTACAAATTGGGATAAACAACCTTCCTAAATGCATACACGACTTCATGAAGTTTCTTTTAATCGTCCAACAAAAGTAAGGTACAATGTGGCTTTCTCTTTCAAACATTTTAGATGTCTAAAACAAAAACTCACAAACAATCACGATGTTTGAACATCAGCTGAGTGCTACAAAAACTCAATGCTACGATGGCTCTATGGAATCACATGACAAATAATAGTAATACCGGTAAGAAGTACCATAAGATATCGTTTTATGAGTTAGACATCTTGCTTTGACTTGCTTTTCTTTTCTATAGCATCAACAACAAATCCCTAAGCTACATCGTAAAATTCATTTTATTTTACAAAAAGTTAGAAACAAGTCCACCGTTTCACCTTTCAAACGTGTTTGTTTTGTCAGGTTTTCTTAGTTTTTATTAAAGATATTCGTAAAACACGCGAGTTAGTAATCTAGCTACGTATTCAAGTGATTACGCAGTTTATCAACTATTTTTTTTAAAGATATCCATAAAACACACGAGTTAGTAATCTGATTACATATACATGAATTACCACATAACCGATTTAAACAACGGCAAGTCAAAATCAAGTTCTAACAATTAGACATAAACATGAATGGTTTGTAAAGTTAGTTTTAGTAACTTATACATGAGCTCTTTTGTTAGTAATTGAGGAATAGAAAACAAAACAAGAGATCGTTACATTACTAATCATTAATCAACCACACAAGTGCACAAAAATTAAACTAAGCCTACGTAAATTGCAACCTATAAGGAACCCATTAATCAATCGTTCTCTTCTATATTTTTTTTATTCCAAAATAAAAAAATAAAAAATTTTAACAGTTAAAAATTATTAGTTTTTTGTGCAAATAAAAAAATTGTTTAAACGACCCGAATCAAATAAGTCAAAAGCCGGACCACCCAAGTTTGTCCCAAAAGAAAACGTCTGATACGGTAGGGTGCACACACACATCCACCCCAAACCACTGTGCCCGTGACCCTATTGGCTCCATCATTTGATGGTAGCCCGGTGGACTCTTGATGATCCGAACCGTCTGTACGTCACCAATCCGTGCACTCTAGCCTCACCCAACCCCATCGTCATTATCACCCACCGTCCACCTATCCACCCCCACTTTCCCATTTATTTACCCCACACCCCCCCACCCTCACAATATTATCATATCCCCTCCGCCGCCACCCCTTCACACCACCACCGTTCCAACTACCGTTAGCTTGCTAACGTGCACCAATACATCAACTAACCTGCGCCGTCGCCCAAAATCACCACCTCAAAAGGCCACTTGCTAAACGTACGCCGTCGCTCAAACTCACCACCGCCAAAAAGGCACCGTCATCTTGCTAACGTGCGCCACCGCTCGCTCAAAATCACCACCGCTGTTAACTTGCTAACGTTCGCCACGCTCACTCAAAAAACACCACCGCAAAAGGCCACCGTTAACTTGCTGACTTGCGCCGTCGCTCACTGAAAATCACCGCCGCAAAAAGGCGACTGTTAACTTGCTAACGTGTGCCGTCGCTCAGACTCACCGCCGCAAAAAGGCGACTGTTAACTTGCTAACGTGTGCCGTCGCTCAGACTCACCGCCGCAAAAGGCGACTGTTAACTTGCAACGTGTGCCGTCGCTCACTCACGCCACAATGTCTTCTACCGGACAAAAAACTGTACGGAAGTTTCCACCGCCGTGCTGGACACGTGACGAGGCTCTGGTACTCATCGAAGCATACCGCGAGAGATGGCACGCGCTCCACCGCGCGTTCCTCCGAACCCCGATTGGGATGCGGTGGCTGAAACCGTCACCTCCAGCTGCCCTGACGTCACACCGCCAAAAACCTCCGCTCAATGCCGCCACAAGATGGAGAAGCTCCGCCAACGCCACCGTGCCGAGAAGCAACGCGCCTCTGCTTTCCCCGGTGAACGGTTTTTTTCCACTTGGTTTTATTACGAAGCTATGGAAGCTATGGAAAACGGACCCGGATCCAGCTCCGAACCCGGTGGTAGTCCGGATCCGGGTCAGGGAATTCATGTCAAACCTTTAGCTGTTCAAAAGTTTGCTTCTTTAGCCCCAATTTCCACCAAACAAAGAACCAAACCAAACCCTAACCCTAATTTCAATTCTGGAATTTCAAATCGTTACAATTCGTACCCGAATTACAATTCAAATAATGTTGATGATTATGCACATCGATCAGTATTAGAAGCCCCGATTGAAGAACCCCTAATTTCATCTGCATACAGAGGCAGAGAAACCCTAATTCGAGAAGGAAAAATCACAAAAAACCGTCAATTGGAGGCGGGATTAGGATGAAACCCGCGAACACTCGCATCCCGCCTCACGAAGAGTCCGGTCGACCCGGTCTTCGGCCAAGAAAATTCAGCAAGGTTGTTCATGATCATGATGATGGTGATGATGATGATGAAATGTGGATGAAAGTTCCGAGGAGTACGAATGTGTTAAGGGGAAAATGGCGAAGCGAAAAGAATTCGAATGGGAAGAATGTGAAGAAAGGGAAGAGGAATGATGGTGGGGTAGCGGAAGTGGTGGCGTCGATACGGTTGTTAGGAGAAGGGTTTATGAAGGTGGAGAAGATGAAGATGGATATGGCTCGGGAGATTGAAGAGATGAGGATGGAGACAGAGATGAAGCGAAACGAGTTGATGATCGAGTCGCAGAAGCAGATTGTGGATGCTTTTGTGCAGGGTTTGGTTAAAGGAAGGTGAAAGCAACAATGGTGAATCTTTAGGTTGTGATATGAAGGTTTTAGATTCTATGTTTGAGGATATATGTTTGTTTGAAGTTTGTTGATGTATAAAGTTACATTCTTGTGTTTTTTAACCATGTTATTAGACTGATTGATATATGTCATCACTTGATTAAACTTGTTGTAGAGTTGATGCCTGTGAAACCATTCAAAATGTACAAACTGATCTCCATTTACTAGTTGATCACTGGTCCAGTGCAATGTAAAACCTTTAGCTACTCGGTATGTGGAAGGAGGGTAGTCTTCATGTCAGCGCCACATAAGATGGATGTGAGGATGGACTGGGTAATGGAGGATGAGGCTATATATATATATATATATATGCATGTATGTATAGTGTGTGTGTAGAGAAGCAGAGAGAGAGGACCGGCAACAACGTCTTGAGGAAGACGTCCAGAACGCTGCCGCCCCATTGAAAATGGTGTTGAGCATGTTGCCGGGTCAGGCCGGGCTTGGAAGACCCCCACACCGAATAGCCTAATAAACTAAAGTTGAGGTCTAAAACCTTTTAATAAATGAAGTATAAGATCTTGGATTCAAATCTCATAGAAATTAAGAAATTGGTCGTTAAAGAAAGTTGATCAGTTTTTAAAATTTGGCTCGAGTTTGAATTGCCCATCGGTATTATTTAGGAATATTATCATATATCGGTATTTTATTTATAATATACAATAATTAACAACGATAAGTGTATGAAGATTAAGAACATAGAAATGACTTTATGCATGTTTCTTTTCAATATTTTATTTTACCTTTTTTCTAAATCTTAATTACACTACAATTACTGAGTTTTGGGATTTAGTTTCTACATTAGTTCTACTATAATATCATAGCTGTTTTAGCATATTTTGTTTTTTCAGACGGTTTATTTTTCAATATATTAAGTACTTCGTTAACCTTTTTTTTTTTGGTTATTTTGATAATATAATATAAAGTTTTAGAAACTTTTGAATATGCCATTGTCAAATGCTTATTTTATCTCAGTTTTGGAAAAAGTAGTTTTTTTTGTTCTTTACCCTCACAAACCAAACTGATAGCGTCTGGTGACGTAACAAACCGACCCGATTCCAATCGAATAAAATCGGTACCGATATCGGTATTATCCGAACTAGTTCAGGTATTCATTTTATGGTTTTTTTATCGATATAAAACGTGTGCCGATATCCTCTTGAGCATACCTTTTCGGTTGTTATACCGAGTACTGGTACTGTAATGAACCGAACCGATATCAACCGAATGGTTGTTGTAGCACATGAAAAATCCCATAGCTTAAACACAGTCACTAACTTGTCAATCCCACCATTTTAGAGGAGAATTAAATAAAAACAAACGCAAACAATATATGAATTTGATAATGGTTTCTAAATATCACAAATATACATATATATATATATATATATATATAATATATATATAATTAAATAAACTAAACCAAACAAGACCAAACTTTCATGAGATAAATATTATATTTGTTCAATTTCACCTATATTTTTGTATGACTGCCTTCAACTTTAAGAAAAATCGACGTGCTCCTTTCTGAGTTCTTGAATTAAACTTTTTCATTATCACATTTGCCTTTTTTGAAGCTGATTCACTGCTCTTCTTCTTATTCCTTTTCACCTTTCTCTTAGCATGTGACAAAGCGAAACACTTTAACATCGTCTTCATATCGGGGGGACTCGATTGCTTCTTTAGCTTTTGTTTCTTTTGAACTTCATGTGCCTACCCGGTTACATAGCGTTAAAACACCCGTTTGACCAAAAACCGTTGTCTTAAGCGTATACTTAACGAAATATATGGAAGCGATTGTAAACACAACACACATGATCCAACTAGTTATACGTAATCCTATGCAAATGTGAATAACTTAAAAATTATTGATGAATAAGTTATGAGAAAGTGTTGCCATTAAAAAAAGTTAATATGTCACACTAATATGAGATAATTAATATCATATGTAACACAAATATTGCTCAGTTTTAATTTATGATAATTTTAAATTAAAAAATAAGAAAGTTATAAAGTGATCAAAAATTTCTTTTAACTTTAGAGTTAGCAAAATGACAAACATGACACTAGATTTATTTAAATATTTTTAACTAGTTCGAAAAAGTTTTGTGGCCAACACAAAAACGCAAAGAATATTACTATTTAGAAATTAATACATATATGAATTGAATTGTCAATCTTGAATTGATTCACATTTGAGTTAACAATTTATTTTTTTTAAATGACAACTCTTACTCCTATTATGTTACATCAATAATTGCAATATTCATCTTTGTTCAAAATTAAACCTACGAACACTCCTTTAAGAGGTATAAGACTCTACCAAGTGGGCTAGCTCTAGATTGATGTAAACAATTTAAGTTATGTAATTTATAACTTTTAAACAAGTTTGTACCAAACCTGCAATTAATGCTTTAGTGACAATATTGATCATTTTGCAACTTCAATGTAACTTTTTGAATATTTTAGCACTTTTAAATATCATATCATAATTTTGTATATGTATGTATTTGTATAGAAACAAATGATTCAAAAACATATTGTGACACAAATTACCTGAGTTACGGCCGTTTCTTGGTCGTTGGAGGTAGAAGCTACCAAAGGCTTAGCAACGGTGAGGAGGTGTGGATGCTTTAACTTTTGAAGACTCTCGAAGACGTTGCGAGTAGCTAAGAAGCTCGGCTCTTCTGTTTCCTTTGTTGTCCTTTGATTGATGGATGTGCAGATGGTGGTGGTGATGATGGTGGTGGTGTTTAATATTATCGATGTTTCTCGTTGTTAATCTTCTTTTTGGGTTCTCCTTATAAACGGCCACCAAAACAACTTTTTTTTTGGCAACATGCCATCTACTATGTCAATCAACCCTTTATCATCAAAATCAAACTCAAAATCCATAGAAAAACACATTTTTATATGCATATATGATGAAGAGAGAGAAAGAGTTACCATTAGGAGGAGAAGCAATCAAGATAGATTACATAGAACAATTTGATATGAACAATGCTCCACTTGACTTATGTGACATATGCATATATAGAAATAACTAAAAAAACGGTTTCTTCACATAAACATATAAATTGTGTATGCTAAAATATATTATTGGTATTAGGTAGCTCTTGACATAGATAGGTGTCAACCTTTTCCATTCTTATTGATCCTATTTTAATTTATATAGAAGACTAGTTACTTCAAAATTAAAATGGATAGAAACTTTTTTCTTTGAGGATAAATTATAATACTAATATTAAATTAAAGTAATAA
Source organism: Scalesia atractyloides (assembly GCA_947069175.1). Lineage (NCBI taxonomy): Eukaryota > Viridiplantae > Streptophyta > Magnoliopsida > Asterales > Asteraceae > Scalesia > Scalesia atractyloides. Next base: position 3,312,187 of record CAMTDV010001632.1, read on the forward strand.
ATTAAAAGATTGTTCTTTGGGTTGATCGTCAACCGAATGGACATGCTTATACTCATGTAAGTCCAAATACTAAGATACAATTTAATTTTACTATATATTAATATGTTGCAAGAAGTGTTACTATATAATATCAATTTTGATTTGATTTTATTTGACGGCATTGAAAATAAATGTTGATCACAATTAAGTTATATTACGCAAGTGATTTATCATAGTTTCGTGAGAATCATAACAATGTTATGAGACATATCAAGTGATTATCATAGTTTTAAATATATTTCTATTATAGTGAGATATATTAACGATTCATTCTTTTCTATAAGATCATTTAGAATGGTTTAAGCCCTTATGGAACGTCTTCTGCCATATGGATGTTACGTCAATAGATACATTTCGAAGTAAAATGAGTGTAATGATTCAAGCCCCTTTAATTCCTTTTAAATGATTACCTAATTATTTTTAAAAAACAAATCAACCAATAGTGAAAGTGAATTGTAGGAGTGTGTGAGCAACAAGCGTTATTGATAAAATTACTTTGGCATTTCAAGTCCTGAAAACACCAGAGAGATGGTGTAGGGTGGCATGAAGTGGTGTGAATGGGGGATTACACGCCCCATTATAAATGGTCTAATTGTCTTTACATTTTTAAATGCATTTCACTTTTTACAATAATATTTCTTAACTGGATTGTTTATTTTATTAAACTATATATATTTTTATATAATATAAATTCAATTTACTAAACATAAGTATAACTATAACATTCTATAATAATGTTAAACCGTATTCAGTAACTTGTTCCTATCAAAATTGTAATACATTACAAATGATACACACATACATTGTTTGATTACATTCTCTAACAAATCTCTATGTAATCATAAAAGATAATTGAAATATAAGCAAGATTATATGGGACAAATACTAAATAAAAATACATGTTTAATTCTTATTCAAATCTTTATATTTTTTTCTTCTCTTGTTGCCATCATCTCTAACAGTATAAATTAACGCTCGATAGTAACTAGCAAGTTTTTGTTATATATGACGCCTTGAGTAGTTTTATAACATCGATCTCTTTAATGTATCGCAACATATATAACATCAAAATTTTATGATAAATAACCAAATAGAAATGCATTTATATACTTCAAAATTTCAAAGTTAAGGGAGATTAGAAATTTGAATTATGAATCAATATTAATCAAAATTTCAAAATTACACATTACATCAACTTTGTGTATTACTATATCTTATCTAAGAGAAATTCTAACAAAAAAAATTAATCACTGATAAAAAAGTATTACATTTCCCTTAGATATCTTTTACAATATATGTATTTTTGAACATATAACTAAACAATGATTGTTTTGAATTTGTCATGCCATGAAGTTTTTGCCCACAATAATTATCTATGTATATATGCATGTAATATATATTATTGTTATTGCTTTCATGTCATAACTACTTTCTCTTTTAATTGTGAACATATAGATTTAATACATTCTAATTTATTGTGAAGATATAGATTTAATACATTCTAATAGATTAGGTAATACACTATATAACTTTCACCATACATTTATACATTTATGCAGTGGCGGATCTAGAAAATATTCGTAGGAGTAACGTTTTATAAAAAAAAAGGTAACTAAATCGAAAAAATGTCAAAAAAATCAATTTTTTTTTAAATTTACACCACCCATGCGCTAAGGTATGTCCGCCCTTGCATTTATGTATCGTTTATAAGTTATATTTTGGCTGTATGCCAATTCATGCAACACCATCTGTCGCCGGTACATTTAACCGGTTATATTTAAAAATCTATTAACCGGCCACCAAATTTGAAAAAAAGAAACAATTACAAAACTTTTAAATCATGCAGAATTGTCTTGTGACCATTGTATTAACACAAGCATAAAATCAATGGTACAAACATGCCCCACACACGTTCTTGTGAAAAAATATATATATTATATGGTTTGAACATAGCATGCAATATTTGCGTATGTTGCAACTTTTTTTTAATTAAAGTGGTTAGAATTTATTTATTAGCTTACAAAAATATTGATTTTGAATCTTGCATTCATATAGCTTATTACGAGAGTTTTACATATTTCCTCCTCCTAAAAATAACTTATTTCATCAAAAGAATTTTTTTTTTACAATTACGCATTTCCTCTTTTTTGAGAAATTACTCAATTACCTTTTGATTATTCCCATAATTGTTTCACTAACAAGGAATGCTTGATACTCAGTTGAATGACTTGCAGTGGCGGATCTAGAAAATCCGCATAGGGATAACGTTGTAATGAAAATGGGTAATGAAATCGAAAAAACGTTAAATTTTTACAAAATTTACAATACCGTCAGAGCGTCAAAGGGCAACGTAAGTTACCCCTCCTATCACTCCAGATCCGTCCCTGATGACTTGGCTAGAACTCAAGAGTTGGAGAAGGGCTTGATTTTGTCAACTCTTATTTGTTTTCTTGTTCGTTGCAAGGTACCCTATTTTTTGTATATCCCATCTAAGGAACAACTCATGTTAACATTGAATTTAAGTTAGGTTAGAGAAGATTCTTGCATTAGTAAAACTTTAATAATTTTACTCCGTTTACAGGAACTGAAACCTAATTAGACTTGGGTAGTTAAGTAGCACATACTAAATAATAATATAGTCTAGCTAATTTAATTTTGAAGAAATATCTAATTGACTGATGATAATAGAAAGGAGAAATATGTAAATGTTCATTTAATATTCATTAAGGGTAAAATAGTTAATGAGAAGGAAAATATATAATATATATAGGTTAGGAGGAGAAATATGTAATTGTTTTTTTTTTGTTTGGGAGAAATAAGTAATAAGTCAGCTTAGGAGGGGAAATATGTAAAATCCCTAATATTATAGTCTATGCATGAGATTCATACATTATACGTTACATGTGTTCTTCAGTTGAAATAATCAGTTTGTCATCCGTTTATCTGCCATTTTGTTGTAATTGGATCCTTAACGTATCAACTAAAAAAATGTTAATAATTCAAATAAACTTTGAGTATTTACATTTTATTTTTAACAGACTTTAACTTTACTACCGTTTAGTGTTCCGGTTTCTCTTTATATTTATACATTCATGTTTTTTCAAGCTACTCGAGTTTGGCTCGAGCTTAAGTTCGTTTGAGTTGAACTTTTATCGAGTTTGAGTGTAAAAACTTGAACATACTATCATCATCAATCATCATCATCTACTCCGTGGATATAAAGAATCCGCTTCCAGTGAGACCCCCGACTTGGTAGTAGTTTTGCCATCCTTGGACATAAGGCGCATAACACTCAGCAATTGGGACAAATGCCAATTAGTGCATGCACCCTTTTGTCTTTTGGCTATCAACGCCACTACATGATGTATGATTAACTGTCCACCGCTATTAACGTTATCTTCACGAAATTAATAAGATAACGTTCAAGTTTCTGCAATTTCCTTTTGCCCCTCGATGACTTACACATATACGTTATATGCACACACCGGAAACGAGACGTAAAAACTTCAAAACATAACAGTGTATATTGTGATTGGTATTATTCTCTTAAAAAGTGTATGTAACATTTTCACATGTATTTCTTTTGTGATGTTGACTGTTATTCAATGAACAATGAAGTAAACATGTATAACCCACCACAAATGATTTTGTTGCCCCATAAATATTCAAGACTGTCTTATGCAGTACATCTAAACATAAAAAATTTATAGCACCAGAATCATGATATGTTTCTTTCTTATGCAGTAAGAGTTGTACATCATCCTCCAATGTACAACCCATCAACATCATATAACATCACTTAAACAACCCTTGAAACAAATTCACTCATTAAATTGGTGTGATCTTGTAGTGATCAAAATTACAACATTATAACATCACATAAAAACACTGAATAATCATCAAACCATAAGCTACAAGAAAGATGATCTACAAGAAACATAAAAAAAGATTCAAACTTTATGCTTCATTTGATTATCGCCACACGTTATTCTTTTTTCTCGTCTTGCCAAGTTGCTTGCCACTGCTTGTCGTAAAACGTAGTCTCATCAATCAATTTCTTTAGGTTTCAATATCCTCGTTCTTACGGATCAAAAGAACGCCGGCTACTGCTACAAAAAGAAGCGTTTTGCAGAAGAAGTTTCCCATTTGGTCAACTAGACCCACCCCGGTCAAACTATCCACAAAGTAAGCCATGAAGAACCCCACCATTGCAGCTCGACCTGCAAAATAGTGGTTCAGCACCAACTGTATATGTGAAAGAGTATGCAAATTACATCATTTGGGGCTCCAGTTTTAGTATTTCCCAAAAGCGTAAAGTACATCGATAGTCCTTGTGGTTTTCCAAAATTTTGGATTTGTTCACTAGCTTTCAAAAGTACACGGATGGTCTCGGTGGTTTACACATTGTAACGCATTTAGTCCCAAACTTTCGCCAAAAGTACATGGATGGTTCCTATGGTTTGCACTTTGTAACGTATTTAGTCCCTACATTGGACCTCCTGAAACCTTTAGATTTGTTGGCTGGGGACCAAATGCGTTACAAAGTGCAAACCACTGGATAGTCCGTGTGCTTTTAGAAAGCTGGGGACCAAATCCACAATTTTGAAAAACCACAGGAACTATCCGTGTACTTTATTACTCTTCCCAAAATTTCAAGATTTTTATAGTTTTTATTTTAATTCAAATAAATTCAAACAGCGCGTGAAACTGATTTAATTCTAAATTTTTGGTTGAACCTCTCAAAAATAGTTTCATCCGGTATAAAAGACCATTTTTAGGCCTAAAAAGATATTCTGAAATATAAAATTTTGTTTTTGAGTATGTATTCCAGATTTAACTGAGTTTTTAGTTGAACCTATAAAAATATTCCGGAATATAAAACTTCGACTCAATGTGAGAACAAGAGCACCGATTATAAGAATTAAAAAAAAGGGACAGAATGATGGGCTAACCATTGAGTAGTTCGGCTTCAGGAAGATGGAAGCGTTTCATCCATGCCCACCACGGAATAATCGAGGTATCAAAAACTACAGGGAAGTCATTGTTAGAAGATTCTGGATTGTCTTGAAGCCATTTCCTCCTTTTACCCTCTGGAAAGTAGTACCAAGAATGTCAATACAATCTTCAAACACAAGTAAATGCACTACCATCTTCATTACATAAAGTCGTAAAAAGAACGTCAAAAAGGGGAACAAAACTCAGCAGTTTACATTGCCTTGAGTCCTTAACCCTTTCGTCGAAGGCTACATTGTGAAAGAACGATGAACACAATTTTCAAGAACGCTAAACATATTTCTTGCTTAATTGGGGCAAATTCTGGAGTATATATGATAGAAAATCAATTTAAATGTTTTTCCCCTTCCATAAAAGGAAAATATAAAACCTATGGTTGTTGTTGTTTTATGATAATTTTGTACTACATACAAGGACAATTTGCAACTTGAACAGTTAGACAATTGAATTCAGAAACAAGATCATCTTCAATGAGTTAAAGTATCAGATAAAATATGCTGGAAGCAACAATTAAGACCATGTTCAGCAAGTCATATTCCCATCCATTGTATTGAAGTAAAGCTAATATTAGTACTATTTGGAGCAAGTAATTCACGGTTTTATCAACAAATTGAAGCAATTTTTGTGTGTTTCGGTTTCATGTAAATGCATTGAATTAGACTCCCTAATTACACTTGACTCATTTCAATGCTAAATCCCAAATATTAACCACTAAGAGACTATCAGATATCTTAAAATAAACTAATAACATTTCATCCAGAAATTTCATCAAACACATGGTGTGCAAAACCTCACCAGCATCAACAACAGCATCCCAATCAGTAGCTCCATCTTTCTGAAACTGCTTAAGGTCCCAAGTCCCAGAAACCCATTTAGGATCTTCAAATTTCACACCAACTTCTTCCACCTCAGCCGCCATCGGAGCTCCGTTACCCTCCTCCACAGCCTTATCCTCAGAATCTTTCTTCTCCTCCACAACAACAGCAGCTCCAGACCCATTTTCAGCAGCTCTAACAGACACAAAATTGTGTCTTTGAGGCTTCAAAGAGAAATGGGTTAATTGGGAAGTGGGTTTTGGAGGATGAAGAGAAAGATGGGAGCTTTGTTGGTGTTGAAGAGAAGATAGCCATTGATGACGTCATCGTTTAGAGTTTGAAAAGAGGAAAAGTTCAAGAATGGTGTGTGTGTGTGTGTGTGATTGTTGGAGATAAGTTGAGGCTGAGATTTGATGGGGGTGTTGAGAATTGGGGGATTGGGTTTTGCTTAAAGATATTGGGAAATTTGTTTAGTAGCTAAAGGAACGTTTGGTGAGAGTAAATCAATGCCAACAAGAACATTTGGTGGGGTTATAAAACATAATTCAAGTACTTTGACCTATATTTATGGCATAAAAGATTCTCTTGTAAAAAGATATAATAATTTTTACTGCCCGTGAACGAATGAAAAAATCGTAATAATTTAAAAAAACAATTAAAATTCAATTTTTTTACATTTATCGTTATTATTCGAATACAATGTTAAAAATTGAATTTACACATTTAAATTTACGTGAATTCGTAAATTTAGAAAATTTACAGATGTGTAAGTTTGCCATTTACACATGTATAAATTTGTTGTATTTACATCTGTATAAAAAAATCTAATAAGAGCGGTTTTGAGAGGAAAAATAAATTATTTGATATTTTAAGTTCTTTTTTTTTGGTGTTGTATTTTAGTTACAATGAGGTTTGTATAAAAAAATTGGTTTTGATTGGTTTTTCATTCGTTCTCACGGTTCTCACGATATTTAGAGTTCTCAAGATAACCATTGGGGAAAGTTTAAATGAGAATGCTAAATATTGTGAGAACCGTGAGAACGAATGAAAAAAACAACGAGAACTTGGTCAAAAACAATTCAAATTCAAATTTTTTTACACTTATCATTATTATTCAAATACAATGTTTAGAAACTTAATTTATGCGTTTAAATTTACGTGAATTCGCAAATAAAGAAAATTTACATATGTGTAAGTTTACCATTTACACTTTTGGAAATTTGTACCGTACCTTACTGAACATTTTCGATACCGGTACCTATATTTGGCGAAATTTGGTATCGGGAAATTCTATACTGGTAAGAACCAAAATAACAACTAAATATCCACTATACTACCTAAATTAACTGTCCATCAAAGTCATTCAACCAACATGTATAACATCAAACATGAACCAATACCAGATACCTAGAACCATTCCAATTACATAGAAACATCCAAAAGTTACCAGTTAAATACATGTTTGTGAAATGGGTTGACATTGATCATTAGAACTAAAACCCAAAAAAACTCGTTAATCGAAATGGGTTGACACAATCATCAACGTCATACAATACTTGTAAATCGTTACGTATTTACTAGCTTTTTAAGTGAAATTAATGCAATGTCGCACCTGTTACATGCTCTAAGTACATTATCACAGCAAACTAGAACATGTAGATGATGATCTGAGGTTCCTCGTGATATGCGGTGGTTGCTGAAGAAGAAAGGTTGGACGCCGGTGGGGTTTTTGGGAACGAGGGAGTAATGTGATGGTTATGGAAGAAGATTGGGGATTAATATGGGTGTGAGGGGTTTTTTCGGGTGAAATGACAAGTCTGCCCTTCACAGCGTTACTGATTTAAACGGCTCATTAACATACGTTAGTCAAAAGGTTGTTATTGATCCAAATCAACAACCACAAGGACTAAAGTGTTCAATTTTGCCAAATAGAGGCTCAACGTGCCATTAGGTGTTTACCATTGAGACTGAAATTGTAGTTTACACATAAACTCTAAGTTTTCCTTGTACATATTATCTCTCCTCTCACATATTTAAACACCATTTTAAGAAAGAAAAAAATTTATAAATATTATTCTATTAGTAAATCTACAAGAGCAAAAACATTTTTTCTACGTATATTCTGCAATTTAAACCTTAGAAATACACTAAACAGTTACATACTTGTTTGTGTCGAATGTGTCATATTCAATATTTGGGAGTGATCGACGAGAGAAGTGAGAACATAAATGAGTTAAGAGGATCACAAAAACATAAACGAGTTGTGAGAAGATCACAAAAGAGAAGAACTTGTAAAAGCGATCGTAAAAGATTATGGGGATATTGTTGCTCAAAAAGATTTGGGTAGAAAAGACGAAGATGTTATGTACGAATAAAATTAGTCATTATCGTTATATATCACAGTTCATATATCCAAGTATGATAACCTATAAAAACTAAAGTCTCAAAATAGTTTTTTTGATAAGTGTATTTAGGATTTTCCCAAGAACGAGCTAAACGACATACTATTAACAAGACACCTATGCGTAAATTTCATGAGCACATAATGAATTTAGACATGTGCTGTCCCTTTTCGACATGAGGTGAATAAACCATGGATGAAACAACAGGCCACCAACCATTTGGACAAGGGTTCACCCTCAACGGAGGAAATGTATGTGCATTGAGAGTCATCATGAAGTTGGTAAGAAAGAGGATCACATGGACAACAAGAAACAAGTGAGATAACTGTAAGTTTTAGATACACACACACACACACACATAAACTAGTGATACATGTTACAGAACCATGCGACCATGTTACATAAGTAGAATACATGTATTAAAGTGAACATGTTTTTTTCAGATACTTTGGAACAGTTTGAAATTATTCATCTTTTACCAAGCAGAAAACTAATTTGACCATTGAAGCGCAGGATGCATGACTTGAGTGATCAAGACCTCCAAACTAACCAACAAAAGGTAACCTGAACAATTTAACCTTCTTCCACCATTCTACAAACAGAGAGGATGCATAGACCATAGTTAAACCATGTGACAACAATTACAAAAAAGAATATATGCATAAAAATCTGAAAAATGTATATACATAGAATAATCCAAAAGTGGATTGATTTGAGTTATGTTATATGGGTCAAATGGGTTAAGCTATACCTGTTACCTAAAAAGGAAAAGGGTCAATTATCAAAAGTTATTATACATGTTTTCAAATGTGTATAAACCCTTTTGTTTGACTTGTGAAATGGGGTACATCAACTGATTCCTTACTAGATTAAAGTATTGTAATCATATCTAATATGTTAACTAATTATATTTTCAAAAATAAAATAAAAAACCCTTGCGGCTTGCGGGTTGGCCTGACCAGGCTTTGCTATACCCACAGAAAGTTACTCGTTTTGACACATTACACAAACAGCCCAACCGCCCATTTGCAAACTGTAGTTTCATAAATTTGATGGCAGTAAGAATGTTGCAATGATTTGCGACGTTTTAACTTGATAAAGTTTAAAAAGAGAGAATTACCAGGTGGAAGTGGGACAAGGAGGAGTCGTGATGTCAGTAATCCCTTCTAACATCAACAACACACACTTCATAGACGGACGATGAGCAGGATCATCCATGCACCAAAGTCCAACTTTGACGAGCCTCTCCAATGCCTCCTTCTCCACTTCATCAAGGTCAACAAGCAGGTCCAATTGCCCTCTTTCAAAGCACTTGTAAACCCAACTAGAAAAACAATCTCATCCGGATTTGAAACGTGTACATCTAGATTTCTTCTGCAACATATGGTTTCAAGCAGCACGATTCCGTAGCTGAAAATATCAACCTTCAATGATATTGGAGAGTTTTTCTGCCACTCAGGTGCCAAGTACCTATAACAAAAAACAAAACATACGCCATACGATGTATCAATTGCATGAAACTCGTATATTAAAATAAATATTCTATTATGCCGAGTACCCTTACCCTCTAGTCCCTCGGACAACTGTGAATGTCTTGGTTTGATCTGGCATTAGTAGTTTGGCCAACCCAAAGTCAGAGATCTTAGCAGTCCGAAATCATCCATTAAAATATTTTGGGGCTTTATGTCGCAATGAATGATGGGAGTTTCACATTCTTCATGAAGGTAAAGAATTCCTCTCGCAACGTCTAGCGCGATTCGCACTCTTTCAGACCCGTCTGGAAGCCGTTCGGATTTAAATAAACAGTCTGCAAGGGTTCCATTGCTCATGTATTCATAAACCAAAAGCCTTTGGGTCTTACCTTCCGTACAGTAACCGAGCAGCCGGACTAGATTTTTGTGATGGGTTTTCCCAATCACTTGCATTTCGGCTCGGAACTCTCTTTCGCCTTCATCCACCACCTTCTCGAGCCTCTTCACCGCTATCGGTTCCTTCCCTTTGTAAAAAGACCCTTTATAGACCGTACCGAATGAGCCTCTTCCTAACTCCTGGTTGAACCGGTTTGTTGCCCTTTTAAGCTCGCTGTAGGTATATGATCATAGGATAAGGTCCTCAGCCAGCCCCAAAGTTCTACTTTCCGACAAGCTCTTGTACTTTAGAAGACGGAATTTGAATACGAAATATCCTGACAAACTTAAGGCTATGCATGAATAGATGGAAAACCCGATGGTTATTACAAAAATTAGAACCCATGTCTTCTTGCTTGTAGTTGTGGTCACCTCCCTGTCCACCACCTACAGAACTACCATTAAAAGATCCATTGGGTTGGACATTAAGGGTTACTTTGCTTGCTGTCTTGTAGAAACTCGGCCAAGCCTCGTCATTATATACCACATACAGCAGCGGGTACTTGTATTTTGTACAGAAACCATCATATAAAAAAGCAGCGTCACATTCACATTCCTCCAAGCAGGAGTTGCTGCAGTCCTCTTTGTTGTCAGCAATAACTTTAGAGTACCAATTGTGAGCTGATCACCATAAGTGCTCTTCTGGAACCATGTTGTAGTATGTCATGTTTTTTTCAGCGCTTCTGCACCTTTTACTTGTGAAATTCTTCTGGCAGCCACTAAGTTTCTGATCAAGATCTACATAATTAGTACCCGGCAGGCAAAGACAATAGGGCTGCTGCTTTTCATTTGTGACGCAAAAGCTGTTAGCTCCACAGTAGTTTATCACATCACAAGGATTATTTGGCATGCTCCATACTGTAGAAGGCGCAGAGTTTGTATCTTCGTAAGTATATAGCGAAAGATTCCGTCATCACCTAGTGTCGCGTGATACATGATAGGATAAGAAAGGCTTGTATTATACAAAACTTTGATAACTTTTGAACTATTCTCATCAAGAAGCTTCAATCCGGTATCATTTAGGTACAGGTAGTTTATTGTGCTCATGGATTGACCCTGAGAAGTAGAGGTTGACCAGGAAGCATATTCAGATACATCCGTCGTGTTTATTGGATACATAACAAGATTACCATCGGTCTGCATCTTGATACGAAAACGTCCACTCGAGTAATTGGTTTTAGAGACACTAGAAACCAATTCCATCCCACCACGCAGACTCTGGCCTTGCAAAATGGTATCGGTAGGATAGTCAAAACTCTGCCACACTACCCGCTTACGTTTGTCGTACAGCATAAAGTTTCCATTGTTTTCCAACACAGCAAACGAAATATTGGCTTCAGTTGTTACAGGCTTTCTAATGTCGCTCTTATCAGATATAAAAACTATTCCCCTTTATGAGTAAGGTTCAGTGTGGTATTTGGCGACACCGGCGGTTTATGGGGGTCAAGAGTCCACACAACAGTGTGTCTGTTTTCTTGATCTTTAAGCGTTAACCAGATGGCAACCACGTAACCAGCTCCTTGTGGGTAAAACCCAAATGCAAACAGCTTCGACTGGGAGTACCATGCGCTAGGTTGTGGACCAGCAACAAGTGAAGATCCCAAGCCTATGGACCCTCCATCAACCCTGGTCTGGCCCAATAGGAAAACGAGAAACGCAAGCAGTAGCGAAGCCATGAACAATGAAATGATTAGTACATAGCTTGTGTGTTACTGAGGCTATGGAATAATAGTAGTGCCATTAACACCATTCATTGCATCTATATATACCGACTCCTCGTAAATCAACTAAATTTAAAATGAAAGACAAATATTCAGCAAGTTATCTTACAAGTCTTTGGTTTTTAGCTTTTTCACACTTGTTTGAATTACGTGGAAAATCCTTAGAATCTTAGGCAAACAATGATGGCTAAAGTCTCCTGTAAGTAACCTTGAAAGCCCATTCAAAAAATATATCAATTTTCCTAATGGCAGTATTCATTTATTTTGTGATTTCGTAATGACTGATCTGATTCCTTTTATTAATTCAACGAAAATACATATATTAGTTACGGTTTATTCTAGTTATCTCTATCACAATTAAAACATATGATCTGACTAGTAAGACATCCTATAAGTCTTTGATTTTCAGCTTTTCCACAGTTGTATGTATTATACTAAAAGTAAGAACAAGAGACCTTCAACTGTGTTGAACGGCTAAGGTTTGAGGTCATACGTTTGGCGAGTCAAAACTAATTCAATCAAGTTGATGACAAATCCTTAGAATCTTCAATACAAGAAACCTTTGGTAACCTTAAAGTCCAGTCAATAGTATATTTTTCTATCAAGAGTGTTATTTTATTTTGTGCTATATGTCATTCTTGAACAAGAAGGTTTAACTTTTTAAACATTGAGGAGCACTAAAGACATTCATTTTCAGGGACGGACCTAGAGTGATAGAAGGGCTAACCTACGTTGCCCCTTGATGCTCTGACAGTAGTGTAAATTTTAGAAAAATTTAATGTTTTTTCGATTTCGTCTTTTCATTGAAACGTTAACCCTATGTGAACTTTCTAGATCCGCCATTTTGACTAGTAAGACATCCTCTAAGTATTTGATTTTCAACTTTTCCACAGTTGTATGTATTATACTAAAAGTAATAAGGGATCCTACAAGTGTGTTGAACATTGTTTGGCTAAGGTTTGAGCTCATAAGTTTGGGAGTCAAACATTAATTCAATCAAGCTTTAAAGAAACGCATGAAAAACGGCAATAGATCTATTTACTTTTAAAGATTTGTCTTATATAAGCTAAGGGCAAGTTGATGACAAATCGTTAGAATCTTCAATATAAGAAACCTTTGGTAACCTTATAATCTAGTCATTAACATATTTTTCTAACAAGAGTGTTATTTTATTGTGTTATACGTAATTCTTGAACAATAAGGTTTCAGTTCTGAACTTGAGAAACGTTAGAGACATTGATTTTGAGTTCATCAAGTTATATATATTAGGGTTAGTCGGATTCTTTTTATAACTTAAGGGAAATACAAATATTAGATAGAATATATAAGTTACGGTTTATTGTAATTATCTCTATCATAGTTAAAACATATGATTTGACTAATAAGCCATCCTATAAGTCTTGTAGGTCCCGTACGGATGATCGGACGTGACTTCTTGTTTGGATGCCGTAGCGAGTGCGGAATCCAAGCTATGAGACAAACCGAGTGAGAGAATGTATAACACGATAAAGATTCAACGTTTAGCGGTTCCGTGTATTCGATTCGACAGAGTTTCGGTACAAGATTCGACAAATACAAAGCTTTCCGACAAGACTCTCTCACTACACCCTCTCTCACTAGCTCATACAAGCTCTGCGGTTACAAATGACGGAACGACTATTTATACTAAAAGACATATGATCCTATCGTAATACTATGGATATCGATCATGATCGAAATCAAGTTTACATCGATATATAGACATCGGTATACTTTAACTAGCTATCCATAGTATGTAATGAGATCGATAGTATGTATTTATATTATTTACATACTATCGATAGAAGCATGCATTTCACAATGACATGATGATGTTATGATGACATCATGATGATGTCATCCTTATGCCGTTAATATCCAACTGTGTTGTTCTTGTGTCTACGTCATTTGTAGCTCGTTCGTCGAGTCGAACCGACGGAGGAATGCCGTCGACGTCGGTCTTGAACCGAGCCGAACCAAACTAAACCAAACCAAGCCACATCCACACAAAGGTGCATCAATAAGTCTTTGTTTTTTAGCTTTTCCACAGTTGTTTGTATTATGCTAAAAGTAATAAGCAATCCTTCAAGCTTGTTGAACATTGTTTGGCTAAGGTTGGAGCTCATATGTTTGGTGAGTCAAACACTAATTCTATCAAGTTTCAAAGAAACTGCTTGATAGTTAGCACATTACCATTCACAACACACGCATGAAAAACGGCAATAAATCTTTTTTGGAGCAAGTTGATGGCAAGTCGTTAGAATCTTTAATATAAAAAACCTACAATAACCTTAAAATCCATTCAATAATATATTTTCCTATCAAGAGTGTTATTTTATTTTGTGTTATATGTCATTGTTGAACAAGAAGGTTTAAGTTTTGAACTTGAGATGCGTTAGAGATTGATCAAGTTATATATGCTAGGGTTGCTCGGATTTTTTTTTTATAATTTAAGGGAAAGATAGATACCAGATAAAATATATTAGTTATGTTTTATTGTAATCATATCTATCGTAATCTATATTATATTATAATGTATTTGGGTAGAGTGTTAAGTTACCCAAAAGTTAAGATTTTTTTAGTTTAATACATAAGATTCAACTCTAAAATGGGGATTAATTAGTATTTCAAACACTAATTACACTTTAATTCTTTCATCTCAATTACAATTTAATCTCTCTTGTTAATTAATTAGTAATTACACTTTATCATACTCATAAAAACTAACTACCTGCCATTTTTTTAATGCCCATAACTTTTTCGTTCATGCATATATCTAAAAAGTAATTGCAATTTAATCTCTCTTGTACAGCCTCGGAGCTTGTATGAGTGGGTACTATGATTAATAACACATAATTCTTGTGGTTTTAATTTTCTATGACATGCATATTACATAAGAGGATATGTTAAGTTCCCCATTGGAGAACATGCTATATTAAAAATTAGATGACAGTTAGAGGAATTGGTGAAGGGGGTGTTGGTATATCAGTTGTTCCTTCTAACATCAGGATAACATCTTTGATCAAAGGCCTTGCTTCTGGATCATCTTGAATGCATAGAAGTCCCACTTTCACCATTTTTTCACACATGTAGATATCTACGGCTTCTTCTTCGTCTTCATCCTCAACGACTCCAATCAGCCTATATAACTCATTAGCTGCAAAACAATTGTAAACCCATGTAATCAGTGGCGTTTTGTCTTCGGACAAGATGTCTATCTTCATCTCACTTGCGCAACACAATATTTCTATCAAGACAACCCCAAAGCTGTAAATGTCCACCTTGGTAGAGATTATGGTGTTTTTAAACCACTCAGGCGCTAGGTACCCTCTTGTTCCCCTAACACTAGTCAGGGTTCCACTCTTATTTGGACTCAATGGCTTTGACAACCCAAAATCAGAAATCTTAGCAGTCCAAGAATCGTCAAAAAGGATATTTTGAGGCTTTATGTTGCAGTGTATTATACGAGTTGCACACTCTTGATGAAGATACAGAATTCATCTCGCCACATCTAACGCCACTCTAACACGTTCTTTCCACCCAGGTGGTGCTAAAAGAAGATCTGCCAGTGAACCGTTGCTCATGAACTCATAAACAAGTAGCTTTGTAGCTCCATGTACGCAGAAACCAAGCAAACGAACCAAGTTCCGATGATGAGTTTGCGCGATAGCAGTAATTTCTGCCTGGAACTCTCCTTCAATCACCTTTTCTAGTCTCTTCACCGCAACAGCCTTTTTTTCCCTCAGAAATAGATCCTTTGTAGACTTCCCTATTAGAGTTTCTTCCTATTACTTCCTTAAAACCGTCGGTGGCTTTCTGAAGTTCATTGAATGAAAATGAGCGTAAAATAAGATGATCACTAATAAGCCCGAAACCAACATTGTCTGGCACTCTTTCATACCTATGAGCATGCACTCTGTAGAAAAAGAAACTGGAGAATGCCATCAGAGTACACATAAGAGCAAGTATACCAAATGCTATGGCGAGAACAGAAACGAGTCTTTTCCTTTCAACTACTACACTTTGTTTTATTATGTTCACTGAGTCTGTTTGTGGGGCTCTGATGAAGACTGTGGCTGATATGCTTCTATCAAGCAGCGCATTAACAATTGGATCCTTGAACTTTTTGCAAACATCGTCTGCGTAAGACTTGCCCAGCATTTGCAATCATCCAGGCAAGAACTACTACAAGCATTCTTGCTAAGATTCATCACGGAGTAAGGATCATCAAGTGCTTGAAGATCTATATTTTCCAATGCGGACATATTGTAGGAAAAATATTCTAGCCCACTTTCACTGCAGGCTTCTTCATTGGTGAAATCCCTGCTACAGCCGAGGATCTTCCCATCTATCGTATCGTTGAGAAATGAAAAACCAGGAAAGCAATGACACTCCGCATCGTCAGCTGTGGTAGAAGAACAGTAGCTGTTAACACCACAGATGCCTTTGGCCTTACACGGGTTTGTTAAAGCAGCCCATTCAGTCTTCGTCCTAGTCAAGTTACTAGGGGGAGTTGTGAATATGTGGGAATACAAAACAAAGTTACCCTGTGGATTCAGAGTGGCACGAAATATCACTGTCTCGTTGTTTCTCACCGACACGCTTGGATGTGGATTCAGTACTCGTCGTGGTGCATCAAACCCCGCCATGTACAAAGAGCCACTACGGCTGAGATTCAACGACTCATAGTAGGTGGAATGCGTTTCAGTGGACCAGTATGAGTCATCACTTGACATGGAACTGTTTCGAGGATAAGCCACAAGGTTTCCATCATACTGCATATACAGTACAAAGAGTCCACTTGAGTGATATGAAGCCGATACACTAGAGTATAGTCTACGCCCTGCAACAACCTTTTGTCCACCTAATATCGTATCAGTAGGGTAATCAAAGCTTTGCCATACGACCTCAGAGTGCTTATAGATTACAAAATTACCAGAATCAAACATAGAAGCTGAGGTTGCTAACTTAAACTGATATCTGATAGGCTTTTGCTCACCATAAGTAGTAAGCGCAAACAAAAAACCATCTCTGGTGAGCTCAATACTACTGTTTGAGGAGAAAGGTGAGGAATCACGGTATACGGTCCAAACAACTGTGATTTCCGGTTTGGTCGTCAGCCATATTCCGACCGCAAAACCATCATCTTGCGGGTAGAACGAATGCAAAAAGGCCTGAAGGCGAGAACCATGAAGGGTTTTTGTGGGGGGTTAATGTGGAATTTAAGGTGATATTACTATAGGAGATGGAGTCATTAACCAGAGATCCTTGTGTAACTAAAAGGAAGAATATCCTTAACAAGATAATCAAAACTAAGGTCATATTGAATAGCTTCTTTGGTGATTGAGAGCGAGTGTTTTTCTTAAATGATTAAATAATCAGCCAAATAAATAGAAGCTGAAGTAACTAGTATGATTTTACAGCCACACATTCAATTTCATCAGAAATTAGAGCGCCTACCAAGATAGAACATATATGTTTACTATTTAGAGGACTAAAATGCAGAATTCCAAGTCAATATTCAATAAATTTGACAGCTTCTTTGGTTTAGTTTTTTCCAGAATATCTTAAACAGACCGGACCATGAACATTTTCAACACGTAAATTTAAATCAATACCATACTATTCATATAATCTGCTCTAAAATCTATACCATACTATTCCTACTGTTATTTAAATAAACTAGTGGGTTGCACCCGCGCTAGCGACCCAATTTGTAATAAATTTTCTATGGAAATGTAAACGCAACGGTAAAAATAGCGTTATTGCTAGGAATCAGTTTGAGTTTGATATTGATTCGGTTCATTATGATACTAATACTCGCTATAGCAATTGAAAGAGGAACAAAAAAACCAAAGTCATGATATGACAAAAAAGATATTGAGATGTGTTTTACATTGATAAAAAATGATACCGCTACCAACGTTGTTCGGTCAGTATCGATGCGTTTCGTTTGTTATGTATACAAATATCGGCAATTGATATAATTAACAAACACAAGTTATTAAGTATAAAAGTGCGACTATACTTGAAAAAACAAAAACACAAAAACTTAAGAAAATAGTAAAAACAACGCTACAAAATTTTGTATTTTGTGTTGTTATTTGAACATATATAATGTAAAATGTTTGATTGCAATTAAAAAAAGAATAATAATTTAGTTTGAAAAAAGAAAAGTGAAAGAAAATTTTATTGTTAGAAATGAAGAGGGGCACTAGGCCAATATTCTAGATGTTTGGGTGTGTAGACAATGGACAAATTCTATCAACTAACTACTAAATAGATCCGTGCTTCGCGGCGGATTTTGCAATGTGTAAGTTATGTTGTGTTAGTAACTTCTATTCATTGCAACAACACACACTAATATTAGCTAACAACAGCAAGGTAAGCCATTAGCTACTTAATTGATGATATTTTGTTAATCTGAGCTGATGTTGTAATCTGGGTATCACCAGGATCAAGCAAAATGAAGGCTAAAAGCTCATTAGCCATGGTTGCACCAATTGTCAAGACAACACTTTCAGGGTTGAATTATGCTTTGTCTCCCCTCACTTGCTTTGCCAGAACAATTAAGTATCAAAATTTCGACCTAAAACCTCAAATTGATGTTGAAATTGGGACCCAATCTCTTACATGAATGAAGAATTAGCAGTATCTAGCCATAACAATCATTTAATAAGTTGTAAATTATGATTTGATGATTTGTAAGAAATGGGTTTATGATCAAACCATGAATTAGTATGAAAATAAGTATGAATGGGTGTTATAATCACCAAATAGAACTGCATTTATGCATGATTCCAAGTGAATTGATTAATGGGGATGAAACCCACCTGTAGTGGTGTCACACCCTGCTCTCCCGGTGGGTGCGGATGTGGGGTATTAGTTTGACGATTGTATATCAGTTTCACAACGCGGCAGAAATAGGAAGTTATGGAATAATAAAGTAAAAGTATTTAAAAACTCCCTAAATATATTAAAAATTTTAAGTATCAACATTTGATACAAAATATCCCAAAGGTGGATCGAATAAAACTTTAAATGGACTTGGAGACATCATCGGTCTTTGATATTAGTCGCAACTTCCAAAGTGACAGGCTGAACCCTATCCCATCCTACTATTGAGGGTTGTCATATGTAAGTCAATCTGTATAATACTTCAGCTTTCGCTTAACAGGCACATTTATAAAACAGTAAATAATCATGGGACAAGGATCTTGATTTACCAATTTTACATGCATGTCACATTCAAGAACTAGTACTAGCTAGTGTTTGATCAATATACAGACCATTGTTTTGTGTCTATCAGGTGTATGCCTACATCCCGAACTTATGATCATTGCAATAATAGATATTGGGGACCAGATAAGCATATTATCAACTCCCAAATTCTTTATGTTAATCAAGCTATACGTATTAAATCGAATTGTCACTTAGTAAGCATTTAGTCCATTATGTGATACAAGAATCAAGGGGTTTTATACTATATCCCAAGCTTTAATAAAACAAGTTAAAAGTATTTACCTGCACTAGCAGTTGAACACAACAAATTCGGTTTGTAGTACAGCCGGATCAAAGTTTATTGGCTTACCGTGCAATTACTAATGGGCTCTATTGTCACAGAGTGGATGGAAATAATATCCATGAGGATCGTTTACTTATCATTATAAGTCATTGAGACTTGACTGATTAACGTGGATTCGGTTTCGTTAGATTAAAAGGTGGACGAATAGAATGTTGGTTATAACCGTACAAGTGAGGAATCTCGTACAATATGGTTTGTCAACCTTGCATTCGGATTTGAAAAGGTATTGATTCGTTTAAATAGTTTAAACCATTTTTAACGAGTCACATTCGTATATATGGGTTCGGAAGGGAAAACAGTTTCGTGACAAGTCGAACTTGGTAAAAATATATTTTTGTTACATTATACAAACTGATTTGATGTATAAAATATCAAATTACATATGTTATAGATCATTCTTTGGTAAATATATATATATATACTAAACAACGTGATAATCACGAGATGTAAATGAGGAGTTTATTCCCTACATTATGAAGACAATTTGGGTAAGTTTAATTTGAAATTAAATGATCAAAGTGACTAGAAATGAAGGTCAAACGAAATGGTCAAACTATTTAAAATTAGCGACACTCGAATGGAATTAAGCTAGAGACCAATTGCAAATGGAAGAGTATAAGAAAAGAGACTTACCAACTTTGGATAACAACTTTAGAAAACCTAAGGAGAAG
Organism: Scalesia atractyloides; assembly: GCA_947069175.1. Lineage (NCBI taxonomy): Eukaryota > Viridiplantae > Streptophyta > Magnoliopsida > Asterales > Asteraceae > Scalesia > Scalesia atractyloides. Next base: position 3,332,358 of record CAMTDV010001632.1, read on the forward strand.
TTCGGAAAAGTAGAAACAAAAAGCTTACACAAGACTTTAGAGTGGAATGTGTTTGTTTTGAGTTTGGGATGAAGATTATGATGCTCAAGGGTTGCTACTTATAGCAATGGGGAGTGGCTAGACTTTGAACAAGTGTCCATGAGGTTTAGATGGAGGATTAGTGTCCTCTTTAGTGTTAGCATAGGAAGAAAGGTGGCAAAATTTTGAGAAAGGTGTCAAAATGGTGCAGCAACCAGCTGCCATCCATTTTTTGTGTTTTAGGGACTCCTTGCGGATGTAACATTCGGCAAAAACCGGATTAACCAAACCCGCTTCGTTTATTAACCGAACAACCAGTCAAAAATTTCGTTGCATGTTTAATGCTTAAATTAATTTTAAACGATACATAAGTATATTAGAATATAAAAGTTATATTTGAAAAAGTATTAAAAATAGTGATTTAAAAATTAAATGCTGAAGCCGGGACTCGAACCCGAGTCAGCCGGGCTTAAGCCCAACGACTTATCACACACACACATAACCACTTCGCCACTTGTTGTTTTCTGTAAATATTAGGAAACAAATAAATCTTATAGTCATTAATGAAGCGACCGGTTACGCCAACTGTAACCGAAATCGGTCATCAAACGTCCAAAGACGTTTGATTGATCGCGGTTTACTGAGTTTAACCGATACACCGACAATTTCAGTCAATTTTGCTATGAATGAAACTTGAATTCGGGAGTAAATCGGTTTAATAACCGAAAACTTTCAATTCTTGAATTACTTCAATCAAAGACCCCTCTCGCGACTCAAACACACTTTGCAAACTTCCAATTACATTTTCGCACAACTTTCAGTCCGCCGGAGAAGCTTTTTGGACTCGCCGGACTTTCGCCGGAAAACAGAGTTCAATCCATTTTTTTCTTCTTACCCAAAAATAGGATCATAGAACTCATACTGACATCACTCCCACTCACCTTAAACCTCTGAAGAATCTCTATCGCAAGAAATTTCACTCGCCGGAATTCTCTGCAAGTCGCCGGAAACCGGGACTTTCATCTACGCGGTAAATACCTCGACTTTTCTGTTTTATTCCATTATTATACAAATTCTAACATCACTCCATCACTCAGAATCAACCCCAGACGACATTGCCGGATTTCCTGTTTTCGCCGGAAAAGTTCTGAAATTCCAGAAACTTGCTGATAACCGGTATGATCATTCAAACATACTGATAATCATTACTCATTAGTTCAATTTCACATCTAATCCCTCCAAACTGTTAATTGATTCTAACAGCCGAAGGTCACCAAAACAGAGCCGACGATCTTCGCCGGATTTTCTGAAGAAGACGATCTGTTCGGTACTTTCTTTCCCCAAACTTTTCGGTTCAATACTTTTCAATTGTTCATCTTGTTCATTAACCGAATTAATCAAGTAACAGTTGCTTTGACCGATGTCTGTGTTTTGAACGAAGAAGACGAAGTTCAGTTATAATATAAGTTTAATTAAAATCAGTTTATGAACGGGTTAGACACACAGTCCAGCGGTGGACTGTGTGCGAACAAAAACACGCATACGTCCCGAGTTCGATTCTTGTCACACGCACCTTCACAGAAATAAAATGCCTTTTTTTAGAGACCGAACCGGGTTAACTTCAGTAAGATGTTAAATATAATAAAAACCAGAATAATTACCAAGTTAGACACACAGTCCAGCTAAACCACAGGTCCCGGGTTCGAGACCTGTGGCGAGCACGAGCGAGACATTAAAATCGTTTTTAAAATAAATGATTTTCGGATTAATTCAATTAGTATATAAATATAATTAAAAACAGAAATATTTCAGGTTAGACACGTAGCTCAGTTGGTAGAGCTGCGTTCACGCGAACGGGAGGTCTCGGGTTCGAGCCTCACCCGGCGCACACAATTACACAATAAAACCGGTCAATGGTCAACGGTCAACAAGTCAACGGTCAAAAAGTCAACATTTTTTATTATTTTTATTTATTTATTTTATTTAAAAATCAATTAAAAATACTAATAACATTTTTAAAGTTAGAAAATAGCCTAAAACTCACAAAAATATACCCAAAAATCCTATTAAAGTTGTTAATAAAATCCATTTATTTACCTTACTTTTTCATTATTAATTAGGTTAGTTATTCCTCGTCGGTCAATCCTCTAAACTCGTGCGCATTCATCATCATTCACCAAACGCACCCAAGGTGAGTGAATCTCTACAAATTCCCCGTTTAAATCACTTTTTTGGGGTGTATCATGTGTCTTACTATTTATTATATTTAAATCATTGTGCATACATCATATCATGAATAAATGTGTATTCAGTTTGTATAAACTGTTTGTGTGGTTATTGTTTAGATTTAATTTATTATTTTCAGTACATGCAATTTCATAGGCCGCCGCTCCCCATTACATTATGAGTGTTGAGCATGTTCCCCATTACATTATGAGCGTGAACCTGGCATGCCAACATACGATCGGCTCCGTTTGATTGAGCCTTGATCGCACAGACAATTATCATTTTCAGTACATGCAATACGATCGGCTCCGTTTGATTGAGCCTTGATCGCACAGTTTCATTTATGTTATATATTTATGCAAGTTGATATGTTATTGTATGCTGTTGGTTTGTTAATGTATGTTATTGTTTGTTGTTGTTTGATATCGTATGCTAATGGTTTGTAATTGTATGCTAATTGTTGTTATTGTATGTTTATTTACATTTGTTCATATATGAATATTGCACAATTTTTCCATATTAAATACAACAAGAAATAAATAATAAATGTTTTCTAACAAGGTTCACTCGCCAACTTTTTGTTGATCCAAAAACCATTTTTACATATGATACAGGTGAACAGGATGAAGCGTGGAAAACATAGGAAATTGCCTTAGAAGAAAAATAATGAAGTTTAGAAGGATGAATAGAACATGTTGTATTTGGTTGATATGATTGTATGATCTCTTTTAAATTGAAATAATAAATATGAAACATTATAATAAATGTCATGAGCTTTGATGAAAACCCAATCATGCCCCGGTCACCTTTTCCGTTGCGAGTCGGCAGGGGTGTTACAGCGGACCTCAAAGAGAATCTCTTACGGTTCGCATGGGGTTCTGACAAAGAAACGTTTGACTTTTGTCATTTCAGGCCCCTTGACTTCTTATTTTGATCTTTTGGTGATTTTAACCCCCTCAATTTGTCACACCCGCTCATAGCCGGAAGCGCACGGTATGATCTGATTGGTTCTCATTGCATACAACATAAGTGAACAAACTATATGAATAAAACATTCTCCATATGCTATTGCCGAATTTGTTTCAAACGCAACATAAGTTTAGTATATTGTTACAAGTCATTAAATTGTCAAATTGTTGAGTAACCAATATGCAAGATTTTTAAATACTAAGGTTTAATCCCTTATATCACCGCAAGTAGGCGGGATATACTGGGGAAATCCTTCAAAAGTGGCATTGGAGACTTGATACTTGTTTCTTGATTGAACTCCTTGCAAAGATCCACTAATTTGCTGAAATACATGTTAAGTTGAAAATCAACAAAAGTTGGCGAGTTCATGTGTTTTAACTGTATGAGTTGAATCCATAAAACGAATAAAGTATTTGTATCAAAACCCGGTATGTAAAGCGTCAATGAAATCGTTGATCATTAATGTTTTGCAAGGACATTAATATGTGTGACAACATAGGAAGCAATCCAAACCTAGACGATTTCTGTCGATTAACTTCGACTGGGACGACAAATGCACTCTTCTGTGTGGGTCCATGACCAAGAGTGGGGCTCGCCAACACCCGCTAGATCTAACCCTTTGTACCATGGTCTTAAATAAGATTAATAGTGCTTAAGTTCCACCCTATTCGCATGATCTAAGTTGTTTCATTCCTTAGCTTATCATACCATTGAACATGTATTTCCCCCGATAGTTGTAAAACAGTAAAGCATTTAAGATGAAAAGTGGGACATGAACTCACTGTTTCGCTTCCTGTTCTCACTGATTAACTCAAGTTCCTTTCTTTGAATTTGTACCACAACCTACAAATGCGTTAGGTTTTGTTAGACACTTCGTTTTTTGAATGATTCAAGTTCGTGTTTCTTGTCTTAATTATTTGTTAAGACTTGTTCAATGTTTGGGTTTCACTTAGATGTATTTTTTGTTGTATAATGCCCACTGAGATGCGTTTTCGGTGTATGATGTCAATATATATATTTCGTCAAATATATATATATATATATATATCCTTGCATCTCAAGTGTCGCGTGCCCGGGCCTAGCCGGTTAGCCTCCGTGCCTCGCACGAGTAAGATGTATATGCTTCATGACTTTTCATAATCAGGTTTCACCCGTTTGCCTCGACGATACCATCGTCTGATATGTTCCCTATATGATTCTTTTTAATTATCTAAAATTTCAAGATCGATGTGTACGTTAAAATATTATATTTTAACTTGTATTATTGGAATGCACTACTTTATATATATCATTCTGTTTACGATGGGTTTGTTAAAATAATCTATTTTTAAAGTGTCTTGACAAGTATAATTATTTCATTGGTTTCATGTTTACTTATCTATGTTTAATAATTGTCAAGTATTATACATGTGTATTTCCCCTAAGTATAAGTATACTTGTATTGTGTGTATTTGTTTATCCCTATTTGTATTCTCATGGTTAAGTACAATACTTGTATAAATGTATTTTCACCAAATATTAATGGTATATTTTGGCATGTATTTGTACGTATAGGAATACGTATATTTCTTGTATTTATTACCCCTATTTTTGTGTATTCTTAAATTATATAATTTTAAGATATATTCAAATTAGTATATTATTATGTGATGTATAAGAATTTATACATCTTTGAAACGTCAAATATCCCCCATTAATGCGGAAATTCGTTATGTTTTCATTGATTTAGATACTCATTTGAGTTATTTGTAAAAATGAAGGTCCGGGCTTCGGCTCGGTAAAGAAACAAAGGCTTTGGGAGAAAATTGGAGCAAAAATGGAACATTTATGCCAAATTGCCAGATATGGCACGACTGTGCCAAGCATTAAGAAGTCGGCACTATCACAAGCACTATCATAAGACTGCACAATCCGAGCCAAATCAACACTTGGCACGACCGTGCCAGCCCCAAGCACGACCGTGCGCGTGCAATCACAGGCTCTGATCAGCTAGTTTCCGAGTTCAACTTAGTAATTTCCAAGTGCGATATCGATAAGCATGACCGTGCCAAATGGTGGCACGGTCGTGCCACCTCGGGGAAATTTTAGCGGGATCTTTCCGGATTTGGCATCAAACTTGGTCAACAACTCAGAAAGGCACCTGACACTTACCAAGCACGACCGTGCCAAATGGTGCATGGTCGTGCCAAATGCCCAGTGGCTCAAATACGTGAATTCAGCTCATTTGAAGGGGAGTTGGAGCATTTGGGTGGATTTCTCTCTCAAGAAGCTGATCTTGGAAGCTTGGAGATTGAAGAAAGCAGCCTTTAGGAGGTTGTATCACTTGATAATCCAACTCATTTAGCTAATCATCTTGTCTTAACCATTAGTATTTTCACTTGTTATTCATGCACAATCCATATTACTTTATGTTTGTCTTAGTTATCATGAGCTTTCTAGGCTAAACAATTGTGTTGTTTGAATTTTGTTGAAGCTAATGAACACTTGACAATATGAAAATAGATGTGGTGATTATTGTATGTTAATCTCAATGATGGTATTTATTCAAGTTTCTTGGATGCATGTTCATGTTTAAAGTTATTATTCTTGAATGTTTGATCATAAAAATTTACATGTAGTGTTGGAAAGCCTATGTAGAGATTATGATTATTGAATCTTGTTAGTTGTTGATTTGATTCATAGCATGAAACTAGGAATGGTAATTGCTAACATGATTAGGATGATGATTTGAATATGAGTATGAATTCTTGCATTTGGATTTGTAAAGATCTTATGAATGTTTATATGAATTCTATGGTTTGTCTTCATGTTGGATTGATGATTTAGGCCAAAGTTGTTGTTTAGCATGACCATGCTTGTGATTTATGTCAAGAGCTTGTTGAAGATATCATTTACTTGAAACCAAGTTAGGGTGATTAATGTTGTTGTTCATGTTAGTTTTCCTTAATTTGTAGAGTTAGGAGTTTTGATTAACAAGTAACTCATTATTAAAGATTAACATCAATTTAGCAAGAGAGCTTAAAGAATGAATCTTAGGTGATTAAAATGTTGTTCATTATATTTTCCCAAGATTTATAAAACTAGGGGACCTTGATTGGAAACTTAGTTGATTCTAAGACTTGCATCACCATTAGTTTTCCTTAAAAAGTTGTCATATGTTTATTAGTGGATACTTAATTCAAGCAATATTTCTTAGATATTGTTCTTGTTAATTCAATTAGTTAATTTTTATCCTTACATGATAGTTTAAACAATCAAGAAATCAACTCATTGATCGAAACATGTTTAAAAGTAACGAAAATTTAGTATTGAGACACCGAGTCCACGGATTGATATCCGGTTCTTACCAGTGAACTATACTACCACCTGACGGGTACATTTGCCCTATGTGTGTGTAGTTGGTTTTAAGTAAAAAACTATTTTAAAACCTAATCTGTGTGAACAAAAATTATAATAATAAAAATATATTTAATTCACGCACATCAAGTTTTTGGCGCCGTTGCCGGGGACTCGTTCTTCTCAAGAATGGTTGGAGTTACTTGTTAAATCATTGTGAAAAGTGTACAAAATTTTGTCTAGTTGTTTTTATTTGTCTCACATGATTAATTAAAAAAAAATATGTTGTTGTACACCTCGCGTCTCAAGCTGTTCCCTGGCAAGCTTAAATCTCGTTGGCCAGGACCTTACACGGTGCGGTCTGTGTTTCCATACGGAACAGTGGAAATAGGCCATGAGGATGGGCGCCTGTTCAAGGTCAATGGGCACAGACTGAAGTCGTATGTTGGCGGCCCTGTGGAAAGGCGTGAGGAGGTTGTTACCCTCCACCCTAGGAACAAATGAATGCGGGATGGTGAGTCTAGCTGAAGACTCGTAAATAAACTTAGCCCGTTTTTGTATATATATTGTTTTAGTTGTTTGTTTTTCTTTTTCAGGTTGCGGTTCGTTCTGGTCGTGAGGGATGTTAGTGCTTGTTGCCGGCTCTCAGGTATGTTAGTTCGGCTATTTTCTTGGTAGGGGATGCTTCGTGAGTGTCCCGGGTTCAAGGAGTCCGTTTAATTCTCATTTTTACTTCCACCCTTTAGTTTCTAAATTAATTTTTGTACAAACTATGTTTTTCAAAATAAAAAAAAATTTGAAAATCGAGCACTATCAACCGAAAAATCTGGCACTACCAGACCTGCTAGTGTGAGCCCTTTGCAGAACCAATAATAGCACCCACCAATAATACATTCAACCACTTTCCTTTAACCTCTCCTTCTTACTCTCTTGAACCCATTCAAAGCACTCACGAATCCCTTGCATCTCCCAGCTTCCTCCAAGATTACTAGTTTCTTTCATCCCAACAATCATTCCAGGTACGAATCCTTCTCCTTCTTTGTTAAGTTCTTTAGTCTTAGGGTTTGTTCTTCATGGTAGTTTATGTTTTGTTTTTAGGGCTTGGTCTAAATCACCCGATTCAAGCCCGTTTTTAGTGTTTTTTGTGTTGTTATTGACCATAAGTGACCGATTTACAAAACCCCTAAGCAAAAAGATGGAAAAATTGGGTTTTTGGGTGCGTTTTGAGCGATTTCGAGAATTTGGGTTACGTCACGCACGACCGTGCCAAGGGTTGGCACCATCGTGCCGTTCATAATTTTGTGACTGTCTTCATAATTTGCCCAGAAAATCGGTCAAGCACGACCGTGCCAAGGCCTGGCACGATCGTGCCCTTCATAAGAAATTCCAGATCTTCAACACTCGCCCAGAAATCAGTCAGAACAAGGTCAAGCACGATCGTGTCAAACCCAGGCACGACCATGCCACTTGAAGAATAAACCCAGAACTTCATAATTTTTCCAGAAACTTCATAAAATCTGCTGTTGTTCATCCATGCACGACCGTGCCAAACCCAGGCACGACCGTGCCAACTGTCCAGAGGTCCATTTTTGTTTTAATTTTGTTGCTGATTAATTCTGGTTGTCTTGCAGATGGTTCACCCGTTCATGCGGTTTAGCAACAATGCCAAGGAAGGGCACTGTATACAGAAAGCAAAGCGGTTATGGGCTCGGAGGAACCAAATCGAGCCCATGAGGAGGCTTCAAAAAGTAGACTTGGATTTGCTCGGTTAATCCGAGCGGTTCGAGGACTTGATGACACCTCCATGGAACCGACTGTTTAACATTGTTGAGCCAGCTGGAGACGAGACGGGATGTCGGTCTGATTCGCACGGAGGTACATAGGCAGGGTAATTTTCTGGAGGACATGTATGAGCAAAGCCAGCGGAGCTTTGACTGGCTCTTCAGTTCGGAGCAGCACATAGCGAACTCAATGAATGCTCCATACACGCAGCCGCCTCCCCATTTCACGCGCAGATCACGATTCGACCGCAGAGACGACACCGGTCCTTCTGGACTGAGTGACAGGTCTTAGCCCCATCTCCATTTTGTACTTTACTATTTCGTGTTTGAGGGGTGTGCCATTTTGCACCGTCCGTACACCCCTCCGTTGTGATCTTTTATTTCTTTTTATTATGATTAGTGGTTTAAATAAACAAGGCAATGGTACATGGGTTGGGTAATCTTTTGTGTATTTGATCTTGTTTGCTAGTGCGTAGTTGCTTGGTTGAGAGGTTGGTTTGTTGGTTGCTTGGCGGTTCGTTGCTGTTGCTCCTTACTTGTCACTTCGCTCCATTGATGCCGTTTCATTCCAGGGGAGTTTTCGTGTTCCCATTTTCCTCTGTTTACATTTTATATGTTTTCATATATTTGTTTTTGTGTACATCCAGGGCGATGTACATTTCAAGTGTGGGGAGGTGGTTTAGCGCTTGAGCTTTGTTGTTATGTTAAAAAAAAGAATAAAAGAAAATAAAAATAAATAAATAAATAAAATAAAATAAAATAAAGCTCTCTTGAATGATTTTTTGTGGCTTAATAATCAACCCAACATATGTTTTTTATAAAAGCACTAATTTTTTGACAAATATACAAAGGGTGAACGCAAAAAGGGCTCGCTCGCGTGGGGATTACCACAAAAAAAATTTTGTATACACTTGAGCATTAGAAAACAAGCGATTGACCTACTTGTTTGCCTTGCATATTTACCCAATACGCCCGTTTCCGTGAGTTATTTTTGATCCTTTGTAGCTTTAGAATTATTTTTGCTCATATTTTTGCGGGCAAAGATTGAGTGAGCCGGATGACTTTTGTGATTTAGAACTTGTGTTAAGTATACATTTCGAGGCCGCAAGGCGAATATATAGCATGAAAATGATTGAGGCACTAGGAAACCTTTTGTTTTTAATCAATTTTTATGTATTCCCTCACCCAAATCATTCCCTTAGTTAAACCAATTTGAGTCTTCCCCTTTCATTTCTTTTAAACCACTAAATAATAGCCACTTAGCAAAATTAGCCTTTTATATTTTAACCCATTTTTGTTTGGAAGCCCGGTTTGGTTAGCGATTAACTTGTTACTTTTGTATAGTATCTTAGTTTATAGTTGCAACATCATGGGGTAGAGTTTTATCTAAGTAGACGTACTTAGTTTCCCTCTCAAGCATGTGCAAAAAAAACCTGAGAAAAACGATTATACTTAAAAAAGCCTTACCAAGTGGCTTCATTAGAGCAATTTTGGAGTGGAAAAGCTAAATCCGTTGATTAGCTCTCGGTTAGATAATATTAAATTGTATAGTTCTTATTTTCTTTTGTTTCAAGTTAGTCGAACCGCCGGGTTACAAACGTTTTAGCCAATTTAAATATCCACTTCCATACCCTTGACCCTAGCCAAGTTACAACCCGAATAAGACCTCATAATTCATGTTATGTTTTTGTCGAGTGATTAAATTTGATCCTTTCACAAGCTTATGATATCACATAGTCATCGTCGTGGCATCGAGTGTTTAACACATACTCCATATCGTATGTGCACTCATATATTATCCGAGTGTGTGTGAACATTGTGAGGATGTGAGGTAGACTTGTAGGGATTTCCAAGATGGACCATTGCTCATAAATATACCTTTTTAGTTTTTTTTCCATCATATCGAGTAGTCCTTGATTGTTATAGCCCGAGTAATTTGTTTGTGCGTATAAATGCTAGTTGAGGTTATTGCCATTTAGAGAGTTTTAGTTTGTTTTAGTTTGCTTGAGGACAAGCAAAGTTCAAGTGTGGGGATGTTTGATGTATAAGAATTTATACATCTTTTAAACGTCAAATATCCCCCATTAATGCGGAAATTCGTTGTGTTTTCATTGATATAGATACTCATTTGAGTTATTTGTAAAAATGCAGGTCCGGGCTTCGGCCCGATAAAGAAACAAAGGCTTTTGGAGCAAATTGGAGCAAAAATGGAACATTTCTGCCAAATTGCCAGATATGGCACGACCGTGCCAAGCATCAAGAAGTCGGCACTATCACAAGCACTATCATAAGACTGCACAATCCGAGCCAAATCAACACTTGGCACGACCGTGCCAGCCCCAAGCACGACCGTGCGCGTGCAATCACAGGCTCTGATCAGCTAGTTTCCGAGTGCAACTTAGTTATTTCCGAGTGCGATATCGATAAGCACGACCGTGCCAAATGGTGGCACGGTCGTGCCACTTCGGGGAAATTTTAGCGGGATCTTTCCGGATTTGGCATCAAACTTGGTCAACAACTCAGAAAGGCACCTGACACTTACCAAGCACGACCGTGCCAAATGGTGGCACGGTCATGCCAAATGGCCAGTAGCTTAAATACGTGAATTCAGCTCATTTGAAGGGGAGTTGGAGCATTTGGGTGGATTTCTCTCTCAAGAAGCTGATCTTGGAAGCTTGGAGATTGAAGAAAGGAGCCTTTAGGAGGTTGTATCACTTGATAATCCAACTCATTTAGCTAATTATCTTGTCTTAAACATTAGTATTTTCACTTGTTATTCATGCACAATCCATATTACTTTATGTTTGTCTTAGTTATCATGAGCTTTCTAGGCTAAACAATTGTGTTGTTTGAATTTTGTTGAAGCTAATGAACACTTGACAATATGGTAATAGATGTGGTGATTATTGTATGTTAATCTCAATGATGGTATTTAATCAAGTTTCTTGGAATGCATGTTCATGTTTAAAGTTATTATTCTTGAATGTTTGATCATAAAAATTTACATGTAGTGTTGGAAAGCCCGTGTAGAGATTATGATTATTGAATCTTGTTAGTTGTTGATTTGATTTATAGCATGAAACTAGGAATGGTAATTGCTAACATGATTAGGATGATGATTTGAATATGAGTATGAATTCTTGCATTTTGATTTGTAAAGATCTTATGAATGTTTATATGAATTCTATGGTTTGTGTTCATGTTGGATTGATGATTTAGGCCAAAGTTGTTGTTTAGCATGACCATGCTTGTGATTTATATCAAGAGCTTGTTGAATATATCATTTACTTGAAACCAAGTTAGGGTGATTAATGTGTTGTTCATGTTAGTTTTCCTTAATTTGTAGAGTTAGGAGTTTTGATTAACAAGTAACTCATTATTAAAGATTAACATCAATTTAGCAAGAGAGCTTAAAGAATGAATCTTAGGTGATTAAAATGTTGTTCATTATAATTTTCCCAAGATATATAAAACTAGGGGACCTTGATTGGAAACTTAGTTGATTCTAAGACTTGCATCACCATTAGTTTTCCTTAAAAAGTTGTCATATGTTTATTAGTGGATACTTAATTCAAGCAACCTTTCTTAGATATTGTTCTTGTTAATTCAATTAGTTAATTTTTATCCTTACATGATAGTTTAAAAACAATCACGAAATCAACTCATTGATCGAAACAGCTTTAAAAGTAACGAAAATTTAGTATTGAGACACCGAGTCCACGGATTGATATCACTACCACCTGACGGGTACATTTGCCCTATGTGTGTGTAGTTGGTTTTAAGTAAAAACTATTTTAAAACCTAATCTGTGTGAACAAAAATTATAATAATAAAAATATATTTAATTCACGTACATCATTATGCTTGGTAAGTGTATATATATTCAAAATAATATATATTCTTTGCGATTAGTTCTAGAAAATATATATTTTAGTTTCCACCAAAAATAATATATTTTTAGGGGGTTTATGAAATATATATTTTTATACACTTCGAAAATAATATGTTTTTGGTGTCGACGAAATACGATATAGTTTATATATTTGTAGAAATATATATTTTGTCACTTGTTAGGTTTTGAAAATAATAATTACCAAGCTTCAATATATTATATGTTTTTAGTCCATAATCCGTATAAAGTCCGAATGTCCAATATGTCCGTATTTGTTTTCATGTATGGTGATGGATAGGTATAAATATAATTCGTAATTCTTTGTTTGCCAATTATTGTGTATTCATTTGTATGATTTATTTTTCAAGTTCCTAACTCTATATATATATATATATATATATATATATAATACAAACAATAAACACATAACTTGTGATTCTTATGATCACTAAATATATATTTTCCAAGAATATATATTTATACCCATTTTTATCTTTTAGAAAAACCATACTTCTTAGACTTATCTTTTATACAAAAAAACATGGGGATTTTTATATTTATGGCTTTAAGACATGTTTACTTGTAAAGACTTGGTAAATATATATTTTTCTAATTGTTTAATTTTTATAAAAATTTCGCCATAGTCTCCCCTAGATTTAGGAGGTTTCCCATGTTTTTAAAACATGTGTTAAGCTTTCAAAACTCATCAATTTATTCCAAATCATTTCAACAAGTAATACATGGACATATATATGTATTTTTAGGTCTTGATGAACTTGAAAGTTTAATCAAAACATGTAGTCTTTTAACCTTGTGTTTAAGATGTTCATACATCTTTAAAAATGGGTTTAGTTCCTAATATTCATTTTTAACAACTTACTTATATATATTTTTAGAAAACATTACAAGTTACTTTTATGACATTTTCAAGATCATCCATTATGTTAAAACATATTCATCAATCCTTTTATTATTTTTAACCATTTGATCATCCAACATTTCAAGAATCTTACCAATCATTTTATCCACTTTAAAAGTCCATTTATTATGTATAACAAGTTCATTATTATTTTGATCATGGATCTTGTAAGATCCATGTGTTCACTTGTTAGATTATGTTTTTAATCATCATCTAAAAAGTCTACATATGGTGTTCATCACTACTAGCTCAAACTACCAACTAACATTTTCCATAACACAAACATAAACAACTTGTTTATTATAATTTTTAGCTTAGTTGGAAGTATTCTTCATCTTTGATTTGCATGAATCTTTAGGTGTTATCTTGTACATAAATTATATATGCTTTAACTAGTTGAAAATTAAGATTCAAGGGAACTTACTACTAGCACAAGGCTAGGGAAGTAACACACAAGAACAAGAAGATGAAGATGAAGAAAAATAGGTGGTTAATAGCTCCTTGAAGATGTCCTTCCACTTCCAAGACTTGTCACCTTCCTAACTATGCTTGATACACCTTAGGATAACCTTAGATTTCCTTGATTTAAACTTGAAAATGGAGATTATAAGAAGACTAAAGTGGCCGTAGGTTTTCCAAGGTTGAGTGAGTTCTTGTTGTTGACTTTTGGTGATAAGATAAGTGTAAGAAAGATGGTAAGATGTAGTTGTTTATTTATGTTGATTAAGGAACATAATATCTTCTAGTCCATAACTAAATCTTTCCAACATGTCTATGATTAGGAGACAAGAATGTGGGAGGCTTGGGGCCCCACAAGTGGCCTTCCATATGCATGTTTTCTTTTCTTAACTTGGTTAGTTCTCTAGTTTAGGCATTTAGTTAGAATTCGGGGCTTAGTTAGGGGTATTTATATATTAAGGGTTTTCAATATATTTTAAGATACAAGATGCCATATACTAGCTTAATATTCTTAAATAATATTAACTAGTTTATATTTTATGTCTAGTTCGTGTTCGGTTGTTTAACGGGTGCTCGGTTTGTTAACGGGTCCTTAACGAAGGTTTAAGTAACTAGTAAGGACTTTTGGGATTTTAAATCAAAACAATCTGTTTAATGTTTTTAACTAGTTGTATGATGTAAAAATATTGTTAACTGGTTCATATGATGTTTCAGATTGTGTCCGGGTGTTCGTTCCGTTGTCGGTTCGTTAAAACGTTAACTTTAAGTCTTATGTGATATGATATGTTTTTGTGCCAAACAATACTTTCAATATCTTTTAAGTAATGCATGATGTTTAATATTATTTCTGCATATTACACAAGTTTGTATTTGCTGAATTTTGCTGAATTGCTGTTCAGTGTATATTTCGGACAATTTTTAGTGTACGTATAGTTTCCGGAAAGTATTAGCATAAATCCTTGATTTCCCACATGGGGTTTAATATAAAGTTTGCATTGGACTCTCATCTAAGTCCTAAATCTGCAGTTTAACTGCGTACTAACATTGTGCTGCCACAGCTAGTCTAATAGTTGTTTTCCGACACACTGTTTCAAGCAGTTTTTAAATGGTAACCACTAAACAAATAATATGCATCATGTAATGTATTCAGTGCACTTTCTAGATTGATATCATGCAATTCAAGCAGTTCAGTCATTCAAAACACATATTTATATCACATAATTTACTGTTTAATTGTACAAAAATTATCCAAAAGTGACAGTTGTCACACAATTTTAACTTAGTTAATTTTAAGGAATGTTTTCAAACATGTGTGACTTAGAATTCTATAGTGAATCACCAGATGTTACAAGTGGTGAGGATGGTGGTATGGGGTTAGCACCCATGTCCAATCCTTGTTCAAATCTTGATGTGCTATATCGTATGTAACGGATTCTTGTTAAATAGATCGAATCTGATATGAAATTTATTGATGTTTTTTTATATTTAATGAATGAAAGCAAGAAGTAGGAAGATATATATGATATACTTGTACATTATGCTTAGATAGTGGTGTGTACGCCAAGTGTTTGATGAAATGTCTAAATGACAAGATTATGTGAAAACGTATGCAAGTAGTGGGTGAATACATATAGAATGCAACATCAAAGTAAATTAATGATATGTTAGTACAAGAAGTGTGTTTTAGAAAGAATACATGTGGGAATTTAGTTAATGATGTGATTTGGTAAATGCATGCATTAGGGGTTTGTACTATATGCTCGAATGATGTAATGCAAACCATGTAGCTTGTTTAATTACCTAATTGTGATTAAGAAGTAGATGTGAAACATAAGAGATTCTAGGAAGGGATAATGTTGGAATGATGTTGGATTAGCTAAGTATGGGTTATGGTGCTAGTTGTGAAGTAATAATAATGCTAGTATAGATGGAATAGATCATGTATGTTTGTGTGTATATAGTTAGGTAATCATGTAGTTGTATATGTGTTACTAAATAAGTATGAAATATATATGATGTCCGTAGTATAACCTACTATAATGATATGTGTCACACCCCGACCCGTAGCGGAATATAAGTCGGGGCATAATTGGGTTATCACCAAAGCTCATGATATTTACTAAGATGTTTCATATTTATTAAATTCAAATTACAAACTTAAATATCCAAAAACAAAATTCATACAATTACAAAGGAAAATGAAACTATAAATTTATTCCAAAGCATAAGCTTGTTTATTCTTCTAGGCCATCCTAAGTGTTTCCTGTCTCGGCTGGATCACCTGTATCACGTGTAAAAACGGGGGAGATTTTGGGTAAACAAAAGTTGGCGAGTGAACCTTGATAAATCATTTTGACTAATTTCTTGTTTTATTTATTAAAGAAAAGTCGTGCATTAATCACATGTGAGCAAACATATATATATAAACAATCACAAACCACTTTGCATGAGTATATGACATGAATGATGATGTACTTGAGATCAAGGCTCAATCAAACGGAGCCGATCTAATGAGGCTCCTGATGCTCAACTCGTATCCCACGGGGAACTGATGGGCCTAATGAAATGCGTGCACTGAAATGATAAATTTAATCTACATATAATTCACACAACAATCAATACACATTTGATCACATATGATGTATGCACAAGTGTTTAAATAAAATAAAAGAATAGTACGACACATGATACACCCCAAAACATGATTAAAACGAGGAATTGGTAGAGATTCACTCACAGTGGATGCGTTTCTTGATGACGTTGAATGCGCACGAATATTATGATTCAACCGACAAGGGAAAACTAACCTAAATAATAACGACATGATTCGATTAAATAAATAAATTTTATTTGAGATTATTATTTTTAATTAGTGCTCTTTAATGAGATTTTTAGATTTATTTTTGTGAGTTTAATGCAAATTTTTAACTTTAAAAACCTTATTTTTAAGTATTTTTAAATAATTTTTCAATTTAATAAATAAATAAAAAGAAACAAAAATAAATAAAAATGGGTTGACTTTGTCAGGTTTGACCGGGTCTGGCCGGTCAGACAGCATGTATTTCAGGCGGCGAGTGAGGTTCGAACTCGGGACCTCTCGTATACGTGCACGCAGCTCTACCAACTGAGCTACGTGTCTAACCCGAAATATTCTCTGTTTTAATTATATATATACTAACTAACTTTAACCTTATTTAGTTTTTATTAAAAATGATTTAATATGGCCGAACCGGTTACAGAAACCCGGAATCGAACTCGGAACCTTCGGTTCGAGTGCACACAGCCCAACCAGTTGGGCTGTGTGTCTAATCTGCTTAACTACTGGATTATATTCCTCTTATATATATACGGTGAATTGATCTGAATAGGTTTTAAAAATGTTGGTTTTATTTCAGAAAGTCGAAAACATGCGTGATTCGAACCCGGGACGTGTGTTTTATATTTGCACACAGTCCACCGCTGGACTGTGTGTCTAACCCGGTTAAATACCCGATTTTAATTACATTAATATACAACTTAGGCTTCGTCTTCTTCACTAAGAAAAACACAGAACAGTGAACCCGACTGTTTTGCTTAATCGACCAACAAACTTATACTCGATTGAAATAGAATAGAAAAATAAAGATTAAGTAATACGGTATACCAAAACAGAGAGTTTTCTTCAGATTTCCGGCAAGTTTCGTCGACCCTGATTTGCGATTTCTGGCTGAATGAACTGATTTAACAGTTTTGATTATTGATTTGAGCAATTAAATTATCAATCAAGAGATAGTAAGGAGGTTTAGACTATTATACCGTCTGAAGAACAACTGCGGTTTTCTGATCAGTGATTCCGGCGATATTCCGGCGAGTGCGAAAATCTCCGACGACGTGCTTTGGAAGGAATAAAGCTTCGGAAAGAGAGTGCGGTTCTGAGCGAAATGTTTACAAGGAGTTGGAGTGGGTATTTATAAGGGGGACAGGCCGATTGGGTTCGAATTAGGGTCATGATTCGCGGTCAATGATTTCAAATGGTTTTGACTGAAATTGAGTGCTAGGCAACGGTTATAACTGATGTCGAAGGAAAATAGCCACATTTGCGGAGTTTCGGTTTTTCCGGCGATTGCGAGTTCTGGGCGCGCTGATTTACAGGTTTTGACTTTCGGTTTTTTACTATAAGTGTTATTTGTTTCAGTATTTAACACAAATGATGTGTGTGGCGGAGTGGTGTTGTGTGTGTGTGTCTTCGCGGGAGACCCGGGTTCGAGACCCGGCTACCCTGTTTTATTTATTATTTTCTTATTATTATTATTTATTAATTATGGTTTTTAAATTCTAAAATATTTAATAATTATGCATTATTTAAAATAATCTGAACAATAAATACGCAACGAACTTATAACTGAATATTTGATTATAAAACGAAGCGGGTTTTGAAACCCGTTTTTCGACGAATGTTACAATATGGATGTGTGAGGTTAAGTTGAAAGTTCATATGATAGAAATTTGACGTTCTGAAAGTCAACTGTGTTTAAATAGCATGGTTAGACTTTTTATTACAAATGTGAGATAAGGGAAATCATGTGGTACATGTTATACCAATATGTGTTACATGTGATGAGATGTTGAATTTTGTGGAATGAAAAGATGTGATTGTTGATCCATGCCTTGTACTTGCTAAAAGTCACTAATGAAAGTCGATTGTAAAATATGAGTTTGGAATCATTGATTATACGAATGAAATTGTACGCTAACGAAGAATATGAATGTGGTGGCATGAAAGGATAGGAAATTCAATTGACATGGACTCAAGCATGAAAGGTTAACGGGTCAAGATGAGGTAAGGAAGCAAACACGAAATACGAACGCTTAAGGTAAGTGATTCCGACTCGCTTCATAGTATTCAAAAAGAGATTTTTGTATGTATGAAGATAAGGAATCATTTAAAATGTGTAAAAAATGGTAGTAATAAGGAAAGCATTGTTGTAGTGGGTCAAAAGTAGTTAACTATGTCGGAATGTTCATGGTTGAATCAAACGAGTCAAAATCTAGAAAGTAAGAAAAAAATATGAGTTTGGTTATGTGGACATGGGGTTAAGTGTTAGAACGATTTTTGTGCTTGGAAAAACGTTATTTTGCAATTTAGGACTTTTGGGACGCACGAATAGGGGTTAAAACGCGTAAAAGAATGAAAACCTGGCGTAGGTGTTGAAAACGTGTTTAGGTTATCTGTATGGGCTTTGTATGGATAGATGTGTGTGGCTAGGTTTTGAGGTGGAATGCGTTAGGATGTAAGAGGTATTTAGGAGTTTGGATTCGATAATATGTATGCATGTTTGGAACTATATGTATACGAATAAGTGAGACTTGTATATATGTATATGTGGTGTTAATATCTATGAATATAAACGATGCTAACCGGGTTACTTTTGAGAATGACACAAAGCGCAGGTACATTATATTTGGCTCATTGAAGGGTAGACACGGAGATGCAAATGTTTGAATTCCGAAGGAGAACCGAATGAATGTACATGAAAATAAGACGTAGCGTGAATGTTTAATTATGTATGCTTAGATTATGTATAACATCACCAAGTACTAATGATGTGAACGTATGTGGTAACTGCAAGTTGCACAGATTTACGGATTACTATCATGAAGTGTAAGCGTTGAAGATCGAGTCATATCATAGATTATATGGGAGGGTGTGGTCTTGTGGTTTAGTATACGTGTCATGTATTGTTTTTAAATGAAAATGAAGAATGTATTAATTTAAAAAAAAACTCATTTAAAACGTCTTTCAAGTACGTTTGAATGTTTATAAAAAAGAAACTTTTATGGTTCGTATTTTTTGTTGTGTCTTTTCGGTTTAAATGTGTTAGGTTCTTACAAATTTGCTAACAAATATAGGGGAAATGAATGAACAATTTTTATCTTCAACATATGAATTAATGTTAGGATCTGAGTTTGATACTTGTAAACAAATGCTAATAAAAACAATATAATTCACAAGCAGAGAGATCTGTTTTTCAATTGATTCAAATGTTTTACAGAATTGATTCTACAATCTTCCCCTTAGCCGATCACTCACTAAAATAATTCGTACAAAAGAGAATGTTTGAAATGATAAAATAGATCTCTAATAGCTGAGATCTGTTTATACTAAGTACTAAAGCTCTATCTTGGTGTTGACATCACCTGATAGTGGCATCTAACATTATTAACAGAAAAGAATCCACCACATCTGTGCAAATCTAACATTTGTTATAACCAATCTAAACACTTATATCAGATAAATACTCTTACACTAGGAAACCATTATTGGAGCTATCATCTGTTGCTTTGATCCAAACATCTGTTTGGCCATACAGATGTTTGGTCTTCTTCATCCGACCTTTGGCTTCAACATACTTTAGCCTTCAACATATATTGTTTCTTCTTAAACATCGGTTCCAAGACTTGATCAGATGTTTACTTTGTTCTTCAAAAGATGTTCTGAATATGTGTTCAAGATTCACTATCTTTGGGGAGTGGATTGCTTCATCAACTGTTTATTTCTTGATCTTTGAGTCATGTCTTGGCTTTTGGATATCATCTGTTCTTTTGTAGATCCAACAATTAAAACATATAAAACTAAAATTATAACATTGTACACTTCTTAATTAAACCAAAAAATTTCGTTGAATACATCATACTTTTGGAAACATAAATGTAGATAACTCATTTAGAGCATTCATATCCTCCATATTTATGTGAGTGTGAGTGAAGGAAAAAGAAAATGTCATTGTTTATCAATATATTTGGAGAAAATAACGTTCACCTCTATAATATATTAATATTATTTAAAAGTGGTTGTGAACGGGGAAGAGAGATAAAGATAATAAAAAGTATAAAACGTATTATTTAATTGAAACTGAAATAGATTAAATAGTGATTTTTAGTATAATTATAGAGATGGAGATCAATTGCGAATGCACTTATACATCCTTAAAAAAAGGTCGTTGGCAAAGCCACCGACCCATTCCACCCCAAACTTTGATATAATGTCAAAACAAACCCTCTAACTTTTTAAATGTCACTTTAACCCTCTTAACTTTCTAAATTTTAAGTTTACCATAAAATTAAATTCTTACGTTTTTACTAGAGTTAAGTGTTATTTGTGTCCTGTTATTTTTACACTTATGCCATTTCAAACCATATTTTAAAATTATACCATTTCCCTAACTAACATTTTCAAACGTGTTATTTCAATCCAAAAAACTAACCTCGGTTAAAAAATTCAACTTAGTAAAAGGTAAAACTGTCATTTCCCATTTTCTTTTAATTTCCCTTTTTTAAATTGTTAAAAGCCACCCCTTTTTAATACCTCATTTCCCTCCATTCACTTATAAACCTTAATCTCAAATTTTCCCACATCTATAAAATTAACACTTCAACTCAATACGTAAATACAAAGACAACACCCGCCATACTTATGCCTCTCTCTCTGATTCACACAAAGCACAAACACACAAAGAAAGAAGTTGACTGAAGGGGCGCGCGGTTCAACGGTGGATCGATGGTGGAGTGAGTGAATGCTGGTGGAGATGATAATTTTACCTTTCAATAAACTGAAGTTTTTAAATGGGGTTATTTTTTATTGAAATAGCACGTTTCGAGATTGTCAGGGAGGAAAATGATACAAATATTGAAATTTGGCCCGCAATGGCATAAGTGGACAAACCACATGGACGTATATAGCGTTAACTCTCTTTACTATTATGCATGTGTCGGTATAAATTCGAGTTCGTCAACACTTTAACGTATTTTTGTTTGGAACAAATCGGGTCAGTTATAAAATGTCTTTTTTATGTACATTTTGAGTTGGACTATGTTTTGACGTAAATTTTGTTTAGAAGCAAATTAGGTCAAATATAACACACTTTCATTCAACGGTATAAAGTGAGTTACTATATGTTTCGACATAAAGTTAGTTCGGAAATTATTCGTGTAGTTTGTAGTCTATACTTTATCATGCTGCGTACGACACCATCGCACGTGTTTATTTTATGTATGTATTGAGTTGGTATATGTTTCAACTAGGGGCGGCCCCACATAGAATGGGTCGGGTTTCTCGGACCCAATGTTTTTAAAAATCTAGTAGAACCGGTATGTTCAATTTTTTAAGGATCCCGTAAAAATAATAAGATGGACATCATAATATCAAAATAAAAACTGGCGCAATGAGAAATTCCTTTTTACCAACAAAGAGGCCATGAGTTCGAGTCTTGTATATCCCATTTTTTGTTCTTTTTACAGATTCAAATAGCGCACCACATGTCTCCACGATTCCCTCTGTAGAATCTAGATTTAAATGGTTGAAGAAAGAAGGATTTTGGTAAGTTTGTTGAGTGTAAAGTCTGTTAGGGAAGTGGGGCTCATACAAAAAGGCTATTTAAGATGGACAAATCTTGGTTGTTTGTTTTGAGGGGGTTGATGTTTCAATGCAATATTGAAGGGATACAATTTGTTTTATAACCGGTTTTTTGACCGATTAAAAAACCGATTATTTTATAATCGGTGACTACCGGTTACATGTTTCAGTTGAAAAAATCGGTTATTAACCGAAATCGATTTTTTAACAACCAGTTTTTAATGTGCCCAAAAAAACGAACCGGTTTTTCGTTTTTAACCGATTTGTACACCTCTAGATACAACCAAATAATTGAATTGTGATCAAAGTAATTAAAAAAATGAATATTTAACTATGGTTGGAGTATAGTGTAAAGTCGGATAAAGTTTTTTGCATTGGTTTGTTACTTGTCTAAAGAAAGCAAAAGAATGCAATGATCATTAACAAAAGATAAAAGCTCATAGAAACAACTATTTTTTTTAGTTTTCTTTTGTTTTCATTTCGAATGGTTCTGCCTTTTAAAAAATGTAGATAAGAAAAAAGACAACTTAATTTTTATGCTCATCGTCCCGACCCGACCTGAACTAAACGACGACTGACCCGAAAATTCTAACGTTGGCTGTATAAAATCTTAACACTAAAAAAAAGCAGACCCCATTGGAAAAAAACTTGGGTCCGCCACTTGTTTCAGCATATTTGTTTGAAAACAAGTTGAGTCAAATAGAATACATTCTCATTTAACGATATGAATTCTGATTACTTGACGTTTCAACATAAACTTAATTAAAAAACAAGTTGATTGAAGTCTATAATTTATCACGTCAGATACAGCGTCGCTTAGCAAAGGTTAAAAAAACTAGTTAAACTCATATTCAAAGTTTCAAACAATTACTTGACCCAAAAAACTCGGGTCGGGTCGGGTCAAGTAGCTTCTTCCCCCAAACCTCCTCATCTACTCTTCTTGTTCCTAAACCAGTAATGGAAGTGACGACAATGGCTTCCCATTTCTTCCCCACCGCGCGCCTATCATCAATCCCCAATTCAAGAAACACCCGACCCATAACCGCTTCTTTATCATCATCTCCATCTTCTTATTCCTCCATTAAACCCTCCTTATCCACCAATTTCATCTCTCCGTACATCGGCAACAGTGTTTCCTGCGACTTCTCCGGGTATAAGATCCGACCCGCTTCCCTCAACCCTTCTTCTAGAAAACGAGCCGGTGTTACTATGGTATTTTTCTCTTATATTGGCTCGTGTTAATTGTAATTCATGGGGTTGTTGTTGTTTTTTTTTTTCTTAATTTTAGGTTGAAAAAATTGGTGCTTTAATGAAATCATTGACCCATGGTGTTCAGAATTGGGTTTTAACTGTTAAAGTTTGTGTTTTTCATAAGTTACTGGCTCAGTTGTAGCAATAGGAGATGTAGTAGGGCATGATATGTTGCCACTTTTAGTACTCAGAAGGTTGAGAAGCCTGTGTATATTTGTTGGGCGGTGTTAAACAGATATGGGTCAAACGGGCTGTATAACAAGGCGGATATGAGTCAAACGGGCTGTATGAGAGGGCTAAAATGGCTATATGAACCATAGGGAGGGTGTTTGCTCCGTACGGCCTGTTTGAGGGTGCGACTTGATAAAGAAAAGACTGATGTGACAGTGATATGACCCATACAGCGTGTATGAGCTTTTTTGCCTATCTATATGGCCCATATATGTGATGGGTGCCCTGGTGTTCACTTTGGGGGGGGGGGGGGGGGGGGGGGGGGGGTACTAATAACAACACCCTATTCGTATTTCCAGGAAAAAAACTAAATAAGTTGTAGTTTGTTGACCACTTGACCCCAATTAACATACTTACAAAGTAGTTATTGAATGTGTTATAACATACTTTAGTACTTTGGATTTGTATCTAACTGATTAAGCTTACTATTGTTGTCCAAATACTTAATGGAATTGTTGTGGTATAGCTAGTCATTAACTTGTTTAGTATGGAGCTTTTTCTTCAATTTATGAGGTTTTAGGGACTTGCAAATAAACTAAATTCATTTGGCCCTTTCTGATGTTGCTTCTTGTGCTTATAGATAATAGAACAATAGAATATCTCTCTTCATGAAGTGAATAATTAATAAGTTTGATGCAACGTATCTATTTCTTGAGCTTCGCATACTCTTGACATAAACTTAAAGACTGCATATGCTATGTTATTTGCTATTATCATGGTATTCTTATAGGTACATGAAAGCATTTATAGTTTGATGATTATATACTAGCGTATGTATATAATTTGTTGTACTGATTATGACAGGTGATCCCTTTCTCAAGGGGTAGTGCCTGGGAGCAACCACCTCCAGATTTAGCATCGTATTTGTACAAAAACAGAATTGTGTATTTGGGTATGTCTCTAGTCCCATCTGTCACAGAACTGATACTAGCGGAGTTTCTTTACCTACAGTATGAAGATGACAAAAAGCCAATTTACCTTTACATTAACTCTACTGGAACAACCAAGGTACTGGCTTTTATTATTCAAGATGCTTTATAGATTAACTTTATATTTTCAATAATCATGTAGAGTGAATATGTTGAGAATCAATTGTTTTAGTTTGTTCCTGAAAATTGATGTCGATTTTTTTCTTAATTATTTCACATACATTTGCTTGATCAGTTGCATGTTTATAGTAAATACACTAGAAGGCAACAAGATCATGTTGGAATATATGTACAATTTTTTCATTCATGGATTGAACTTTGCAGGCAACATAAGCATAGGAATGGCAAAGTGAAACTCTTTTATTTAATTACGTTAAGAATGAATGAATATTGTACACGGTCATGCTTCTTATTTGTTTTACATTTTGTAGGGTGGTGAAAAGTTGGGCTATGAAACAGAGGCGTTTGCAATTTACGATGTTATGAGGTAGAAAGTCTTATTATTTATCGTTACAGTAGCTGTTTGCTACATTATCAATTGTTTGTTTATAATACTTGCAATTATTATAACCAATTTTTCCATATTTGTAGATATGTGAAGCCACCTATTTTTACGCTTTGTGTTGGAAACGCATGGGGAGAGGCTGCCTTGCTATTGGCTGCTGGTGCAAAGGGAAATCGCTCAGCTCTGCCATCTTCGACCATCATGATAAAACAGGTAAAATACTTAAAAATAAATAAATAAAATACACATGCTCGACTATTAACTCCATTCATCCAACGTTACTGATATTTGATGATGTTTCTTGATTATTTTGCAGCCAATTGCAAGGTTTCAAGGTCAAGCAACTGATGTTGAGATTATGAGAAGAGAAATAAAGAATGTGAAAACCGAATTGGTACATACATGGGCATTTTCTTCTGCGCGTATAAACCTGATTTGACTAATCAGTTGTTTAACTGTGGCTTCCTTTTTATTATGAGTGAAGGTGAAACTTTATTCAAAGCATATTGGCAAGACAGAGGAACAGATTGAAGAAGATATAAGGCGTCCAAAATACTTCAGTCCTAGTGAGGCTGTTGAATATGGAATCATTGATAAGGTAACTGTAGCAAATTGGGAGGGTCAAAAAGGTTCTTTTACTTGGTACGGGTTGGGTTGACCCGCAAAACAATTTATTATCCATCTTTTAAGTCCCTTAAATATAATTAATAGAGTGAATCTCAAAAAATTGTCCTTTATCTTTATACTCTTTTTCAGGCGGTGTCCTTTATGTTTAAACTTGATGAGTTTTGTACTTTATGTTTTAAAATCCTGCACGTTATGTCCTTTAGACCTAACCCAGTTAATTTTTTTTTGTTAAATTAGATCATGTGCAGAGCACATGAGGGTCTAATTGTCTTTTTACCCTATTATTTAAAAGAAAAAAATAACCAATTTATATATTAACTCAATGCCTTTCTCTCTCCAAAAAGACCCTCATTATCTCTCTACTCTATCTCTGTGTATTCCTCCTTCTACCACCACCACCACCACAACCTCCTTTCACCACCACCACAACCGATTCCTGCCAAGTAAAAAAACACACTACTGCCTAGAAAACCGCCACAACAGTTCGCAAATCCAACAACCAACAAACAAAATCGAACAACCTGCGATTTTTTTCCATCTCCATCGCAAGTCCATCAACCGTTGTTTCTCTCTCTACTCTCTCGCACATTGTTGTGTGTGTGACGAAAACAGAGGATGAGAACGAAGATCGAACCTTAATTTCAATATTCAAATGATGATAATCTGATATTCGTGATAATCTGTATGAAAGGTACAAAATTTGGGGATTTTGTTGGTGTGTCAACGAGCTGCTGCTGTTGTTCATTGTGAAAAAGAAAAGCAACGGTTTGCTGTTGTTGTCTTAGTAGGGGGGGGGGGGGGGGGGTGACGCACAAAATTGGGGTTTCATGTGTTGGTGTTTTGTTTCTGGGTTTCATGTTTTGTACTTGCGATATAGGGTTTCTGGTATGGGGTCGATACGTCTACTTTGATGGTGGCAGGTGGGGGCAATGGTGGACGGTGGTGGTTTGTGTAGAAGGTGGTGTGGTGGTGATGTTGGGTGGTTGCAGAAGGTGGTGGAAGGTGGATGGTTAATGGTGGTGGATGGTGGGTGGTTGAAGAAGGTGGTGGATGATGATGGGATTGTTCGAAATTAAAAAGGGGTTTTCGTGTGTTGGATGGTGGCAAGTGGGGCGGGTGGTTTGATTTGTGTGTTTCTGTCGGATGCTGGCGGTTGTTGATCGAGGTGGAGAAAGTGAGAGATAGATGTAGAAAGAGATAGATTGATATATATAATTTTTTTTAATTTATTTAGATGTTTTATTTCTTAAAACGTTTTTATATAAATGGGTAAAAAGACTAAGATACCCTTGGATGATCAAATCTAACAGAAAAAATTAACTGGGTTATTATGCCTAAAAGACATAACGTGCAGGATTTTAAAACATAAAGTACAAAACTCATCAACTTTAAACTTAAAGGACACCGCCTGAAAAAGGGTATAAAGATAAAGGACAATTTTTGAAATTCACTCTAATTAATAGTTTAACTACGACTACAACTATTTTGACGTGATAGTGATAAAACATGACCTGCATTGACCCATTTACAAGTACTAACTGGATTGAAATCGCGACTTCACTGAATTCTAATATCTTATTTGTTTATAATCTATGCCGTTAATACCCGTGATATATATTTTATATATATATATATATAGATATAGATATAGATATATCAGTACCGATATATCAATTCTCGGCCCCCATGTAAATATCGGTGTAAAATATCGGTACCGATATTATCAGCGGTATACCGATATTGGACCTAGATTTGACTGATATATCACCGATTTTCTTGATATCGGTACCTTTCTTCTTAGTTCTACCCATAGTTGTCAATAGCGAGCGTAACGATCGCTAGAGAGCGCCACATAGCGTATAGGTCTAGGCTCGCTATTAGGGTTGTAGCAGTGGATAGCGATAATAGCACATTTTTTTATAATATAAATAGCAATTAAATATAGCTATAACATAATTGGATTTTAGTTTTTTGTTAAATATACATGTAAAATGGCATATATACCAGGGTATTTTGATATAATATACATATAAAATTTTAATTTTTTTTTCTAGTGTATCGCTATTTATAAAATAGCGCCCGCTATTACCATTATTCGCTATGTGACATACAGGTACCTTATCGTTATTTGTGGCTATTCGCCGTTAACAACTATGGTTCTACCATTCGTCTTTCTTCTTATTGCTGCTATTAGTGTTTCAAGTCTTAATTGTTGATTGTTAGCGTTTTATGTCTTAATCAGTTCGTACTTGCTACAATTTTGCAAGTTGCAAAAGGTTAATTTATTAATTGTAGGAGAGTAAACTAAATTGTTAGTGTTAAATCACTATATATAAATTTTGCATGATATTAAAATTACTGATATCCCACCACAATAACCGATATCGATCTCCGTTTTTTACCGCATTAAGTGCATAGTTTATAATTGTATTTGTTTTTTGTAGGTTATCTACAATGAGAGAGGGAGCGAAGATAGAGGTGTCCTTTCGGACCTAAAAAGAGCACAACTAATTTGACAGCTGTCAATTGGATCTTTCATTTTCGGTGGCTTTGGTGTAGCAGTTGTGATTCTATAATCTATATATGCTGGCAGTAGCTTTACTTGTATGGAGCATCCAAGAAAATTTTAATGTTTGCCGACACGGATTTTGTTAAATGCAGCAGCATGTAGCAGCAATTTGTAAAATGCAAGGCAGTTTAAACTTTAAAGTGTTCTTGTTTATCTAAAAACTTTTTTGTTTGTGAATTAAGACACTAGGAGTATTGTGATTCTTAATTATTGGTGTTTCACCATTAACATCTTAGGCTGCAATTGCTCTTATGGCTCTTTTTTTCCACTATTATGTTTGTTTTAGCGTGATCATATACAATAACGCTCAACGCTTGTTTTCTTCGAGTTTGGATTACATATGTATTTGTTGTAGCTCGGTGCCTCTACATGTTTATGAACAAATTTATCTTTGAAGTTTGTCCGATGACAAGCTTTCTCTTTTAGGCTCAAGTTTACTTCCCAACATTGATCTAGATAACAATCGATTGTTATTTAAAAATATTGACCAAGAAAAGTCTTAACGTGTGAATGTGTCAAATTGACGCATAGCGGAAACACAGATGTATAACAAAACACTTTTTAATACAAAAGTTGAAAAAAATTTCAAGTTATCGTCTAATGTGTGCATTGAACATATGTGATTTTAGATGTTAAAACTGTGTTTTTTGATTGTGTGATTTCACATAGAATCGAGTTACTTTGTGTGATTCATTTGTGCAGGCTAACCATGAAGGATGCATACGTACATGGAAGTTTAACCGAAAACTGTGGAGGCGGCTTGTGGATCAAACGAAGAAAATCGAGTGAAAAAACACATACACCTGCGTATTTACATTGGTCAACAGCATTTCAGCGTTCAGGATCACCGTAAACAGAGGCCGTCAGCGTAAAATTTTATATGTGACCAGCGTATTTACCCCCCCCCCCGGGCGCTGTAAATACCCCCCAATTGACGGTTTCCGCAAGCCAACATGAGTGGGGGGGGGGGGGGGCAAAGGAACGAGGATGCGTAGAAACCTCAGTGATAAAGTATCATTCCGTTGAATGCATTTCTCATCTTGAGTTCACATTCTATCATCATGAGTAGCAGGTCTTCCATGGTTTCATCCAGGTGTAGGGTTTGAAACCATTTGAAATTCAATATAATTTGTAAGTACATTTGACATGGACTTGCTTTGAGTTATTTGAGTACCAGACCCTTTTAGTAATTTCATGCGTTTATCACATTCCATGTTGAACGATTTACTATTTTGAAAACGCCAATGCATCATTTATGCTATTTGGTCTTTATCAAAACAGCGTCTGACAGTTCGTTGATGATCATTAAGTACCCCATCATATCACATAAATTATTCAGTCTCAAATCGTTAAAAGAGTTGTATGTTCGAAGCGTGTGATTGATTTGGATTGTTTTTTTTTTATTTGAGACCTCTAATGAGTTCATTCTTCATTAAAATGCAACTCACTTTGTTTGGCAATCTAATTCAAACAAAACGTGTCCTACCGACGCACTCCTATGATCTATGTTGTTAATGCGGTAAAATATCGGATATCGGTCAAGGACTGATATTTGAGATATAAGTTATCTCGGTGAGATATCAGTAATTTTAATATAATGCAGAATATTATATATATATATATATATATATAGCAATTTAACACTGATAATTCAGTGATATATCGGTTTTATCGGTCAATATCGGTTATATTGGTCAATATCGCCGATATTATCGGTACCAATATTTTACCAGGGGACCGATATAACCGACATATCACCGATATTAGCTGCATAGCTTATGAATAGAATACCCTACTACTACCATAGCTATCTAGGTTAATCGGGTTTGTAATGACTTGACGGCAGTCACCGTCTTCCCCACAATCCATGTATCTTATAAATCGGGTTACTTGTACGTCGTTACAACCATGAATATTGACATAACTAAATCACGCGTTCGCTAGTTACAACCATAAAAAACATAGAACATGACACAGTCATAGTAATGAGTAAGATATTCAGATACAAAACCATCATTTAGGATCTCCTAAGGATCACCAAATTGATTGCAACCATGAGCATCTTCCCTACCATACTATTACCAAAATCGAAAATGCCCAAGTAAAACATAACATAAGCATTTCTTAACTTGATTTTACTTTTAATATCATAACACAAACTTACCTAATACATTCTTCCGGTGCACTCTGAAGAACCACAATAACAGCTTTTGACCTTAATATTCCCATCAGCATCATAAACTTCATCGACCGCATAGTTATAATGATAAGTCAACTCCTGTAAAGGCGGGATATTTTCAGCAGCAAACAGCATAATATGCGGCATCCTTTTATCATCCTCATCATAAAGCACGTTTTGAGCGTAAAGATTTGGCGAACAGCTATGATTTATAAACCGACCAACGTTCCCATAATACGCAGCATCAATAGTAAACCCATCACCCGAATTCGCAATCTCCACAGGCTTTGTATCGGGGTTAAGCGAACAATCATTGTAGTTTTGCCCATATCAAATAGATACTCGTCATTACCCTTTCGTTCTTCGGCTTCCGATTCTTCTAGAAGCTCGCCGACATATTCACATATAAAGCTTCCGGAAGAAATCGAGCTCAAAGACCGAACCCCCCACCCCTTGACTCCGTCTTAAAAATCTCGAGATGGATTTTCATACCGTGTTGGGTGACCCGATTATAACAAGAAGGTGGACACTTGCATAATGGGCCGCATTCATAAACCAACGGTTTTGCTTCGACTATCGCACCGTTACGATTATACGGAATCTCACCACCGTTTTTGAACGCACACGGGCATTTTTTTTCAGAACATCGGCCCACACAGTCGCATCCTTCGGGTGGAATGGGCTTATACCAGTCAGGATACATGATTTTTGTAATGTAAGTAAATGCCGGTGGTTTTTCATCGTCAATTGTGTTAATCACACATATTGGAAACTTTTCTTTGCCGTCGCTTATATCTTTAACGCAAACGCCTTCCCGCTTTTTGTACTTTTTCGACATCACTTCTCGTTTTGCAAGCTGTGGTTGACCTGGAACTCGTTTCAGTTCAAATTTGAAAACCATGTTACCTTTGGGTCCAATCACCTGATTGCAAGACTCCACCGTGTACAACCCGTCATATATGTATGCCGTTAGCACCTTGTTTTTTGAATCCGATGATTCAGGTGGTTTGACTTTATATCCGCGGATAACCCGAACCGGATACTTCAAATCCACGTTATTTTTCAACGCCAAATTCCCCCTCTCAAGTTTTTGGTTTTCGTAGCTTTTATCTTTTCCGACCCCACCCGCACCTGAGTACATCAAGCAATCGGGCTTATCAACTTCATTGTCGTAACCGCCAGATGCAACTACACTAACTGCGAAAAATTCGTTACCCTTTTTAATATAATCTATACCACCCTGAAACGGGCGGTGAATACCCACCAAAGCAAGCTCGACCCGGTACTGAAACTCATCTCCGACCTCTACTCCCGGTACCGGCCCGTACGTTTTTTCACCTAAAACAAGTGTTCTGCCTCTTTTATCCATCTGAGCTTTTGCTTCAAGATCGACTCGTTTCTTTTTTGGGTTTGCATCATTGGTTTTGGCTTCTTCACCCTGCAAGAGTTTTCTACACAGAACTTGAAAAAAACGTAAAGTTTCCCGAACTTTATTCCGCACATCGTTTGAACTTCGGGGACCAAAAGGAGGTAACGACACATCTACATCTACATCTTCATATACATCATCTGTTCCTTGTAAATTGAAAAATCCTTCTTTTACTTCGATATCGGTGAGAGAATCTTCATCATTCCTGACAACCATTGCGAGAGTACTAGCAACAGTAGCCTTTTTTTGTTTTTTCTTGATAGATTTTTTCGGTGTCATTGAAGCATCCCCCTTCACCTTGTTGGTTAAATCTTTTTCTACCTTTTCAAGTGTACCAGTATTAGCAGCCTTCGTAGAGCTAGACTCCCCAACAAACTTTTCTTTAATTTTTTTCGGTGTTATTGATGTACGACCTTTCGCCTCTTTGGTTAAATCGTTTTTTTGAGTTTCCGGTGTACAAAGTGATGGAGCTTTCAGACCCATGACCACCTTAATCTTGTCTCCCATAAATACGGAATCTTTAGTACCATCCGACGGTCTCTTTTTAACATGTTTCTTGGATCCCGCTTCTCGATTATTTACGTTCATGTCCTTTTGAATTATGGAAAGTGGCGTGTTGTCTCGAGCATCCTCTTCATAATCTACATCACGAGCGTCATCAACCGACGATACTATCTGCATATCTTTGTCACGCGTGTACAGCACAAGCTCCTGGCACGCTTGACCTATGTTTTGCGCCTTTTTACTTGATTCAAACTTCACGTTTTCAACATCTGTCTTTGATTCAACTATCATTTGCATCTCTTGATTTGTTACAGAAGCCTCATTCGATTCATCTGATTGAGTATTCTCGACCAAATCCCCGTTCACACTCCTGTTTGACTCGGTTACACAAGTCTTCATTCCATTAATTCTTCTACGGTCTTCTTCTGTCGGTTCGGGTGCATTCGGTCCACAAAAAGGAGGGAAATCCCTAACCGCACAAAACTTTCTTGGTTTATATTTCATCCTCGGTCGAGCTTCCATAACAACACTAACACCATTATCTGCTTTAACATCTCCGTTTTGTACAACATCATTCACCAAATTTCCCACACTCGATCCCACCGCTTCACCACTCCCAGCATCACTATTAACATGATTATCAACAACCGGAGATGAAACCGGTTCAGCTTCACGAGGAACAACAACATCGATCGGGGCATCACTAGCTGCATGATTATCAGCAACCGGAGATGAAACCGGTTCAGCTTCACGATGAACAACAACATCGATGGGCGCATCACTAGCTGCATGATTATCAGTAACCGGAGATGAAACCGGTTCAGCTTCACGAAGAACAACAACATTGATCGGCGCATCACTACCTACATGATTATCAACAACCGGTGATGAAACCGGTTCAGCTTCACGAGGAACAACAACATCGATCGGCGCATCACTAGCTACATGATTATCAGCAACCGGAGATGAAACCGGTTCAGCTTCACGATGAACAACAACATCGATGGGCGCATCACTAGCTGCATGATTATCAGTAACCGGAGATGAAACCGGTTCAGCTTCACGAAGAACAACAACATTGATCGGCACGTCACTACCTACATGATTATCAACAACCGGTGATGAAACAGTTGGAACAGCAGCAATCGGAACCGGTCCACACCCAGGCGGAAAATCCCTAACACAAGACACATGTCTACGCTTCCATTTAACCGGATGAACAGACGCCCCATTCACCGAACAGTTACCGTTTTCATTTCGACTTTTCGGCACATTCCCATCAGATATTTTAATCGACATAACCACCATTATCAACAGAGATACCCACCTTTTGATCCCTGAACAACCAACTAACTATCAAACAAAAACCAAAACAAAATTAAAAAATAAAATCTAGGGTTACAACTTACAGTCACACTCTCACACATATAAAATTGAAAACACCCAACGTTTAATGCACATTTAACAACAAAACTAGTGACCGATCGATAACATAGACGGTAAACGGAATGATTCAGAAGCGATACGACTGATAAAACCTAAAAATATTGTTGATAAATAGATCGATACGGGATGATTAACGAATAAAACCTAAAAACATTGTGAATAAGTGAAATTGAGAAGCAAATTACCTTAAATTGATGATGAAATCACACGAATTGAATGGGCATTGAGTATTGAGTATAAATTAGGATCGATGTTTTGTAGGGAACCGTTCAGATGCCATGTTGTACGATGCAAAGTTTGGAAGTGGTGATACATATATATATATATATTCAGAAAATTTAAAATTGTGAGAATGATAAGAAAGATTAGGGCGTGACATGTGTTTCTTTTTAGTTTGTGAGTTTAAGGGTATAAGTGTAATTTAACTAATAAAAATTAATTATAAAATGAATATATGCAACCGATTTTTGGCAGTTATTGTAGGGATTTTCGAATTTAAAATAATACCCTAACTCATAAAAACAACACAGCATGTATATTGAAGACGCATCTTATAAAGAACAGAAATATAACTCATAAAAACACCATAACTCATAAAAACACCTTAACTCATAAAAACACCACAGCATGTATATTGAAGGCATATATCTTATAAAGAACATAAATAAACAAAAATAACACCACAACAGTTATATTGAAGGCACACATCTTATAAAGAGCACCATAACATTGAATATAACAGAAATAACACCTTAATATACACCAGTCAACACTTTAATCAGAATCAAAAACACCCTAAATATATAAAAACATAAATAACTCTACATAAGTATATCAACATGGTACTCATATTAAAGATAAAAAAAACACTCGTTATTATGGTGTAATTTAAAAAAAAAAGTTACGTATAAAAAGTTATTGATGTTTAAAAAAGAAGGGGGGAACTTTGCATATGTATTAATGTTAGTTTCTTAATTTACAAATATTAAATTTACCTTTATACCCTTAATCTATAAAATTAGTTAGTTTAATAGTCAACATTATTTACAGAATTGCCACTATGATCTCAACCATTAGATTAAATATCTAATGGTTTAGATTCTTTCTTATCTTTCTCACACTTTTAAATTTTCTCACAATAATCTCACCATATATATAATATATATATATAATATATAATATATATATATATTAGAAACTAGAAACCGACAATTTTAATTGCTAATTTTTATTTATTTTTAAATAAAATAAAGAATTTAAATAATCTCAGTTATTGTTAATTAGCCGTCCGCAGTTTGAATTACAAAAATCACCACTAGCAGTCTAAACTATTAACATCTTTGCCTTCAATGGACCTGACTAACGGAACCCTAACGTCGTTAGTCGCGGTTGCAAGAAAACGTTTTTCGTCGGAAAACTCAACCTTTCGTACCAAACCTTTTGTAACCTTACATTGTACCTT
This sequence comes from Scalesia atractyloides, assembly GCA_947069175.1. Taxonomy (NCBI): domain Eukaryota; kingdom Viridiplantae; phylum Streptophyta; class Magnoliopsida; order Asterales; family Asteraceae; genus Scalesia; species Scalesia atractyloides. The sequence goes on from CAMTDV010001632.1 coordinate 3,367,482, forward strand.
TAATAACCTTAATCTAGTAAAAGCCCCAAGTATTAAGGTCATCGAAAAACGCTTTTTGGCCGAATCACTCCTTTTTACCAGAAAATACCACTTTTTCGTTCCAAACCTCTTTGTAACCTTAGATCGAACATGTAGGAACCTTTTTCCGGCCAAAAACGTTTTTCCGGCTACCAGAGACTAACGGTGTTAGGGTTCTGTTAGTCAGGGTCTATTGGAGCCCAATATGTTAATAGTTGGAACTGTCACTAGTGCTTTTTGTAGTAAGACTAACGGAGACGGCCAATTAACAATAGTGCGAATTATTTAAATATATTATTTCTTTTTATATTCATCTATTTTTGTTATTTACCTTTTTCCGGCTACCGGAGATTAACGGTGACGGCCAATTATCAATAGTTCGGATAATTTAAATCAATTATTTCTTTTCATATTCATGTACTTTTGTTTGGATTTTAACTATTTTTTTGTGTTATAAAATGGTATAAAAATGAGATGCACGTAATAAAGCATTTTTGTTTTAATCTCATATATAGGGAAAGGTCAAAACTTGAGATAAAAACTAAAGTGAAAGATTTTCAAAGCTTACATGTATATTTATCAAAAAATAGGTATATACATATGGAAATTTTTTATATTATTTTCTTTGATTTTAAAACTTGGTTAAGGAGAAGTTTGGTGGCTTGATTTTAAGTATCAATACCAAAAAAATGCGTATAGGATTTTTTCATTGAAAGATTTTGAAGGGAAAAATGGCACACTGTTTAGCATATTACAAAACCATTCTATCGAAATGTAAGGTTTTTTCTTTGAAGATTTTCGATCAAAGAAGAATGTGAACATGATAAATTTACATGTTTGTTTTGATAAATATTACCTTAAAAAATGTCACGAGATATACGTTAATGAGATACTAGTAAACTGAACATATATATATATATATATATATATATATATGGAAAGGTTCATTTGAGAAGAAATTTAATTTGAGAAGAAAAAGAAAAATGACATAATAGTAAAACATTAAATAGTTTATAACTTTTCTCATTAATTATGTTATCTCTCATTAATAAAGCAAAAATATTTTATCTTACACATCTCAAAATTTATCCTACAGTCTTACATTTACCGGAATTTACCCTACACACATGTAAATTTACCCTACACATTTCAAAATTTATCTTACACATACTAAAATTTATCCACGCATGTAGAAAATTGTCATACACCACAAATTATTTTATCTTGAAAGAATATATGAAAAAAATGAATTACAAGTTTAATTAATTAGCTAATTAATGGCAATTATAGATTTACCTATATGCCCTTTTTCATAATATTAAATACACACATTAAATGAAGTAAATGAGAGAATTTCTATTGGTTTAAAAGTTATTCTTTTTATTCTTATAAAAATTTTCTTCTCATATGAACTCTCCTCTATATATATATATATATATATAACAAATCAAAAGAAATCTCATCATGGAGCCCACCAAGATGACGTGGTAATAGCAATACATCATGTAGATGACGTGGTAATAATAAACATCTATACAATCGCAAAAGAAAAGAAATTATGAGTAAGTGTTTCCGGTCTAAAACACATGTGATTCTAGCCCGAAACCATGGCAGTGTAACTCCGTGCTTCCCAAAACCAAAGGTGCTTATGACCAGAGACTGGGCAACAATGATTTTGTGTCCTTAGAATCACAGATGCGATGGCTGCTCTGAAATCATAGTGTTCCTCATAATCGTAGATGCGACGAGGCTTTGTTGAAAAGCGAATCAAAAGGAGGTGGTGTTTTTCTTATTATTTTCCTTTTGTTTTGTTTATATACTGAGAGGTAAATATGCATTTAATTGTAAGATTAAATATATTATATTTATAATATTTGATCATGTAGTCATTATAATCATTTGTATTATATTAGATCAAAATATATTAAATCTATTATGTATTAGTTGGTAATTGTTGATGGACCATATTTGTAACGCCTCGCTTTTTCATACTTTCCTTATTTAGAAAGTAATGATGTATTTCTATTTTTGGAAACTTGTAGTAGTAATCCGAGACTTGAATCATAATAAAATTCATACCTGATACATACTTGTCTTACATGCATTTAATTGTTAAATACGTGTTTACATACAAACCGATACTTGTTATACATGCAAATACTCATACGTTCATATTTGATACCTAAAATATACCTACATATACATTATACACAACATGCGAAAATATCAAGTTTTACCATAAAATGAAAGATAAACTAAGTTCAAGGACTAAAAATAGCATAATCCGGAGAAAGTTGTTTCTAGCTCATGGATTGGGCAAAAGTGTGTTTGTTGGATTGTGTTTCTTGCATTTAGTACTCACCTAACTCAACCTCCAAACCTCAACTATAAATACCCACCTCCTCCCACATCATTTTACACCTAAATCTTCTCTTCTCTTCTCTAAAAGTTTTAAAGAGCTCTCCTCTTTTCTCAAAGATAAAGCTCCTAAAAAGATAACTCGGCGCTCATCCCATCCATCAACCCACTTCGCGAACTTGTCAAGATTAGAAGACTTCGCAAAACCGTGAGTACACTCGACCCACTTTTCATTTTCGATACTTTTGGGTGTAACATGTTTACTTATACTAAAACCACAACACTTAAACTTTATGAAATGCACAAACAATCCTATACACATGAACACTTGATACGCTTACGTGATGCTTATATCTTGGATATTCTTTATGTGATACTTTAGTCATTAACTTTTTTAAAGCCTTCGTTTGACATGTATAGCGCTATAGGAATTCAAGCATCCCCCTCCATCGCATAAACTTGAGGCCATGTTAAAACAACGTGTTTGCGTTAAAGGTTTGGCTAGTAGTATTGCATGCCTTGTATATGCTCTCGTAAAATCATAGTTGCCATGAGGATTCGTTTAAACTTAATCGTATACGTATGCTATGCTTAAACTTGTGTACTCGCATTTGCTTTTGCATTGAATTGTATTTTAAAACATGTTACAGGTTGATGAAGAGGATGCTATGAAATCAAATAGCAAGGACTTAGATACACACAATTATACGTTAGGCTAAATTTGTTGTATCCATTTTGTTGTATTGTATTTGCTTCGATGTTGTACTTGACAATTGTTATTTGAAATGAAATTCAACTTTTATTAATTTGTCATTGTAGCGTTGTGAGCAATGAGCAATCTCGTTGTCGTCTCACTCCGACGTTTCCGCCATCGGTTGGGGTGTGACAATATTACCCTTGTTAACTAATTAGGTTTCCTTCTGGGTGTATATATAAGGAATGACTACAGAGGTTAGGGTTAGACAATTACAATAACATTATTAACATCATAACTCGCCACCCTCTACGCCTCTCTCTCCATAACCGAATTCAACCCTAGTTCGGTTATCACCATCATAATCTTACACTCTAAGGAGGAATCAGATCACACTGACAAAAATGTCAAACTCCATGGCTGCGTCTCTGACTGGATTCACTGCTGGTCTGTCTGCTGTAACAGGTATTTCATTCATGTTTTCCATTATGTTTAAACAGAACTGATCATCATTGATAATCTACGTAAAAACAAACAAACGTATATTCTTTCCAAGCATTGAGATAGTGCCAAGTTAGTAAATAGTTGGAACCGAATAAGTACTTCCTCAAAAGTAAGGACCAAATATGTATTTATACACATAAACAAACACAACTACTAGCATACATGATCTAGAATAAACAATAAATAAAAATAAACAACTTTCACTTTTGATGAAGCCCTAAAGATGTCGACTCTATGATGAAGATTAAGTCCATTGAATGTTGCTAACGACTCATACACATGATTCTAAATACCTAATCTGAAGTGACGTTAATGAACAACGACTATTTTTTTTAATTGGAAGTCCACATCAGTCGCAAAAAAGTATCTAGAAATGCATGTCTTGTAGTTCTAAAAGACAATTTACAATGCATAACTATTTAAACAAAATAACCTAATGTATTAATTATTTTAGTTAAATATTTGTTGGG